>OX155964.1:2221261-3561080 GCA_944548615.1 Micropterix aruncella
ATATATATATATATATATATTATATATATATATATATATATATTATATATATATATATATATATATATATATATATATATATATATATATATATATATATATATATATATATATATATATATATATATATATATATATATATATATATATATATATATATATATATATATATATATATATATATATATATATATATATATATATATATATATATATATATATATATATATATATATATATATATATATATATAAATAAATAATATTATTACGCTTTCTTATTCCATATCTAACTTCTCAAATGTAACATAATAATATACAAAGATGTATTACAGCAAGTCACAAAAACCACTATACCTTTTTTTTATATTAAGCCTACCTTAGTACAGACGAGGCCTAGTTAGGATGGCTTTGAATTTTAAAAATACATGTAATATTACAGGCCTAGGCCTAGTTAGGCGGTGTTGACGTAGTGACCAAGATACTGCAGTGTGCTCTATTTTTCGCTACTGGTCCAAACCCTATTTTTCGTAATGCTGCAGGAAATTATATTTTGTGCTTTACCTTTAATAAATAAATCAATATTTTGTTTTAAAAAACCATTCATTGTCTAGTTTATTATAGATGGCCAAATACATTGCTATTAGTTTCGCCGTTAATGCTATCAGAGCCACCTGTATTTCGCTGGCGCAGAGGGGTTACCAAAATGTCTTATGGAGTTTGCAAACTAATAGCATATACCAGGGGCAAATATGATGCAACTCTAATAACACTGTTACTGTTAAATGTTTAAATCTTGTTTCTCGATGTCTACAATGGGCCGGCCCTGTAAGCAGTTCTCCTCAACCCGCGATTATTCCCGCTTTTGCCTATCTCCATGGTATTGCCAGTTAAATGTAGTGTCATCGTGGGTTCTGTGTTTATCACACTTTTTTATGTAGCTAGTCAATTTTCAGAGCAGAATATATGACAGTTTTGTACATGTTTAGAATTATAATAAAACCTCAGAGTGATAGCTGATTGCATAAACCACAGTCAGACCGTCAGTCAATGTGTATAAATAAAAATGGCCGATGCTGAAAAATATCGCGGTTATCGATACGAAAAAGATCGATAAATGATTCTAATTGGAAGCATACGTCCTGTGCAAGAGAATGGAGAGCTAATGGGCCATATTGCATTTTAGACACTGAGACCCATGTGTTCAGGGTCGTCGAACTCTCGGCTCAAAACCAGGCAGAAGTGTGAGCTAGGGTAGGGACTCTGGCCTGCGGGGTTTCCCGTAGGAGTCAACCTTCGGGCGCTCCTGGACGGTTTGCGCACCATGCGGCGCCAACCAATCGATTGTGTATGCTGGTCTACGATAGTTTCGGTAGACGCCGTATCATCGCTACGTAAGGGAGAGGACAGCGCAAGCGACCTCGAACCTGTAGCCAGTCGGTAGAGCCGGAGTAATCGCAACTGGAAGTAAGGGAGCGAGAGTCCGCCCCTCCGGGTGATTGACCTTGTTATATCGCGGTAAGGCGTTGACTTCTTACGGGCGTATGGCATAACTAGGCGGTGGACTGTTTTGTCCTGCCTTCTGCATCAATACTTTCGGAGAATATTTGGATCTCAAGGCCACTGAAGCCTCTTCCAGATAGTTGCCGTACTGGGTGTTACGTTATACCGCCTAAGCTCGGCCATTATTGCCTCGTTTGTTCTCTAGCAGGGAACACCGCGACTATCCCTGGGTCGCCGCCGCCAGCTGTTCTGAAGAGAACCGCTAGCGCGAGCAGGAGAGGATGGTAATTGGGTCGGATGTTGTATCGTTCTCCCCTTACTTCCTTTGTCGCTTTGCTGCTTCAGCAATATTCTTTTATATAAAATTACGCTTTCCATATTCGGTTCTCATATGCGGTTCATAGATGCGGTTCTCCAGATTAACAAAACTTTTGCTTTCAATTATAACTCGACCGATACGGAAACGGCGGTCAAGTAGATTCTGGACGCGTCGTACAATTGCACTTTATTCACTACAATTAATAATTATAATTGATATTTATTATTGAGAAAATTTTAAGATATGCTGTCACTATGCATTTAAATTGAACGGGCGAAAAGAACAGGGTAATTCTAAGATGGGTTCCCAGCCATGCAGGAATCGAGGGAAATGAAAAAGCCGATGAAATTGCTAAGACGGGAGCAAAGGGAGCAATATACGGCCCTGAACCTTGCTGTGGCATGACAAAAAGCCTTGCAAACCTAATGCTCAAACAAATATGTTTAGGACAATCTGTCAACCACTGGAACAACACGCCAGGGTTGAATCATTCCAAAGCGCTAATTAAGGCTTATGATCGTAAGACGGCCTTATCGCTAAATTGGAACAATCTACGTATACTGGTGAGGGCGCTCACGGGGCATTGTGGCCTGAACAAACACATGTTCAACCTCAAGCTCAGAGACACAAAAATGTGCAGGTTCTGCCAAGGAGCAGAGGAAACTCCCCAGAACCTCATGTGCGAATGTGGCCCGCTGATGCGTCAAAGATACACCCGCTTGGGTGGTCATTACCTCCAACCTGAGGAGGTAAAACAATCTGGCGCCAAAAGCCAAATGACACGAGGCTTAGCGCAGAACTATAGTAGGTGGCGAACACAATAGATCAGCAATGGTCGCAGTGTTACAAGGCTCATAAAGACCTTAGAAAAGCCCCACTCAACAAATAAAAAAATTAAAAAAATGCATTTAAATTTAGAATACAAATGTGGATAACGCGCAATGCTATTTTATAAAGTCAGTTCATTTACGAACATACAATATTTTGTAGCGGGCGATACTGCCGCCCGCCTCTGACACAGTCGTGAATAAATCTTCTTACTGGCAAACGCTCGTTATTCATTTCTTGCGACCACTTCCGCGCCCCGGCCCCCGGAATCATCTTAAAATACCGCATATTTGTGATTATCGTGGTCCATCGATACATACAAAGTGTGCAGGAGTGTCCCAGACGCTCCTTCGACGGCAGCTACGCCGACATCCATCTTGCCACCGACTTCGCACATAGCTGGAGGAGGCCACCCGATATAAAACTTTAAAATATGTACTTTAGGTTTTCATTATCTTAACTGTGTACAGTTTTTATTCATTTTGATAATTTACTTATTAGCCGATTGACAATTGTTACAATTTATTGTATTTATTTAATAATTGTACAAAAGAAAATTTGTTACATTTTTACCGAAATAAAGAATTTATGCATTGCAAAGAACAGATAAAGATTGATACAGCTTACGTAACAAATTGCGCTATGCACATCTAACGAGGCTTCTCGGGCCTTTATCTAGATGCACTTGTTGCAGATGGTGTAAAAACATAAATAATAATATTAAAAGAATATAATTTGAAAAGAAAAAGAAAAGAGAAAACGAAGGAAAAATAAAGGTAACCCTTTATAGTTTTATATTAACAAATATAAAAATTGTAATAATAAATATATAATAACTACAATTTGCTATTACGTAAGAAGGGTTAAACGCGTCTTTTTCTGACATTCTAATCATTATTTTTCTTTTGTTTTTACAATAAGTAGATCAAACAGACTTGCAAAAGTTTCATAAAAAATGTGTATGAAAGAAAAATTAAAAGTGTCCCTAACTTAAAGATAAGGAGGCTTGGATTCTGTCTGATTAAAAAGAAGAAAACTGTCAATGACGTAAACGGTACATAGTTTGGATGATTTCTACTTAATTAAAACAGGTAACTATATCATTATACATACAAAGGTGTTTAAAGTAAATAATAATACTACGTTGAAATGAAAAGACTTTGTATTTCTGTTGCATTTTAATGCCAATAAACTTCACAGTATTGGTAAGACATATATATTACTACTTAAACCTGTTACTAAAAACGAAATCAATGCATTTTCGTAGCGTTAATCATTTTAGTACTCTTCCTTAATTTGGAAATCAAGATATCCGCTGTAGCCGTCAATGTCTTTCACGACATTCTCTGTTAAAAGTCAACTAAAGTTTTATAAATAGGATAGAAAACGAATTTACCGCGTGAAATTTGTAGGACCCGACGTTTCGGTGACGTTGCAGCCGCCGTTGTCAAGGGTAAACTGAAGAGCTGTCAGTCCGTTGTTTTGCGGGTAGGCCGCAAACCGCTGCCGCCACTGCGTAGGTTATAACGGTGGTGGGGGGCCGGGCTCGGAGCGCGGGAATTTTTAAAAATCCGTCTTGCACACAACACTCACTGTATCCTGTTTTACGTCTTTGCGTTCGGCGTTCGGCGGCGGGAACATTTTAAGAAGAGGGTTCCACGTAGAAGAGAGTTTGTAGCCGTCATCTCTATTGAAGTTCGGAGTTCTTCTTATTTCAATGGCTTCCCGGATCATGCGAGGAAAGTAGAATTGTTCCTTCGATAGAACAATGGGATTTTGAAACTGCATCCAGTGGTTACTTCCGCTATCCAATATATGTTCGCAGATCGCCGATTTTTCTCGCTGAACGTTTTTAACAGCTTTGATGTGTTCTGTCAGTCGCGTGGCTATGGGCCGTTTCGTTTGTCCAACGTAGGCTAGACCGCAGCTGCATTCGACTTTATACACACCCGGGGTTTGCAGTGGTATTACATCCTTTACAGGCCTCAAAAATCGAGCTATATTTTGGGTCGGTTTGAAGATCGTTTTTATATCGAATCTGTTTAGCATCTTACTTATTCGATCTGTCACGCCCTTGACGTATGGTAAGAATGCTCTTGATCTGCTCGGTTTTTGAGTTTCGTCCGTATTAGATCGTGTGCGTGTCTCGTGATATTTTCCGTATCCATTTTTCCTAAGGACATCATTGACATGTTCCATCTCCTTCGGAAAATGCTCAGTGTCGCATAGATCGCGTGCTCGATTCACGAGCGACGTTTGCACTGAACGTAGATGGTAGGGATGATGGTGTGAGCTTGCATGCAAATATCTGTCCGTATGTGTGGGCTTCCGATATACCGTATGTCCGAGAGTATTGTCACTTCTCCTCGTCACTTTGACATCCAAAAATGGTAAGGAGCCGTCCTTCTCTACTTCATAGGTGAAACTGATTTTTGGGTGTATGGAGTTTAGATGACCCAGGAATTCTTTCACCGTTTGAATGTTGCCTTTCAGGATGCAGAAGGTATCATCCACGTAGCGAAGCCAGAGAATGGGTTTAATTTTGGAGGTTTTTATGGCTAATTCCTCAAAATATTCCATATATAGGTCACTAACTATCGGCGATACGGGGCATCCCATTGCTACTCCGTCGATTTGTTTGTAATAATCGCCGTTCCATAGAAAGTAGCAGGATGTCAGGCAATGTTGAAGCATGTCGGCGTAGCTAATAGGGAGGTCCTCAGACCTTAGTTTATCTCTCACCACCGTAAGACACTCCGAAATGGGCAAATTCGTAAATAAAGATTCGACGTCAAAGCTCACCATTATTTCGTCTTCGGCCAGTTTTAAGCTTCTAATAATGCTTACGAAATGTCGCGAGTCTTTCACGTAAGACGTCGTTTTGCCCGTAAGCGGTTGGAGGACACCAGCCAAGTGTTTTGACAGAGGATATGTGGGGCTGTCGATTTGGCTCACAATCGGTCTCAATGGTGCATTATCCTTATGGATTTTAGGTAAGCCATATAATTTCGGTGGCTGTACGTTACGTGGTTTAGTGAGATAAGCTATTTCTGGGAGGGAAGTGACAGATTTATCGATTAAAACTCTCGTTTGCCTGGTAATTCTGCTCGTGGGATTGTAGACATTAGGTAGGCTCGATGGGATTATGTAGGCTCGATGGGATTACCAGGCAAACGAGAGTTTTAATCGATAAATCTGTCACTTCCCTCCCAGAAATAGCTTATCTCACTAAACCACATAACGTACAGCCACCGAAATTATATGGCTTACCTAAAATCCATAAGGATAATGCACCATTGAGACCGATTGTGAGCCAAATCGACAGCCCCACATATCCTCTGTCAAAACACTTGGCTGGTGTCCTCCAACCGCTTACGGGCAAAACGACGTCTTACGTGAAAGACTCGCGACATTTCGTAAGCATTATTAGAAGCTTAAAACTGGCCGAAGACGAAATAATGGTGAGCTTTGACGTCGAATCTTTATTTACGAATTTGCCCATTTCGGAGTGTCTTACGGTGGTGAGAGATAAACTAAGGTCTGAGGACCTCCCTATTAGCTACGCCGACATGCTTCAACATTGCCTGACATCCTGCTACTTTCTATGGAACGGCGATTATTACAAACAAATCGACGGAGTAGCAATGGGATGCCCCGTATCGCCGATAGTTAGTGACCTATATATGGAATATTTTGAGGAATTAGCCATAAAAACCTCCAAAATTAAACCCATTCTCTGGCTTCGCTACGTGGATGATACCTTCTGCATCCTGAAAGGCAACATTCAAACGGTGAAAGAATTCCTGGGTCATCTAAACTCCATACACCCAAAAATCAGTTTCACCTATGAAGTAGAGAAGGACGGCTCCTTACCATTTTTGGATGTCAAAGTGACGAGGAGAAGTGACAATACTCTCGGACATACGGTATATCGGAAGCCCACACATACGGACAGATATTTGCATGCAAGCTCACACCATCATCCCTACCATCTACGTTCAGTGCAAACGTCGCTCGTGAATCGAGCACGCGATCTATGCGACACTGAGCATTTTCCGAAGGAGATGGAACATGTCAATGATGTTCTTAGGAAAAATGGATACGGAAAATATCACGAGACACGCACACGATCTAATACGGACGAAACTCAAAAACCGAGCAGATCAAGAGCATTCTTACCATTCGTCAAGGGCGTGACAGATCGAATAAGTAAGATGCTAAACAGATTCGATATAAAAACGATCTTCAAACCGACCCAAAATATAGCTCGATTTTTGAGGCCTGTAAAGGATGTAATACCACTGCAAACCCCGGGTGTGTATAAAGTCGAATGCAGCTGCGGTCTAGCCTACGTTGGACAAACGAAACGGCCCATAGCCACGCGACTGACAGAACACATCAAAGCTGTTAAAAACGTTCAGCGAGAAAAATCGGCGATCTGCGAACATATATTGGATAGCGGAAGTAACCACTGGATGCAGTTTCAAAATCCCATTGTTCTATCGAAGGAACAATTCTACTTTCCTCGCATGATCCGGGAAGCCATTGAAATAAGAAGAACTCCGAACTTCAATAGAGATGACGGCTACAAACTCTCTTCTACGTGGAACCCTCTTCTTAAAATGTTCCCGCCGCCGAACGCCGAACGCAAAGACGTAAAACAGGATACAGTGAGTGTTGTGTGCAAGACGGATTTTAAAAATTCCCGCGCTCCGAGCCCGGCCCCCCACCACCGTTATAACCTACGCAGTGGCGGCAGCGGTTTGCGGCCTACCCGCAAAACAACGGACTGACAGCTCTTCAGTTTACCCTTGACAACGGCGGCTGCAACGTCACCGAAACGTCGGGTCCTACAAATTTCACGCGGTAAATTCGTTATCTATCCTATTTATAATGTCAAACAACCGCGATAGTCTTCGATTTCAAACTAAAGTTTTGTAAAAGTGTTCATGTGCTCATTTGAGGGAAAGAGATGCACAATTGATTATATCCTTTTTTTAATCAGAAATCGGTGTTTTTACAGGCCACAACTAGATAAAAACTTTTTGAAATATTAAAACTGTCATGATCACTCGTATTTTCGACTACGAATATACGTATATATATATATATATATATATATATATATATATATATATATATATATATATATATATATATATATATATATACAGGGTTATTGGTTATTAGAAGTATTCCTTTAAACAGTTCATAGAAGAGGTCAATTGCAGTCGATTTAACCATATAATGCCTAATGCAAAAATGAAGCATTCCTGAGATATTTAAAATTTTAGTTTTTTTTTTAAACAACCGACATCTTTCGTTAAAAAATTATTTTAAAAAAAACTACGCATTATTTTAATATTCCTTTATTGCTTTTGGGTTGGTGACATCCAAAAAAATTAATATTAGCTATGGAATGTACATTATTAAAGTTAATTTTGTCACTATGCTCGAAAACCTTTGAAAACTAATAAAAAAATGCGACATATTTACACAAAAATGCATGTTTAAAACTAAAAGTCACAACACTATTTTTTATGCATATTAGCTTAAAAACATCTGCATCTTATTAGCTTTCGAATGAAGTATTACAACCCCAAATCGACAATGGAATGACAAAAATATGACCAAAACAATAGGTGTAGGTACAACCAAATGTTTAACGGTTAAATATTGGAAGCACATCTTCTACAAACAAATTTTAAGTTTTAATTGTAAAATCATTATTTAAACAATTTCGAAACCTAATTTCTATTAAAACCCTTAAGTTTAACAATTACTATGAATAGAATATGTTACACAATAAATTATTTTTGGCTTAAAGTTGGATAAATCTTACTATTTTTAGCATAAAGTTACAGTTTTAGCATAAAGTTAGAGAAATCTTACGATTTTAACTTGTGGTGGGAGAAAAATATTTTTTTTTTCATTTATTTACTACAGTTCATTTTCAAAATGACCACCTCTATTTCGCAAACATACACGCATTTTTTTACGCAGCTCACTTTTGACTACCTTAGTAGTCAAAGTGTTTCTTATTTGTTGAGCTGCATTTATTATGCGTTTTCTTAGCTCATTCACGGTGGGGACAGGAAACCCATCACGGTAGACCACCGACTTCATGTGAACCCAGACAAGTCCATGGGTGTTAAGTCAGGAATCCGCGTTGACCAGGGTATCGGGCCGCCCCTGCCAATCCATCGATTGGGGAACTGAAACAAGATAATGGTAACTAACAAGAAACTAATAACCGAGTATTTTTTTGTAACTCTAATGTAAAAAACACCTAATTACCTTGTCGTCTACGGACGGTGCCAGTCTCCCGAAGCCGACGATAAACACTATCGAAAACACGACATCGGGTATTCGGCGATTTCGAAATTGAGCCGCGTATTCACGACGGGCAACTGCAGAGTTGCCTCTGGCTAATCCGTAGTGATACAGGATATCTGCATATGCTTCATTTGTGAAGGAACGTCTTCTTTCTCTTTGAGCCATAACCAGTCCTTATAACAGATCACAATTCGAATCGCCAGGAGGGCAATCAATCACAGAAATCAGTTCACAAGTCGTCCCGCACCTCTCCTTCCCTTCGTCGTCCCGCACCTCTTCCTACTATTATTTTGATCATATTTTTGTCATTCCTTTGTGGATTTGGGGTTGTAATACTTCATTCGAAAGCTAATAAGATGCAGATGTTTTTAAGCTAATATGCTTAAAAAATAGTGTTGTGACTTTTAGTTTTAAACATGCATTTTTGTGTAAATATGTCGTATTTTTTTATTAGTTTTCAAATGTTTTCGAGCATAGTGACAAAATTAACTTTAATAATGTACATTCCATAGCTAATATTTATTTTTTGGGATGTCACCAACCCAAAAGCAATAAAGGAATATTAAAATAATGCGTAGTTTTTTTTTAATTATTTTTTTAACGAAAGATGTCGGTTGTTTTAAAAAAAAACTAAAATTTTAAATATCTCAGGAATGCTTCATTTTTGCATCAGGCATTATATGGTTAAATCGACTGCAATTGACCTCTTCTATGAACTGTTTAAAGGAATACTTCTAATAACCAATAACCCTGTATATATATATATATATATATATATATATATATATATATATATATATATATATATATATATATATATATATATATATATATATATATATATATATATATATATATATACGTATATTCGTATATGAAGAATATATATATATATATATATATATATATATATATATATATATATATATATATATATATATATATATATATATATATATATATATATATATATATATATATATATATATATATATATACATATATATATATATATATATATAAATATATATATATATATATATATATATATATATATATATATATATATATATATATATATATATATATATATATATATATATATATATATATATATATATATATATATATATATATATATATATATATATATATATATATATATATATATATATATATATATATATATATATAGTGGTCTACCGAATCACTCGTATTTTCGAATAAACTTAAAATATATTTGCCGCGTCCAAATATTTTACATACAAGTCCATTTTAAAGTATTTGTTGAGTTTCAATTTTGAGCAAGAATAATTACAAAATTAGGTGTTTTGGAAAATATATTTTTTAGAAGCCAGATGCTTCACTTTCCATGACATTCCACATAAAAAAATATATTGAAAATAATGTATTTTTTTTAATTCAGGCAATGGTTCCTTCAGGCAATCCAGACATAAGAAAAGAATTTTTAATTTAATTTTAGCATATTCAATTTTTTTTTTTCAGTAGGAAGACCGAAATTTAAAAAAGTTGTACATTATTTTTACCTTAGTTTCTCATTAAAAATAATCTCTTGTGAAGAGATATGTAATAATTGAATTATTTTTTGTTAAAAAAATATTTTCTTTAGAAATAGAATAGAAATACCTTTATTGTCAGAATTATGATGTTATATTTATGGTAATAATGCATCAACCTACGTCCCTCATAATTTGCTGTTATCATAACATATGGATAATTATACCTATTTTCTAGGTTTATAAAATCTAATAAATTGATGTCATTATAGGTGTATAACTGGCTCACCTATAATATCTAACCAATTATATTAATTAAAATAAGATGAAATCAGTAAGAAACAAAATAATATCAATATTTCGATTTTAAAACATCGAAATATACATTGAAATGGCCAGAAATAATAAAATGTTTCAGATAAGATATAAAATGAAATAACTGAAACAGACAGAATTAAATCGACAACGAACTTATAGGAGAACAAAATGTAGTAAAAATAATTCACCAATAATATCCAAAAAAATATACAGAATTTTAAAAATTCGAAATCCGCATATAAAATAGAAAAAATAAATGTAATGTAAAATCTTCTTAATAAAATTATACATTTAAAATCTTTTCATTTAATTGATCATACATGAAACTTTGAAATAAGTTGTATAGTTTAGTTTAATTTACGGAACTCCCTCCCCCCCCCCCCCCCCCCCTGTTAAAAATAAGTCCTAATTGTGTGCCTGGAGAATATGAATTATGAGGATCGCTTGAAATTACTTGGAATTACTACACTCAAAGAAGACAAAGAGGGGACCTGATTTAGACGTACCTGCACTGAAGAATATTAACAAATTCAACGTCAACACAAATCTTCGAGGTCACAACAAAAAACTCGTACGAAAAACGTACGAAATTTAAATCTAATGGTGGACATGTGGAATAAACTACCATTTGAAGTGATTATTGCAATCTCTGTCAATCAATTTAAAAACAGACTCGATTTGTACCTAAAAACTTGGCAATATTGTTTACATTACATTGTTAATATTGTTTAGCTTTACAAGATCTGATCTGAACGTATCAGCAAAGCTGCCTGTCCAGAATAAATAATTAAAAAAAATAATAATTTATTTAGTTTTGTTTATGACAACCTATACGTTTTATTTTTCATGTTCAGTTTGGTGTACACTGTACGGAATCCTACACCCGAAAAAAGGAGTTCCTTCCCGAATATTCGTATACGTACGATTTATTTAGAATTCAGTAAACTTAATGAAATTAAAAGTCGTGCTGGCAACCCTACGCAATAACAGCAAAATGCACACTCAAGCAAGACTAAGTACATACATGCCGATCAGCATTTAAATAAAATCGAGAGTGTCTGACCAGGCAGTTGTATGCCTATTCCAATAATAGCCGAGTCGTAACTCGAATAATGGCCAGCCTGTAGTATCTCATAAAAACATGCGAAGACGCTGTGTGTAAGCTAAAGCATGAGGTATTGATATTGGCTCCTTCCCATATAAATTGAGGTAGAACAGTATTGCAATGGATAGGTAGATATCCACCGCATTAAAATTAAAGAACCTTGTTTAAATGCATCTTCAAAATGTAGGTACTCGAATACGAAATCCTCAGTACCCCGTCTACATCAATAGCATTTTTACAAGAGAATTCATTAGGAAATTTTAGAGCTGCCAGTAAGACTATTTAAGAAACATATTAATGGCCTAAACTACTTTGTTAAAAAGCATACTATACTCGATTAACGACAATCCGAATGGTAAATAACCCTGGTATAATTATTTTCTTACTGATTTTTCAGGTTTACTCGCTACATACAGGATGAGTTGTTAATTAGGGACAACCTTGAGTTGGGTGAATCAGTTGTATCATGGTAAATAACCCAATTCATGGATGCCAATAAGCAACTTTTATTAAAAAAAATAAAAATGTAAAAACATTTTTTTTCGTATTTTTTTCCCATATATTTTTTTAGGTAAAAATTTTAACGTTTTGAGAAAGTGTACAAAACGTTAAAATTTGTTGAGCGAGTTGCGCCATCTAGCGGTAGGTAAAATGGCTCAAATATGCTTATTCGCGATATTTTATCTATTGCTAGATGGCGCAGCGCTTAACGCTTGTCTAACTCTTATTTATCTGTCATGTATTTCAAATTTATCAAGAAATGTTTATTTTAAGTTGCTAATCTGCTCGTACTGATTCACTCACCTCAAGGATGTCACTAATTAAAGACTCACCTGTATATATGTTTTTCACCTGTTTTTTTGTGGGTATATTACTACAGTCTATATTACTTGTATATTACTATAGTCTATATTACTTGTATATTACTATAGTCTATATTTACCATATATTGCCACACTGTTCATTTACGTAAATAAATAAAATTTATTTAACAACAGAGGTAAAAAAATCTTTCGTAGTATTTAAAATTCGTTTTTTTTAATATTTGCATTTAAATTCCTTTGCCTTTTGAAGGGTAAATTTTAATACCGTAACCATTGAGATAAGCATCACCCAGATAGGAATAAAATGTGAAACTTTTGCTGGAAAATAAAATGTAGGTATTATTTGTGCCTGTTGAGTTCATATATAAGTGCGTATACCGCAATTATTTTTATCTGGTTTATCATCTTAAAGAATTAATCCTGTTTTACTTGAAAGGATGTCGCACTAGAGGAGCTATAAAATTAAGAGCGGTCGTGTAAACGCGGCGTCAGTGATATTATAATGGGTACCATTTAAAAAGGATTTATAGTAATAGGCAGGTACCCACGTGTAATATGCGAATAAAAACTATTTTGTCACAGCACCCTACGCCAGGGTAGTTTTACTTCATATTTTTTTGTGAAAAATAAAATATATCTTTGTCGCTCTAGGCTTTCATTCTTTCACTCTTTGTATTATATGAGGAAAATTATTTTAATTGAATCGAATTGATTTATTCACTCTAACATTTATTTTATGGCGTATTAAAGTGATCAACGTCGTACTATGATTTGGCAACCAGGATTTTACTACGAAACGCAACGTGTAGATGGCACTCATAGTTCCAAATATTGATTATACTTCTATTATTATGTTCAATATGGCGACTTTCGTGGCGTAACAGTATGGCGGCTTACTGTATTTATTTATTTATTTATTTAACAGGGAAAACATACAGCGCTACAAAAAATATTACAATTACAATAAATACAATATTTCTGGACTTTAAGAAAAAGGTACAGGGTATTTTGACTAAAAACCCCATTTATAGCATTGAGGATTTCGACAACATCAATTTTTCGCATCTCTATTGACCTACTTGACTATTATTATTCCTTATTCTTTCTATTATTGACTATTTTACCATTGCGTTTTTTTTTTTCTTCAAACTATTGGCTATTGACAATAATTATTATTACTGATTTTTTTGTATTTGAGTTTTTTCTTTACAACATCTTCCAGTATGATAATTTGGGAAATTATCCAATATTTATTTGATTATTTAGTACTTAGGATTATATAGAAAATTTGATAGAAAATTTTACGAAATTACTTAAGAATTTTGATTGAAAATATTGGAAAATGTTGTTTCCTCTACATATATAACCTAGAAAATCTGCGCTTGGATGTTCAACGTTCATACCTTGCAATACTGACGTTCATATGTTATACCTTAATAGGTATTTATTTAAATATTATACTTGTTATTTTCATTACTTTTGACTTAACCAAGTGTAGGAACTCCTATCAACTGGTTTGAAATAAAAAAAATAAATAAAAATAAAAAGATGACATGCTTTTAACAATAGTTTTAGTTAGTTAAGTCTCCAATACGCACAGTGCATACTTTGGGGGTTTTGTACATTGCATTATAAACACGCCTACATGGTATGAAATAATAATATAACAACAAACGAAATTTTAAGTCATAGCTCTTATAGTTGTATTGGTATTTACATTAAAATATCAATTTTAATTCGGTAGAGGTACAGGTTTCAATACGTAATAATAACATACTTTAAAGATTAGATATACTAATAGATGGCATTCTATCTCTCCGTATTATTTCCGTGATTTAATCAGACAATAAAAAAATGCCATACATATATCGCATTTTTTGAGAACCATATCAATAATAGGTTATTTATTATTATTATTTATTATTATTATTTATTATTATTATTTATTCCATAGCCGGCGATTGGGGAGGGGGTCACCCTCGCAGCCAATACATTCACAATTCGCTTCCATTCTTGACGATTTTTTGCCACGTCTCTAGCATTCCTAGCCGATAACCATTGATTTATATAAAAAGGTTATTTACTTAATATCTAGCATTTAATATTTAGCCCTAATAATTTTATGTGCCCTAGCATATTACTAGTGCCATATCACTAATATATGAATCTTATTATAGTTATCATTGGTTAATTGATTGGGTTTTTGTAATCAATCAGTTCTTTATAAAAAAAAAACATTCATTATCGATGTTACTATAAATGGCAAAAATGCTACTTGTTTGGCCGTCAATGCTATCAGCGCCATCGCATTTCGCCGTTGAGCAATGTAATACCATATATAATCAATACCTCTACTTTCATCTCACTATTCCATATCTTTAGAAATTGATGACATTGGCATATAAAATAGACTAATATATCTATAAAAAGTCTAAACTAATAAAAATTTTAAGATATCTATACTAATATTATAAAGAGGTCAAGTTTGTGACGCTGTAGGAAGTAATCTCTGGATCTACTAAACCAATTTTGAAAGTTCTTTTAACAATAGAAAGCCACGCTATTTGTGAGTGTCATAGGCTATATATTAATCCGAAAAATGAAAAGACTTTTTCGTGGTAGTCGGATTTGCAAAGTAAGTCGGAGAATAAGCGGTCGAACGAAAAGGTTTCTAACTAACGCTGCCTTAACGATGAAAGATATATGATTAAGTTCTAGAGAAAAGTTGTAGAGCTTGATAATGCCTACAAAAAAGTCAGCGACAGCATATGTCTAACTTTTATATTTAAGTCACAAAAAGTATTATTTTATATTAAAAAAATAATTTAAATCGTTAGATCATGTTTATTGGTCATATTATCAACAATTATGAATTCTTATCAAAATAAGTTAATTTATCGTCTCAAGTATTTATAACAAAAGACTTTTCATTTTTACTGCATATAATTTCCCTTTTACTGCATAAATAGTTAAAGAGATAATGCGCTCACACATAAGACACAAGAAGACACTCACAAATAATGGTATTATAGTTAAATTGGCAGGCAAATACATACATACATATGCAGTAAAATATACCCCTTCTTTTGGCAGTTAGGAAATAAATCATATCACTCAGTACTAACCGAACCACACTCATAATTTCATCACAGGTAAAAAAAAATACCGCCCAACGAAGTGGGCACGGGTCAGCTAGTAAACAATAAATAAACAACGACAATACATATTTAAAAACATACCTTCTCTCGAAAGTTATATCAATCATTTAAAATAAAATTTTAATACCACGCCCCCAAAAAAGTTTTATATTTCTCGAAAACGAATGCCACATATTTAATAAAATGGTGTATGAAGAGTTTTTATTTATATTTTTGAAATATTTTTAACGGCTATCCCGAAAAACTCAACTTTCCAAAAAAAATATATCTATGGGTCATATCAGTCCGTTTCTGAACCGCTCAAAAGCCATCCTTCGCGCGCAAAAAACTGCGAAGCAACTTTTTGGTCGATTTTGTGAATAAATACTAACAATATCGTTTTTTTATGAAATCCCTCTTGTTACTTAGTAATTAATTTTGTTAGTCATGTATAATATATCTATATAATATAAACGGGTGGCGGTCGAAACGGTTACGCACTGATCTGTCAAACGACGCAGAATGCTTATAGGCACTGTCGGCGTCCGACGGGTTAAATGCTGTTTTTGACCTAGTAATAAATATTGCCATTAGTATGCCAACAAAACTTCTTTATATAGGTCATGTCAGTCTGTTTCTAAAATGTTATTGTGGATATAGAAATAAATATTGCGCCGACAAATGATACGCGCACATTAGCGTTAATTGCAATTAGCATGCTTATCTCATCGGTTGCGCGTGCGAATGCGAAGGGAGAAGCGAATGCTTTCGCAGAAGGGGAGGTGGGTATAAATAAAATGCCAGGCGGTGTCGTCAACCCACGGACCGTGGCCTTGCCCCGAGGCGCCATTTGCGGACCAGACCAACCACCACGATGCTCACTTCATCAGTCACTTTTAAAAATAGTCAACTAACGACACGCGGCATACGCGTCACCGAGCAGCCACTGGATGAGTAGGCGCTGAGGAATATTTAATTAAGTTACGACTAGAAGTTACACTGGTCAGTGGCAAAGAGGTTAGGTCGCTTGAGATTACGTTGTAAGGTTTATGGGTTCGATTCCCGACTGGGTCACCATTTTCCGTTGGGATAAAATTGCATTTAAAATGTTGCATATAATCAAATAACGGAATCGCATTTAAAATCTCTCGATCGAATGTAATAACAATCCACACACACATACACTTATACATGCACACATACGGAACAACGAGGCTTGCGTCCTTACAAAGTACGACTGAGTAAGGTTAGAAAGAGTTTCCTGTACCAGTCCAACCTTTTTTAACCCTTTTATAATAAGTAACCATTATGCGTCAGGGGTCTTGGAGACGTCCATTTTAAGAAAAAGATCCAGGACATTCTTATCAAGAACCCAATTTAATCTATTAGGGACTTTGACAATATTGAATTTCCTAATCTTTCATGATTACTTTTATTATAATACAATATATGTATTATTTTTTTTCTTGACTATATATTCAATCATTTTGATAATCGGAGATGAATTATAATTATAAAATTTGTATTGAGTATTTCTATTGAGACATTTCTATTTCTAATCTTATAATTGTGGTATTCCTGAGTTGACTATTTTATAACTGACTATTCGATTTTATATTTTGACTATTTATATTTTTCATTTATACCCACTTAGGTATTTTAGCACCTTAAATAGTTTTTTAAAGAACCTTATATTTTTATTGTAAATTTATTTAATAATTGTTTTTCTGTTTAAAAAAATAGTCAATCTGTATAAAAAATAGTTATACCACATAAGGTATAACACATTATCTTGTATAAAGAATTTGACTATGCCAAGAGTTAACCTACCAACTGGTTGATTTTATAAAATAAAATAAAAAAATATGTGTGGCACTCGGGGACTGCCGCGGTAAAGCTATTGCATAGCATTTTTAACAACTTATGCAATTATAATTATATTTTTTTCTGATATCATATAACTGAGCTCTATCGGAAAACGTTGAAATTATTCCGAATCATTTGCGGCTGCGAAAGCAAATGATTCGGAATAATTTAAACGTCTTCCGATAGAGCGCCGCGCACGATTTTTTTATTCGATAAAGCAAAAAACCGGATTATTCGAAAAAAATCGTAGATAAAAAGATAGATAATTTAACTATCTTTAAAGTGGTGCAGGTTTCATAATAATACGTCAGGTATTATTTGCGTAGTAGTCGTTTTTGTGTTCGGTTAGACCTAATTTCACAAATTAATTACACTATGTAATATAAACAAAATCTAAAATATTCAAAGCTAAAAATATTAGAAAAATGTTTTTGTTTAACATATATTTTTTTCGAATCGTAAGCAGTACTCGTTTAGACGTAATTATCAGTTTAAAATCATTAATTTTCGTTAATAAATTTCTTCATTCGGTCGTCGCGCTGGCCTAGGCCTGCGATAAAAGCTATACAATAGCTTAAAAATACATATAAAGACTTCGAAGTGGTTTGGTATGAAGTAAACCCGGCCATTATGAAGTTATTGTGAATTATTAAACACAACTATTGTGCATTATTAAACCCGCTCATATGATAATAAACCTGCTCATTCACAATAAAGAGAAGAATCAAACAAACAAACAATACTATAAGTAAGACAAGAATGAATTTAATCGCTTGAAGTTTATAGCACTCGACGTTTCTGTGATATTTAACCCGAAACTGCACTCGATTTTATAGACACACACCCGGGGTTTGTAGTTGTATTACATACTTAAAGGTCTTAAAGACCCAGCTACACTTTGGGTCCATTTGAAAATAATTTTTATATCGGATATATTCAGCAGATTACTGATTTGACCTGTCACCCCCTTAACAATGCTCCTAATCTGCTCGGTTTCTGGTTTTCTTCCTTATTGAATAGTGTGCCTGTCTAGAGTATGAATTTGGATTTCGCAATTGAATTTGAGTCTACCCTGGATAACGGAGATTGGAACATCGTCGGAACGTAGTGTGGTACAAATTTCACGCGGAAATATCAGTTTTTACTTTTTTGGCGGAAATCCGTTTTTAAGGAAAGTTTTGTGAACTCACTTTTGTGCGTCTGTCTGTCTGTATTCCTTCACGATAGCGCCCAACCTCTTCGTCTGATTGAGCGGAAATTCCACATGCAGGAATCATTTGGTTATGGCAAGAGTTGAAAAGATTTTGAAATCGGTCCACCAGGAGGCGCACTAATCATACTTCAATCTCGAAATATTTCAGTAAAAGGCTTGAAATTCGGTACATAGATTCGGCTTCTAAGGGGGGGTGAATGGGTGGTAAGGTGAATGCTCACATGTGGCAAGACAGCTGTCCTAAACCTACAACAGCCGGTCGGAATCCACCGTTCATCCCCCAGAAGTGTAATAATAGTATATGACGGGCCCGACTTCAGTCGGGGAATTCCATGGCAGCTCTGTTTGTATTTAATTTTATTTATTTTTATTTATTTAATACCACGAAACAACAACAAATACCAATACTACGGATTGTGGCGCGGGGGGAGATTGGGTTGACGTGCCGAAGGGGGGGGGGTTGGCTAGGGTGCTTGTCTACTTGCCAGGAAAGTCTTGGGTTGACACAACCGATTTTTTACTTATAATGCTTTTTACTTAGGTACTTTTTTACTTACGATAGCAACTGCGATAGTTTTCGATTTCATAGGCTACCAATATTTTGTACTTTTTTAAAAAGTAGAGCCTAGTAAGCTGAAACACACGAGTCTGATAAATGAAGCAGCGGTTGTAACATCGCCAAAACGTATTGTGCCACAAACTTCACGGGTTAATATCCGTTTTTTAATTTTGAATATCAAGCAACCGTGATAATTTTCGATTTCATAGGTTACAAATATGTTGTGTTATTTCCATGCATCGTGCCTAATAGGCTGAAACATACACATTTGATGAATTGGCAGCTCATCGCACCGCTGTTTTTTCTATCTGCATTAAATAATATGGTCCAAAGAATTTTGGAAATCGGGTAATATTGTTTGTGACTTTTTTGATTCTAGGTGTTATAAAACGCCACAATCCCTGCGAACGGGTCTTAAGATGAACATGGACAAGACAAAGGTTATGGCGAAAGCCGATCTCACACCGAATCCCATTTCATTGAATGGACAACCGCTGGAGCAGGTGCAGGAGTACACATACCTAGGACAGGTGATAAAGCTCGGCCGGGACTCGATGATGGCAGAGATAAATCGAAGAAAACAATTGGGATGGGCAGCCTTCGGGAAGCTGAGCTTCATGCTGAAGTCCAGAATTCCCCAATCGCTCAAGACAAAGGTGTATAATCAGTGTGTGTTACCGGCTATGACGTATGCTTGTGAGACATGGACACTGACTGCTGGGATGATCTACAAGCTTAAGGTGGTGCAGCGTAACATGGAGCGAGTCATGCTTGGCATATCGTTGCGCGATCGAGTCCGAAACGAGCTCATCAGACAGCGCACGAAGGTGGTCGACGTGGGTCAAAGAGTGGCCAAGCTGAAGTGGGCTTGGGCCGGCCATGTGGCCCTACAACACGACGAACGGTGGAGCAAGCGCGTTTTGGAGTGGAGACCCCGGCGAGGCAGAAGAAGTGTGGGCAGACCACCTGCCCGATGGTCAGATGACATCAAGGAGATAGCTGGACCAGTCTGGATGAGGGAAACGGACAACCGATCCGGGTGGAGAGTGATTGGAGAGGCGTATGCCCAACGGTGGGGGAATACGCGCTGATGAAGAAGAAGAAGAAGAAAACGACAAAAAAATGTTTTAAAACAAAAAAAATAATGATTCAATTTCATTAGCATAAAAATATTAATGCCATGTATTCTAAATAAGCAATTTTATTATTAATTAATTTTATTCTTACGTATTATCACATAAAGCCACTAAGCAAAGTATGGAATTGCATTTCATCCGCCTTTATCACAACATTGACCCCACCCTTTACGTTGTACCTTCGCCTATCGTGCTCATTGAAAGCATAATAACACAATAACCGCATCTTTGCACGGCCGCAGTCAGGCGATTAATAAAAACTGGTCGTGATATAAATAAATAATGTAGAGTGGCCTACCCTCTCCGTTCGAGCGTAGCAGAAGAGCGAGCAAGAAATCAAAGTAGGAAAGATCTCCTCTTATTTTGAAACAGAGCCGCGAACCAGTTTCATACGTGCCATAGACACTTGTAACCTGTCCGATGGCGATCGGGGTCGGGAAAGGAGAATGAGGCTACAGTCTGACTAGGCAATCGTGGCACAAGGGGCATAGACATCATTTTAAAAATCCACTGTGGCAACCCCAACCGAACCGTCAACAGTTGTATGGTCGTCTTTTTTTATATTTTCGTTAATGTCTCCATTCATTAAATTTTTATTTAATTTTTCAGGAAACTTACAGCATTATATACTTAATACTAATATATACAAGTACTATGCAAATATAAAACCAATTAAAAGTTTTCACATATTAAACTAGAACTATTGTTACAGCGCAAGAAGGAAATATGAATGAAATACAGTTTTTAAGCAGAAGCCTAAATTTCGAGGAAACGGATAGATAAGCCACATTATGAATTTAACGGCGGCAATTTATTGGAATTCCTTGCAATATCGCCGCGCTCGACAAAAAATAATATAACTGTGGAACTACTATAGCAATCGTAAATATAATAATTGTACAATGATCGCATTGAAATTTCGTATTAAGAACATTGAAGTCTCATATTTTAAAACAATTAGATAATTATGAATAAATATGAGAAAGTCGAAAAAGTGAAAAAAACTCGGTATTTCTAACTTTTACTTGTCTTACGGAAAATACGGAACCCTATTTAGAAATTGTAAATACAATCGTGGTCTTTCTTAGATTCTCTATCAAATGTAATATTCTGTTTTGCTTATTTACATACAAAAATATTTAGATTTTATGAGCTAAAAATATAAAATTTTTAGCTCATAAAAACCAATAAAATTTTTAATGATTCGAGAAAAAAAAATGATGTTTGACAATGGAATTTTACCAGAAATATCCACGAAATGACGCGCGAAATTACTCTAGCGACCGTCCATGTATCTATTGTAATCATGAGATATTTGGTATGGATTTTAGGATGCGTTAGAATTAGAAAATAATATTACTGTGCGCTCCGAGAGCAAGCCGCCAATATTGGTCATTACGTAAACAACGGTGTTCTGATGTGCAACCAAATTTGGTCGTTACGTAGCCGAAGGGATATAGATATTTAACTTATGCATGCATGAAATGCATGACACTTAAAAAAAATTGGGAATATATACTTAATATTCGGAGACAATCGCGGTGGTTTGACATTATAAATAAGATGAAAAACGAATTTACGGCGTGAATTTTGTAGCACCCGACGTTTCGGCGACGTTGCAGCCGCCGTTGTCAGCGTAGACTGCGGGTGCTACAACGGGTAGGGTGCTACAAAATTCCCTCGGTAAATTGGATTTTTATGACTAATTTATACTTAATATTAATAAAATAATATCATAAAATAAATAATAAGGTTAGATAATAATAATTAAAAAAACATAGGAAATATGAATAGAAATAATATGAATAGAAATAATATCTATAATGTAATTAATATACATAATAATCATTAAACATTTTACTATATACACATAAAGAATTACTAATCAAGCCCGGAGGTTGTACATAAATCGTGTTTTCCATCTCTTTGAAGCAAGTATTTGATAATAAATTAGATATATCCAAACCTGCAAAATTTACATTGTACGATCTAAGCGCTCTATAAAAGTACATATTTTGACCATAATTAGTATTGACCCTTGCTATATGAAATGTCACGAGCCCTGGTCTTAATATGCGAAATTTATTAAAAATTATCGCTATAAAGTTCCATCACATGATTTCTTCGTTTGATAAAATGCTTGTATAATGCGCACACATGCAGAAAATGCGGTATGTTAATAAAATACAGGATGCTACTGCATGTTGACTCATTTTGATCCTTGATTGGCATTGATTATTGGTATTGATTTGATCCACAGACCGCCGATTAAAGAAAGACACACATTGATTTATTAATTAGACCACGGATTTAAGAAAAACAACACACCTCTTATAATGTCATAGTTTGCTATAATAATATCATTGCCAGATTTGGTCAACCATTTTCAGTGTTGAAGTAGTATATCTACTTACCATTTTGATTTTCAGCAGTGACATATCTAAGAACAGCGAAAGCTGCAAAAATGATAGTCCATCTTCCCATCCGAGCCTGTTTTACAGCCATTTTCAAATGTGGACTAGCCTATGGCACCCCTTCCTAAATCCGCGTTGTCTCTGCTGCATGCGAGTATCGTCATAAATCCATCTGAAAGTGAAAAAAAAATATATAATTGCATATGCGAAATGTCCATGCGTTGATGTCTCTTGGAATGGTTAGGATAAGATCGGCCATTGCCAGCAAATTGTGGCTCGCGAGCCGCTTGCGGTAATTTGGCTTGAAAAGGCGGCTTTAGTCTCGTGCTCCAAGTGCAGTCAAGTTAAAGACACATGTCGCTGATCTTTGACTGAGAGTACAGAATATGTGTGATTTGTAGTTGCGTAGTTGAAGTAAGCGCAACCGACGCAATTCTATGTATCTTGTATAATGATGTCCGTTGTATACCCCACTCCCAACAACAGCTCTTCACAATGTCTTTAGGAAATACACCTGCCTCCCACCTATAAATATTCTGTATTTCTTTTTTTCTTACTAAGAATAGGAGAATAGGTAATAAATCTTGCATATTTTCTTCATTGTTTAGTGGTGAATAGCGATTTTTAAACAATAACTACGCCGCCGACAGTACGCACGGGTCCATGCCATTCGTTAATATTGTTGTTACAATTAAGTCCCAGGATTTCTGGAAATGCAAAAATTATGCAATAAAACCTATATTTGACAACAATAATCTAATAATCTATGTATAATAATACTTCGCATAACAAACAGCTACTCTTTCTATATTTTCTTGTCTAAATAAGGAATGCCATTTCTGAGCAACATAAATACACTTTAGTGGTCTATTATTTTCTTTATTCTTATACAAGGAAACTTTGAAAACTGACTTCTTACATAACTCAGCAAGGATTTGAAAATTGAAAATCGATTTTTTATTATCGCAATTTCAATCCGTTACTAAATTGTATTTGACTATATAAACTGGCAAAAACGGTGGCTTTATTTCCCAGTTTTATTTATGGTATAAACTTTTTGTGGCTTATAAATATATAAATATAACCATAACCGGGTAAAAATCGAGTGGCATTTTTAGATTTAACGTTGTTTTATATCGAATCTGCTGGTTCCGCATGGAGGAGAAGTTTGCGCCGTTTTACGTCGCATCTTACATCACATCTCGTTTTACATCTATGTATATCATTTAGTAAAATTCTGTAAAATATTCGCTAAGCAATCGTCAATATGCACGTATGCTATAACCTGCCAATGCAGTATATCTGAATAAAAAGCAGAATTCTTATAAAAATCACGTTTTATTTGACAGGCGCCCAATCCACTGCACCCTCCTGATCTGGTTTCAAACTTCATCGAACCACAAGGATTCGCCGATATCTGGAAGACATTTTATATCACGGGCGATATTATTCAATTAGTATAAATTGATTTTAATTGAAATGGTTATAAATTGTAATATTACTGTTTTTTTTTCGATTTATTTGAAAGCGACTAGGTACATATCATTATTATTGTGATTTGATATTTTTAATAAGATTTTAATTTAATTTGAATGCGTAAATTATTCTAATTCATTTCTCATTCTTCTGCTCTGAATTATTGTTATTTTTTCTAAATTTAATTTTGATATTATTATTTTTTTAAATTTTATTTGGTCACATAAGGGTATTTAATATAAGTATATTTTGACTAACAGATGTATTTTATAAGTTTTTAAGTGTTGGCAGTTTAATTTAGAAAAAAATGTACTTTTATTTGATTAAAAAGTAATATTTTGATTATAAGTTACTTAAATTTAACAGTTTATTTAAATTCTTACATTGATACTTGTTGATAGCATTACCATGATGTATTGCAATGTCATATTTAGAATTTATTACTAATATATGTAGAACAACGTCGCTTAGCTAGTGAAAAAAACGAAAGGTCGAATAGCCCATTATGTTCCTATATAAGACAAGTTTTGGAAATTTCTATAATTATGATTTATGTGATATTAATGCCTAAAATGTATATAACTTTCTAAAATCTGTAAAGATTTTTGAAATAAAGTGAATTGAACTGAACGAACGACCAGCTGACTTAGCCGAAGATAACAGCCGAGGACCTGCCGTTATACGAGTGCGGATTCACCCGTACTTAGTTCTTCATTCAAACCATTGGTAGACTCAGTTTCCGCACTAAAACCCTCGTATAGGCCATACAGTTGGTTCCATTTCAAAGCCAGCGATAGTATAGTAACCCAGATTTTTGAAGAATATGCAAATTCGGCACTAGTAGACAATAGATTTGAGACTCTTGACATGTTTTAAAAACGCACGTGACTGCAATGTTTATTACAGAATGCGCAAAAACAGATGTAATGCGGATAACGCTGAGTATCTAGGATGATACGGAAAGTAACGGATTTTCGCGACGGTTACGGAAGTTCACAATGCATTTAAAGCGATTAATTTGCAACGTATTTGAACCTTATCATTATTTCAAAGTGGTCACTTTGAACATTGGTCCAAGTGGTCAAATTTAGGTAAATGGCAATTTAAACTGATTTTATTCCTTTTTCAAAAATATTTATTTATTTTTTTTCCTTTTTTATCGTATATTTTCGTTTGTGCAATAATGAAAATTTTTTTAATTCGAGAATTTTGAAATATTGTGTGTGCATTAATGAGTTTTGGAAATGGTCTCAAGACGATTAAGACCATTTCCACATGGAAGTCTGGCTTTGTGCCTGTCAGTCTGTCTGTGTGCCTGTGGGTATTCCTCCACGATAGCGCCCAAACGTTCAATCCGATTGAGCTGAAATTTGGCATGCAGGCGTCGTTTGGTCACGGAAAGACTTGAATAGGTTGAAATCAGTCCACAAGGGGGCGCACTAGTCATATTTCAATCTCGAAATATTGGACATATAGACATGACATTTGGTACACAGATGCCTTGTTGGGCCGAAACCACATTGATTTTTTGCCGGTCAGTATTTACGTATACGATCGAATCGGAATGAGTTGCATTCTCACTATCCGCGCTCGTCGCCGACTATTACTTTCAATCAGATCAACCTCATTCCCGATGGGATATCATGTTCAAAATCCTTCCATCGGTCCTTGGCTACTTGCCGGGAAAGTCTTGGGGCGAGACAACCGATTTTTTAATGCTTTATTGACTTTTGAGAGGTGTTTAACAAATTGCAATATGGAGAGAGAGAGAGAGAAGCAAAAGATGGTGGACCTAATATCCGATATAGAAAAGACGTAATATCCAAAATCCGATAAAGAAAAGGAAACAATTTTTCCGCGGAATTTATGTAAATACATAATTGTTATTCTAAGCTCATGCCAAATTAGGGAACAGTGTTTATTGCCAAACAGTTATTTTGGCGGGACGGCGCGTGCGGTCCAAGAAATTTTGTATTCACTATAAGAACCGGATCACTCTTTCGCAAGGAATTTTCGCAAACACTAGGCGTCCGAAACGTGAACAGAATATTGAATGAATTGATCTAAAAAAATCAGGATTTCACGGGCTTAATTTCTATGTCAGCTATTTCAACTATTATTTAAATTAATTTACAAGAAATATTATCAGTGTTACACGTTCTCGTACCTTGTAACACTGACACATCTGAGATATAAAAAAAAACAGTTGTAATATACCCGACTTTCCAGAATTGGGCATATTGACTATATATGTGTCTTCTATATAAATAATCACAAAAATCTATATGCTTTTTTTATTTTTTGTTATTCAGGAAATTCACAATAAAGCTTAAGCATTAACTGCACTATACATACGTGGCAGAAAATAACCCATAGCAAAATTTAACCAGAGGTGTGTATCATGTCGCTCCACTAAGCTACGCTTGTGCTAGAGCGGACATTACAAAGCAATATATCTTTAATCCATTTAAAATAATACATATTTTATATTATATATTACGAATGCAATAAATACTGAATATTTATATAAATATAAATATATACATATATATGGATATAAACATACACATAGTATACTATATACATAAAATGTAATACAATATATAAATACAAGACCTAGGATACACGTGAAATAAAGAATAGTCGAGATTTAAAAAAAATGAAAAGTCAATATTAAAAAAAAGAAGGTAGTCGTGATTAAAACATTTTTGTTTATATAGTCGTGATTATAAATAGTCGAGATTGCCTATAATATTTTTTAGAGAATATCATTATTGAAACCGCTCGTTGGTTTTGGATCTGTATATAAACTAATTTTGTCACCTATTTTTTTAATAAGCTTAGAGGAAAGTTTAGAATCTGAATATTTAGTAATAGTACGAATATTTTAAGAAAACTACTATTTGGATAGAAACTATACTAGAATATACATAATAGGATCAAAAAGCATTTTGGAAGAATACCAGTTATGTGATTTGATTCGATGATTCCTTTCGATGTTTTGATTAGTCACGGATATTTATGTATTTTAGTGGAAGCTTGAGATTTAAATGCCAGAAATCATATATCCCGTCAACTAGCACCCATCTGAGCATACCCAGAAAGGTTTATGCTGATTCAATCCGCGGAGAAAACCTATTTAGAAAATATTATTCAAGAATTTCAAATTGTTCAACCACGCATATCAAAACTGGCGACAGACTGTTCCAAAATGGTTATATTAATGTACTGCAATATATATAATAAAATTATCATTTTTGTTCCAACCATTATATTGTTTTCAGAAATATAAACTTTCAACGAAAGATAATCATACATATTTCTATCTCAATATTCCATTACTTGCAAAAAATGATCGAAGATCGTCGATTTCAATCATTTATAATTAAAAAGATTGTTGTATGACCCAACAACACTATAAACTTTATTTCAAGTCATTTATGTCGATAAAACAACATTATTAAAAATATATAATTTCATAGATATTTTTTGTATGAGATTTATTAGGATTTACTCAAAACCATGAGCTCTGTACTTATATTTCTTTAACATGAAACGATTGAATTATAATATGATCAAATTTTGCAGCGTATGTTCTTTACTAACCCCTTTTAGAGCCCCATTAGCAGACCTCCATACAAGGTCTAATATTAAATATATTCTGTTTCAATCGCTGATACTTGAATTGTGCGTGAATTAGCCATGAATATTCGATATTATGTAGGACGCGTAATCGTACGGCAGGTGAATGGCTTATAAGACTCGCCTCGGATGCGTTACAGGGTGAAGGTCGCGGGTTTTGCCGCTCATCGCACGTGACTGCGCATACAATTTTCGGGTAACTACCACAGTACATAGCTCAGAGAACTTCCGTATATTTCGAGCGGGAAGAGTTTTAAATTTATTGATTGGGATAAAGTCACAATATCGAACAAATTTTTAATCGAATTCTGGGCCTAGACTTTGCATATGGATTGCATATGGACGGCCTAGACTTTGCAATACTTTAATTGGAGTATAAACTATTACATTTTGATTAATTTTATTTAGGTTAACATTTTTACCATTTTATTGAGTATAATGACTATATCGTGCTATTTTATTTTCTCTTCGATAATCAGTTGTATTCTGTATTCGAAGGACCGTATTATTTTCTATTTAATGACAACTTAATTAGTAATTCTTCCGTCAAAATGTTCTAAGGTAAGGTATTATTTCAAAATCTCTTTTAATCGACTTCAAAAGAAGGAGGAAGTTATCAATTCGGTTGTACCTTGTTTTATATGTGTGTTACCTCAGAACTCTGCCATTTATGAAAGAATATACTTACATATTGGTCCCATTTTTATCAAAATCCTGTTTTGATGGTGGGATCCATGAGGAATTGAAGCAACTCCTCGAATATTACCATATGAAGTGGACAATTTAGATGTTGGTTCAATTCCGATGACAATGCATTTTTTTATGGTAAGCATGAGCTGATTTTACACCCTGGGTTAGCTCTCGACAAGGGGACTCCATAACGGTCAACAGCACAGACACGAAATTTTGTATGGTCATTCAGTTTTAATAGGCTCCAGGGTTGGCTCCCGACGAGGGGACCCCTCAACAATCATTCAATTACGACAGCCCGTTCTAAATTTCGCCGAGACAGGACTGCGGCACCCAGAGATGGTTTCCAACGAGGGAACTCCTCAACGGTCAACAGCACAGACACAACATTTTGTATACGCATTCAATTATGTTAGCCGGTTCTAAATATCACCATGACATGGCTGCTGCACTTATAAAAAAAATGGAGTCTGTTATTTTTGTTATTTTTTTGTTTGTTATTACTGTATCATGTCAAATAATTATCTTATTGACTTTGTAGTTTTAAGTATTTAATATTCTGGTGATTACCTTCCCAGTGCCTCGCCGTAAGGCGTTGGCTTCTGACGGGAATGCTGGCTATGTTAAACGGTAGGTTTGTACTCGTCCTCAAGTCTTCTTCGTTCACCTCACGGAAGACAGAACGATGATTATAGTTAAAACTTCCTGGGGTGACGGGTTCGCCCGTTGTAGTCGACACCTCCAACTGCTGTAACGCCAATAACCCTTTAGCCAATGATGGAATCTACAAAGGTAAAGCACGTAGTCTACCTGCATTAAATGCCTGAGTTAATAAAAAGAATCATTTTTGTAAGGTATGAGGGGTGAGCCCACGAATCCCCCAGGAAACAGGGCTATCCCATCCTACTCCAACAAAGGCAGACAAACGCCTGCTCCCATACAGCGAAAGAAAGAGCCGGCAAATCGGCCTTCTCCTGCTGACGAGAGTACAGAAGCGCCTAAAAAGGGGGGAAAACCCGGGAATGAGCAAGGCACATCCCAATCCAAACATGGACGGTCTCGTCCTCCATTGGAGAGGGAAAAGCCTGCGACAAAGCCCACAACCCCTATGGATCACTGATGGCAAACATAGGCAACTCTACGAGGATTCTCCAGATCAACCTCCACCACGCCATTGCTGCCAGCGCAGTGACGGAGTGTTGCTTCACCAAAGGAGAAATCGACATCGCCCTCGTACAAGAACCCTGGGTAAATAACTTAACTATCCAGGACTTAAACGCTGCGGGTAAAATCCTCTCTTACCCGGGAGGGAAAAAACCCAGAGCATGCATAGTGTTCAAGAAAAACATTAACTTCCTGCCTGTTACAGAGCTATGTACTAATGACCTGTCAGCAGCGTATATAAATCTCAAAGGATGAAATGGATCCAGAGTCATCTTATGCTCAGCCTATCTATCTGGAGAGAAACAAAATCCAACCGAAAAGCTGGCAAACCTGGTGGAGTACGCCCGTACCCAAAAGGCTGAGTTACTGGTTGGATGTGATGCAAACGCACACCACACCGCGTGGGGGAGCTCAGACATCAACAATAGAGGTGAGTTACTTAATGATTTTATCACAACCAACTGCCTATGCCTATTAAACAAAGGCTGCATGCCGACCTTTGTGACAAGTGCAAGACAGGAAGTTTTAGACATTACTTTTGCCTCTAAAAATCTAGCCAGACACATAAAAAACTGGCATGTCAGGGATGACACTTCAATGTCTGATCACAGACAAATAACCTTTAAACTACTAAACACCGTAGACTGTCAAACCACAACTTTCAGGAATCCTAAAGCCACCGACTGGGACGCTTACCGTACCACACTAAGGCTTAACCTTGAAACAATACAAAAAATGTAAAAACACGCGAGAGTCTAGAATTGGCCGTGGCGGCTACCACAAAAGGCATTATAAACGCCTATGAGGAAAGCTGCCCACTCAAGACAAAGACCTCCAAAAGAAAAGTTCCATGGTGGAACCCGAAGTTGGACAAACTAAGGAAGGAAACCCGTAAACTATTTAATAAGGCTAAACAAACTCTCAACTGGGAGGAATACAAAAAAGCCTTAACCGAGTACAACAAAGATATTAGGAGAGCCAAAAGAGCAACATGGAAAAGCTTCTGCGAGGACATAGTGGAAACGCCTCAAGGAGCCAGAGTACATAAACTGCTCGCAAAGGACAAACCTAACCAAATTGGTCTTCTGAAAAAACCAAACGGAACTTTTACAACAAATGAAAAGGAAACTTTGGAGGAACTAATATCGACCCACTTCCCAGGTGCTGTGACAACTAGCAACGCCGCCACTGCTCCATACAGACCTCGAAACGAGGACTGGAGTAGGGCTGCTAGAATCATAAGACCCGATCAAGTTAAATGGGCCGTAAAATCCTTTAAACCTTACAAATCATGCGGGGACGATGGAATCATGCCCGTGCTTTTGCAACAGGGTATCGACATTCTAACCCCATATCTGGTTAAAATCTTCAGAGAAAGCTATGCCTGGGGACATATACCGGAAGAATGGACCAAGGTCAAAGTGCTATTCATACCCAAGGCTTGCTAGCTTCCTGCTGGAAGGACTACGCAAGTCCTTTAGGCCAATTAGCCTAACATCCTTTCTACTGAAAGCGATGGAAAAGATACTGGATAGCTATATCAGGGAAAAAATCCTAACGGTCAACCCTATCAGCTGTAACCAACACGCCTACCGCATAGGTAAATCCACGGAAACCGTTCTGCTCTACCTAGTAGACAGAGTGGAAAAGGCGTTGGAAGACAAACAAATCGCAGTATGCGCATTTTTAGACATTGAGGGCGCCTTCGACAAAACCCCAATTAAATCACTGGTGAAGGGGCTGGAGTCAAAACAAGTTGACAACACCACAACCAGATGGGTGAAAGCGATGCTCTCAAACCGCACGGCCAAGGTAGCTCTTCACGGAACAAACCTTGAAGTCACCACTACAAGAAGCTGCCCGCAGGGAGGCGTACTCTCGCCCCTACTATGGACTCTTGCAATAGATCAACTCCTGCATAGGATGACAGAGGCCAGGATAGACACACAGGGCTATGCTGATGACCTAGTAGTCATTGTCCGGGACTTCTGCCAAAACACGATCTCACACATAATGCAAAAAGCGTTAACAATCGTTAGCAATTGGTGCAGAGAGAACGAATTATCGATCAACGCCGATAAGACCGTCCTCGTGCTATTTACCAACAAACGTCAACTAGGTGGACTAAAAATGCCAATCTTAAACCACAGGCAGATTCCTTTCTCCAAGGAAGTAAAGTATCTGGGAGTCACGCTCGATCAGAGACTCACCTGGAACAGCCACCTAGATAAAACAATTCAAAAAGCTAAAAGTGCTTTGGGTATAAGCAGAAGACTGGCGGGGAAAAACTGGGGCCTTAACCCCAAGATCTCCCACTGGCTATACACTGCCATTGTGAGGCCGATAATCTCGTACGCCTCGGTGGTATGGTGCAACAAAGCCAACCAGAAAACTGTGATTACCAAACTAAACAATATCCAAAGGACGGCGTGCCTCATGACAACTGGCGCAATGTCCTCCACTCCTGGAGCAGCTCTAGATGCACTGCTGAACTTACCGCCCCTACACATTCCTTGCAACAGGTAGCGAAAGCCAGCATGTACAGGATATCTGCCCGAGAGAAGGTAAACTGGATCTCACAAGCACTAAGATCAGTTCTTGACTCAGTCAGTGAAAATCCAACCCTCAACATGGTATCAGACACCATGCTCCCACTCCTAAACTTTGGAAAACTTTTTACAGTGGAACTGCCGCCCAGAGACGACTGGCTAAAAAGCCAACTGCAATGGGAGGCCGTTAGCCTTAAATGGTATACTGATGGGTCCAAATCGGGACTTGACGTAGGCTGTGGTATATATGGAGAGCGACCAAACTTCGAAAGAAGTGTAAACTTGGGAAAATACGCCTCCATATTCCAAGCGGAGGTTTACGCCATTATTGAATGTGCGGATATCAACCTCCAAAAGGACTACGCCAACCACCGTATATCCACTCGGATAGCAAAGCAGCTCTTATGGCACTAGCCTCGAATACCATTAATTCAAAGCTAGTGCAAAACTGCATATCACTACTGAATTCCCTGGGCGAAAAGAACAGGGTAATTCTAAGATGGATTCCCGGCCATGCAAGAATCGAGGGAAATGAAAAAGCCGACGAACTTGCTAGGACGGGAGCAAAGGGAACGTTATACGGCCCTGAACCTTGCTCTGGCATACCAAAAAGCCTTGCAAACCTAATGCTCAAACAAATGTGTTTAGAACAATCCGTCAACCACTGGAACAACACGCCAGGGTTGAATCATTCCAAAGCACTTATTAAGCCTTACGACCGTAAGACGGCCCGTGAGGCCCTATCGCTAAATAGGAACAATCTACGCATACTGGTAAGGGCGCTCACGGGGCATTGTGGTCTGAACAAACACATGTTCAACCTCAAGCTCAAAGACACAAAAATGTGCAGGTTCTGCCAAGGGATAGATTAATTTAAAGACACGCTAAAAGAACACTTGACTTCACCCTCATAAATTTCTTCATACCTTCATAAATCTTTTTCCCAGCCCCTCCCATATCCCTGTATCATTATAGGTTTATTTTTTTTTATTTAATATGTTTTACTTTTTGCTGGATTCAGTCATAACAAGTTCAGTTAAATTTGGTTTTTATCTTATTTTTAACGCAAAACATGTTTTCTTTGACATACCTTCTCGTTTCTTTGTCAAAACATGTTTTCTTTGTCGAAACATGTTTAACACAAAACATATCGCTAGAGAGCAATAAGCTTGCCGATTTATTTAATCATTTAAAGCGTTTTATTATTATATTACGAATCAAAGATTATAGGCTAGGGATGCTCGAGACGTGGCAAAAAATCGTCAAGAATGAAAGCGAATCGTGAATGGAGTACGAGATCCAGCGGCACCGACAGCAACGTATTGGCTGTGAGGGCGACTTCCTCCCCAATCGCCGGCTACGGAATCAATAATATAATAAATAATAATATTATTATATTATGTACGTTTTATATCTAGTATAATATTTTTTATGTGGTGAACTTGTATTTCTAGCATAATAATCTATTAGAATTAGTATATAGGTTGATATGGTCGACCGTTGAAAACGCTATTACTTGAAGATGAATAACTCAGTACAGTCAGAATTATAGTTTTTTACTTTTCAACAATATCTACTACTTTCTTTTCGACAATATCTACTTTTCAACAATATCTAATTTTCACTATTTTTTATTTAATATTTTATGTTATAATATAAAAAGGCTACATTTTCATCAGAACCTTTAAAATCTGATATCAAAAAATCAACCTTAAAAAAATAATGGCATAAAAATGGTAAAGTGACATATTTCTTATTTTTTTAGCAGTTTATGAACAGTTTAATCGCGTGGATCAATATTTAAAAAAAATAAACAATGGAGGAAAATATTACAGTTATACCATTCTACGCAACTGTATTTCGACGCACGTGATGATCGATCACGTCAGCAAGGAAAATGAAATATTCAATCATAATTGATTTGACTATGAAAAACTTCTAAGTAGTCATCAACGAATCATTTTTAATTAAACTAAATGTACAAAAAGTCATAAATTGATTATGAGTAAACTTATCCGTCAATAAATGTTCTTTGACGCAATGTTTGGGACCTAACAGGTATTACTGAAACACTTAGAAGCTGCGTGTAAAATAAAAATACAAACCATTAAATTGAAATTTCAACTTTTTTTTAATTAGTTGCAAAATACCCATTATTACTGAAACAAACCATATGCCTGATAAACTCACGACCATTAAAGGCGAAAAAAAAAGCATATTTAAAATACATATGAAAAAACTAGGGTAGCTACATATTATAATTACAGATTAATGTTTAGGTTAATTTTAAATGAATGTAATTGCTCAAAAAGTCATCCAGCAAACAAAGCATATGGATTCAAGGTTTTGTTTAATGAATCTTTCAAATGCCTTGGTTTCCATCAGTCTTGTTGAGAGATGTAGCTGGTTAAAGGGCTTGAAGCCAAAGGACTTTTAACTCTGCGTGCAGCGTTCGTTTGGGCGGGACAACGTCATCACATCTGCGTGTATTGTGAGAGCAAACTGCTGCCGTTGTCGTAAGATTACCAACAAGTTGCCGTAATATGTAGCATATAATAGACATTATAAATAGGACTTTTCCATATAATAGGCAAGTAAGATTTAGCATATAATAGACAATATAAATAAATTTTCTTCGCGTAAAATGTGCAGCGCCGGACGTTTCGGCGACGTTGCAATTGCCATTGTCCAGGGTTGACTTTCTTCCCTGGACGACAGCGTTTGCAACATCGCCGGAACGTCGGGTGCTACACATTTTTCATGCGGTAAATTTGTTTTTATAGTATTTCTAATGTCAAACAACCGCGATAGCCTTCGATAATAGACATTTTAGAATGTGTTCGATAGTAAAGGACTTGACAAAATATCGTTCTTAGTGGGCATCACGGAATACTCCTAAAATTGCTCTCACTGCATTTGTTTGTAAAATGGATACCGTATAACACTTAGTAGCATTGCCTCATATTAGTATACCATACGTCATTTTGGGTGGAAAAGTCATGATAAGCAGTTATTGCAGTGATTTCTCCAGCTAAGAATTTCATTTTATTTATCGCTTATATTACCGAAGAGCGTACACTACACAGTTCAGTCTACAAAGTTGCAAAACTCGACAAACAGCAATCCAAACCAAGTTGACTATTCTTTACATTGAACTAAATTACCCACTACTACGAATCGATGCTCTTATCTATAACCAATCAACCTTTATAAAAATACTGTTTACAGTTGGTATTACAGAATGGGAAATCCTTTCGTTTTTTGCCCCTTTGTTCCTTAAGAGGAGTCGATGCTGTCGATTCTCGAGACATTGAACTGAATGGATAATTGGCGGGCAAGAAAGACAATGGCCGAGACGAAGAGGATAGCGCCTCGCACTTGTAATCGATTGTTAATTAAAGCCGTCACTAATTTGCAATTCCGAACGAGTGCCACGGACAAATTACGTAACGCCTTGTGACGTCGCTGCGCGCCGACACCTCATTTTAGGGATGCAAATATAACCCTAATATGTGTTGCGACTGCACGAAAAACCTTCCAAGAAGTAGCATTTTTCTGTATTTGACTGTTATCCAAAAGTCATCTATATATTTGGCCTTCAAACTCTTTATTAACCTTCCAACGACAATACGAGATTTAGAACCAAAAATATTCGAATATAGAGTTAAACACTGGCTCATTACACATTATATTCATAAGATAGACGACCTCGAAAAAATATTAAAATATTTTGTACAGTATATAAAAATACTACAGTACATATTTATTATGAAAAATAATGTCGTTTCTTTAAGATACCTCCTTTATTTTTATGTTAAAATATACGAGGTAAACCCCCTTAGTAATAAGTTGATAATATTCGATTATTCATTATACGAGTAATTACTGTCGTTTTGCGTATGTGATAAATGAGCATTTATTCTTTATTCTTTCTGACTTTGGTTATTTTTAGTATTATTGTTACAGATTAATAGTAGCATTAGTTTTTAGTTATTGATTTCATTGACTTAAAAAAAAATGTTACATTTATATTTTGATTATTGTATTTTATATAATACAATTATGTGTATGACATATCCAACTGTATTTGCAATTTTAAATGAATAAAAGACAATTGACTCTTGACTATGTATAGTAGAATATTTTTTCTACAGAACAAGATAAATATCCTAAATTTCTTTATATATCCTAAATTTTGTTATCAATCATTTATATAAATTAAACCTTTGTTTCTGTATATTATTCTGTATATTTCTGTATATTTCTGTATAATTTTTTTTTTGTATAAAGTGCTTGATGACTATTAATATTCTTATAATAATTATCTATTTTATATGTATACTCATGTACATGGATCCAGCTCTATTTTTTTTTAATTTTATTTGTCTGCCGTGTAAAGCCGACTTTAGTCAACGCTATTGTCGAATTAATATTTATGCTTTAATCGTTTTATATCTACATTTAAACTGACGAATTCTAATATGCGATAATTAGCTTTAATTCATAATTCATGCTTTTATTGTATATTCTGAATAAATAAATTGAATACTGAATACTGAATACTGAATACTGAATTATGTTTCTATGACTTCTTGCTATAATTCAAACCTATCTAACGTTTCAGGTATTAATGCCAAAATGCCGAAAGATTTTAATATTCTAGCGACTTAAAGAAAACAAAATATAATTTATCCCATTAATTTGTCAGCTTTTAGGATAATTTGAAATTTTAATTATTATTCAAATTTTATTTTGATTGTTTTTTTTTTTTTAATATTTTTATTGAAATTAATAGTTACATTAGTTTACCTATTTGTGTGATTGCGAATATTTTAAATTGATTTCACGGCATTCTTCAATGTATTATTTTATTTATCATTAGGCAGTATTTAATTATACGTATTTGAGCCTACCCCACCTTAGTGCGTAAATCTCACGCGATCAAATCAGGTTAGGTTTAGTTAATTTGTATGTGTTACTATGATTTTTGAGAAAGAAAGGATTTGAATCTAAACTTGAATTTGAATGTCACCAGCGCGAAAGGGTTGTCAATCGCACTATTGTTTTGAGCAATGTAATACTATACATAATCAATTATGGTATATTAAAAATAGCCTTTACGGCACGTTTATCGGCGGTATAAGGCCATCGATCGGAATAAGGCCGAGGCGGTATTAGGCAATACCACAGATAAGACCACCGCGCCGTATCGCAAATACGACTTGACTAAAGTGTAATAAGCGGAGTACCAACTGCTGCTCTAAACTTTCGCGCCAAAGGATAAAGCCATTGAACCAGGATATCGCACCTGCGATAACGATCTGAGATAATCCGAAAGGCAACGGTGCAAAAGAGGGTCGCCTTCTTACGATGATTCGTTGAAAGGAGCGCAGCGAATGGGGTTCAAAGTGACGGCGACCTTAAAAGCCCGCCTCGCGCGATCTCCTTACAAGCGTTTAACGCCGAGTGCCGTTACGGCGCCCGCGCAGGACTACACATTTTATCCGACTAAGCGATCCACGCGAGCACGACTTTTCGCGATCTTCGCATCCTGTGAGCAGGGATACATAGGAATATAATTAAGCCAACTTACATACTGTTTCACACGGACACACGACCCTTAGAGCACACCTATTCAACTTGGCTTGACCGCGAGCAAGGACTGCCGTTTACATGGCGAAGAACCTGAAAACAGCATGCACATCGTTGGTCTTTGCCCATGCCTCGCCGCAAAAAGACGCATTTTACTGGAATGAGCCTTTCTCGAACCCAGCGACCTGCCAACTTGAAGGTCAGTGATCTGTATGGACTGGTAAGCAGTACCGGGCTACTAGCAGACCATTTCTTCTTCTTCTCCGTCGTTCCCTCATTACTGAGGATCGTGGCCACTAGACAACAGTTTGCCTACGAGGCTCCTCCACTTCGATCTGTCTTCTGCATGGCGGGTCGCAGATTGTATTGACCCTTTTGTAACTTCTTTGGAGAGGTCGTTCCATCTGGCCGGTGATCTGCCTCTGCTTCTTCTTCCCTCCACTTGACCCCCGGAAAGCATTTTCTCCAGATTCTCTGGGTTTCTCCTGACAACATGACCGAAGAACTGCAGGGCTATTCTCATGCATACGGTGGATAGTCTCACTTGGATGCCGAGTTCTTCCAGGACAGATTTGTTGGTGCGGCGTGCTGTCCATGGGACTCCAAGCATTTTACGCCAATACCACATCTCCAGTGCATCAATTTTGGTGCATATCCGAGCCTTCAGGGTCCTTGTCTCCGATGCATAGAGAAAGATCGAGAAAACCAGAGCTCGAACCAGCCTCACCTTAGTCCGCTGACTTATATCCCGATTCTTCCTCAGCCTTTCTAGCTTGCTCATGACCGATCTTGCCATCTGGCTTCTGCGTGAGACCTCCTTTTCGCAGTTTCCGTCGTTGCATATCATGGAGCCCAAAGAGACAAAGTCTATCACAGTTCGAAGATCACTCAGCTCGTTGGTGCGTTGCATGGTTTCAGCCCTATCCACAAACATGAGTTTGGACTTACTGCGGCTCATGTGCAGTCCATACTCCTTGTTGTGTACGTGGGCTCCTAGCAGACTACTTACCCAACTAAAAATTGGGTAGTTACAAAAGATCTTATAGATCCTGGTTACACCAAGGACTGGAAACAAGCCCCCCACTCCCATTACTACTACTACTAATACATATCATTTCTGTTTTGCTCTACAAATCCTAAAGAATGCCTTTGACCAAAAGACAGCAATCACAGTTTATAATGCGTATTCCTGTTCCTGGTTCAAATATAGAAAACTCAATGATAGTTGACTGTAAGATATTGCTATAGCGATAAGTCCGCCATTTCTGCATAAATTGTCTAAGTAATGTTTTTATAGCACAATAAAGTTATTTTATTCTATTCTATTCTATTCTAATGATGAAATAGCACTAATTATTGCAAAATATTTATCTCACTGGTGTGATGTGTAAGAATCATTACTAATATCTCAAAGATTCGCGAGTCATTGGAGCCACAATTTTTTTTTAAATGTCCTTAGTTTACCAAAAAAAATATTTTAGATGTTTTAACTATAATACAAAAACAACAAAATAGTCTACAGCAATCTCAGAGCCAACATAATACACTGATCAAAAAGATGAGCATCTCCACTGACGTATTCTTTATTTTGTTCATATTTTTACTTGCAGGCAAATTCATATTTTTACTTACAGCCACAGATGGGCAAAATGAATGACCAATATGAAAATAGGCTTCATTTGTTTTATTTGATATTATGTGCCGAGAAAGTTTATTCATTTCATATGCGTTTTTCGCAATTATTTAAAATTTCATGCCAATTTCGCAAATATTCGCATTTATTTCGTAAAAACGAAAAGCTGTATTGTAGTGGTTACAATACGAGATTAAATAAATGATTATGATTATGATTACTGGAAAGTCCGCTGAAAATGGTCCAATTTGACCATTTTTTGATTTAACTCCTTTTACACCAAACAGTGGGGAATCGATGCCTTCGAACGCAGGAGTACGACCGAAGAACCCGTAGAGCGCGGGCGGACGGGACCGACCTACCGACCCGCTGTGTTTTATTTGCAACTAACGCCGCAACGAGAAAACTAAATCGAATGAAAAATAGCCATAATTTACTCTTGAGGTGGTCGCCGCTTGAAACTCGTTCCGCACAAGAGTAATTTATACCGGGATTAGCTGCGAAGGCCGCGACGCCATCTTGAATTGTATTTCTGTCCCTCGTCTATGGCCGAGAGGGTGAAGCGTGGGGAAAATGGCGGCTGATGCATCGGCCTCATTTAGCGCAGCAGGACTTATTAATAGGGGAGTTTACTAATACCGATATTCGCTTATAATGCTACGTCGCGACTTCATTCGTTTTGATATTAAATGAAATAAAATATCTCTTTATTGTCTTACAGTCTCTAAATGTAGTTTAAGTCCCATATTATCATGGCTATTTTAACAAAAGCGATTTCCTACGTTATTCATTATTTTAAATTACAATATTCCAAGAGGCAGCGACAAAAAAGTGCAATAGTTTTATAAAAGGATACTTTCAGATCAGGCAGTATTTTGGCCATATAATGCTGCGGTAGAGTCAGCAGGCCAGACAGGCCGGGACACCTGGCGCTGGCGTACTAGGAAAGGTGTACTTTTAATTTGTACCCCTAAAGTGTTTTGGAAAAGTTGAAAAATCATCAGTAGACAGTGGATGAAATACAGAACTCGAAACAAACGGTCAGACAGCTTGTCGAACCCGGAACCTGACAATGTAATATCAGGCGACCTAACTTTGCCACCTTTGTCTGTTTTTGTCTCATTCTGAACTACCCTTCGATAGACGATATTGCAAAGGTAACTAAAAACCGCAACCGCATGTTTTTACAAAGCTTTTTATACATTTCAATATATTTACAAAGCATGTCTTACTTATATTCATATCATAAATTCGGAAAGCTATAGCATTTAAAAATATTTTTAAAAATAACATTGCTGATATGAGCATTAGCATAAGTGTACTGCTGCCGCCCAACTATGTGCCAAGACTTGTTCTAAGGCAGTGAGCTCTTTCGTTTTTTTATGTACGTATATTCGGCAATAAAAAAACAATAATTTTTAGCAACACAACCATTATAAATAGGTTATAATTAATAATAACAAATAATTAAAATAGAATACAGGAAATACATATTAAATATAAATTAAATACGGATAATTGGTAATGGCGTGAAATTAAATAAAATGGTAAATAGTCCTATTAATCCTATAAAATCCAAGTCCTATAGACCTAAAAATCAAACAGAAATAATTGGAAATAGTCACAAGAATAAACAGCGATAGTAATGAGAATAGTTAAAAATTACATTCAATATTCTATCTGGGTATAATAATTTGTGGCTTTTTTGCCGGGAGTCTTGTTCTAACCAAGATTCAATTTTAGATTTGAAAGATTTACGCAAGTATATGTTTTTGTTTGTCTTGCATATTATTAATATTAATAATATTATCGTCGAGATACGCGTAAAATAGTTATGTATCGTACAAAACCTAAATTTTATGGTATAAACACAGAAAGGAAATCCATTATAATTGACTTTACTCGTTCTTAAAACGAGGCTGTTCTGCGCCTCATAAAAATAAATATAAAATCGAAAGCGGTTATCGTAGTCTATTTTGCTGCTGCCCGACAGGATACCGATGGATGCGAGGGGGCTGAAGACGATTAATAATCTTGACATGGTGGGTCTTGAGTGATTGAAAGCAGTCAGAAAGGTTCGCGATATTGATTATTTTTTATATCCTTATAAATCAGTCCAACTCCAGTAACGTTCCTTTTAATTACGGATATTTAAAGTCAGTCACATACTAGGTCATTACCGATATAATTGCTATTTTTTCCATACTGCTCAGTTTAATCTTGGATTATTTCGGTTTTAATTGGAATTCCAATTCAAATAAATTTTATTTAAAAAGAAATACACTCCCTTCGTCAAATTATTTATTCACGTGCCATTCTGTCTATTGTTATTGCTTGAATTTTCCGTGTGTACAATCAACACAATACAATATACTACTCCAGTACGTAGATATTCCTACTCTTGTATGCGTCAACATGTCTAAATTAATTTATAAAATCGCAACTATCGTGATACTTGTATGATTCAATGTTGTTAAAATAATGTACTATGATCTGACCAAATTCGGGGGCCATGATATTCAAACATTATACCCATATAAATGATAGTTTTATACAAGTATTCATGGGTTCATCGTCTGGCTATATTGCTTTTATATTACATAAAGCAGCAGTAATTGAAAAACAGCATGTATAAAAGTAGCTATCAATTGATTATATTGATTTCTTTGATTATTTTTCAGACTTTTAGATTCTGTTATTTGGATTTTTTCTTAGTAATTTAGTAATTGATTTTTTTTATTATTTTGACTGTTTATATTATCTTATTCCAATACTTCACGATTATTTTAGCTTATTTCATTTAGTTATGATACTGGTTCATTAGTATTATTCGGTTATAATACTAATACAACTTGCAAAAGGTTGTAATAACTACAGTATTTTGTATATTATTACCTAGTGTCACACGTCCGAGATCGGAAAATTCGCCAATTGGATAGGAATGTAATGTAATGTAACAATCGACATGGAAATCTATTATAAAGCAAGCAAGCAAGATCCGACTCAAAACGAAATTATGCAGGAGTGAATGAGTAAGTTTTACAGCGAATCTGTAAAAGTACTAAAACTGTTGGATGTCTCAGAAGACTAGATTATCAACTCGCAGATTTTCCTTACTGTTTTTTATGCATTGCCAGGCTTTGCCTTCGCCTGGTTTAAACAATAAAGGTGTCCTTCTATTTCCACCAAACCTGCTTTCCTGTCTGCTAAGATATGCTAAAAAAGTCGTACCCGAGTACTAAAAATACAGATATGCAAATGATACTATACTAATTTTCAGCTGCGTGGAAGAACTTCAGCTCATCATTAAAAATGTTACAACAGTATTTGACGAATACGGATTGGAGCTCAATGCAACAAAGAACAAATACACGATAGTCATTGAAGTCCCCGTAAAGACACTGAGAAGACTGATGATATTGTCTGCGATTTGAACGCCACCTGGGATAAGAGAAAGGCGATAAAAATCAGCGTTGAGGAATCCGGAAAGTATTATTAAAGACAAAATAGGTATTTTGCGGAAGAATTATCACCTATACATGAATATCAGACTTCTAAAACGCTACATTTTATTTTATTTTATTAAGTTATCCAATACCAAAAATGTATTTTGGCAAAAAAAAAAACAAAAAACAAAATTTCCATTATATGATTACATGGGATGGAAAGAGGACACTACGTATAAGTTGGTTTAGCGGTTAGGAATAAAGATATCTTATAGATTTTGAGCGAGAACTTCCCCAACGTTGAGTACATCATTGATGTCATGCATCTTGCGAGAGATACAAAATTACGCATCTAATGATTGAAGACAAAGTAGCCGGAAGAAGAGATCCAGGACGAAGAAGAACGTATTGGATTCGTAATCTACGGGATTAGTTTCAGAAATCTACCACATCCTTGTTTCAAAAGGCGGCCAATAAAGTCGTAATAGCCAACATGATAGCCAATATCAATCGCCAATCAATGAAGTCATTAAACCCAACTTTACTGGTTTTCATAGTCTTCGGCGGTTGCAGAGATTTTTACCAGTCGACCAAGTAGACTAAAGTTCAAACACTGTTATTTCCTATAGTAGACTATGCCGATGTTTGCTACCTTTCGTCACTGAAACTATCCCGACAAAATAAAGCGGTTAAAAATTGAGTGCATTAGGTATATCTACAATGAGAGAAAAATAAAATATCAGGTCACTGAGTATAGAAGCAGACTTCATTGGCTTAGAATACGTGAATGTAGAAAACTGCATATTTTTTTCCTTCTTTATAACATCCTCAACAATCCTACCGCTCCCTCCTGCACAACCGAAAAGTTCACTTACTTAGGAAGTCATCGTCTTGCACTCCGTTCCAATCAGGATATTAAACCTGCGATCCCTACTAATAATTCTCCTTTTTTAACAAATTCCTTCACTGTTCATGCAGCTAGACTATAGAACCAGCTCCCGTCCAATATCAGAAACGCACTAAGGGTTTCTACTTTTCAATTATCTCTAAAAAGTCATGTCATCTCCTTAAATGCCTACTTATCCTATGTCTCATCACATCCTCTCATGTCCTCCACTCCTTGCGGAGATTCTCTAAATCCTAATTATATTTTAAAAAGTGTCAGTTTTGTAATTAGTAGTAGTAAGTGTTAAGTATTTTATGCATTTTACTCTACTGGCACCTACTTTATTTTATATCCACTGAGGTTGGCTGTAAGAGATTGTAATTTACGCGATAAGCGCCTGTTGTATGTTTTGTCTTATACTAAATGCACAATAAATGCATCACTCACACTAAATGCATCTATCTCACACTAAATGCATCTAATCTCACACTAAATGCATCTAAAAGTAACTTCATACATTTTACAAATCACCGAAATCGGAATAAAGGTTCGCCAATAATACTTTCAATAAATAACACTGCCATTCCTCAAATTCCTTGTACTAGATTGTTAGGTGTTCATATCGACTAACTTTTAAAATGGAACTTCCACTGTGAAAACCTCGAAAGTAGGTTAAGTCGGGCATGTTATGCTTTGAGTATTGTCAGAAGGTCGTTGGATGAATTGCAAATAAGAAATGTTTATTTCAGCTATATTGAAGCTATCCTAAGTTATGCCATTACAATCTGGGGAAATTGTTATGTTTGTCATAGGGAACTCATATATATACTCCAAAAGAGAACACTACGGATAATTGCAAAGGTGAAAAGGGAAGAGTCGTGTCGACCCAATTTTAAAAGGCTAAGAATCCTCACCTTAACCTCACAGTATCTCTTTAAGTTAGTGACTGAGTTTTTTAAGAATAAAGAAAGACATTATAAAAAGTTTTCAGATACTCATACTAAATATACAAGAAATATTTTTTTTATACCATGTACTAAACTAAACACAGCAAGGCAAGACACAAAATACTCCGGGCCTTATTACTGCTACCGGAAAGTTTAAAAACAATTCAAGTGGAAAGCTTATTAAAAAAAATACTTAAAGAATTCTTATTACACAAAGCTTTTTATTCGATCGAGGAATTTGTTAATTTTAAATGATTTTTAATTTTTTTGACCATTTTTTTTTGACAATTTTAAGTAGCATTTTTGAATTATTCTGACTTATTCTGTTTTTATATTTCTTGATTATTTTTATTGATTATTTTAATTTGTGGTTTTAGTAAGTACATCTTAAAAATGATTTTGTGTATCGCCAGTACTAAAATGTTGCATATCGACATGTCTTAAAAGCAATAATAAAGTACGTTAAACTGTATGTACGTGGTGATAATTTTGGATATTGTAAAAACGGACTAATAGAATGTAATTTAAATGTACCTAGATATTAAGTTTCTACAATCTGTTAAGATTTTTTGAAAATAAATTGAAATTGAAATTGAAATATGCAATAAAGAACTTCTATCTATTTTTATTTATATATTTTTATTTTTCGGAAAACTTACAGCGTTTTAAACTTAATGTTAACACATATTATACAAATCTAAGGCCAATTAAAAGTTTTCACAATTAAACTAAATCTATTGTTACAGTGCAACGAGCTTTGAAAAAAAAATGCAGGTTTAAATAAGGGAAAGGGATAGGGAAGCCACATTATGAGTTATGTAGATGTATTTAAGATATATGATGATATATAACATACATACATATACATGCATACACGTGCACAAATAATAAAGTAATATAAATAATTAGACAAGGTAATAATAAAATGTAAAATTATAGTTAATATAAATATATATAATATAAATCACAATATATTTATGATGTTAATATACATATGAACTTTTATAGAAAATATTACAAAATATTATACCGGCTAGAAAGCATTGTTATAGTGTAGTAAACAATACCACAGCCTGCGTACCTAACGGAAGAAGAATTACCAATTAAACCCTAAGGCTGTTTATCGTATTTCTAATTTGTTCGAAGCAAGTATTTGAAGATAAATTAAAAATATCCAAATATTGAAAATTTAGGTTATATGATCGAAGTGCTCGATAAAAATACATATTTTGACCATAATTGGTATTGACTCTCGGTAGATAAAATAAGTCGCGAGTCCTTGTCTTATTACTTGGGATTCGGTAGGAAATTCTGCCAACAGAATAGGGACTGTCTATTTTATTATTGATAATATTGTACAGAAAACGTATATCATATTGGAGGCGCCTATCCTCGAGTGAGTCCATGTTATGACGGTTAAGTCTCTCTGAGTAACAACTATCTATTTATAAATAAGATTAAAACGAATTTAGCGCGTGAATCCCGAGGTTGTTGTCCAGGGTTAGACTGTGGCGGTTGAAACATCGCCGAAATGTCGGATACTACCTACTTCACGCGGTAAATCGTTTTGTTATGGAATTTTAGATAATGAACATGGCACCAAAAGGGCTTGCATTTTGGATGTCAGGCTCTCCCTTTTAAGTCTAATTGCAATCGTGCTATACTACTTGTAATATTGATCACAACCTTCATTTATTCAAACAGTTCAATTCTCAGTTTTCTATAAGAATAACGTTATAATTAAATCATCATCCAGTTATACGATTGAGGTCAATGTCATCAGAGATAGTGTCGGATGGTTAGACAAATGATGTCATAGTTGTAGAGTATTTCTTTATCAGTCTTATTACGCAGAAGAAGCGTGCCATCCTAGCATCACGAACAAATCAACCGACTGACTAATCACTTAATAATGTAATACCAATTATTAACAAGTAATACTTATTGTTGTACGTTGAATCCGGAGGCATCGCGGATGCGCATGGTAAGGTTTTAGTTTTAGGATTACTTCCTGGTTCAATTAAACTAAACCTATATATAATACCTAGATATTCTTTTTCAAGATTATGCTATTTATTATACATGCATAAGTTTGTGACACTTGCAGGCAAAGGTGGTCATATACTCACAACATGTTCATCCAACTCATCCTCTCTTCTGCAATGGGCTCGTCCTATCCGAGTAGACCGAGAGAACAGTAGACGTTATTTTAAGCGACAGGGCAATGCAGGGACAAAGTGTGAGGGAAGTGAGCAGAGGAATACGTCTCGGCGAAGGCCTTTGGTTGGCGATACACGCGGGTGAAGGTTAGTAAATATCTCGAACGTTTGAACAACTGCTTCGGCGAAGTGGCAGGCATATGGCGGCCATATGCGAGTCCTTAGGACGCGCATCGTAGCTGGCTTCGATTTCAATTATAGACTTAGAACCACTTCCTTTTATCCTATGAAGTTAAAATTTTACATGTTGGTTCAGTTCCGATGTCAATGCATTTTTATGGTGAGCATGACCTGATTCCACACCCGAGATCGGCTCACGACAATGCTACTCTTCCACGGTCATCAGCACAGGCATATAGAAATAGAAATAGAAATATTTTTATTGTCCGAAATTGTGGTGGTACATTTATGGTGATAATGCGTATACTGTATACATAATTTTGTATACTGTTCTAAATTTCACTATGACATGGCTGCTGAACCCGGGGTTGGTTCCCGACGAGGGGACTCCTCAAAGGTCAACAGCACAGAAACGAAATGTTGTGTACGCATTCAATTATGATAGCCCGTTCTAAGTTCCACTATGACATGGCTACTGCACCGATGGTTAGCTCGGGACAGAGCATTTTAATAAAGGCTTGTTTTTAAAAATGTGTTTTTACTAATTAAGTTTTAATTGGATAGTCTCATACAGTAAATTGTTAATCTTATCGTGGGTTTCCTAATGGCTCTTTTTGCTGCCTCAGATTTTACCTCCTCTTCACTCCATGGTCCTGTTATCCAAGGAGGTCTTGTTTACCCATTCGTAGTAAGTGGCCTCGAAAAGACTAACCTGGAAAGAACTCTGTGAACCCTGCCTGCGTCTGTAAGCCCAGTCCCACCTGTCCGCGACTGGGACATGTGGGATCAAATGGTTCAATCTGAGGTAACTGGGCGGTTTAGCGTTGTGCTGCGTTAGCCAATCGACTGTACTCTTCGGCGAATAACCGAAGGAGTCTAGAAACGTACGTTTCCAGTGGTGGTTGTTTTTGACCTCAGCCACTTTTGAAACGATCCGTTGGCCATCCGATCCCGTATGATATTAATAGGCAAATTTCGCCACGGTCCGTGAATTACTGAACTACATCTAACATCAGGTAGAGGCCGCGAGAGCGACTTCGAATCTGGGGCCAGACTGGATGATGAAGAAATCCCAGCCAAATCTGGTAGTAAAGGAGCGAGGTCAACCTCGCCTCGTGGTTAGGCGTTGGACTCTAACGGCCTTGTCTGGATTGTTAGGCAAGGGATTGTTATTGTACGCTCTTTCAAGTTGATAGCATGGGAGACAGAATGACCTGATGCTGTTATAGCTCCCAGGGGTGACGGGTTCACCGTCGCGAAAAAATAGTTTATCTTTATTAGTTCTCGATCTTTGATTATTCTTACAGACACTATCATTTCATCTTCTCGAAATGACGTCTCTTAATTGAACTATCGCTATTTTAATAGCATGTTTCAAGCTAAAAAAAACAACATTGACATATCTCTAGTTAGCCAGACATATTTTTTTTATTTTGGCCAGTCACGATCCAGCGATACCCTGGGTATACCGCAAAAAATGACATGTCACTCCTCCCGCTTCTGAATTCTTACCGTTGGCGAACATTAATCATATGAAAAAATATAATCATTATATTCACGTTAGAATAATGTCGCACGGGCTTGACAACGATCGATTATTGGTTATTGAACTTGTAATATTTTGTTTTTTTCAAAGGATGATACATTGAGTAGAATTTATAACAGTAATTTTTACATTCAATTAACATAATATACCGCAGGTGATCAAGATTCCTTCCACGTTATAACCAAGGAAATAACGTAATGAATTGAGCTACTGCTTATTAAAGAAAAAAGACTGACCCAAATTAAACGAAATAGAAATAAATAAATAAATATTGCAACCTACTCGGAATTCTTTCGTTTATACCTACTTAAATAAATAAAAAATATAACATTAAGTCAATGATAATTATTATTGAAGAGTATCGTTTATTGTATCAGGGATATCAGATTTTTCCATTACCAAATATTAGGTCCTTATACAGGGTCAGTTTTAATTATATGGTATCCTTCAAGTTGTCAAACCCTTTGTTTATAGTGTACGTGGTCACAGATCATATGCATTCCAGCAAGACTCTGCTCCTTCGTACAAAGCCATGACGACAGGCCATTGGACAGCTGATAATTTCTCTAACCAGATCACCCCTTTTATTTAATTTCTATGCCTTAAGATGATGTCAGTGAAATTCAGCAGCGAACGTGTTAAAATCCATGCAATCTTATTTTTCCTCATCTTTTTAATTTATTAAAGACAAAAACCAAATTAGAAAGTCATCGAAAGCAAACAAAACAAACTTCCGGACAAAAAACTTTAATAGCTAACTACGATTGAAGCTGACATAAATGTAAAACTAGTACTAGGATGAAAAGTTTAAAACGCTCGGAATTGATTTTTATATGGAAGCTCTAATCAGCACATCCATACGACTACTTAGCGAAAGTATTTCTCGCTAATTATAATAAGGAGTTGGACCAATCGCTTGATAAATACGGCCCATTAAGTCAATCAGCGATAAATTATAAAAAATAAATCAAAAACCACACAGTGCTATTTCTAAAATTCATTCGGACATTTAATATAAAAATCGCTACCGTACGGATAAAAATGTGATTTTTCAATCGCCGTAGGGCAGATTCCCGATAAATTGCGGATTCCCGATCTAGTGTAGAACCATTGATTTTATTACACTATAAAATCAATGGTAGAACCATAGATCTTATCGGCTCATGCGATGTGATGCGTTCATAGGCAGACTCAACGCTATCACCAAGCTCAAAGTTGGTTATATCGAACGATGAATTGAGTCAGCTCAATTAAACTTTTGCGACTTTACAATATTATCCGAAATTTTCAAATGAAAATATTTTTTTTTTTGGATTAATAGCGTTTTCCCTTAGTGAGACTTGATCCCTCGCACTGTGTATTTCAAAGTTTTGTTTTTTTTTACTTATGCTAGACTAATTCCACAAGTATTGGAAATTCTATTCCTTGGGATGAACGTGTTCAACGAATAATTTAAAATCCTCATTGGATTATATATATATTTTTATTTATTTATTTTATTTCTCATATCTTTTATTACAACTAAGATTACAGTAGGAAAAAATAATGACTTTTAATTTAAAATAAAGCAACAAATATATAGGAAAAAAAAGAATTTACCGCGTGAAGATTGGAGCACCCGACATTCGGTGATGTTGGAACCGCCGTTGTCTGTCTACGATGTGCAACGGCGGTTGCAAATGTCAATGTCAATGTCAAACAACCGCGATAGTCTTCGCCCTCATAGTCTGTATATAAGAGACTAAAATTTTGCAAAATATTTTCTCGAATTCGAGTCAAAACAAATCTTTAAATCTTTGATATTATATTTCTAAGGATGAACGTGTTCAATGAAGAATTCAAAATTCTCATAGGGTTATAAATAGGATAAAAACAAATTTACCGCTTGAAGTTTGTAGCACCCGACGTTCAGAGATGTTGCAACCGCCGTTGTCAGTCAACCCTAGACATCGAAGGTTGCAAATATCAATTTCAAACAACTGCGATAGTCTTCGTCCTGTTGGTGTATTGTTATGAGGCAATTTAACAGACTGAAATTTTGCTAAATATTTTCTAAAATTCGATTCAAGACATAACAAATTTTCAAAGACTATGATTATTAGTTCCTTTACTTTTCAATCTTGCTAAGCTGATGGTCCCATAATGGGTCTCATCCTAAACATCAGAGAGCATAATCAATACAAAATAATAGTATGCGCGGAAGAATGGTATGCAAAATAATAGGAAAACGAGGTAGAATGACTATACCCCTTTCAGACTTTGCCCACACAATTGTGTGAGTGATCAGGAGTTCCTAACCTACACAAAGAGGGTTTTTGAAAGATATATATTATACTATCAATATAAAAGTTTTGAGATTGTATATTTTTATTTTCACTGACCTTCATTTAAACGGCTTTACCGTTTGACTTGAAATTAAAAACATAGGGCCCTGAGGGTTTAGATAAACGGTGTGGTTCGATAAATAAATGAGAAAAGTTATTAAAAAAATAATACCTAACCGATTAACACATGAAGGGGGGTTCATGTCCCTTGCTCTGGCAACAGTATGGACTTTTTAGTTCCTCGTCCATAAAAATACCTTTATAACCTTTTCGCTATTCTGGGTACCATTTAAAAAAACACAAATTTCATATTCACTAAGACTAAAATAACAGCATCTACCACTTGTTTTTTACAAATTTTAAGACAAAACATAGCGTATGATTCAAAGATAATTTGGAAAAATCTCAGATACGAAAAATATAATGGATTTCAGATTACGGTTTTTAAAATAACATATCCCATTTGTCAATTTATATGTAAGTCGATAAGTTTATGAATCCTTTAAAATATCTAAAAACTATCAAAATTCATTAGCTATTCGGTAACTCAGGAGAAAAGAGCCACAAATAAGAAATCCGTATGATATAAATCAAATGACTTTTCTGCCCATTTTAGTAAAAAACTAAAAAACTCCAAAATATTTCAATTATGTTTTGTTTTTTAATTCCTTGACCCTAATTCGTTAACGGATTTTACTAATTTTAAATCTATAGGTATTATTTTGATTCTCACAGAAAAAACCTTTTTGAGCATTTTTACTAAATTCCTTCTATGGATTTATCGCTATATAAAACATTTTGAGCAATACATGTTTACATCGGAACTTGGCTTTTTGGCGAACTATCCGTATATAAGGTTTACCAAAACTTGTGCCTAATATTTTTGAACAGCTTTTATATCAGATATAGATTTTATTAATACATGACTTTTTTTATTCCATTTTTAATTTTACAAAAAATAGCTGACGTTGAAAGTGGTCAATATTTTGAACAACTTTTGCCAAGTAACATTGTCAAATATAATTGCTGATATATTAAATCAAACATTCGTATTTTATATATAATTATATATAATATAAGATCACATAATTCACATTTATGTGAAAAAAATTTAAATGTATATTTTTATGACTAAATTTTAATTTATATCTTATATGGAATGTCCCCTGAAAATATTAGCCACATTTATTGTTCAACCCTGTATAATATAGTAGAATCATTTGCAAGAATGCTATTGCAACCCTAACTGAAAATGCCTTTTGCCTTTATTTACTGGGACTTAAAGACTTTATTCATTTCATTTTTATTTCTCTAAGCTCCATTAATGAAAGAATTTGTTATTATTCAAAATCTATTCACTTTGATCCAGTTAAAATTGAGTTGAGGTTTTAAACTGCTTCGATCAAAGTAGTGTTTTGTTTTCTAACTTATTTTCTGATCTATTTTCATTTTTATTTATAAATTAATTTGAAATTACAATATTATTTATTTATTTCAAATATTAATTTTGCTTTAAAAAATAACCAAAACCTAATGGCAAAACCTAAACCTCATGTTTAATTCATTCTGTCACACGACTGGGACTAAATAGTTCTAGGGTGGACAGAGGGCTCTAATAATACAAATAATTATTTAAAAGTTTTAGTAAAATGATCATAAAACTAAATTGCCTCAAAATGTAGTCCTCAAAACAAACTCAATGCGTTAAATAGAGTAAGCCAAATAGAATAGACTTAAAACTAAAATAAAAAACTAAAAAAATAAATAAATAGAGGTATCAATTAATAAAAGTGCTATGAATTCTTACCTCTCGTATCTAGCGCAAAATATGTAAAGATGCACGTATTATATCACTGCACAGTTTTTATTTTGTAAGTTTTTGAATATCAAAGTCACAGTGATTTTTATGTATTTTTGAACGGTTGTATTTTTAGCACTGGTTTTCCCGCGCTTCCAGTTCAAATGCAACGGCCGCGCGCCCAGCGACTTTAGTTGTGTTGGGGGTGGTTGGGTTGGGTTGTTTCAGACGTCCTTGCTGAGGATGCTGCCAAGGTCGCTGTCACGGGCGTTGTGGTGGCGGTCGGCGCACCGAGGCGTACTTATACTTTCCTCAAGGCGGCCGCGGCTCCTCGCGATTCTTCCTCCGCGCTCAGAGTACGAGCGGTGCGAGAGCGACAAGGAAGTGCGCGCGCGGCGCCGATATTTTTCGCAGCGGCTGACCCAGAAATGTCGCCCGGCACAACACTAAATATCCTGCCGGTGCGGTCTTTTCAGTTGTATTTACGACTACGACGACGCCTTGGCTCGATCCTTCGGCGCAGCCTCCGCCTGGCGCCCGAACTTCGGTCTTCACGTATCAGTTTTTTTAATCCGACATCTCCTTCTCCTGTTCCTATGCGCTCATCGGGTTTTCGGCCATCAATCAAATTAAAAAAATGAGTTATCACAAGACTTTTCTGGCAGGTAGCCAACGACTTATAGAAGGATTTTGAACGCGATGTGCTTTCGGAAAGGTGGTCCGCGATAGATTTGGTAAACACTGTTTCACCGCTTCGTAAGGGAGAGGACCGCGCAAGCGACCTCGAACTCGTAACCAATCGAGAGACCGGAGTAATCTGGTCACAATTGGAAGTAAGGGAGTGTCGGCCCGCCAGGTAATATTCCTGGCTATCTCGCGGTTAAGGCGTTGGCCTCTTACGGGCTTGTGGCGTAGCTAGACGGTGGACTGTTTTGTCCCCAAGTCTTCTACGTTCACTTCCAGGGAGATAGAACGACTAATCGTTAAAACTTCCTGAGGTGACGGGCTCGCCCGCTGTAGTCGACAACCCAAGTTGCTTTCCGAAAGGAGGTTGACCTGATTAAAAGAGATAATCGGCGATAGTGACAATGTAACGCATTCAACATGTTCGATTCAATCGTTTGCGCAGATATACTGACCGGCGATAATTCAATGCGATTTCGGCCCAACAATGAATCTATGTACCAAACTTTAAGTCTATAAGTTTAATATTTGGAGATTCAAATATGACTAGTGCGCCTCCTGGTGGAGCGATGTCAATCACAACCTTTTTAACTCTTGCCATGACCAAATGATGCCTGCTTAGCAAATTTCAGCTCAATCGGATTAGGTGTTTGGGCGCTGGCTGAAAGTGTAGTGAAGGTAAATTGCGCAAAATCATCAACAATATAAGATAGATGATAGATAGAAGATAAATTGATTTATTTATTTTTTTATTTAAATTATAACCCAACGTGTGCATAGGTGAAACAATTTTCAGGTACGCCTGCCTTAGTACAGGCCTAGACATAGTTAGGTGGCGTTGGCCTAGTGATCAAGATGCTGCAGCTTGCTTTCTTTTTTGCTACTGGTCCAAACACCATTTTTTTTGTAATCTTGCAGTAATGTGTATCTTGTGCTTTACTTTAACCACCCGACCTTTGGATAATTATTCAAAAATAGGTAAAAAATCGTTGTTTTTTTCATTAGATTTCGTCGTAACAATAATTGTTTACAATATACCAGAAACTCTTTTACACAATAGACCTATTTATTATCCTTTTTTGTATTTAGAATCGAAGGCACAATTTGGCGTATCTCGTACGCTTTGTGGGTTTAAGGATTTTTTTTTTCAACTTGAGCAAACGTTAGAGTAGTCGCGATTTTTTTCTTGAATCATCATGTTTTATTATTTATACGTGGCATACATAGTCATTATGCCAGAAACGAAGTACGGCTTGCAAGATATTAACGTAGATTTCTAACAAATTTCTAATTGACCATTGTTGTAAGCAAGATATCCCATTATTGAATATGCGGATATCCCATTATTGAACCTCCATAAGAACTACGCCAACCACCGTATCTATATCCACTCGGATAGCAAGGCAGCTCTTATGGCACTAGCCTCGAATACTATTAATTCAAAGCTAGTGCAAAACTTCGTATCACTACTGAATTCCCTGGGCGAAAAGAACAGGGTAATTCTAAGATGGGTTCCCGGCCATGCAGGAATCGAGGCAAATGAAAAAGCCGACGAACTTGCTAAGACGGGAGCAAAGGGAACGTCATACGGGCCTGAACCTTGCTGTGGAGTACCAAAAAGCCTTGCAAACCTAATGCTCAAGCAAATATGTTTAGAACAATCCGTCAGCCACTGGAACAACACGCCAGGGTTGAATCAATCCAAGGCGCTAATTAAGGCTTACGACACTAAGACGGATCGTGAGCCCTTATCGCTAAATAGGAACAATCTACGCATACTGGTGAGGGCGCTCGGGGCATTGTGGCCTCAAAAAACACATGTACAACCTCAAGCTCCGAGACACAAAAATGTGCAGATTCTGCCAAAGGGCCGAGGAAACTCCCCTGCACCTCATGCGAGTGTGGCCCGCTGATGCGTAAAAGATACAACCACTTGGGTGGTCATTACCTCCAACCTGAGGAGGTAAACCAATCTGGCGCCAAAAGCCTGTTGCGGTTCTTAAATGACACGAGGCTTAGCGCAGAACTATAGTAGGTGGCGAACACAATAGATCAGCAATGGTCGCAGTGTTACAAGGCTCATAAAGACCTTAGAAAAGCCCCACACAACAAATAAAAAAAGCAAGATATCCTTATAACATTTGCCGACATTCCCGGAATTAACATGTCTTAAAGCAATCATTTATTGACTTAAAAACTAAATACATAGTAGTGTAGATATTCTTCGAGAGTGTTATGTTAAATTATTATTTCATATGATTACATCGCTATTTAAGTAATTATAAATGAGAATAAGTAACCAAATGTTCCGACATATAGTGTTTTTACATTGTATTATTTCCAATATTATTAGCTACTGACAATATAATTAAACTTGAGTCTCACCTACATAATATTTAAGAAATTAATTATTCGAATTTACAGTCACAAAACTATTAAGTATTGACATATAGAAAAACATAGAAATATTGAAGACAATAAAGTTTCGGAAACTCGATTACTAAAGACTCAATATTTTAATCCTGAAAGACATATACATTTGATAATTCGAAGCCGAATAGCCGGGAGAAGAGGTCCGGGACGAACAAGAACATCTTGACTCCGTCAACGACGGGAGTGGTTTCAGAACTCTGCTACATCCTTGTTTTGAGCGGTGGCCAATAACGTTGTAATAGTCAATATGATAGCCAACGTTCGGACATGGAAGAAAGCAACAATACTGATGTCATTGTTCCGCAACCTGGAGAAGAAATCTCATCCAATTTGCAACAAGTCAAGCCTCGATACGACGATTGATGTAATGGCATTGAATAATTATACAACAAGTTTAACGAGTTCACTTTTCTTGACGGTCGGCACGCGCCGTTTTGCTCTTGTTGCGCTGTAAATCCTGGAGTGTGCGTGTCTCGAGGGAGGATGTAATGCCGATACCTGCTGGGTCTTCATGTTCTGTTTCTTTCTTAATTAAATCGGGTACACCTGTAAACATAATGATTTCCATACGAAAGAGTGCGAATTATCAGAATATTCTGCTTGCGTTTTAATTTGTTTTTAACCCATATGAGATTATAGTGTCATAATTTAAAATGTTGCGAAATATTAAAAAAAATGACCAAAGAATAGAATAGAATTAGAATAAAATAGAAACTAGAATAAAATAATCAAACAATTGAATTTTAAATTTTAAATGTTTAAAATTAAAATTGCTTTGCTAATCGGCTGCGTCAAGAGTTAAATAATGGAAGCCCACGATTGCATCTCCAAACCGATTAACCAGATTGTGTGTGTCATAACATTGGCCTCGATTCCGTTTCTCTTGAACTAAGATCGGAAATAGTTCAGGTGAACGAGATAGAGCGGGACGTCAGAGCGGAATGTGAAATGAACGGTTGTCACTTTTCCGCATTAAAACTACCCACCGAATATGAAACAGCTAAATCTAACACCGCATGAAATGTGTTCATACTTATTCGGGCGTCTATACGTTCGACAGGTAGTTTTGGTGCGGGAAAATCGACGATAGTTCATTTCATATTCCGTTCTAACTTACTGCTCTGTCTCGTTCGGTTGGACTAAGTTCCTATTTTACTTCACGAAGAAACTCAATCGGGCCCATTGTCTGCTGAATATATCAACAAACACATATAGGATTTGCTGCAAAGCCCCATTCGGTCTTAGATGCAGCACAATGGCTGTGACCTATTAGAAAACTGTTTAAGGTAGACTATTGCCAACGCGGAAATCGTAACCTGGGACTTGGACGCTTGGGTCTTGATGAGGTATTTATTTCGGACTTGTTTACCAAAGTTTCTCGCCGGTCGATCTCCATGGTCGGCTGGTCGACGCTACGATTATGTCTCACTGTAAGGGTCTGCGAGACTTAAGTCAAAGTTCAAAGTTTATTTATTCCAAAAAAAACCGGGCGAGGGTATAGAACTTACAATTAATAAATACATTTTTTATAATATTCATATTTTAAACATATCATATATCTGGTAAAAATAAAATTAAATCACGTTAGAAATTTGAAAGCCAATAAACTACACAAAATCAACCATTACATTGCTGAATATTAAAAAGAGCGTTAAGAAATATCAAAAATAGAAATACCAAATCAGTATAAATCTATAAATAAAAAAAGAAAAAATAATAGAAAGGCAAATCCATTTAATGATCTCGCAAATAAATAAATCAATAATAATAATTTTAATCAAGGAGTCCAAAATTGGAAAGAATCAAATAATAATCAGAGTAAAAATATAAAAATAAAAGCAATAATTCCTAAATCATGTTACATAATCAGTTAGTAAAATGTCTATAAAATGAAGTGTTCAGAATAGGATTAAAATGGAAGTTAAAAAAAAATTAAAAATAAATAAGTAGTCCGTGCCGTATAGACATTTTCGCAATAAAAAATCCATGGTAAAATTTTTAAATAGTGCATATGATTGTATATTTTTTAATTCCTCTGGTAACCTGATATAAAATGTTATGCTTCTGTATTGAGTTGTCCTTTGAAATTGTGATATTGCAGGTATAGAATTATGAGTATACATCGATTTGTGCCTTGTATTGTGGGAATGTATGTGGGAAAGAGTTTGGTGCTTTCCTTTATTTTTATAGTATTCGCACAGGCTTTCGTGAATAAGTATGGCATAAACGGTGGGGATCTAAGTTGATCGGGATGTGTCTGCGGTTTCCGCTTGCCGCTGCCCCCGAATCCTTCATTTGTTATTAAGTTATCTTTAAAAATGGTAACATTATCTAATGCCTCTGTATTAACCAGGTCGTCGACATCAGGACTAATTATGTTACTTCTCTAAAAGTATACCCAGGTAGCATTTTTTGTATATATCCATATTCAGTAATGGGAAAACATCCTATGATTTTCCAGGCTATGGCTTTATTTTTATTGTATTACAATACTAACATTTAAGGTACCATGATTACTAACTAAAATAATCGTCCCTATAGTGACTGAAATATTTCCCAGTGTAGCTTCACCGAACCGCGCCCCGATAAACCGGCCCTCAGTGGTGTTCTCATATATTATAGTCGTAGGCAACATTTTAAGCGAGTGTTGAAGCACAGATTACTAATAATTTGCAATAATGCACAAGATGCGTCTTGTTTCCCAACTTTTGCCTTATTTTATTTGGTTTGGTCTGGGCCAGGTCATCCTACACTCTACTATTTATGTATACTGCAAGCATAGTCTGTGATGATACAAAGATGAAAAACCCTGCTGTTTAATGGTCCAATAAAGGCGAGGGTGGAAGCCTCGCCAGCCACTGGGCGTTTTTATGACAGGTATCATTTTGTCTACCGAGTATGTTATGCAACGACAACCTCGCGCTTACCGGAAAGGTAAGACGCGAGGGGTGGACGAAGGAGACTCTGAGGACTCTGTCTTCTGCAGCCCTCCCCCCCCCCCCCCCCCCTCCTTCCCTCCACTCCCCCTTACCTATTAATCGTTTATTATGGTAAAAAACCAATAATAAAATCAATTATCTTTAAACAACACCACTTTAACAGCTCGAAAACCTTAGGAGAAGACGAAGGGTCATACAAGATTAGTATACAATCCTCTCTGAATTCTAAGCAGTTGGGCGGTGTCGACTACAACGGGCGAACCCGTCACCCCAGGCTGGTATAACGATATGTGATCGTTCTTTCAGCCGTGGGATGGTCATAGAAGGCTTAGACAATGACAATCCACTGTCTATCTTCGCCAATTAGCCCGCGAAGGACCAACCCTTATCGCCCGGCACCTGGTAGTAAAACCAGCCGGTAGACCAAACGCCCTCGCTACCAGTTATGGCCAGATTTCTCCGGCTTCCAGACTGGTTACAGGTTGAAGGTCGCTTGCGCGGCCCTCTCCCTTACGTAGCGGTCATTACGTAAATATATCGCGGACTACGGCATCTTTTTCCAGTTCTTCACCGGAAGGTATTATGTAGTCAATTGGTCGTTTCAAGAGCAGTTTCCCTATGGTTAACAAACAGCCCCGCTCTATAGGAAACAAACAACCCCGGTTATCAGTCGGAATGCACAGTCGACGCCGCACGGTGTATAAACCATCCAGGAGCGCTCCAATGACGATTCCCAGGGGAACTGGCCCGGATGCACAGAGTCCTACCCGGGCTCGCACTTCTGCTTGGAGGCTGCTGGCCTGCGAGTTGGGCAGACTCTAAACATATGGGTCACAATGGCCTATTTGCACTGGGCCCATTAGCTCCCTAGAATACTAAGCAGTTCGAATAGACGGGAATTGAGGACATAAATAATTATGTCGTTAAAGTGATGAACACTGCTCTAAATACAGTTTTGCCCAACTACCCATTGTCAAGTTTAACTCTCTGCAGCAACACTGGATTTTACACTTAGATATCAACCGAGAAGTGAGGGATATACTGATCTACCTAAATAAAAATAAACTTCAAAAGACCATATATAAGGAATCCCAGAAGCAAATTCGTATGTCAGAAAACATGAATAACTTCTCATAGGAAAAACCATAGGTAAATAAAAAAAATCGGTTGTCTGTAAAGTCGGTTTACTGACGATAGTTGAACGTGACAACGTCATAAGAAAATACTGATGGAATGGTTGCATTATACGATTCTGAGCCTACCTTAGTGCGGACGTCTCGTGCGATCCAGTTAGGTTAGGTTTAATTCATTTGTAACTGATACTATGATTTTTTGTAAAATAAAGAATTTGAATTTGAAAATTTGAAGTAGTTTCATTTAAGTTTCTGATATTGTTTATTACAAACACCCAAAAATATATGCTTTTATACTCACCGATTTGACTACAACATGTAAATGTATTATTGTATAGCAGTATAATTGTGTAATTGTTTATTGTTTAAAGTTTATTGTTTTTTTTAATTTGAAAGTTTGTAATCTTAAACTGTTAAATAACGGGTTGAGAAGCGTTTGAGCACGATGCGCCATCTAGAGGTAGGTAATACGTCGTAAATAAACAATATCAGCGACATTTTACCAACCGCTAGATAGCGCATCGTAATGATAGCTTTTCATACTTTGTTATTTTTTTTTAATAAAAGTTGCTTACTTCGTTGCACTTCGTTGTACCCACAAGAAAATTGTCCGTTCAGTAATAACATTCCGTATATCAAGAATACATATAAAATATTGTCAAGAATTTAAATCAATCTAGTGATTTTCATTCGTACTATTTTAGACTGAGGTTAGTAAATAATTCTTGTTGCAACTGGTAGATGGCAGCATTTATATTGAATAATAAATATAATAAATGGAACGCCTCAGAGCGACGTAACGCCGCATGAGTAATGTTTTTTCGTGCGTGCAGCAGGCTCCATCGATTTATAAGACGTTGTCACGTCAAAATATAATGAAACGGAGCTGCCATGGAATTCACCGACTGGGGTCAGCCCCATTATAATACTATTATTATACTTCAGAGGGGTGATCGGTGGACTTCTGTAGTAGGTTTAGAACAGCCGACTTGCCACATGTGAGCAGTAACTTTATCACCCATTGGTTCATTCTTCGCCATGGCATTTAAGGTACGTAAATCGCGGTTTTAGATATTTTTTCTATGAGTTGATTATTTTCCTGGAGAGACTAAGATTTCTAAAGAGGTGAAACAGAGATTTGTCTGTTAGGCCACGAGCGCCAATTTCCACCGTACAAAAGTAATAGTAAAGCCGTTGCAGTTACCGGTAAGTCAAGTCAAGTAAGTAATCGGAAAGTCATGAAAATGCAACTAAGCAACAGTAAGAAACAAATCTTCAAACTGTTTATGGAAAATGATAAGATTGTGACTAACCAAAGCGAGTTGCTAAATATCAAGCATCGGTGTCACCGACCTCTCTATAAAAGCAGAGTTCCTGACCCTCGACAGTCGCAGACACCTTCTTAGAGAGGCCGATTTTCAATACTGAATGTGGGGTTTGACAACTTACCTGATGTGATACTAGAAGTTGTGGTGTTGATGGTGCGTCCTTGTGATGACGGTATCTTGCCAGAAATGCTTAAAATGAATACTGAAGTATTTTGGATGGCTCTAGAAGTATTGCTCACTATGTGGTTAATGGAAAGCAGAGTTCAAGCAAGACGGAATAATGCCTCCATCACATTTATCACTTAAGAATATCAGAAAGCTGGATAACTATAGGCCGATCAGTCTTCTCCAGCATCTATAGAAAGTTTTCACGAGGATCATCATAAGTAGGCTCCAACATAAGCTAGACTTGTATCAGCCAAGAGAACAAGCTGGCTTTTGGGCTTTAGCAGCTGTGACCACTTGCACTAAAGAATGGTAGAGAAATGCAATGAGTGAGAATGCAATCCCTCGATTCCCGGCTATGTCGCATCTATGGCTAAAACGCACCACTTACCGATGAAACTGTGGTCGACGTGCGTTCCTCGATATAAATAAGCTGAACCCGCACCTGCAGCTAGCGACCGCCACCATCTTAATAGGGCGGCGGAATGTGAAAACAAAAATATGGCAAAAGGAAGATGAGCCCATGGACGTGGTCCGGTGACCTTGCAGGGAGAAGATACGTTCTTGCGCTGGAAGGACAGGCCGGCCACGAATAATTACCACTTCGCGCGTGAGTGGGACCATTATAGGGTGGACTGAGAAGAGAACGGGTACTTATCAAGGAGGTGTTTACATTTGGAAAATACGCCAAGAAGCATGGCTCTCTACTTCTCATTCAATGACTTTAAGGCTCAATAAAAGGCAAACGCACGTAAGTGATATTTGAAATCCTACAAATGATTCTGCTATCCTAGTTAATGGGTGAGTCTTTACTTTCGGCAAGCAAAATTCGATTTTGACATATATGGATCGAGGAAATAGTTATACCGTGAGACTTAGTGTTTCTGGTGGAAGATATACATGAGGTAAATATACACGAGGAAGATAAACATACATATTTAAACAAGGAACATATAATTTATTTAAATTGTTTTTTCATAATTGCCCATTTAAAACAAACTAATTTAGTGTTGTTCCCTTTCTAAAATAATGCACGCGGATCCTTAAAAGGAATGGAGATCTTTTTTTTATTTGTTGTGTGGGGCTTTTCTAAGGTCTTCATGAGCCTTGTAACACTGCAGCCATTGCTGATCTATTGTGTTCGCCACCTACTATAGTTCTGCGCTAAGCCTCTTGTCATTTAAGAACCTCAACAGGCTATTGCCGCCAGATTGTTTTACATCCTCGGGTTGTAGATAATGCCCACTCAAGTGAGTGTATCTTTTACGTATCAGCGGGCCACACTCGCACATGAGCTATAGGGGAGTTTCCTCTGCCCCTTGGCAGAACCTACACATTTTCGTGTCCCGGAGCTTGAGTTTGTACATGTGTTGGTACAGGCCACAATGCCCCGTGAGCGCCCTCACCAGTATGCGAAGATTTTTCCTATTTAGCGATAACGTCTATAACGTTCGATTAGTAATCCAATCGCGTTATACCAACAAGAAACAAGAGCGCCATCGCGTTTATTTAAAACGCGAAAAAGAAAAAAATACTATAGGTTAGGTTATGACCGAAAATTAAAAAAACAACCACAGGGTCGGGGAAAGAATTTACTTTGTCACTAAATTTGGCAAGACAGAGAATAAACCTTCCCAATTTTAAAATAAAACTACAAATTTAAAGTTAGAAAAACAAGATCCTTTTATTAGCAGGTAGTTCCTCCTTCTATCTCCTCTTCAGACATGTGGTACAGACTTCAGAAATGTTGTATTTCAGTTCAAATGGACATCCAGGCGAGAAAAAGTCAGGGCACGGTGGGCCGATTTATTGTTGAAATTACATTGGAAAGTAAAAAAATGCGGCACAGCCAAAAACCCGCTGTGACGAAAAGAGAAACACACCATTACTACAAAACTCGTTTATCTCATTGAAACCCCAAAAGAATTAAACGCTTACCGAAAAAGGAGACCTTGTTCACATAACTTTAAAAACGCCGCACTTCTGGTGCACACAACTCGCGGATCACCCTGCTTTTAACGGGTTTTTTGTCGCCCGGCGCGAGTTAGAAGTACTCTTCCTCGCGCCATCTTGGAAAAAATGATGCCCCTCAATTACTGTGGCTAGTTTGGACAGACTGGACTGCCTGCAGTTATACCAACTTTAGGAGATTTAAAAAAAAACTCATAGCTACTCATGTTCACTAAAATAGTAATATTTTATGTAATATTTTATGTTAAATTATAATTAGCTGTAGGTTTTCCTGAAAATAAATAAATAAATAAATAAGTAATATTTATTACATTTATTAAAATTCTTTTGAACTCGATTTTTAAGTAAATCTCTTGTTTTTTTTTGTCATAGCAAGAACACCAGAAGGGTCATTTTTTATTGGGCTGTGCCATACGGCTATCTCTATTATGACAGATCCAAATGTCAAAGCTTTTAGCAATTATCTATAGTTTTGGAAATAAGTTTTGAGATTTTTAACCAAGATTCCGAAACAACCCAAAAACTGAGTAAGACCAATATAAAAAAACACTAGAAATACAAGCGAATCATGTTGCAATGCGTGCAACATGTTTTCGAAACATAACATGCCACGCAAATTTGGATTTTTGTTACACGTCGTAAGCTTTGATTAACGCTTTGGAATGATTTAACCATGGCGTGTTGTTCCAGTGGTTAACGGATTGTTCTAAACATATTTTTTGAGTTGCATACATATTGTATACATATACATATTTACATTTACATTTACATATATATATATATTTTTTGAGTTGCAAACATATTGTTCTAAACATATTTTTTTGGTTTGCAAGACTTTTTGATACGCCACAGCAAGGTTCAGGGCCGTATAAAGTTCCCTTTGCTCCCGTCTTAGCAAGTTGGTCGACTTTTTCATTTTTATCGATTCCTGCATGGTTAGGAACCCATCTGAGAATTACCCTGTTCTTTTCGCCCAGGGAATTCAGTAGTGATACGCAGTTTTGCACCAGCTCTGAATTGATGGTATTCGAGGCTAGTGCCATAAGAGCTGCCTTGCTATCCGAGTGGATATAGATACGATGGTTGGCGTAGTTCTTATGGAGGTTTATAACCGCACATTCAATAATGGCGTATACCTCCGCTTGGAGAGGGATGGATATATTTTGATTTCTATGCTGCGTCCGGATTATTAACATCGCGTTAAATTTTTCAGCTTTTAAAACGTATGAAATAATTCACTGCGCTGGCCTACTTTTTACAGCTGGGTTTTTTACTTTTCTCTTCGAATCTGGCTGCTGTATTATCCAACACACAAACAGATATCTAAATAATACTAATTAAAAGGCTAAGAAGCGAATTATCATTAAAACCTTTAAGCGTATTTTTGTGTGTTAGTTTGGGCGGTATCGAGAATCGAATAAAAGGGAATTCATCTGTTTATATTTTAATTTTTAACCGCATATAAACAATTTATTATTATTATTACTATTGATATTATTACTTGTTCAGTGACAGTTGATGGCAGACAACCACTATTTTATTCATCAAACAAATTGTTCTCATGAAAGATCCATTGTCAAGCGAGCAAAGTTGTTTAAAAATATTTTGCATAAGACAGGTTCGCTATTTGTTATTACATATATCATTCTTTTAAATGTGTTAAATTGACCAATTAGTACTTTTAGATATTTTTACGAGTATTATTTCACAAGATATCGTAAGCGCGTTTTTATGACTTTTGATAATAAATTCGCCGCATTTTAATTACTGGCGCCAGGGATGGAAGTTCGTTGATCCCTTCAACGATGATCATAGTAATTGCAATGGTCGTATCCTAGGCGACTGAACGTGATGCTTACTCTCATCGACTGATAGCGTTAGACAGGGACGGATACACTGGAGAAGAGTCCTTAATAGCATGCATTAGACAAGCGAAATAAAATAAATGTACCTACACTTATTGCCAAACAACTAGTTGTAAGGAGATGCTGATAGGCCACCCTTTCTATAATTTGGCCGAATTTGAGGGCCATGATTTTTCAAATATTGTGCCCATTTAAATTACTTAAAAAAGTAGAGGTTTATTGTATGTTTCTTTTATATGGTCTTATATCTGTACTTTTAGTTTAAAATGCATAACGTAGATTTAATTTGATTATTTAACATTTTACTGACAATTCGAATATTACGATAAATAATTTTACTACGTATCCTTTCGAATCACTAACTACTTCAAATATTAAACTTCTATTTTGATTATTTATATTTATAGTTGGACAATCTAGTAGTTTATTCTTGACTAACTATGTATGTTCAGTAAAGAGTAGTAACGAAACTTACTACATAACCCAATTATTTTGACACGTCCAAGAGCGGTCTTTAGCCGTCAATTGGACACGACGAAAATGTAATGTAATGTAATGTAATGTTGAACTATTCCTAGCGAAGGGAACTATTCCTAGAAAGAGTAGAACCTCAGGTTTCGGGCTCTCTTTCATGACATATGATTGATACCTTTCGGGAACGATTTCGCAAAATGCTTGAACACGTTTCTTTTCACTCCCGCTGATTATTAAATAACCGTTTTCAAGATCTAAGCAGTGCCGGATTTACGTATAAGCTGCACAAGCTATAGCTTAGGGCCCCCATCGTCGTCAGAATGATTGACAGCCTAAAAGGGCCCCAAAAAAAGAAACCCCCCCCCCCCCCCCGAGTTTGTGACGGCCTAAGGGCTTCTACACTGTATCTAAGTTTCAAATTAAACAAAAATATTTTATTTTAAGAAATCATCCGCCTACTTTACACACTGCTGATTATAGCATATTTTTCATTTTAGGACTTGGACAACTTTTTGCTAGACAATACAGTCAAGTCCGAGGAGGCAGTGAAAAACATATTTAATGTATACATTGATTCGTGTTCACGAGAGTTTTACAGAGACGCCATTAACCAACTCCCACTAATACGGTAAAACTACATAAATAATAGTGGTAAATTTCCAATCAATTAAATATGTAATATATAATATATCTTTTATTACAAACTTGTTGGTTCTCAATTTTCTTTAGAGAATGACAATTTTATAAATAAAGACCATATTTATTTATTTATTTTTTATTTCCAAAAAATCTTAACAGATTATAGAAACTTAAATCTAGGTATATTAAATCTAGGTCAAAAATTATAGTTTATTCGTTCGTTATTCTAATATCAAATTCAGCACTAGGTATATGTGGTTAAAAGTACATTTTTTAAATTATTGGTTTTATGATATGTCGATTTACAATTAAATGCCCATAACAAATTGACAGCACTATTTTTAAATTTTACATTACCAGCACTAATGAAAAATCATCATTAAAATGTACTTGCTAAAACACAAATAAAAACAATCAAAATAATATTTTTCTAAAAAATCAAAATAATTCAAAAACACTACATAAAACTGAAAAAAAATACCAAAAATGTTTTAAATTCTTAAAGTTAACTGAGATTTTCATCGAATAAAAAGCATTTTCTAATAAGAACTCCTTTAGTAACTTTTTGAATAAGTTTTCCATCTGAATTAATCCACCAATTGCATGTATTGCGCTATTCGTAGTGGGCGGGGTCATCAACGAATGGTCATTGCCGAAAAGCGATGAAGGCGATATTGTAAAGTAGAAATAAGCCTTTATCTCACCCGTTTTATGATCGATTTCCGAGATTTCTATTCCAGAAGAAAGCCTGTGATTTGCACTACAGGCGGTAAGCCTTCCCTGCGTGATTAGCCCGTAATTACATTGATTTTTATTTTTAAATTAAAGTCTGCGGAGCGGTAGCGATATGAACTTGTTGCAAGAGTGATATGGCCCGGAATATTTTGTTTCTTTTTTGAAGTCTTTTTAAAATTAGTGTTTTAAAAAAGTTGGAAACCTAATTGTTATAAAACTCAGTCAATAACTTAAAGATATAGTAATGTTAAAGTGAGAATCCTTAGCCTTTATTTAATTCAGTGTACTCCGAGCTGCTTAGACATGCGTTCGAAGGGCGGTTTTATAAAGACGAGCATTATGGCTAATTATAAGGTTGCTGCCTTCGAGTTGACTTTGCCTACCATCGGCTAAGTGCGTCCTGTTGACGGCTCGGGCTTAACCTTTGCCGTGGCAGCTGCTTTTAATACCTCCTCAATATCATATTACTTTGAGATAAAATAAGAATTATTTGTCACGATTTAATAGTATTACTTCTTATTTACAGCAACAGCCAAGGCAGTTGCCTTAGCCAATATTATAGTCAAGTTTCGACAGCTTGCATTGTATTAGAATAAGAATTTGAATTTGAATATACTTTATTTGAACTAAAAATTCAAACACAACTAATAAATACGTACTGTATTTATAAATATTTTTATTACGTGTTTTTTACTATTTTTTTGTGGTTGATGTATTTATCCAAATAGTATTTTCAGAATTTACCCAATCAGACCTTTCATTTAAAACTTTATTAAACATCACATCTCTACAACACCGTATTTTAAAAATAATAGTTCCAAACAAGATTCGGAATAAATTCAGAAACGACCAGATAGGACTTTTCAAGTATTGTGACATATTACCAGCTAATGTATTATTTATTTATAGATTGACAGTTCAATATTTCGAGACTGACGAGTTCCGAATTTATGTATAACATAAACACAGCACTAGACAGATACAAAATGAACGGCTACTCGTCCCTCCTTTCCGCAACCTTTATGGCAAAAGAAGATTGAATTGGCTAATCCCTCATTTATTCAACAAAATTCCTCTAAATTTAAAAACTTATAAAAATTGTACAAAAAAACAAAAAAAGCATTAAAAATAGTTAGCTTTAAAATAAGTGAAAGTGAAACACACGTGTAAATGATACGAATAAGATTCATATTTTATTTTATTAGCATTAAGTACGTTCGTCTTTTTATGTAAATATTATTAGGGGGTGGCTTTCTGTACCGACTAATCCTTACAAATGTAGCAGATAATGCAGCAGATATATTATAATATGGTCAAAATTGACACTAAAGTTGCATTGAAAGTCACCCTATCACAACCTCCAGCAGGTAAGCCTTAAGCTTGGCTGGATTTTATACAAAGTTGTATTTAAAAAAATGGTTATTAAATTTTTAAAAATGCGTTTAGAAGTTATGGTGGAATAAAGAAACGTAAAACATACATAGGTGAACCCTGCACACATTACACTCCTTTTTAGTTGGGCAGTCGTGTAAAAAGGCGAGCTTATTGCAGCATGGCAATGCCCCTTGCAACTAATTTAATCATAAAGTGCAGTGCTATATGCACGCCTTGCTGAAATAAAGATCATTAAAGAAATTGGTTATTCTGCGTAAAATACAAACTACTATATTTAAAACCAAGAATGTTCGAGAAGAGGAAATTACCATAGCAGGGAGAGAAAAGGAAGAACTGGTTACTACTTAAAAAAGTAATACCTTTTGAGTTTAGCCTTGAATGATTCTAAAGAAGGCCAGTTTCGTATATTTACTGGGAGATCATTTCAGAGCCTTACAACATGGATACAACAAGAGTGGGAGTAAAAATCAAGTAGTATAACGAGGAATTTCGAGTAAATTGTCAGTACAAGACCTGACCGAAGTACGAGACCGTGGGATCTTAACAGTTCGAAAAGCTCGTGGAGATAGGATGGTGATTGGAAGAGAACACGATAGAGGAAAGCAACTATACAAACATTTCTCCTTTGACGAACTGACAACCACTTTAACCGTGTCCTGTATTTAGACACGTGATCATACTTAGGTAGACCGAAGCTGAATTGTATGCATACATTTAGAATAACAACTAAATAAGAACTGACTATGATGACGTAGATTTGTTTACTTTTAGGCATTCGTCAGGTCCCTAATTACATCCTAAACTTCCGTATCGGTCGATAATTGTGATTGACGCTATTAATAAAGAGTTAAAAAAACAATAAAAGCTATCAACAGCATAAGTGCTTAGTCATTTGTGCGTACTCGAATAAACGCATCCTTCAAATTTTGATGATCAGTATAATATGAAAATTTTGCATCGTGCAATAAAATAAAAATTGTGAGTCAGAGAGGAAGAGAGGGTGTTCAATATTCGTACTCATATTCATATTCATTTAATCATTATAATGGCATACAACTTATTATAAAGGAAAGCAAATATTTTTTTATCGCAGATATATTATAAAAACGTTACAAATGTTAAAAAAAAAACGCAAGAAAAATACGCATTTAAATACGTTACAAAGAAAAGCATTAACACTATTGATTTTAGTCACAACACGATTAATATTCTTCCAGTGAGTAAAACGCTTTATCTGTGAGATACGGCGACATATGTAATACCTGGGAACGACCATATCTGAAGAATTTTATAGTTTCCAAGCGAATCCCTCGATAAGGAACCAATTTCCTTGAAGTAATGGTACATCCGCCATACTCACCGGACTTTGCCCCTAATGATTTCTATCTATTTCCGATATTAAAGCAACACTTGAGAGGTTAAAAATTTGAAGATGACTGATCGGCTAGTACAATCGACATAGTAGACCGACAACGCGGTTGTAGCCTCAGCGCAGGAATTTTTAGGTTATCGGGATGAAGAGTTTTTTTGGAAGCAAATATGTTTAAAAAAAAGATATTAAGTGTTTAAACCTAAAAGGTGACTATGTCGAAAAATAAAAGTCCATTCAATAAAATATAATCATACTCATTATTTTAAGTTTAATTGTTTATTTCACTCTTTCACTTCTATTATTCACTTTGTATTTAATTGTGCAGTACATAATTTCGACGCAACGCGACGCGACGTAAACGGTTTGAAATCAGTCGGTATTTTTTCAGAGGACTCAATTTAGAGTACATACAATTGTACATAAAAAATTTAAAGCATATACAATCAATTACATTATGCGTAATAACATTACTACATTATATTGGCCTGCACAATTTAAATAATATAATATATTAAACAACTAAATCTTTCGAATCAACTTTCATCAAAAAAATCTCTTATAGAAGGCAAATATTGATTTAAACGTCATTTTAAAATTTTCGTTGAGGAAATAAAATTTATTTCGCCTTCGTAAAATACTTAATGACAACCCTGTCAAAAACATATTTTTTCTAAGTGGTGAATTTGTGGATTAAACTGAACAAGTAAAAACCAAAAATAGTTTGAAAAATGTGTATCGAAAAGATATTGTTTTAATTATCAGATATTATTTCTGAGGAGATTATTTTACTTGGAAAATGGCGTTGGAAATCATCAACAACTTTTTTGAGTTAGGCGTTGGTTACCGTCGAAAAGGTAATTTTACTTTAACTTTAGAATGTTAAATATTTTTATATCAATAACGAAGCAAAAAAAGTTGTAGATGAATTTTAACTCCATTTTTTCCTTGTAAAATAATATCAGCTTGTAATAAAAAGTCATGTAATAAAAAATCAGCTTATTCAAATTTTGTAGTGTGCTATAGTAATAGACATAAGTCGTTACAAATTTTACAATAGTTACAAATTTTAAACCAGCAGGTGATCAAGTCTCGTTTAAAAGTTGAACCCAGTATTGGTAATAATGCCGTCACATTGCCCCCTATTTTAGTAGTCATCATTCTGCTTGATGAATTTATCGTATTTTTAATATAGTACTTTCATTATGTATTTATGTATTTCTTCGGCTGCGCAACATTCTGTCCAAAACAACCATAAGAATGGTATACATGGCCTTGTGTCAGAACTGTCAGAGTATTTTGTCCTACGGAGTCGCGGCATGGGGCGCTACTACTAATGATAATCTGGATAGATTGACAAAAGCGCAGAAATTATTATTGAGAGTAATTCACAGGAAAAACCGGCGTCATCCATCTGCCTTGTTATTTTCCCAATCCCATGTGCTATCAGCTAAACAGTTATTCATTAAGCAAGCGCTTCTTGCATTCTACAAATCTAGAGATGACCACGCCCGAACTCAAAACAATCTGAACACAAGAATGTCCGCGAGTATCAATTATATAATTCCGTCAGTCAGGACAACATTTGCCCAGAGACATATATTCTACATAGCCCCAAAATTATATAATTCCCTTAGTGAAGACATGAAAAATTATCCTAACATAAAAATATTTAAAGCAAACCTTAATAGATGGCTACTTAACAAGGGATATGTAAAATCTGATCAACTTCTTTGCAACGCACGACAATTTATTTAGTATCACTTATCTATTTTTCTTAATTAAATTTTATTAAATTACAACTATAAATGTATATATTTATTACATAGCTATATTTTTTATAAAATTGGTATATTTATGTGTATACAGGTGGTGGGTCCAAATAATTTATTTTAAAAAAAAACACTTCATTTCTTAAAATTGCATAAAAATATGCACATCTAGAGACGGGCCAAATTATCGCCTAGTTAGATGTGCTATTGGCAGTAAAGGTCATGTAAGATGTGTTAAACCTCCCTATATTAATTATTAAATAATTTATATAATTATTATAAGATTACATGACCTATAATTGAACTGTATACCTAATCCTATGTACCTAAATAATTAAAATAATAAATTAAATTGAAAAATTTTCTAATATGTAGAGTTCCACGTGTTGTTATTGTAAGAGCCATACTTTTCAAAGTTATCAATAAATTCAACGTCGATAATCTAAACAGACAGAATAAGTATCGTATCATCGACTCCCCAGAGGATTAACTGAATAAAAAACATGGGCATTGATAAAAACACGCATTGCGATGCGCACGAGCGGTATTGTTTTTGGTATTTGTTGTGGCGGCCAAGGATACGCACCGCTTCGCGAGTACAAGTTCAAGAGCTTCGATTACGAAACGAGACGATTGTCCGATTACCTGTGTTACTTTACCCACTTGCCTTGGTAGCCGCCCCGCACTCGTTACTTGCAATGTTGCCAGGTTTGGTCTAATTTCGCCTTTTAGGCTATCTCTGGTCTCATATACAAAAGAGTATAACAAGCTCAAATACAATAGAGTATAACATGGTGGGCCTATTGTCAGGTGGCAATATCTTACGACCATACCGTCAGGGTTATTGTGTCTAAATATTCTTGTAGGCAAATGAATAAATAACAAGTCTGATGTATGAAAAGTTGTGATCATAATAAACGGTACACTTACATATTAAGAATACTAATCAAAATAATAATATCATATGTAGGGAGTATCTCAATATCGAAGGGAGGAATGGGTTATAAAGACAAGCCAAGGGACGGGTAGAGTAGGAGGAGGGGGGGGGGGGATTTACACATTAGGTAAATGTCTCTTAATAGATTTTTTTTAACCCTAGCAGGTTTTTCAAATTGTCGCAGTGGCAGGGAACTAATGGGCCCTGATGCAGATGACCAGGTAGAAGCTTTGATTTAAGGTAACTCCAGCTTGAAACACCGCTTCTCCCTGGCCATCACTGGCTGCTTTGCTGATCGGCAGCTACCACAGACGTTGGATGGACAAATGCATGGCACTCGCGGAAACGATTTTTTAGTATATTTTCTCTTTCACGGACAGAGCGAGAATCTCGATAATGTTGAGCACGTGCGCAATACGGCCGAATTTTTGGTCGCACATATTGTTTTCACGGCAATACATAATGTGGGTGATATGATATACTTAATAAAATGAAGTGATAAAACAAAGCAGAACTAATGGAATTAAGAATGGATATTTTTGGATACACAAGGCGCGTCCTCTAACATCTTGCAAGCAGTATTTAATCGAATCTGGTATCATGACTATGTATGCTGTTTATATATACTAAAACATCATGTATACAAGAAAAAAAATCGCGACTCGAATATTCTTTCGCATAATATGTGAAATAAAGGGGACGCGTCATTTCAAAGTGCGACTGAATAAGGTTCGAAACAGCTTTCTTTGTCAGTCTGAACTGTTTGACAATAAATTGATATTATATATCAGTGGCCTTGGGGAGGTGTTTTTTAAGAAAAGGGTTTAGTGTATTTTAATTAAAAAACAATTTATGGCATTCAGGATTTTGACAATATCGAATTTTCTCAGTTTTATTGACTTTATTGAATTTAAAATTCACTTAAATTCAATTTAAAATCACATTTTTTATATTGAATAGTGGCGATTGACTATTTTTATTATTACAACCTAATTTGTATTTTTTAAGTTATTTTTTAAAATTATTAAATATTTTTACTCATTGAAGAATAACCAGATTTCCGAAAGAATTTGCGAAATCGGACAATGCGTTCTTGAGCCTCCTAAGCTTATCATTGTGGATCTGTATGGTCCGATTTTATAAATTTCTTCGGTAATCGGTTTTTTCATAATTCAGAGAATCAGTAAAAGTTGCCTACTAATGAGATTTTGCAGTCGTCACTTTGTATCCTATTTCTATCGTATGTATGGCATCCAAAATCTAACTACTTCTTTTCATTTACTTATAAAATCGATTGACAAAAAAATTTCGAAATCGAACGATGCGTTCTTGAGATATCGATGACTCAGAAAAACAGACATACTGGCATACAGTCAGACAGAAAGAACATTTTTTTAATTTTTTTTGCTTCTAAATGTTCTAAAACTTGAAGAAAATAAAATTTTGTGCGAAATATATTTTCATGTTTTTTTAAGTAAATGTAAGACGCTTCGCGCTCACCTTGCGTTGCTGGGTCGGACTGTCGATAGCGAAAATGGGCGATTTTATGGTGACATAAAGTACAAAACGGCTATTTTAGACTACCAAGGTTGGCAAAATCAGCAACTTTTGGTCGCAGATACCTGGCAACATTGGTTACGTGGTCTCGTAAGCCTTCGCCGCTTCAGAGAAAAACTCGCCCGAGCGAGTGATTTAAGACGATGCGCGGTTTTCTGCAAGGACTGCATTGTTTCACATTGTACGTAATAATAATACATAATAAATAAAAACGGAGCGGCCATAGAATTCGCCGACCGGAATCGGGCCTATCATAATATTATTATTACTTTTCTGGGGGATGAGCGGTGGACTCTGAACTAACGACCGACTATGGTAGGTTTAGGACAGCTGTGTTGCGACATGTAAGCGTCCACCCAACCACCCATTCATTCCTCCTTCAAAGCCATAGAATTGGAGATGAGGAAATTGCAGTTTTAAATATTTTTTCTAGGAAGGATGAGAATATTTTCCTGGAGAGACAATATCTTTAAAGAGATAAAACAGAGATGCTGGCAGGCCACGAGCGCTAACTTCCACCGCGTGAAGGTGAACAGTAAAGCCGTTCCGGGTGACAGCATTTGCGAAATCATTGTGTTTATTTAATTTGTATTCGTTTGCAAATTAATTACATATTTGATTCTCAGAAGTAATAAACTACAACGGGCGAACGACCATTGGGCATCGACTAAAGATTCGGGTGTTACTTTCGTTGCCATTTATAACGAGGGTCTCTAAACCGTCCAGACTATCAGAAAATGAACACGGTATCACCTGAATATTGGATAATTGTCTGAATATTGGTATGAATATTGGATCTTCTCTATGTGACTTATTAGAGAATAGAATAACTTTATTGTGCTATAAAAACATTACTTAATGAATATTACACTGGTTTTATAAAAAAGACAATTTAAGCACAAATGGCGGACTTATCGCTATTGCGATATCTTACAGTCAACTACTTATTCGCTTCGTAGGTTGGCTATCATCAAAGATTTATCTCGATTTGAGACTCAGTTGCACCGAACAAACGATTCGTGCTCAATTCGAACCTTCTCAGACTCTTTTAATCAGCAAAATCTACATATTCTCGAGCCTCTTTATTTTGCTTTGAATAATAAATAATATGTAGAATACGATATTGATTACTTCTCATAACAAGGCCAGAGTGTCGCCCCCCCCCCCCTCCTCCCCAATTTTGTGACTCCCATTTTCAATAATAACATCGTTTGCACAGAAAACACGAATTGCCAAATTTAAATAAAATGAGGCAAAAAGATGAACAAGCATTTCATGATCATTATTAGACGTTATGTCAAAAAAACTATTATATTCAAAGTAAAAAATCACAAAATTGTTAAATTATCAGAGCGAAAGAGGATGCCAAAATTTGACCAACGTATAGAAGTTTTAGCAAAAATAATTGAGTCGAAGAATATAAGACGCTGGTTTTAGAAATATTTAACTTTTGTTGATTTATCGTATTTAGATTGTTTTCAATAATATTGATTATCTTATAAATATTTAAATTAAATCCATAACTGATCTGATTACACAGTCATTCTTAGTTTACACAGTCATTCACACCTTTGTAGTTTAACCGGTCGAAAGCCGGCCTTCACGCGCGAAAAACTGCGCTGCTACTTTTTGGTCGAATTTGTAAATAAATACTAACAATCTCGTTTTTTCATGAATTTTCTCTTGTTACCTAGTAATTAACATTGTTAGTCATGTATATTATAATTTTATATAATATATATGGAGGCGGCCAAAGCGGCTACACGCGGGTCTGTCAAACGACCCAAAATGCCTATACTGTTGGCGTCCGACGGGTTAATCACCGAAAAAATGTAACAATTAACTATGGCTACATTAATACTATGATATGCTTAGTGTCTACGAAACTGAAAATTATTGTCATGTGTTGTAAAATCAGTATTGTATTGTAAAATGCTTATAAATATGCAATATTTAAGCAGTGACGAAGATAGTGATTATCGGAAATCGTCTTTTCACAACAGTTTCCTTCACCAAAGCGTCTGTTTTTATAATAAGGTCCCCGGGCACATAAGAATTCCTAAAGAACCAATTTAAAAAATGTATAGTCCATAGCTTACTCAAAAATCCAATATATGACATAAGAAATTTGAAAAATGCTGAATTCATAATCCAAGAGTGTCATACTGTAAAATAAAGGAAAATATCCTGATTGTTGATATTTGCCAAAGAGCATAATTATTGTTTATCAACGAAGTCTATATTGCTGTTTTTGATCTGAATAAATATTATTTTACATTTTTAGTATATGGTTGCTGGTCTCAGAATGAATGTCACCAAGACTAAGTTTATGGTCATTTCTAATAAACCTAATATCCAACCTAGTATATTTGTGGTGGGCGAAAAACTACTTGGCACCTGGCTTACACAAAACTAAGACAGTGAAGCGGAGATCAAGACTCGTATCGAAATGGCACGCAGCACCTTTGGACAAAAAGAAAAAGGTCCTTCTCAATCGAAGCCTGAAAAGCCCACTTTGAATACGTTTTCTGCCGTGCTACATCTCGTCCATACTTCTATTAGGATGTGAGGCCTGGACTATTAAGCTCTAGAAAGCCAGCCTTTGCGCGGCTTTCGAGCAAATTTTTGGTCGATTTTATAAATAAATACTGACGATATCGTTTTTTTATGAATTCCTTCTAATTGCCTAGTGAATATTTTTGTTAGTCGTGTATATTATATATTTATATAATATATGGGGGCCGGCCGAAACGGTTACGCGCGGATCTGTCAAACGACGCGAAGTGCATATAGGCACTGTTAGCAGGACCGAATTTAGAGGTCTGGAGACCTTGGGGCAACAAAGGAGTGGAGGCCCTCTTGTTACCCCAAGTGGGCAACAAGGGTTGCCAAATCGTACTGTGGAGTTAAGCAATCTAATACCATATATAATCAATGATATTACGAAATATCCTAATTACGCAACTGTCAGTGTAGCCGGGGGAGTCCGTGCAGATTACACATTGACGATTTCTGAAAAAGAAGCGAATTAAAAACTGGCTGGCGGACCGGTGCGGCGGAATGTGCGTTCGCGCGAGAACGTAATCAACAGACGATCGGGTTGACATTGCGTGATGGCGATGCCAAGGGAGCCTCGCCGGCTGATATAACAACGAACCTCGGACAATTTAATTTGTATCCTCTTCCCTCGGTAAGCAACTCAAAGAACCCGAGGAATTTTTAACTTTGATAACTTCAAATAAATTTAAATCAAATCATTTTTATTGTCTTGAAAACTAATACTTAGTTGTGTAGACATTATTTAATTAGTATTACCATTAATTACATTTACAATTGTGATAGGTATGATCAAATTCTTCAGTCTATTACCAATGAAAAGAAGAATGTTTATTCGTAAGAAAGTATCTAAAGTACATAGGTATTATTTGTAGAATCAAATCGAGCCTCACCGTTGAGTTTTATAATACTTACTTGAATTGTCAGTCGGATAAAATACATATAAGTAAGATTATGTAGATAAAAATTAAGTCAAATCAATCAATCAAATAATTTATTGCCCTATAAAGTAATACATAGTTGTATTACATTTACATTTGCCCGTGATATGATTGAATTCTTCATTAATGATCAAATTCTTCTATTAATAATTATCAAAACATGAAAGGTTACTCGTCGTAAGAATAAAGAAGGTATTATTTTAGAATTAAATCGAGTCTCACCTTTCAGTTTCCCAGATAAAAAACACAGATATGTAGAAACACAGATATGTAGAAAGTAAGATATAGAGATGTAAGATATAGAGAAGATATGTAGAAATTAAGTCAATAAGTAGTGATTCTATTACATTGAATAAAATGAATAATGTAATGAGGAAAAGAAAGAATGTTATAATGAAAATAATTAATTCTTTAAAATACCGATAAAAATTATTTTTTGTACAAAATGAATAAATGTAATGTCAAAAAGAAAAAAAAAATGTGACGATTTTCAAAAAGTATATCATAAATCATTGTGTTGTGGTTCTATTATAAAAAAATAAAATGAAAAACGTAATGAAAATAATAAAAATAAGAATGTTATTATCAACTTATTATATGAATTCATTTATATGATCATAAAACATAAAATAAAAAAAAATGCAAAAAAAACTGTTAACGTTGACAAAAAGTTAAATAAAATGTGTTAGATATGTGATTATATTACAAGTAAAAATATTTAATATAAATGGCCACGGAATATTTTTCGACCACGTATGAGGACCCAATGCGGCTCCATAATTACAGCCCTCCGCCGGGCATTACACCTCCGCCCCTGCCTACGGTAGCTTTTGCTTCTCAACCTCCATCTCTAGATGAGATTCTTAATCAAGTAAAGAGGAAGCCGTCGGGCTCTACTCCGGGTCCCGATGGTATTCCCTATTTAGTATACAAAAAAATGCCCCTGCCTTCTGCAATATTTAGGATCCATCTTCCGAAATATATGGAATAGCGGTGTAGTCCCACAGAATTTTGGCCGAGCGACAGTCATCTTAATTCCGAAGGTCCCAGTTTGCACCGGACCAAAGGACGCTCGGCCCATTGCTCTCACAGACACTGTGGCCAAAATCTTTTTTAGCATAGTCCACACGAGGATGAGCGAATTCATGCACCGGAATGAGTACCTTGGAGTATCAGTTCAAAAAGGCTTCATGCGTGGCGTCTCGGGCTGCCTCGAGCACAATTCTCTCCTGGCTGCTGCCATCAAGGATGCGAGACAGCACGAACGCCAAATCAATGTATGCTGGCTCGACCTAGAGAATGCCTTTGGGTCAGTCCGACACAGTCTCCTCCACTTTGCACTCCGCTGGTACAACTTCCCACCAGTCGTGCGTGACATTGTAGCCTCCTACTACAACTGTCTGACTTTCCATGTTAAAACGCAAGAATGGACTACCCGCTCTATACCATATTCAATTGGACTATTTCAGGGCTGTTGCCTCTCCCCGACGATTTTTAATATAGTTTTTAATATACTGCTGGAAAGCCTGACCCAGTTTGACAGGAAGTGGGGCTACCGTTTTAAAACAGACGGCCAATACACCTCGTCGTGCCTCGCTTATGCCGACGACCTAACTTTCATCACCAGAAGCCCCAAGCAGCTTTCCCTGCTATTACAGAAAGTGGAGCTTTTCTGCGACTGGTCAGGCTGTATAAAAGTGAAGCCCTCCAAATGTTTTTGCCTTGGACTCGCCCGCATGGGCACAAAATTTACATCCTATGACCCCAAATTGGTCTATAAGGGCTCTAATATCTCCCTTATAGACCCAAACAATCATTTCAAATTCCTCGGCAGAAAAATCACCCATCAGGGAAAAGACGTCTCGGGCGATCATGTTATAGAGCATTTCAAAAGTTGCCTGGCGAAAATAGATGCCTTGCTAATTTCTGGCCCTCGTAAGGCCTGGATCTATGACAATTATCTAACGTCACATTTGTCATGGCCCTTTCTTATTTACGATTTTACCAAAACCCAACTGTCCCGTCTAGATGCGCTGGTGACAGCTAGTTTAAAATCCTGGCTGTCCTTAGCCAAACCAGCTGACCCCTCGACTCTCTTCAGGTCCAAACAAAATTTTGGGCTAGCGCTTAAACTGCCCTCTCTGCTCTACGCCAACTCCAGAATAACCAAAAATTCGATTCTGTGCAATTCCAAAGATCCGGCAATATCGAAGCACGTAATAAGTGGCCGTAGTGATTCAAATGATCTACAAGCCCGCGTAGACTTCCACAAAAAGTTCCTTACTGGAATCAGCCAGAATGGCACTGGTCTGGGGTATGGCAGTACAACCACGAGCGGCGTGGACTTGAAGAAGTCTCTTTTGCGGGGAGATTACGACAGCAAGAGTATGGCTCATGCTATTGGCCTTCAATGCCAGAATGATTGGACAACAATTGGGGACTTTTGCATTCCGCCTCCAATGCACTGGAAGGTAATGCTCTATGACTGGACGCCAGAGATGCTGAAATTTTATTTGAATGCCTTTCAGCATACACTTCCAGACCCCAGTAACCTCGCTCGTTGGAGCTTTGCCGAGGATAGTTCTTGTCCCCTCTGTAGCAATACCCCTTGCACAGCTAGACACATTCTAGCTGGCTGCAAGGTGGCCTTAGATCAAGGACGGTACACTTACCGCCATGACAAAGTTCTCGCTGTTATTCGCGAGGTAATTAGTCTCTCAGTGGCTCGTGCCAACAAGGGTTTGACAGTATCCTCCAAACCCCCAATACAGTTTGTGCGGGATGGCTCTAAAGGCAAAAAACATTTAACTACAAAACCTTTCTCAATAATCGAGAAAGCTACAGATTGGATTCTGGAGGTTGATTCGGTCTCTAAGCAGTATAAATTCCCTGAAAGTCTCGGATGCACAGCCCTCCGTCCAGATATAACTCTTTACTCTCTATCTCGGAAGGTGGCTCTTATCGTAGAATTAACTGTTCCATGGGAATCAAATATCCCAAAAGACCACGAGTACAAATTAAATAAATACCATGATCTTGCAAATGCCGTAACCCGGAACGGCTTCACTGTTCACCTTCACGCGGTGGAAGTTGGCGCTCGTGGCCTGCCAGCTAAATCTCTATTTTACCTCTTTAAAGATCTTGGCCTTTCCAGAAAAATAATCAACTCTTTCTTAGAAAAATTATCTAAAACTGCGATTTGCGCATCTCAAATTCTATGGCTTCGAAGGGGGAGTGAATGGGTGGCAAGGTGAACGCTCACATGTGGCAAGACAGCTGTCCTAAACCTACCACAGCCGGTTCGTAAGTCCGGAATCCACTGCTCACCCCCCAGAAGTGTAAAAAAAATAGTATTATGATGGGCCCGACTCCGGTCGGTGAATTCCATGGCAGCTCCGTTTGTATTTATTTATTAATATGTACCTAGAAATTTATTATTATTTGTTGAGGGTGGCTTTTTTAAGGTCTTTATGAGCCTTGTGACACTGCGACCATTGCTGATCTATTATGCTCGCCACCTACTATAGTTCTGCGCTAAGCCTCGTGTCATTTAAGAACTTCAACAGGCTTTTGGCACCAGATTGTTTTACCTCCTCAGGTTGGAGGTAATGGCCACTCAAGTGGTTGTATCTTTTACGCATCAGTGGGCCACACTCGCATGAGGTGCAGGGGAGTTTCCTCGGCCCCTTGTCAGAACCTGCACATTTTTGTGTCTCGGAGCTTGAGCTTGAGCATGTGTTTGTTAAGGCCACAATGCCCCGTGAGCACCCTCACCAGTATGCGTAGATTGTTCCTATTTAGCGATAAGGCCTCACGGGCCGTCTTACGGTCATAAGCCTTAATTAGCGCTTTGGATTGATTCAACCCTGGCGTGTTGTTCCAGTGGTTGACGGATTGTTCTAAACATATTTGTTTGAGCATTAGGTTTGCAAGGCTTTTTGGTACGCCACAGCAATACCTAGAAATAGAAATATTCTATAAAGTTTATATTTGCATTGTCAAATAGAAAATCGATAAAGTACCTATAATAGAAATTGAAATAGTCAAGAAACAAATTAAGTTTAAGTTGAGTTCTAAATTCCTCTCCTAGGGCATTTTTCTTTTTAATTCCCAAAAGTTACAAATTATACATAAATTTGCATTCAATTATTATATCATCAAAAAAGGAAGCAGCAAAAAGTGTGTAACTACAAAATAATTATCTTCTTCGACAAAATAATGAGGAAATAATAAGTAGTTGAATTGACACTATTATCGCAGATGACACTGTTGCAACAGTGTAGAAGGGGCAAATAATGAGCAGACGACCTCAAACTCGCATATTTTAATATCTCAATTACCAAAATCACCCACATCACTAACAAGGCAAATTAATATATCACCGCATGTTCTTTAAATATATATTCAACGTACCCAAAACGTTGGAATGTCATTCAATACAGCTGACGGATATTTTAACATGTATGATCTTCAATTAGTGCAATCTACACTTACGATCGATCTTAATTCACAACAAACAAGTTTGCCGAAGTCATTAGATATTAACGTTGATCAATGGCTGGTCAGGGTGAACAATGGCAATGCCGGAAGTTCGGAGATGATCACAGGCCGATTATATTCACATCGCATGGAGCTTCGGCCCGGTTAGTTGCATAAGAGATAACTGAGATAATTTTGTAAGTTATTTTTCGTAGTTGCGACAATGACATGACATAGGTACATACAGTGGGTGAATTAAGTGATTGATTGGTTTGTTTTAAAGTTATTTATTGAATTATGTTATATAAAAATATAAAAGCGTTTTAGCCATCAAAATTATTTTTTTTAAAAAATGATTTCAGCGGAAAATGCGAACATTACTTAAGACTGCGCCGACCATAATTACGGGCGCTAACACCGGTTGGCGCGACAACATGCCGCGCCGAATATCATCGCTTAAACAAAAGTACCGTGTAAGTTAAAATTAGATATTTTCCCGGAGAAGCAGAAAACTGATTCATTGTTAACTATTTCGTCTTTATATTTATATTTAACTAATATTACACAGTATCACAGTAATTGAGATAAACGATGTTATAATAATAAAATATAAAGGGCTAGCCCATACAAAAAATGTATGGAAAATCTGAGACCTGATTTTCTAGGATTTATTGTATAAAATATTATTATAATAATTGAAATCTTAATATTTTATAGTGAAGATATATCATTTAACTTTCTGTTATAATAATTTGTAATAAAAATTAGTAATTATTTTCCCAGTGAGGATTAAAACCCCGCGCCAATTTTTGTATATTTCTCGTGTGTTTTTATAAAAAACTACGCAAACTATTGCCAAATTTATTATCTCACCATATAAATGACTTATTGATAAAAACGAGTGTTTTTCTCGCTGCTTATTATATCGTAGTTTTAGGGCAATAACTAAAACGCTACACCCTAATTTGATAAATTTCGTGCAGCGCCCTCTTATAATTATATTTATTGTCATCACAGAGAGAATGGCCGGTAATATCTGTTTCTTGCAATCAGATTATCAAGTAACAACAATGGCTTGTAAATATTGATTGTCTTTACTTAATCGAGAATTCTCCACATGTTAAAGTATATGGCATTGTCTATATATAGAACATGGTAAAAAAATGCATGCTTTGAAATGTGACTTTATCGTAGAATACTGTGTATATGTTAGGGCGATAAAATCTCAATCTAAAGAAATGTAACCTGCTTGGTTGAAATATTGATTATATATGGTATCAGATTGGTCAACGTCATAGTACGTTTTGGCAACTCTTCTGCGCCGGCTACATGCATGTGGCGCTGATGGCATTGACCGGAGAAACTAATAGCAATGTATTTGGCCATCTATAATAACATTGATAATGAATAGTTTTTCATAAAGGACTGATTGATAAACAATCATAAACACCCAATAATTCAACCAATGATAACAATAATAACATTATTTTATTATTGCCATATATCGCATTTTTATATTTAAATGACAGAACCAATATATTAAGATGCCATCTGATATACTATTTGAATATAAAAGCGCCTAATTATTATGAAATAAAAGTTGTATAGCAAATCAAAATTGACGTCTATATGTAAATAATATTAAAATAATAAGTATTAAACTGAATTAAATAAATTAATACTATGAATATTAAATTCGTTTGTTGTTGATATTATTATTTTATTTCAGAATAGGATACCGAATAGGTGTTAGGGCGCCGTCTATTGGGCTATTGAACATAAGGGAAAATTATTTAATGTTTGGAAGTATGACTGCCATCTACACGTTGTGTTTCATAGTAAAATCCTAGCTGCCAAAACGTAGTATTACATTAAGCAATCTAATATGTTATAAAATATAATTAATATTATTTGAGTTCGGTTTGTACGCACTGATGTTTGTACGCTGTGGCAGACATCATAATCAATAGAAATGAGGGCTTTAAATTCTACCCAGCCCTCTAAATGAAATGTTCTCCAGATCTCCTAAAATATATTATATATGCTTAAATAATTTACCATCAGCTCCTAAACTCCAGATTAACCGACGCTTCAAGATACCAGGCCTCACAGCGATCACAACACCACCTTGAACCTCATTTTTTCTGCTACCGTACTACTGATTCTTTAATTAAAGCCGCTCATCATGGTCAATTTGACACGTAGCTTGGTGTAAAACAAAACCTCCTTAAAAAACAATCGTAGCCGAGGCATTTAAACATTTAAATTAGCAGTTAAAATACTTGATTAATCAGTAATAAAATCATCCATTGTGTGGAAGGGGGGAGGGGATATTCTTCTTCTTCGGATATTCTTCTTCTTCCGTGGGTTCCTATCCTGCCTTACTTAGAATGCTTTAACTTTAAAGAAAATAGACCCAGTACTCCTAAAGTGCCGGACGAAAATATTCTTAAATTTCCGATATTCTACTTTTTCCGTGGGTTCCGATCCCGCCTTATCTAGAGTGCTTTAATAGATACCTAAGTACACAGGATATATAAAGTTTCGGACTAAAACAATTTCGCTATCGGGGGGGGGGGGGGGGCAGGGGGGTATATTCAGATGAAACAACCCTTGTCTACTTGCCGGGAAAGTCTTGGACTGACACAGCCAGTCCTCATAAATCATACTTTTAATCGGTTTCCCCTGGGGGATTGCCTGCCGGCGCTACTGGACGGCTTGCGCCCGGTCGGCGACGCCAATTGTTTTTGCACTCTAGCTAAAGGTTAAAGGAGTCTGAGGACTATGGAAATATACTGTTTCCTAAGCAGCGGGAGTATATGTTGGCCTGTCGTCAACCACTCTTGAAATGACCATTTGGCTACCTGATCCTGAATTCAGAGCCGGGCAAAAGATGCCATTGGTCCGCGATATCTTCAAATTAAATCTTTGCTGAATTTACGGCAGGTAGAGGCCACGCAAGCGACTTCGAACCCGTAACCGGTCAGAAGGTTGGAGGTATCCTGATTGTTGATTACAGACGGAGATATCCTTTCAAAACTGGTAGACAGAGGCTGAGGCTGCCTGCTGGGTACCTTACCCGGTGCGTCGCCGTAAGGCGTTGGCCTCTGTCGGGCATGTCGGCTTAGCTAGACGGTAGAATGGTATTGTCTCTAAGTAATCTACGCTCACCTCACGGGAGGTAGAACGATCACTATCGTTAAAACTTCCTGAAGTGATGGGTTCGCCCATTGTAGTTGACAACCCTAGTTATTGCATTGAGCAATGTTATATAATCAATTATTTAATTTTGCTATCCAAGATATTCTCTAGATATTGTACTTCCTTTGATAGATTTAGTGTATCTCAGGTTTTCGATATTGTTAAGGAAAGCTGAATGTCGTTTTAAAATAATTTTAAAGCAGAATTTTAAAGCTTTAAATTCTTCAAGAATCTATAAAATTTAGAATAAGCTATCTTCTAATAAAATTTTAAAATGTATTCAAATTTTAATGCAAAATGATATTGTTACCTATATGATTAGAATTAGTGATAGGCGCGAGGGTATTTGTTGTACCTAAGCTTATGCAAGTTATGGTGTATCATGTTATATTATTCATAGTGATAATTCTAATAGTGTTTGATAAAAACAATATTATTGTGAAAATAACATCGCAACAAATGGACGATCTCTCCAATCAAGGTCTAAAGGTATGCTGTCAATCATGCTTAACGATATGACACGTTTAAACTATTGTATTCAACTTACGTTTTTTATAAATTGTCCCTATACTAAAGCGATAGAGATCGTGCCTCCTATCATTCGTATATACACAGACAATATGACTGAAGCAAGATGAAATCGTGTTTTCAAGTCGTAAGCTGCTCTAAGGAACGATGACCAGATTTTGAATATTGAGTCATGCGTCAACGGACGATAACATAAATTTCTTTGTTTGTTTGTAAATCTTTATTGCTCAATAAAATATGATATAAATACAACTTTATTTAAAGGAATTTTTTGTTTAATTTTAATGCCGATTAAATAATAAAACTGGGATAATTTTTTTTGAGGACCAGACTTTAAGAAAATTTACATTTAACCTTGCATTTTACTACTGGGTCTAAATCAATTACTGTATTATTAAATCTCTGTCCACCCTAGAACAGGTAGGTTACAGCTGGGAAACAGAAACGACTGAGGGTAAGCTTATGCCATTGGTCTATGTTATTGTTGTAAACAAAATCAATATTTAAAATAAATAAATTACAAACTTAATAAATAAAAATTATTTAACCACAAATGTTATAAATTTAAAAGTTTTATGAAACTAAGTTAATGTCAGGTAGAAGCTGCGCAAGCGACCTTCAATTTTCGACCGGACTGGTGGATAGAATAATCCGTAGAAATCTGATAGTAACGTCAGGTAGAAACTGCGCAAGCGACTTCGAATTTTTGACCAGCCTGAAGGATAAAAAAAACCGTCCAAATCTGATAGTAAGGGCGAAGAAAGCTCTTTGGGTGGCACTTTCCAGTGCCTCGCGGAAAGGCGTCGGACGCTTACGCGCTGCTGGCGTAATTTAACTGTTACTGTCAATCGTGTTGTCCATGTTGTGTATGTTCACTCTATGAGAGACAGAATGGCATGATGTCGTAATAACGTCCTGGAGTGGCGGGTTCGCTCGTAGGCATTGAAGCAAAGAAGAAGGTTGTCGCCAGAGTTGCAATTGTCATTATTATGGTAAATCGCGCTCTCAGAAATCAGTATAAAAACATGACCTTCTCTCATCCTTCCTTAAATTTTTCCCATCAGCGAAGAACCGTACACTATTCGGGTCCCGACATAAAAACGGAAATGGAAAGATCCGAAAAAGCAACGGAATTTGCATGTCGCTCTCGCACACGTTGTAACCCAGTTAAAAGTTCGCCAAAACATGTGTGTCACTGGCGCATACGCTAAAAAGTAAGAAAATGTTTTAAAAAAGCCAACAAAAGATTACCGATGTGCAGTAATTTGTTAGCTTTTGGACTGGGAAACACGTTCGTCGTAGTGGAATACTTAAATAGGTTGTTTTAAAGATTGGCTAGTGGCAAACAATAATGATGATAGCGTTGATTATATAGGGGTATTAGAATGCTCAATACCATAGTACGATTTAGCAACTGTTTTTCTGAGAGCATTGCCCGGCAAAACTAACAGCAATTTATCTGGCCATCCATAAATACATTGATAATGAATGGTTTTTTTTAAAGGACTGATTAATTATAAAAACCCAATCATTTAAACAATGATAACAATGACAAAAAAATAGTTATTAGTGCCATCTATCGCACTTATTTATAGGCTGATTACATCACAGATATAATACGGAGAGATAGAATGCCATATATTAGTCTCTACCGCAACTTTCAACACCCTGAATGTTGACATTGATATTGACCCCTTTTTCACGAATATAGCTACTATAAGGAAGCAGGTTGTAGCGCGATTTTGTGATGACCAGGCTTAGCATTTTCTTCTTTTATTACAGTTGTCAACATGTTTTCTACTGTACAATTTAGTATCTTCTTGTTTAATATCTTCTTTATGCCTAATATCAGTTCTAAATTCACGTTATTATTATTGTCATTATCAGTGGTAACTTGTAAATGGCTCTAAGCTTCCTATTTTTGTTCACTACAAAATTATTGGCTGCAAGTTATCCTTAAGAAAATAAAATAAAATAAAATAGTTAACTCTTACCAAAACCAAATGATGCCTGAATTCCAAATTTCAGCTCAACCGGATGTAGCGTTTGGAAATGTATATATCTGTCTTCATCTCGGGAAAAAATGCGCATTCACAACATCTTTATGTGAATATTATTAAAATAATAAAAGCTATGATTTTAAAAATAATTTTCTGATTATTATTATTTCATTTTGAGATATGATACCGTATAGACTTGCTTAGGGCGCTATCTAAAGTGCACCGCCATACTTCATACATACTACATGAATGTTTAGAACAATGAAGCACGTTGCGTTTTATAGTAAAATCCTAGCTGCCAAATCGTTCTACGGCAATAAGCAATCTCATAGGCTTTATAAAAAGTGCTTAAAGTTTCTCAACGACTGGGCAAACAGCAAAACAGTCAATTTCTTTTGTCGTAACGCGCCTGTCCAGCGACGCACGTTCGCGAATAAGATCTCTTAACGCCTTACACCTGACTCACATGACAAGCAACATAACTTAGGCAATCCAAGTTTATCGCATTTTGAATCTAGTAAATCGTTTCCATACATTTGCATCGACATGGCCGTCTTAAGCAACAATGAGTCGAGAAATATAATATTGTTATTATTGTGATTTTTGCTATAGAAAAGGTATAGTGGAAACAATTTTATATGCGATTATTACTGACTCAATACTATGTAAATGAGTGCATCTGACAAAAGTTATAATATATTTTTTAAAAAGTTTTGATAAGTTTTGATAGTACTCGCTACATGACATTATAAAATGTCCCCCCTTACCCTCTTCCTACGCCCCCTGCAACGTCCCCCCTCCTCACCCCCTTCCCCCTTCCTAGCTCCTGCCAACCCCCACCCACCCCTTTCAACGCTTCACCCTTCCACCTCCTCCCCTCTTCCCCTAACCCTTCTCTCACCCCTCCCACCCCCTCCAACACCCTTCTCTCTTAACCCCCTCACTCGCGGGCTAAGACTCCAGCTACCGACAAGACACACCGACAAAGCTAAGTTTGCCCGACATTACACTGAAGATATCCTGGAGATCAGTCTATATGAAATAAAACTCCATGCAAGATAGTCGGAGAGGCCCAGAAAAAAACACAACTTTTTGTTTGAAAAATCTAATTAGAAGGAGAAGCAGGAAAACAATTTATTTTATTTTATTTATTTAGGTACATATGATTAGGTATACAGTTCATTCATTGATCATGTAATTTTATAATAATTATATAAATTATTTAATAATTAATATAGGGAGGTTTAACACATCTTACATGACCTTTACTGCCAATAGCACATCTAACTAGGCGATAATTTTGCCCGTCTCTAGATGTGCATATTTTTATGCAATTTTAAGAAATGAAGTGTTTTCTTTTAAATAAATTATTTGGACCCACCACCTGTATATACACATAAATATACCAATTTTATAAAAAATATAGCTATGTAATAAATATATACATTTATAGTTGTAATTTAATAAAATTTAATTAAGAAAAATAGATAAGTGATACTAAATAAATTGTCGTGCGTTGCAAAGAAGTTGATCAGATTTTACATATCCCTTGTTAAGTAGCCATCTATTAAGGTTTGCTTTAAATATTTTTATGTTAGGATAATTTTTCATGTCTTCACTAAGGGAATTATATAATATTTTAGAGAAGAATATATAATATTTTAAAGAATAACAATAATTTAGAGAAGCATGAATTCCTTTTTCCGAGCAGCTGGTTCGAGACAGTTACATATTATTATGATATATATTATGAGCCAATTACCGAAGAGAAGGCACCGACATAGAACTAGATGATTTTAAAATTGAGAGGTTACCTGCAATTTGCCTAAAATGGATTTCTGATTTATTTTACTTTATATTGAATTACCTGTTCTTAAGTGACAAGTTTTCAATTGCAGCATACCGGTTGCCAGATTCGGAGCGTCTTACAGTGGTGAGAGATAAAGTAAGGTCTTAGGACCTCCCTATTAGCTACGCTGACATGCTTCAACATTACCTGACATCCTGCTACTTCCTGTGGAGCGGTGATTATTATAAACCAATAGACTGAGTAGCAATGGGATGCTCCGTATCGCCGATAGTTAGCGAATTATACAAGGAATATTATGAGGAATTAGCCATAAAAACATTAATAACCATAAAAACCCAAACGCGCGGCGGTTGCAACATCACTGAAACTTCAGGTGTTACAAACTTCACGCGGTACATTTGTTTTTGTCACATTTATTGTCAAACAGTCTTCGATTTCATACGGATTTTAATGTTTAATCCAAATGTGTGTCCCTGAATTCTGAATAACATTCTGATTAGTTTTTAAAAGATATATGATATCATATCACATTTATGGGACTTTCAAAACTATAATTTAAAAAACTTAACACATTTTCTCGACATTTTTGGCGACACCAAGAAAGGGTTATTTTACTCAGTAATAAAAAAAAACTTAACACCAGACGCTTTGAACGTATACAAGAGGGCTGTTACTAAGTTGGAGAAATAGTATTCTTTCGATAGCAAAATGTCCTCGCAGTCCCACCACCGTTATAATCTGCGAAGTAACAGCAGCAGTTTGCCGCCTACCTGCAAATGACGATTGAGATTTCATTAGTCTACCCTGGACAACGACGGTTGAAAATTCCCAAAACGTGGGGTCTACAAAAATCACACGGTAAATTCGTTTTTATCCTATTTAGACTTATTTCCTTGTGCTAAGAAAAATCTCGGTTAAGCTAATATATCCACAATTACTATAACGACTTAATTAATTGTATGAATGGCTTTATTGTTAACGGTAAATTCTTTGGTAATTCAAACAACCGATAAAAAATATCATCAAGTCACACTAACAAGATCCGGAACTCAATTTCATTGATAACGAAACGTAAAAAATATAACTTTTTGTACATAACCAATTTTAGCACCTTATTCATCAGTTAATGAATATACAGGACGGTTCACATCGACCGACCCTCCATGTACCATTATTTCGAATCCGTTTGTAGAAAAATAAAATTTTATTAAAATTGATGTCCGCAACAAGTATCGATCATCAAAATCTGACAATGCATCTTTCAGGCATTGCACCTATCTAAAAACCACACTTCGTAATTCTAGATTTAAGACAATGGGAGGCAGGAGTTATAATTATTTTTACTTTCCCGGCCAACCAACGATTAGGGAAAGTATTGTGAACGCGATTTTTTTTTTTTTTTGGTGAAAACGGAAAAATCCATTTTGATTTTGCGTCACTCCTAACTACGCAGAGCCTGTTCCGAAGAAGATACCAATGTTATATAATAGCAATTAAATATATAATATTAGGAAAAATGTTTTCAAAAATATTATTTTCATAATCTAGTCAAGAAACCGTTATAGTAAAATAGTACATTATGAATTTATTAAATTGTCGGAAAATAAAAAAAGCGAAAAAATACTTTAAAAAAAAAAACAAAGTAATCTTTGAAAAATCAAAAAATCGTTAAATAATGAAAGTAGTCGAAAATAATTATAAAATAATTCCGAATATTAGATGATAAAAATAAATACCTACATAAATTTACTCTAGTATTCTTCTTCTTCTTATAGTGCCTCTCCTAGAGGAGGTTAACTGTCAGCTCTGTAAATTTTTCCCTGTCTTGGGCCAAGCAAAATAGTTCTTCTACGCTTGAGACGTTTGTCCAGTCTCGGATGCTGCAGAGCCAAGACATTTTTCATCTTCCAGCCCGTTGTTTACCGCAAACTTTCCCCATAATAATGAGCTGAAGCAGTTGGTATCGCTCATGTCTCCGCACGTGGCCCAGGTACGCCACTTTCCTTTGCTTTATTATGGGTAAAAGTTCGCGATCTCTACCGACAAGTTGGAGTACTCTAACACTCTAGTAAAGATATATGTAATTTATATTGTCAGAGATGAGAGGTTGTGTAGATTATGTATGTATGTATACATGCGTTGCCATTTTTGAAATGTTGTATATACAGTGTCATTTCTTTCTTAACTAGTCAACCACTGAATGAGGCATTTTAAAAGAACCACCTGTGTCAGTCCTGAAATATCAAAGTGTTTTCCTAAAATATTCATTAAACTCGAAGTAAGATAATGAAAATGGCGTTGTCCAAACGATGTAGATCTGTGCACCACTTATCTGGGCACTACTTATATTGTGGTACCTTCGCCGATCTTGTGTTCTAGAAGGGAACATTGTGTCTGCTTGCTCGTGATTGAAATTAGAAGCAGTTCAGCCTTTACTACCATGAGACACGTCCCAAAAACTTAGTTAATATATTAAAAACTAGCTTAATACATCAAAAACTTTCGTACTCTACCGCAAAGATTGCGGCCCTTAAAGGGTTAAACAATACAGTTGACTAGTATTGACAGTTGACTAGTAATATCTAGTATTTTCGTTTCGAGAAACAACTCAGCTGAAAAATACATTTTTAGCTTTTTGAATTATAGTTTGTTGAATTATAGTTTGAATTATAGAATCATAGTAGAATTACATACACCAATTATAGTTTTTTGCACGATATTAAGTCTTTTGATTGTAGCCTTAGAGCATGCTTCTTACCCTAGAATAGCATATATCATTATAGATTCACAAATATTTCTTATATACCATGCCCGGTCCTCTAAACTATGAATACGTTGAGACAATCGTAAATATATTTATATTGAATTGAATATACATACTGTTTATAGCTACATGTCTTTCTACTCAAATGTATACAGCCATTTGTCCAATTGATTACATCGATCCAATGATCTTCCCTCAGTATGTTTATTGTGTATTCAATTATATTATGATTAAGCTAAGTGAGGATATGATATCAGAATGTATGCGATTAGCCAATCAATGTCAAAGGCCCGGATAGATCACGACTCGCGTAATTGCTGCAAGAATTGCCTAAAAAAATCATGATCCATCATCATTTCAATGCGCGATGATGTATACGTTGAGACGAATGTCCGATCGAAACGGATGTGACGTGGATTCGTGGAATTATTGAAAAGCATGATACATTATAATTAGAATTTCAATTTGCCTTACCACCCCAGAGTTATTAAATGTGAAAAATGTAAGAGGTGATAAGAAAAATATTAATTTTCTGTCTGCGACAGCAGACACTCGACATCGGCTTTGGAGCCACATTGGAGATGTCATATTTTGATTTTATTTAAAAATAATTATTTATTAATTTATTGATTACTATTGTCTATAAATTTGTATCATGATTATTTGATGTTAAATATGTTGATTTTGATTATTTTGATTTGTGGATTTATTTGATTTTGATTATTTTTTTATTTTTTTGATCTGGTTATTTTATTTTAATATCATTTGCTGTTAAATATTTTGATTTTGTATATTTTGATTTATGGATTAATTTGATTATGATTATTTTTTTTATTTTTTATATTTAGATTTTTAGATTTATTGGATTTCGCTATTTTTTTTTAATACCATATGTATCAATAATTAATAGGTGTTTCCTGAAAACCAGGATACGAGATATCCTGAGGATACCCCTAAATTGCAGCGTTTGTAGCTTTATTACATAGTCTTTGTCTATTTACAGTTTTAATTTTTAATCTGTGTGTTTTTGATTTTTTGTACCTATATGTTTTTTTTGTAACAACAGCTGCAAATAAATATTACTATTATTATTATTATTATTATTAACAATCATATTTTAGGAATAATGACAATAAAATATTAACTATAACATACAATATGAAGGAAGATACAGAAAGTAAAAGATACGTTTTTTAGTTATATAGTTACATGTAGAATATGCATTGCCAGGTAGCTATAAGAATCTTCCATTGCGAGTCCGAGGGAGGAGCTATAGTGATCCTGGCAATATATATGGGAACAGCCGCCAAGGAAAAAGACGTCACAAGAAAAAGAATTTGGTTTACCGCGACAGCCTATCTACGCTCCAGTATCTACCGGAGAAGCAGTGGCATAAAACAGTCACGGGATGATACTAACTATTACTCTCCCCAGGCGGGGGAGTAGCTAGTTGCCTCAACTCCTAAAAACAGAACACACAATGAGACACGAACGGACAGAGGGCCGCAAACCACTACCTGTCGCCGACATATTTTCCCGGTCCGGGGTCTCTAATCCCAACTGTCTACGGCTGTAGGTTACAGCCGCAAGCAGAGTTCAGAGCGACCATTCCAGGCAAGTCTATCTTCGAGAAGGCTACCAGATGGGAGTTAAAACGTGAGTTGGGCCGATCTTTAAAAACGCAGGCAGGTCATCAGACCCAAGCTGCACGGTCCCGTTGGGTTCCAATTTATTAGATATATTGGATAATAGTTCATTATTCAAAAAAGCATACGTTTTTTTCTTTATAAGCATCAAGTGATCACCTCATATATCTTATTGACTGTTAAAAAAGAATGTCATTATTAAGTATACCTACTCGTATTTAAGTATTTGCAATCGAGAATAACATCTTACAATATTTGTTTACTTGGTCTTATATCCGGCACCGTTATCCTTTAGTGGCTTGTGTGGGAAGAGCTGGCTATGAGAAGAGGAGTGACAGAAAAATCACAAATCGTCCACTAGATTGTGCTCTTACAAACACTACATACCAAGTAGTGCGTCAACGAATCGACTGCGCACTCTGACTAATAACTGAATGAGTGTGAAGACAATGCTAATATACTGTCTCCTAAGCAGCGAGGGTAGATGTTGACCTGTTGTCATACCACTCTTGAAACTACCTATTGTCCACCCGATTCCGAGTGGTAGGATGGGCAAAGGACGCCCAGGTCGGCGATAGATTCATACTCAATTACCGTTGTAATACAACAGGTAGAGGCCTGCGGAGAAGACCTGCCAAAACTGCTAGTCAGGGGTCGAGCCTGCCCGCCGGATTCACCGTAGGCGCTCCCGGTGTCTCGCCGTAAGACGTTGGCCGGCTGACTTTGCTGATGTTGGCTTTGCTGGACGGTAGATTTGTATCGTCCCTAAGTCCTCTACGCTCACCTCGCGGGAGACAGAACGATCACTATCGTTAAAACTTCCTTGAGTAACGGGTTCGGCCATTGTAGTCGATACCACCAAGCGTCCACAGCTGCAAATTTACCTCCCTCAGTGTGATCGAGGGAGATAAATTTACAGAGGACTTTAAGGACTTTTGGGGTTTTGAGGGCTGTAAGGTCGAAAGGAAATTATAATATTTATTGTTAATCGGGCAGTAAAAAAAAGTGGATAGCAGTGCAGACAGTATAACTGAAATAAAAGGGGGGGGGGTGTATTCTATAGAGGTGAGCGGGAGTGCAACTGTGGACATTTGAAGTTGTCAACTACAACAACTCCAAATGCCGTCTTCCTTAACTCTCCAAAAGTCCTTAAAATCCTCCGTATTTATTTCTCCCTCAATCTCATTTCCCTTTACTAACAATATTCCATTAGCTTCCGAATTACCTTTGCCCTAAAAATAGTCATTGTATCCATGCAATTTATAAGATGATATATTCGTTCTACTGTTTTCCTCATTGTAAGTTTGCCTCTGTTTGTTTCAGTGCTTTCCCACTAACAACTCAATTCCCAATAAAAGATATTAAGTAACCACCTAGCAGAAATCATCCTCATTGGGTGGAGCGCCAGTAGGAAAACTAGAAGAAGAAGAATAGCTTAGAAGAAGAAGAATAAGCGCAAATCCCTCAAACATCAACACGTAATCAGATATATGTCTGTAAAACACCGACTGACCTGTGATGATGATCCTCGCCTATCTGTAAGTCCCAGCACTGCTACGGACCCTCGAGGTGCCTGCTGGTGGATTTCTCATGCAAGTATCTTCAAAAATGTCTCACACACGACCCTCTCGATGCGGATTAGTTCTTTCGCGGAGTTTTATTCTGATTTTGCAGAGCGGTTTAAGAAGGCGATAAATAAAAGCGGTACAGAGTCGCGAGAGTATGCAAAACCTCTGAAAAATATATATGCTGTCCTTCTGACAGCGCGGCGGATAATTATAAAAACTAGCAGATAATTATAAAGGGGGGTAGGCATTTTCGACCAAACGCAGTACTGGCAGCGTTCAAGTCGTTCTTTTTCTTCTTCGGAATCAACATCTGTCAGTGAAGTCGAACATCCACATACGCTAATCAAATGCTGATGCAAAAGATACTTTGCGCGCAACCACGCAATAACTACAGCAAGTCCTTCGAGGGGAACCTAATCATTTCACCTGGATTCTTGACCGTATTTAATATAATTTTATTTTACTCCTGGTCAAAAAGTGGATATAAAAAAATCGTGATTCATAGAACAACGTACCGTTCGCAAATTGCTCGCCGGTCGGCTGAAAACTGCAAGGCAATCGTAGATTATGTTAATGTTTCCGACGTGCGCACGATCGAGGGCGTAGATATTCGCATTATACTGTGGCAGGACAACGTAGCTAACATTCAAGATGGCCTACGTTCGCTGCTTTGACGTTTCTGTGTCTCATTGAACTACTATGAATCGAGAGTATATGTGTTATCTAATTTCAAACTTCGTCAGATTCAGGTAGGATTATTTCACAGGAAGATCCATGTTCAGTTAATAAGGGCATTGGTTATAATATGTGCTATTGAAATTCGCAACGCTAGGGAACGATTTGGCGACCTCTTTTTGCAGGCGAAATGCAGATTATTGTATCGAGAAATATGATATAGCTGGTTTTGACATAAAAAATTTGACCTGGCTGGTTTTGTTAAACAAGTCTAGCTGCCAGTGACCTGGCTACTTTTGTTGCTAACTTCAGCACGCCCGGACTAGCTCCATTGTTGGCCTTCGGCTAGAGACTGAAGAGGGGGGCCCTTTACGAAAAGGGGGGTCCGGGGATCCTCCCTTGGGAATTGTTTTAAATTACATGCCTGAAAACCACATTTTCCGCTATTTTGGCACTTGAAAAGTATTTGAGTATAGGCATGATTTTTATCAAAAATTAAGATTTGTTCTTTTGTATAGGGTCCGCCATGTAACGTTTTTTTTTCAACTAGTGCTTATTTCGTGTATGGCAACACTTACCTCATGTCTGATTTGACAGATAATTAGTTTTATCCTTCCGCTGAACGAATATGGTTGTGTATACGCTTGAACAACGCTGGGAAATCTTGCGACATTACTTTGAAAATCATGGTAATGTTGCAGAAGGTGTGCGAAAATTGCGTACGGATTTTGGAAGAAGAGAAGCACCGTCAGCTCCGTATGTTCGTTACCTTGTGAAAAAAGTGAAAGAAACTGGCACCCTCATCGATAAACCAACGCGTGAAAAGCCAAAAACAGTGCGTACACCCGAGAATATTGCTGCTGTGGCCGAAAGTGTGCGTGAATCGCCATCAACATCAGTTTACCGTCGTTCTCAAGAATTGGACATTTCGCAGACATCATTGAGACGAATTTTGCGTAAAGACCTTGGTATGACGCCGTACAAAGTCCAAATGGTTCAGGAGTTGAAGCCAACTGACCATCCAATGCGTTTTCGCTTCGCTAAGTGGGCCTGCGATCGACTTGCAGAAGATGCGGATTTTGCCAAAAAAATCATCTTTTCAGATGAAGCTCATTTCCATCTTGGCGGGTATGTAAACAAGCAGAATTGTCGCATTTGGGGCACAGAAAACCCGCACGCATTCATTGAAAAGCCGGTGCACCCAAAACGAGTCACTGTTTGGTGCGGATTTTGGTCCAGAGGCATAATTGGGCCATTTTCTTCGAAAATGAGCAAGGAGTGGCCGTTACCGTCAATGGCGATCGTTATCGGGCCATGTTGAACGAATTTTTGTTCACAGAAATTGAAGAGGAGGATATTGGCAACATTTGGTTTCAACAGGACGGCGCTACGTGCCACACAGCCAACGCTACACTTGATGTTTTGCGCCCTGTTTTTGAAAATCGCATTATCAGCCGCAGAGCTGATGTCGTTTGGCCACCTCGGAGCTGCGATTTGACACCGTTGGACTACTTTTTGTGGGGTGCCGTCAAAGATAAGTGTTACGCCGACAAACCAGAGACAATTGACGCTTTAAAGGACAATATTCGTGAAGCCATTGGTGAAATACAGCTGCACACAATCGATAATGTACTTAAAAATTGGACCCATCGTGTAGGCTACTGCATGGCCAGCCGAGGCAGCCATTTGAATGAAATTATTTTCCATCATTAACCGGAGGGATTGTACTTTCAAATAAAAAAAGAAATTTGAAAAAATATTCAGTAGTTTTTTTTATAGCATTTTCAAAAAAAAAAGTTATTTGGCGGACCCTTTAGTTTACTTACACTTACAATATATGTTTACATATTTTTTTAATTGTATCTAAACTTCGTACACACTAGATAAAATAGGAATATGGGGGTGAGAATTTGTTTTAGATTTAGGCCACTTAACCTGAACTAAAGGCATTATCTAAATCCTACTACAATACCTCAATAAAAATATTAAATTAGGGATAACGCTAATTAGTAAGCCAAGTAAAGAAAAAGTAGTAAGTATTTTACTACGATTGCGTTATTATAATCAAAAGAAAAAAATGGTCGAAATTAATTATTTACAATTTAAATCAAGAAGTAACCTAACCTAACAGCTTTTTAGCCAGTTCTTCACTATTCAGTCCTAGCTACTTCGTCTATAATTACATTTTTATCCATGTTATAAAATATGTCCATTTTAAGGCCCCTTTGGAGCCCCTCTTGAGTCGGGGCCCCTCAGAGATCGCCGACCAACCGACCTGGCGGGTCTGTGCCTGAACTTCAGGCTGTGGCGTCATCAAAAACACAGGAGAGCTAATAGATTCGCTATTAATCGCCATAACAGTCTTTCGAATAATTATTTGCTGTTATTGGTCTATACGGATATGGCAGCGATTGAAAACCGTTTGTCATGCATGTAACGGAGTTTGAAAATTATTGCTGTTTTTTAAAATATTATCTTTGAATCTGATGCATTTTGGAAATTAGTGTAATTTTGGGAACATGTAACTCAAGTGGTACAAGACCAAGTGAGAGTAAATATATATATATATATATTTTTAAACTATTTCTAGCAAACTTTGACATTAGAAGACACTTATATCTCCTAATCTTTAACCTACTTTTAAAATAATTTGGTCTTGATGCTTACATATTCCAATAGTTACAGAATATCATAAAACATGTTTTATGATATTCTGTAACTCACAAAACACATATTTCAGAATATCTCAAAACACATCTTTCATTCTTCCAAAAATAAAAGATTTCTATTTTAAGACAGAACAGATGATTTAAGATTATTTATAAAATTTGACTTCATAACTAATTATAGTCATTGTGTCGTAAAAAACAAGCCAAAATTGTTATATTCAGAGTAAAATGGAAGATAGAAATATGGCCAAGTAATCAAAGATATTAGAAAATAATATATTAAGATCAAAAGAAATCCTTTAGAGCTGTTTACCCTTGTTTTTTTATTATTTTATTACCACGATATATTATAATGTTTCCAAATATAAGAGATAAAATTTCATAATTTATTAAACGAGTATGTACTTTCTTGCAACGTATAGAAAAACAAGGATATAAAACTGTCATGAATTTCATATTCTTTGATGTCAACCAATTATTTTTGCAATAACTAGTATATTTTCGATTAACATTTCTTCTGACAACTACACGTAGACCAGGTAAGTCGCAAAATATTTGCTAGTTTTCACCCTCTGCAAACGCTCAAACAATTTCTTTCTACCGACGTAATGACATCTCTTGCATATTCTCTCCTCTTACTTTTCCTTGACTATGCAGATGTCAATCATCACGATTAATCAGAGGAACTACACAACAAATTTGAACATTTGTAAAAAGTACGCATACGATTCGTCTCCGGTTTACTTAAGACTGCACCGAGCAAAATAAGCGAAAACGTCAGTCACGGTTTTGTCGCTGCAATCCATAATTTTTCGGTAATAAATATTTAAAAAATATATTTAAGATCTCAACGAATGTGTTTACAATAATACACCTTCTATAATCAAAAACCATTTGCTGGTTAATATTTCTTTCAACATAAAGTTGGGGAAAAACTTAAGAAAAGCACTCCGGCGTTTTGTTCACAATGAATAAAGAAATTAGATTTTATTTCAAATTTCAAATCGTAATAAATCACAAACGTTCAAGCTACAAGAAAGCATCACCGATATTTAAAAATGTTCCCTGCTTATTTAAATATGATTTTTTTAGAAGATACCTCGAATCTGCCATACAAATTTACTATGGCCAAATAACGTTCGATATATATACGCGAGCGCAAGGGTGAATTATTCAGTCGTCCACTAGAGCTGAGGAGGGGGTGACGTTTCTTTGCGTAGCGATCTGACCTCGAAAACCGGCCGCGATCTATTTCGTGCGCGTATAATATCACTCACGCGGTAAAACGATGTAAGCATTTATTGAAAGTATTTTTTATTTAGATTTTATCTGGTATTAGTGTTCCTTTTTTCTATTGTCGAAAGTTGTAATTAGGTCAGCTCGTGTAAGAACCTGACCTAATTATAACTTGTTTTTATCTAAATGAGCATTATTTATAGCATTATATATATACAAGTTTTTATCTAAATGAGCATATTATTATGTTTTAGTAAAAATGGGAAAGCGTAAGATTAAATATCATAAATTGAAATGTGGCTCAAAGTTTCAAAACAAACGACTTCTCGCTTCTATTGTACGTGCAAGTGCCATCGCTGAGCAAGACTCGCTCGCCCAGGTATAAAAATCTTAGGATCTAAGTGATAATACGTTACAAAGCAATAATTACTTTTATCACTGTACATTTCGTTCCTAGGAATCTTCGAACAATGTGATAATAGGCTCGAGTATAAGAAAACTTGATGAACACTCGACGACAAAATATACGCACGTATATAGGACAAAGTATATAGGGCACGGTTGAAGTGGTAGCCAGTACGCCAAAAGAAAAAAGTCCTCTGTCGTGTACTCTCCCAATCATCACGAGCTTTTCGAACCATTAAGTTATTTCGGTCTCGTACTTCGGTTTGCCTCTTACAATTTACCGAAAATTCCTAGTTATAATACTGATTTCTACCCCTACTCTTCCTATGTCCATGGTACGAGACTCTGGAACCATCTCCCAGCCGATTAACGAAACTCTTCTTCTTTAGAATCATTCAAGACTCACTTTAAAAGTACCACTTTCTTAAGAACTAACCAGTTCTTCCCTTTCCCTCCTCTTCCTCTCCCAATTTCCTCTTTTTGTATTTTCAGCAAACAAACTTATCTGTTCAATAATCTTATTTTTCACAACGCGTGCATGTACCACTGCACTGTGGTTAGCTTAGTTGCAAGATATTGCCATGTGGCATAAAACGTGCCTTTTGTATAATTTATTTCAAGTGCAAATAAAGAAAATATTATTACCATTATGTTTTGGTCAAATTTTTAATTCTCTTTACACTTAATGTTTAATAATTTCGACATTTTTAACACGCTTTTATTAGGTCGACCTGCAATGTAACTAACTATGTAATGGAATCTAAGGTAACTAATTTAACCATCTTCCAAGGATCGTAGCGTCATGAAAATTGGCAGCTGTATGTAGTTCTGATGACAATACAATAATATGGTACTGTCGAACTGATCTGATGATGGAGTCGAAAGATATGAACTGGAACTTAATGATGGAACATCGTATCATAGCTGTGTTTGGGCACTGGTATTCCATGATGGAATATCGTATCATAGCCGTGTGTATGTGAATATCGTATCATAGCCCAAAAGCGTGTTTTTAGTGTTTTTTTTACTATTAATTTATTGTTATGCTAATTATTTACTGCTAATATAATACTTTTTTCCACATAACGACTACTATCGGTCATGAAGCCAATTTTCATCAGATTGATTAATTTTCATCAGCATTTTAAAAAGAATATTGTCTGTGTAAAAGAGTTTTTGGTATAAATGGCAGAATCCCCAATAGGCTCCAGAAATTTCCCTTCGAATAGAAGCTATTGAACATAATGTAAAATGTTATTATATAAGATAAAAAAATGCCCCCGTTGTTTTTCCAAAAACAACAATAATATGACAAATTGTAAAAATTTACAATTATATTTGAAATGTGTCCATTGGTTATATTTACAATTCGAGGAAATTTGATAACGTTTCTGGGTATAGAAGCAGACTTCATTGACTTCGAATACGTGAACGTAAAAACATGCATATTCTTCCATTTTTTATAACATTCTCAACAATCTTACCACTCCCTCCCGCCTAACCGAAAAATTCACTCTTCTAGGAAGTCATGGTCGTCCACTCCGTTCCAGTCAGGATTCCTAATTATAATTCATCTTTTTTACATATTTTTTCACCGTGCATGCAGCTAGACTATGGAGATACATTCTGAATAAAAAACTGGATTGGAAGTTATCTACAACTTTCTTTGATTTAAGCCTTGGTAACCGTTGAAACGTTTCTATTTTCATCTTTCGGATATTCAGATATTTTTCTTATTAAGAAAGGCCCAAATTAAAAGAGGTTTAGATGACATTCAAGTCTGTTTTTCATATAGAAATAACCTCGTGTTTCAAAAAATCTGCCAATATCCAAATACCTGTTTTTGCAGAAAAAGTTAACTTAAAAATAAACTATCTTTTTGTTTAGTTTAATGTACGGAATCACTTCTAAAAATGTGACACTCGTTTACGCAGTCACCCTAAAAAATAAATTTAAAAATAAATAATTCTTCTGCGGTCTACAATTTAATTTCATATGAGTTTATACCCATACTCTTCTGTAACATAGAGGTAATTAGAATAGAAATATACTCGTATGTTACTGAAAATGTTACTGGATTTATACGGTTTACAACTAAATTTATTTTTTTTTAAATGAATTTTGTCAAAAAATCAATTCTAGGTACTTACGAAGCAGCTCGTTTAGATGTGTCTACTTATTATTGGTTTAATATTTTTTTCCAAAATAATTTCTGTTGAGGAATCAAAGTCTAATATCGAACAATAGTATATCTGGTAAGATAATATGGCGTTTCTTATTGATAGTATAGAGGAATAATAATGGAGATATATTGTACCCTTGAGCGACACCGCATAAAATATCGACCGTCACTTTGCGTTCACATATTAGAGAGTAACAAAATCCTTCAAATAGATATTTGAAGTCTTCAATGATGTTGTCCGTAGCTCCCGTCTAATATCAGAAACGCATCAACGGTTTATACCTTTAGTGTCTCTGAAAAATGTCATTCCATGTCCCTAAATTCCTGGTTATCCTGGTTTCATATCAACCTCTAAGGTCCTCTGCTCATCACGGATATTCTCTAAATCTTAATAATATTTTTAAAAGTGGCAGTTTTGTTATGTGATTATTTTTTTATATGTAATATTTTTTTTGTTTATTTCACTTTATTGGCACCTGAATCCATTTACTTACTTGAAGGTTACTTACGCCTTAAGCGATTGTAATTTAAGAGCAAGTCCGTACGTTGTATATTTTGGTTTAAATTATGCAATTAAGAATTTCTATCTACAAATTTCAGATGTGGTGATAAATCGCTTCTTTTAAACATGCATCCCGCTTAGACGTTTTTATACTATGTTTAGAATGCTTGCCTTGGAACAAATTATCACTTAGTTGGGCTGCATGGGACCGATAATCACATATAAGCGTGACATAACTTGTTGGGGGTTTATTTACTAGCTGAAACCCGTCGAATTCAACGGTCACTTTATTGACAGAAAGGTTTCAAAAATTGCGGTGCCTTGCTCATTTGATCTACGATCAGGAATGTTACGAAGGTCGTGGAAACGGACAGGAACAATCGAAGAGCGACGCGTAAATCATATGACGTGTGACAGAAAGTAAACAAAACGTTTCGCGCCAATTCAGCTCACCATAGCAACTATACGTTAGATGGCAGTTAAATGATTGAAATCTTTAAAAATTGTTCTTAACTATATTGAGTAACAGAAATCGGTTGCGACATCCCAAGACACAACCGATTTAAAATCCTCCTAAATTCTCAACCCCCCCCCTCCCCAAACACCCCACTTTGACCCCCCCCCCCCCACCTCTTTCTCAAAGAATTATTTACACCTAGCCGTTCTCTCAATTAGGCGGTTACAGGAAAAACACGTTTCAAATTAATATATAGATTTTTTTATTTTCTCTTTTAATTACTTTTGTTTATTTTTCTCTTTTGATGACACATCTACAAATCGAGAGATATTTTAGACACCCCAAACAAATTGGTACGCCTAGCTGTTCTCTTAATATGGCGGGTTACAGAAAAAACACGTTTCAAATTATTATATAGATTTCTTGTAAAGGTTATTGTTAAAGTTCGTATTGTGTTACGTTTGTTTCAAACTCTGTACATTGCGATAATAAATAAATAAATGAAATTGCAAGTATATTTCCTATAACGTATTTATAGGTTTTATTTTGATTAGTAAAGTATATACTAGTCAGCGCAAATACTTATTGTTGTGGCCCTGAAAGTTCCCATTGATGTTTTCAAGCGACCCACATTCCGATGCTCAAACTTCGCATGTCAACAGCCTAGGCGTGCCGTTTAAAATACACAATAGCATTACGAAACGCCGACGGCCCCGCCTGAAAAATGTTAACTGGACACCGGGGCTGAGATGCCATCAGATTTATCTCGTTTCTTTAACCGTGAATAAGGGTTAATTAAACGGTTTTCGGTGCAACCGTTTCGGCACCATAAAAGTTCAGGGCCGCTGCGGAATATTTTATTTTAAAAAATGCTCAACGTCGAGATGGTAAATGAGGAAAATTCGTCAGAATGGATAACCGTACTATGTAGTGAGGTCGACGATATCGGATTATTTGTCGATAAGTTTTTTTTATAATCAAGGTGTTTACACTACGCTATTAAAAAAAAAGTTTTAATGAACTAGTCGAAGAAATTAGTGATAATGTTTGAAAACAGTTTACATCTGACGTCCTTAACTGACACATTAGTGCTTCTATTGGAGTATGGAAATTATTTCAAAATTTCGAATTTTAAGAAAATTTATAATATTTTGAGCAACAACATTTTACCAAAAAAACATCATAAAATAGGCCTTCGCAACGAGTTAGGTATATGTAGGTATACGAAGAGAATTAATCCAATAACAACTTGGCATGTGTTCCAGTTCTCCTTCTTTATATTTATTTTTTAATAGACGCTGTAATTTATGTAGGAAATATTGTAATATTAAATCAGAAATAACCTTAAAATCGTACAACGAAACCATTAACGATTTTTCCCCCGGTTCACAATGGCGAAGAGATGATAGAAATACGACCATATCAGTCACAACAGAAATACAAATATCATTTGATTTATTAGGTTTATTAAATTTTTAAAAAAACTTGTTTTGTGTCGCTCATGGTTAAAAGAAAATTTAAAAAATACTAGTACAGGGTATCCCAAAATTCATGCAAGAAGTAATTTTGATAGAATTCACAGGTTTTTAATAAAAAATCAAAGATGGTTAAATATATAAATAATAAAAATAATTTTAAAAAGTATGGCCGCAAAGTATAACTACAAGTTGCTACAGATGTCACGCTGTCTTTCTTTTCGTTGGCAACTTTTTATGCGTTATCGATACTGTAAATGAATTAAAATTCAAATCTTATGTAAATTTTGGGACATTATATAGTTCTGTCAACAGTAGAGCTCGCCTGTATTATAACCGTTAAAAAGGGCACCATCTTGAAAATTAATCAAGAAATAAACATCTCTATAGATATAAAAAATATTTTTTTTAAATATTTGTAATCCCTCACCATATTGAATATATATTTATTAAAATAAACATTATTTATCTGCATAAATTCCTTTTTATTTTCGTATGCCACACGATCATATCAAAAAATAATTTATTTTTTGCCCCTTGCTAAATACACACTTTCCTCTCTAAACGTATGAAATATTTGAGAGAAAATAGGTCAAAATAAAATCTAATAAATTACCAACAATATTATAATAATAGTGGTCACCTTTTTAATACACTTTTCAATACGAATTAGATGTTAAATATTTTAATTACCTTCGCCCCCCCCCCCCCCTCCTCCATATTCCGTAAATATTAAAAAATATATATTATTTGTCTGCTTGACTTTCTCCTTATTTTGACATATCACATGACTATATTGGAAATATTTTTCTTCATTCACCTTCACCCCCTCTTATATTGCATATACGTGTATATTTATTTTAAAACATGTTATTTGTCTACTTGACTTACTCATTGTTTTGATATGTCACATGATTATATTGGAAAATATTTTTTATTCCTTTCACATTAAATCGGGTTACTTCTGGAAATGGAATCAAAAAATCAAAATATCTTCATATACCTGGCTTCATGAGCATTCATGCAAAATAAATTAATAGATTAAAAAAAACACCAAAAACACGCTTTTGCTCTATGATACGATATTCGCATACACACGGCTATGATACGGTATTCCATCGTGGAATGCCAGTGCATATCTTCCGGCTTCATCATCAGACCTTGAAACCTAATCGTGGTCAAAGTTAATTCCAAGACTTTTCTAACAAGTCCAAACACAGCTATGATACGATGTTCCTTCATGAAGTTCCAGTTCATATCTTCCGGCTCCATCATCAGATCAGTTCGACAGTACCATATTATTGTATTGTCATCAGAACTACATACAGCTGCGAATTTTCATGACGCTACGATCCTTGGAAGATAGTTAAATTAGTTACCTTAGATTCCATTACATAGTTACATACAGGTCGACCCAATAAAAGCGTGTTACAAAAAAACACCAAAAACACGCTTTTATAAATGCACGTAAAAACCACATCATCAAACCTTGAAACCTAATCGTGGTCAAAGTTCATTTCAAGACTTTTCTTACAAGTCCAAACATAGCTATGATACGATGTTCCATCATGAAGTTCCAGTTCATATCTTCCGACTCCATTATCAGATCAGTTCGACAGTACCATATTATTGTATTCTCATCAGAACTACATACAGCTGCCAATTTTCATGACGCTACGATCCTTGGAAGATGGTCAAAGAGTTACCTTAAATTCCATTACATACTTACATACAGGTCGATCTAATAAAAGCGTGTTAATAAGAAACTTGAATGACTTAATCGAGCAGCTTCACTGACTTAATCGAGCAGCTTCAGAAACGCTGAAATATATCCTAGTATAATAGAAATATCGACCCATCGATAGTTTTTGCTCCTGCACTAATGCTTTGACAGGTGATTTCGTACGTATTATTAGTCGAAAATAAGCACATATGCAAAATCAACTTAGGTTCAAATACGAGCAGCTATCGCAAATTCGTTTTTTTTGGATAAGGCATTATCGTATACAGTTATACTGGGCATTATGCCATTTTTTTGAAGTCGTCATATTATTATGTCCCCTAACAGTACAAAGAGGCAGGTGACATATTACATCGTTATGAAATTATGAGGAGAATACGACGAATGTGTATACTGTTACGAGTTATGTGGATAAAAATTACATATATAAATACTACTATCAATACTGATTATGGTCATTATGTGATAATACTCTCAATACTAATTATGATCAAATAATTTACTTTTATAGAGGGATTAGATTGTTCAATATAAAATTTTAAGGTTTGGATATATCTAATTTATCATCAAATACTTGCTTCGAAAAGATTAAAAACCCGATTTACAGAGTTCGATCTCAATAGTTATTATTTCTTTTGTTAAATATTGTAAAATATTATAATGATTATTATATTTATTGTATTTGTATTATTATTATATATTATTACGTATATTATATTATATATTATTACGTATATTATATATCTTTATATCACCAAAATTTATCCTTCTATAATAAGATTTCAGGGCAAATGAAAAGCCTTGGAGAGGACCAATTTAAAAAGATAATAATGCATAATTTGGTAAGAAACCCAATTTATGGTATAAGGGAGTTTGAAAATAGTATAAGGGAGTTTATTTTCCATGTTGATGATTAATGAAATGCGTAAAGTTCTAAACATAATGGTATTATGATAGCTGACATTCTAATTTTCATATAATTTATTATACATCTATTATTTTTTTGTAAAAAATACGAAGGCATATTGCTGGATTGACAATAAAATATATATTTTTTGATTATTCTACATAGAATTTGCATTTCTGTTTTAATATATTATTCTCCATGACTCTTAAATCACATTAGTATATTTTGATTATTTGTATGTAGGTAATATTACAATATATAATATTACAAGAATATAATATTACAGCCATGACAACTATCAAGTTAGTTATGTTTTTAATAATTAAATTTTTAGCATTTAATTTTGTGACGCATCCAAGTGTAGGAATGCCTATCTACTGGAGTAGTTGATTAAATTGTATTGTATTGTATTGTATATTTTAATATTTTATTGCCTTATTATTTTTATTACGATTTTATTTAATCAATATCACTTATATTTAAGCAATTTAGTTTATGTAATTAGTTAAATATATCTATTAAATTCATAATAAGGCTCCTCTATCCATTTCCTCCAAATTGTCCCTCTTACATAAAAACTTCACATTAGCTTCATATTTTCTTCTTGCGCTGTAACAATATGTATAGTTTAATTGTGAAAAATTTTAATTGGCCTTAGATTTGCGTAATACGTATTAGTAGTAGGTATAAATCGCTGTAAGTATTCTGAAAAATAAAATAAACTAATTTAATGCAATATAGTTCCAAGTGAATAGTACAAAAAAATTGCATAAAGAGCTAGAAATACATATAGGGAAATTATAATTGTTTCATTTAGTTTTTATAGATATTATTCAGGTGCTTTTTGCCCAAGAAGTTGTACTGGATGTCCAAAAAGGATAGCGGTACTTTCGTTTTTTATTTACTCTGTGATGCGAAGGTGAGGGCTCAGCGAAATCGTGCCAAAGCGCGTAACTTCCTGGAAATTTAGTTGCTATTGAGTCGTTCATGGTAGCTCAAGGTGCATTTTGCGTGGGACGTTTATTATCACAACTATACATATCTGATATCGTTACTGGCAAGTCGTCTGCCAATTGCGAGACTCGAAATAAACCGCAATACATATTAGAAAAAGGATCGAAATAGTTGAAACCACATGATATATTAAAATTTCACAATATACATAGGTCATATTGAAAGTTTCCGGAACTAACCACTTATAATATAATAAGCAATATAATAAGCAATTGATAATCCATAATGCAATACATACATAGACAACGGCGGCTGCAACGTCGCCGAAACATAATAATATGCTGCTACAAACTTCACGCGGTAAATTCATTTCTATCCTATTAATAATGTCAAACAACCGCGATAGTCTTCGATTTCATATAGATTAAGCCTTCCTTAGTACAGACGAGGCCTATCTAGGATGACTTTGTAATTAAAATAAATGTATCTTTTTGTATTTAATAAGGAAATTAGAATTATAATTTAAATTTGATATATACATGTGAACACTTAAAAAAAATATTTACATCATTTCAAAAGGGAACTCTTTGTCTAAAGAATAAAGGTTGTTTTATATGTCATTTTCATTTGATGGGCTGGAATGGAAGAAGATTTTTGACAAGGTCAAGGCTCACAATGAGGTATAATAATAAATAATATTAATAAGAAGAAACTCTCTATTTGTACATGTAAAATATAAATAGGCAAGCTTATTGCCACATAACAATATCTTACAACTAACCTTATTACAGTCCAGAGGTTCATGCACGCGTGGTGGAAATAAAGATTATTAGGTAAATGAATAATTAGGTCTGCATAAAATAGAATCTACTATATTTACTATACAATATACAATATACTATACAATATACTATACGCCAAAGAAGAAATGTTCATATACTGGTTCTCCTATATCGTGTACTCACCAAACTAACACCATCCTATCTCCAGGAGCTTTTTGAACCACTAAGTTCCTACGGTCTCGTACTTCGGTCAGCCTCTGACAGTTTATTAAAAATTCCGAGTCATAATAGTGATTTCTATTCCTATTCTTTCTGTGTCCATGGTGCAAGACTCTGGAACGATCTCCCAGCAAATATACGAAACTCGCCTTCTTTACCATCGTTTAAGACTCACCTTAAGGATTACTACCTTTCTAAGAAGTAACCAGTTCTTCCCTTTCTCTCCTGTTCCTCTCCCAATTTCCTCTCCTCGGGCACTATTAGTCTTAAATTCTTCCACTTGTCTGTATGTTATGTAATAATCTTTATTTTCACAATGCGCGCATGTACCACTATGTTTAGGTTAGCTGTAAGACATTGCCATGTGGCAATAAGCTCGGATTTTTTGTATACTTTTTAAGTGCAAATAAAGAGTTTATTATTATTATTATTTAAAACTAAGAATGCCCTACTAGAGAGGAAATTGGGAAAGGAAAAAGAGAGAAAGGGAAGGACTGGTTACTTCTTAGAAAAGTAGTGCTATTTGAGGTGAGTCTTGAATGATGGGTGAAGAAGGCGAGTTTCGTATGAAGAAGGCGAGTTTCGTATTTGGTGGGAGATCCTTCCAGGGACTTCATGGTCACGGTCACGCCATGGTCACAGAAAGAGTAGGAGAAGAAATCAGTATTAAGATAGGGAATTTTGAGTTAATAGTCATAGGCTGATCGAAGTAGGGGACCGTTGGAACTCATTGGTTCGAAAAGCTCATGGAGATATGATAGCTTTGATTGGGAGAGTACAAGATAGAGGAGAGGAAGTATATGAATATTTCTCATTTGGGATATAGTGCGCGACGATGTAACTGCAAAACTGCCGGATATAACAGATGGTTACATCAAGGCAGACAGACAGCGAAGTCTCGCCAATGAGGCTTCGTTTGTACGCTTTGGTAAGTCAATAAAACCTCGAAAGAAAGCACCTTTTAAAATGCATCAGAATGCGTGAATGCATTCCGATTCGGGGTAAAGCCCCCGCCTGCAGCCTCCCACTTAGCGTTCGGTTGTTTACGTTTGGCTTGACCTACAGCACTGGAAAGGCGTTCGCAAATTCGCACGTCATTGACACAAAGAATATGTCGGTCGCGTCAACCACGCATCCAGAGCTCGCGAATGTGGACCGCCGCGCGTCAAGGCGCCCGACTTCACCTCGTTGCTTATTCGACCAGTGTACGCCACGGGAATAATATTATACGATGACGAGAAACTCGAGCCACTGCTATACTAACCAAAATCTAGTAAAATTTATTGCATCGTGCGACGAAGCAACGCGGATCATCATTTATTTTAATCTTACTTTTTGCAACATAGAACAAGAACACGATACATTGGGGATATACCTCAAGTAACTGCTATTAACAACAGCGACAAAACGGTCGTTAAGTCTGGTGTACCACAGGGTAGTGGAGACGTTTCAACTACAACGGGCGAACCCCTCACATCAGCAAGTTTTAGAGATACTTGATCGATCTGTCTCCCGTGAAGGTGAGCGTAGAAGACTTGGGACGAAACAGTCCACTGTCTAGTTACGCCACTCGCTCGTAAGAATCCAACGCCTTACTAGAGAAGCCGGGTATGAACACAGCGGTCCGACACTCGCGCTCTTACTTCCAGTTACGGCTAGATTTCTTCAACCTCTCGACTAATTACGGGTTCGAGGTCGCTTACGCAGTCCTCTCCCTTACGTAGCGGTGCTTGGGTGTCTACCGAATCTATCCTATACTACGGAATCCTTTGCCTGTTCATCCGGTATCGGGTAGCCGAATGGTCGTTTCAAGGGTAGTCGCCGTAAGGTTAACAACTACCGCCGCTCTATAGAAAACAATACTGTTTCCAGACTCCCCCGGATGTCGGTCTGAACACACAATCGATTGGCTGACGCCGCACGGTGCGCAAACCGTCCAGGTGCGCCCGAAGGTTGACTCATAGGGGAAACTGGCCCAAAGGCCAGAGTCCTACCCGGGCTCGCACTTCTGCGTGGAGGACGCCGGATGGTTGTTGACCCGTGTGTTTGGCCGACCCTACACATGAATCTTAAGGTCGACCATACACGGACTGTTTGAAGCAGTCAGGACCGACTGCTTCAAGCTGCCGACCGCTCGAAGCGGTCGCGACTAAACGAGCAGTCCGTGTATGCCGATCAATAGAAGATTGTTCACTATGCAGTCGCAGCTTGAAGCAGTCGGGTCCTGACTGCTTCAAGCAGTCCGTGTATGGCCGGGCTTAGTAGCCAAACTGCAACAGCTCTTTAGTGGGCCCTGCAAGAGCTATTAGCTCCCCCTGTTGATAATACACTCGAAAACAACATCCGATACAAAAATCAACGGTTTATGTGGTCGCTACTTTACTTTACTGCTGCTTGCATTTTGCGTAGGTTCGCCGTCTCGTACATTGTACGTTTCGAATGCGGAAATGCAACGCATCTGACAGCTCGTTTGGATCGCAACAAGAGGCCTCCTGTCGTCTCGGTTCTGTTGACCCACTCACGACCACCGAATTTCCTGTACGCGATTAACATCTCATGGACGGGAATCGGAGGATTTATTTCAGTTCCCCGCTCGATTCAAGGAATTTACGATGGGAGATGGTTATCGTAATTACATGGAACTTTAATCTGAACTGAAATCCGTACAATGACAGCAACACGTTTACTTTGATTTCTGGCTTAAACTGTACCCAGCAGGTTTTTAAAAGATAACGAATTCTTAATTTAGGCTTACTCTAGTGCTCGAAAACTAACTGTCACTACGTCATCCACGATATCTACTTCGGGCCCTTTGATCACGTCAGCATTTGACTGCAACACTGTTTCTACATTTTCTTGGTCCGTGATTTATTGCGAATCTTCCTTGACAACAAAGTCCGTGACATATCCATGTCTTCGCATACTGGAATTCTTTGGAATGTGCTTTGTAAGGACTTGTGTTCTTACAATTATACGTTTCACCTTTCTTTACTTCATCTCTCTATCTATATAATTAAACTAGATGTGCGGCGCGGTTTCCTCCGCCGTTAAATTGAAATGAAATCGGATTATTTACAAATAATTTAGATTACCTCGGCATAGACAATATTTTTAGTCATATTTCAGTGTGGTATTAGTATCATGGGCACAGGCAGCAGGGTAAAAGGAGGTGCACTTGCACATATGTTGAAAAAAAATACACATTAAAGATTAGGATTTATTTTATTAGGTTACTGTTTGAATAAAAATTTAGGCGTCTAGGTTGCAGTCCAAATTTGTTCTTCATCTTCCCCCCGAATGTGAGGCGACCAGCTCGGGTTGCCTACGGCAAAATGTATACAAAATGTATAAAAATTTATATAAATGCATATATAAATGTAAATGTGCGCCGCTCTATAGTAATTCGCTCTATATTAATGGTATAGCTCTATAGTAAACCCCGCTCTATGTAAATGTAAATGTGTGTGTAAATATAAATTTATATACTTTTTGCCGTAGGCAACCCGAGCTAATCGCCATTCATTCGAGGGGTTAAATTTAGTGTCCTCCTCTACTCTTTTCTATTTAATTAGTTAACAGTATAGTGTATAAAGCATAATGCCCAATCTATATAAAGTGTTTTCTAAAAAAAAACTTGGCCGAATAACGAAACACCTAGAACAAAACCAACCAAGAGAACAAGCCGGATTTTGCGCCGATTATTCTACTATCGATCACATGTTGTGAAACATGTCATCGAAAAACTTAACGAATACGGGCAACGCTACTACATTACATTTGTCGATTACAGTAAAAATTTTGATTCTTTGAATCATAACTATATCTAGAAAACGCTGAAACACCAGGGCGTAGAAAGTAAATACATAAGAATCATAAAAAAAATCTATAAAAATACCACAGTAACGGTCCAACTGGAACAACAAGGAGAAGAGTTTAGAATACAGAAAGGCGTCAGGCAAGGCGATTCACTTTCTCCAAAACTTTTCACGGCAGTGTTAGAAAACATATTCAAAAATACAGACTGGGAAGATTTTGGAATAAATATTAACGGATTAAACAGAAATCACATAAGATTCGCCGACGACATTGTGATATTCGCTGAGAAGCCAGACATATTACAAACTATGCTACAATAACTAGATTACGAAAGCAGAAAAGCAGGTCTATCCATGAATCCAACAAAGACCAAAGTAATGACGAATGCATTATAGGAAGACTAAGAAATAGGACAAGAGGTTATGGAATATGTAGATGAATATATGTATTTAATATAGATAATATCGATAAAAGACCGATACTCAAAAGAAATTGATAGAAGAATAAGCACCGCGTAAAGTGTCGGCTCTATGTCATTTATTTTTAGTTTCTGTCTAATCGCGAAAGATGGTAGTTAGGGTGGTTTTGAAGATTTCTTGAAACAGTTAAGAGGCCGTGTACAAAATCGATGTGGGCCGTGATAACTCTATAATCAATGGTATAATATAACTATAGGTAGGTAGGATTTTCGGAGCCAAAGAGATACGTCCACCCTTTGGAAGCGCTCGGCGGGGACTAGCTGACTTGAGGATTGAATCGTATCATAGGCGAGTATCATAACGAATTAGATTGATTTAAAAGACTTTATTGCCAATTTTATTTTATGAACGAGAGTTCTAAAAGGCAAAAAAACAAAAGCAATTCTTCGCCCATTGTCTAAAAAAATTGACAAAATTAATTTTTTTTTTTTCAACAATTTTATATGAAAGTAGTAAAAAGTGATTCACTTATTATATAGAGTACTTTCACAACAATACATTGTAATTTTTTTATACCGTTTAGATGTCAAAACGATTCGTAAATATGTTATATTCTAAACCTCTTACAGCAAAAATTCACAAACAGTCGCCGGTTTAAGGTCAATTAATCAAAATTCTATAATAATTTTCAAAAAGGTAGCTCACTCATTAGACAAAATTATAAATGATCTTTTATGTTGTGCAATAAAAATTATAGAAATACAGTATTTTAACCTTAAATTCACGTCTGCAAAATTACGTAAATTCACGAAATGCGCAAAATTTCGTGTACGGCCTCTTAATTCAAGTTTACTTATCAGACAATGAGGATATTCTTAAAATCTTCAAGTTACGAGTATTATTTATTTATTTATTTTATCTTCGGGAAACATACAGCGCTACATTAATTATGTCTAATTATATTACTACAATGATTGGCTGGCTGTGAAAAAATAAGTGAAAAAAAAAACCTCAATTGTACTAAAAATAATTACATTGGTAAAGAAAACTTAAATTCTATTTTAACTTAGTACAAACGGCAGGCTTATCGTTTTGCGATTTCTTACAGCCAACCGTTGCAATATGAAATAAAAGTAACAATACAGCTCACATGCATAAACATATTATACACATATATTAAGTCTTTCCTACTGTAGTCTTAAATTATTTTCTATACGATAATTACCAATATTTAATCGAATTAAATAAATTACTATAGAACTATTACTAGGATAGGAAAAGAGAGGGATGGGATACAGGAGAGGATATAGGCATTTACAATATAGTCCATTTCTATGTTTTATTTTGTTTCTGTTTGTTTGCAAACTCTTTATATGTGTATGTTATATACAATTCCTTAGTTACCAAGGGAGCTATGAACAGCATCATTAAATTTAGTTTGATTCATGTAAAATATGTCGATGTTTTAAATCGGCCTTTGTATGTGGTGATCAAGCGTCATCAGGTCATCAGTTATTCCAATCATTTCCAATGTATAAGTCCTATTCTAGTCTTTTCTATCCTATTCATCTATCCCTCTCTGTAAGGACAAAGAGGGATGGATGACTAGGATAGAATATAATACATAGAATACTCTCTTTCCATTATTTTGGCCAGCATAAAATGACGGTGGCAAATCTGAGCGAAAAAAATAAATCACAACTTCAGGAAAGTAATTTCCTATCTACAAGAAATCTGTATAATAATCTATCAAAAAGCAATATTTTGTCATTAAATAATGATAATAATACGAAAATTGACAAAAATATAATGTGTATTTACATATAACAGTGTGCAATCATTTCGAACCGAAATATAAAATAATAATTTTTAAAAAAATAGTGATATATAGAAATGTCGTAACGAATAAAATATTACTAGCAAAAATATTTTTTTATAAAGAATACGGTGCATGTTCAACAGTTTAGACGTTATTAAACCAGAATCAGAATTTTTAGCTTCACCTAACAATTTCACCTAAAGAAAGAGTCCGAAAATGCAGCGACGTCGACATAATTACCAACCGAGAAGCGGTTGCAGGGTCGCGGTCATGCTCAGTGACGTCATCAAGGGCGCGGTATTGCGCTAGCACTTGCCTTTATGCATATTTGCAAAGCGACAGAGTCAACGACCTACTTTAAACCGTGTCGGGGCCAGTTGACATAACCAACAGTAAAGATGCTTAATCTCGCGTTACTCTCTATTCTAACTAATTTTACCTTCCTGGTAAGGAAAGTATTGTGAACGCGTCTCTGTGTCTGTGTGTCCGCTAAAAATAATGTCGTAATTCCCAAAGTGCGGGTTTCTTTATACCAGAAATCATTTTTATATTTTTGGTTATTTTTTTTAATTTTGTTGCCATCAGAAATTAAAATACTTCAAGAGGTTGCATTTAAAAAAAGCAAAAAAATGCATGCTCTCTATAATTTTGATGGATTTGACAAGGCTGTCTTAAATTATAAAAGATATTATTTTCATTTATCAAATCTATTCGTTTATTCTCGGCTAAAATTAATTTTGTTTTGTAATTTGTTACTTTAGTATTGATTTTCTTGTAGAAATTATTGTTTATCGACTGATTATTAAAAAAAAATGATTGACCTTTTTTTTAAAACTTATTGATTTACTATTTAAAAACTTTTGGTTGATATTTTTTGTGGTTTGAGTCTGAATGAATTTTGTAATTGATCCGAAGGTGCCTAGCCTTTACATAAAATAAGTATATGTACACGTAATGAAGTGTGAATAACTTCGAGCATATATAAAATTACGTATTCCACAGTATGTACTTTATGAAATAAATAAAATATGGCTATGGCTATGAACAGGGCCGGCCCGTCCATATAGGCAAACAAGGCAATTGCCTAGGGCGCTCGTATTTTGGGGGGCGGCGCGGCGAGGCGATCTGGTAGCATCTTTGTTAACATCTTTAAAAAGTTTGTAACAAAGATATTCATGTTAATTACCTCGGAAAAAACATCCAAAATAAATTGATCAGCCTTTTGGATAAAGCTGTCAGGAGAAAATAGTACAGTCTACTCACTCTGCTAAATATTATTCAATAATTCTAGATTGCACACCTGACGTAAGTCATGTTGAACAAATGACCCTCATCGCTCGAATTGTAAAAGTGACTGATAATGATAATAATGAACATAAATGTAAGTGTGAAATGAAAAAATATTTTTTAGGATTTGTTGCTCTTTCAGACACAACTGGCGCTGGCTTAATTGAAAAAATTCTTGATCAGTTAAATAAGATGTCTTTCTCATTAGAAAATTTACGTGGGCAAGGATATGACAACGGAAGTAACATGAAAGGTAAGCACAGTGGTGTTCAAAAAAGGATTTTGGATGTAAATCCACGCGCTTTTTTGTACAATGCAGTTCACACACACTAAATCTTGTCGTGAACGATGCTGCTAAATGTTGTCTGGCAGCGACATCCTTTTTCAACTTGGTCAAAATTATATATGTATATTTTTCTACTTCAACCCACCGTTGGGAAGTCCTATTGCGTCATGTGCCTAGTTTGACACTGAAACCACTGAGCGATACAATATGGGAAAGCCGGATTGATGCCTTGCGTCTATTACGTTATCAACTGGCTGATGTGCATGACGTGCTGATAGACATTTACGAAGATCATACTCTGATTGGTTCATCTGGAAATCAAACGCGAATTGAGGCTCAGTCTATTGCAAAAAAAATTGCTGATTTCGAGTTTATTGCTTCTCTTGTTGTGTGGTACAATATTTTGTTCGAAATCAATTTGACAAGCAAACTTCTTTAATCAAAGCAATCTGATCTTAACTCTGCTACAAATGCTCTCCTAAAAACAAAAACCTTTCTCGAAAGCTGTAGAAGTGAGTTGGGATTCGAAAAAATGCTGGTAGAAGCAAGAGAAATTTCAGAAGAAGTAAACATTTCCGCATCATTCGCATCAGCATCGAAGCCAGGCCGCTTAAGAAAAAAGAAAAGACAGTTCAGTTATGAAGCGGAAGATGAGCCCTTAAGTGATTGGAAAGACCTGTTCAAAATAAATTTTTATTTTTCCGTGCTGGATACAGCAATAAATTCAATCGATCAGAGGTTTAATCAGATAAATAACATTAATCATGTTTTTGGATTCCTCTATAACGTTCATGAGATGCAGAATAAAACTTCCAAAGATGTTCTGGAACACTGTAAAGTTGGAAGAATCTCTTAGTCATGGAGACTCTAAGGATGTTGATGCAACTGAGTTATGCAGCGAATTGCAAGCTATTGCAAGAAGAGTACCAAATAACACTGCTCCACAAGAACTTTTAAATTATATTTGTGAAAAATGGCTTACTAGATATCTTACCTAATTTAGTAACTGCAATAAGGGTGTTGCTAACACTTCCCGTGTCTGTGGCTAGTGGTGAGCGCAGTTTTTCTAAATTAAAACTAATTAAAACGTATCTGCGCTCCACAATGACCCAAGAAATACTTGTGGGGTTGTCGACTTTATCTATAGAACAAGAAATAGCTCAAACAATAGATTTAAAGGAGATCGTTTCCACTTTTTCTAAAATATAGGCAAGGAAAATAAAACTTGCTTGATTTAATCTCTAATTAGTCTTTTTTTTAAATCTTATATTTCACTCCATACAGCTAAAGAAGGTGGATATATTCTCTTTTTAACCGACTTCAATAAAAGGAGGAGGTTCTCAATTCTGTTGAATGTTTTTTTTATGTTTGTTACCTCAGATCTCCGTCATTTATGAAGCGATTTGGAAAATTCTATTTGTATTTGAAAGAAAATACTTTTAGATTGGTCCCATATAAATTTAATCAAAATTGGTTTAGTAGCTTGGTTTAAAAATCAAAATAACTGGAAAATAAGTGCAAAAATTCGGATTTTACAATAGTGATTCCTTACATTGTTTGTTTCACTGGTAAGAAACTTAACAGTGATCGATATTAATCCCGGGCGTTAGTTATTACACGCACGTACGTAGGTACATTATGGGGACATTAGGTGTCAAAAAATCAAGTAACAGAAATTAACTTCAACAAACAACAAACTATAATCCAATTTTGCATTTGATAAAATAGTGAAACTGGCCCCATGCCACAATAAAGGTAGTTATGTGAGATTTTTTTAACCAAGGAAGTGGAAATACGATATCGCTGTTAAAAATTACCTAACCACTGATTTTAAAACAGGTTTTCAGCAAAAATACCGTTATGACGACGTGTTTCCTTTTGACTGCGTGCAAGGGCACTCACCCTTTTGACATACGACCCGAGTCCTATCTTTCATAAACATTCATCTCATTTCTTCTACTTTTTCTTTTGGTTTTTGCAATTCCACCATGAATTACGAGTCCCTGCCCCGAAGTATGGAAGATAGATATATACATAGATATCATAACTTACTTTTACTTAGTGTTTATCAGTAGATACTTATTAAGCGTATCCCTTGTCTAACTATTTTTAAATTCTTTGACGAAAAAGCTCAACGAATAGCTCATCTGTCTCTATTCGATTTTCTTCTGACAACTTATAATAGTAGACATTTCTGTGAATTGGGGAAAATGTAGATAACAGAGCAACACTATTTACCAGTGTTTCACCGACTTCAGAAGTAATTCGATAGTATTAGCACTCTTAGTTTAGTAATGATAAACAAGTCTTTGTCATCTATTCCCACTTGTTGGAGAATTTCGACCATATTGTCTTGTCTGACGATCGAAAGCCTTCTGAAGTCAGCGAAATACTGGCAAACAGTATTTTTCTGTTCACTACACTGACTACTATCATCAGAAATCTCTACATCTCTGGAACAAAACTTATGAGTATTTAATACTTAATTATAAACGATAAAAATTAAAAACGTAAAAATGTTTATACAGCGTGACAGGGTAACCTGATCCATAATAAATGTGGTTATTATGTAATTATATAGCGAATTAGATTGCTCAACTTCGTACTACAATTTCGCAACCAGAATGTCACTAAGAAACGCAACGTCTAGATGGTACTCATAGTTCAAAAAATTTATTGTCTTTTATCATTAGGTATGTTCAATATGGCTCCCTTGTCGTACGGCAGTATGGCAACGCACAGTAAATGTCGCTCTAAACACGCCTATACCACAGTATACCAGACAGTAGCTTCTCTTAAAACAAAATTGAAATTTAAGCGAATACGTCACGAATCTTAAGGGATCGGATATGTCCGCTAAATGTCCCGCTACTCGGCCCACTAGGATACGCAAACGTTCGAAAAAGTTGACAGTCTTTAACTGCGCGTAACGCTAACCAAAGGCATTCGTCGAGACGTATCCCTCTACCCACATTTCTCGCACCCTCTTCCCGCAATGCTTTGTAGCTCGAGAGTAAACCTACTGTTTGGTATACTGTGCCTATACGATATAAAATAATAATAAAAGAATTTTTAAATCAAAGCTCTTAATATTTTAATGCTATATACGTAAAGATGTCAATTTTAATTTTGTATGCAGGTTTCAATATGTAATAATTACTCACTTTAAAGTTCAGATAGACTAATAGATGGCTTTCTATCTCTCCATGTTATTTCTGTGATGTATTCAGCCTACATTAAAAATGAGATATATGGCATTAATAATTTCAAAGGCATTATTGTTATCATTGGTTAAATGATTGGGTTTTTATAATCAATCGGTCCTTTATTAAAAAAACAGTCATTATCAATGTTATTATTGATGACCAAATAAGTTGCTATTAGTTTAGCCGTCAATGCTATCAGCGCCGACTGCATTTCGCCGTGTCGCAATTATTGCCAAATCGCCCTATGGAGTTGTGCAATCTAATAATATATACAATCAATGGTAACACTGAAAATAGTGGAAGAATTTTTAGGCTTTTGTGCTCCCCTTATGGTTGTTTGTAATCAGATAAAATCTTTCGTCTGGATCAATCCAGGCGTCTGTAACGGATTTTAAGTCCATTACATGCGATCAACAAATGCATCGATTTCCAGTGAAAGCCACAGACATCCTAGCTCGTTACTTCGGCAAGCGTTATAACTGGCGATATTCAAAACTTCAATCAATTAATTCCTTCTACAAAAAAAAAAAACAAAAAAAACTTTATTCAAAACCGCCTTTCAATACGGAGATAACTCGTAAGTTGATACCACCACCTCACACCGAACAACCTGGAGTCTTGTGAGGGATGGTCCCTCACACGTCTTTTTCTCGGTTTCCGATACGGAATCTTAAAAAATCAAGAATCATTCGTGCTCAATTCGGCTTTTTATTATCCTTAAAGGGAACAGTCCCGCCATTTTATTTTACGGCCTGTGCCGTTGGCAGAGCGACCGTCGTCCGTCTGATGTTCAAATTTGAACCATTTCAGCGTCAATTAAGCGTAATGAGCCACTTCTCATGAATTTATGGCTTCGAGCGTGTATGTTTTCCTCATATAAATACTTCTTGGGCCCAGAGTTGTTCCGAAATATATATTTGTAAATCTTGCAATCTGAATCTGCAACTGTATTCTCACAGAAATTGTACTAAAATATTATATGTATTATTTCTTTTTTACATAACTGTCTCCGAATTCATAATGAGAAAGCTTGTTATACAGTATTTCTATTTTTATTTATTTATTTATTTGTTTCAAACATAATTATAAAACACATAAAAATGGCCATACCAAGTAATGGTGCGAAGAAACAACGGCCCACATTCACATGACCATGCTCAGCGCATACCCAACTAAGCCAAATATAGCCTGTATCTGGGCATACGACTTATTTTCTGACTTAGGTGGAGAAGCTTAACTGACGTAGGTACTCATATAGATACATATACACATACACACATACATATATATACATATACAAATATATAAATATAACGATCTAAATATATTATAGTATTATTCTTTTGCATTATATTACAATATAGTACATTTTGTTTAATATCTTATATCATATTATATAGTATAATAGTAAAGTTATGCAGAAACATATATTTTTTTTAAAGATATGACTTGCAGAAGTTCGTTCTCTGTCCTTGAACGACCTATGTCGTCAAGAAGCCATTTTTTAATTTAAAAAAAATATAAAATGGTATTTTCTATTTCCTTTATTTTGTCATCAAGACGGTTGAATATTTTAGGTGCTATCATTGATTTTATAGTGTAGTGCTATATAGTTGAATTGTCTTTGGGCAAATGAAGAATTAACTCGGGAAACGGCATAATTCAGACCTGCAGATGCTCTTGTAGTTCGGTGTTGCTAGCTTCGTGGTCGTTTATCTGAGCTTCGATGGAAAAACATGAGTGACTGTTTCACAAACAGCTGGCGTATATCTAACACCTTACTTTCTTTGAATAGCATGTTCGAATCATATCGTGGGGGCCTTCTATTGATTACCCTCAACAAAACCTTTTGGGCTTTTACTAGAGGATACAAGATAGATTTTGCACATGCTACCCAAGCTACAATTCCGTGTACCCATAAACCCTGACACAGGGCCATATAAACCATATTTGGGAGTTTTTAGAAAGGACGTTGCGTAATTCTCTAAAGACGAAAACTAGTTTCCGAGACCTCGAAGAGAGTTGAATTAATTGGTTATCCCAGCTCAATTTACAGTCTATTAGGACACCCAGATACTTGACCCACGGTTGGGAAATGCTTATGTTTGAATGAGATATACTTACGTCACTATAGAGAGGTTTTTATAAACTCCTCTGCCAGAAATTAAGATTGAAGTTTCTTCTTTCATTTCATTGAGCATATGGAGGTTTTTTTATTTTTATTTCGATTTAATGGCTCGTTGATAACAAACTCAGCCAATTGTATCATATTTTAAATGTTGGTAGCATTCGAAATTTGAATTATTTCGTAATGTCACTTTCATTTGGAAAACGGCTTTGCCGAAGTGATCAATAGTTTAATTTTTTAATTTTTCGCTTAATTCGTCTCAATTGAAGGCATTTTGTGTTGCATAAGGATAAGCCCTATTTATGAGATATATGGATGAATAGTGATCGTTAGTCGACTGCAAAAGGACCTTTAAACTTACATTGCACCGTCGAAAGTCGTGCACATCCGTAAGTATATCTCATTCAAACATAAGCATTTCCCAATACAATTTTTTTATATTATACAATTTTATATAGGTTTACCCTATTTTGATAACATTATACAATCTTTTTTATAAACTCCTCTGCCAGAAATTAAGATTAAGAAAATAAGTTTCTTCTTTCATTTCATTGAGCATATGGAGGTTTTTTTATTTTTATTTCGATTTAATGGCTCGTTGATAACAAACTCAGCCAATTGTATCATATTTTAAATGTTGGTAGCATTCGAAATTTGAATTATTTCGTAATGTCACTTTCATTTGGAAAACGGCTTTGCCGAAGTGATCAATAGTTTAATTTTCGCTTAATTCGTCTCAATTGAAGGCATTTTGTGTTGCATAAGGATAAGCCCTATTTATGAGATATATGGATGAATAGTGATCGTTAGTCGACTGCAAAAGGACCTTTAAACTTACATTGCACCGTCGAAAGTCGTGCACATCCGTAAGTATATCTCATTCAAACATAAGCATTTCCCAATACAAGCTGGGATTTCCTTCGCTACTTTTTAAGTAGCTTTTACTAATTTTATTTTAAATAAAAACATCATCCTATAAACGGATTTCTTTACAAACCTTATCAAATATAACAATATTATACTGTTTTCTACAATATTTCTTTACAATTTTTTAATATTATACAATTTTATATAGGTTTACCCTATTTTGATAACATTATACAATCTTTTTTATAAACTCCTCTGCCAGAAATTAAGATTGAAGTTTCTTCTTTCATTTCATTGAGCATATGGAGGTTTTTTTATTTTTATTTCGATTTAATGGCTCGTTGATAACAAACTCAGCCAATTGTATCATATTTTAAATGTTGGTAGCATTCGAAATTTGAATTATTTCGTAATGTCACTTTCATTTGGAAAACGGCTTTGCCGAAGTGATCAATAGTTTAATTTTTTATTTTCTCGCTTAATTCGTCTCAATTGAAGGCATTTTGTGTTGCATAAGGATAAGCCCTATTTATGAGATATATGGATGAATAGTGATCGTTAGTCGACTGCAAAAGGACCTTTAAACTTACATTGCACCGTCGAAAGTCGTGCACATCCGTAAGTATATATCATTCGAACATAAGCATTTCCCAATACAAGCTGGGATTTCCTTCGCTACTTTTTAAGTAGCTTTTACTAATTTTATTTTAAATAAAAACATCATCCTATAAACGGATTTCTTTACAAACCTTATCAAATATAACAATATTATACTGTTTTCTACAATATTTCTTTACAATTTTTTTATATTATACAATTTTATATAGGTTTACCCTATTTTGATAACATTATACAATCTTTTTTATAAACTCCTCTGCCAGAAATTAAGATTGAAGTTTCTTCTTTCATTTTATTGAGCATATGGAGGTTTTTTTATTTTTATTTCGATTTAATGGCTCGTTGATATCAAACTCAGCCAATTGTATCATATTTTAAATGTTGGTAGCATTCGAAATTTGAATTATTTCGTAATGTCACTTTCATTTGGAAAACGGCTTTGCCGAAGTGATCAATAGTTTAATTTTTTAATTTTTCGCTTAATTCGTCTCAATTGAAGGCATTTTGTGTTGCATAAGGATAAGCCCTATTTATGAGATATATGGATGAATAGTGATCGTTAGTCGACTGCAAAAGGACCTTTAAACTTACATTGCACCGTCGAAAGTCGTGCACATCCGTAAGTATATCTCATTCAAACATAAGCATTTCCCAATACAAGCTGGGATTTCCTTCGCTACTTTTTAAGTAGCTTTTACTAATTTTATTTTAAATAAAAACATCATCCTATAAACGGATTTCTTTACAAACCTTATCAAATATAACAATATTATACTGTTTTCTACAATATTTCTTTACAATTTTTTAATATTATACAATTTTATATAGGTTTACCCTATTTTGATAACATTATACAATCTTTTTTATAAACTCCTCTGCCAGAAATTAAGATTGAAGTTTCTTCTTTCATTTCATTGAGCATATGGAGGTTTTTTTATTTTTATTTCGATTTAATGGCTCGTTGATAACAAACTCAGCCAATTGTATCATATTTTAAATGTTGGTAGCATTCGAAATTTGAATTATTTCGAAATGTCACTTTCATTTGGAAAACGGCTTTGCCGAAGTGATCAATAGTTTAATTTTTAAATTTTTCGCTTAATTCGTCTCAATTGAAGGCATTTTGTGTTGCATAAGGATAAGCCCTATTTATGAGATATATGGATGAATAGTGATCGTTAGTCGACTGCAAAAGGACCTTTAAACTTACATTGCACCGTCGAAAGTCGTGCACATCCGTAAGTATATCTCATTCAAACATAAGCATTTCCCAATACAAGCTGGGATTTCCTTCGCTACTTTTTAAGTAGCTTTTACTAATTTTATTTTAAATAAAAACATCATCCTATAAACGGATTTCTTTACAAACCTTATCAAATATAACAATATTATACTGTTTTCTACAATATTTCTTTACAATTTTTTTATATTATACAATTTTATATAGGTTTACCCTATTTTGATAACATTATACAATCTTTTTTATAAACTCCTCTGCCAGAAATTAAGATTGAAGTTTCTTCTTTCATTTCATTGAGCATATGGAGGTTTTTTTATTTTTATTTCGATTTAATGGCTCGTTGATAACAAACTCAGCCAATTGTATCATATTTTAAATGTTGGTAGCATTCGAAATTTGAATTATTTCGTAATGTCACTTTCATTTGGAAAACGGCTTTGCCGAAGTGATCAATAATTTAATTTTTTAATTTTTCGCTTAATTCGTCTCAATTGAAGGCATTTTGTGTTGCATAAGGATAAGCCCTATTTATGAGATATATGGATGAATAGTGATCGTTAGTCGACTGCAAAAGGACCTTTAAACTTACATTGCACCGTCGAAAGTCGTGCACATCCGTAAGTATATCTCATTCAAACATAAGCATTTCCCAATACAAGCTGGGATTTCCTTCGCTACTTTTTAAGTAGCTTTTACTAATTTTATTTTAAATAAAAACATCATCCTATAAACGGATTTCTTTACAAACCTTATCAAATATAACAATATTATACTGTTTTCTACAATATTTCTTTACAATTTTTTAATATTATACAATTTTATATAGGTTTACCCTATTTTGATAACATTATACAATCTTTTTTATAAACTCCTCTGCCAGAAATTAAGATTGAAGTTTCTTCTTTCATTTCATTGAGCATATGGAGGTTTTTTATTTTTATTTCGATTTAATGGCTCGTTGATAACAAACTCAGCCAATTGTATCATATTTTAAATGTTGGTAGCATTCGAAATTTGAATTATTTCGAAATGTCACTTTCATTTGGAAAACGGCTTTGCCGAAGTGATCAATAGTTTAATTTTTTAATTTTTCGCTTAATTCGTCTCAATTGAAGGCATTTTGTGTTGCATAAGGATAAGCCCTATTTATGAGATATATGGATGAATAGTGATCGTTAGTCGACTGCAAAAGGACCTTTAAACTTACATTGCACCGTCGAAAGTCGTGCATATCCGTAAGTATATCTCATTCAAACATAAGCATTTCCCAATACAAGCTGGGATTTCCTTCGCTACTTTTTAAGTAGCTTTTACTAATTTTATTTTAAATAAAAACATCATCCTATAAACGGATTTCTTTACAAACCTTATCAAATATAACAATATTATACTGTTTTCTATAATATTTCTTTACAATTTTTTTATATTATACAATTTTATATAGGTTTACCCTATTTTGATAACATTATACAATCTTTTTTATAAACTCCTCTGCCAGAAATTAAGATTGAAGTTTCTTCTTTCATTTTATTGAGCATATGGAGGTTTTTTTATTTTTATTTCGATTTAATGGCTCGTTGATAACAAACTCAGCCAATTGTATCATATTTTAAATGTTGGTAGCATTCGAAATTTGAATTATTTCGTAATGTCACTTTCATTTGGAAAACGGCTTTGCCGAAGTGATCAATAGTTTAATTTTTTAATTTTTCGCTTAATTCGTCTCAATTGAAGGCATTTTGTGTTGCATAAGGATAAGCCCTATTTATGAGATATATGGATGAATAGTGATCGTTAGTCGACTGCAAAAGGACCTTTAAACTTACATTGCACCGTCGAAAGTCGTGCACATCCGTAAGTATATCTCATTCAAACATAAGCATTTCCCAATACAAGCTGGGATTTCCTTCGCTACTTTTTAAGTAGCTTTTACTAATTTTATTTTAAATAAAAACATCATCCTATAAACGGATTTCTTTACAAACCTTATCAAATATAACAATATTATACTGTTTTCTACAATATTTCTTTACAATTTTTTAATATTATACAATTTTATATAGGTTTACCCTATTTTGATAACATTATACAATCTTTTTTATAAACTCCTCTGCCAGAAATTAAGATTGAAGTTTCTTCTTTCATTTCATTGAGCATATGGAGGTTTTTTTATTTTTATTTCGATTTAATGGCTCGTTGATAACAAACTCAGCCAATTGTATCATATTTTAAATGTTGGTAGCATTCGAAATTTGAATTATTTCGAAATGTCACTTTCATTTGGGAAACGGCTTTGCCGAAGTGATCAATAGTTTAATTTTTAAATTTTTCGCTTAATTCGTCTCAATTGAAGGCATTTTGTGTTGCATAAGGATAAGCCCTATTTATGAGATATATGGATGAATAGTGATCGTTAGTCGACTGCAAAAGGACCTTTAAACTTACATTGCACCGTCGAAAGTCGTGCACATCCGTAAGTATATCTCATTCAAACATAAGCATTTCCCAATACAAGCTGGGATTTCCTTCGCTACTTTTTAAGTAGCTTTTACTAATTTTATTTTAAATAAAAACATCATCCTATAAACGGATTTCTTTACAAACCTTATCAAATATAACAATATTATACTGTTTTCTACAATATTTCTTTACAATTTTTTTATATTATACAATTTTATATAGGTTTACCCTATTTTGATAACATTATACAATCTTTTTTATAAACTCCTCTGCCAGAAATTAAGATTGAAGTTTCTTCTTTCATTTCATTGAGCATATGGAGGTTTTTTTATTTTTATTTCGATTTAATGGCTCGTTGATAACAAACTCAGCCAATTGTATCATATTTTAAATGTTGGTAGCATTCGAAATTTGAATTATTTCGTAATGTCACTTTCATTTGGAAAACGGCTTTGCCGAAGTGATCAATAATTTAATTTTTTAATTTTTCGCTTAATTCGTCTCAATTGAAGGCATTTTGTGTTGCATAAGGATAAGCCCTATTTATGAGATATATGGATGAATAGTGATCGTTAGTCGACTGCAAAAGGACCTTTAAACTTACATTGCACCGTCGAAAGTCGTGCACATCCGTAAGTATATCTCATTCAAACATAAGCATTTCCCAATACAAGCTGGGATTTCCTTCGCTACTTTTTAAGTAGCTTTTACTAATTTTATTTTAAATAAAAACATCATCCTATAAACGGATTTCTTTACAAACCTTATCAAATATAACAATATTATACTGTTTTCTACAATATTTCTTTACAATTTTTTAATATTATACAATTTTATATAGGTTTACCCTATTTTGATAACATTATACAATCTTTTTTATAAACTCCTCTGCCAGAAATTAAGATTGAAGTTTCTTCTTTCATTTCATTGAGCATATGGAGGTTTTTTTATTTTTATTTCGATTTAATGGCTCGTTGATAACAAACTCAGCCAATTGTATCATATTTTAAATGTTGGTAGCATTCGAAATTTTAATTATTTCGAAATGTCACTTTCATTTGGAAAACGGCTTTGCCGAAGTGATCAATAGTTTAATTTTTTAATTTTTCGCTTAATTCGTCTCAATTGAAGGCATTTTGTGTTGCATAAGGATAAGCCCTATTTATGAGATATATGGATGAATAGTGATCGTTAGGCGACTGCAAAAGGACCTTTAAACTTACATTGCACCGTCGAAAGTCGTGCACATCCGTAAGTATATCTCATTCAAACATAAGCATTTCCCAATACAAGCTGGGATTTCCTTCGCTACTTTTTAAGTAGCTTTTACTAATTTTATTTTAAATAAAAACATCATCCTATAAACGGATTTCTTTACAAACCTTATCAAATATATATATATATATATATATATATATATATATATATATATATATATATATATATATATATATATATATATATATATATATATATATATATATATATATATATATATATATATATATATATATATATATATATATATATATATATATATATATATATATATATATATATATATATATATATATATATATATATATATATATATATATATATATATATATATATATATATATATAGTCTACAACTTTCTTAATAAAACCTTAAAAACTTTCTTAAATAAAACCATAAAAAATAATTTAAATCGTTAGGTCATGTTTATTGGTCATATTATCAACAATTATGAATTCTTATCAAAATAAGTAAATTTATCGTCTCAAGTGTTTAAAACAAAAGACTTTTCCCTTTTACTGCATATAATTTGCCTTTTACTGCATAAATAGTTAAAGAGATAAGACACTCACAAATAAGACACTCACAAGAAGACACTCACAAATAACGGTAATATAGTCAAATTGGCATGCAAATACATACATACATATGCAGTAAAAATATGACCCTTCTTTTGGCAGTCAGGAAATAAATCATACCACTCAGTACTAACCGAACCACACTCATAATTTCATCACAGGTAAATAGTTTTACCGCTTAACGAAGTGGACACGACCCGTGTCCACTTCGTTAGTATAAAGTAAAATCAAAACGTATCTAGTTTGTGTCTTTGGCTACCTACTACCTATCTTTATTTAAGTTAAAGCTCAATTATTTGTAAGAATGCTAATATCGCCCTCACGTGAACTTTTGCCTGTTACTGGGCCTTTATATATTTCACTCCAGTATATTTTGGTTATCAGATCCACTCCAATCGGATTGCATGGAATTACAAAAATAATGTATTTATCGCACGATACAACCAATTTGGGTTTAATAATTTTGGCCTAGTATAAGTACCAGTATTAATAACAAGTCAGTACCACCAATCCGTTGGAGTGCCATTGGATATCAAACCGATTATTTATATTACGATAAATTACAGTTCGGAGCAAAACCGTTCTGGCATCCTTTCCGATTGCATTAAATAAAAGTAGTAGTTAAAATATCACGGCACAAATATGATAGAAAAGAGCGCGGTATTTTGCCTCTACCATGCAAAGGCTGCAAAGGCTACGAAACTGAAATGAGGTATTCGCGAAATGTTATCGCTATTTTTTCGATTCAATTTATTTTTATAAAATCTTTACAGATTGTTGAAACTAACTCTATATATTACTTATTCTATATATTTACATACTCTATATATTTATTGTAGAGTCGTCTTTTATACCTCATTTTACCGACGCAAAGATTTCTGTTGTCTTCGTATAAACATCGATTATTTAGGGTATTAGATTACTCAATGCCGTACTACGTTTTGGCAAATAGGATTTTGCTATGAAACGCAACGTGTAGATGGATGCACTCATAGTTCCAAACATTGATTAATCTTCTTTTATGCTCAGTAGCCCAATAGATGGCGTTCAAGACATGCCTGTACGGTATCCTATCTCAAAATAAAACGATAATATAATAATAAACGTTTTTTTAAATAATACATAGCTCTTATTATTTACATAAGGATTTTAATTTTTATTTGCTATACAGGTTTCAATTCCTAAAAATTACGGGCTTTAATATTGGAAAAGTCTAATCAGCCTATGAAGAAATTCAATAGATGGTACTAATAATTTAATGGTATTATTCTTATCACTGGTTAAATAATGGGTTTTTATAAATAGTCAGTACAATGAAATCCTTTGTTGCAATATGGAGTTGAATATTGGGGCAGAGCAGCGGGCAGGAATAAAGCATTCGTTTTCCAGAATATATATAGTGTTTCCACACGTTCGGTGTCTCAATACAAGCAGGCATAGTGTCCACTCCACCTTTGCCAGCAGTAAAGAGTGCTAATTCTGAGGTGGAGGTGATTAGCGGCAGAGAGGATAACGGATTGGCATTGTGTTCTCTGGGTTCCGGGTTCGAGTCTCGAGTCGCCGCGCCACTTTGTGATGGACTTGGAGTGGCGAGCCGACATTTCACACTGTCATTGCCGCCTTTCTGTTGTAATTGTTAGTCCGAGTAGGCTGCGATGCCTGGAAACGGTAACAAAAAGTGTTGTTTAAGGAGGATTTTAATGGAAACTATTTATGTTCTTCTTGTATAAAACAACTGCTTTAGAGGAGAGGATGCAAATATAGAATAATAATAATAATAATTATTATTATTTTATTTATTCAAAAACATAAGTTTACAATTGTATTAGTTGCAGAATCTGCCTAACTAGGCCATAGCCCGTACCGAGGAAAACTCTATGTATGGCAAAGATTTATTCATGTGATATAAATATGATAAAATATAAAATAGATAAGCGAATTCAAATTAAACTTATAATTATATTTAAAATATTGATATAACATGGTCATGGAAATAAATATTAATATAAAATGTCGTAATATGAAGTTTGTAAAACAAATAAATAAATAGTATTAAAATATAAAGTGTAGTGCAATGTATGACAATAATAATAATGCAGACCTTTACTTTAAAATATGACTTATTGCCTTTTCCACCTCATTTCTACCAAGTTGAAGTAAATGTTGTGTAATTAATACATACTGTTTTTTTTTCGCATTACATGTTTTGGCATAAAGTTTTAACTCTAAATTATAACATAGTGCTAATGTAATAATATACTAATAACATCGATCTAATTTAATAATATATACTAGCATCTAGCATCATACTGGCATCGGATATACTTGCATATTTATATGCATAGAGCTATGTTTTTTGGCTATACTAATGCTTATTTTTGACGATTCTGCTTGTATAACAGTATGTATGTCTTCTTTTGTACATTACTTTGTAAAATTAATAAATTAATAATAAATATTGTGCTTTTGTTTAAATAAATAAATAAAATAAAACAACCGAGCCTGCTAAATCACTCTACGTCACTGCTTTTGCAAGACAACGCACGACGACACATTTCACAGGAAACAGTAGCAAATAGCAGCAGTTGCGACTTGAGACTCTTCCTCACCCACCATACTCGCCAGACCTTGCTATTTTACCTACGGAGATATTTTTTTTTACAGAGGGGGGGGGGTAACATTGTTTTCCTGGTTTTTTTTATTTTATTTATAAAATAAGCAGGGTGTTAGGAATCCCTAGTCTTGGCATTGTCAGATATATTTTACATAATTTGCCTTATATGGTATATTGGTATAAAGTTAAGACTATTTTTTAAATTGTTAAACAATTAAAGATTAAATTTATTTTTTTTAATATTCTAAAAATAATATACATAATATACTAAAATACCTTAGTAAATAAATAAAAAGAAAGATAGGCAAAATATAAAAACGAGAAGTCAGTAATAGAATAGTCAAACTATAAATATTACGATTATATAATTATAACAATAAAAATGGCGCAATTGAAATAGAAATGATTTTTAAAAATATAATAACCCATCTTCGATTATTAAAATGATTGTATTTAGTATTGTAAATAGTGAATAGTTAAAAAGAAATATTGTAATATGTAAGGCTGTGTAAGACGCCTTTAAATCATTTCATAGTTTATGTCTACGAAAGTTTAATTCGATTAATTTTAAAAAATACAAAAAAAACAACCCTATTTTTTATGTTACGGCGTTTCCATGGGTAAATACTTAATATTTAATTTATTCCTGTTTCTGTTTTTATTAGGTACATTGAACTAAAAGTTCCACTTAAACGAATCGCCTGTCTGCCCGCTTCTTCGTTTGGTGCGGCATTTGAAGGTACAAGAATTATGTTGTCCGAAAACGGTCAACAATTGCGGCAGCAATTTTATTCTCCGACCAAAACGTACAGAATGACTCTTGATTGGACGTCGGCGCATCGTACCGACAGTTAAGATAATCACTGTGTTCTGGAAGAGCCTACACGCCCGAATATAAAGATCAGCACTGGCAAATGCTATATGGATACAGGCTTTGCTTTGCCGAACGCCAGATACCTATCTACCTGCTCCGCTGCCGGATTAACCTATGTAGAGGCCCTTAGGCCGTCCAAATCTCGGGGCCCCCTTTGCACTTTTCGGGATCCCTTTGGACTGTCAAACATTCTAACGAAGATATAGTGTAGAATAGACGTGTATATAAACAAAACACAATCGCACAACTCAATGAATCGCACCGGCAAAGTGAACTGTTAAACATTTCTGGCAACGCTTATGTCGCGTAGCAGAGACGCGCATTTCAATACGATCACATCGGCTGGCAGCGGCCATCTGTCGATAATTAATAAGAATTATACTATTACTTGGTTCAAAAAGCTTTTTAAACATATTGTCATTAGAGTTTGAGTATAGAAGCAGACTTCATTGGCTTCGAATACGTGAACGTAGAAACATGCATATTCTTTCCCTTCTTTAAAACATCCTCAACAATCCTACCGCTCCTTCCTACCTAACCGAAAAATTCAATAACTTAGGAAGTGATGGTCTTTCACTCCGTTCCAGTCAGGATAGTAAAATTGCGATTCCAACTCATAATTCTTCTTTTTTTACTTATTCCTTCACCGTTCATGCAGCTAGACTATGGAACCAGCTCCCGCCAGACATCAGAAACGCACCAACGGTTTCTACCTTTCAAGTGTCTCTGAAAAAGCATTTCATGTCCCTAAATTCCTAGTTATCCTAGGTCTCATCCCATCCTCTCCTATCCTTCGCTCCTTGCGAATTATTCCAAATCCTAATTTTATTTTAAAAAAATGGCATTTTTGTTACTTGATTAATTTTTGTTATGTAATCAGTTTTTCTTCTTTTTTTTGTTAATTTTTAATTTATCTTTTGGCACCTACATTTTTACACTTCCACGAAGGTTGGCTGTAAGAGATTGTATTTTAGGCAATAAGTCCGCCTTTTGTATGTTTTTGTTTAATGTGCAATAAAGAATCTCTATCTATCTATCTAGTTTCAATTCAATGTTTTTTTCTATCTAATAGAAACAATTAAAAATAAATAATTGTAATAATTCCTTATAAGGGGGGGGGGGGGGCTAAAAGGCGAAGGGGCCGATAGGCCGGTGCCTTCTTAGCCTATTGGATATTTCGGCACTGCTGCTTAATTTTTGAACTGGTTAACTAACTTCTGATTAACTCTTTTGTTATATTTTACCATTTCTCTTTATTAAACTGTCTGCTTTGTAAAATTCGTTATTTCGCTCGTCAATATTTTCGGTCCTCAAGACGAAGCCTACTACTACTAATGCTTTACTAGTAGCATTTGTAAAACTACTTCTTATACCCAGACCATATCAGATTTGAGAGGTTTCTTTAATACAGGAGTCGAGAAACTTTTTTGAGCAGTACCTCAAAATATACAAAAATGGATATTTCCGTCTTCGTCACGTTTTTTTAAACACATTTACAATACTTTCCCTCCAGGTCTATTGGTGGACCGGGAAAGTAAAAACACAGTTTTTGATTTCGAAAGCATAACTCTATTCTTCCCCTAAATGGTAGTAATAAAAAATATATCATATTTTGTTGTTCGGATCGGCCTAAGGAAGAATATCATATAGTTCTAATTTATTTTTAAGATAGTATTTTAAAAAATAATGTTTTAAATCAGAAAAAATGTCACCTAGTCAGCAGAGTCAGATATAAATCTGGAGTCAGACAAATTAACTGGCGGGATTGGGGGGAGGAGGGGGGCAAAAGTCCTCCCTTTTAAATTCACGAGATATTAAGTTCTTTGTTGGTGTCGAAGTCGCAAACTGTAGCAGTATTATTGGTGTGCAATTATGAAAGATGCTGCAGCATTTGACCTCCAAAAAACCTGTTTCATTGCTTGCGTTTCTTCTGAAATCAATGGGGGCGAAGATTAAGAAGTATCTCTGTAGGTGTTTCTGAGAGTCAGATTAAGGAAATTAAGGAAATAAAAGCCAGATTAACTCAGATATATATCAGATTAAGGATATATATGCAGTTTTATTCGGGTGGTTCCTGTCCCTAAGACTCGCATTTTTGCCCCATTTGGAATAATTTAACTCCAGGTCGCCGACCACTGCTTTAGGCAACGCGCTGTTTGCTCTCGACACCACAGTTGTAATTTTCTTCGCCAAATTTTAATTTGGCGAAGAGTGAACACTTTTAAAACACAGGCCATGTCAGCTTAAAGGTGGTCGTTAGCATGTAATGGCAAAAAGAGAAAAATATGTCGATTCAGGTGGAAGAGTAGGGAGCAGGACGATAGGATAACTAAGAGATAAGTGGCAGAGAAGCTAAACAACGTATGCTCTGGTCAGTCTTCTTCGGGTGCTGCGTTCGATATCGGACGTAGGCGACTATGACTGCGATTCTGAATTTTAATTTGAATATACTTTATTTGCACTTAATTCAAATACAAAAAGGCCACCTTATTTCCACATGGCATTATCTTGATACTAACCTAATTATACAATGGACATGCGCGCGTTGTGAAAATACAGATTATTAAAGAAAGAAGTTATTCTGCGTAAAATACAAACTGCTAAATTTAAAACTAAGAATACCCGAGTAAAGCAAATTGGCAGAGAAGTGAAAGAGAAAAGTGGTTACTTCTAGAAAAGTGGTAATTTTTCAGGTGAGTCTTGAATGATTCTAAATAAGGCAAGTTTGGTATTTGCTGGGATATTGTTCCAGAGTCTTGCAACATGGCCACAGAAAGAGTAGGAGTAGAAATCAGTATTATGACGAGGAATTTCGAGTGAATTATCAGAGGCTAACCGAAGTACGAGGCCGTGGAAACTTAATGTTTCGAAAAGCTCGTGAAGATAGAATAATGTTTATAGGGAGATTACACAAAAGAGGACAGCAAGTATATGAACATTTCTAATTTGGCGTACAGGCAACCAAGAGTAGGGAATGAAGTCGAAAAAAATGAGAATCAGGGAAAATCCGCGACTTATGTACTAATGTCAGGCACGTATCCAGGGGGGGGAAAGGGGATAGTTGGAATTTAACCCCCTAAAAATCCGGCGTATTTTTGTTTCGTTGTACGGGCAAATTCAAGTTTGGTGGGTGCCGCACGCGTTATTTTAATTATGCTTTATAATTTATATACATAATAACAACCTGCATAATAACCTGTTGATTTCTTTTGAAATACCCTTTTTTTATTCTTTATTCATAAAACTGAAGTACAGCAGTTCAGTTCCCCACTAAGGCTAGTGTCTTGTCAATGGGTAATGAATGTTTATATAAATTTTACTTATATTAACTACCTAGCTTTACAAATAATATTAATACTTACTTACATTATTTATTTTATATTATTATTATATATTGTTACGTTGTCTTAAGTACGTTTTTGCTAATCTATTTGTCTATTTTCAGTGAAAAGTATTTTTTTACAGTTGCTCTTTGTGTATCTGACATATTAAATAAATAAAATATTTTATTGTCCTCTTTTTTTCCTATACCGTGTACCTAGTGACCTAGACATTATGATCTAAAACAGTTTTTTGACAAAATTGCAACTTTATTTTTTATTTTATTTATTTATTTCCTTAATTCAAGTTACAATTTACATAAAGAAAATCCTTATGCTAACACAAAAACATTTTATAATGAGTGTACATATTATACCTAGCTTAGAAAGGAAATTCATATTTTTGACATATCGGTTTACCACCTCACTAGGTATGAACCTGTGTTGAGGTGGTACTAACATCGGTAATTTATTTGAGACGATAGGGCAAGTCTTATCTAATACGTGAATACAATGTAAAATTAAAGTTAAAATTAAAAACATCAATAAAATTATACAAACTAAATTAAAATTTATGACAATCTACTAAGTTATATAGAATAATAATTATTTATTATATATTAGATACAAATACATATAAATATGATATATACCATATATAAATATTATGATATATTATATATAAATATTATACATAACATAAATATGTATATAATAATATTATACATAAATTCATACATATAATATGATAGTAGGATATAAAATAGAGTTATAACATATATAGCATGATCTAGTTGATTAATTAGGCAGGCCCCCCAGTAATATTAGCCCAGGGCCCCGCAACTCACAGTTCGACCCGGCTAATAAGGTAATCACAATTGTAATATTATCCAGCCGAAGAAAAAGAAGAAATCAGAACTAAATCCAGTACAGCAGCGAGGGTAGGTACTAGAACGTTCCTAGCAACCAAATACCCAGTAAGTACGCCAGGTAATTAAAATCAACAATGTATCAATTATTTCATTGAATTAATTTCCCCTACAGCTTGAAAGATCATTTGAATACCGCCCAAACCGCTATTATCGCGAGCCTGCTCTCATTTCAGAGCACGTACTTATAATTAAAGAGGCAACAGATTTATAAAGTTCGATTACATGATAATATGCATTATTAACCCGGCACTGGTGACGGCAAGTCTTATATACCCAGGTGATTTATTAAACTTTTTCGAAGTTGGAATTAGTGTCCTTGCATGATTTATTTAGCTTTCTAAATTTAAAATTTGTCTAACTTTATATTTATACTTTTTCGGCACTAGAGAATTATAATTAAATATTATTAATTAAATTAAATTTAAATTACACGCTTAAAAAATCGAGATGAAGACTGAAATATCCATTTTGATACCCCCTCTAGACGATTAGGACCATTTCCAGACTGAAGTCTGGCTGTGGGTCTTTGAGTATGTGTAGGTATGTGTGTATTCCTACACGATAGCGCCTAAACGACCCTTGGGCTATGAAGTGGTCGTTGATGCTTTCGTTCAGGATTCTCTCTTGCCCAGTAGCGGAAATTCTGCTTGTTGACGTGACCATGTAAGTGGAAGTCGGCTTTGTCGCTAATCAGAATGTTTTCAAAGGTTGAACCGCTCCAGCATTTCATTTACAAATGTAATCACTTAGCATAGTCAGTATTTTTTAGTACCTACTTGAACTAATTGAATTTTAAAGGCCTTCAGATGCAAGTCTATCTTGGAAATTAACTGCAAAGACGTTTTTTTAATGTTGAGTAATTGATTTCACTTAAGAATTGATAGAGATGGATTCTGAGTACCTGAAGCCCCTACTTCTTCGATCGTTTCTTAACCTCTAACAATCGCGGGTGACCAGCGTTTTGAATTCTTACTATTGAGCCGTGATCCATCTTCTAATGACATCGTCACTTGGTGCACTACATGTATGATATTCCGCACGATAGAAACGTTGATCGGTAACTATAGAGTCACTGTTGCGGTAAAACGCGCGTACGTAAAAAGCACAATGCGTCCCCGGGTAGTAAGTAGTCCATGGCTACTAAAGTTCCAAGAATCATTGCGCAATGATGTCTATTCCCTGTACCCCTGCACCGCCCCTTTACAACGTTAGAGCAAAAACAAATCCAGCTAGTGTTTCTAGACACCCGGTATCATCCTTTCTTCGGTTATGACGAGCACAGACGAATTTGATTCTCTGACGAATTGAATTATTTTCCAAGGGAATTAAAGCAGAATAAATTATCTTTCATCAAATTTAGATGAACAAGGTATTCCAAGAGTTTGCGGAGAGACAGGAAAGGCTGTCACTTAAATGATAAACATCCTTATTTAAAGTTATTGTTCATGTATCAACATGGGAGAGCAGCTCACAGCGAAAGAAAGAAAAAACAATGTTAGATCTTAACATTCAACGGTCAGTCCAGGGAGCTTGGCGTGATTGCCAAGATCATGGAAGGGCACTACAGGTGAGTCCTGAAATTGGAAGTTTACTTCAAGCTAGAGAGCCGCATCACAAGTCACCCTTCAGTCGTGCAGAGTTAGATCTCAAGGATTCAATTATGCCGGGTAATTAAAACTCACTCTGCATGTAGTTTTATCCATCTCAAAATGCTATTTATTCTGCGAAATACTAAAAGATGAAACAAACAATTGTCATATGATTCCATTTTAGATTTACGTAACATTACATTACATTACATTTTCGTCGTGTCCAATTGACGGCTAAAGACCGCTCTTGGACGTGTCAAAATAATTGGGTTAGGTAGTAAGTCGTTACTACTCTTTACTGAACATTCATAGGTAGTCAAGAATTAACTACTAGATTGTCAAACTATAAATATAAGTAATCAAAATAGAAGCCTAATATTTGAAGTAGTTAGTAATTTGAAAAGATACGTAGTAAAATTATTCATCGTAATATTCAAATTGTCAGTAAAATGTTAAATAATCAAATCAAAGCTACGTTATGCATTTTAAACTAAAAGTACAGATATAAACCATATAAAATAATCAGACAATAAGCTCTACTTTTTTAAGTAATTTAAATGGGCACAATATTTGAAAAATCATGGCCCTCAAATTCGGTCAGATTATAGAAAGGGTGGTCAGATTATATATCAGCATCTCCTTGATGTTTTTTTTTAATGTTATGTCCTCCAGCTGTTTAAATTTTGTAGGAAGTTAGAATTTAATGCTAAGGTACAAGTAGCTTTTCTACAAATAAACTAAAGATCGATAAAATGCAATAAAAACTGTTGTAGGGTTAAAAGGGTCGGCATTTTTACACGGTATGAGAGGAGGAGGTTTACGACAGAATCTTAATTGATATCACATTTCGGCAGATAAATTTAAAGAGTGGCCCGAAAATTTATGAAGAATTTAATGGTTGCTTTAAAGGAAAATTGCGTGAATTAATGGGAATTTCGCTGGAGGCTTCTTATAAAATTTACGAGGTCTTGCGATGAATTTAAGAGGCATACAGGTTTTGTTGCGTTTATGCTGATGGAGATTCTTCTTTCACTCAACCTAAATAATGTAATCCAGTAAAATAGCCGAAAAAGAGGTATACATTTTAGTCGGGTAGTTCTGATTGTTAGCAGGGTTGTAATGATGGGTTCCGAATAATAGCATCAATTGTATAGCGTATTAGATTGCTCGACGTCAAACTAAGATTTAAAAACTAGGATTTGTCTACTAAATGCAACGTGTAGATGGTTCCAAAAATTGATTAATCTTCTTTTCCGGTTCAAGGGTTGTGAAAGCGCTAAAAAATCGAGATGAAGACGGAAATATCCATTTTATATCTCCCCCCCCCCCCCCCCCCAATGAGACAACTAGGACTATTTCCAGACTGAGGTCTGTCTGTGAGTTTGTATGCTGTGTGTGTGTTTGTCTGTTTGTTTGTTTATACTCTTTATTGTGAAAATGTCACAATGGGCGGGTTTATTGTCATATGACAATCTCTTACAACCAACCCTACTATGACGTGTTATATGTATGTGTGCGTGTAACATGTCTGCAAGTGTGTGTCTTGTTATTGTATTCCATCGACAGAATTGAAAATGCAATTCCGTTAATTAGATCCCAACGGAAAATGGTGACCCAGCCGGGAATCGCACCCGGGACCTTACAATGTAAGATCAGGCGACCTAACCACTGTGCCACCGGGCCGTGTTTGTCTGTGTGTGTGTGTGTGTATTCCTCCACGATAGCGCCTAAACTCTTCATCTGATTGAGCTGAAATTTGGCATGCAGGCATCATTCGGTCATGGCAAGAGTTGAAAAGATTGTAGTTGAAATCGGTCCACCAGAGGGCGCGCTAGTCATACTTTAATCTCTGAATATTGCAGTTAGAGACTTGAAATTCGGTATACAGATGCGCCGTAGGGCCGAAACACATTGTATAATTGGTTGGAATATCTCTTAAACAAGCGACTCAAAAAAATATTATTTGTTATTATTGGATTTTCTCCGCTGGAAAATTTTCCCGCACCAAAAGTACCTAACTGTCGAACTTATAGACGCCCGAATAAGTTTGAAAAAATTTCTTCGGTGGGTAGTTTTAATGCGGAAAAGTAACAACCGTTCATTTCACATTCCGCTCTGACGTACTGCTCTGTCTCGTTCACGTGAACAAATTTCCGATTTTAGTTCAAACGAAATCGAGCCCATCATGAATGTTATTTATTTATTTATTTATTTAATAAGAAAAACATACAGCCCTACAAAAAATAAATACAATATTCCTGGCCGATGACTTTCAACAATAGTTTCAATGAATTAAGTTTCCAAGACGCACAGTGTTACTATAGGGATCAGGAGTGGGAAAATAAAGGAATGGGTGTCGATAGATTTTATATTTTAATGTGCAGTACAAAAAATAAGAAAATGTACTACGTTATATAAAAAGAAATGTGCAGAATACAAATGACTAATAATCCTAAAATAGGTATAATTTTTTTTTCAATTAAAATTACGTCGTTATTACAGATTGCCGGATTAATTGCTATTAGTTTCGCCGGTCAACGATATCGGCGCCAACACCAAAACCTAATATGGTATTGAGCAATCTACTACTCTACATAATCAATGGTATTATCATTGATTTTATAGTGTTAAAATCAATGGTATTATCTAAGATCTCTAATTTACAAATATCTAGAATGTATATTTCTTAAAACGTTGCTCTTTTGATTTTATTTGTTAACAACTTGCATTGTGTGTAGTTGTCGTAATAGTGTTCGTTCGAGTTCCTCTTGAACTCGACCAACTCATTATACCATCAGTGATATCCAGTCGTCTGTCTGTCGTGCCCTGTTCCCCGTTGCGGGTAGGTACATTGTCAAGCGAAAGGGGCTCTTCGGTCCGGGCTTCAAGGAGCACTTATTAGCGTGTCTGGAATCTGTTCCGCATTCCCAAGCCCAGGATTTGTGAGACATTCAGCAGGTACAGTCGATGTTGAAAACCTTTCTGGATATATAAGAGTTTTGTAGTTAATTTTCTTTTTTAATACTCAGTCTTAAATAAATTTATAATTAAATTTTCAATTCAACTTAAATGGTAAATAAAATTAAAATTTGTAAAAACATCGGTTTTGTATTATTTATATTCTCACGACATTATAGGTCTCTTTGTTCATTATAGGTTTTATTTTATACTTTATTCATTATAGATTTTATAGTGTAATATAAAATCAATGAGAATATGTACGGCAAACCCTCAATTAGACAAAAATATACACATAAAACTGTTGATGAACAGACGGAGACATTATATTTTATAATCACTGCAATAAAACTTGCAGGTAGGTTGCTAAATATGAATAATATAAAATATTGTATTTATTAATTGTAAGTTCTATACCCTTACCGGGTTTTTTGGAATAAATAAACTTTGAACTTTGCTTATTTTAATACTTCTATCTGATTTTCATTTATTTACTTATTTTTAATTCCTATAAACCTAAAATTATGATAACCTAAATATGTTCTATTTGTATATCATTGTTTTCTATTGTGTTATGGTTAACAATTGTATATCTCTCATCACATTTTCATTTTCATTTCATTCTCAATATATAGTATTTTTTAATTCCCATTTTATTTTACTTTTTTTACTAAATTTTATTTTTTACTAGCGGAACCCGACGAACTTCGTCTCGCCACGAATTTGTTCGTTTGGCAGCAGATGACGTTAACTTAGGTAATTTTCATTGACAGTTGTTTGACATTATTACAAATTTAAAGATTGTTTATTTTTTATCTTCCAAAAGAGCAGTTTCATCAATTGGCACTTGTAGATTCGTTGTGCTCGTTGTGTTCGAAATGGAAGAGAAAAGTGTGTAAACAGTACGATTTTGTTTGACTCTCCATTGATTTCTTCTCTTTTTTTTCAGATTTGGGCATAAAATTGTCGCGAATAATATGTGTTGCACCAAATGAAGTCATTTGGAAACAGTTATTGTAATATTGTATGTACGGCAGAAAATGCCTAGAATCTGGTGCATTTCCAGACACCAACGATCCTAATTTCTCTGGTGGTTGAACTAATGGCGTTAATCTCATTTTACCTCCTGCGCAACACAAACCGAGTGGTTCGTGGCGGTACTTAAAGGCATTGCAACATTGGCACAAATGGTCCATTTTTCCAATTTCCATGCATTCATAATCGCCAGATTATAATAGAATGCCTCTCTGTATGTGTTTTGTCTCATATTCAATCGTCTTCGCACTGCAACATTACGGATCCGTGCCGCTTCATTCAATTCTTGGCGATGCTCATCGCTTTCAGTTGGTCGAACCTCTCTTTGTCGTCCTGCTCGAGCGGTCACCTTGCTGAGTTTGGATCGTCTGTGCAAGAGTATAACTGTGAAAAATGATTGTAAAACCTGCAAAAACATTCGCGAATTACACAAATTCAGTTAATTCAGTTGAGTTACCTTCAGAATCACGAAAACGCTATGAAAAGTTCGTAAAATTCAACTTACTGTCAACTGTCAGTTTTTGCACCGTGCCGCCATCTTGATTTTCGAATTTTCGTATTTTTATTCTTGTCAAACAACGCCATCTATGATCAAGCTCGGTACTAAAATAATTTTTGGTTTTTCTCATTTTTCTCACTTTTCCGAGAGATTTTCCAATTTTTTTATATCCTATAGCAACACCGAAATGATTACGAACAAAACAAAAAACGAATCGTTCAAATCGGGCCAGCCGCTCGTGAGTTATTAGGTAACATACATAAAACCCGACTCATTTTTATTATATAGATAATTTGGTTTGACTCTACTCTAACTCTATTTTAAAGCAATTATGACTATCTATATATTATCTAGTTGTGCATCTTTTTTTATGATTATGTTATAGTTAACCATTTTATATTTTCAATTACTTTATTTATTTATTTATTTTAGGTAATGTACATAATATCCAACAAGCGTAACACAAATCATAATTAATGTCTACAATAAAACAGGGAATACAATTTAACTTTAAATTTATAAATAAACATCAAATTATGTCACGCTTATATGTAATGATAGTCCCATACCGCCCACCTAAGTAAGAACTTGTTTCAGGGCAGGCATTTTAAACGTAGGCAAAATAAGGCCAAATATCATACATGTTTGTTTAAAGCAGAAACAAATATATAAAAAGTTAAAAAAAAAATATATAATCAGAATATCGCATATAAATAAAAGTTGCATTTTTTAAGAATTTAAAATAGTCACCGAGAAAAAAGTTGTATTAAAATAAATTATTATTAATATATTCAATAAAATAATATTAATAAAAATAATAATAATAGTCATGTGAAAGTGGCCACCCTTCACTAGACTCCAATTGATTGTGAGCGAAGGGTGGTTCTCATCAGGAAGTTTCTCCGTTATTGAAAGTCGTGGATGTTGAAGTTGAAGTATTTATTCAGAAGGTCTGTAGTAGGTTGCCAGTTCGTAACGCCTTGATTGATATTTCGCCGTTGTGTAGGTAGTGTGGGCGCGAGGTTAAGCCGTGGTAGTGTGTCCGAAGGTGTAGTCGAGGAGCGAGGCTTGACGATCGGTATCGCGGATAATGCAGATACTGCTTGATAACGAAGTGTAGTCGCGATAACTGCCCAACAGGGGAATGATGTGTAGCTGCGGTAACTGTCCACCAAGGGAATGATGAAGATGTGTAGCGCGATAACTGCCCAACAGGAATGATATCGATCGATCGAAATGTACTGCGTTTCATATTGTAAGCAGTGACGCAATAGTTGTGAGTGGGGTGAGAAATGTGAGTTAATTTCGTATCGATCAGAAGAAATGACATTAGTCATCACCTGACTGTGCGTAAAATGCCGAATTTAGTTGGAAATCAACTGCAGCTGACTCGTGTAGATTTGAGCGAGTTTGCGGTTTCGATTCTGTAGAAATTACTTTTTTGTTGTGGGTATGTTGGACTGGAGCTCCAACAGTCACAAAGAGGTAGTCAAATAGAGCTAGATAGTGGATAGTCCTTAGTATATTATGGACGTTCCAGGCCCAAGCATCCACGAAACCAGTTTTTTTTAAAAATTGAAGTACTGGGGCTGATCTTTATGCCTGCAGGTAGGATATTATATAACTTAGGCTCAAGATAAATAAAATTTCTTTGGCCAAATGACGTATTCCTTCGAGGAACTGCAACGGAGTCACCAATATGTGTTTAGTCACGTCTTGTGTGTTTAGTTTTTTAATTATACTTTGATTGTCCAGCTTGTAAAAATTAATAATAACATTACTTAGTTTTTTATATTGGTTCTTACATACTCGTATATTAACAACAATTTAAATGTCCGGTTAAATGCCTAGTTAGGCGACATTAAAATAGTATCACTGGCAACAGTTTCTGGCATAACATGTTTTCATTTTTTGCTACTGGATTTTTGTCTATGACATGTGTATATGTACATGATTGTGAATTACCGAATAAAAATAAAAATAAATTAAGATTAAAATACTTGGTAATCAAATTGTTTTTTATGGGTTTTACCTCCCTAAAAATCGGAGTATACTGAGTTTCATTGGTTTTGAAAAAGGAATTGGATTCTGTAGAATTTTAAGGTTGACAAGCATTATACTCGTATTTGCCTAACTAAGCATTCACAAGAGAACGCCACAGCCTGCGTAAGTCTGCATGAGACCTTTATACTGCAATTCGATAGACGAGTACGACAAGGAGTACGAAATTCTCCTTAAAATTGTTTACTGCAGCTTTAAAAAACTATTGAGCTCGATCGCAGAAAGAGATTGTGAAACCATACATTCGCCGACGACTTGGTTCTGCTCTTCGATAATATTGAAGACATGATGTCCATGATTGAAGAATTAAAGCAGGAATCCCCAAAAGTTGGATAAAAGATGACCATCTCAAATACGAACATCGGGACTAATATTTAAATAGAGCAAGCATTCATTACCTGTCGACGTCGTAAGACACTAATAACATTTATATTGGCTACGAAATAATGCTGGGTGGCGAAAACCAGATGCCAGAGTCGAGACGCGAATTTTCCAAGCCTGGATTTTGGATTCGTTATGCAGTGTTGGCGCGTTGGTGGAAACTATTGCATGTTGCAAATAGGAATGGGTTTGACACATTACTGGTTCTTAACGGTTCCGTGCAGCTTGGACCTGGATGGACTGTGTGTGAGTTAAGTCGGCTTAACTCACGGTTCAGCTCCCATTTGTTAACCTACTCGAAGAGGGACTAAGCTGGGTGGGCCGCTGTGAACTCTACCTGCGGCTGCGTAAATAGTTGGATTTCCCGAGGTGTCCCCCGAGTTCCAATTCGGAAGACACCTCGGGCGGAACTAGACGGATAGCGCACCGTGCGGCGTTTGCCAATCGACTGTGCAATCCGGTGAATAACCGGGGAATTCTGGTAACGTACGTTTCCTAAGCAGTGAGGATAGTTTTCGATTTGGAAGTCATCTATCATTAGAAACTATCCGTTGGTCAGCCGATCACGTGTGAGCTTGACTCGGTCCGCAATTAATTTGTCTTTAATTCATTGTTAACGTCAGGTAGAGGCCGCGCAAGCGATCTCCTATCTGTGACCAGACTGGAGGACGGGGAAGTCCGTCTAAATTAGTAGTAAGGGCGCGAGGTTTGCCCGCTTGTTGCACTTCCCAGTGTCTCACGATAAGGCGTTAGACTCTTACGGGCTGCTGGCGTAGTTTGACTGTGGATCGTGTTGTCCATTATCTTTACGTTCACTCCATGGGAGACAGAATGACAGTGGGTCAGGAAAAGGCTCGAATGAAAACCACGCCTGAATACGAGACCACGAGGCCGCCCATTTCTACTCTGGGTGGATGAAGTCAATCCTATTAATAGGTTGAAGTCAGACGAAACGGAGGACGACACTAGATGAGGAATCAAGATCGGCGAGCGTAGTAGATATCGAAGTGGAATATGTTGATGATGATGTTTTTTTAAAAGTTATTGCCTAACAAAATTTTAGTCTAAGTTAATATTTACTGTCGTTTAGTTTTCTGTTAAATTTTAAGTGTATTAGTAAAATATTTTTTAATAACTACCTAATTTAAGTTTTTGATACCTAACTTAACTGATATTGTATCATTATAATAATAAAGGTTTTTTTTATATTTTTATTATTAAATCATTATCTCTATGCCATCATGTTGTAAAAAAAATATTGTACGCCTAAAAGGCAGGTTGTGCAATACTAAATAACTGTAAAACTCCATGTTACTACACCACATTCACTATAAAATAAATTGAATTGAAAAAGAAATGGATTGATGTATCAGGCACCTATCCAGACTTCAATTTCGGGAGGGGGGGACATTCACTGAAACAACGCGCGCAGCACCCACCAAACTTGAATTTTCCCGTACAATGAAATGAAAATACGCCGAAATCACGAATAAAAATATGCCGTACAATGAATGAAAATACGAACACCCCTACTGACAAGGTGCATAAGTCGCGGATTCTCCTAGATTCTCATTTCTTATTGACTTTATTTTTACTAAAAAAACGGGGGGATACGCGTCCCCTATGACACCCTCCCCCCCCCCCCCCCCCCCCTTCCCCCTGGATGCGTCCTTGATGATGATAATGGTCCTCTACTCCGTGTCCATTCGTGGAAATGTAACCTCATTCGATCGTTTGTGTGGCAGCTGCCCGATCTGAAAAATTATATTTAAAATTATATTCGATTTAAAAGATACAAATTAATAAGGTGTCAAGTATGTAATGCAAGATGAGACGACTTCCATTGGCCCGTAATAATGCAATCAGCGAAATCGCATCAGGCCGGATCGCATTGCAGCGCTGATAGGAAGAGAAAGAGGAGGAAAACCGCATACTTTTAAAGAAATTGGCCCTGGGACCGGTCCCGAGCAGTGTCATGGCGTTGCATCGCTTCTGCTCCCGCGCTGCCCAATTAAAAGCGACAGCCGCATAAAACCCTTGCGCTTCGCCTAATAAAAAGCCCTGTTACTCTTAAGCCCGATATCCACTGCGACGTAAAATCATGATGGTTTCCGCGACACACTCGAAGAGTTATGGCGACATGAGACCTCAGAAAAATATCCGAAATGGGCGTACACGCGAAAAAATAGGCGGGGTCACTTTTGTAGGGTTTGACCAATAAAAATCCAGCGTTGACGAAGCGTCAAGCGCAGATTCTACATCCGCTGGCGCCGGCTACTAGGCGCATACTAAATGCTCTATCGCAGCGCTAGCACAGAATAACTATCTTTACGCAGTGGTGGTATAAGGGTGTTAATGGCAAAGCATATTTAGCGTAACTCTCAGAGCGCTCTCGCGTTTTAATTATTTGTAATTAATTTAGGGTCTAAATAAAAAGTGCTGCCCAAGAGCATTAAACAGTCAGTATTATGATGAATTATAATAAAACACATTAACCGCTTACATTGTAGGAGTAAACGCGCCTGAAAGTTTTCGAAGTCAGTTTAAAGCCTTAATGTCTAAGGCGATGAGCAACTTTTTTGAGTTCAAATTTTAAATTGGTTCCTTATCTCTTAGAAACTTTTTTAATTAAAATGCTTATGTTTTTCAAAAAACTCATAAAACTAAATTCTTCAGATATGGTCGTTCCCTGGTATCATGTCGCCTTAAAGAATACTCTAAACAGTGCTACCCAAAGTTATCCTTATCACGCTACTCCCTACTGCCAAAAGAAAATGACCACGCCTCTATCCTATTATAAAAAATATAATAAAAGGAATAAAAAACACGACTGCCATTACAAAAAGTGAACTACTGTTTTAAAAGTATTTTTATTACGGTTTTTTATGAAATATTTGTGGGTAATGTATTTATCCATTAGGTGCATATATACATTTTCGAAATATACTTAACCAAACATTTAATTTGACGCTAAACACGATATATTTATGTTAATTTATGGACATTTGGAGATTTTGACATTTAGACGACTACTTAATACTTGATGTGTGGACAGTTAATTCTAGATTTAGACCCTATGACACTCGGGATGACATAACGAGTCTAACAATACTACATTCTTCTAAATCGGGAGTCATGGTGGAATCATCATCATCATCATCATCATCATTTATTCATTCCATAAAAGCATTTCACAATACTGAGGAACATGTCAAATTTTACAATCATAATTTACCGGATGATAAAACCGCTTTGATTAATTAAAAGGAAAAAAAATAATTGTAATCAGAGGTGATTACTTAAAAATAGTCAAATTTACAAAATAATCAATAATCAAACAAATAATAATCAATACCATAAAAAGAAAAATTCTGAAACATGCGTAATTAAAAACAATGTCAATAAAATCTAAAACTTAGTTCGAAATTATAGTCATAATATGGTTATTTATAATCAAGCAATTGTGGACGCAATATCATAAAAGTCGTCCAGTTTGTAAAGGGCATGTTTGACTAACTGATTTTTCAAGCAGATTTTATATGCTGCCATCTTAAGTCTTTTCGTTGATGATGGCATATATAAAATATATATAATATATATCAACTTATATATAAAAATGTTTTTTGATATTTAGTCAAGCGTACTTTAGGCAATAACACATTGTTCTTATGTCGCGTATTATGGCTATGCCGAGTGGAGTGAAGCTCGCAATTTAAAACATTCTCTTTGGCGTATAAAAGGCACTGATATATGTACATAGACGACATGGTAAGGATACCAGCTTTAATAAAAAAAGGGGCGCAATGTGTTTCTCTGCTTACACCAAAAATTGTCCTAACGGCTTGCTTTTGTAGCACAAAAACGCGATGGGTATCGGTTGCATTACCCCATAGTACATAGTATCGCATAAGACATCTTTGAATGGAAGCAGGAGTGATGCACACTGATCGCTGCACGTTCGCCAGCCAGAAATTTCACCTTTCTTATAGCATATACTGCCGATGACAAAGTTGCACACAAATTATCGATATGTTGATTCCAGTTTAAATTTTCATCTAAAGTGATCCCTAAGAATTTAGTATTTCTGACAATATGTATATTTAGTATCTGAATAAAGAAGTCATGGTGAAGTCATGGTGGAACAAAGAAAGAAGTTTAGAAGTCATGGTGGAATAAAGAAACTGAGGTGGAAGCTATGGGGCCCCGCGACAAGGGATCATTACAATCACATTTTTTAAATTATTTCAAATAGATGAAATTCCGTGGAGAACATATTTAATAAACTTTTTGATCCAACTGATGGTATAATTGTTATAAAATATCGACTGTTGGCCGCTGACAGGCTGCGCGATTGTATTTTGATTATAGTCGCGTTTTTGCTACGCGAAATAAGCGTTGTCAGAAATATTTAAGGGTACAAAGTTTCATGCGCCTAAACCAGTCCGCAGTAGACAATTCTTCCACTGCCTGCTCGAATGCAAGTGGTGCATCTTTCAGCAATGAAAACTGTTTTCCTTCAGGCTGGTTTTTACTTCACAGGCCCACCAACCAACGAGGAGGATAAGTATTGTCAACGCGCATTTTTTTTTTTATCGTTATGGAGACCGAAATATCCATTTTGAGCCCCTTTAAGACGATTTCCTAATCGTTTGGGCGCTATACTCATACTTCCATTTCCAAATGAAAATCTGAGTATAGCGCCCATACGATTGAGCTGAAATTTGGCATACCTACATGCATCATTCGATCATGACAAGAGTTGAAAAGAGTTGTGGTTGAAATCGGTCCGCCAGAGGGCGCACTACCTTATTTCAATCTCGAAATATTAGACTTATAGACTTGAAATTTGGTACACAAATAAATGCCTTGTTGCATAATTTTCGTAAGTTGCATTCTCACTATCCACGCTCGTCGCCGACGAACGATTCGCGTCGTTCACTCTCGCCGTACAGTGGGACCTCCTCCTGTCAAAAATCGACATCACGCTCAAATTCTTCCCTAAGTCGTTGGTTACTTACAGGGAAAGTTTTGGGGTGACAAAACCTATTTTTATATTTATTTTGTAGAATAAAAAGAAGGCACACTGTGTCAAATCAAGATTGTAAGGACGGTGACATGTCGTTTAACTGTTGACGGTGTGCTGTCCAGAAAGCAGCAGCCCGCGGAGGCCTGTGTTTTGTCGCTTGCTGCCCACAGCAGTAAAAAGGCAGCATTTTGTTACACATCTTTCGCCTTTGATTTTGTAAAGCTGGTACCTAAGGACAAACCGGGGTACCTGCCCCGGGCGGCAATTAACGGGGGTGCAAAATTCATGTGTTTGAAAACCTTTATTTCACTAAAGGAGCTCTACTACCCCTCTCCCTCCTTCCACGATGACTTTATCGGAAACCGTAAAAACAGTTGCTTCTCCTCCCTTAATAACTTAGGATGAGCCTAGCATCAAGATCGCGTCGTACTATCGAATGTTCATTTGATTTTGGAGCGCGTCCTAAGTTGATTTTTGTAACGCGTGTGCAGTGTGTAGCATATTGCGAGTAATTTGAGTTGGTTTTCATTGTTAACAACTACTCTTTCAAACGTTTTACTATATAATTATTAGTTGATGCGGTAACAGGATCTTTCGCGGAAAGAAGAGCTCGACGTGTAAAGCTGTGGCAAGATTAGATTGTAAAATTTTCTGGGACCTAAGCATGGAAGGTTTGGTTACAGTCTGGATTGTGCGTTGTCTACACTGGTTGAACTCGTAAGTATTCTATATTAATATAACACATAAGGAAAAGTCATTAGCAGATAGGTGGGTACTTTATTTAAAGATTCTTATTCCCCTGTCACAAAAGTTCCCACTCAGTATGTTTGTTTGTAACTTTTTTTAAGTCATTAATCTTAAATGCTGGAGAAGAGGGACCGCCAATGTCAGGTTTTTACCCCGGTTTGGAAAAAACATAGATCCGGAGTTGCAAAGATGGCGATGTAAAATATTATGCACACTTCCCGTTTCAACTCGCAATATGCATATCTTTTCATAAGTAATTCGCCTATTCTCTTCATTTATTTTTCCACCGTCCCCCGTGCGTTTTCCTCTGTAGCAACGGCCAAGTGGTGGTCACTTTTTTATTCGTCTGCCCAAGTCGTCGTCTGGTCTGGTAGTCGACCGCGTTTAAAATAATTGTACCCTCTTTTTAACTCTAACTCAGATCAACTGAAACAGCCTTGTACGCAAACCGCCCGGTTCCGCCTGAAGTGTTCCCCCGAATCCGTACTTCTGATACCAACCGCCTCCGACTGCAAGTTACAGCCGCAGGCAGAGTTCCCAGCGGCCCTGGTAGGTTAAGTCCCTTTTCGGGGAGGCTACCGGATGGGAGTTGAACCATGAGTTAGGCCGACCAAGGTAACACAAAGAAGGCCATCACCCGGAAGAGCCGGACTTGAACAAGACTCCACAAATAGTAACCAACCTGAATGTCGACATCAACAAAATTTCCAAATTTCCGATGTCTTTCTCACTAATGGTGTATTTCGTAAAAACGGCTGCTTATTTATTTATTTATTTAACAGGAAAACATACAGCGCTACAAAAAATATTACAATTACATTAAATACAATATTTCTGGCCGATGACATGCTTTCAACAATAGTTTTAGTTAATTAAGTCTCCAACACGCACAGTGCATTCTGTGGTGGTTGGGAGGGGAAAAGGAAAGGAAAAGGAAGGAATGGGTGTCAATAGATTTTAAGTAATAATGTGCAGTACAAAAAATAAGAAAAATTTAGTGAATCATATAAACCTATCATATAAAGTTAAAGAACAAGAATAAAAAACCAAATAGTTCCTAAGACATAAGTATCCCATGTTAAATGTCTATGACATACATAGACATTTACATAGACATGGCATAGACATAGACATTAGACAATTTCGATTAATTTTAAGTATATACTCTGCTTAAATGTATTCTCTTTCATGTTAAATAGGTCGATATTCTGGAATTGATTATCGTAAGTTGACATTATATTGTAAAAGATTGTAAAAGATTAAGAGGAGGTGGAGGCCCCAAATCCACGAACTCCGGGCCTCCAAATTCTTAAATCTGGGCCTGCACAAAATATATTATATTAAAGTTACATACCTATTTCTGAGCATATAATAATAAAACTAAAATTCTAGTGTTGAATCCCAAAAAAACCATGATCGACCCTATTTTCAATTCAACTGGATGCAAGGCTGGCGAGCGTAGTGCCCTCTCGTAGATTGATCTGCAACTGCTTGTTCGCTCGATGCTTAAGCAGGATTTGGGTATCAAACTTTAAAAACGCTATAAAAATATAGCAATTATTTGAAATGTTTTCGTCGCTATTTCTTTTTATTTCTCGCCCGTGGATATCCGCCCTGCAACGGTATATTATCGCCAGATTACGTCGCCGAATTCGGGGCGATGCCATCTTTTTACGTTTTTTGTATAGCCCTCTGCGGCTTTCCTGGCTTCGGATAACAGTTTTATTTACAATCTTCCGCTGTGCAAACATTCCGTCTTGGGCACATGGCTCTCACCACTGAGGATTGCGGTTTTAAGTTGCCGTTATCCTCATGGAGGTTATTTACCAATTAATTTGGATGTTAGGAAAGCGCCATCTATAGCTTGTTAGCGAACTGAGCGGATTTGAGGGCATTATAGGTGCCGCCTTCAGATGGCGGTTTCGCTTTCGCTGTCGGCGGCTTCGATTATAGATTACTCAACGCCATAGTACGTTTTGGCAAATCTTCTGCGCCAGCGACATGCAGGTGGCCCGGTACTCGCATTATCCGGAAAAAGTAAGAGCAATTTATTTAACCATCTATAATAATATTGATAATTGAATAGTTTATTATAAAGGATTGATTGATAGTTAACAAGAACCCAATAATTTAACCAATGATAATAATGTGGCTCTCAATTAGTTTTTCCTACGAACCACTTCAAGGAAACCTCGAACTCGCGTACCCCTTATTGCAGGAATGATAAATAAAAAAGAGAATCGGTTTTTTTTACATTTAGTACGATCAAAATTTAGTTGATGACTGTGAAAATCGCACATTTTTCTTTGCACATCTCTGAAGCAACTTAGTCAAGGGATTGCCACGCGTACTCCTTGATGCAACTTCTCGTAGGTACCTACCCCTGGGGCTACGCGTACCACTAAATGGGAGACGCTACAAAATGATTAGTGTCATCTATTGTATTTTTTATGAATGTTGATTACATCATAGAAATAATATGAAGAGATAGACTGCCATCTATTAGTCTATCTAAACCCAAAGTGTGAAATTATTACGTATTGAAACCTGTACACCAAATTTTAAAAATCCACATATATAGGTTATAACACCCCAAGACTTTCCCGGCAAGACTTACTAGAATCATAGTAACTGTCATAGGAATTATGCTAGATGGGTTGTCTTAGTAAACAACATTCGAAATTATAACTATAAATAACATTTTATTTTATTCCGACAGAAATCGAAATATTTGCGTTGTAGCGTAACGCCACCTAGCGGAAATCCAGTGAAAAAGCTTCGAAGGCGCACATCGGAGTCTAAGCAAAGACACGAACCGCCGCGGTTCATAGGTAGTAGTGCGCAGTGACATAGTTGCGCGATAACAGATGGCACTGGCATACCCGCAACGGTTTCAACCACAATATTTTCAACTCTTGCCATAAACAAATGATGCCCACATGCTAAATTTTAGCTTAGTCGGATGGAGTGTTTAGGCGCTATCGTGGAGGAATATACACATACAGACTTCAGTCTGGAAATAGTACTAATCGTCTCGGGATAGGGGAGGGGGGTCAAAATTTATATATCCTTCTTCTCGAACAAAACATATTACGCGTTCACATTGACATCTTTATGTAAATATTCTTATAACAAGAGCTACAATTTAAAAATTCGTTTACTATTTCGAGATAATATATATAGGCGTTTTTAGAGCGCCATCTATAGTGAGCTGCCTTACTGCTATACCATGAACGCCGCCATTTTGAACATGAGAAAAGAGTAATCCACATTTGGAACTGTGTGTTATCTGTCTAAACGTTTTATGGCGCTGACCAATCTAAAAACCTATGTAATTAATGGTATTATCATTGTTTGTACGGGTGGGTTTTTATTAACCAGCATCCTTCAAGGGGGTGAATCAGTACGAGCAACTGAACTTTTGTTATAAAATTTTGGGAAATATATATATATTTTTTTTAAATTGATTTTTGTTTTTTTATAATTTACAAATTTGAAGTACTTGACTGTTAAACAAAGACATCTATCGGTAGGTAAAATATCGCTAAGAAACGATATTAGCGATATTTATCTATCGCCAGATAGTGCATCGTGCTCACCGCTTTTTATACTATTTTTCAGAAAAAAAAATACTATTTTTAATTTTTAAGCTATTGCATAGCTTTTATCGCGGGCCTTAGGCCAGCGCGGCGACCGAATGAAGAAATTTCTTAACGAAAATTAATGATGTTAAACTGATAATTACGTCTAAACGAGTACTGCTTACGATTCGAAAAAAAGATATGTTAAACAAGAATATTTTCCTAATATTCTTAGCTTCGAATATTTTAGATTTTGTTTATATTACATAGTGTAATTAATTTGTGAAATTAGGTCTAACCGAACACAAAAACGACTACTACGCAAATACTATCTGGCGTATTATTATTAAACCTGCGCCATTTTAAAGACAATTTAATTATCTATCTTTTTATCTACGATTTTTTTCGAATAATCCGTTTTTTTTGCTTTATCGAATAAAAAATTCGTGCGCGGAGCTCTATCGGAAGAGGTTTAAATTATTCCGAATCATTTGCTTTCGCAGCCGCAAATGATTCGGAATAATTTCAACGTTTTTCGATAGAGCGCAGTTAACTGATATCAGAAAAAAATTAATAAATAAATAAATAATTAATAATTGCATAAGTTTTTAAAAATGCTATGCAATAGCTTTACCGCGGCAGTCCCCGAGTGCCACACGTATTTTTTTTTTTGTTTATTTGTTGTTTTCCCACAATTTTAAGCTATTGCATAGCTTTTATCGCGGGCCTCTAGGCCAGCGCGGCGACCGAATGAAGAAATTTCTTAACGAAAATTAATGATTTTAAACTGATAATTACGTCTAAACGAGTACTGCTTACGATTCGAAAAAAATATATGTTAAACAAGAACATTTTCCTAATATTCTTAGCTTTGAATATTTTAGATTTTGTTTATATTACATAGTGTAATTAATTTGTGAAATTAGGTCTAACCGAACACAAAAACGACTACTACGCAAATACTATCTGGCGTATTATTATGAAACCTGCACCATTTTAAAGATAATTTAATTATCTATCTTTTTATCTACGAAGTTTTTCGAAAATTTCGGTTTTTTTGCTTTATTGAATAAAAAATTCGTGCGCGGCGCTCTATCGAAAGACGTTTAAATTATTCCGAATCATTTGCTTCCGCAGCCGCAAATGATTCGGAATAATTTCAAGGTTTTCCGATAGAGCGCAGTTATCTGATATCAGAAAAAATAAAATAAATAAATAATTATAATTGCATAAGTTGTTAAAAATGCTATGCAATAGCTTTACCGTGGCAGTCCCCGAGTGCCACACGTACTTTTTTATCAAAAGTTGCTTATCTGCTCGTACTGATTCACCCCTTCAACGATGCCAGTTAATTAAAACTCACTCCGTATATGCTATAGAAGATTTGGCAACCTTTCTGTGCCGGGGAAATGCAGGTTCTACAGCTGATAGCTTTGACTGACAAACTAATAGCAATTTATTTGGCCATTTACAGCGTGATTTTAAATGTAGCGGTACCCTTGAACTGGATAAATCGATACGAGCAAACAAACAACTTTTAATTTTAAAAATGTGAAAAAAAACAAAACAAAAATTTGAATAACCTATTTTTTTTTTTAAAGTATAAAACGCGTTGAGCGCTCTGCACTATCTAGCGGTAAAATATCACGTTTGTTAGGTAAAATATTGCAAATATTGTATATTCGTAATATTTTACCTACCGCCAGATGATGCAGCGCGCTAACGCTTCTCAACATTTTCTTAAAAAAACAAAAAAAATATTTTTTATTTTATATTTTTTTTTTTTTTTTTTTTATGGTATTACATTTTTTTCTATGAAAGTTGCTTATCTGCTCATACTAAATTACCCACTTCAAGAGTGCCGGTACATTTAAACTTAGCCTGTATAATAACAGTGACAATACATGTGTTTTTATAAAGAACTGATTGATAACGGTTAAAGCCCAGAAATTATTATTGAGGGTTACTTACAGAAAACATCCCCGCCATGACTCTGACCTGCTGTTCAGCGAAGGTGTTTTGGATATTCGTCAGTTGTTCAAAAAGCAATGCCTAATACATTTTTACAAGACTTTAGAGAAACGTTCCCGAAGCCAGCAGCAAAAACCAACTAGAATGGCCTGAAAGGACGAACTATGTAATTCCTCACGTACATACAACCATTGATTTTAATAAAATCAATGATACAACCTTTGCCCAAAGACAGTTGTATTTCATCGCCCCATTTTTTTTTAATACTTTAGAAGAGTCAGTAAAAAATGATCAAAATGTACACCAATTTAAGAAAAAGTAAAAAATGGCTCCTTTACGAAGTATGTAGGTCTAACAAAGACTGAAAAAGAATTGCTTCATACAATAATTTAAAATATGTGTATGTAGATGTATGTGTGTGTTATTATATATGAATGTATGTATGTGTGTATGTGTATATGTGTATATATGTATGTAACTAACCCTTTTTCATATATATTTGTATTAATATGTGTACTATTTTATGCCATTATCTTAGTGTTAGTATTGAAAGTAGTCTATTAGTCAGTACTACTCAAACGTCAGTACTACTCAAAAACAAAGGCTATATATTTCAAATGCCCAGAAACAGGCTGTTCGGTCTAGTTGGGCGATCGTCTAGAATGATCGTATGGGTTGTGTTCATTTTCTTATTGCTTATATAAATAGTTACAAATCATATCTGTACGATCTCACTGTTAACTCTCTGCTTGGGGAGCTAATGGGCCCATGATGAGGTGGCCACGATGACCCATGTGTTCAGGGTCGGTCACACTCACGGGTCAACACCCATCCGATGGCCTCCACGCATGGGGTACGAACCTGGGTAGGACACTGGGTCAACCAGTCTCCCCTGGGGATCAAACCTCTGGCGCTCCTGGACGGTCTGCGCACCGAGCGGCGCAAGCCAATCGACTGTGCTCTCCGACTAACAGTCGGGGGAGTCTGGGAACTGTATTGTTTCCTATAGAGCGGGGGTGGTTGTCTACCTTACGGCGACTGCTCTTGAAATGACCATTGGCCATCCGATCCCGGTTCAGAGTCGGGCAAAGGACGCCTGGTCCGCGATAGATTCGGTGCACACCGTTTGACCGCTTCGTAAGGGAGAGGACCGCGAAAGCGACCTCGAACTCGGAACCAATCGAGAGACCGGAGAAATCTGGTCACAATTGGAAGTGAGGGCGATAGTATCTCGAGCGTACCGGGTTTATTCCTGGCTAACTCGCGGTAAGGCGTTGGACTCTCACGGGTTGTGACGTAGCTGGACGTAGAATTGTACTGTCCAAAGTCTTCTACGTTCACTGCAGGGCGACAGAACGACTAGTTAGTTAGTTAGTTGTACTGGGCGTTCCTCCGCAAGTCGACATCCAGTGTGCCTATTTTGCGTGTAACGGGGGTAGCGCTATTCCACCCACCCCAGCTCCTCGACGAAAGCCAGCAGGGCTTTCAGGTTTCCTGCTGCCTCGCGCAGGGTGCCTGGAGTCCCAAGGTGTTTTGTCCTGTATACTTCTACCTGTTTACAATCTATCAGAATGTGTTTTGTGGTTTCTTCCGCCTCCATGCATGCTCTGCACATAGGGCTATTCGTTCCGCCCATGTTGAAGAGGTGTTTGTTTAGTGTGTTGTGTCCTGTTATCAGTCCCACTAGTTTGCGTAGTTGGGGCCTTTTTGTCCTTAGAAGTGTTTTGGTAAGTTTGTGGTTGTATTCCACTACTATTTCTTTGGTTTGTCTGCAGGTGTCTATCTATTTCCAGTGTGTTTGATGTAGTTGTTTGTAGTGGCTGTCAAGTTGGTTGTTTATGTGCGAGTAGGGTAGGGGCACGATAGGTTCGGGTCCGTATGCCGGTGTGTCTGAGCCCTTACGGGCTAGTTCATCCGCAACATCGTTTCCTCTTGAGTTACTGTGTCCCTTGATCCATTTCAGTGTCACCTTATTGCCTTTTCCGCATACCTCGAGGAGGCTTTGGTGGCATTCGTATATGAGCCCAGATGTAAATCTATCGCTTCCCAGTGCCTGTAGCACTGACCTGCTGTCCGATAGAATACATATGTTTTCGTGTTTTAGCTGCCGCTGTTTCACTGCGTTGCAAGCTTCTATTATTCCCATACATTCTGCTTGGAAAACTGTGTTGTGTGCTCCGAGTGGTTTGAAGATGTGTATATTTAGGTCTTCCGAGAAGACACCACATCCTGTACCTTTGTTGGTTTTTGATCCATCTGTGTAGATTCTTAGGTCCGTTTGATTCAGTGCTTCTTTTGAGTCTTCTGTTAATAATATGGCATATTCTTTCCAGAAGATCATAGTTTTGGGTATTCTGTCGATTGCCGCATCCAGCATTGGACAACTTGACAGTATATTATCATATATATTCGTGTGCGGTGTTTTATATTTGGTCCATAAGTTTAGATTCTTTAGACGAGTAGCCGTTGCGGCTGCTTCTTTTTGTATATGTAGGTGTAGTGGTAGAAGCCCTAGCATGATTTCCAGCGCCGCTGTCGGAGTTGTTCTCATGCAGCCGGTCGCTGCTATACATGCTAGCCTTTGCATTTTCTGTAATTTGTTGATTGCAGTAGTAAGTTGGGTGCGGGGCCACCATACTACAGCTCCGTAGCTTATTTATTTTGTATAATTATTTATAAGAAACGGGAGTGCCATCTATTGGTGCATGTCAAAACAATTTAATTGCCCTAACTAAAAAAAAAAGGAAAAAGAGGGATAAGGAGGAAAGAAGGGGCAGAAATAAGTGACAAAGGAAAGAAAAAAAATACAGTGCAGTATTCAGCGTCATCCTAGCGTCGAATAGTGATGGCGAGTAGCGACCCGGGCGGGGGCGGCGACCCATTCGGTAGATCGCCTCGCATACCGCGGTCTGCCCCGTCGGTCCCCCGTCCCCACCTCCCGTATCGCCGCTAGGTGTGGTCGCTGCGACCGGTGCGGGATTGACTACTCCGGGGCAGAATGCAGGTGCTTTCCCCCCCCTGCCGGTGCCTTCGTGGGCGAAAGGGACTGCGGGGAATGGCAGAGAGAGATCTCTCCCCCCTGCTCCCCTCCCCCAAGTATCTTCATTCTCACCCGTGCGTGCCGTGGCGACATCGCCACCCCGTACGTCAGCTGTTCCGGCGCCCGCTGTGGCTCCGCCTGTACTTGTGCGTGCCGCTGGTGCCTCTAAGAGGAAGCTAGGGAAAAAGAAGACGCCACCCAAGGCCAAGCGCGTCAACGACAACACCAGCGACGATGATATGGATGCCGAAACAGGGACGGATACCGCGGGTATGGAGGATGACTCGGACGCTTACGCCTGCGCTCCGGTTGCCCCCGCGCGCGCGGCCGCACCTCTGCTGGGAGCCGCCGTTGCTGCCGCGTCCGGACTGCCGATGGCCTTCCTCTCCGACGTTAAAAATTCATTGGCCAGGATCAGGGCGATCACGGTCGATGAGGTCGGTCGTCTCAACATCGACCAAAAGTGTAGGGTCAACAAGGAGACATCCAACATTCTTGGAATCGTTGCCCGGATGGCGACCGAACTAGCGGCAGCCCATGGAAGGCTCGGGCTGGCTGAGGAAGTTTTGGGGGGGATGAGATCAGTGGAGGCCTCCGTGCGGGACCTGGCCACTAGGCCGACCCCGAGAGTATCACAAACGAGCGTCCCGTCCTACGGGGAGGTTGCTAGTCGTGGGGTACCGATTACGGTTCTGGGCAGGCAGCGTGAGATCCGGCCACAGCGTCCCACGGTGGTATTCTACCCCGACAAGGAGGACGCTTCTGCCACCTCGGAGAAGACCAAGGAGACACTCTTAAAAACACTTAACCCGACGGACGATGGCTTCCGTCCAGTTATGGTACGAAAGGTTGCGCGGGCCGGCGTATTGGTTCAAACCTCTACGCCGGCTGGACTAGAAATGGTTAAGGCGGCGGCGGATCGCCTGCGTGGAGCCGGTCTCCGCGCGGTCGAGCCGCAGGGTAGACTCCCGAGGGTCGTTATCCACGACGTTCCTCGGGAGCTAAAGGACTCCGAGGTGGTGGAACTCCTCTGGTTACAAAATCTGGAAGGTAGGTGCCAAGTGGACAGGGCCACAGTCCAGAGCACCACTCGGCGCCTATTCACTTTTGGCCGTCGGGATGGCCCTGTGGCACAAACCGTTTGGATGGTTGACCCTGCCGTGAGGGCGGTGCTTGTGTCGGAAGGTCGGGCGTATCTCGATTGGGATTCATGCAGGGTGCGCGACTATACCGGGGCGGTTAGGTGTTTCAGATGCCACGGTTTCGGACACACACAAAAGCGGTGCGCTGAGCGGTCTGCGGCCACTGCGCCGTTAAGGGGCACGGTGTAGCCGCCTGTCCTTCCAAGGGGACCCCGCCAGTGTGCGTGTCTTGCTCTCGGCTTCGCAAAGATGCGAACCATGCGACGTCGTCACAAGCGTGCCCTGTGTACCAGCGCGCCGTCGAGCGGTTGATCTCCGCAACGAACTATGGCGGGGCATAGTCCCCAACCAATGATTAACTGTGCGCAGCTTAATCTACAGAGAAGTCGTGCAGTCACCGCCGAATTCGGTCGGACCCTAGAGACGTTGGGGATTGGGATAGCGTTCATCCAGGAGTAGTACTCGTTCCTCGGGAAAACACGCGGCATCGGCGGGCGGTGCGTTGTGCTCGAGAAGGGGGTTCGTCCGATGGCTGGGATTGCGGTGAACTCAGAGCTCCCGCCTCCCATGCTGTTGGACCACCTCTCGAACGAGCACCTCGTTTGTGCGTCGGTCGTCATCGATGGCCAGGACTGCTACCTGATCTCATGCTACTTCCAGTTCTGCGAGGAGGTGGGGACCCACATCGCTGGTCTTGCCGAGGCCTTACGTGCTCTCCGCGGTCGCCCTGTGCTGGTTGCGGGGGATTTTAATGCTCGCTCCCAGGCGTGGCATGATGACGGCGACCTCAGCAATCTCGGACGGCTGGCGTGGGACAGGACTGAGGCAGTCGAGGAGTTGGTCGCGACCTTCGGGTTACACATTATCAACACTCCTGGGCAGCCCCGGATTTTCTGTGGCCCCGGCGGGTCCAGCAATGTGGATCTCACTCTGTGCTCCCCGGGATTCGCCCGTTGGATGAACAATTGGAAAGTTCACGAGCACCTTTCTTCTTCGGACCACAGACTGGTGACATTTGGCATCGGCCGTCGCGTTCCCCCCACGCCACAATCCGAGTGGCGATACCGAACCGGCGACATTAACTGGGACCGGTTTGGTGAAGTCCTCTGTGAGAATCTTGAGGCCTTTCCATCGGCTTCCAGTAGTACCGCAGAGGACTTGTGTGTCGCACTTAATGCGGCCATCGTGTCTTCCTGTGATGCCGTAATAGGGCGGAAGAAACCCTGCGGTGGTTTTGCGGCCCCGTGGTGGTCTTCCGAACTCTCTGAGCTGAGGAAATGCTACAAGCGTGCATACGAGAAAATGGGGGTGGCCCGTAGGGGTTTGCCCCCCCCTGAGCGCGTGGAGGCTTTAAAAATGAACCTCTCTTCGGCTCGTGGGGTCTACCATGCCGCCATTAGGCATGCCAAGACAGAGTCGTGGAGGCGGTGGGTTACCGACGTAGGTAACGCCAATCCGTGGGACATGAAAAAGGCTCTACATAAAAACGCCAAAAGCGCCGATGACTTTTTATCGAGCATAGCGGACGGTAACTCTGTTGCCACCCTTGATACAAGAGGAACGCTCTTGGCGCTTCTACATTCGCTCTGTCCCTCGGATCAGCCCGCTCGGGATGATTCACATCATACGCAGATACGGCGATTAACAGTCGTCGACTCTCGTGTACCCGACGTTTCGGATGTCACTGCGGAGGAGCTCGACAAAGTCATCGGCTCTCTGTCGACTCGTAAGGCGCCCGGGATTGACCTTTTCACGGCGAGCATCGTCAAACGTGTTTGGGGGTTTGCCAGGTGGGAGGTGACGGTGCTTATGCAGAAATGTATAAGCGACGGTCACTTTCCCTCTTGCTGGAAAGCTGGTCTCCTACGTGTCATTCCCAAGGGTAATGCCAAACCACGGTCGGACACTAAAGCGTACAGGCCCATCACACTCCTGCCCATTCTGGGAAAAGTGCTGGAGGTGCTTGTGCGCGATCGCTTGGAGACGTCTTTGTCTCCCCAGAACGACCGACAGTTTGGATTTACCCGAGGGAGGTCCACTGAGGATGCCATCCTTTTTGCGAAAAACTGGACTCGCGATTTTGACGGTCGGTACGTCGTCGGGGTTTTCCTCGATATTTCGGGTGCCTTCGATAACGCGTGGTGGCCGATGATTCTAAGCAAGCTTCGTCTCAGACAGTGCCCGAACAATATCCTTAAGATAATCCGCAGCTATTTTTCCGACAGGTCCGTTACTCTTAAGTATGGACCGACGTCAGTGAGCATGGTTCCTTCTATGGGATGTCCGCAGGGGTCGGTGTTGGGTCCCAGTCTGTGGAATATCCTCTTCGATGATCTGCTCGCGTTGCCTTACCCGGAGGGGTGCACCGTCAGCGCTTACGCTGACGATGCCCTCCTCCTGGTGGGCGGCAAGAGCCGCGCAGAGGTCGAGAGAAGGGCGGCCAGTTCGCTGGACCTCATCCTAGGGTGGGGAAGGCGCAACAGGCTATCTTTCTCACCGGCCAAAACTCAGGCATTATTATTGAAGGGGCGTCTTCAGCGGAATCCACTGATCCGGGTCGGAGGGCGTTCTGTAGCTTTCCCGCGGTGCGTCCGCTACCTTGGGGTTTCGTTGGCGGCGTCCCTATCGTATCTGGGTCACGCGAGATCCGTGGTAACGAAATCGCGTAACATGTTTCTCTCTCTCCGTCGCGTTAGCAGGGCCGAGTGGGGCTTTCGCTCCCCGGCCATAAAACTGCTGTACAAGTGTGTATTCGTTCCGCAAGTGTCTTTTGCAGCGCGTGCTTGGGCGTGGCCCTCCATCTCGGAGGCCGCGCGTGTGGTTCTACTGCGCGGCCAGCGTCTCCCACTTGTGGCGATGACTGGCGCGTATCGAACGACCTCCACTCTCGCTCTTCCCGTTATCGCTGGGATACTGCCGATTGATCTGGAGATTTTGGAGCGTGCGGCTAAGTCATGGTTACGCCGCGGGGAGCCCGTGGACTATTTCAGTCTGACGGTGAACCCGGCGGAAACCAGGTTTGTGGAGAGTACCCGCCTGATTCGGGCTGAGAGCCTGCGCGTCTGGCAGGAACGGTGGGATGCCGGTGGTACGGGCCGTCTCACCCATAGTTTCTTCCCGTCGGTGTCCGAGCGGATGAAAAATGATTTTCTACGGATTGGCCACCGAGTCGCGCAACTCATCGGGGGTCACGGTGAGTTCAGGGCCAAGCTATTTGGCTTTGGACTCAGTGACGATCCCTGGTGCCCGTGTGGCTCCCGTCGTCAGACCGCAGAACACATCATTTGGACATGCCCTAAGCTGGACGCTGCACGGGCAAACATGATGGATGTGGTTGGTGCGTGCGCCGGCAGTCTGCCAATCTGGTATGCGGATCTCGTGGGTTGCGAGGTCTGCTACCGAGCGTTCCGGGAGTTTGTGGACCACTGGGTGTCAAACTGGGAGGATTTGAGGCAGCGGGGCTCTCCTCCTCTGGGGGAGGGCCTCCCCTCTTAGCGGTGCTGTCCGGAGGCTGCTTCATCGCCCGAAGTCGCCCATTTTGTATTGTGACGTACCTAGCCGCCCCTGTGGGCGCGTGCCTTCTTGCAGGTTCTCCCGATGTAGATGCCCCCGACGGAACCCCTGCCGTTTGCAGCCGGAACCCGGGACCACTCAGTAGCACGGATTCACTATCTCATCGCCTACCATTCATTCTACTAAATAATCATATATATATATATTTTTTGCTCTTCTCTACTCTGTTGATAACTTTAGTACGTAAGCTAAAACATGTATACTTTATAATGTTAGATAGTAAGTGAATTGTTGATATCTCTTTTCTATTGTTAAATAAACGGTTCACGGGGTGCCGGAGGGGGTAGAAACCAGGAGAATCTTCCTCCATATCTCCGTTCGTTCACCCCTCACGTAATACCCTTCTGGTACGCGTGAGGTTGTCGATGCACGATATCCCGGGCAGATAAAACGACCCATGTCGTTAGAACTGCCCGGGTGGTGGGCGGGGTTTCTCCCCCCGTCTGTCACCGCGTAGCCTAATAGCTCCGTAGCTTATCATTGGTATTATTATCATTTTGTACAGCCACAGTATAATGTGTGGGGCTAGTCCCCATTTCTTGCCCACCATTCTTCGGCATTGCCAGAAGGCGACTGTTGCTTTGTTTAGTTTGTTTTCTAGGTGTTTATTCCAGTTTAGTTTTTCGTCCAAAGTTATTCCTAGGTACTTAACTTCTTTAGAAAGCGTTAGTCTGGATCCAAACAAGGTTGGCATTTTGTATGTACCCAATTTCAGTTTATGTGTGAAGAGAATGGTGTCGGTCTTTTTTGATTTACCGATAGGTCATTCTCCTTGCACCATTTCTCTACTATTTTCAAAGCTGTTTGTGTAACAACACAATGTGCTTGTTACTAGTCCGTTGATCATTATTACTAGATCATCTGCATATCCTATTGTTAGGAAATGATTGTTGTTTAGTTTTGTTATCAGGTCGTTCACTACCAGGTTCCATAGAAGTGGCGAGAGTACACCTCCTTGTGGGCATCCTCTCATCACGAGCGCCTGGTGATTTTGGTTTTCAGATAGCCTGATGATTCTCTTTCTTAGCATGTTCATTATCCATTCTGTAATCAATGGTTCGGTTTGATGTCTGTTTAGAGCTTGTTGAATGCTACTGAAATTTGTCTTGTTGAACGCTCCTTCTATGTCGATGAAGGTGCCTAGGCAGGAGTTTTTCCTTGCTAGTGCAGTTTCTATGTTGTTTACAACGGCATGCAGTGCTGAATCTGTCGATTTGCCTTGTGTCTATGCGTGTTGGTTCGAGTGAATACCTATGTTTTTAAGTGCTGTGTCCTTCAGTTCTCTGTCACATAGTCTTTGTAGTGTTTTTAGCATGAAGGAGGTAAGGCTAATGGGTCTGAAAGATTTCGGGTCTGTGTAATCAGTTTTCCCTGGTTTTGGTAGAAAGATCACCTTTACTTCTTTCCATTTCTGTGGAATGTATCTAAAGGCGATGCAGCTACATAGTATGCTTGCTAGTTGTTCGATAAGTTTGTCTCCTCCCCATTTTAGGAGGGCTGGGTATATTCCATCTAGTCCTGGTGATTTGAAGTTGTTGAAACTGTTCGTTGCCCAGGCTGTTTTGGTCCGTTCCGTTATATGCTCCGCTATCTTCCACTCGTTTTCGGTCGGATGATAGTTTTCTGTTTGTACGTCCCATTCTTGTTTGTCAACTACTCTGCAACCTGGGAAGTGCGTTTCTACCAGTAGACTTTCGGTCTCAGCCGGGTTACTGGTAGTGCTGTTGTCTTTCCTTCTCAGAGTGCCCAGTAATTGTTTTGGTTGATCGGCCATGATCTTCCTTGTTCTATTTGCTTGGGTAATTGTGGATATATTGTCGCAGAAGTTCCTCCATGAGGCTGATCTTCTGTGTCTTATTCTCTTTTTGTATTCTGATTTGGTTGTTTTGTATTTGTCCCAGTCTTCATCAGATTTTGTGTTCGTAGCTCTGTTTAGCTGTTTCCTCATTTTTTTTCTTAGGCGTTCCAACTCTGGACCCCACCAGCTACCAATATTGCATTTTCCAGTAGTTGATGGTGTCGATAGTGGGCATGTATTTTCGTAGCAGTCAATTTCGTAGACAGAACGACTAATCGTTAAAACGTCCTGTGGTGACGGGCTCGCCCGTTGTAGTCGACACCGCAAGATGTTAACTCTCTGCTAGGGAGCTAACGGGCCCATGCTGGGTTGGCCACGAAGACCCATGTGTTCAGGGCCGGTCATACTCACGGGTCAACACCTATCCGGCGGCCTCCACGCATGAGGTGCGTACCTAGGTAGGACGTTCGGGCGAAGGACCTCCCCTGGGAATCAAACCTCTGGCGCTCCTGGACGGTCTGCGCACCGTGCGGCGCAAGCCAATCGATTGTGCACTCCGACTAACAGTCGGGGGAGTCTGGAAGCTGTATTGTTTCCTATAGAGTGGGGGTGGTTGCGTACCTTACGGCGACTGCTCTTGAAATGACCATTGGCCATCCGATCCCGGGTAAGAGGCGGGCAAAGGACGCCATGGCCCGCGATAGATTCGGTATTCACCGTTTCACCGCTTCGTAAGGGAGAGGACCGCGCAAGCGACCTCGAACTCGGAACCAATCGAGAGACCGGAGAAATCTGGTAACAATTGGTAGTAAGGGCGCGAGTGTCGCCCGCCAGGTAACATTACTGGCTATCTCGCGGTAAGGCGTTGGTCTCTTACGGGTTGTGGCGTAGCTAGATGGTGGACTGTTTTGTCCCAAGTCTTCTACGCTCACTCCAGGAGATAGAACGACTAATCGTTAAAACTTCCTGTGGTGACGGGCTCGCCCGCTGTAGTCGACAATCCAAGTTGTTAACTCTCTACCAAGTTGTAACAAATAAATAAATAAATAAATAAATAATAAAAACCCGGTAATGTAACCAATGATAACAATAATAACATTCAATGATTAGTGCCGTCTATCAAATTTTCTTATATAAGCTGATTAAATCACAGAAATCACGCGGAGAGATACATAGAATGTCATCCATTTGTCTATCTAAACTCTAAACGTTAAATTGCTTAAATATGCATTGATACCTGTATACCAAATTAAAAATTGATACCTTCATGCAAAAAAATATTTACTTTTTTTACTTTACTTTATGATTTTAAATCCGTTGATTATAATATTTTATTTCGACCTAAGATACCGAATATGCATGTTTTGAGTGCCATCTACAGTGCACCACCATACTGATATACCAAGGCGCCATATTAAACAACAGTACCATATTGAACATAAGAGAAGATTAATCAACATTTTTAACTATGAGTGCCATGTCTTCTACATATCGCATTTCATAGTAAAATCCTAACTGCCAAAACTCCAGGGTTGGCTTGATTTTCCCCAACCCGAAAAAACCCACTGGGTTAAATTGGGTAAAACCCACCTGAAAAAACCCGGGGGTTTTTGACGAATGTGGGTTTTTGAAAAAACTACCTACTTGTTTATAATAATTAAATCAATGAACGGATATATCATTTATATTATATTTCATCAAAAAGAAAAAAAAAGATGTATTTGTGACACACCCAGTTTGTTCCCTAATTTACTCCAGACCATTCCAAATGTTGAGATGTCTTTCAATTTATGCAGAACTGGCCGGACAAGTGTAATGCAGACTACTTTTGGCATGATTTATAAGATAACTTATGGATAATATTGTTAGGTGGATAGGCAGCAGATGCAGAAACACGGTAAAACAGTCAACTTGATTTATTACAAAACTATTACAATGCTCTTCAAGCGATAAAGACCCTTATACACACTTCAATACACACTATTTAGTTCTAAAATCGTTTGCACTTCTCAGTACTTTCGCGCCGAAACAGCGCCACTAGCGGTTGTTAGTGTTAACTCTTATCCTGTTGTGAAAATAAAGGGGATCTCCCCGACAACTGACAATGGGGGGCGCCAGTTTTGCATGCGGCAATTTTGCACAAATGTCACTTTTGACAGGTCCAAATTTGTTGAGGGCAGATTTGCAGGAGGCAACCTTGCATTCGGCAACCTTCAGTACAGTTTTTAAGTTTTTCTGTTAGGTTAGGTTAGGTTTTTCTTTCCCTAAAATCGAAGTGACATTAATTACCGGCATCCTTGTAGTGGATGACTTTTATACATCAAGCTAAACATTTAAAAAAATGTTTTAAGTTTTTCTGTTAGGTTAGGTTAGGTCATTTTGACATTTGCAAAACTGCCTTCTGCAAGATTGCCTTCTGCAAAACTGCCGCCTGCAAGAATGCCGTCTGCAAGATTGCCGTCTGCAAATTTGCCTTCTGCAAGTTTGATGGGACCCCTGACAATAACGAATTTCGGTGTTACAACTTTATTCAGTAGTAAATAGATTTGGATTGGGAGAAAAATGCAATAAAATGGTAATTAAATTAAATTAAATGTAAAATTAACATATGGTAATTTAAAATTCTCATTAATTCCGAAAAAACCCCAAATTCCCCGAAAAAGCCCGAAAATCGCCGAAAAAAAACGAAATAACCCAGTGGGCAGATATTATGGGTCCCATCAATTTTTTTTTTTTTTCAATTCAATTTCAATTTATTTCCAAAAAAATCTTAACAGATTGTAGAAACTTAATATTTAGGTACATTTAAATTACAGTATATTAGTTCGTTTTTACAATATTTAAATTTATCACCACGTACATACAGTTACTTCATTATTGCTTTTAGGGCATCCAAATCATTTTTAAGATTTATTTACTAAAACCACAAATTAAAATAATTGATAAAAATAATCAAGAAATTAAAATCAGAAAAAGTCAGAATAATTAAAAAATGCTACTTAAAATTGTCAAAAAAAATGACCAAAAAATTTGAAAAATTATTTAAAATTAACAAACTCATCGATCGAGTAAAAAGCTTTGTCTAATAAGAATTCTTTAAGTAACTTTTTGAATAAGCTTTCCACTTGAATAGTTTTTAAACTTTCTGGTAGCCTGTTAAAGTAATATGGCCCTGAGTATTTTTTGTCTTGCCTTGCTGTGTTTAGTTTAATACATGGTATAAAAATGTTTAATTTATTTTTCGTATTTTTAGTATGTGTATCTGAAAACTTTTTATAATGTGTTTCTTTATTCTTAAAAAACTCAGTTAGTAACTTAAAGAGATAGAGTGAGGTTAAGGTGAGGATTCTTAGCCTTTTAAAAATGGGTCGACATGACTCTTCCCTTTTCACCTTTGCAATTATTCGCACTGCTCTCTTTTGGAGTATAAATATTGGTTCCCTATGACAAGCATAACAATTTCCCCAGATCGTAATGGCATAACTTAGGATAGCTTTAATATAGCTGAAATAAACATTTCTTGTTTGCAATTCATCCAACGACCTTCTTACAATACTTAAAGCATAACATGCCCGACTTAACCTAGGTACTTTCGAGGTTTTCACAGTGAAAGTTCCATTTTAAAAGTTCGTCGACATGAACACCTAAAAATCTAGTACAATGAGTTTGAGGAATGGCAGTGTTATTTATTGAAAGTATTATTGGCGAACCTTTATTCCGATTTCGATGATTTGTAAAATGTATGAAGTTACTTTTAGACGCATTTAGTGTGAGGTTGTTGCTCTCAAACCAACTATTTAGTTTGAATCTTGCAGAAGGCAAATTTGCAGACGGCAATCTTGCAGACGGCATTCTTGCAGGCGGCAGTTTTGCAGAAGGCAATCTTGCAGAAGGCAGTTTTGCAAATGTCAAAATGACCTAACCTAACCTAACAGAAAAACTTAAAACATTTTTTTTAATGTTTAGTTTGATGTATAAAAGTCATCCACTACAAGGATGCCGGTAATTAATGTCACTTCGATTTTAGGGAAAGAAAAACCTAACCTAACCTAACCTAACAGAAAAACTTAAAAACTGTACTGAAGGTTGCCGCCTGCAAGGTTGCCGCCTGCAAGGTTGCCTCCTGCAAATCTGCCCTCAACAGATTTGGAACTGTCAAAAGTGACATTTGTGCAAAATTGCCGCATGCAAAACTGGCGCCCCCCGATATTATTTGATAAAACCCGGGTTTTTGCCAACCCTGCAAAACTCACTATGGCAATGAGTAATCTAATACCCTTTACTATAACAAATAGTATTACGAAAACAATCGTTTAAAGTCGCACCTAGCGAGGGTAGCCGAACTACCTCCAATTTCAGGGATCGAAAAGCGAGCGTTCGTAATCATAATATTTGACAGATGAATTCGATATACATACTTACATATTTAGATTTGGCACAATAAATAACCGAAGTCCTAGATGTAACTTTATTATTACAAGGAAGACCGCTCTATATAAAGGTGTACAGCAAAACTAGCAGTGACAGCTTCTTTTACTCAAATCCTCAATAGTCACCAACACTACCACACAACGGCCTAATCAAGAGGTCAAGTGCGGGAAAAAGCCCAGACAAACTAACTAACTACCATTAAATAGCGCACTTAGTATCTCAATTTCACGCCATAAATAAAACAAGAAAATAATCAAAAAAATAATTTTATTCATTAAAATTTGTAAAATGCATCAAGTTTCTTATTATATTATCATTATCCTTTGAAATTGTCCTTCTCTTTGCGAATTTTTTGCATTGTCGTGACGGCGTCATCCGAGTTAGCGTGTTTCTGAACGGATGCTTCAGTTACCCTCATAAATGGGTTTATTAATTTTTCCTCGGCAATTGTTGAAGGTACCTAAAAAATAAAATATAGATAAGCACTGAAAAATTTTACTTCCAACATTAAGACAATGTCTTTTCTCGACTCTCATAAGGCTTTTAAGATCTCTCGAGCCTAGTCTAGAAAGTTTTTTCTAGACTAGACTCGAGAGATACTCACTATTATAATTTTTTGTTTTAAGATGTTAAAGATTTATTATCACATAAATCAATTTATACTGGAAATGATAAGCGGGGCAGCATTGATTATATACATAGGTTATATTGCTCAATACCGTACTACATTTTGCAGCTAAAATTTTACAATGAAACTCAACGTGTAGATGGCAGTCATCGTTCCAAACATTGATTAATCTTCTCTTTAATCAGTAGCCTAATAGATGGCGCCCTAAACACGCCTATACAGGATATAAAACCTATCTCGAAATAAAATTATAATAAAATAAATACCAAACAAATTTTTATATCATAGCTCTTATTTTTTGAATATTATTTTCATAAACATTTTTACAGCTTTAAATACATAATAAGTAGGCGCTTCGAGTTCAAATAGACTAATAGGTGGTAATTTAATCTTTCCATATTATTTCTGTGATGTAATTAGGCTATATAAAATTGCGATAGATGGCACCAATAATTCAATGTCATTATTGTTATCATTGCTTTCATTGATCAGTCCTTTATGCATAAAAAAAAACATTTGTTCTCAATATTATTATAGACGGCTAAATAAATTCCTATTAGTTTCACCAGACAATGCTGCTTGTCCCCGGTGCAGAATGATTGCCAAAATATACTATGGCATTTAGCAATCTAATACCCCAAAATAATTAATAGTAGGGAGTAGAGATCTGGCCGGAGGGTTATGCATGTGCGACTTTTTAGTAAATTACTGCTTAAAGCCTGAATCGACCCCAAAAATTTAGTTCAAGCTTTCTCTATTACTGAGAAAGGTTTTAGTGTTTCTACTCTTTATTGTGAAATTTCACAATGGGCGGGTTTATTGTTTTATGACAACCTCTTATTGTCATATGACAATCTCTTATTGTCATATGACAATCTCTTATTGTCATATGACAATCTCTTATTGTTATATGACAACCTTACTATGATGTGTTTATATGTATGTGTGCGAGTAACGTTTGTGTAAGTGTGCATTCGATCGACAAAATTGAACATGCAAATACGTTAATTTTATCCCAACGGAAAATGGCGACCCAGCCGAGAATCATACCCGGGACCTTACAATGTAAGATCATGCAACCTAGCCACTATGCCACTGAACTGTTATCTGCTAGTGTGGCTTGATTGTTGATGGCTTGTAGGCAAGAGCTACTGAAAGGTTTATTACCAACCTTGATATAAGGTTGATTTGCAGCCAGCTAAAATATGTCTGGTTGGGCAAAGATTCTACTCTTTATTTTGAAATTTCACAGTGAGTGGATTTATTATTATATGACAATCTCATACAACCAACCCTACTATAAAGCGTTTATATGTATTTGTGCGTGTAGCATGTGTGTAAGTGTGTCTAGTTATTGCATTCGATTGAAAAATAGTGACCCAACCGGGAATCGAACCCGGAACATTACAATGTAAGATCAGGCAACCTAATCACTATAGTGTATTCGAGAACTTACTGTCGGTTGATTGTTTCCTCTGGTATCGTAAGACCATTTTAACTTTTCAGCGATGTTCTTGTTGTCCGGTTCGACGTGTTGAGCATATTTCAAATTTTGAATGGTGTACTCATGGCCACAATAAACATTTGTGTTGCCGGGAAGCGAACCGAGCTTCGTCACTAGAGCGTGGAACATCTGCTGCGCTGTACCTTCGAAGAATCTGCCGCAGCCGCCGATAAATAGAGTGTCGCCTAAAAAAATGAAGCATAATATAAAAAAAAAATACAAAAATATCTTTTGAGACACAAGCTTTTTGTTGCTTGTTTTTGTATTGTCATCGAAACTATATATACAAGCCAAATTTCAAGCCCATCAGATATGAACAAGCAGGTCATAATTGAGTAACAGGTAAAACTTAACAGTTGTGGAACATAGCTGTAAGACCATACTAACAGTTATAGAAATCTAGGTCTTCGGTGTGATTAATCCGAAACTTCTGCTGGCGAAACTCTCCTTTCTTGGATTTTCACCAACTGTCTGCTATTGAATGACCTTTATCATTATTGCAGATGGCAGGTCAAAATAGTCAACTCTGATAGCGTTACTTCTCTGTCTAGTGCAGTGGTGCCCAACCGGTAGCTCGCGGGCACCTGGTAGCCCGCGTCCTGTTTTCTAGGCGCCCGCGAACAAAATCGGTTAAGGAATACGCAATATCGTGAATTTCATTCGTGGACGAGTGTTGAACCATCGTCTTTTCAAAGATTTGCTGATGAATTGGACAGTGAGCATGGGGATTTGATCTACTTCGCAGAAGTAAGGTGGCTCAGTCGTGGTAAAGTGCTGACAAGATTTGTTGTTTTAATGACAGAAATAGAAATATTTTTGCAATCTAAAGATAGCTACGAAGAAAAACTCGATGATAAAGTATGGCTGGCCGACTTGGCATTTCTAACTGATGTAACTGCGAAACTAAATAAACTCGTCGAAATTCTACAAGGAAGAGAAAAACACATATCAGACATGATGAGGGCAATTTCAGCATTCGTAAAAAAAATCGATCTATGGAAGAGGCAGTTAGATGAGAAAATTTTTCAACATTTTCCTTCGTTTACCTACTCTCCTTTTGGACGCTGAATATCTTGTGGAGTTAAACCCAGTTAAACATGTGGAGCTGTTTCACCAGTTAAAATCGGAATTCCAAAGGCGTTTTGACAACATTATCTGTACAGAACCTCTGTTTATTTTTGTCAAAAATCCATGTATCGATATTATTACACTTCGCAGAGATATCACCCTTAAAAGCACAGACAATAAAAGCGAAAGCGGTCCATGAGCTGGAAAAAATTTCCAGCTCATGGACCCTGTTAAATACAAAACTATGCTCTCATCATTAAAGCATTTTTTGGGTCAACATATCTATGTGAACGTGCTTTTTCTCAACTAAAAGTAATTAAAACCAAATACAGAAGTATGTTAACTAACGAACACGTCAAAAATTGTATGATTTTGGGTTGCACAGAAGATTACCAACCAGACTTTAAAAAGCTTTCTGAAAATGTGAACAGCCAAGTAGGTATCGCATTAGCTTTTTGCTGTTCCTGTATGATATACAGTGTATATTATGTTTGAAGTGTAGTATGTGTGTCATATTAACATAATAAATAAAAAGTGGTGTAATTGTATAATGTAGTTTCCTTTATATCACTTATGTTTTTTTATCAACTCGGCGGAGCCCGCGTGGCGTATTGGGGTTTTCAAAATAGCCCTTGGAGCAATATCAGTTGGGCACCACTGGTCTAGTGCTTTATCCATTGTTGCCGGAGTACTTAAAGGCTCTATACTATAGCCAATACCTTTTCTCTCTGTATACATTCGATATTGGGGCCAATTTCCATAATTCCGAGCACAAGTATTTATGTCTATGCAAGTATTTATGTCCACTGTTGAAGAGCAGTAGTTCTCAACCGTTTTATGACCAAGGACTACTAATACTTTTTTTGTTTGATACACGAACCCTAAGGTTTAAAATATAAACTCCAAAACTTTGAAAATCAACTTTAGTCTTTTACTTTTAGTTAAATATTGAACTTACGATAATAATTGAAGATATTTTCAGTAATGTAAATCAATGTGATATTAGTGCTTGCATCTTTTTTACAAAATGGACAATTCTGGGGCTGTTACTGTTGTTCAGAGCTACACGAATATCTTCACTTAATTCCAATGGATTTCTGGTTCTATTCTTAATTATGAGGACAGCGGAAAACCCTCATTTGCATTGATTAGTTGTGGAGAATCGCATAAGATATTGCAAGGCGAATCTCTGATTTGTAGGATATGAAATTGCTTTTTTACATCAGAACTCTTTAAGAGAAACTAATTCAAACGCATCTTGCAGAGAGCATCATTTTGGAGTTTAATCAGCTCTTTCTGGATTTCTTCTGCACCAACTTCAACAGCAATACCAAAAAGGGTATTATTCGGTTCGGTCTGTTTATATTTCGGCAAGTAACGGTGCAATTCATTGACCAGCATTAGCAGATGACCTAATGTTTCCTTGCAGTCATTCATACTATCATCGACTAGTGCTTTTAATGTCAGAAATGCAGAATAATCATTTTTGACAACTTTACCTCTTTTACGGGAGTTCAGATAGAGGAGACGCGGAGCGGGCCGCGGGATGCGTTTTCGAGGCGCCCCCATAGTAACGTACGGCATAATACAGACAGAAGGGACGACGCGCAGGCGCGTCTCTTTGGCACCCGAGCCACATACATCGCCTGTAATCTGCGTATCGCGAATGGAATCCGTTTTGAGCCGTCGTTTAATTTCACATACAGATGCTGCATGCATTATTGGCTGGAGAAAAGCAACCGATGAAGAGGCAGATTGTAATAATTTGTCTATGGAATATTGGAAATCTCACCAGTAAAAACAGCCGACTGCCCCTCTCCCTGCGGCTGAACATAATAGCAAATGTGTCCGGTCGTATGGCAAGGAGTGAACATGCAAGTAACGGACAGTTTCCCGATGTTCAGCTGCGTCTTATCCGCAACCTCCTGAGTCAGAGCACCGATTCTTTTGTCACCGCCGTAAACTTTTAGATTTGGCATCTTTTTGACGAGATCCTCATTGCCACCGGCATGGTCCCTGTGAATAAATTATCAAGTTTAAACTCAGCCACCTTTGTTTGGTGGCCTTAAAGCGATCTTCACAATCGGTACCCCACTCAGTTACACATAGTCCGGTTTGGGGAAGGGGGGTTGGCACGCAGTGGGGTGGGGTCTTGTCTGTTTGCCGGGGAAGTCTTTGGGTGACACAACGGATTTTTTTTTATGGTTCATAAGAGTCTGTAACTCAATATTGGTTTTTTTGAATGCCCCTCGTAATGTCAAACAACCATGATAGTTTTTGATTTCACACCATGGTATTGCAAGTCACAGTGGCCCTATATTCAAGAGATGCGCAGAAAACTCTTCGGCTAATTTCTTTTATTGAATAGGCTACAGAATATCCTCCTGAAGGAGAGCACGATAATGATTTGTCAGACTGCTCTTCGCTCTCTTGAACATATTGTATGTAGCATTCCTCGAAGTGTTAGCTACTAAGGTTAAGCGTCTATGAAACATCTACATTCGATACACATTTGACTACATCAAGGGTTTCAGAAAGAAGTGTCACTGACTCTCGACCCGGATGAAAAGAAACATTAGAGTTGTCTGCTTACCCTTCAGGATCTTGATTACTGCACTATCGGCACTATCAGATTTACTGCACTATCGGCATATAGGAGCCCCCTCCAGCCCTGTTCACAGCAAGACTTATTCTCATTCTTCTTCTTTGTTTATGAAGCCTGTTTCTAGAATGCTTTGTCGAAACACGTAAGAACTGCTATGAGTAAACCATGCTTCAAAAATAGCCGAGTGGTGGAATGAAGCTGTTGTCACCTCAGAAGGTGCACTAGTATTGTACAAACGCTGCACAATATGTTTTCTGATTCTAAGAGCGACCTGGAGAACGATTTACTCAGTTTGAAAACAAAATAAAAACAGAAGGTACTGGATTCAGATATTGCTAAATCGCCTTACCAAAATAGTCAGTTTTTCATCTCCTATTTTTAATACGTAAACAAACAAATATAAACGCATGCACCGGCCTCTTCTCTGAGCATGCACCGACGTTCTATATGATTCTGGCGCGTTGCGAACGTGAGTTCTAGAAACAAGTTGGTCTTACGTGTGGGACAGCGTACTGTCATCTCCTCCATCTTCCCATGCCAATCTGGAGATTGCAGGTTGACATTCGTTGCGTATGACGCGTGTCACAGATTTGTGTATTATAAGTATGTTTCTAAGTCATCTGTTTTCATGCAATTTCAAGGATCCAGATGTCATAAAGCATTGCAATCGTTCCGTATGTAGGCTCAGTCTGTCTCTATCTTTATTAATACTAGCCTAATATTACTAACCAGTGATGATGCGTGGTCAAAACGGACGTCAAATTCACTCCTTCACTCTTAACAGCCTCTAAAACAGTATTTGGTTCGACGGGATCCACGATAGCGGCTTCTTTAGTATCCGTATCGATAATCAGATACATATAATTATCTTGCAGAGCCGGTAGCACTCGAATCTTCATGTTTACCAGGTCTTGGAATGTTTGCTGTGTGTTGGAAGGGTACCGATACGCCGAAACTATTACAAAAAAAAAACAAACAAATATAAGTCGAAAACAACAAAAACAGACCAGAATCAACATAAAACAAAAACCTAACCTTTGAAATAGGCTTTGATGATATTCTGCGATACGCTATTCGGCACAAACTGCGAAATACCTCGGAAGACATTCATTTTTAAGCTACAACATACACTAGTGCGCGGGAACGGCCTTGATAGTGCAGATAAGGAAAGATAAAACCTCCTTTTTTTATTCGGCTTCAAAAGCCGGTATTACATCACGAAAACAACTAGTAAACGACACAACAACAAGTTTTATGCAAATATGTGCGATTCATACCCTAAATTTCAATTATTTGGGTTCTTAATTTACTAACCTAAAAATCACCGCAGCGACCAACTATTTTATTTGACAGATGAAGCATATTTTTTTTTTTGAGTTGATGGCAGATGAAGCTAAACAAACAATCGGATGGGTCCCATCAAACTTGCAGAAGGCAAATTTGCAGACGGCAATCTTGCAGACGGCATTCTTGCAGGCGGCAGTTTTGCAGAAGGCAATCTTGCAGAAGGCAGTTTTGCAAATGTCAAAATGACCTAACCTAACCTAACAGAAAAACTTAAAACATTTTTTTTAATGTTTAGTTTGATGTATAAAAGTCATCCACTACAAGGATGCCGGTAATTAATGTCACTTCGATTTTAGGGAAAGAAAAACCTAACCTAACCTAACCTAACAGAAAAACTTAAAAACTGTAGGTACTGAAGGTTGCCGCATGCAAGGTTGCTTCCTGCAAGGTTGCCTCCTGCAAATCTGCCCTCTACAAAGTTGGACCTGTCAAATGACATTTGTGCAAAATTGCCGCATGCAAAACTGGCGCCCCCCCAATCGGATCATAGTGGACAGATTTCTCTTTACGTTGCCTAGTTTTAATTATCCGACATCCTTAAAATAGGCGAATGACGAGAAATATAGCAACTTTTAATAAACAAATGTGGGTTTTTTATTTTGAAAAAAAAATGTTTGACAAAAAATATTAGGCGCTTAGTTTGCTGCACCATCTAGCGGTAGGGAAAATATCGCCAATATTGTGTAACACTTTATTCAGATTGACTAACAGATGTCATTCTATCTCTCCGTATTATATCTGTGATATAATCAGCCTATAGGAAAATGCCATAGATGGCACTAATAATTGATGTTATTATTGTTATAATAACCCATGGGTTAACTTATTGGGTTTTTATAATCAATCAATCCTCTATAAAAACCATTATTATCAATGTTATTAGAGATGGCCAAATAAACTGCTATTAGTATCGCCGGACAATGTTATCAGCGCCACCTGTATATCGCCGGCGTAAAAGGGTTGCCGAAACGTACTATGGCATTAACAGGGAATTAATGGGCCCTTGCTGAGTTGGCCACGAAGACCCATTCTGTTCAGGGTTGGTCACACTCACGGGTCAACACCTATCCGACGGCCTCCACGCATGAAGTGCGAGCCTGGGTAGGACTCTGGCCTTATGGTTAGTTTCCCCTGGGAATCAACCTTCTGGCGCTCCTGGACGGTCTGCGCACCGTGCGGCATAAGCCAATCGATTGCGCACTCTGACTAACAGTCGGGGTAGTCTGGAAGCAGTAATGTTTCCTATAGAGCGGGGGTGGTTGCTGACCTTAAGGCGACTGCTCTTGAAACAACCATCGGCTACCTGATCCTGGATGAACAAAGGATGTGGTCCGCGATAGATTCGGTATACAACGTTTCACCGCTTCGTAAGGGAGAGGACCGCGCAAGCGACCTCGAACTCAGAGCCAATTGAGAGACTAATCTGGTCGCAATTGGAAGTAAGGGCGTCAGTGTAAGCCCGCTGGGTAACACTCCTGGCTTATCTCGCGGTTAAGGCGTTGGCCTCTTACGGGTTTGTGGCGTAGCTAGACGGTGGACTGTTTTTGTCCTAAGTCTTCTGCGCTCACTCCAGGGAGATAGAACGACTAATCGTTAAAACTTCCTGAGGTGACGGGCGCGCCCGCTGTAGTCGACAACTCTAGTTATGGCATTAATAGGCCCTTGTTGAGTTTGCCTCGAAGACCCTTTTGTTCGGGGTCGGTCAACTCATCCGGCGGCTTCCGCGCAGGAAGTGCGAGCCCGGGTAGGACTAGTTTCCCCCAGGAGTTAATCTTCTGGCGCTCCTGTACGGTTTGCGTACCGTGCGGCGTAAGCCAATCAATTGTGCATTCTGACTAACAGTCGGGGGAGTCTGGAAACAGTACCTACTGTTTCCTATAGAGCGGGGGTAGTTGTCGACTTTACGACGACTGCTCTTGAAACGACCATCAGCTACCCAATCCTGGGTTAAGAGCCGGGCAAATGACGCCGTCGTCCGCGATTATTTCGGTATACAAACCGTCCAGGAGCGCCAGAAGTTTGACTCCTGGGGGAAACTAGCCCTAAGGCCAAAGTACTACCCGGGCTCGCACTTCATGCGTGGAGGCCGCCGGATGGGTGTTGACCCATGAGAGTGACCAACCCTGAACAGTATGGGTCTTCGTGGCCAACTCAACAAGGGCCCATTAGCTCCCCAATTCTGACTAACAGTCGGGGGAGTCTGGAAACAGTACTGTCTCTTATAGATCATGGGTAGTTGTTGACCTTACAGCGACTGCTCTTGAAACGACCATCGGCTACCCGATTCTGGTTTGATTAGCCAGGCAAAGGATGCCGTGGTCAGCGATAGATTCAGTTGACACCGTTTCACTGCTACGTAAGGGAGAGGACCGCGCAAGCGACCTCGAACTCGTAACCAGTCGGGAGACCAGAGTAATCTGGTTGCAACTGGAAGTAAGAACGCGAGTGTCGGCCCGCTGGGTAACATTCCTGGCTATCTCGCGGATAAGGCGTTCGCCTCTTACGGGCATGTGGCGGAGCTTGACGGTGGACTGTTTTGTCCTAAGTCTTCTGCGTTCACCTCACGGGAGACACAACGATCATATGTCGTTGAAACTTCCTGAGGTGACGGGTTCGCCAATTGTGGTTGACAGCTCTAGTTATGGCATTGAGCAATTAAATACCCTATACATATAATCAATAATATTACAAAAACAATCATTTTGAGTCGCCCTTAGCAGTGAGTAGCAGAACTACCTCCAATCCCGGATATCGAAAAGCGAGCGTTCGTTATTCGATATATTTAGATTCGGCACAAAAATTAAATCAACACCTGGTTATAACTTTATTTTCAACAGGAAAACAGCTTCAACTAGAGGAGTGCAACCAAAGTAGCAGTGAAAACCTTTTTTTTTCCACGTTGATTAAAAAGTGTATTTTATAATTAATGCCCACATCATTGATTTTTTTATTTTTTTATTTATTTTTATTTATTTAAATAAGCCAGTTGGTAGGAATCCCTACTCTTGGTATAGTCAAGTTGAGTAACTGGTATTATACCTTATGTGGTATAATATTTTTTTTTAATATCGACCATTATTTTTTAATTGTAAAACAATTAATATTTCAATTTAAAATAAAGATTTAAGATCTTTTTAAAATAATTGGAACTGCTTAAATACTGCAGATAGTCAAAGTATAAAAACGAAGAGTCGGTTATAAAAGAGTAAAATTAAGATTATAAAAAATATAAAATTAAATCAATAACAATGTCGCAATAGAAATGGTCAATATATTTTTTTATATTATAATCCATCTTTGATAATCAATGCTTGTAATGTAAATAGTAATGTAAATAATCAAATTTATAAAATTTAAAAAAAATCAAAAGTAAGAAAAGATTGTAATATAAATAATTATAGAAGATTAGGAAAATCAATACTCTCAAAGTCCTTAACAGAATACATTGGGTTCTTAATAAGTATATCCTGGACCTTGCTCTTAAATTGAACGTCTCCAAGACCCCTGACGCACAATGGAATCTTCTTATAAAATATATGGTATTAAGATTGCTTAATGTTATAATACGTTTTGGGAACCCTTCTGTGCCGGAGACATGCAGGTTGACGTTTGGCACTGACGCATTGTCCGGCGAAACCAATAGCAATTTATTTAGCCATCCATAATAACATTGGTAATTAATAGTTTTTTTTATAAGAGACTAATTGATTATAAAAATCGAATAATTTAACCATTGAGAACGATTCAATGATTAGTGCCATCTTTCGCATTTCTTTATATGCTGATTACATCGCAAAAATAATATGGAGAGTTAGAATGCCATCTATTAGTCTATTCGAGCATTAAAGCGCCTAATTATTATGTATTGAAACCGTTATAGCAAATTAAAATTAACATCTGTATAAATAATATTAAATTAATAAGAGCTATGATTTAAAAATTCGTTTGTTGATACTAAGTGATAAGTACTAAGCGACAAGTAATATACTAAGCCCGTGTAAACCTAGCAGTACTTGTTGTTAACTTTCTTAGAGATTGTGACAAGAACCGTGTACACGTTGGTATTAGCAGAAGGGTATTAGAGCGACTTGGGTTCAAAATGGAACACCCTATTTTTCATAGGATTTAAATTCCTGGATGAAATTTTTAGTTGTTTCGGAATTCCACCTTTCTGCAGTCATAATAACAAAATAGTTTTATCAAATGTCATTTAAACAGAGAAACGCGTGTGTTCACTTGTCACTAACCCTTGCCGCAGCTGTTCAGTGGAGTCAGCAAGCGGGTAGCCAGCCGCACAAGGCCTGAGCGCCGTGCCCGGGCACTGCTCAAGTACAAAAGGCTAAGTTTGAGTATAAAATAATTTTAAAGTACCTACCTTTCAAACGCTTCCCTAAAATAGCCGAAATCGTCTCGTTGCTGGTTGGCCCTTGCGAAAAATGCCTCGAAAAATACTTCAAACATTACTTGCCTAGTTCCTGCGATAATATTTATAGATTATCGACGGATTCATACACGCGCTGCCACAAACGTTTCAAGAACATGCTTTCGAAATTAAAAATGATTCTGCTGCCAAATACGATTTTGGAAAGACGGATAATTAAAGCGGATAATTAAGACAGATAATTAATTGGAAAGACGGATAATTAAACCTCTTTAAAGATCTTGGGCTTTCCAGAAAAATAATCAACTCTTTCTTAGAAAAATTATCTAAAACTGCGATTTGCGCATCTCAAATTCTATGGCTTCGAAGGGGGAGTGAATGGGTGGTAAGGTGAACGCTCACATGTGGCAAGACAGCTGTCCTAAACCTACCACAGCCGGTTCGTAAGTCCGGAATCCACTGCTCACCCCCCAGAAGTGTAAAAAATAGTATTATGATGGGCCCGACTCCGGTCGGTGAATTCCATGGCAGCTCCGTTTGTATTTATTATTTGTTCCAGATCAAGTATTCCAAAGTTTATCTCTCCATAGCAGAGCAAACGCTGCGTTCATATTTACGTCTTTAAGGCATGTATTTGTGCAAAAAGGCGTTTTCATCAGTTTTAGTAATTAAAACGAAGTATAGAAGCAAACGCGATATTGTTGTTGATTTACGCTGTGCAAATTCAACCAAAAATTGTTAATCTTGTTAAAAATATGCAAGCTTATCAGTCTCATTGATTGATTTGTTTTCCTTACCACTGGTGTATTTATTATATAAGCAATAAATAAAACCTATGTGATTTTTATGACTTTTATACACTTGTTTTCTTTTTATTTTTATTTCAAACCAGTTGATAGGAATTTTTACACTTGGCTATGTCAAAACTAATTAAAAATAACAAGTATAATATTTAAATAAATACCTATTAATATAAGATATGAATGTCGGTATTGCAAGGTATGAACGTTAAACATCCAAGCGCAGATTTTCTAGGTTATATAGAGGAAACAACATTTTCCAATATTTTCAATCAATATTCTTACCTACATAATTTCGTAAAATTTTCATGTGGACAATAGTACTTAATAATCAAACAAATATTGGATAATTTCACAAATTATCATACGGGAAGATATTTTAAAGAAAAACACAAATACAAACAAATCAGTAATAATAATTTAGTCAATAGCCAATAGTTAGATGAAAAAAACGCAATTGTAAAATAGTCAATATTAGAAAGAATAAGGAATAATAATAGTCAAGTAGGTCAACAGAGCTGCAAAAATTCATATTGTCGAAATCCTCAATGCTATAAATGGGGTTTTTAGTCAAAATACCCTGTACCTTTTTCTTAAAGTGAACCTCCCCAAGGCCCCTGATGTGTAATGGAAGTTTGTTGTAGAATAAGTAAGATTAGCAGAGAAAGCTATTGCGAACCTTACTCAGTCGCACCTTAAAATGACGCAAGTCCTCTTTATTTTGCGTATTATGCGAATGAATATTTGAGTTAGTTGAGGTATTTTTTCTCGTATACATGTTTTGGTATATACATATATACGCGGCGTACAAAGTCATGATACCAGATTCGATGAAGTACTGCTTGCAAGATGTTAGCGAAGATATTGAGAACAGATTTCTAATCGCTCGTTTTTACAATAGGACAGCGGTGTTGGCGTTTTCTTTCGGCAGCAGGGGGTGTAATAAGAATAACTTTAGAAATCTTTGCTTATAGCAGACGGAAACGGCAGTGTATATCCCCATTTATCCAGTTCACAAAATTCCTACTACGTTTCAATAAAAAGTCGCAGAACTTCCTTCAAATTTTAATACTTTATTCATACGTCATTTTCCTTATGTACAATTTCACAAATATAACAAAGTGATTATTCTGGACACAGCCTTTAAAATTTAACTATCAGCTAAAATAGCGCATAAAACGCGCCACTTGTGTTTATTTTTAACTATAATAATAAATAAAAGTTATTCTTTCTTTATGCTGTTGTAAGCTGTCATTTCTATGGCATATTTTTCCTTGGATCTTTCGAACATCGCAACGTATACCTAGAAATAAAAATAATATTTATTTGTATAATAGTATTTTTTTTGTATTTTTTTAATAATAGTAAATACTATTATTTTTTTAATAAAAGTATTTTTTTTGTATTTCCAGATTAGTCAGCCATTAAAAAAATACTATTCAGTTGAGTCAAATCAACCGGCATCCTTAAAGTGGATAAATCAGTAAGAGCAAATAAATAACTTTTGGTAAACATTTTGTGATAAAAAAATATTTAAAAAATAAAGAAAATCTTTCTATTTTTTTTTAAATTGTACAAACTTAACTTTGAAAAAAGTTTGAGAAACGTGCTGCGCAAAATATGGCAAATAATATTAGTGATATTTTTCCTATCGCTAGATGGCGCAGCGCGCTCAACGCCTTTTAAAAACAATTGGGCGGTGTTGACTACAACGGGCGAACCCATCACCCCGGGCATAACGATATGTGATTGTTCTTTCAGCCACGGGATGAGCATAGAAGACTTAGACAATGACTACCCGATATCTAGCTCCGCCAACTAGCCCGCAAGAGACCAACCCTTACCTACCAGTTATGGCCAGATTTCTCCGGCGTCCCGAGTTACAGGTTCTCCCTTGTGTAGAGGCTGGTTCGGTGTCTACCGAATCTAACGCAGACCACGGCGTCCTTTGCCCGGCTCTTCACCCGGTATCGGTTAGCCGAATGGTCGTTTCAAGAGCGGCTGCCACAAGGTAAACAACCGCCCCAGCTCTAGAGGAAACAAAGCAGTTTCCAGACCCGCCCGACTATCATTCGGAATGCAGTCGATTGGGTGACGCTGCAACGGTGCGCAAACCATCCAGGAGCACCCGAAGAACGATTCCTAGGGGAACTAGCCCGCAGGCCAGGGTCCTACCCGGGCTCGCACTTCTGCATTGACCCGTGAGTTTGGCCGACCCTTACGCACGAGTCATAGTCTTAGTGGCCTAACTGCAACATCATCTTGAAGATGTTAAATGGCTGGAGCAAGATCGATTCGGGTGGGGTCATTAGCTTCCGCTCCACATTGACAATATTACAAGAGTATGTGGTCAACAGCCCCGAATCTATGGAGGGGCAAACCGGGGTACATGCCCTGGGCGGCAATTTAAGGGAGCGCCAAATTCATGTGTTTGAAAAAAACTTGTTTCACTAGCATCCAGGGCCTAGCATCCAGGGGGCGTCGTACTATCGATTGTTCATTTGATTTTAGAACGCATCGAACGCATCTTTCCACTAAAGACTCCACGTCTATTACCAAATGTATTTTATATTTATAATAATAATAATAAATTATTTAAATATTTAATTATAGAAAAGCAAGCTTTTCTTACAACTACTCTGTCAAACGAGTCACTATAATTATTAGTCATTTGGTAATAGATGTCTAGTCTTTAGTGGAAAGACAATCTTGATGTGTGAAGCTGTAGCAAGATTAGAGTTTCAGAAATCTGGCAAATACTTGTTTTGAGTGGCAGCCAATAAAGTACTTATAGCCAATATGATACGGCACAAAAATAAGAAGATTGTAAAGTGTCTACCTGTTTTGCTTCCTCCGACAAAGACTTCCATTTCAACGCTAGCTGTTTTGTAACTTCTTGCTTTGAAGGTTCTCCGCTTGAAGGATTGATACAACTCGCCGCGACTATCAAAGGTCTTTGCTCTTGGCAGAACTGGAAAAATGCATTGCATGGCTTCTTTGGTGCATTTGGGTCCTTTTCAATCTAAAACGAAAATATTTTTTATATATTTAACTTTTATATATTTTTTATATTTTTTATATATTTTATATATTTAACTGAATAACAATATTGCAATAATTTTTACTTTAGGCCACTCTTACTAAGTATACACCTTGTTGTAATGGCAATAGTTCAGTATTATCATTGATTATATAGGGTATTAGATTGCTCAATGCCATACTACATTTTGGCAGCTAGGATTTCAGTGACTTGAAGTTCAAAAAATATATTAATGTTTTCTTATGTTTAGTAGCCCAATAGATGGCGTTATAAACATTCCTATACAGTATCTTATCTAAAAATACAACATTAATATAATACCGAATGTTTTTTTTTTATCATAGCTTTTATTATTTTAACCGCCCTAACTTTGGGTTATTATTCAAAAAGTAAGTAAATCGTTCTTTTTTTTCATTAATTTCTCAATAACAATACTTGTTAAAAATATACCACACAAAATATATAGCGGTTTATATAAGCGATTTTATATAGAGGTTTTAATATACTGGGTCACCCTAATACTGTAGGGTGAATATTTAATAAAATATGTATTTGTAAAATTGTGCAATATTACATATCATTTTCTTAAACATATATACTAGAATGTAGTGTTTATTCATATATTTGTATATATTATTACTTATTTTCCACTTAAATTTATTGTATATAATGTAAAGTTTACTTTATTTTTAGCCCTTAATTGCATACATATATATTTATTTTTTCTACTTTAAATTTTACTTTAATTTGTGTAAACAACACATTTGTTAGATTTAGAAATATTTAAAATTGATCACCTTCGTCAGTTCGCGAGTTACAAAAATACAGTTGGTATAACACAGCACAGCCAGAGACAGACCTTCTAGGTCTAGTTGGTTGTGCGATTTCGCCTCATTCGGATATGCTGGCATATTTATATGCATAGAGCTATGTTTTTCGCTATAATAATGTTTGTTCTTAATTATTCCTCATGTACAACAGTATGCATGTCCTTGTATTTTTTTGTTCTTGTACGTTATAAATAAATAAATAAATAAATAAATATAAATTTCTATATATATATATATATAATTTTTATATAAATTGTTCTATATGATAATATAGTGGACGTATCACGTACGTTCGTATAGGCAGGATGGTTAATATTATTTACATAAAGATGTAAATTTTAATTTACTTTAAGAGTTTGATTCCATAATAATTAGTCTAATGTCTAATGGCAAATAGACGGCATTCTAATATCTCCATATTATTTATGTTAGGCCTATAAAAAAATGCGATAGGTCCGCTCTCGCAAAGGTACGTTGTGCAAATTATATTTCAGCAATTGTTATTTGCGTAATTGTTTTTTACTGACTAAATTATTTCAGTCCAGAGATTGCCTTGATGCAAAGTTGCGTACCCCTGGGGGTACGTGTACCACTAATTGGGAAACACTGGTCTAGATCTATTCTTGTAAAGCTAGTCGTAAACAAATATTTTAAAAATCCACATATTATCAACGAATTATTATTTGATATGATTTAGATATTATAGGCAAGCCAGTAAAATAATGTAACTAATTAATGAGAAATTACAAATTTAGCGAATAAGTAAATTTGTCAATCTGTTACAATAACAGGTAATTTGTGAAAGAGGTAATGTTACGCATTATCACCAAAAATGTACCACCACAATTTCGGAAAATAAATATATTTCTATTTCTATAGAAAACACATGAATGCATAGCAGTCCTGGTGCAATGGAATGATAAACAGAAGGATCCTTCTCGGCTTACGCCCCCGCAGCTACCGCTTTAGGACAGAGGGGGATGGTCTATGTATGCATACCAAAATGCTCACGTACAGGTACGCAACAAAAAGTGTTTAAAACCATGTATTTCGTGACAACTCAATTGATAATTCTCACGTCAAAAATGTCACGTCACGTCGAGTAACTTATAGTTGGGGGAGCCAGCCAAAAAAGTGCAAGAATTTTGGAAAAGCTGTTTTTTATAGATCAGGCAGTATTTCGGCCATAGAATACCGGGGTACAGTCAGCAGGCCAGATTCCGGGACACCTGGCGATGGCATACTAGGGGAGGTGTAATTATAATTAGTACCCGAAGTGTTTTGGAAATGCTGAAAATTCATCAGTCGACAGTGGATACAATAAAGAACTCGAAACATATGGTCAGACTGCTTCATAATCGAACGTCGCGTATGTGGCGTCGATTTTTTGAATTATTTCGATCTTAAGTGGCTTTCCAGTGTAAGTATTGTGTACTAATGTCTAAACAACTATGTGTAAGGTTTTGAAGACAATAGACTTTTGATTTGATTTGAGTGACACTGACCTGTATATATACCATAAAATGGGGTATGTCTATATCTCGAAAGTATGTTTATGTGGCTGAGCTCATTTAAGCTTTATTATGATGATATCAAAAGGATAGCTGAAGGCTGATGCGATCTGTAATCATGAAAATTAACCTTTGGTTTGTCGGCCCTGGCCTTCCGTTTGACCGGAGCTTTCTTGGTCGACCCGGTGGACTTTTCGTGTGCAGGCACTTTGGGCCCGTGTCCGGTATTATTCAAAACATTCCCTGCGCCTTTTTCAGATTTGGGAACGGCGAAGACCTGTCGCCGATTCGTCAGCGCGGGTTTCACATCGTCGTCGGATGATGCCACATTTCTGTAATCGTCGGCGTAATTATCCAGTCGGTTCATCAGGAATTTTATCTCCTTTTTGTAGCGACGAGTCATTCTTTTCATCTGATGAATCCTGGAATAAAAGAAATAATTACAGCGTATGATTTAAGATGAAATTGGAAAGATCACACAGTGGGATCTTATAACAGACTTTTTACTTTTAGCAAATATATGCTGATACAGTCAATAGTCTTTTATTCAACCAAAATTGCTACAGTTGGATGCATCATAATAAAACACAATGTCGAAATAAAAACGTATAAAACAGAAATAATGAAAAATATCACAACAAAAAAAAATAATAGGTTGTGTCACCTCAATACTTTCCAACCCCAACACCCATTCCCACGCCAACCCCTAACCCCCTCCCCCGCGATCAATCACCTCTCCCAGTAGTATTATTGTAATATATTAGTAGTATTTTCATCCTATATTCTATAGTATTTTCCGTGGTATTAACCTTGGAATGCTACCTGGGCTACAGGCGCACCCCACTCATTCCCCGGTATAGCATGTTGCACCGCTGCTGCCCCGTATAATAAACTTTGGTGGCAGTCAGTACCAGCGTTTGTGCCGGTTAGTGCGGCTGTGTTGGTTGCTATAATATTACGCCGTTGGGGTGACCCTGTTTAAAATCATGGTGGCATTCCAAGGTTAAAATGGTATTTTTCCTATATGATGTAGTACTTTCTTAACCCGTTGAGTATGATACGACCAAATCCGGTTCTGAAACAATTATCCGTTGAGTATGATACGACCAGATCTGGTTCCGCGTTTTTTTTCACTTCTTTGACGTTCTCATATTTATTCATAATTATCTAATTGTTTTACAAAATGATATTTCAATATTCTATATTCGAAATTTCAATGCAATCATTGTGCAGTTGTTCTTTTTATGATTGGTGTAGTAGTTTCGTAGTTATAGTACTTTAAGGTCGATGTCGCCAAAATCCTGCAAAAGAGACAGATGCATCCATGAAAATACCCATTTACTCCAAGGGTTAAACATGGCGGACTTAAAAAATATTTTTGTCTCTTGTATATGAGATATTCCAACTGAAATTTCACAATGTGGATTCGACCCAACAAGGCCGAATTTTCAAGTCTTTAAGTTCAATATTTTAAGATTGAAGTATGACTAGCGCGCCTCCTGGTGGATCGATTTCAACCACAATCTTTTCAACTCTTTCTTGCTTTAACCAAATGATGCCTGCATGCCAAATTTTAGCTCAATCGGATGAAGCGTTTGGGCGCTATCGTGGAGGAATACACACAAAATAAAAGATAAATGCCCAATAATCAAATACTAACCGACAATAATATAAATAAATACAAACGGAGCTGCCATGGAATTCACCGACCGGAGTCGGGCCCATCATAATACTATTTTTTACACTTCTGGGGGGTGAGCAGTGGATTCCGGACTTACGAACCGGCTGTGGTAGGTTTAGGACAGCTGTCTTGCCACATGTGAGCGTTCACCTTGCCACCCATTCACTCCCCCTTCGAAGCCATAGAATTTGAGATGCGCAAATCGCAGTTTTAGATAATTTTTGTAAGAAAGAGTTGATTATTTTTCTGGAAAGGCCAAGATCTTTAAAGAGGTGAAATAGAGATTTAGCTGGCAGGCCACGAGCGCCAACTTCCACCGCGTGAAGGTGAACAGTGAAGCCGTTCCGGGTTACGGCATTTGCAAGATCATGGTATTTATTTAATTTGTACTCGTGGTCTTTTGGGATATTTGATTCCCATGGAACAGTTAATTCTACAATAAGAGCCACCTTCCGAGATAGAGAGTAAAGAGTTATATCTGGACGGAGGGCTGTGCATCCGAGACTTTCAGGGAATTTATACTGCTTAGAGACCGAATCAACCTCCAGAGTCCAATCTGTAGCTTTCTCGATTATTGAGAAAGGTTTTGTAGTTAAATGTTTTTTGCCTTTAGAGCCATCCCGCACAAACTGTATTGGGGGTTTGGAGGATACTGTCAAACCCTTGTTGGCACGAGCCACTGAGAGACTAATTACCTCGCGAATAACAGCGAGAACTTTGTCATGGCGGTAAGTGTACCGTCCTTGATCTAAGGCCACCTTGCAGCCAGCTAGAATGTGTCTAGCTGTGCAAGGGGTATTGCTACAGAGGGGACAAGAACTATCCTCGGCAAAGCTCCAACGAGCGAGGTTACTGGGGTCTGGAAGTGTATGCTGAAAGGCATTCAAATAAAATTTCAGCATCTCTGGCGTCCAGTCATAGAGCATTACCTTCCAGTGCATTGGAGGCGGAATGCAAAAGTCACCAATTGTTGTCCAGTCATTCTGGCATTGAAGGCCAATAGCATGAGCCATACTCTTGCTGTCGTAATCTCCCCGCAAAAGAGACTTCTTCAAGTCCACGTCGCTCGTGGTTGTACTGCCATACCCCAGACCAGTGCCATTCTGGCTGATTCCAGTAAGGAACCTTTTGTGGAAGTCTACGCGGGCTTGTAGTTCATTTGAATCACTACAGCCACTTATTACGTGCTTCGATATTGCCGGATCTTTGGAATTGCACAGAATCGAATTTTTGGTTATTCTGGAGTTGGCGTAGAGCAGAGAGGGCAGTTTAAGCGCTAGCCCAAAATTTTGTTTGGACCTGAAGAGAGTCGAGGGGTCAGCTGGTTTGGCTAAGGACAGCCAGGATTTTAAACTAGCTGTCACCAGTGCATCTAGACGGGACAGTTGGGTTTTGGTAAAATCGTAATGAATAATCAAAATTACCGAATTATTCCTACAAGGTAACACAAGAATAATCCATTTCAATGGTTTTCTTATTTATACTTTAACCTATAGGTATTTGTACATTTACATGTAGTTATAGAGGTATCTTAGAGAGATGATATTATTTTTCATAATAAGTATGTATTTTGAAGATATTGCAATATTTTTTTACCTTATAAATAGCATGTGTGATGAGCCAGTGGTTAACTCTATATTCGAATATTTCTAATTTAAGTCTCATATTGACTTTGGAAGGTTATTGACCACTCGGAAGCCAACCCTTATACGCAAAACAACTGCGCCGCAACTTTTTGGTAAACTTTGTGAATAAATACTAACTATATCGTTTTTTCATGAATTCTCTCTTGTTACCTAGTAATTAATCTTGTTAGCCATGTATATTGGAGTAAAATACTATGTTTAGTCAATCAGTCCTTTTTAAAAAAAAAAAAAATAATTTTCAATGTTATTACAAATGGCCAAATAAATTGCTATTAGTTTTGAGGGACAGCGCTATCAGCGCCGCCTGCATGTTGCCGATTTAGAAGGGTTGCAAAAACGTACTATGGCAATGAGCACTCTAAAAACCTATATAATCAATGGTGTTAGCAATCGTAGAATCCACGATGGACGGAAAGCGTACACATCTCTATAGCAGCCACATTTGTCCCCATTATTTTCACCCTTCTAGTTTAGTTTGGAATTATTGCAGTATAGGTACCTTTCTCCGAAATCGAAAAAACAAAGAAATACTACTAGGTTAGATCATTGTAATGCTAAATGTGAAAGAAAAAAGCTTCGGACGCGTAAATTTTCAAAACCAAACTTACATGCAAAAAAAAAAAAATTTTTTTTACCTCAGTTTTTAAGGTTGTTTTAAAAAAACCTAACCTAACCTAACCTACCGCCAAATAGGTGTTTATGTATTATTTAAAAAAAAAAACTACCGAAATGTATGGGTTTGGCGCTTTTTTGAATGCCTATATCTCGCTTATTTATTGAGACCGAATAAATATTATTGCAGATTCGGAATCAGCGTGGTGAATATAGTCTGGTGACGTTAAAAAATCAACAATCTTGAAGAGGTACCTATACTGCAATAATACCCCAGAATCTTCCGACAACCTATGATTAGATGGACCAAGTTAAAGTTTACAACCACCTATTTTCGCCGAGAATCACAGACCGATAATATTAATCGCCATGCCATAGTTTAGTGGGAAGTGCACACAACAGTAACAAAAAGCACGACGAAAAAACTTCCAAATCTCTTCAGCCACAAATGTAACGATTCTCTTAACGATTGCGCCTCACCTGTGCACAATCCTCTCGATATCTTGCTGCAAAACTTCGCATCTTTCCAAAAGCAGTTGATATTTTCTTCTATAAATGTCCACCTCGGGCGGCAGGCTGACGTCCATCTCGTCAGAGTCGTCCGAAATATTCGAGTTAATCTGCGGTACTGTCATTTTGATTTATTTAAAAGTGTCAAACGAACCGAGAAGAAACGATTTCCAGACCGAGTTTATTATTTATTTTCAGCCATTGGCCGACCGGCGACGTGTGGCGCGATAAAGCGGACTGCGCGCTAAGCCCACGAGAAAAGTGTCATGCGTCTCTTTCTATGCTAAGGATAGAAAACGATACGTAACGTCGCATTGGTTGCATTTTCCAAATGAAAACTTCCTGTCCGGATTGTGTAATATGGTTACAAACATGGCGACTCGTCCAAAGGTGCCGTATAACATTGCCAGTATTAATATTGATTATATTAATATTGATTACATAAAAAAAAAAAAAAAATGCGTACTTTTAAATGGAATTGAAATTTTAGTATTAAAAGAAATATTAATGTATAATTTATATTTTTTTAGAAATTCTAAAAGGTCGGTAAATGCCGCTTCCTGTTTTGTTTCAGCGTTGCCAACGTTCCATTGAAATCACATTTATAAATTATACAAAAATATTAAAAATATATTTTTATCATTTACTACGTCTATACTGCTTCGAACTATAACCAGACTAGAGAGCGTAGAATAATATCCAAATTTGGTAGGCGGGGCGCGATGCGCGAGGGGCGTCATTGTGACTCCTTTCCTGAACCTCGCGGGTTGAGATTGGCCTCTGCCGGGCTTTTAGCGGAGCTGAAGATCGACTTCGCCTTCAGTTTTTGCGACTCACTACAGAGACAGCAGCCGTTATAACATCCTGATATGCTGAAACGCTCGCAACAATTAACAAACTTCAACTACACTTACACCACAGTATACCAGACAGTAGCTTCTCTTAGAACAAAATTTAAATCGAAGGGAATACGTCACGAGTCGTAAGGGCTCGTATATGGCCGCCAGATGTCTAAGTGTTCGAAAAAGTTTCCAGCTTTTACCTGCCCATAATGGTAACCAAAGGCGTTCGTCGAGACGTACCCATTTGCCCACATTCCTCGAACCCTCTTCCCGCAATGCCCTGTAGCTCGAGAGTAAAGCTACTGTTTGGTATACTCTGTTTATCGAGAACAGATAAAAACAACTTAACTGCACAAAACTAATAGGAAAGACCCCATGTAACATGATGCTTTAAATAAAATGGAGAGGATACGTGTATAAGAATCTGGTCAAAGAGTTAGATCTTTGACATTACAAAGTATAAAAAAAATAATGAGGTATGGTTTTTAAATTTAGGTAAGAACGAAGAAATTATTATTAAAAATAAAAAATCGATAAATGACATTATATTTAAAAAAGCTAAAAAAGACGTTTTTATGAGTAGTGTTCTAAAAAGCTTAAAATAATTACTTCCATGAAATCCTACAGATCGAACTGTAAACTAATTGGTCAACTTTATATTTTTATAAAAAAAGATCTGGTAATTAAATCGAGTAAGTCTACAGTACCTACGAATAAAGGTCTCAAATGTTATATTATATTTTGAATTTTGTCATTCAGTCATTTCGTCAGTCTTGCATTTTGAATTTCAGAGAATACAACGTTGGTTTATTCTCAAGTAACACGCTATGTTACGAAGCGTTATCCATAACAATAACTGAATGTTTAGGTAAATTAGAATTTACTTCCTGTGTTACCAATTTAATAAAAAATCTCCGTTCGGGCCATCGTGACAGCTATTACATTTATTTTTACGAATTAGAAGGGCGTTTTTTTTATAATTCCTGCTTCCCCTCCCTCAACATATTAGTAATCCATTACCTTCCGTTGACTGTCAGCAAAATGATGAAGCATGCGAAGTATTGTCATATGTTTAATCAAAATCAGTGTTTTTAAGATATGCATCCTCGTTGACAGACGTTGAAATACTTACCATCGAAGACAGATATTGAAATTAACGAAGATGCCCAAAGATTTACAGAAAATCATTCCGAAGACAACGAGTTAGTGTTTGCAGTTGAAATGGATCACTTTAATATCACATTTCATATCACAATTAAAAAAATCTGATGAAACAGTGCTAGGTTCGTAGAAATCGGCATCGCACGGCATCGGCACGGCATCGCAATCGTAGAAAATAAATTTTGAAAATTTGGCGTAATCAACGTTCCCAAATTATGTTACGACAGCGTTTAAAATGTATATATGTCTTATGATTACGAACTCTACTGGTGAACGATCTTTTTCGAGGTTGAAACTGATCAAATAGTCAATATAGTCAATAGTCTTTTATTCATCCAAAATTGCAAATACCGTAGGATATGTCATAATAATAATGGTTTGAAACACAATAATCAAAATATAAATTTTAAAAATATTTTAAAAAAATGTTTTTAAATGTCAAAGAAATGAATTGCCTAAAACTAACGCAACGAATAATCAGGAAAAATAATACTAAAAATAACAAAAGTCAGACAAAAATAAAAGATAAATGCTCAATAATCATATACGTAAGATGATAATAAATGTAATGAATAATCAACTATTATCAAATTATTGCAAAAAGTTTTACCTCGTATGTTTTAAAATAACATTAATAGTGGTATTTTAGACATATGACATTATTTTTAATAATAAGTATGTACCTGTTAAAGATATTGTAATATTTTTTTGAAGTCGTCTGCCTTATAAATATAATGCGTGATGAGCCAGTGTTTACCTCTCTATTCGAACAGTTTTGGTTCTAAATCTCGTAGTGTAGTTGGAAGGATATTAAAGAGTTTGAAGTTTATTACGAGTTTAAATACACGAATGACTTATGGCTCATAGTCAAACGGACTTTGGGAGGGCTATGTTGGCTTTGCTTTGAGTGTCATGGTCAGGTATACGTGTATTAAGCGTACACCCGTGTAGGTATGTTGTTTTTAGCATACACTAAACAAGTGAGAATATACGCTGATGCTATAGTAAGAACTTTGGCAAAGAAAAAATCACGTGGTATATTATTGCCACTGAATACAACGTATTGAAAAAGGTGAATGTCCAATATGTCTTAAAAGATTTACCACAAAAATAATGACAGTGAATATTTAAAGTTTAATTGTTTTATACAGTTTTATAAAACTTTAATATTTGTTTAACAATATTGCAATATTTTGTATATCAATGTTTGTTTTGTTTAATAAAATTGTTTTGTGAAGATTTTGTTGTTCAACACATATTAGGATATAATTTGCAAAGTACAACGGGGGGTCCGAGATTTCGATGGCCTACAAGCCTCTACATAGGTTAATCCAGTATTGGGTAGTCGCGACCAGGAATAGGATTTGGTTGGAAAGAGTTGGATGCAGTTGACGAATCCGTAATGACGTCAAAAATCGATGAGCAGGTAAGAAAAGCTTGAAGACACTTGCGACGACACAGATATGTAACAACCTTTCACCAAAAGGCTCGTTTAAAACTGATTGCAATAATAATATAAATTTATTGAAGTCGTTTGCTTTATCAGGAAATATAAATTGTTTACATCGCTTTCCAATACTTAATGATGTTCTTGATAGTTACATATTAGGGTATTTCAACCCACCAACACACAACGGTAGACTCTCGGTAAGCATATTCTTATCAGGTTTTCACGGGCGTGAAATATGAATACGCAGCGATGTCGATATTATTTGCATTTATAATCCTTTTTTTGGCACGCATAGGGCCGTCTGTCACATTACTCCATGCCCCCCCCCCCCCACCTTACTTCCACCGTTTTTGGGAAGTTTCCCCGAATTATATTGGACTATACTATAACGGCAACCGTTGAACGAATGTCGAATGTCCAAAAGCTAAAATAATCGTCTGGCAACGCTGCGGCTTCGGCGGGCTGTCAAAAAATGTACAAAAACGCCCCGCGCAAATTGATTTTCCGTTTTCCGCCCCCCAGAAGAAATAGAAAGATGTAGATGTTGAAATAAACGCCGCAGCGTGTTTTCCTCCGGCATGTCGTGAATATAAATTACAAGAGGGGAGTTTTCCCCGATGTACGGCATTGCGGATGTATCCGCAGCTCACTCGATATTACAACACTGGGAAAACGACATTTTTCGGAGTTGCGAAGAAAGTGCGGGTTTATTTATTGCAGATGGGCTAGCTTGGATCGTTGTAATATAACGGAAATGGTATGGCAGCTACAAATATCAAGTCGTTTTGTGCTACTCGGATTGCTAATTTTCGTGCTGATGTTGTACTTGTCCTACACTTTTAATTATTGCGTGATATCAAACATAAACAATGCTCTTAGAAAGGTGAGTTACGTCCTTTACTCTTAAATTTGGTGGTTGCCTTTTATTATCATGGCCAGATTAAAAAATTTATGAAATACGAACAGTTTGGTCATCTTAGTTATTTAGTGTATGCTAAAAACAACATACACAAATTTACCCTTAATTAATAACATGCACGTACATGATCACGACACTCGAAACAAAGCCAAAATAGCCGTCCCCAAAACCCGAAAGTCATTTTTAAAGGAACCGGTAAGTATAGGCATTTTGCATCGTTTGACAGATCGGCTCGTAGCCCTTTCGGCTGGCCCCCTTATATATTATATAAATATATAATATCCATGACTAACAATATTAGTTATTAGGTAACAAAAGGCAATTCATGAAAAAACGATATTGTTAGTTTTTATCTATAAAATTGTCCAAAGAGTTGCGGTGCAGTTTTTTGCATGCGAAGGCTGGCTTCCGACCGCTTAAACTCTTCAATAACCTTCCAGTCAATACAAGATTTAAAACCAAAAATATTTAAATATAAAGTAAAACACTGGCTCTTCACACATGCTATTTGTAAGGTAGACGAGCTCGAAAAAATATTGCAATATCTTTAATGTAGGTACATACTTATTATGAAAAATAATATCATCTCTCCAATATACCTCTGTAACTACGTATAAACAAACAAATATAGGTAAGAGTATAAATAAGAAAGCCATCGAAGCGGTTTATTCTTATGTTAAAACATACCATAAGCTTTTGCACAATCGACTAGACAGCCCAGCTAGTCTAGAAAAAGTTCCATTTCGTGTGCCACCGTGACTAACGAGGAGCTCTTATTATAGAATGAACTGTTCCATGGGAATCAAATATCCCAAAAGACTACGAGTACAAACTAAATAAATATCATCCGAAACGGCTTCACTGTTCACCTTCTCGCGGTGGAAGTTAACGCTAGTGGCCTGCCAGCCAAATCTCTGATTCACCTCTTTAACCCCTCATGCCCCAATTGGCTATATCAGCCACAACACGATTCAGCGTGACGGCCCCGTTTTAATTTTATTTTTTTTAATTTGTTTTATTTTATTATGTTAATATGTTTTATTTTAATTATGGGTACAGTGGTTTGGCACTAATTAATGTTTTGGTGAGACAGTGTCATAATTCAATTTTTTTACTAATTTTTATAAAAAAATTTTGGGACATCAACTTGTCAATCGGCTGAGGGGCCGAGGCCTGAAGAGTTAAAGATCTTGGTCTCTCCAGGAAAATAATCAACTCCTTCCTAGAAAAAATATCAAAAACTGCAATTTCCACATCTCAAATTTTATGGCTTCGAAGGGGGAGGGAATGGGCAGTAAGGTGAGCGCTCACATGTGGCAAGACAGCTGTCCTGAACCTACACAGCCCGTCGTTAGTCCGGAGTCCACCGCTCTCCCCCCAGAAGTATAATAATAATATTATGATGGGCCCGATTCCGGTCGGTGAATTCCATGGCAAATCCGTTTGTATCTATCTATTGAAAACCCAACCAGGAATCAAAACAGGAACCTTACAATGTAAGATCGGGCGACCTAACCACTATGCCACCGGGCCGAGTTGATAGTGATAGATAAACAGAAAGAATAGATTAAAAGAAGAACGGAAACATCAACCCTCACTTTACTATGTGCCTTTACCCATATGAGATATATTCTATTTTAGTGTCCCATGGTTGTTTAACATTCGTAGTAGTAAAATTGTTTCCAGCCTTTGATGTCACCTGGATCTAAAAGATCTATTGTAACTACCCACTTTGTGGTTGGGTCAGTGGTCTGCTAGAAGCCCGGTGCTGCTTACAGTTCACTGACCGATCACTGACCTTCAAGTTGTGCAGATCGCTGGGTTCGAGTAAGGCTCACCCCAGTAAACTGTGTCTTTTTGTGGCGAGGCCTGGGCAGTGACCAACGATGTGTTTGCTGTCTTCAGGTTCTTCGCCACATATTCGGCAGTCCGTGCTCTCGATCAAGCTAAGGTTGAATAAATGTGCTCTAAGGGACGTGTGTCCGGTGAGGAGTGGTTCTAAGGTTCTTCTTGCTCATGTCAAGTATTGCCTTGGTTTTCTTAGGAAGTGGTTGCTCCATCATAGCCTTTGCCTGGCGACATCCTTGACTCTGTTTCCAGGATGCCCGATGTTCCTGCTCCAAGCAGTCCTTGATGATTTTCTCACCTATAGCGAAGGTTACCCTAACTACTGGCTCCACTGGGTATTCCAGTGTGTCCAGTTTTGCCAGACTGTCGGCCTCTTCGTTGCCGGGTATGCCTTGATGGCCTGGTGTCCATATTAAGGTGATTTTGTTGGCTTTTCCCAATTTGTTGAGCTCTTGCATACAGTCCTAGACCACAGAATATTCTGTTGTGGCTTTAGCCAGAGCGTCCAGTGCTGCTCTGCTGTCAGAGCAGATGAGGATTATTTAACATTAGGTTTATTTAACATTGAAGTTGGTGGCACCCAGCGTTTCGGCAACACTAAGTTTTAATGTATTATTTATGCAGTGCAGTAGCTCGAAATACGATCAAGATCACTCTGAAGGCATAATACGTAACTGGCTGATTTAATTTCTTTAAATATTTTTGTATCATCTTTCACATAGCAAATCTGGAATGAAGAAAACATGTATAGTCTGCATACATATAAAATGTAAATCTCATTTGTCTGCGATTTTTACCATACAGTCACAGTGTAAACAGAATTACCAGTGTGCCAACGAACATCCCTGCTTAGGGCAACCATGAAGTGGGGGGGGGGGGGGGGCGAAAAGCGGGAGGTGGATTCCAGTGAGGAAATGTGCTTGCGAAATAATTAAACTAGCGTTATGACACTGGTAGTTCTATTTATACTGCGGTGCAGGTTACCTTATTTATTTGAATGAACCATTATGGGAGCGAATGGAAGAACTCTCAATGGGCTGTAGCTCTAAATATGATGATGCTATTTCTATTTTGTTATGTATTAAATTAAATAATTCTGTTTCTATTTTCAGAATGTTCAAAGCTCGACGAGGAATTCCCAGATTGGTGATTATACAAAGGTTGAAAAGAATTCATCGAAGTTAGCGCGTCAATTGCCCGACGTTTTGGTCATCGGTGTTAAAAAATGCGGGACGCGGGCACTATTGGAATTTATAAGGTCTGTTGTCGTGTGGAGATTCATCTTCTATTTTCAGTTTCATGTAGCTTCATGCAGCTTGGGCCTGATGGCCTGGCTCTGTTTTTAGGTTGGCTTAAATCACGGTTCAGCCGCTATGCAGTAGCCTCCTGGAAGAGGGATCGAACCTGGAAAGGGCGTTGTGAACTCTGCCTGCGGCTGTTACCTGCAGTCGTAGACAGGTGGGATTGGAGGTACAAATCCGAGAAACACCTCGGGCGGAGCGGTGTGCGGAGTCAGCCAATCGTTTGCGTGATCCGGCGAATAACCGGGGGAGTCTGGAGAAGCGGGGGTAGTTGTTGACTTAGCATCATCTCTCCTTAAAAACAATTCGTTGGCCACCCGATCCTGTGCAGGCTTGACATACGACAAATTCCATTTGTAAATTATTGCCAATAGTCAGGTAGAGGCCGCGCAAGCCACCTCGAATCTGTGACCAGACTGAAGGATGAAGAAATCCGTCCAAACCTGATAGTAAGGTTTGGACGGATTTCTATGTGTCGACAACAAACCATTCTATGTTTCCACATTATGTGTCGACAGCAAACTCCTCATGGACTCTTTACTTCAGCCTATTTGGTTGTATGGCATTTAAATGTGGTGTGTAGCAAGCGAGTACCAAACTCTCTGTAGAGCTTGCAGAATGGTTTTCTATGGGATGTTGCGAATGCATCGTGTTTTACAAGAAATGATGAAACTCATGACTGCCTGAAAGTCTCCACTATTGCCCCAGAAATTGTTCGATACAAAATCCAATACGCTGAATGATTGGCATCCCATCTGAATCCCCTCGCAGCCAAGGTATACCAAACAGTAGATTTACTCCGAGCTACAGGGCAATGCGGGAAGAGGGTGCGAGGAATATGGGCAGAGAGGTACGTCTTGATGAACGCCTTTGGTTAGCATTACGCGCAGGTAAAGGCAGGTGACTTTTCAAACGTTTCCATATCCGCGTGGGCCGAGTAGCGGGACATCTGGCGGCCATATCCGAGCCGTTACGACTCAAGACGTATTCGCTTCGATTTCAATTTTGTTCTAAGTGAAGCTACTGTCTGGCATACTGTGTCGCATCTGAGCTGTTTAACCCTTAGAAAGCCACCATGGGAATGAAACTCACGACGGCATGTATTCAACCCTCGCAAATTTGTTTGTAAGGCTGTGTTAGTGCATGCATACTAATATAAAACGGTGGCTTATTCAATGAAGGCGACTTTTACGACATATAATTGCATAAATACGGATATCCGCCGCCTGCGAATTGTCACAACAGGAAAACCGATCGGTGGTATTGATATTTCAGCGGTTAATCAATCCAATGTGGTTTATAGATTGAAGGGAAATCAAGTTCTATAGAAAGGGGAATTGAGGCATCAGCCTCGTTCCTTCATATTCCCACGTCAATAAACATCACTGAAGAAATTCGATTATGGTCAAATGACCGATCTCAAATCTATCCAGATAACAAAAAAAAAAGGATATAATATATTACCTGTTCTTCTACAGACTCTTTCCTCACACACAATAGAACTTTATTCTCTTATAATGAGTATTAATTTAGCATATTGATAATTTTCAGAATACATCCCGATGTACGGGCTGCGGGATCCGAGGTTCATTTCTTTGATAAATATTACCACAAGGGCTTGGAATGGTACCGGTTAGTGTAGTTTGGTTTGAGTTTGCACGTATTTTAAACTCATCCAAAATAATTTTTTTTTTGTTTGTTTATTTAGCCAACATATGCCGCTTACGACAAAAAAACAGGTTACGATGGAGAAGACACCATCTTACTGGGTCACTCATTCAGCGCCACGAAGAGTCTACGCTATGAATCCCAATATTAAATTACTCGTCGTGGTGAGAGATCCTGTGACCAGGGCTATTAGCGACTATACCCAAGCTGCTAGGTTCGTATTTTATAGTTTTTTGATACCTTTTTCTTACCTTCTCTAATTTACATGACGTTAATGTTATGCAAGTTCCCATAATTCTATAGCACCATGCGGCGGTTCCTTTTGAAAAACTGTTGTAATATTCATTTTCAAAAATAGGTGGTGATATATTTTTTTTAAATATGGCTCACTAGCGAAAATAGATTCTAGCAAAAAACGCACTTTTACCTTTTGAAAGGTCATGTTTTGAGATTTTTTCATCCAATTCATGGATTAGATTGAGTAAAACCATTTATTATAATATATGGTATTAGATTGTAGTATGAGGTGCAGCGAGAACTAATACTATGCCATTGAGCTACTATGACATACCACCCGCCATATTCCCCCAGATATTGGGCCGTCCGATAATTACTTGTTCCGTTCGATGGCACATGGTCTGGCTGATCAGCGGTTCCGCTCATTTGAAGACATAAAAAACTGGCTTGATTCTAGGATAGCCTCAAAAGATGAACACTTTTACCGTAACACAGCGAGAACTTGCAGATTATTTATTGTGAAAAAATGCTATTACTTTTTCCCATCTTTCTGGCAGAGCTCGAATACCGTTACGGTAAAAGTGTTCATCTTTTGACGTTATCCACTAATCGAGCCATTTTTTTATGTCTTCATATGAGCGGAACCGCTGATCAGCCAGACCATGTGCCATCGAACGAACCAAGTAATAATCGGACGGCCCATCTGGGGAATATGGCCGGTGGGGAAGGACTTCCCATTTGAGCATTTCCAGGTAGGTTTTAACGGGTTTGGCAAAGTGAGGCCGAGCGTTGTCATGCTGTAGAATCACTTTTTCATGCCTCTGCTCGTATTGTGGCCGTTTTTCGCGCAGTGCTCGGCTCAATCGCATCAATTGGAGTCGATACCGTTCCCCCGTGATGGTTTCGTTGGGTTTCAACAGTTCATAATAAATAACACCGACCTTGTCCCACCAAATACGCAATATAACCTTTGCAGCGAGAATATTCAGCCGAGCCGACGACGTAGAAGCATGACCGGGCAATCCACATGACTTTCTTTTCTTTGGGTTGCTGTAATGAATCCATTTTTCATCACCCGTCACGATGCGATAAAGAAAACCCCTCCTTGTTTGCCACTGGAGCAGTTGCTCACAGGCGAAAAAACGACGCTCAACGTCGCTTGGCTTCAAATCATAAGGAACCCAAGTTCCTTGTTTTTGAATCATTCCCAACGCATGCAATCGCTTGGAAATGGCTTGGCGGGTACCTCCTAATTCTGAAGCAAGCTCTTCTTGCGTTTGACACGGATCCTCATCGAGCAATGCTTCCAATTTAGCGTCTCTGAAGGACTTTGACCTTCCTTCACGCGGTTGGTCGTCATCGAAATCAGCGTCTTTGAAGCAACGGAACCAATCACGGCGCGTTGTTTCACTTAGAGCAGCATCTCCGTAAAATATTAAAAAAAAATTGTTTCACTATAAGAGGGTAGATTCAAAAGTTTCCAGAATGGGCAAGAAAACGCAGTAATTAAACAGGTTTTTGTTTTTATTTTTCAACATATGGAGTTGTGCAATCTAACACCATATATAATCAATGCCAATACTAAGATCAAACCAATAAAAAAGAGAAGAGTACATTGAGTGAAACAGGCACTGGTTTTGCTAAATGTACTTTCTCTGTATATCATTTTTGAAATTATATTATGTATTATTGAGACTCACTAGGGGGTAAGAGTTAGGAGGAAATGGGGAGTGGAAGTTGACAAAAAGGGGAGGTTACAGAGACCAGAAGGGGAACCTAGATATTTTTTTTTTTTAAAAAATGCAATCGGAAACGCTGCAGGATATCGAAATTCCTATTAAAAATTTCCTTACCTTGGTTCTTCACTTTGTAGGTAAGAATAATATAGATACTCAAAAAATCAAACAAATTCAACTACTTTTGACAAAATTTTACCTGAAACAGCATATTATATAGGAATTTCTTCCCGATGAATTGATGAATGCCGATGGCCGATGAATTGAAAAAAAAAATACTGCTAACCATGTTTTGCTAACATACTTTTTATAATACTAATGCTGTCACTGTAACAAAAATCCATGCCCCTCCTCTCTTCTTCACCTGTTACTTTAAACAGCGGCTGCAAAGTCTATAAGTTCGCTTGAGGTACGATCTCCAAACTGGATTCCTATGAATCCTTGCGGCATTACATCATTGTAACACTACACAGTTGTCTGTCTAGTTATGGTTGAAATCGGTCCACCGGGGGCGCACTAATCATATTTCCGTCTCGAAATATTGGATTTTAAGACTAAAAATTTGGTGCACAGATGCCTTGTTGGGACGAAATCCCATTGTAAAATTTTGGTTGTAATATCTCATATACAAGCTACACTATTTAAATTCCGCTATCTGTTGGTGCTTGGACCAACCCCGCCCTTAGCCGAGAAAGTCGTCCGCCGGCCTTAGTCCGCCGGCTGCGGGAGGGCGCCCATCAATTTGAGTTATTAAATTAATTTTCAGATGAAATAACTCCTTGATGGTAAAAATCCTACTTGCCGGGAAAGTCTTGGGATGACACTACTGATTTTTTTAATTTTAACAGTAAGAAGCTCTCGACGCCTCCATTCGAGCACCTCGCTTTTGTGAATGGCTCGGTGCACTTTTCAACATGGATGTCGTCGTTTGCGGACTCGACCGTTTTACCATCGGTGGTCGATACGACCTGGCCGCCGGTTCGGTTAGGAGTATACGCCCGACCCTTGCGGAGATGGCTGCGCCGCTTTCCCAGAAAAAAGCTGCTTATCGTTAACGGAGAAACGCTTGTGACAGACCCAGCAGCTGAAATGGCGAGAGTTCAGGTGAGGTGAAACTGTGACTTGCTTGACCACCCAAAGCTAGCATAAATTTATAGGCACTGGCTTTAAAGTGGCCTACTGTTCAACCTTATTTTAAATTGTCTACTATCCTTTCGCTTCTTAAAGCTTTACCTATATAATATTTGTTTTGGAATATTTTTGCCAATTTGAAAGACAGTACATTTGTCAACATTCAGTTGTGGTTCATTCATAAATGATATCTGTAGTGTATTGGTAATTAGGTTAGATGTCAGAGCTTATAAATGTACATATAGTGTAGTCTTAAATAGTTGAGTCTTGAATAAAGTAAACACACTGGAAAGCATGATATAATATAATGGTGACGGGGTTAAAAATAGAAAAATAAAATTGCGTAAAATAACTTTTGCTATATTCTCACTATTGTTATTCTTTTGTCGATGTGCTTTCTTTCATTTTAACTCATTGCCTGCCATTAAAAAATATTTGCTCCTCACAATCGGTTGCCACTTTGCTTTGTTTTTATTTATTTATTTACAAAAAAAATATTTTGGAATTATTTTTACAGAATGATTTTGCGTCACTCCTAACTAGGCAGTGGCTGTTGCAAGAGAAAATCCAATTTGTCATTTTGACTTTGTCATGCTTTGTCATTTTAACGTTTCGATCAAAATTCGGCCGAGTCGTTAAAATATCCACGACATTACCAATCTAAAAACAAATGACTCATTCCAAGCATTGCTCAAGCATAATCCATGGGATACTTAGCTTGAACCACTCCTTAAGCATTGCTGACTTGACTATAGAATGAAAACAGGTAGGTACTCGACTATTACTTAACCCGTTGAGTATGATACGACCAAATCTGGTTCTGAAACAATTATCCGTTGAGTATGATACGACCAGATCTGGTTCCGCGTTTTTTTCACTTCTTTGACGTTCTCATATTTATTCATAATTATCTAATTGTTTTACAAAATGATATTTCAATATTCTATATTCGAAATTTCAATGCAATCATTGTGCAGTTGTTCTTTTTATGATTGGTGTAGTAGTTTCGTAGTTATAGTAGGTACTTTAAGGTCGATGTCGCCGAAAATCCTGCAAAAGAAACAGATGCATCCATGAAAATACCCATTTACTCCAAGGGTTAAGAATGAGTTGAAGCTTATCCGGTTTTGTAAATTCGCGGTCGATCAACTTTTTGGTCAATTTTGTAAATAAATACTGACAATAACATTTTTTCATGAATTCCCTCTTGCTACCTAATAATTAATGTTGTTATTCATGTAGATTATATATTTGTATAATATATATGGGGCCCCGCCGAAAGGGCTACATGCGGAACTGTCAAACGACGCAAAATGCCTATAGGCATTGTTAGAGCATGACCAGTTAAGCATCGACTAGAGTCTAGTGTAAGTCTTTGCTGAAATTAGCTACAGTTGCCAGGTGTATTTTTTTTCTTCCTTGAAGTGCCTCTCCAATACTGGAGGTTGACCTTTAGCTCTGAAAACTTTTTTCGGTCTTGCGCCATCCGGAAGAGCTGTTCCGTACTGTGATCACAGTCCACTCTCTGACATTGCACAGCCACATCTTTTTCCTCCTTCCAAGACGCTGTTTACCCTTAATTTTGCCCATCAATATCAGTTGGAGCAGCTGATATGTCATGTTGCAGCACGTGCCCCAGATATTCAATCTTGCGCTTTCTGACAGTGTGCAACAATTTTCGGGTCATACTAGCACGCTGAAGGACTTTTTCATTGCTAACTTTATGGGTCCAGCTTATGTAATTTATATAAGTACAATTCAGAAACAAGTCTCTTAATTTCAGGATTTCCTTGGCTTGAAACGCATCATAACCAACAAACACTTCTACTTCAACTCGACAAAAGGATTCCCTTGTCTGCTCAAATTGGGAGGTCGCCCCGTGCCGCACTGTCTGGGGAAAACAAAAGGGCGCAATCACCCGCACATTGAACAGGCCGCTATTCAACGATTGCGCGAATTCTATCGACCGTTCAACGAGAGGTTCTACCAGCTGGCCGGCGTTAACTTCAACTGGCCATAGCAACGAACTCAAAGCTAGTCAATTATACCTACAGTTTGTTTTAAAATCTCAAATTTCGATTAGTGCATTGGTGTATAGTGATAATAGTGGTAAGCGAATATGACAAAATTCTGACAGAGGAAACTAATCCCAAATGATGCCTGCATACTAACTTCTGCTCAATCGGATTAGGCGTTTGGGCGTGGCAATGTTGGCTGTCTTTATTACCCAGATTTATCGACCTAATATAGTCACAGTCCTAATACAGTCCCTACCCTAGTGAATTAATTACTTTTTATTAACATTTAAGTTCACTAGGAATGGAAAGTCTCATCTGAGTGAGCCGCATTTGATGCACTTTTTTCGCAGTCAAGTCGTTATTTGAAAGATCATGGAAAGGAAACTTTACGTTTACGTTTATTGTTTGAGATCCCCGTCTGATCACCACTATTTTCAATCGAACTTGGGATCTTAAAACAAACTGTTTTATTATAACCGCTTTATAAGCGCTTCGTAAATCACTGCAATTATATAAAGACTGATTTTTGTGAGTAATTGTTGATTTTGTCTCTATTTTAAAATGATCGATGCACTGTACAGCCTGTCTCTAACTATATACAAAGCCAAAAATATTAATCTGTGATATCTCTACATACCTCTCGAGTTTATTTTGTCCTGCATTTATTGTATTACAAGTTTATTTGATCAATATTATTTTGATATTAATATATATTGCTTGAATTGACTATTTAAATGCTTTATCGTGTCTGTCCGTCCGCGTGCTTACTTAATGAAAATTAGGACGCTCCTAATGCAACGAGTTTTACGCAACGAAAGTAAAAATATAAAGCCATATCAGTATTACCTTTTCGGTACTATTATTATTATTGCATAATCAAAATAGAGAAAATTTACACTTTTTAGCATATCTCATAGGACTGCACTTATTATACGTACTGCTGGAAACGAAAAGGAGCTTGATATTGTATTACTTAATAAAAAATATACAAACTTAATTCTTAAAATTATTTTCGCCTATTGTTGATAATACAGGTGTTTTAATTAGCCGCCACCTGTGAAAGGGGTAAATCAGATCAAATGCAAACAAGTTTTTGAAAAAAAATATTTATTTTTTTAAATGTTTTTTTTTTAACAGTATCAAAAGCGATGAGTACTATGCGTCATCTAGCGGTAGGTAAAATATCGCTAATATTATTATCGCTCAAATGCTAAGTAAAAAACATTTTTTTTTGTTTTTTTTTCAAATGTTTTTATCAAAAGTTGCCTACTTGCTCGTACTGATCCCCCCCCCCCCTTTGAAGGATGCGGGTTAATTAAAACTCAACCTGTATATGAAATTAGATTGCTCAATGTCATGTACGTTTTTCAACCCTTCTGTCGGTGTCGGTGACATTTTTTTTATTTTTTCATCTTCTGTTATTGCTGTCTTCTAGGTTCGGCAATTGTTGTGGCTCTTGAAATTTTCATCTCTGCTGTTACTTTGGTTGACTTGACTGCACTTGTATGACACATGTCCAATGACACATCCATCCCGCATCGGCGACATGCAGGTGGCACTGATAGCATTGTACGGCGAAACTAATAGCAATCTATTTGGCCATCAATATTAACATTAATAATTTATATTTAATGTTTTTTTTTTAAAAGGGCTGATTGAATATAAAAACCCAATGATAGCAACATTAGCATTCAATTATAAATGCCATCTATCTCGTATCTATACTAATATTATAAAGAAGTAATTTTTGTACAAAACTACTCATCCGATTTCAAAAATTCTTTCGCTAATGGAAAGCTCCATTATCGATGACTGCTATAGGCTATATTTTATTGTGATAAATATTGGTTTTCAATACGAAATCATGATATTTGTAAATCGAGTCGGAGAAAAATGAGCTGGGGAGTTGCTTTATCGGTGTGCGATGACGGCGGTATGTGAAAATAATATTACAAAAACATCGGCCTCAGAGAGATCTATCAAAAAGTCAGTGACAGCATAATATGCTAGATCAAACTTTTATATTTAAGCTGCAATAACCGCTTTTATGTCAAATAATAGAAAAAATAAGTAGGCAGTGTTTGTTGAAGACATTAGCAATAAAATAAGAATCCTTATCAAAATAAATTAATCCATTATCACAGGTGGTTAATAAAGATAAAAATAGCCATTTACTATAAGGTTTTAGGTCAGCCATACTCAACCTGCGGCCCGCCGACTTTTTCTTTTGCGGCCCGAAGCCTCGCCACAGAAATGTTGCTATTATATACGTACGTATATATCCGCTCTGTCATTCCATCGTTGCGTCAGCGCGTCGCCACAAAAAAAATATTTAAAAAACTTATCCAATCACTGTATCATTCACCAGGAAAACCTTGCAGCACATATGTTCAGGCCTGAAGTAGAAGCCCTGAAAACTGTCATAAATACAGTGAATTAGCACGAGAATTGAACCACAGGAAATTCAAGAGTCTTTTGGAAGAAATGAATAGTAATTACGGCGATGTTCTTTTGCATACCGCGGTGCGATGGCTCAGTAGAGGAAAAGTCCTGGAACGGATTTACTCTTTGCGACATAAAATTATTTTATTTTTACAACAAAATAAGTTTGAACTTGAAGTGAACTTGAAAATGACAGTTGGTGGTGTATTTTAGCTTGTCTTTGCGATGTGACAGAAAAACTTGGTGAACTCAATCGTGGTTTACAGGGAGAAAATAAATTTATTTCTCGGATGACGAGTAAAGTATTTGCTTTCGAAGATAAACTGGACTTGTATATAGAAGAAATACAAAATAAAAAACTGCACAACTTTCCAACAATGGTAAAGGCTCAACAAGTTGGCATTGATGTTTCCCTAGAAAACTATGTATTAATTTCTAATTATTTAGATTCCTTAAGCAAGGAATTCAAGCGCAGATTTCAGGATGAAAAATCGAGAAATGTTTTTTGTTAGTCGAAAATAGCCACTATCACGCAACTAACTGCATTTGGATTTGAGAACGCAAAATTATTGGATGAATTTATTGAATTTAAAAACGACACAAATCTGGAAGCAATTTTTAAAGAGAAAAGAGAAGTAAAAGAATATGAAGAATTTTGGAAATTAGTACCCGTTAATTATGAAAACTTGAAAAATTGTGCACACTTGCTGTTGACGTTATTTGCATCAATTTACCTCTGTGAATCGTCTTATTCAAAAATGAAATATGCAAAAAATTCCTACAGATGTCGGCTTACTGATTCACATCTTGATGACGTGTTGAGAGTAGCATGTAGCAATTATAAGCCGGATCTAGATAAAATTGTCAAAAGTAGGCAATGTCAACAATCTCATTAGTTTTAAATAATGAATTACGTTAAGAAGTTGAGTTTTATTAATGTCTTCTGTGGTTTTATTGTAATATAGGTTGTTGCGGCCCGTCTAATGTAGCACTCGCTCATATTTGGCCCAAGAAGAAAAAAGGTTGAGTAAAGCTGATTTAGGTGGTATAGTTATAGAGATATCATAAAATTAGTAACGCGTGCAAGCACCCCAAAATACCTAGCAGGCGGCGGCGGCGGCTGCTGGCCCAGCAAGGTCAGCGTTCAGTGGAAGGCTGCGCGGGTGGTGAGGAACAAGACGCTTACGTCTACAATAGCGTGCATCTGAGGGGGACGTCTTGCACTATATATCTAAATAAATTCCACCCTACTTAACAAATCAATTCGAAACTTTATGGTAAGCAAAGCCACGGGCAACAGCTAGTATATTATAAAGGCTAATTACATCGCAGAAATAATACACAGAGATAGAATGCCATCTATTAGTCACCTGATCATTAAAATGCGTAATAATTAAAAATCGATATATTTATGTAAATACTATTAAAATAATCGGAGCTATGATTTAAAAATTAATTTGGTATATTATTATTTTATTTCGAGATAGGATACCGTATAAGTGAGTTTAGAGCGCCATCTATAGTGCACCGCTATACTGCTAAACCACGAACTTTGCCATATTGACCATAAGAGAAGATGGATGTTTGGCACTATAAAAGCCATCTAAATGTTGCATTTCGTAGTAAAAACCTAGCTGCCAAATCGTAGTATGGAGTTGAGCAATCTAATACTCTGTATAATCAATGCTCCTACCTTTAGTTTTTATGTCTTCTTTGGCATAGAGGGACCAGAAATCCTCAAGTGGATTTTTAGTCAGATATTGCATGTTAATTTTTACAAAGTAGAAAATTGGAAAGAATAAAACAGACAATAAAAAGACTTTTATCGGTATCAGTGCTGAATATTGGGGATATGCCAAACGATTACTGCATTGACTGTATGAATCAATCATTTGGTTGCATCGGCGAATCGGACGTTGAATCTCTGCAATGTGTTGGAATTTCTACGTTGCCAAGCTGAAGGAATGATACAGAGTTTGATCCGACTACTGCCCATTTAACTGGCACGTCATCAGTGAAGCGTTTCAGCAACTGTGTTACTTCGATAAGCGTGGGTATCGGATCGGTAATTCTGAAATGAAAAAGAGTACTTTTAGAAGATGAACAGGTTGATTATGTAGATGACGGACTTATTGTGTAATCATAATATCTTTAAAAAATCGGTTGTCACCCCAAGGATATTCCCGACAGGTCTTTTTAGAATCACAGTAACTATCATAGCTCATCTACACTCGCGCGAGGCGAGGCGCGGGACGAAGCGCGAGACGAGAGTGTGAACGGGCACCCGGGGGGTCTCGTCTCGCACCTCGTCTTGCCGTTCGCGGCGCTCGCGTCGGGAGTGGTTTTTTGGGCACGAGTCAAAGGACCTCGCGATGAATAATTCGGGAGCCAGCGACAAAAAAGCGCAAGACTTTTGGAAAAGCTGTTACTTTCAGATCAAAGAGTATTTTGGCCATAGAATGCCGGGTTACAGTCAACAGGCCAGATTTCGGGACACCTGGTGCTGGTGTGCTAGGAAAGATGTCATTTTAATTAGTACCCCTAAAGCGTTTTGGAAAAGCTGAAAATTAATCAGTAGACAGTGGATGCAACAAAGAACTCGAAACAAATAGTCACATTGATTCATAATCGAACGCTTAGCATCAGCATGTCCATACCATTATATTGTATGGCACAGTAGACCGATACGTCATAGACCGATGCGTGACATTTATGGAGATGCTGACGCCACGCATTAGATTATGAAGCAGTTTGACCATGTATATTTCAAGTTCTTTATTGCACTGTCCTGATGAATTTTCAGATTTTCCAACGAGCGAGGTTACTGGGGTCTGGAAGTGTAAGCTGAAAGGCATTCAAATAAAATTTCAGCATCTCTGGCGTCCAGTCATAGAGCATTACTTTCCAGTGCATTGGAGGCGGAATGCAAAAGTCCCTAATGGAGAATGTTACTGGGTCTGCAAATTCGCTTGAAACTTCGTCATATTAGAGCCTATATGTATACAAATACATTAGTTTTTGTTTCATTCAAAAATACCAAGTAGTTTTTGTTTTGCACACATTTAAAACTCCCATAAACATCGAATCCGGCGCTCGGGCGGCCGGCTACTGTGTGACGTCATTTTCCAACACTCCGATCGCTTGCGCGCTCTCGTTATTAGAGTACTACCGGCTGTCAGCGGTTTTAGTATGTATTTTGCTCTGAATTAACGAACTCTACTCGTCAATGGATTTCGTTTTGTTTTATTTCGTCTGAGCCTTATACTTACGTTCATAGAGTGTATTAAATTTATTAGGTGCAGTACAATAGACGAAGGATTTGAAAAAGGGCAATCGGATAATCTACCTAAATAGATAAATTTATGGTACTCCATTAATTTTCGAATAATAATGATTTTTTTGCCGCAGAAATGTGAGGAGTAATAATGCAAAAGTAAGTTAATATACCTGTCGGCCGCCTAACATAGCTATTTTGACAATCTAATTTAAACAATACCATATAATAACCAATTTCGCAAACGCGGCGCAAGTACCAAATATTTTAAGTTTTGTGTAATACAGGGTCTGCCATGTAACGTTTTTTTTTTCAACTAGTGCTTATTTCGTGTATGGCAACACTTACCTCATGTCTGATTTGACAGATAATTAGTTTTATCCTTCCGCTGAACGAATATGGTTGTGTATACGCTTGAACAATGCTGGGAAATCTTGCGACATTACTTTGAAAATCATGGTAATGTTGCAGAATGTGTGCGAAAATTGCGTACGGATTTTGGAAGAAGAGAAGCACCGTCAGCTCCGTATGTTCGTTACCTTGTGAAAAAAGTGAAAGAAACTGGCATCCTCATCGATAAACCAACGCGTGAAAAGCCAAAAACAGTGCGTACACCCGAGAATATTGCTGCTGTGGCCGAAAGTGTGCGTGAATCGCCATCAACATCAGTTCACCGTCGTTCTCAACAATTGGACATTTCGCAGACATCATTGAGACGAATTTTGCGTAAAGACCTTGGTATGACGCCGTACAAAGTCCAATTGGTTCAGGAGTTGAAGCCAACTGACCATCCAATGCGTTTTCGCTTCGTTAAGTGGGCCTGCGATCGACTTGCAGAAGATGCGGATTTTGCCAAAAAAATCATCTTTTCAGATGAAGCTCATTTCCATCTTGGCGGGTATGTAAACAAGCAGAATTGTCGCATTTGGGGCACAGAAAATCCGCACGCATTCATTGAAAAGCCGGTGCACCCAAAACGAGTCACTGTTTGGTGCGGATTTTGGTCCAGAGGCATAATTGGGCCATTTTTCTTCGAAAATGAGCAAGGAGTGGCCGTTACCGTCAATGGCGATCGTTATCGGGCCATGTTGAACGAATTTTTGTTCACAGAAATTGAAGAGGAGGATATTGGCAACATTTGGTTTCAACAGGACGGCGCTACGTGCCACACAGCCAACGCTACACTTCATGTTTTGCGCCCTGTTTTTGAAAATCGCATTATCAGCCGCAGAGCTGATGTCGTTTGGCCACCTCGGAGCTGCGATTTGACACCGTTGGACTACTTTTTGTGGGGTGCCGTCAAAGATAAGTGTTACGCCGACAAACCAGAGACAATTGACGCTTTAAAGGACAATATTCGTGAAGACATTGGTGAAATACAGCTGCACACAATCGATAATGTACTTAAAAATTGGACCCATCGTGTAGACTACTGCATGGCCAGCCGAGGCAGCCATTTGAATGAAATTATTTTCCATCATTAACCGGAGGGATTGTACTTTCAAATAAAAAAGAAATTTGAAAAAATATTCAGTAGTTTTTTTTTTATAGCATTTTCAAAAAAAAAAGTTATTTGGCGGACCCTTTATATAAATAGTGAAATGTTAATACATAATTATTCTTTTTAATAAAAATTTACTAAATAATTTGACTTATTGCGAATACAGTGAATCGGACAGATGTACTAAACGTTTTTTTATTATGTCATGATTAAAATACGTGAATCGTCTTTTTATATATTTTTTTTGTTTGTTACCTATCGGCAAGAGAGATAGATGATGCTATTGGTTACGTGCAAATTAAACGAGCAGGTGATATTTGTACAGTTAAATGTAGAATCGCACCCGAACATCGCATACGTGCAAAACCATATCATTGCAGTTTAGAATGCGATGAAAAGGACGAAGAAATTTTCAATTTAGCCTGTGATATTTGTGCCACCAGCAAAGGTGGCTGTAAGCATGGCGTAACATTTTTAATGTGGTTAAATCATCGAAGCGAGGAGCCTTCGACAACTTCTATTAAGTATTATTGGAAAAAAATCTAAGATCTCAGGTATCGGTACTACACTGAACGTGATTATGGCTAAACATTTTTGTACAATACGTTAAGTCGAGCAGAATGAAAATGATTTTGTCGACAAAGTAGTATTAAAATGTCGTGAGCTTCAAATACGGTGCTCACTCGCACAGTATGACGAGAAAAAAGAAACTGCTGCTAGCAGCAGTTTCTTTAAATGTTATTTTTTTTATAAAAATGAAAAGTATTAGAAAAAAATGTCATAAATGAAGTCTCGCGAGTCAAAAACCTGAAGATAATGGGATCTGGTCTTATTTTAAACAATAAGTGGCCTATGATTGGTGCATCGCCTTATGGCCTATGACTGTTGTAGAAATAAAATATCCGTACATTAGTAATATCCGTACATCCGTACATTAGTATGTACTATAATAATGGAAAATTAGGCAAGAAATATTATGCCCACACATACAAACACATTTTCACATTTCCGGGAAAAGAAAGGGCCTATTTTGTATTGCACACGTGGACTTTGAAGCCTCGAAGAATGTAGACGTGCATGAAGTACTACACGATAAAGACGATTGTGACAATCTTGTTGAAAAATGTGTAATGTTTCGAAAGGATCACATAGATCCAACCTCTTCTTGGCTTTTATTATTTTTTTGCATTTTGACATCCATAAGAACAAGAAAAAACAACTTTTTCGATTCATTGGTGGTTGTGGTTTTACATTTTGGCAAAAAACACAATTTTCTACTATTTGGAATAGACATTTCAAAAGATATTAGCGTAATCTTCTAATGAAACCTTGTAAACCGTACGGTGGCGCGCAACGGACTGAGCGAGTGTTGAACTATGACGTCACACGCAGCGAGCGCCGGCGGAAGAAACTAGCGTTACGCATAAATAAAATACAAACGGAGCTGCCATGGAATTCACCGACCGGAGTCGGGCCCATCATAATACAATTTTTTTTTTTTTTTACACTTCTGGGGGGTGAGCAGTGGATTCCGGACTTACGAACCGGCTGTGGTAGGTTTAGGACAGCTGTCTTGCCACATGTGAGCGTTCACCTTACCACCCATTCACTCCCCCTTCGAACCCATAGAATTTGAGATGCAGAAATTGCGGTTTTAGATAATTTTTCTAGAAAGGAGTTGATTATTTTCCTGGAGAGACCAAGATCTTTAAAAAGGTGAAACAAAGATTTAGCTGGCAGGCCACGAGCGCCTACTTCCACCGCGTGAAGGTGAACAGTGAAGCCGTTCCGGGTGACGGCATTTGCGAGGTCGTGGTATTTATTTAATTTGTACTCGTGGTCTTTTGGGATATTTGATTCCCATGGAACAGTTAACTCTACGATAAGGACCATCTTCCGAGATAGAGAGTAAAGAGTTATATCTGGACGGAGGGCTGTGCATCCGAGACTTTCAGGGAATTTATACTGCTTAGAGACCGAATCGACCTCCATAATCCAATCTGAAGCTTTCTCGATTATTGAGAAAGGTTTTGCAGTGAGATGTTTTTTGCCTTTAGAGCCAACCCGCACAAACTGTATTGGGGGTTTGGAGGATACTGTCAAACCCTTGTTGGCACGAGCCACTGAGAGGCTAAGTACCTCGCGAATAACAGCAAGGACTTTGTCGTGGCGGTAAGTGTACCGTCCTTGATCCAAGGCCACCTTGCAGCCAGCTAGAATATGTCTAGCTGTGCAAGGGGTGTTGCTACAAAGGGGACATGAACTATCCTCGGCATAGCTCCAACGAGCGAGGTTACTGGGGTCTGGAAGTGTATGCTGAAAGGCATTTAAATAAAATTTCAGCATCTCTGGCGTCGTCATACAACATTACTTTCCAGTGCATTGGAGGAGGAATGCAAAAGTCTCCAATTGTTGTCCAATCATTTTTGTTTCCAATTGTTGTCCATATTTAAAACTCCATATCTCGAAAACTAATTGACGTATCGAAATAATTTTTTCACACGATTTTTTTATATTTAAGACAATACGGAGAGCTAAAAATAAAAATTTGTGAACATTCTCCATTGTTGTCCAATCATTCTGGCATTGAAGGCCAATAGCATGAGCCATACTGTTGCTGTCGTAATCTCCCTGCAAGAAAAACTTCTTCAAGTCCACATCACTCATGGTTGTACTGCCATACCCCAGACCAGTGCCATTCTGTCTGTTTCCAGTGAGGAACTGTCTGTGGAAGTCTATGCGGGCTTGTAGATCATTTGCTTGTGTGATCACTACGGCCACATATTACGTGCTTCGATATTGCCGGATCTTTGGAATTGCACAGAAGGGTTGATCTCCAGAAATGTGGAAATCCGGCGTCCTTTCACTGATTTCAAAGAATGTAATTTTTTATTCTTATTTTTTTTTTTAATATTTTTTTTTGTAGATATTGAAGAGCACTGTATAACAGTGTAAAAGTTTTTTAAATATCTGTCATAGAAAAAAAGATAAACGCCTTTGAAATACAAATTGGCGACGGTAATTTGAAATCGTGGCGACGGTAATTAGGGCAACGGTAATTATGATTTGATGGTTTTTATTTATTTTAGGGCTACTTTTACTATAAAACTAAAAAGTAATGCTAGAAAAATGTTAACGTCAACAAACTTAATAGTAAGTAATATTCACCACAACTCCACCAAGTAACACGCACTTTAATTTCGCTGCGAAGGTAATTATGAAGTAACCGCAAATTGCAACTTTTCTCCAAAATTAGACGTACCGTGCAATTTATCGACAAAAGTAGGCGCAGCCGATAGGTCCGCTCTAGATCAGTGCAAAGGGCACACTGGGGTAAACTTTATAGCAAACGCCGTCTAGTGATGGGCGTAATAATTAGTGATGTGCGACGTTTTGAAAACTGGCAACGGTAATTTGAGAAATTGTGGTGACATCGGTTCGGAACGTTATAAACGGTATAAAATATGAAATATGATTTATTAAAACCATATAAAATAAAGCTTTTGGAATCGTAGTTTATGGATACATAAGTTAAACAGCTCTATTATTTACAAGTGTGGAATGCCATTCACTCGAAAGTCGAAAAATGGAGAAAGTGACAGGGACGGTAATTAGAGTTCCATGGTTTCACATTTTTTTTCAGGACCTTCAATTATGATTAAGCCACATGTTAAATATTCCAAAGTTAGAGGTACTTTAGTTCTACATGTAAAAAAATATTAGAATACTATGGGACATCGGGAACATAGTTATTCATGCCGGAACCGTGTTTTTCCCAATATTTGGAGAACCACCCAGAATCGAATTTTTGGTTATTCTGGAATTGGCGTAGAGCAGAGGGCAGTTTTAGCATTAGCCCAAAATTTTGTTTGGACCTGAAGAGTCGAAATATATATAAACTAGGGTGGGCTGAAAAAACGAATTTTTGTTTTATCAAATCTTAATACCGCAGAAAAGTTGGGAATTAGGAAGACTAGAAAGGAGGCAAAAAAGAAATTAAATCGGTTTATGTCTTCCGGTCACGCATGTGATCTAAAGTTTGGCAAAATTTGGAAAATTTCACATTTTTATGATAAATTTTAACATTTTTAAATTATCCCCTTCCCGAATGTCATAACTCAAATTCTCATGTAACATAAACACACAAAATACTGTTTAAATATTATTTCAATTAATCAACATCTTCGGGTCATGCATTGCCTTCAAATTTAATGAAAATTTGAGTAATAAACCTAATTATTACAGTTTAAGGAAAAAATATAACTTTTTTTTTTTCATTACTCAATACGAGGTTTATCCTTCAGACCTCGGCCCCTCAGCCGATTGACAAGTTGATGTGCCAAAAAATTTTAGTAAAAATTAGTAAAAAAATTGATTACTGCCAAACCACTGTACCCTTAATTAAAATAAAACATATTAACATAATAAAACATAATAACATAAAACAAATTAAAATTAAATTAAATTAAACGCTGAATCGTGTTGCGGCCGATATCGGCCAATGGCTCTAGGGGTTAAATAAACAAAAAGGAATTATTTTAGACTAGTAGTAATATTTATAAATACTTCTCCCCACGATGTTATTGTGCAGGAATAAATAACAAATAGATCTGAATTAGAAGATGCCCAAGAATAGTTACGAAATTAGCAATACTAACCTTAAACAAACTACTCGAAATAGTGGTGTGACCAATTCTTGTTTCTTGACATATTTCACCGATGGTTCGAAAACGTCAAAGCTAATTTTGTACCGGTTCGAGTGTTCGTCACATTTTAAACCGGTCGATTTCACATTCTTTATGATACTCAATCGTTGCATGATTGCGGAGGAAGATGCACAATCTTGCGGACGGATCAAAGGTTGAATTTTACCACTTTTCAAAGAGAGCAATACCGGTTTTTCCCCGGCGATCGCATCGCCATCCTCGTCATCGCTTATGTTGATCGTCTCCTTTTGTATGCTATCCTCGAAAGAATTCTTCACTTCCCTCCAATTTCTATAAGATTTCTTTGATTTTCGATTGAAAGTCAATAAATACTGCGAGTACAGGGAAGATACGCGCCGAGGGTTCGTCTGCGTCTCTTTCGTTTTCCACTCGTTTGGAAACCACGAATTCGGCGCGGAGTCAGATGTGCTCGTCACTTCGCAAACGTCGTCGTCGACCCGCCGTTTCTTCCGCTTCGAACACGACGGACCCTCCCCTTCGGAATCGGAGCTCAAATCAATAATCGAGCGACTGGATTCCTCCGCCTTTTTCCTTAAATTCTCAATAGTGTAATTCTCTCCGAAGCTTTCATTAAATTTCCTAATCAACTCGAGGATCAACTGCTTCGTGTTTGCGATGGCCTCTCTATCGCTACATCTTACTCGCATCAAGTCAAACCTCTCAATGAGCGTTTGGGTCTGAGCGATTTGTCGATTGAACATCGAGCGCGGATCTCGTTTATGGTTGTAAACTTCCAAAGTTTGTGCTTCGTTATGAAGAGTATTCATAAACATATTGGCAACGATATTAAAATTTGCATTCGGTGCACAGTTATGGCGGTAGGTCGGCGGCCAGAAATTTGCCATATAAGCCTGTCGCTGTAAGATCTGTCGGAACATATTATTCGCGAAATCATTTGATTCTTCATGGCGCCGCAGACGTGCACTTCGTTGCGACAGTGATTTTATATTAATTTTATACAATGCTTTCTTCGGTTTTAAATTCTTCGGAAGCAGCTCGGGACCAGGGACAACGATCAATATATTATCTTTCCGATAAGCATTTGGCAATCGAACCGAGCCGTCTGGTTCGACGGGTATACAGTCAGCATCCTTCGATTGCACGATGACGCAATCGCTAACAAGGTTGCGCGTTTCCATATCGACGGGAATACAGTCGTAATCTTTCGATCGTACGATAACGCAATCGTTATCATCATCGGAGTCAACAATGCTACAATTTCCTATTCCATTCTCTAAATCAGTCTTTTTCCGTTCAATCAACTGGTCTCTTTTAATCAACGACGGACAGTTTTCTCGTTGAATCTCCGCTACGGTTCCGATTAAAACTAAAGGTAATGTCTGCCACTCTACCTGCGAAGTCTCCGGAGTAATTTTCACTCTCGACTTTCGCCACATATCGATTGATTTATCATTATTATTAGATTTGTGCCTCAATACTTTGTATCCTTTTCTCGAGAGGTTGGAATAGACTCTATATTCATCGAGCGTAATTACAAAATTGTCTATAAGTAGACTATAAGCTTGTTGTAAAGAGACGGGAACACCACCGAATCGTAGAAGAAGAGAATTCTGAAAAAAGAAAAAGCAAGTTAAGAGAATAAAACTTGTTTGTTTCAAAAACATTATTGCAAGCACATTAGAGTAAAACATGGTAGGCCTATTGAAAATTGGCAACATCTTATGACCGCAAACGTTTATGGAGGCAAATTAAATGCATAACAAGTGTAATTTTACTTTCCCGGCAGAGGGAAAGTATTGTGAATGCAGTTCCGTGTGTCCGTGTGTATTATTTCACAATAGCGCCCAAACTCTTCATCCGATTGAGCTGAAATTTGGCGTGCAGGCATCATTTGATCATGGCAAGAGTTGAAAAGATTTTGGTTGAAATTCTTCCAATAGGGTGCACGCTAGCCATACTTCAACCCCAAAATATTGGTGGAAATATCTCTTACATAAGCGACACATATATTTTTTAAATTGCGCCGTATTTAAGAAAATACTACATCATATTGGAAAATACCACGGAAATATTAGTTCTTCTTAGGGTGCCTCTCCAACTAGTGAAGGTTGGCAGTCAGCTCTGCATACTTCTTTTTAAATATAATACTGGAAATACTACAAAAATACTATAAATATATTACATTTGCGGTCATAATCACAACACAATCAATGACGGGGGAGGGGGGGTATTTGGGATGAGGGGAGTTGGTAGGTTGGGCGGAGAGTTGGCGGGGGAAGGGGAGGCTTTGGGGGGGGGGGGATAAAGGTTTTGAGGTGGGGTTTGTCAGCTTGTCAGGAAAGTCTAGGGGTGAAACAACTGATTTTCTGTAAAGTAGCAGTCATAATAAACAAGTACAATTATATAATAAACATAATAATAAAGATAGCACAGAAATTATTAATACATATACTCAACATCAAAAAGAGGAATGGGACAGAAGGACAATTCCTGCCTGTATACGGTTAGTTGTGCCTACGGCTGTACATGACAGATTTCTGATCTTCAGTAATAACCAAAGAGAAAAATACCAACACTCACCACTTCCAGCAAATGGAGCGCCTCTTCAGGGTATAAATAATACTCCCCCGATTCGGGAAAACCGAAAAATTGCGTATAGCTGCCGCGTCTCTCCTTTTCAACAAAGCGAGCCAACTGCTTCTCTGGAATCCATTCCGCCTGTGATATACCACCGCTAAAATAAACAAAAAAAAAAAAACAGGTGAAATTTATACCTTTTTTATGTAACTGCCATATATTTTTTAATAAAACTAAACCTTCCCCCAAATAGATATTTATGAAGGTTTTGAAAAAACTAACATAACCTAGCGCCATATAAGTTTATGAATTGTTATTTTTTTTAACTAACTTAACCTAAGGTAAGAGCACCAGTAGTAGACCATTTAAGGGTCAGAATTTTGATTTTTTAATGCTTACCCTTTATTTTTATCTGAATTCATTGAGTGAATATTTTGATATGTTTTCTGACGTGTGTTTATTAAACACACATACTTTTTTTGCTTGTACAGTTATACAAATAAATAATAAAAAATGAAAACTTTTTCAAAATTTTGTGTTAGTAGTTGACCATCTAAAAAATACGAAAATCTAGTAGAAGACCATATTTTGCATCAGTACTTGACCATCCAGATAATTAAGTTTAAATAGGGTTTAGGTTGTTAAATAAGAGGCAAATTAATAATACTTAGTGTTTTATTTCAAACAGAGCATATGAAGAAAGAACAGAGCATATTAGAAGTTACATAAGGAAATGTATCTCTGGAACATCGAAGACATCCCTCGTTGAGCTGATCTTTTTTGGCTCAGCTATTAAAGCAACCACTGCTTCCCACGGGTAGTCAAGCACGTCCTTACGTTCCGGCCATTTCCACAATCGACCATTCACTTCCATTGATGAGATTCTAGCTGTTTCCTTCATCGCTTTTAGTACTTTTCCAGGGTAAAATTTATTTTCGTACTGAAATATGACAAATTCACCATCAACTCTTTGAGGGGGCTTCAGAACCGCAACGTTAGATTCTTGGTAATGGTCAGGGTCAGTTTCTGACTCCTTTACACTTTCTCCTGGAGAATCCTCAGCATCTGAGTCAGAACTTGAACAGAAGTGGAGATTTTTCTTCACCCGCTTTATTTTTGCAATCTTTATTTTTTCTAGAGCCTTGACTCGCTTTAATGACTCTTTTTCTTCTTTCTTTCGTTGTTTTTCAGCAGCTTTTTCTACTTTTATCCGTTCAAGATCTTCTTTTCGCTTCAACTTCCTTTGTAAATATTCCTGGTAACTTTTACCCGAAACAATAGAAGGCATTCTTTCTTTTGAACGTGGTTTAGCTGTATCCCTTTTGATACTAGTTTTGTAAAAGAAATGCTTCTTAAATGGACTTGGTATATTAGCAGTTGCAGGATCGGAAGAAGTTCCAGCAATAACTTTGACACCGGAATTTAATCCGTCAGCAACAGCGTTGATTGATGGTTCTGGTATTGTTTCTAGCAGACCGTCAGGAACTGTGATAGCTGATTGCTCCAGTACAGTTTCAAGCAGACCGCCACCAACACTAATGGCTGACGGTCTCGACAGCAACTCAAGCAGATTCTCTGCAGTGATGACTAACGGCTCTAGTGTAGTTTCAAGTACACCATTAGCAACGCTAATGGTTGATAATCTCGGTATCGGCTCAAGCAGACCGTCAAGAACTGTGATGACTGATTGCTCCAGTGCAGTTTCAAGCAGACCGTCAGCGACACTAATAGCTGACTGTCCCGACGTCGGCTCAAGCAGACTCTCTGCAGCGGTGATGGCTGACGGCTCTAGTGTAGTTTCAAGTACATCGTCAGCAACGTTAATGGTTGACGATACCAGTATCGGCTCAAGCAGACCATCAGTAATGATGGCTGATGAACTACATCCTTCATAATTTACATCATAGAACTGGTAGTCATCAATGGTGGTATCTAATAGTCCAACTTCTTCCAATGTAGAATCATTAACAATTCGGTCTAATCGTTGCAGCTTTTCCAAGTCATCTGTGGTTTTTTGCCACAAATTAAATAATGAGAAATCAACCGTATCCCCTGACCATTCGCCTAACGTTGATTCAAAAGCTTGAAGTTTTTCAGGATGCATATTACTGTTCAAAAACTGAAGCCCTTTTTTCAAATAATGAATCTGTTTACTATTGTCCTTTTTTTTATTTGCAGTCTCTCCAGGGACTTTTACCTCTAGCGGGTTCCACGGAAATAACCCACATTTCCTGAAGCCATTCGCCAAAATTGATTTAGTTATTGTATTGTCCATTACCTCGTGTAAAAGCTTAGCAAAGTCTTTCTTCTTTAATAGATGAGGCTCATCATTTTCTAACTTATTAACCCTCCAAGTGTGTACACGCCTTTTCCATGCTTCTTTTAGTGGCTTGAATACTGCCACATCCATGGGTTGAATTAAATGGGTTGCATTAGGGTACAGTGCCACTAACACAATTCCCTTGTCTTCACAAAACTGGCTAGTTTGAAGTGATAAATGAGATATGTGGCCATCAACAAAGAGAATAACCGGTAATGTTATTTTATTTGTAGTCAGCCAGGGATAAAATATATCAGCAACATATTCAAAGAATGCTTCACAAGTCATCCAACCCGAGTCGGTTTTTCCGATACCCCAGTCCGAAGGAAAGTTATCTGCAATTTCTTGAGGTATCCGCTTATAGCTGAACACTACCGTGGTAGGAGCTAGGGATCCGCATGCATTTCCTGTTACCAATACAGTTAGACACTCCTTATCGTCGGCATTTACCTGCTGGTACACATTTTTTTCACCTTTCTTTGCAAGCACTTTAGGTCCTTTTGGTGCCAAAAAAAAGGCTGTTTCATCGCAATTAAAAATTCGTGAGGGGTCTTTCAATATATCAACATGGCCACTATCCTTCAACTCATCATACACTCGATTAAACCACCCTATTAGTTCTGCACCTGTAATTCCGGCTCTTGACGCCGTCAAATTTTGTGATATCCTAGTAGAAATGGTTGGGTTCCTTCGAATAAATGCTTTTAGCCATGTTCTGCCTGGTCTTCCATTTTTAAAAAACGTACATGGACGTTTCACATCTTTCAAATATTTTTCTACACTCACGGTTAACTGTTCAGCTGTCACTGGGAATCCAGATTTTGCTGTATTTTGCACCCAATCGCATATTCTTTGTTCCTCTTCCTGAGTTAGAATGGCCGCCGGACCCATCTTTCGTTCCATTGGCGACTTCCCTTTTACTTTATTTGTAAGCGTTATTCTTGGTACACCAAACTTTTTTGCAGCCGTCCTTACAGGCGTGTTGTGAAAACGTACATCGTTCACTGCTGAGAGCATTGCAGCTTCAGTATAGTTCCGAAATGTAGCCTTTTTCCCGGGCATCTAAGTACAAAATAAAAAAATAGCTTTTAGTGGCAGGTTATAACTGATACTAGAGGTGGTCAACTACTAAAAAGAAGTCCGCTACAATTTATTGAATAGTTGACCGCCCCGGTCAATTATTAGAAAGTCAAGATAAATTTGAGTCAGTAGTGGACCACCCTGCCTGTCAGCTACACGTGAATATTTTCGTATTTTAATATACCACTTTACCCAAACAAATCCTTAACAAATAAGAAAATAAAAACACTTACCATCAATAATGTTATTAGTCGCTATTAATCGCTCTCAAATCTATCACAATCCTTATGGAAATCAGCAAGGAAAACACAGATAAACAGCTTACGGCGCGTCACTCTACAAACAACTGACCGCCATTTTGAATATTAACCAGTAGCAGACGCGCAGTTTGCACCGATAGATGGACAGATGGCAGCACTTATTAGTTAACATGGAATCAATTTAAAAATGTGTCCCAAATTCTTATTTTATCAACTTTAGTGTGAAATGGTCAACTACAGGTACATGGTCAATTACCGGTGCTCTTACCTTACCGCCATATAGGTGTTTGACACCTCTTTAAACACCTATATCTCGCTTAATTATAGAGATAGAGCAAAGATTTTTATCAGTGTGATGAATATAGAAAAGTGACGAGAAGCCACTGCAATGAAAATTACAAGAAAACTAAGCAATTTGAGCCCTCGAGACATGGACAGAACGATCTGGAGTGTGATTTTACACCAATAACAATAAAAACCGCAAACTCAAATTCTTAACGCGTACGAGGTTCTCACATATAGATCACATATAGATATATGACATCTGGCCCCTTGAATTTGCATGGAAACTGATGACAGAGACACGTTTATCATAAGCAACTTTGCGCAGGATAAGTGCGTTCTTAAGTCATCTGTGTTCATGCACATTCAAGGGTCCAGATTTCATGATGTGTTGCGTATGTTGCGTACGTGGGACCAGTGTGGCGCTGCCGTAAAACATCTTCAATGTTGAAGAGTTTGCTAAACTGCATAAATACCCTTGGGAATAGATACTTACTATTTCTCGATCCTTTCACCAAGCAACGATTTTCTCTCTTCAAGAGCATTCTGAACCTGCTTCTGCTCTAACCACGTACCGCTCGCGATAACCTCTTTCGTACCGCGATTGGGAAAGTCGCTCTCAACTTTTGTGCATCCATGCTCCACTAGTTGTCGGCCACTAAAACATCAACAAAAAACACATAAACAACATACACAATCGATACAAATAAACATGAAAAGTAACTTACGAATAGAGCCTTCCATTATTCATATTGAAATTTCAGGCCACGAGTCCAAAACAATCTTTGTTTTTAGAGTTCAAAATCAAAACCAAAACTGACGTTTGTCAGTGACGGCCGCCATTTTTAAAATACACTTTTTCTTGACATTTGAAAAGTTTAAAAAGTATATTCCACCAGTACTTCCCGTGAAAATTTTCCTGTAACTTTCAAAATTAAAATGGAAATTTTATCGCAATAATTTAGACAAAATAAACGTTTAGGCGCGTTTATTGCAAATGAAATATAAGTGCCATGATCGTTAATGGCGGAAAAATGGCCGACAAATCATTCTTGCGTGAAAGCGCCCCCGCCTCCATGCCCTTGCGGCGCGCGCTGCTTGACAAAAATACAACCATCCCTCTCTTCCAAAGGAAGTAAACCCTTGAAAAAAAAGAAGGGCGATTAGTAGTTTCTCTGTTGCCGGAATCGTAGCGAGGGGTGGTTTTCCACTACCCAGACCGATTTTATTTACGGCATATTTTGACGTTTTCGTCCGTACGGCAAAATTCCGAAAGTGCCACAAATCGCGGAATATTCGGTGTGTTTCGTTTTAGAATAAAATGATTATTCAAGAGAAATCAGGTGTCGCTTCGTTGGTCAGTTTTTACTCAGAGTCGGTTGTTATGATTTTCGGTATACAAAAGTGAGCGCAAAAAAAATGTACTAATACTTCGGTGCGTGAGTGCGAAATGCAGAAATCCTATAGAACGATTTTGTGATATTATTTTCTAAAAGTATTTGATTGAAGTTGTAACATACGAGAAAAAAATTACGAGGATTATCCTAATTAGGTAAGAGACAAAAAATATCATTATTATAGTTTTCGATAAATGTAATTAAATTTTATTTATTTTTTCAAGAATTTTATTTTGTTAAAATGTTTGCTATCCAGCGGGTGATTAGAGAACTACGTTGAACATGTAATATGCAGTAGTTTTTGACGTAAACGCGGGACGCGCTGATATCGACACCGGTCAGAGAGAATCACCATGCGATATTTTTTATTACATACGATGAAATGATGTCAATTAAGTCGGTAGAAGTAAAACACTTCAAAATATTAGGCAGAAGTAAAACACTTCACTATAACCCGTTCACATACAAAATATTCATTTACTTACACATAACATAATCAGCCTAATATAGATACTAAAAATTTGTACCCATAAATGCTGTTTCAAAATGGTGGGATCTAAGAAAAAAGATGAAACAGGATAACCGGGTTTCATGTATGTATTTGTATTTTCTGTATCGTCGGTTTCATGGAATAACTCAACAATTATTTTTTGACGAAATTAAGTTGACGATTTTTTTAAAGAAATAGAGGAAATTCTATGAAATTAGGATCTATTTAAAAAAAAAGTACCTACCAAAATAAAATTGCAGATTTATGTTTTCAAGTAGATTTTGAAGATCACAAATTCACCGCGTCATTTTTCTCAGATGGATCTCGATTTTATCAGATTGTTAATATGAGGAATGTAATTGGTCATTTTTTCATGAATTTGACACGGTATGTCGCGAAAATCGTACGATTTCTTCCATCTACACAATTACATCCCTGCTGGCTTCAGTCACGCCGAGTTGACGTAGCCGCGCGCGTTGCCTTTCGCGGTTCTCCGCGTTGTTTTCGTCAATTTTCGTGTTGTTTTTTGCCGATTTCGACAGTGCAACGATGTGTTTACGATAGCGAATGACAAAGATTACTCTTCGACAGCGGTGTGTACGATTTCTGCGTGTTTGTGTGTGAAGTTAAGTTAAAAACGTGCGTTTGAACCCATGTTTGGTGCACAGCTTGTCGATATCTTTCCTGTGTTTTGGTTTCGTGTGATCGTGTCGGCTTGTCATTCGCACCGGAGGATTTGTGGGAGGCTTCGCTTTGCTGGGAAACGAGAAATATGCGGAGAATAAGCGGTAATTAATCGTTTGTTTATGTTTTGGTGGGGCTGTATACCTACAGAATTCGTCGATTGACAGTTCTCAGAAATTTGAATTTCGAACTCGGATTAGAAATTGCGACATAGCGTTGCTGTCACACAAATTTGCGTAGTTTTTCTATAGATTTTAACAAAACTTTGTAAGGGCGAAAACACCGTGTAACGAAAACAATTTCCGAAATTGACAATCCCCACCAACTTTACCTAAAACGTTCCTATGCTGATAACAATGCTCGTAGTAGATGCTGCAAATGCATAGGATTACTCGTAGATATCTCGCTGTTATACCGCAATAAAACGTTTGATGTTACACGCAGAAAGTTTTCTTATAGCCAGTTACTATAAAACTGGCTACTTATAGGAGTCTGGCGCGGAGCTTGCATTTTGGCATTGTATGTATTGTGATTGTTACCGCTGCGTGAACTGCGCGAATTTGCGATAGAGACCAACCGAATATTCTCATCACACCAGCCGAATATACTCAACTCGAAGCTGAAAAATATTCATTAAGTACAATAAAATGTCAAATCATTAGTTTAGAAATAAAAATGCACTTGAATTCGTAATTATTATTTTATAAATGAAGATATTTTCCGGGACTACTATTTAGATTTGTCTAAAATATGAATCATCATATTACGGCAAACGATCAATGTTTTTTTCTGGTAAATTGAGATACAAAAAAAATATGTTAAATTTCGAGACAATTTTTTTTTAAACAGTTTTTTAGGTTGTTTTTAAAAAACTAATCTTAGCTATTGCCATGTAGGTAATCTGTATTATTTAACAAGAAACTAACTTAACCTAGCGAAATGTATGGGTTTGCCGCTTCTTTAAATGCATATATCTCGCGTATTTATTGAGACCGAATAAAGATTATTGCAGATTCGGAATCAGCGTGGTCAATATAGTCGGGTGATAGGTTAAAAAAATCATCAATGTAGAACTGGTCCTATAATGCAATTATACTGATACGAATGCCATATTATGGCTTGCTCCCAAACGAATTTATTTTTTGAAAGATAGAGCTTAATCTGCTCTTAAATGATGAGAGAAGAAAACGAGTGACAGGAAAAAAATATCAAGGTCCACGCAGTGACGCCACCGTCCACGCTTTGATCATTCTTTCCCGTCGGTTCCAGAGGCGGGGGTAGGTACCTCGATAACCCTCCGGTTGACGCTGAGGAGGAACTGTGATAGGAAGTACTGTAATATAAAAACAAACGAATGTTTAAATCATAGACCTTATTATTTAAATATTTTTTACACAATGATGTCACGATGATGTAGGTCTAGATGTCAATTTTCAGGTTTTAGATGATGTAGGTAGATGCCAGGTTTTAGATGATGTATTTTTTTATTTGCGCATTATTTCAATACATAATAATTACATTAATGGCATTCTATCTCTCCGTACTATTTCTGTGATTAAATGTTATCATTAGTTAAATTATTAGATTTTACTAATATCAATCAGTTTTTTATAAAAAAAAACATTAATTATCAATAATTATAAATGGACAATTAAATTACTATTAGTTTGACCGTCAATGCTATGACACCTGCATTTCGCCGGCGCAGAAGGGTTGCCATAATATACTATAGAGTTGGGCAATCTCAATAATCTCATACCATATAAATCAATGATTTGTACAACTTAATCGGTTATCCAGTCGGTTAGCTGATCGTCGTCTCTTACGGCAGATTCTTGCTTCCAGTTGTTTTCGCTACTGCAATTATGTCCCTGTGATTTCGGTCGGCCTCTATTAGTATGCACTGCAATGGTATAATGTTGTAGTACCTATGCATATAGACACGTGGCGAACCCAACTGGGGGAAGGCCGCTTGTGGCACTGGCACCCCCCTCCCCCACCCTTGGGGGACTGCATGAAAGGGGCGCGGGGTGACGCTATTCAATTTATGACGATATAAAGGAGAACCCCGCTTCTTGGTGTTATGCCATACCCCCCCCCCCCCCCCGTTTCTCGCTATTGCCGAAGCGCACCCCCTCCTTCGCGATGGTCATTCTCTTGCATTCAACGAATTTGTCGGTGTTATTCTGAGTTTAAAAATGTGAACATACTGCTACACACCTATATAATACATGGAAGCTCCGATGACAGATCTGTCAACTCCTAGTTTGAAGTCAAACACTATCGTGATTGTTTGACATTATATTAAATATTATAAAAACGAATTTACAGCGTGAAATGACATTCTTCACTGGACAACGGCGGTTGCAGCATCGCCGAAACGTCGGGTGCTACAAACTTCACGCGGTAAATTCGTCTTTATCTTATTTATAACTCCTAGTTTATCAGAACCTAGTGGTCCAAGATCTAGCAAGCCGAAAATAGCATGTCATTTTGTGACAGAAATGCTTACCTACTACCATTTATTTTAATTTTACAGAAGATACAAGAAATAGTGTGCTGAAAAATATTTTTAGGTAATAAACCCTTAGTAAAAAATCTTACTATAAGTAGGTATTATAGTAGGTATTATTTACCTATGTTTACAGATGTTTTATTTACCCTAACTCAACATTGAGCTATGTTGTTAGATAAAAAGTAGCAAACAACTTTTTATTTATTTGAAAATGTTACATTTTGTTACGTATCCTTTATAGAGACGATCCAATGCGCATCCGATCCCGACTGATGTAGACGGGCAAAGAGCGCCTCGGATCCGCAATGAATTCGAATGCGAATTACCGCTTACGTCGTCAGGTGAAGTCCGCGCAAGCGACTTCGAATCCGTGACCAGGCTGGAGGATGGAGAAATTCGTACAAATCTGTTAGGGGCTCTCTAGACGATCAAGCATGCTTGACAAGCATTGCGTCGCGGGCTGGGAAGGGATCGTAAACCGCAGGAAATATGCAAATATTAAAAAAAATATTTATCAAAAATGTTTTTTTTGCAGTGTATACCAGGGAATCACGTTAATTAGACGTAATTGATTGATGAATGACATGACTCCCAGGATAAAACTACAAAAGTAGGCATTTTTGGTAAATATTAAAAAAAATATTTGCATATTTCCTGCGGTTTACGATCCCCTTCCAGCCCGGGACGCGATGCTTGACAAGCATGCTTGTTGTCTAGAGAGCCCCTTAGTCAGGACGCGACGATGCCCTAATAAGTATCGTTTCCCAGTGCCTTGCGGTTGGGTTTGGCCTCTGGCGGGCATGCGGTGAACTAGAAGCTAGAAGAAGAAAGACAATAGTCTTCATTGCTTTCTATGTTTGTGTAGGTGAATAGTAAAATTGACGTCGAAACGGTCACGCTGTTAAGTGAAGCACGGTCTTTTTTTCTGTTAAGTATCTTCGCACACCCGCGTACATCCCGCGCTCGCATTGTCGCAACAGTCATCGATATAGCTGCATATACGTATGTGAAAGAGTGCATAAGTTGCATCTAGTATTAATTATGTACAGAAATATTTGTAGTATAATTTCTGCACACAGTGCACTTCTCATAATTGAATAAAGATACTAAGGTAATAAATAAATAAAATAAAATACAAACGGAGCTGTCATGGAATTCACCGACCGGAGTCGGGCCCATCATAATACTATTTTTACACTTCTGGGGGGTGAGCAGTGGATTCCGGACTAACGACGGGCTGTGGTAGGTTGAGGACAGCTGTCTTGCCACATGTGAGCGTCACCTTACCACCCATTCAGTCCCCAATCGAAGACAGAGAATTTGAGATGTGGAAAACGTATATATAGTAACGTATTTAAATCGTAGACATATTGTGTATCGATTCACAAATTCGATTTGATTTGAAAATATAAGCCATACCGCACTAAAATTAAGATATATTCTCGTTTACAATTTGGTGTTGAAAAATCCGTTACTTCTACTCCGAATCTATATCCATAGCAATAATTACGAAAAAATCTTGAGGATAAATCAAGACTCGAGAAAAAATCAAGACAAAATCGCAATGTACAACTTTTGGTGAAAAGCCCCAAAAAAGCTAAACAATTATTTATTTGCTATAGTTTTTCTCTAATGCCGATAAGTACATACAGTTGTTATAATAGTATGAATATGAAAATAATGTTCTTTTAGTTGCACGACCCATGAGGTGATACTTTTTAGTTTGTCGCATTGGGTAGGCACTATTACACACACGATATTATGGAATACGCTGCAGCTTTGTATGCTTTGCCGCATTGAGTAATTTCAGTTTCATGCTAGCATATTAATAGCTACTCTAGAAACAAGTGGCTAATCATTATTGAGGCGACGTCTACAATCTCTTGTGTATGTATCAGATGATTTCATAAGTCCGTGGCCGATTTACCCTTCGGCTACGTAACAAGCAAATTTGGCCGCATATCAGAACACCGTTGACTACGTAACGACCAATATTGGCGGCTTGCTCCCGGAGCGTACAGTAATATTATTTTCTATTTCGAACGCATCCTAAAATCCATACCAAATATCTCATTATTATCATAGATACTTAGACGGCCGCTAGAATAATTTCGCGCGTCATTTTGTGGATATTTCTGGTAAAATTCCATTGTCAAACAGCATCATATTTTCTTCGAGAAATCATCAAAATTTTTATTGGTTTTTATGAGCTAATATCTAAATATTTTTGTACGTAAATAAGCAAAACAAAATATTACCTTTGATATCGAATCTAATAAAGATCACGATAGTATTTACAATTTCTAAATAGGATTCCGTATTTTTTCGCAAGACAAGTACAAGTCAGAAATGGCGAGTTTTTTAGACTTTTTCGACTTTCTCATATTTTTTCATAATTATCTAATTGTTTTACAAAATGAGATTTCAATATTCTGTATATGAGATTTCATTGCGACCATTGCACATTTATTCTTTTTATGATTGCTATAGGAGTTCCATAGTTATAGTACTTTTTGTCGAGCGCGGCTTTATTGCAAGAAATTCCAATAAATTTCCGCGGTCTGCCATGAAATTATGCCGCTACTCGAAGGGTTAAGGGTACTTCAACACGTTTTAAATTTTAAAGACAGCAGTGTTTTAAAGACGAAGACAAATTTTAAAGACAGGATACACCGTTCTAACTGTTCTGCAAAGAGCGATACAGCTATTGTATAGGATCCACTTCTTACGCCTGTAACGATTCTATCCAAAAACCGTTCAGTTTTGTTTCGTGTGAGTGGACAAATGGCCATATTTATGCGATTTATTTTATTCTTCTCACTGAGTAGATGCATCACCGAAGTATCAAGTTTAGGAATGCATCCAAGCTTTTTTAATTGGCGAAAAGCAATTTAATTACCAATATTTTATCTCTCAGTCAGTCAGTTGTAATCCTTAAATTTTCTTCCACTATCAAACACACAACGTCATTATCAATGCCAGAAGGTCGTCCAGAGCGAGGCTGATCCTCCAAGTTAAAATCCCCATTTCGGAATCTGCCAAACCACGTTTTAATGGTCCCGAGAGCAGAAGCATGGTTTTGTTGAGCGGTCCCAACACACGAGCCTTTTCAAAATTCGTATAGCATAACAAGTCGCAAATCTTATCGGTTCCCATTTTTGTAAATTTCTCAAACGCACACAAATCAATTTATTTGAACTGTGTCTGACGTGATGATGACACAACACTGTCACCCTTTCATTGCATGCAACGTAGCGAGTCATAAACAACGAATATCTGTCATAGAGTAAGGTGGCGACATCTATGAAAATCGGGCTCGAACTTATGCAATTATCTGATTAACTTGATAGTGCTTTAAAATACTTTACAGGAAAAATGATAGCATGATAAGTAATGTACATGGAAATCATATCATCAATCAATCATTTCCTAGTATAATACATATCGTATCATTAATTTCCTAGTAAATATGATATCGATAATATTGCCTTGTATGTTTTGTACTAACCAGGGAATTACCTGCTTGATTACTTAGGGATTCTTAGAAAATTTCGCACTAATTTCTTCAAATAGCGATTATAAATTCAAGATGATACCTTTGATTCCATAGGATATTCGATTGCCCATTGCCATAGTATGTTTTGGCAGCTAGGATTTTACTACGAAACGAAACGTGTAGATGGCACTCACAGTTACAAATATTGATAGATATGGCAGCGTTCGTGTTGTGAAAGTATGGCGACTTACTAAAGATGGCGCTCATAACACGACTATATACGATATTCTTTCTCGAAGTAAAATAATAATATAATAACAAACATTTTAAAAAATTATTGCTCTTATTGTTTTGTATAATTTACATAAACATGTCAATTTTAAATTTGGTATGCAGATATCGATACGTAATAATTACGCTTTTTAATGTTCAGATCTAATGGATCACATTTTATATCTCCATATTATTTATGTGATGTAATCATAATCAGCCTATATAAAAATGTGATTAATGACACTCATAATGGAATGTAATTATTGTTATCATTGGTTAAATTATTGGGTTTTTATAATCAATCAGTCCGTTTTAAAAAAACATTCCTTGTTAATGTTATAATAGATGGGTAAATAAATTGCTATTACTTTCGCCGGACAATGCTATCGGAGTCACCTGCATGTCGCTGGCGTAGAAGGGAGCTAACGGGCCCTTGCTGAGTTGGCCACGAAGACCCATTCTGTTCAGGGTTGATCACACTCACGGGTCAACACCCATCCGGCGGCCTCCACGCATGAAGTTTGACCCCGGTAGGACTCTGGCCTTAGGGCTAGTTTCCCTAGGAATCAACCTTCTGGCGCACCGTGCGGCGTAAGCCAATCGACTGTGCACTCTGACTTAACAGTCGGCGGAGTCTGGAAGCAGTACTGCTTCCTATAGAGCGGGGGTGGTCGCGCACCTTACGGCGACTGCTCTTGAAACGACCATCGGCTACCCGATCCTGGGTGAACAGCCGGGCAAAGGATGCCGTGGTCCGCAATAGATTCGGTTTACACCGTTTCACCGCTTCGTAAGGGAGAGGACCGCGCAAGCGACCTCGAACTCGTAACCAATCGAGAGACTGGAGTAATCTGGTCGCAATTGGAAGTAAGGGCGTGAGTGTAAGCCCGCTGGGTAACACTCCCGGCTATCTCGCGGTTAAGGCGTTGGCCTCTTACAGGCATGTGGCGGAGCTTGACGGTGGACTGTTATTGTCCAAATCTTCTGCGCTCACTTCAGGGAGACAGAACGACTAATCGTTAAAACTTCCTGAGGTGACGGGCTCGCCCGCTGTAGTTGACAACTCTAGTTAATCCGGCCATAGCTGGTGGTCAGATGCGAGACGGTCCGCTGGCTGCTTCTCAGTGCCTTGCTTAAGGCATCGGACTCCGACGGGCCGTGATGGAGCTAGTTAGTGGATTGTTTCGTCCCCAAGTCTACGCTCAGCGCAGATCTACGTAAGTATGATCACGTGTCCGAATATAGGGCACGGTTAAAGTGATTGCCAGTACGCCAAAGGAGAAATGTTAATATACGTGCTCTCCTCGATCCTGTACTCGACCAATCACCATCACCCTAAGCTATACATACTATTAAGTTCCCATGGTCTCGTACTTCGGTCAGCCTCTGACAATTTTACTAAATTTTTTTGGCCATAATGCTGATTTATTCTCCTACTTTTTTTATGACCGTGGTGCAAGACTGGAACGATCTCCCAGCAAACATACGAAACTCGCGTTTATTAGAATCATTCAAGACTCACATCGAAAAGTAAAGGGTCCGCCAAATAACTTTTTTTTTTGAAAATGCTATAAAAAAAAAAACTACTGAATATTTTTTCAAATTTCTTTTTTTATTTGAAAGTACAATCCCTCCGGTTAATGATGGAAAATAATTTCATTCAAATGGCTGCCTCGGCTAGCCATGCAGTAGCCTACACGATGGGTCCAATTTTTAAGTACATTATCGATTGTGTGCAGCTGTATTTCACCAATGGCTTCACGAATATTGTCCTTTAAAGCGTCAATTGTCTCTGGTTTGTCGGCGTAACACTTATCTTTGACGGCACCCCACAAAAAGTAGTCCAACGGTGTCAAATCGCAGCTCCGAGGTGGCCAAACGACATCAGCTCTGCGGCTGATAATGCGATTTTCAAAAACAGGGCGCAAAACATCAAGTGTAGCGTTGGCTGTGTGGCACGTAGCGCCGTCCTGTTGAAACCAAATGTTGCCAATATCCTCCTCTTCAATTTCTGTGAACAAAAATTCGTTCAACATGGCCCGATAACGATCGCCATTGACGGTAACGGCCACTCCTTGCTCATTTTCGAAGAAAAATGGCCCAATTATGCCTCTGGACCAAAATCCGCACCAAACAGTGACTCGTTTTGGGTGCACCGGCTTTTCAATGAATGCGTGCGGGTTTTCTGTGCCCCAAATGCGACAATTCTGCTTGTTTACATACCCGCCAAGATGGAAATGAGCTTCATCTGAAAAGATGATTTTTTTGGCAAAATCCGCATCTTCTGCAAGTCGATCGCAGGCCCACTTAGCGAAGCGAAAACGCATTGGATGGTCAGTTGGCTTCAACTCCTGAACCAATTGGACTTTGTACGGCGTCATACCAAGGTCTTTACGCAAAATTCGTCTCAATGATGTCTGCGAAATGTCCAATTGTTGAGAACGACGGTGAACTGATGTTGATGGCGATTCACGCACACTTTCGGCCACAGCAGCAATATTCTCGGGTGTACGCACTGTTTTTGGCTTTTCACGCGTTGGTTTATCGATGAGGATGCCAGTTTCTTTCACTTTTTTCACAAGGTAACGAACATACGGAGCTGACGGTGCTTCTCTTCTTCCAAAATCCGTACGCAATTTTCGCACACATTCTGCAACATTACCATGATTTTCAAAGTATTGTCGCAAGATTTCCCAGCGTTGTTCAAGCGTATACACAACCATATTCGTTCAGCGGAAGGATAAAACTAATTATCTGTCAAATCAGACATGAGGTAAGTGTTGCCATACACGAAATAAGCACTAGTTGAAAAAAAAACGTTACATGGCGGACCCTGTATTACTTTTCTAAGAATTAACCAGTTCATCCCTTTCTGTCTTCTTCCTTTCCCAATTTCCTCTCCTCGAGCATTCTTAGTCTTAAATATAGTAGTTTGTGTTTTACGCAGAATAATTTATTTAATAAAATTTATCTCCACAACGCGCGCATGTGCCATTGAAATGTATGATTAGGTTAGTTGCAGTATATTGACCCGCCTAGATACAGGACAGTACAGTCCTAGTTAGGTGGTCACTGAGCATTTGCTACATTTGCGTGTCTAATGTTTCCGAGTTACTTTTTATAACATTGGTAATAATGTGGCTATATGTATAAAAATATATATGAATAAAGTACTAAATAAATGAAATCATTATGCCTTGTGGTAATAGCGTTTTTTTTGTATTTTAAATAATAAGTGCAACTGGGGGTGTCAAACTCAACGGGCGAACCCGTCACCCCAGGGAGTTTAAACGGCATAACGTCGTTCTATCCCCCATGGAGTGAACGGGAAAGACGTTAGAGGACAAAAGACAGTGCACTGTCTAACTCCACGGATAAACCCGTAAGATCCAGTAAAACCTTACTGCGAAGAACTCGGAAGAGGACCCACGGGCAAACCGCTCTCTTACTGCCAGATTTGGATGGATTACTTCATCCTCCACAATCAGTCATAATTCGAAATCGCTTGCGCGGCCTCTACCTGATGTTAGCGGTAATTCAGTTCGAATTTATCGAGGACCGTGGCGCATTTTGCACGTCAATATCACACGGGATCGGGTGGCTAACGAAACGTTTTAAAGGTGGCCGACATCAGGTAAGCAACAACCTACGTTGCTTAAGAAACGTATCTTTCAACACTCTCTTAAATGTTCGCCGGAGCGCACAGTCGATTAGTATTCGCGGCACGATGGTCAAACCCACCAGTATCTTATTTATTTATTTATTTATTTAAGAATTAATTACTATAAAACATTGATTGCGCTTTCAAAAATAACAGGAACCGAATGGCAAAACCTTAACCTTTTGCTTTATTTGTTTCTGTCACCCAACTGGGACTAGCCCGTTCGGGTGGACAGGACTCCAATATTACAATCAAGTTTGCTTGATTGCTTGGTTGCTTACAAATGTACAAGTTTTAGTAAAAAGCTAATGACACTAAATTGCCCTAAAATGTGGTCTTCAGAATAAAATAAAAAAAATATATACCTATATAAAAGATAATATAATAACTAAAATGCAATGAGAAAAGAAAGAAAAGAAAGAAAGAAATCGCTATCGCTCGAGGTGTTCCCCCAGATTGGAACAACCGCTCCACTTACCCACGACACAGCCGTGGTAGGATTCACAAGAGTCCTTTCCAGGTTAGTGCCTCTTCGAGGAGGCTACCGAATAAGAGTTGAACCATGAGTTGAGCCGACCCAAGATAACAGCATAATCATCATCAGGCCCAAGCTACATGGAACTGTTAAATACCATTTTTTTGTGCAAATTAAGTGTATTGAAATAATTAATTTTTAGATTGTTTTAGCTACAGTCGAAGCAATGGTGGCTGTGGTCACCTTTACGGCGAGGTATTACGAATGTGTCAATAGTCATATCCTGTGTTTTACACGAGCCATCGAGCGTTGAGTGTTTTTGGAGTCGCCAGAAATAGAGTAATGGCAGGAAGTAGAGGCGCGTTTTACGACAACAAAAATCAATCGCTGGCCAATGCTCTGGCCCCATCGTAAATATTGGCCCACTCGACTGACTCGAAAGCTCCTCTGTCGCGGGAACGGGAGATCACAATAGTTTCGCCTTTATAAAAAATATTTCCAAACTGCATAAGAATACGGATGGAGAGTATTTATTTCCATTACAGCCATTACGATTGCGTAAAAATGGCCAAGGGTGACTTGCACCAACTTCTGCTAACCCTGGTTAGCTAACCACGATACACAATTTAACAGCCGGTTAAATTATGTCGGCTTGCACCAACTATTGCCGGTCGGAGTCCGCAAAATCCATTTTTGAGTGTTCGAACATAAGCATAGACACAACTGAAATGGAGATCGCTCGCCTCAGCTAATCACAGCACAGTTCAAAATGGCGGACGGGAGGCTCTCAGTTCAGCTGTCAAACTGCCAAACGCTTTTATTCATATCTCGCTTTCGCGTCTTTCCTCATCAACATCAGACATATCAGAAAAAAAATTAGGAGCGCGAGAGACAAAAAAGTCAAAATAAGCGTAAAAACCAGGGCACAGGCGACGCAATCAAATCTAACCTCGAAAATCTAACAGCTAACGTTTAACTAGCTAACAGCTGGTTAGTGACGCTAACCGGGCACCAGGGCTCGGTTAGGGATTTTAACTGCAGTTAGCTCCACAGAGCATGGTGCAAGCAGTTTCAAGTATATAACTGCGGTTAGGCTATCTAAACCGAGCTTTAGAGCAGCGGTTCCCGAACTGACTTCCGCTGAACCTAAGGGTTCCGCGAATTTTCTCTTGACAACTTCCGCTGTCTTTTGATTGGAAATAGACTAGTAGCTGGAAATGCTATTATAATCACTCACTCTCGTGTTTACATGCTAAACAAACATATTTGTAAGTAGACGGGATATTTTCCCGGATTTAAGAGTTAAACGTTCGACATGAAGCCGAATATCAAGGCAATTATCAGCAATATTGAAACATTTCCATGATTCTAAATTGTCTCTTTGTTTAGTTGATAATTTGCCTCGAAATGTTTACTTGCACATGCATCAAATATTCAGCCAGTGCTAAAAATTCTTACTTTACTAATAAAATATTTTAAACAATAAACGTGTTTCATTTTAGATTATTATCGACGTAATTCTGTAACGAATTTGACTAGACTTGGATTTTGTATCGTGACATGTCTTGACAGTCAACTAATTTTGATATACCTAATAGCCCCCGATCGGGTAAAATTCCTTTAATATAATGTATATAATGTATGCAGCGCTATTGGGCAGGGGGGGGGGGGGGTCTTACCGTACCCTACTCGTCCCCCCAGTTAAGGGTTCCGCCAAACGTAAGCGACTTACCAAGGTTCCGTATCGTAAAAGTTTGGGAACCGCTGTATTAAAGTACCAATTCAAAGAGAAACATCATCCAAAACTCCTCGAAAATGTTTTATAGCAGTAAATCATTTACTCGCTTTTTTGTTGAGCTGACATGTTGCGGCTGCCTCGTCCCCATAGAGGCAGACTTAGTGGCGTAGAATGCCCTCAGTCTCAGCGCCTGGTTACGCAAAAAGGGACTTTACGAGGAGACGACGAAAGGCGCATTGCGTTGATGATGGCTGGAAGAAATGGCTTCAGGTTTTATATGCCCTGCTCTCCGCCCAGTGGGTTTAAGAAGCTCCGCTTTCCATCTATTATGGAAAATGAATCCAGTAGGAGTGGGTATATATGTATATATGTGTGTGTGTGTGTGTGCGTGTGTGGTATATATGTGTCTGTGTATGCAGATGTTAGTGGTGTAAAAGAGAGAGGGGGTGGGGGGGTAGAGAGCGATAGAGTATTATCTTATAGGTAGTTTAAGCTGTATAATGCGTGAAAATGAATTTCGCGCACGAAAATAACCACTTCGGTTGCAGTCGATTTCGTGAGTTTCGTGTTCCATGCTATTCTACCGCATACTGTTCAATTTATTGCTATCTCAGTCACATGTTTTACGAGGAAAGGATATGGACCAAACTTATTTATATCTGAGGGCATCTGAGGGTATTTACATTTAATAATTACAAGGATGGAGGTAGTTACTTTATTCTAAAATTTTAATATAATTGAAGAGACCAAATTAAACGGAAGGTATTTTAGTTCAAATATTCATAAATAAATATTCTTACATCTAATATAATACATATTAGATACGATAATCTCATAAACTTTACATGAATTTGTATTAAAAGTATATATACATATTTTTTTTTATAAAAAGTACATATATAAAATATGATAATAAAATATATATATATATATATATATATATATATATATATATATATATATATATATATATATATATATATATATATATATATATATATATATATATATATATATATATATATATATATATATATATATATATATATATATATATATATATATATATATATATATATATATATATATATATATATATATTTATATATATATATATATTTATATATATATATATATATATATATATATATATATATATATATATATATATATATATATATATATATATATATATATATATATATATATATATATATATATATATATATATATATATATATATATATATATATATATATATATATATTATTATTATGATAATACGAGTATATATTTACATATGCAAAAGTGCCTTGATAACTATTTATCAAAGAAAATGACAATTTGCAATGCCATTTTTTATATAATATAGAGGTTAATTAAGAATGTACTACAATACAATATAGCCGTAAATTTGCATAATATATATAATATAAAAAGAAATATGTTCACTCAAGAGATTTTAATAATGCTTCGCAGTCTTTCCTAGATTTATTTAGCAGCCAATTTATAACCACTCTTCGAAAAGTAGGGTATGGTAATCCGGACGCATTTTTTTCCGCAATGCTCGCTTTTATGTGATTCTGTAATTCACAGGTTTTCCGAAAATAAAACGTACGGAATTTTACCGCAGTGCGCAGTTAGCCTTAGGCTGGCGAATGTCTGCGCAGCTCGTTTAGTGAACAGATGAACTTCGGTAACACACGAGAACTGGTGTTTCAACGCGGCTACGGGCGCTACGAACCCCCATATTGTACAGAGCAGGGTGCGACCGCTCTGGGCCGTCGTATCAGGCTAGATTTCCTAGAATAGCGTCGCGTCGTTTTACAAATTAGTTTAATTCCTCCGCTTTTCCGCTTCGTAATTTTCATTATTTCTGTTAATGGACGGGACGCGGCGCGACGGACGCGAACGTCGCTCTGTCACGGCGCCGAACAAAGAAACGACTGAGCATAATATTATTACATGTCATAGGCATTTGTTGAAAGTAAATATAGATAGGCCTTTGCTCATGCCCCCCCCCCCCCAAAGTCGTCTAAATCGAAGTACTCAGCAGTGTTACTTCCCCGGCAAATGGAAAAGTGTTGTTAACACGCTAAAAAAATCGCGATGACGACGGATACATACATTTTGACACCCCCCTCCCCCAATCGAGACGATTAAGACCATTTCCAGGCTGAAGTCTGTCTGTGCGTCTGTGTGCGTGTCGTTTGTGTATGTGTGTATTCCTCCACGATAGCGCCCAAACGCTTCATCCGATTGAGTTGCAATTTGTCATGCAGGCATTATTTGGTCATGGCAAGAGTTACTTCATTGTATATTCGTTAATTAGCGCTTTCCTGCGGTGGGTTTTTTCATTGTCTTATATATACCTACTGCTGTTAAAACGCTGTTAAAATCTAAATGTACCGTTCGGGAGCTAATGGGCCCTGTTAGAGTTGGCCACGAAGACCCATTTGTTCAGGGTCGGTCACACTCACGGGTCAACACCCATTCGGCAGCCTCCACGCAGAAGGAAGCGGCGTTAGCCAATCGATTGTGCATTCCGACTGACAGTCAGGAAAGTCTGAAAACAGTATTGCTTCCTATAGAGAGGGGATAGTTGTTAACCTTTGGGAAACCACTCTTGAAACGACCATTCGGCTACCCGATACCGGGTGAAGGAAGAGCCGGGCAAAGGATGCCGTGGTCTGCGAAAGATTCGGTAGACACCTTATCACCGCTAAGTAAGGGAGAAGACCGTGCAAACGACATCGATCCTGTCACCAGTGAGGAGTTAGGTTGTATCCTGAAGGTTAATTCCAGACGGAGATATCCTTCCAAACTGGTAGTCAAGGAGCGAGGCTGCCGTAAGGTGTTGACCTCTGTTCCTCAGTTCCAGAAGCTATAAGATACGGCTCCGCATAGAGTTATCGGTTTGTATATCAGTTAGATTATAACTTTTTCCTCATTTGTAGTCATAACATAGAAAAATGACATGTAGTCTATTAAAATGGAAATACAGCAGAATACCGCTTCGGAGCGTTTGTCTGATGCCACGCCACGCCAATGGTCGACAACGCATCGAATCGTCCGAATTCTTGAATCAGTTTGGAAACGGTTTCGGCAAGTAGGTATATCGGTGTTGTCTACTCGCCATATCGACTTTGCAACGCCCCTGAAACCGTCTCGCTCGCTCGGCGCTGTACATACTCCTTTTTTCTACAAAATGCGAAATCTGTATTATGACTTGGTTCTTGCGCATGCTGCTACAGCTGGCATAAGAAATAATGTACGCTAAGAATTGCTAAGAAATAATGTACAAAGTGTACTTAAAACAGACAAGAAAAAGGCTATGTATAATTTTTATTTTACGCTATGTATTCTAAACAGACGAAAGGGCCTAAGTACGAGTATATGCTAAAAAACGAAATTGCATTTTATATTGCATTATTGTATCTCTGAGGGTATATACCTAACGTGACCAATTATTTTTCGTCAAAGCGGGACGCCATTGTAGAAAAAAACGTATTGGTCTTTTACTACTTTTTATTCAAAAATGAAAAACATGATAACAGTATTACTAATAATAAGTAGATATCTACGCAGTTGTTTTATATTTGTCAGAGGAGCAAATTGTTTCAAAATATCGGGTTTAGTTTTTAAGTAAGAATGAAGCTGATTACATGATTTATAAATGTTAGTCTTGGTAATCAAAATGACTTTCAAAACTGCGACACTTAGTGTTTTTTCGCTTGTCCATATTTTATTCATTAGAGAAAAAACTCTTTCGACGGGTGCGTTACTTCCAGACAGACATAAAACGTACTCAATAATTATACGAAAGTTAGTACAGTTGAGATTGTTATCACGGCCCAACGGTCTTCAGCAGCAACATTCTCAGAATTCCAGCTTGTGATTTTGTCATCTTTTGGGCTTAAATTATATTTTGATGTGTTTGCGAAAGCGGGACATTTTTGCTCTCGCTGGGGACAGCGGGACAGACAGCCTGAAAGTGGGACTGTCCCCCCCAAAGCGGGACTGTCCCGCCCAAAGCGGGACGTATGGTCACGTTATATATACCCCATCTGTAGGTATGAAAGGGCCCATCTATGAATTTTCTGTCACTGCTGGAACATATGTATTACGTATCCCAGTCAGGCCACATTGTCGTAATAATGCGGGGCGCGGTGTGGCCGGTGGGAAGTGATCGCGCGATTTTTATCTCCTTAATTAAACGTCCGGTGCTAAAATATAATTATGTCGAGATAGGAATTGATTTGTGTATGGCGGTGGTCTCGACTCGACTCGCGCTGCCGGACAAACGCTTTTGAATCCCATTCGTTAGCCGTAAGAAACTTGAAGATAAGCTGAGAGGTAAGGAGAGGTGGAAAAACACTTTAGTTTTGAGATATTTAGGTGTCTTCAGTTGAGATGAAATGGGTGAAATGAGTGGTCCAACATTTTGTTTGAACAATCAGAAACTACGAAAATGTTGATCATATAAGATTTCTAGGCATCCATATTCGTCATTTTGAGGTATCCATAGCAATCTGGCAATGGTCGACTCACCAGAACTGAGCAAAAAAAAAGGCAGCCTCAAATTTTCCATAAAAAAAAAATATTATGCAGCATTGAAGCTGCATATTTCCATTACTATTAACTTATGGTCCCATGTTCTGGGGAATGGCGCCAAATGTGAGGATATTTTGCTTACAAAAACGAGTAATTAGAAAGTTGTTCACATTTCTTCGCTAACATCTTGCATGCAGTACTTCTTCGAATCTGGCATCAAAACTGTGGATACCGCGTATATATATACCAAAACATCATTATACAAGAAAAAATATCGCGACTACCTTAACTAACTGAAATATTCATTCGCACATTACGCGAAAGAAAGAGGACTTGCGTCATTTTAAAGTGCGACTGAATAAAGTTCGAAATAGCTCTCTCTGCATCAATGCAAAGAATTAAACCGAGTGCATCCCATGCTGCACAATATGTAAATAGTTTAATTCAATCATGCCTTGCTGACACGCGATTGATATACTTATTTTTTGTACTTTTATATTTCTTTTTATGTTATTATCTTAATAAAAATAAAAAAACCTAATATTTATTTTGTATACATTGTATTACTTTCATAAAATCATAAATTAAGTTCAGGTGATCTGTAACACGACATTCATTGACTATTAGGCGGTACGAAGTTCGCCGGGTCAGCTAGTTATCTATATATATAAAACAAAGTCGGGTTTGTTCGAACACATAACTCGAGAACGGCTGGACCGATTTTCATGGTTTTTTATTTGTAGTAGTTGTCTCCGTCCCGAATAGCAGAATAACTATTAAAAACGAAAATTCGAAAATTGACGAAATATTAAAATAAAAGAAAAAAACATTTTCCCATACAAAATGTAAATCCGTGTTTTTCTCATGGTCAGTTGTACGTAGCATGTTCACGTGTCGGCAAATCATCCGCTTTATTTGTTCTTGCGCCTGATAAAAAAACAAAAAATGTCGTATATCACAAGATGCTTCAATGAAGAGAATTAAACCGAGTGCATCCCGTGCTCCACAATATGTAAATAGTTTAATTCAATCATGTCTTGCTGACACGCAATTGATATACCTATTTTTTGTACTTTTATATTTCTTTTTGTGTTATTATCTTAATAAAGTAGTGAACTTAATATTTATTTTGTATTCATTGTTGTCATTGCATTTTCATAAAATCATAAATTTAGTGCAGCTAATCTGTAACACGACATTCATTGACTGTTAGGCGGTACGAAGTTCGCTGGGTCAGCTAGTTAAAAATAAATATTTAAAAAGTGCCCCAAGGTACAATACTCTCCTCTACATAATCGATCGTCAACCAGATGCAAATGATAGATCTATCGTGAAGTCGTACCTGTCTAGCCCAAATTCAGATGGAAATCTTTTATGGATAACATCGCCATGTTTCAAGATAAGCAATTACATACATATATTATTACGGCAGTTAACATTAAATGTTATTATCGGCGGTAATCATGCAACGCAAGATACCTGCCGTCGCGTCGTCGCCTTTCAACGATCTCCATCCAACATCGGCGATGATTCAGACGGAATGTAGCCATCGGCCTCTAGCGTACTCTGTAATAGAGCTGGAATTCTGCATTCTAGCATTCTGTTGAAACATACAGAGATAACTCCATCTGATAGCGGAAAGATACATAGAATGCGGACATAAAAAGAAAACTTATGATGTGGCAGAAAAACTAGCATGCAAAATGAGGAAACTTAGCGCAGCAATTACAAATGAAAGGTAACACAAGAGACTTGTATAAGGGGCTCTCTAGAGGATCAAGCATGCTTGTCAAGCATCGCGTCGCGGGCTGGGAGGGGATCGTAAACCGCAGGAAATATGCAAATATTTTCTTGTAATATTTACAAAAAATGCCTAATTTTGTAGTGTTATACCAGGGAGTAACGTCATTCATCAATCAATTACGTATAATTAACGTGACTCCCTGGTTTAATCTACAACATTAGGCATTTCTGGTTTAATATTAGGCATAATATTATAAGAAAATATTTACATATTTCCTGCGGTTTACGATCCCCTTCTTGCCCGCGACGCGAAGCTTGTCAAACATGCTTGTCCGTCTAGAGAGCCCCTAATATTTTTCAACATAGTAAGCAGCTAGCAAGCTCATGTCGTCCGGCTGTTTGTTTGTTTCTACTATTTATTGTGAAATTTCAAATTGGGCGAATTTATTACTACAATCTTTTACAACCAACCCTACTACGAAGTGTTTATATGTATGTACTTATGTAGGCGTGTAACATGTGTGTAGGTGTGTCTTGTTATTGCATTCGATCGACAGCGGATTTTATCCCAACGGAAAATGGTTACTTCGTTGGGAATCGAACCCGGAAACTTACAATGTTTATTTGATTTATTTTAGAAGGCGACTGAATGTACGGTTGTATGTCATCTGTTTATTTATTGTATAAACTATGTGTGTCATGTGCTTTCCATTTCCAATTTTTATTGCTAAATAATTTGAATCTATATTGAAACATATTTATTAAGCTGTTTAACAAATTAAAATAACTCCTAATACAGCCAATAAAAATCCGTTCTTCCTGTATATAGAGGAAAATATTGATTCTTACATTACCATTTTGTTATTACGATTTTATATAGAATATAGATATTGCATTCGTAATTTTGTTGAATTACAATGAATTTTATTGAAACTCCATCACTCGATCATATGTATCAACATTTTCCTTACGGCTAAGAAGGATTTTCGTGTTGATCTAGATGAGGCATGCACGTTCGGCTCTTCGGTAATGCTCGGTTCTCGTCGGGTGGTAATCTTCGGCCACTGACCCACCGCATCTTACCGCCCCCCTCCCCCTTCTCCCCCCCGCGCTATTACTTTGTTTTCGCTTAGCGGTCTTTTTGCGCGGCTTCTGAGTATCGTACGGTGATGTTAAATAGCCTATAAATCTTCCTCAAAAATTGGGCTATCCAATGCAAAAATATTTTTTTCAAATCCGACTAAAACATAGTTCCAGGGATTAGCGCGATTAACACTTTGAGGACCATAAGCTTTGCGTTAAGTTTGGAAATTTTTGATACATACAACTGTTAAAGGGCGATGTAAAATACGTGTAAAGTTTTGTGAAAATTGGTTCAATAGATTATAAATTGATTGGACATAAGTGTCCCTAAAATTTGATTAGGTATTTGATTATTTATTTCAGAAATCATACGTACTGAAAGACAAAACATCACATTGAAAAAATCGCCATAAATATTTTTTTTATTTATTTAAAAATCACCAAAATTCGTTAGTCATTTGCGATATATTGAAGAAAAAATACGGTAGGTACATTGTTTAACATTTTTTTTGCTAATATTAAGATTCTGAACATGGAAAAAAATGTAATTTAGAAATGATTCGTATTCGATAATTTATAAAATTATTTCTGAAGTTATGGACACGTATATCCCACTGCTCTTAACCCGTCGGACGCCAACAGTGCCTATAGGCATTGTGCGTCATTTAACAGATCCGCGCGTAACCGTTTTGGCTGGCTCCCATATATCTATATATATATATATATATAAAAATGAATCGCCGTGCGTTAGTCTTGCAAGATCTCGGAAATGACTCGACCGATTTGGATTATTTTTTTTTGTTTTGTTTGCCTTGATTCAGGGGTGGTTTACAAAAAAATATATTTAGGAAAAACTCAAAGAAACAACTGAAAATTGAAAAATTCGCAATTGGTCATTTTGGGAAATAGGCCACTTTCTAGATGGCTATCGCGGCGATCCTATGTTTGACAGCTGCGCCATCCATAACTGTTTTTCTTTCAGTACAATGTGTAAAATTTCGATAAGTCAAAAAGTGAAAACAGTCAAAAAAGTCGAAAAAGTCAAAAAAGTCAAAAAAGTCAAAACACTAGTAAAAGTTTAAAAAAGTCGAAAAAGTAAAAAAAACATTTAATCATTAAACGAAACTCAACCCGTACCTACATGATTCGGCCATATTATAGATTTCAATGAATTGGATTTGGAAGATTGATTAGGATTAATAAACGCTTAATAAACGTTACAATCAAATCGATTTTAGGTGGTACGAAGTTCACCGGGTCATCTAGTTTTATATAAATATATAATATACATGAGTAACAATATTAATTACTTGGTAACAAGAGGGAATTCATGAAAAAACGATTTTGCTAGTTGCGGCGCAATAGTTTGCTTGCGTAGGTTCGCTTTTGACCGGTTTAGGGGTTAGACAAAAAAATCGGTTGTCTGTAAAGTCGGTTTACTGACGATAGTTGAGCGTGACAACGTCATAAGAAAATACTGATGGAATGGTTGCATTTTTCAAAAGAAAATTTTAATTTTATTTGTTTGATAGATATTTTGTATGGATATAGAGAAGGAGGTAAATGGAAATCACAATTGAATTGATCAAGTTACATTTATTTGTACGCATAAATACAATTATGTCAAATTTTTTTTTTACAATGTACATAGTTTTTACAAGTATGAATGTGCGTTGAGCAATTGTTTTACAACTTTTATTCACAACTTTTAAACATGTGTGATATTTAACTTCTTACAATTTGTGTTATTCTGTTGAGAATTGGACGATGATAGGAAAAGTAGGAAATGAAAGGGAGTGTTTCGAGTGTAATGTGTCTTGAAAAAGTCAAATCGATGGTGGTGCCTCTTAGTGTTGTTGACTTATTAACTTCTGATGAACGATTTTTCGTTTCTACTTTCTAATCTTTCTTTCTATTCTTTATTGTGAAATTTAACGATGGGCTGGTTTAATATCATACGACAATCTCTCACAACCAACCCTACTATGTAAAGCGTGTATATGTATGTGTGCGTGTAAATGTGTGTCGTCTTATTGCATTCCATCGATATAATTTAAATGTCAATTCCGTTAATTTTATTCCAACGGAATGGCGACTTATCCCAATGTCCATTCCATTTATTGCCTATTATATAATGGAATGGCTTTTTTTTAGTATATTATCATTTAATAAAATTTTTTTGAGAACCTCATTTTAGGGCAATTTAGTGTTATTAGCATTTTACTAACACTTTTACATATTTTTTTGTAATATTAGAGTCTTTTCCACCCTAGAATAGGCTAGTCCCAGTTGGGTGACAGAATCAAATAAACAAAAGGTTAAGATTTTGCCATTCGGTTCCTGTTATTTTTGTAAGCAAAATCAATGTTTCAAAATCAATGTTACTAATTAATTCTTAAATAAAAAAATAAATAATAATAAATAGTCTCCATCTACATCTTTCTCATACGATATTTCCCAATTCAATCCGAAAATAGATTGTTTTGTTTTCCTATAAGAGCCGAGCCACAATTACTCATTTTCCCATATGTAAGAAACATGTAAATGTATTATTGTATAGCAGCTGTCCACGCGGACGCATCGCTCACTCAAGTAGGAGAGAGACAGATGTCGAACGCTGCCGAACGCGGAGGCCGATTGTGCCTCTTGTCGCTCGTTCCGCGCTCTCGCTTGCACTTCAAGCCTTAAATGGAACGCCTCAGAGCGAGGTAACGCCGCATGAGTCATGTTTTTTCGTGCGTGCGGCCGGCTCAATCGAATTATAAGACGTTGTCAAGTCAAAAAACAAACTCTTCAGCGTTATTATTAGTATAGATTGTAATTTGCAATGTATAAATGGCTATACGAGTGTTATTTTACAAAGATTTTTTAAAAATATAAAATATGCTGGTACATTTAACTAATAAATAAATAAATGAAATAAACCGCCGACGAACCGCGATACCAATCTGGGTGGAGCTCAACAAAGATACTTTCGCGTAACGGTTCCGATGAGAAAGATTTGAATAACGACACACCGCGCCGCGCCGCGCCGCAGCGCCTTCCATTATTGCGGCAGTGGATAATCTGTCGGAGGCCAGCGCGGCGCTGGACAGAGGTTAACGCAATCAGATAATATCGCGCCATTTAGAGATTTCCCTCCTCGTAAAGGTCCGAGGCACTACACATTAAAACCAAACATTAACGAAACGAGCGGCGAGGTTAGAATAATGACCGCCACGCCGGATACAGCGGCTAGCGAAGCGGGAAAACGGCTGTTCGCTATATTCGCGCGGTGATTCTATCCCCAGGCATGCTACACCAAAATTAATGAATATTTCAAAATTGTAAATTAATTTTCAAAATCAAGCGTGTCGAATATATACGGAACTAACAGGGCCCTGTTGCAGTTCGACCCCTAAGACCCATGTGTATAGGATCGTTCAAACGCAGGGGTCAACACAAATCCGGCGGCATCCACGCAGAAGTGCGAGCCCGGGTAGGACTCTGGCCTGCGGGCCAGTCCCCCCTAGGGGTCAACCTTCGGGCGCTCCTGGACGGTTTGCGCACCGTGCGACGTCAGCCGTGCATTCCGACTGACAGTCGGGGAAGCATAAAAACAGTATTGTTTCCTATAGAGCAGGGGTAGTTTTTAACCTTACGGCAACTGCTCTTGAAACGACCATTCGGCTACCCGTACCGGGTTAATAACTGGGCAAAGGATGCCGTGGTTCGCGAGGAGTCAACCTTCGAGCGCTCCTGTGCGCTTTGCGCGCAGTGCCGCATCAGCCAATCGATTGTGCATTCCGACTGACAGCCGGGGAGTCTGGAAACAGTACTATCTCCTATAGAGCGGGGGTAGTTGTTAACCTTACGGCAACTGCTCTTGAAACGACCAATCGGCTACCCGTATTCGGGTGAAGAGCCGGGCAAAGGATGTCGTGGGCTACGATAGATTCGATAGACACCGTATCACCGCTTCGCAAGGGAGAGGACGCGCAAGCGACCTCCATCCTGTAACCGGTCAGGATGGAGGATGGATGGAGGTATTCTGATGGTTAATTCCAGACGGAGATATCCTTTCAAACTGGTAGTCAGGGGCGAGGCTGCCCCCAGTTATTTTTCCCAGTGCCTCGCCGTAAGGCGTTGGCCTCTAACGGGCGAGTGGCGTAACTAGACAGTGGACTGTTTTCGTCCCAAGTCTTCTGCGCTCACCTCACGGTAGACAGAACGAACTAATATCGTTAAAACTTCCTGAGGTGACGGGTTCGCCCGTTGTAGTTGACAGCTCTAGTTGACGAATAGATAGCTAGAAGCAGTGGCGTAGCTACTAAGGTAGGTGGTACAGTGCAGCAGGGCTCAAAGTGCTAAGGAGCTTACGAGGCTTTTGCTTGTTGGTCCATCTAAGATAATGACAATATTTTACAATACTTTAATTATTCCAATCAATCTCAATTTGCTCAAAAACGTCATCTAGACGCAACTAGTAGAACTGTTCATAGAAACTCCATCTGACGACATTTTGTAGTACTACTGCAATGCGAGCAATGGCGTTTCGCGAAGCAAGATAGCGCACTGCGCGCGTCGTTTGTCTCTTTCTGGCGCAAAATAGCGAACGGCCAGGATTTTGGAAATTGGCGCGGGCTATTAGCGACGATCGTCTCTTATATATGTGTCCGTGCTTGCATTATGTGTATTTGTTTCAATAAGCCCATCTATTGATAGCATTTGAATTAATTTGTTAGATTTTCATTTACTTTATTTATGGACAGTGTGTGAATTGGAGTCAAAATTACAAATCTAGCGCTTTTAAGCGAAAACAACAACAGCAGCGGGAAGAAATTAAACAAAAGTTTACCCAAAGTGGACACATTTATGGTCAAACAGAAATCTCCCAATTTCCTCTTCGCCACCAGGCCCTTTGTCCACTTAGCTACGCCACTAGATAGAAGCTACTTATACCTTAGCATTAAATTCTGTAAACTGCTCCCTACCACTATTAAACAGTTGGAGGAAATGCAATTTAAAAAACATTAAAGGGATGACGATAGGCCACCCTTTCTATGATCTACTAACCGAATTCGAGAGCCATGACTTTTCAAACATTGTGTCCATTTAAATGATATTTCCATACTGTTATACCACCGACGTCTATACGAACATTCTATATTGAACATAAGAAAATATTTTTTTTTGAACTATTAGTCACCTATACGTTGCGTTTCGTAGTAAAATCGTAGCTGCCAAATCATTTATTTATTTATTTATTTATTTATTTCATAAGCAAATCAACATAACAGTTTATACCAATCCGTTGATATGCAATATACACATAAATATAAAAAAATAATATAATTCTTACAAGTACAAACACAACATGTATAAATAAGCATTAAATACAAATACAGACATTAAGAATAGAAAAACTTACAAACTTACAGTACATAAAGAGTGAACACAATTTATCTTATTCTGACATAAACAAGTAGCGCAATGCCCACACCTTGAAGAGATGCGGGCTCGCTGTAAAAATATCAAAGTCTGACGCTGTCGAACATAGCGCATTTATGTGCCGCAAAGCTCGGGTAAGCAGACTCCATCGATTTAGGTTGGTGCGCGAGAACGGCTCCGCAAATAGGTTATGAGTGCGAGCACGATTATAATTGTCCGGTACAAAGAGACAAACCTTCGCTAGCATGCTAGGATTATCAACTCTACCCCTAATCAGCTTGAAAACGTAGGCCATGGCGAGCATTTCTCTATTCAACTTAAGAGAGTTATAGCCCACCATGCCTATTAGAAACCTAGTAGGGTATAAGTACGGATAATATCCGTACTGCTTAAAATATATAAAGCGTAAGAAACATTTTTGATTTTTTTCCAACATAGTGATATAATGATCCTAATGTGGATTCCATATAACTGCATTCGTTTCCAATCTACTTCTCACAATTGAAGTATACAATGTATGCATAACCCGTACATTGTGAAAATTCTTTAGCTTGCAAATAACAAACCCTAGTAGCTTAAAAGAGGACTTGGACACATCAGCCATGTGCTCCTTGAACATAAGCCGGGAATCAAAGAGAACTCCTAGATCCTTAGTACGGAATTAACTGTTAGTTTTGTAATACGCTATATTATCAATGGCAATTGATAGTCATTACGTTTGTGTGACAATAATGGTGATAACGCGGTCAATCAAAGTTATTCTTCGTTAATTTCATGCTGAACGGGGAAAGGGCGCTTGATCTTATTTGCATAGACTCTCCATTGAATGGATACTATTCATCGGCTTGGCACAGACTTGCTCATCGCTGCTCAGTGGCGGCGCATGGGCGGGGGCATTAAGAATGAATTATGACTCGATGCTATGGCCGGTTGAAAGGGCGAATCTTAATATCGTGTGCCAGTTCGCCATGAAAATTTTGTATCTTGCCGAATAATGAGCCATTCAGCGAATTCCTACACTGTTCGTAGCCCAATGAGCGGGCTCATTATACTAATGCATTCATTTATAATAATAGGACGAGCGACTATTGGTGGCTAATAATTCAAATTTTTCACATGTTTCCATTGTCTTTTAATATGATTATACTAAATAATTACATTTAATATTAAAGACCGCTATTAATAATAAGCATAAGAAGGAACTTTTTAAGCATACTTGAATTATTGGTCAATTTATTTGTTTATTTATTTATAGATTTATTTATTTACTTATTTATATATTTAATATTAATCAGTTAGTTACTTGATCATTTAAATAAAACTATTTTTTAAGAGTGAATGTGCGATTTTGAATGAATGGATGGAAAAAACTGCTAAAAGTGAAGTTTGCTATGTTTTAAATCGTCTGGGGACAGTTGCGGCCCCGTACATTTGCGGCCCCGATACATTTGCGGCCCTCTCTTAATTTTTCGAATAATGATAAAATTAAAGTGAGACATTTGCGGCCCTGACCCTATTAATGGGATACCTGCTTTTTTGTTTCCGGCGACCACGTGGGAAGTTTTTCTTTTACTATTTCAAACAATCTACTGTAGGTTTTCTTCTGCCTATTTTTGCAGTAGCGCAAACATTACATGCGCTTCCATCTTTGGTAACGTTTGGTTATCGGTATCGATGGATTTTAAGCAGGCTATTTTAAATGTGATAAAGAAACATTTAATTTCGATTAAATTACTTATAGAATGTACTTATATTCCCACTAAACAATATTTTACAGTAGGTAATTGAAAAAACAATCATTTACACTATTAATTAAATACAAATTCTCGAAATAGGACATATTTGGAAGTAGAAGTTACACAAATTATTACAGTTAGTTATTATTTATTCATTTAACTAATTATAGCTATGTTTATAATGTGTTTTTACGTGCCTAAACCTAATGTATAATACTGTATATTATCTTAAGTCTACGGTTTTAAAACTAGCCGACTATTATAATTATATAGTGTGTAATTCTACGTGAAATTGCGTTAAAAATAATATTCTTACAATAGAAATTATTGTCAACTAATTTTCTATCGAATGGTAACAGTACCTACCATTACTATATTTCTATGAGAAGTGATTATGTGTTTCATTTCTATTATTGTCGGCAAGATATGCAATGTGGCTTGTTTTATTACGATTTTTCTTCTCTTCCAGGATTTTTTTCTTCCCGAAAAAATTAAACTTTGCCAAACGTAACCAAACATGACGCGCACCTCTACGTCTGCCATAACGTGATGTTATTTGCATGTACTATTGCGCCGACCGCGAGTCTTTGCTCGGACTTTTTTTAGTTGGTATTAGCAGCTATCCCGTTAATGGCGTCAGGGCCGCAAATGTCTCACTTTAATTTTATCATTATTCGAAAAATTAAAAGAGGGCCGCAAATGTATCGGGGCCGCAAATGTACGGGGCCGCAATTGTCCCGGATTCGTTTTAAATACTATCGCCACAGAACATACATATATAAAATCTAGTGGAGCGATAAAATCTATACAAATCTCACCTAATCTGATTCGCAAAAAATGTTGTAAAAATATTATTATTTATACTCTTTTTTTTTGTCAAAAGATGCTAGCACGCCTATCGTTATTCTCAGCATGCCCGACCTTCTCAGCTGGCTGGTTTTACCAATTACTGGGAATTGTCGGTTTGCTCATGTCGAATTATCACACATGGAGTTTGGTAACGCTTTTAAGGGGAGATACTGGTTTAGAAAGCCGGTTTAGATAAACATTTTTCATGTTTTTTTTTAACCAAAGGTTGACATCTGATCATGAATCTTTTATGTCAGTTTGATTAACATTTAAAGGATTTTTTTTGCGATAGAAAAAAAACTATTTTTGAGATATTGAATTGCAAGTGTTTCTACCGCTACAGAAATTACGGTATCCGCTTGCGCCGGTAATAGCGAGCTTAATTTTGCCTGAAACAAAAAAAAAATATTATGTATATTTTGTAGATGTACTAAAACGTAATATTTTTATAATTTTTCAAGGATTTAAAGAATCAAAATCGATTTTCGCCTCAAAATGTTGTGTTGAACTAATAAAAAACAATTATAAAAACTTTTTTTTTTAGTTTATATAGAGAAATCTTTCTTTTTTTATGAACAACTCGATCCGTCGAGTAGCTTTTTTATCACCGGCGCAAAACTGAAAAATATGGTTTTGAGAAAAACGCGTTTACAGTTTTCTTTGCAGAAAAGTAGTAAGTTTTTTACTTTTATAGCAATCTTAAGACTATCAGCTATTCCAGAGGTAAAATATTCATGAATAGATTTCAACTCGAAGTTAAAAAATAAACATGAAAAACATGTTATTTTGGCCGTCTAAACCGAGCTACGTCACCAGTCCAAGGGCTCGCATGTGACCGCCATATGTCTACTACTCCGCCAATGCAGATAGATGTTCAAACGTTTTGAACATTCGCCAACCTTCTCACGCGCGTAACGCTAACCAAAGGCGCTCGACGAGACGTGCCCCTCTGCTCACTTTCCTCGCACTCTATCCCCGCAATCCCCTATCGCTTGAGAGTGCGTCTACTGTTCTCTCGGTATACTGTGTCATCGGGCTATTGAACATACGAGAAGATTAATCATCTATCTACACGTTGCGTTTGCAGTAAATTGCTAGCTGCCTAAACGTATTACGGCATTGAGCAATCTAATACCATATACTATATAATATAGTGTCAGTGTCAGTACTGCTTTACTTGCAGTAAGGCTATTAGAAAGTCATAATATGTGTCCACTGTGGTGGTTAGCGTCTCGCTGGCGCCGGTAGCTGCTCAAGTCTACGCTTGTGTCGATGGATACCGGTCGCCTGTAGCGTGATTAATAATATAGTCTGTAATGATCTGAAAATCATCACATGATCGCTTAGCAGCTCTAAGCTAACCGAAAATAGATTAATCGAATTTTTAAAATTAAATTGTACTTTAAAAAGATCATAGTGACATCTAGCGATTTAATTAGGAACTAAACTTGACAGATGAAGAATGTCAGTTGCTAAACTATAGAGTGCAGTGCCAGCGTCACATAAATAAAGGGGTTTTGAGGGTTTTTGAGAGTTAAGGACATCATTAGGGGTTTAAAGATAGACAATCAGGAATATTTGGCAAGAAATTAGCATATTTTGAGATTTTTACGAAAAATCGACGTAAAATTCAACGATTGACAAATAGACAATAGAAGCATGTTTATGGTCTTAAAGAGTCGACCGATTGGTTTTTTCAAAGAAATATAAAAGGGGTTTATTAAATAGTAGGAATTATGGGAGAATTTAATAGCAATATTGATAAAGTCATTTGAAGAACATTTAATTTATTATTAAGAGAAATTGGAAAACATAATCGACATCGATGGAAGAAAGCCGAATTAATGAAATCAAAAGAAATTTTTCACCAAATAATTGCCAGTCAAAATAAAATTTAATAGTTAAAATGAGGAAATTTAGAAACACTTAATTAAAATAGAGGAATTACTAGATAAAAATACTATCAATAAATAAAATTGAAATAAAATAGTTATATTATTTCGCTTTCAAATGCGAAAGCGGAAACGACGCGAAAGAAAGGCGGCAAGATTAAGTCAAAGTATGAAGATTTCCCGCCGAATATGAAACATCAATTTCTCATAATACGTAAAATAAATACTTAAAATCATTTGTAGAATTAGAAGCACGAATTATCGTTAAGAAATTCGTTTGTTACCAATGTGGCAGAGCGTTATTTAACGAAAAAATAGATAAATCAGATCGTTTTATGATTGATTAGTCAATAGTTGTGGGTTAAATTATCAAAAAAAGGTCACATCGATAAGGGTGTTATAAAAGGGATGGACGTGTTGCTTCCGGCATCCATTAAGAAATTTTAGTTGCACGCACAAAAGCTGCGAAAGTTTGGGAAAGAAAAGTATATCTTGGGGCTCAGATGTGAGAATAAACAGTTTAAAATAAGGGCACTGAGATGCTGTGAAGCATCTTAGTGCCCAGTTCATTTAAATTCGTATAAAGTGTGCAGATCGTATATCACAGAAACGCTTTATCGCACTCGTCATTGAGGCGCTTTTTACAAAGACACTAAAAACGAACAAATAATTGAAAATCCAGTCCTAAAAATGTGAATCGAGAGAGCTACGCGAGTTGGCATGTAAAAAATCCAACATTTTAAATAAAATAGAAGTACGAGATTCGTCGGGTTGAAATACGAAAATTATATCAAAGATGGCGGACAAATCAAACTGAAACGTCAGATTGAGATCACAACATTGCGAACGTCTTCGGAGGTGTATAAAATAGCGGCGAAACAAGGGAAAAATATTGACGAGAACGCAGTAACGGCTTGAAAATTGCAGTACGATAGTAAGCGGTTGAGGTTTCTAAAGAGACATTCTTCTTGGTGATGGCAGATTTCTAGAAAGGCGACACGCATCGAAGAAATTGACATTAGTTATAAGTGCATAATGTGAATGCAGCTGTAAATACGGGGAAGTATAGCCGAGAGTCATTGTCGGCAAAGATGTACTAAAAATATGTAAGTTTATTTTGCCGAAGCTGGCGTTATTTAATTATTTGGGCCGAAGCTAGCAACCAATATTGTCATTGTTGTATATTTTTTTGGGGTTATAAATATTAGAGTTTTGTGGGGTTTGTTGGAAATTATTGGAAATGATAAGTAGTAGTAACGTAAATGCGTGATTTCTACATATTTGCACGTTAACTAAAAATGAGGCATTTAACATCGATTGATATGAATAGTCGTTGATAGTTCTACGAGGTAAACCTCTAGTCAGACTATTATTTAATTTGGAAGAGAGTTAGCCTTTGCTAACTCCGTTGATTCAGACACCAGCCATTATATAATGTGCTTTTAATTTGGAAACTAGTTAAGGAAACATTCGAATTATACTGAATGTTAGAATAAAATTAAAGATAAGGAAAATTGTAGATTATATTAAGGTTTTTTTGTTTTGACTGATCGATGGGGTTTCAAGGATAACGGGGAGGGAATAGTATTAATAGAAATAATAGAACGAAAACCATATGGACATTCAGTGGACTGAATGGTAACCAGGTCGTAGTTTATATCGGGCATTAGCGACTGCGGTCATTTAAATTCATTATATCACTGGAACGCCATCGACTAGTTAACAGTGTGTTAGTTATAAGTAATTTTATTGTTGTATGTAACATTACGATTCATGTTTCAATATAAATTGACATTGAACACATTTAAATAAATAAAGGATTAGAATCTAATTGTCGAATTTCACGGCGGAGATTTAAACTCATGCATTATCATTATTAATATTATTTTATTAACAATCGACTGAACGCAGCCATTGTTGTCATCGACAAATAATCGATCGAAAATAACTCAAAGAATAAATTGTAAATATTTTGTGGTGAATTAGGCGCTCATTATTATAAATATAATTCACAATAATAGTACTTAAACTAAAATAGAAAAAGTTATAATTTTAATTGTTTAAATATGCATTTTGGTTTAATATATGGATTATTAATTGGAGAAGATTTGTTTCATTGAGGAAGTAAATACAAGGAGGGAAATTATTAGGCAAGGTATTGGAAGCCTATCCTCTTGAAGGTAATATTATCACTGTCGTTGTATGGTGGTAACATATTGAAATAGATATAGTAAAATCTTCTCTACAAATGACGTCCCAATGTGGTGGGCCAATAGACTTTGAAAGTATCTTAACATAACATAGAGAATATAAAATCATAACTCACAGATAGAAATAGAGGTGAGAAGTAGTAGTAAAAAATCAACGCTACATATGGCGTCCCAACTAGTGGGGCTGTTTGAAGATTGATTCATAAAATAGACATAAAGAAATAGTAGTAGTATATTATAATAGGTAAGTAAAAATCTAGCTTACAAGTCGTACGTCCGCTTGCTTGGATGGGCACGAGTAGACCTGACCTTCGGAAGCGCATTTCCGCGCTTATTATGCCGCCGAGGCCAATCGAGTCCATCAGAGCTGAGATTCACGACGAAATATTTTCATTGTATTCAAAATCGTATATTTTAATTTTACTCGTTTTACCAGAAATAAGCAAGTTCAACACGATGATTATTCTATTGCCAATTCAACACAAAAATCGACAAAACGGGTTAGGCTAGGCGCGCACTGCGGTGCGGTACGCTTTTTACGCCGCAAGGGAAAAACACCGCATTTTTTGGTCCGCGAACTGCGAATTACACCGCGGTATTTGCACTGGCAACACTTTAGAACATTTTTTCTTCTGAAACTGAAAAATAACGTTCAAAATAAAGGAAATTCTATTAAAAAAAATATCGAAATTAATATATGATTTTTAAAAATAAAACTTTCGTCTAAAATTTAAATAATATTTAATTATGACGTACAACATGTCCATTATGAATTTCTTTAGTGGCAATCCTGCCACTGTCACTGCACCGCAGCCAATCTGCAGCAGTCCTAATTCCGGGACGTTTTTTTTTCCATAGTGCGCGCGGTTCCATACGTTCGTATAGGTTCCAAATTTTCCGACAGTAATACGCACGGAATTTTACCGCAGTGCGCGCCTAGCCTTATACCCGTTTTACCCGATCTAGGAATATTTCTCGAGCACCAGCCTTTTAGAGAGCATATTTATAATATAGTAATTACGAGCGAGAGAACACTGAGTTTTATATTATATAGAGTTACTAAACCGTTCAAAAACATTACCTCTTTTAAATTGCACTATAATTCGGTTTACAATATCATCGGTCAAGACAGTATAAATTACGTAGGTGTATCCTCTGCCTTACCCGAAAATTCTTTTCGCAATGGACTTCTAACACTAGTTCCCGTCATATCACCGAAGTTAAGCTGCGTCGGGCATGGTCAGTATTTGGATGGGTGTCTGCCTGAGTACTGCCACGTAATGTTATATACCAAATTGAACCAAATGCCGATGGTGATAAAGACAAGATGGTGAGGAAAAACATTCGAAAGGACATCATGAAATAACACAAGAAGTTACGAAGAATGTTATGAAAAATACGGTTGAAAGACCTCGAGTTTGCGCCACGGCTAGAGGCGGTCACCATGGCCCACATCATATTCCATATATAATGATGAAGACCATATTCAATTAATAAAATATAAGATTTTCGAACATAAAACGCAATCTATATAACTTTTAAAAAATATGAAAGAAAGTGTACTATTACTACATTACATTACATTTCATTTACGTCGTGTCCAATTGGCGGCTAAAAACCGCTCTTGGACGTGTCAACATATTTGTACAACAACTATACTTAACATACATAAAATAATTTAAAAAAAAATAGTATCTAAGAAACTTTGGAACCTACTAAAAGTTATTCGTCGTAGAATCGTATTACAAAACAAATTAAAAAATAGTCAATAATTCTAATGGCTACCTACTAAACACACAATAATTAAAATAGTCAGTTAAAAAGTAGAATAATCAAAGCAGAAGCCTAACAATTGAAATAGTAAAAAAAAACGAATATATTACGTACTAAAAACTGTACGTAGTAACATCCAAAGTAGTAAGTAAATTGTTAAATAATCAAACTAAAGCTAAATCTTACATTTAAATACTAAAAGTACATATATAATTATCATTCAAATTGGTACAATATTTGCAAAGTCATGGCCCTCGAATTCGGTCAGATTATATGTACAACTACCTGCCTGATGTCGTTAAACGCATTGAAACCAAAAACAAATTTCAAAAATCGGTTTCTAGGTGGCTTATTACAGAAGGCAGGGAAAACATCAATGGAATGTTGAATGTTGTATATTAGTTTTTTGTATATTAATTTTTCGCATTATTCTTCAATTTTAGACATATATTTTTACTTTCAAACATATTGTTACTTTTACTCTACACGTTAATAATTATTATCAAAGTAGGTAATAGAATTTCTACAAATTTTAATTGTTTTATTTTTTATTTTTTTTTTATATAATAAATTATTTAGTAATTTGATTAGATACATCTAAACAATATTTTATAAAGTCTGCCTTAGAACAGGCCCTGGCCTAGTTAGGCGACTTGTATTCATTTCTCTATCTCCTCGAGAATCAGTTTTTTGCTAACGTCTCATATATATATATATATATATATATATATATATATATATATATATATATATATATATATATATATATATATATATATATATATATATATATATATATATATATATATATATATATATATATATATATATATATATATATATATATATTATTTTCAAATTGAAATTATGTATTAATACTAAATAAATTAACGTATAAAATAAATGAAAGGAGACTTATAAGTCTCCTTTCATTTATTTTATACGTTAATTTATTTAGTATTAATACATAATTTCAATTTGAAAATAATAATTTACACTTATACTAATCAAATATTTAGTATGATATGATATGGTAAACTGTACAAACGAACTTGTGTAATACTATAAATAAATAAATAAATAAATAAATAAATAGAAAGGGTGGCCTATCAGCATCTCCTGTTTTTTTTTAATTGTTTGTCCTCCAGTTGTTTGATAGTGGTAAGGAGTAAATTGTAGAATTTAATGCTAAGGTATAAGTAGCTCTTCTATACTTTTACCAGTCTTGTTCGGGGCACGCATAAAAGGGAATTACCGCGTGTATGGTAAGAGTGAATGTCCGCTCTAGTTGCGGTTTCTATTAGGTGCTGTCTGGCATACATTAAGCACTAGTATATGAACGCCGAATACATGGTCATTATCTTTGCCATACTGAAGTATGCTCTGCATGAGGACCTGGGCGTTAGCTGATACATGCTGCGCAGTGCTCTTTTTTGCAATAGGAAGATTCTTTTGCTGTTTGCGGCATTTCCCCGAAATTACTGTTATTCCTCAAAAACCACTTGCATCCTGTAGTTTCAACATATGTCATGCAGATTAATTACTAGGAAGTCATGCTTTAACTTTTATATTGCGACCTATAATTTACTTACTATTGAGCAATGCGTTTAGTTTTTTTCGATGGTTGTATAATAAACGCGACTACGCTTCCGCCAAAGCTTAAAATGTCAAGAGACTCACTCGACAGGTTATTCAACTACATAGCTTGTTGTAATAGGTATTAAATAATGTTTTTACTTTTATAGCGACTCTTTTTTACGGGGAAATAGAGTAATCGATTTATTTGTGAAGTGAGAGGAGTAGACTCGACAGGTCTTTTCCTATTTATCTAGATCTTACCTTAAAGATTAATTAGTCGACTGGAGTGCGTAATTATTACGTATTGAAATTTACATACCAAATTAAAATTCACATCTTTATGTAAATAATATTAAAATAATAAGACCTATAATTTAGAAATTCGTTTGTCATTATATTATTATTTTATTTATTAGTATTATTTGTATATCCTTAAGATATGTAATACGCTATATAATCGGTGATAATACCATTACACTTAGTCGGAACATATAAACCACTGATCACTTTAACAGCGTTACGTCTTATTACAGCGGCATTGATGACAACTTTGTTTGGTCGATCAGCTGTTTGGTCGACAGCCGAGATGAAGCGCCGCGCGAGTCGATAATTGCGTCAAAACTGGTTCCTTTTCGCGTATCGCCTTTCGCAAGGTCTCTTTTTTATGACAATCGCGTTATGTGTGCATATTTATTTGCAACACGCCCCGCAAAATAAGCGATAACCAATTGGTCCAATTCGCAAATGACACAATGATGAAAATCGATTTTATCGAATTATGTCATTCCTCACTGCCTACCTTTCTAGCAAATGGGAGCTAATGGGCCCTTGCTGAGTTGGCCACGAAGACCCATTCTGTTCAGGGTTGGTCACACTCACGGGTCAACACCCATCCGGCGGCATCCACGCATGAAGTGCGAGCCCGGTTAGGACTCTGGCCTTAGGGCTAGTTTCGCCTAGGAATGAACCTTCTGGCGCTCCTGGACGGTCTGCGCACCGTGCGGCGTAATCTAATCGAGAGGACCGCGCAAGTGACCTCGAACTCGTAACCAATCGAGAGACCGGAGTATTCTGGTCGAAATTGGAAGCAAGGGCGTGATTGAAAGTAAACGAAATTGGAAGTAAGCCCGCTGGGTAACATTCCTGGCTATCTTGCGGTTATATTAAGGCGTTGGCCTCTTGCGGGCATGTGGCGGAGCTTGGCGGTGGATTGTTTTGTCCAAGTCTTCTGCGTTCACTTCACGGGAAAGAGAACGACTAATCGTTAAAACTTCCTGAGGTGACGGGTTCGCCCGTTGTAGTTGACAACTCTATATGCCTCCACCTAGCAGATATTAATGTTGTTTTCAAAGAGCCATAGCTTTGTCCTTCCTTTGCAGCTTTTAAGGATAGTTAGTATCTTGCGAGACTTCTTCTTGCTGTCCTTACACTACCTAGTCTTCCAATATCGCCAATCAAAGCAGCAGCGAACGCGAGAGAAGTTTTATTCCGATTTTTCTAAGACTCGAACAATATCCGGCCCTCACGGTCCGAGGTAATCCTTTTCCGACCTGTTATTTGTTTATTGTGTTCCTTGTTTCCTGGAAGCGTTTGATGGCAGATTGTACGGGATAGCGTGACTATTTTTTAACTACACGAATGCCTAACAACAAATGAGTGTAATGTGTTCAGGGTTCATCTATGTATGTTTTCCGCTTCTTTATTCCACTATAACTTCTAAACGCTCGAACTGATTTAGAAGTATGTGGTATTGTTAGAACCGTCATGTCATCGTCATGTCATTGTTAGAACCGTCATGAACCGAGTGTCATAGGGTACCTTAACTGTCAAAATATCAACTAAATAGTTGTCTAAATGTCCAAATCTCCAAATATCAATAAATTTACATAAATATCGTGTTGAGTGTCAAACGAAATGGCTGATTGGTACATTCCGAAAAAAAATGTATCTATATGGATAAATACATTAACCACAAATATTTCATTTTAAAATAGGTTAAAAAAATATTATTAATACAGTAGTTCACGTTTTGTAACGGCAGTCATGTTTTTTTATTCCTTTTAATATATTATTGACTTGTTTTAACAATTTTATTTGCAAGTCGCCTTGTTCGTTTAACAACTAGATTCGTACGTGTTGATACACACTAACTTCATTTCTTTTCGGCAATTTGTCCTAAATAAGATAAACTTCAAATGGATAATAAACAAACTACACTGATACACGCGCTTATTTATCCACAGCGAGGTAAGACGGCAAACTGGGGTCTTGTCTTGCAAAATAAGCAACGTCGGGTATTTTACAGCCCAAGTCTTGCCTGTTATCTAAATTATCCTCAAAAGTACCGACAAACTGTTCGAAAAAATTAATTGGTTCCAAGGGATAATTGCCGAAACTTTATATAAATATAAGGATGTCTGATACTTTTGGCTAAGGCTGTAGTGTAGATGTAAGAATAGTGACGTCAGAAGCTCGTATATTTAACTAATGTTTCATTTTATATATATTCTCGTAGCCGTGTTCGGCCATAGCGACTGCATTATGGAATCTCTTTATTTATGGTTGAGGGTTTTGCTGGTGCGCCCTCAGATAGGTATTTGGGTGCTTCACAGTGCCTGTAGGTTTTCTCCTTTCCATCTGACCGTACTTTTTCTGTCCGCTTGGTGGGAAAACTATTTCCATGGTAGTATTTTTTATCTTTTCCATAGTAGTATGTATATAAGGATTGTTCGTATACATAATTTTTGGATATCACGCACTTGGAAGTCCGCAGAGATGTTCAAATGGGAGGCGGTACGGTTTCTCGTAATCACTCTGTTAAGTGTATCATATCATAATTTTCCAAATCGGCAAATTATCCACATTCTCGAAATGTCATTCCCGTTTACTTGAGGGTTTTATATTTTCGAGTGAGCGGTGACTTCCCGATTCACGCGTCGCCCGGAAAAGGAAGATTTAAATGTCTCTTCGCACGCTACCGAATGCCTCATTAAGCCGGCAAGCACGTTAGTTGTTGAGATAGGATCCATCGTGTCGTGTCCGTCTTTGTCTCACGCGCTGCGAGCGACATCTGTCGCGCATAGATCGCCTCGTTGCCGGCGTTGCACGTGGTCGGGATCGATAGTGTGGGAGCCGACCTATGATATGCCGATATATAGATAGATAAATAGATCTTTATTGTTTAACTTTATTTTAGAAGTGGAGATGTTTTGGTGCATAATAGGTCGATACATGCCCACAATTTGAAATACTTATTACAACAGAACACTGGTTAAACCTTTTTTTTCCTTGCTTTATGTTTACAAGACTTATAGAGTAGAAGAGTAATTACACCACAAATATTATTTTAATTTATGGTATTAATAATTTGAACCGGTATTTTTTACTATACTTAAATATAATATTCATATTCATATTATTCATATTCATTTTATTAGTATACAGATTAGCAAACATTCATACAACATTTTTTTTATCGTAATGAAAAGATAAAATAAACAAAACAAAACGAAGAAAAAAACACATGAGTAATGTAAAAAGAAGAAATACAAGAAATATGCAAAGATATCATTAAATACTTAGCCACCAAAGCATTTTAGACTTCACTCGAGTAATATTCCTCCAGTGAGTAAAACGCCTTATCTGTAAGGTATCTCTTAAGGCGTCTCTTAAACACGTCAAGAGATTGCGCCTGCCTAATATGCTCGCTGAGTTTGTTGTAAACCGCTGGGCCGGCGATATAGGCTAGCCTCTCTGACTTGGATAATGCATGACTTACCGAACGTAGCATGCTACGGGATCTTGTTGGATAGTGATGATGCACACCATTCACTTCAAACTCGGCTAGATTTCTGCGAACGAACAGCGCTACTTCCATTATATGTATAAATGGACGGCAGCGTCATGCTGCAGAGATCTCTAAACAGAGGCCTAGCTGGCGTATCAAGTGCTACACGTGCTATTGTGCGGACTGCACGCTTCTGCATAACGAAAGCCCTCTGCCTGTCGGCTGCTCGCCCCCATAACTCCTCGCCGTACGTTAGCAGTGTATGAACGTATGCAAAGTAACACATGCGCAGCGCGGATAAATCGAGAAATGAAGCGATGCGATAGAGTGCTTAGCACGCTCTTCCCAATTTATCACATAAAGCATTAATATAGTATAGTCGCCAGTATTATATATTATCACATATAGTAACCAGTCAAAAATTATTAATCTCAAGACCACGTATTAAGTCAACGGACGTATTTTAAACAATTTAACCATCTCTCTCGCACATAACTACACCGTAATAAAGAGCACGCAGCCATTGTGCTTAACAGAGACTACTAATGTCGTGTCTTTGACTCACTGCGCGCCCTTGCGCCTTAAGCAGAAATTTTGTTTTTTTTAATTATATTATTATTATTATTTTAATTGTATTAGCATATGGCCGAGAGCTATTAACAAAACTGCCTGGTGTATCGGTCAGAAAAAAACAGTCTTGAAAGTTATAAACATTTTTTTTATTTACTTAGGCCGTATTAAACAAAGCCGTTTCTGGTAAAAGATTTTTATTTAAAGATTATTGTTATACTTGAAAAACTGACTTGTAAGTCATCTATAACTTTTTTAGGCTGTAACGGCCCTTAAGTACCGTCACATGCAATCAACAAAGGCATTGATTTCCATTGAAATACACTGACACAATCCAGCTATTATTTTGACTCGTCAGCGATGAATCAGCACGATGAAACAATACTTTTACTCGGAATATTTTGGATTGCATCATTTCCCGGCCTATATAAACCGGCGAAAAAGCAACCAAAGTATCATTCCTCGAGTGATCACCTCCCCAAGGTTGCGGCGGCATACTCGGTACCCCTCTCACGAGGTCGCTCAACGAGTCCGGCTCCTTGGTTTCCGTGCCCTACCTTTTCCCTGTCGAGAAGCATTAGTCTGCATTCCCACAGACTCGAGCAGTGCCCAGTACGAGATACTAGGAGCACAAGCATTATCCTCATCCACACATCCTCGTAACTTCATTCACGCACCAACAAACACCCTGGCGTCAATATTACCTATTCGCGAAACGTTATAACTGGCAATATCGAACTCTCAACCAATTCAATTAATACCTTCTGATTCACTAAAAATCGCCTTTCAATACGGAGATAACCCGCAAGATGATACCACCACCTCACACCGCACAATCTGGAGTCTAGTGAGGGGTGGTCCCTCACAAGGCCTTCGTTACAGAGGAAAAGCGTTTTTTTATGCACTCAATTTTGTATATGAAATCTTAAATCAAAGTAGATTAACAAAGGTCTAAATCCAAAAAAGTCATAAATGATTTTCAACGCAATATTTTTGATGTAGAATAATACACTGTATACAAAAAATCTTATTTTTCAAGATTTTTTTATTTTAGAAAAAGAATCAAAACAAATATATATTTTTTAAATGTATTAGTTAGTATCATGCAGATTCACCCCTTGCAAGGATGCACCTATTGACAATCACAGCCTGTATATATTTGTGTGCCAAATGATACAGCATAAACCGCTTTCGACGCCCTGGCTACAACTGATCTAACGGAGCGGGCTGCAGCTCCACGCTTTGCGACCCTATACCACGCACCAGATGAATGTTAATTTCCTGCTTCGAATGACGTGCTTTACGATCTTTTTATGTGCTTTCAGATGCTTTAATTATGAGAATGGTTAAATAGTGGGCTATCCTTGATTTTGACGTCAGTGCCAGACGGAGACGCGGGAAAGGTCGATATCGGGATGGAGGCAAGCTCGTAGCTAGGGGGTGGCAGGATTGTCTACGTCCGTTCCGGATTTATTTTTGTCCGTATTAGGCATCGATAGAGGATTCCTATCGATGGTACTAGGCACTAACGTATAAATATTTTGATAAATATAAATATAAACTGACGTATAAATATCTTATTTATTTTATTTTTATTTTTCGGAAAACTTACAGCGTTTTATACTTAATACTAACACATATTATAATAATCTAAGGCCAATTAAAAGTTTTCACAACTAAACTAAATCTTTTGTTACAGCGCAATGAGCTATGTAGATGTATTTAAGATATCTGATGTTATATAACATACATACATTTATACATACATACACGTACACAAATAATAAATTAATATAAATAATACGATAAGGTTGTACGATACGATATAAATAATACGATAAAATGTAAAAGTATAGTTAATATAAATATATATCGTACTACATATATATACCTACTATACATCACAATGTATTTATAATGTTAATGTTATGTTGTTGTAATGTTCAAGTTAAATATAAATAGAAGGTGTGTTCCAGAAATAGCATCGTCAGAAAACTAACTGGGAGTACATGGGGGGGGGGGGGCATAGCTACACTCAGAACCTCAGCTTTGGGGGTATGCATCTCTGCAACGGAATACAGCACCAGTGAGAAGTGGATCAACACACGCAAAAATGGTCAATACTGCTGTGCAAGATACTGCGAGAATTGTCGAACAAGATACTGCGAGAATAGGGAGCTAAGGGGCCCTTGCTGAGTTGGCCACGAAGACCCATTCTGTTCATTGTTGGTCACACTCACGGGTCAGCACTCATCCGACGGACTCCACGCATGAAGTGCGAGCCTGGGTAGGACTCTGGCCTTAGGGTTAGTTTCTCCTAGGAATCAACCTTCTGGCGCTCCTGGACGGTCTACGCACCGTGCGGCATAAGCCAATCGATTGCGCACTCTGACTAATAGTCGGGGGAGTCTGGAAGCAGTACTGTTTTTTATAGAGCGGGGGTGGTTGCGGACCTTACGGCGACTGCTCTTGAAACGACCATCGGCTACCCGTTCCTGGGTGAACAGCCGGGCAAAAGATGCCATGGTCCGCGATAGATTCGGTATACACCGTTTCACCGCTTCGTAAAGGAGAGGACCGCGCAAGCGACCTCGAACTCGTAAGCAATCGAGAGACTGGAGTAATCTGGTCGCAATTGGAAGTAAGGGCGTGAGTGTAAGCCCGCTGGGTAACACTCCTGGCTATCTCGCGGTTAAGGCGTTGGCCTCTTACGGGTTTGTGGCGGAGCTTGACGGTGGACTGTTCTGTCCAAGTATTCTGCGCTCACTCCAGGGAGATAGAACGACTAATCGTTAAAACTTCCTGAGGTGACGGGCTCACCCGTTGTAGTTGACAACTCTAGTTGCGAGAATTGTCTCCGGCTGCCTCTCGTAAAGCTTTATCCGCTCATTGGCATTCCTCTCCCTGCAATACTTCGTGATTTTCTGGCTGATTCTGAACGCCTTAAGGCGATAGACGACCGAGGAGACTGCACGGGCAAGAACTACACCATAATCACCTCAAATCGTAAGTCATTCTTGAGCCATAGAAAACCGCACCATGGCAGTCAATCTTCAAACCGCATCGCTTAATGAAGGGCTTCATTTGGCGAGGATGTTAAGAAAGAGGTAGCGAGGGGGTCCCATCTCCGCAACACTGAGAAAAATATAACGATGTAATACACGGAAGTACGCATGTTTCAACAAGGATTACGTATATAACTCGGACTGTGGTCTATAAGTATGAATTAACATGACGCGTAGCGGTGTTCGTGTGACGTTAGTTACCGTTTCGTAATGGTAAAACTTAATGTTATTTTATTACGTCGCGACCTTGGGATCTCGCTTCTAACATGACAACATGTAGTAGTATACGTACGGTTATAGTCGGACACGTGAATCATATTGAAACTATAGTATACTATTATTTTCGTAATATTTGAAGCGACAGCAGCATTATATGTGAATTTTCCCTAATAAAATCGTAATATAATATTAAATGGAACACAGAAAGAGCCTCCCCGAATATTGTGCACGTTTTCGACTGTCTGGTCTGCGACCATGAACAATCGTGCGTCCCTGGAAACGGTGAGTCTAAACTCACCGGCCAATACTTCCACCACCGGGCCAAAGGACAGTACGGCGGTGTCGACTACAATGTGCGAGCTCGTCACCCCAGGCTGGTATAACAATATAGATCGTTCTTTCAGCCGTGGAATGAGCGTAGAAGACTTGGGGACAAGACAATCTACTGTCTAGTTCGCCAGCAACCCGTTAGAGACCGACGTCTTACGGCGAGGCACCGGGAAAGGTACACAGCGGGCAGCCTCACCCCCTAAATACAAGTTTTGGCAGGATATCTCCGTCTGGAATTAACCTTCAGGATACCTCTGTCCTCCCGACTGGTTAAGGGTCCGAAGTCGCTTACGCAACCTCTACCTGTTGTATTACAGCGGTAATTCAGTTTGAATTTATCGCGTTCTTTGCCCGTAGTTCCACATGGGAACGAGTGGCCCAAGGTCATTTCAAGAGTGGCATGACAACAGGTCAACATCCACCCCCGCTCCTTAGGAAACAGTATCTTTCGGAGACACGGGAGTCTTACCCGGGGTAGCCTTCCACTCGAGGAGGCTTCTGAATAGGAGCTGAATCGTGAGTTCAGCCGATCCGACAACAAAATGGATTTTGTGGCCAAGCTGCACGAAACCGTTCACCACCGTACACTGTGACAAGATGACGGGCCAATATAGTCCGCTGGGGTTACACAGCGAATCCAACATACGACTGGGGAAGATGATGTCAACCCCCATCGCACACCAGGACCTACAAGAGACGAACAACAAGACCATCCAGGCCGCATATTTTTGGAGAACCGTGTCCTAACCTGGCTTGGACACTTTAACTAACTAACTAACATACTCATATATGTAGATCGACATTATGTTCATTTTCGGTACTGGCAAATGTAGCACGGTACAATGTTTATGCTTAGTCAAGATTTCCTCTATAAGTAACATAAATATGGAGAATGTACCGATGCTCCAAGGCTGTCAAGTCTGTTTAAAATATAATACATACATACCACCAAGTTATTCAGTTCCGTTCCACTTCTCTCATGTCTTGCTGCGATAAAATTCCGTAACAGTTAATATTGGCACCGGTCCATTTTTACAGCGTTTTATACTCTCCCGCTATCTAGAACTACTCGAATTTATTCGCCGAAGACCAAAAGTCAACAATCAAACCGCCACATTTATTCTCGCCTGGAGGATAAATATCTACCGACCGCGATGAGCTATAAAGTCGTGCGCTAGTGTCTATAAATTCCCTTTTTCCGGAGATTTTTTTTTATTTTTCAGAGCTCACAGCAGGCATTGCCAAACGCGTCCAATTTTAGCTTACTCGTGTGGATTTGGTGAAAGCGCTTTAGATGATTTTTCATTCAGATTACTGGAAGTAGAATTATATACAGGATGCGTGCGGTATTTGAGGATACTCAATTACGTGGATTTAATTTCTGGAGAATATTTTTTTCCGTTTCTTTCTTTTTAAATTATCAGTGGTAAACTATACATGACGCAAGAAATGAAGAGACAGGCGTTGATCGTCGCTATATGCGCGAAACACACCGATTTGGAAATTTCCAATTTATTCCCTTTTATTCGTGCCCCGAACAAGACTGGAAAAAGTACAGAAAGCTACATATACCGTAGCCTTAAATTCTACAATCTACTCCCTAAAAATATCATATAGCTGGAGGACATAAAATAATAATACCCCTTCTATAATCAGAAATAAGACCCCTTCTATAATCTGACCGAATTCGAGGGCCATGACCACAGGAGTAAAATGTCTACTCGTGTGCCATGACTGCAAATATTATACCAACTTAAATGATACTGATATTTATACTTTTAGTTTGTAAATGTATGATTTAGCTTTAGTTTGGTTATTTAACTATGGTTAATTACTATGAACAGTTTTTATTAAGCTATTGCATAGCTTTTATCGCGGGCCTAGGCCAGCGCGGCGACCGAATGAAGAAATTTCTTAACGAATATTAATGATTTTAAACTGATAATTACGTCTAAACGAGTACTGCTTACGATTCGAAAAAAATATATGTTAAACAAGAACATTTTCCTAATATTCTTGGCTTTGAATATTTTAGATTTTGTTTATATTACATAGTGCAATTAATTTGTGAAATTAGGTCTAACCGAACACAAAAACGACTACTACGCAAATACTACCTGGCGTATTATTATGAAACCTCCACCATTTTAAAGATAATTTAATTATCTATCTTTTTATCTACGATTTTTTTCGAATAATCCGCGTTTTTTGCTTTATCGAATAAAAAATTCGTGCGCGGCGCTCTATCGGAAGACGTTTAAATTATTCCGAATCATTTGCTTCCGCAGCCGCAAATGATTCGGAATAATGTCAACGTTTTCCGATAGAGCGCAGTTATCTGATATCAGAAAAAATAAAATAAATAAATAATTATAATTGCATACCTAAGTTCTAAAAAATGCTATGCAATAGCTTTACCGCGGCAGTCCCCGAGTGCCACACGTATTTTTTAGTACGTATCTATAATCGAATTTTTGACTATCTAAATTGTTGGTCTTCTGTTTTGATTATTCAACTTTTTACTGAATATTTTAGTTATTGTGATGAGTGGCTTTTAGTAGGTACCTATTAACTATTGTAATAATTAAGCCTTTATTTTGTTTTGTAAAAAGATTTCACGATGAATACCTTTTAGTAGGTTCCAAAGTTTCTTAGACACTATATTTTTTTTCAATCCTATATCTAAATTCGTGACAACCTATGCATGACAAGATTAGAGTAATGAGACTAACTACCTGACACATTTTGACATGTCTAAGAGCGGGTTTTAGCCGTTAATTGGACGCGACGTAAATGTAATGTAATGTACTAATATATTATACAAATATTTACGCCTGTATAAAATATGGAATTACGCTTTGGGGTAATTCAGTAAACGCAGAGGAAATATTCATGGTACAAAAACGATGCTTACGAATTATATGTGGAATTCCAAAGGCTGACAGCTGCAAACCACTGTTTAAAAATGAGTGTGCTAACGTTTATATGTAAGAAACCACGATCAGTATTTCAAAATAAACTATAATATGTTGAACACGGCTATAACACGAGAAATAAGCATAAGCTACAAGCACAAAGCCAAATTTAACTCTTTTTAAAAAAGGAATGTTATACAATTCAATAAAAACTATAACCACATACCTGCAAATATTAAAGAATTAAAAGGATAAGGGTTTACCGCAGCGTTGAAAAAATGGCTTATCGAAAAAAGTTTTTACACGTTAAACGAATATTTCTCCTAATATTATATTGTGGACATGCATTTTTTTGTTTTTTTTTACAATAATTGAATTAGGAAGATTACACATTTTAAATTATATACATTTCGTATTTATAGGCGGAATTTTGATTATTCCTTGATTTTTGATTTTTCTTTATTTTTTATATTATTGGTGAATTAGTTTTATTATTTGTCTTCTACTGTTAGTGCTACTTATCCGGTCTGTTTAGATTTTTTCTAGTTATATATATATATTTTTAATGTCATTTCAGGCCATTCAATGAACATTACGAATTATTATTTGATTTGATTTAGATATTATAGGCAAACCAGTGAAATAATGACATTTTTTAATAAGAAATTACAAAATTAGCAAAAAAGTAAATTTGTCAATCTATTATAATAACAGTTAATTTTGAAAGACAATTTTACGCATTATCACCATAAATGTACCACCACAATTTCGGACAATAAATATATTTCTATTTCTACTCAATTGCACCCGATCATTCGTACATAAGTCCAATCGTGCATAAATCCAATCGGGGAAATGACAGGTGGTTATGCTCACATCCTACAGAAGGGGTTCCCCGTGTTATGCAGTCGAAGTTCCACGCAGCTGTCATGGTTTTAGGTTTTGTCAGCACCGAAGGACTTGTTATGCTACCCCAATTCTTTCAGCAGTGTCGAACCCTGGATTGATAGTGTACGTGCGGACAGACCATACATATTCCAGCAAGACTGTTCCTTCGCACAAAGCCATGACGACACAAGATTGGATGGCCGATAATTTCAATAACCACATCGCCCCAAATCTATGGCCACCTAGCTCCCCGGACCTTTTCCCCCTGTATTATTATGTATGGGGGCGTAGTTGAGATGGAGATATTAAACATCCCCATTAAACGATTTCATCGCTGAAGGATGCTCTAAGAACCACAATGAACAACATCAACAAAGCATTTGATGCGGACATGCAGTCGTTTCGAATCCTGGATTGAATCCATTATTACCGTTAATGGAAGTTTTGTTGAGTTATCGTAGAGTCTAAGATTCAATTAACTAGCATTCAATTCTGGGTAAAAATTCAATGAAAATTTAATAAATTTTGCTACAAATATGGACAAATTCTTTTTAAAGTCAATTTGTCCTCAAACCAAATAGAATGTATGAAAGATGTATATTTAATTAATTGAAATATTGACTCTTTGTTATATATATAGTTTTTAATGTGACTTGGTTAACCCCTGGGTGGCCACGCCAGCTGATCGGCGTTTATCGTATTATCCGTATTATATCCGTATTTATGCAATTATCGGTTCTAAATCTCCCTTCACTGCGGCAAAAGCCTGTCATTGAAGCCTTGTCGTTGTATAAGCCACCGGTATTTATTTTATTTATTTAATTAATTTAACAATTCATTTTCAATGCATAAGTATCACTAATAATCATAACAACAAAAAAAAATATTATTAAAATAAAAATAAAAATTGAACACGGCCTATATGAGCATTAGCATGTATGTACTGCTGCTGCCCAACTAAGTGAGAGGACTTGTTCCAGGGCAGCAAGCTCTCTAGTTTTTAGTTCACATATATTCGGCGATTTAAAAAAAATGTATAATTAGTATGCTTGCACACACCTTACAGAAATAAATTTTCGAGTGATTCTATTTTTTTCCGTGGAATGACTGGCTTCCGAAAGGTTAATGCCACTCCTGTAAAACTCGTGAACAGGAATCATTAAATGCTTCAAAGTTATTTAGTTTCTCTTCGGAGTTAATTTTTTCACCTGTAAAAAATATCCAAATCCTGATTTCGTAAACGTATAACATTTCTTTTAACAAAACCGATATTCTCAAATTTAAAATGGTCAATGTGAAAAACGCCACTTACATAGGTACTTGCCTAAGAAGAATCCTTCTTAGCATTATCATAGTATGCCAGTATTCACAGTATTCTCTCGGTATACTGAGGTATTATATTAGTAATTGTAATGATTTGAAAATCATCACATGAGCGTTTAGCAGCGCTAAGCAAAACGCAAAATAGATTAATCGAATTTTAAAAATTAAATTGTACTTAAAAAGATCATAGTGACATCTAGCGATTTAATTAGGAACTAAAACTGACAGATGAAAAAATGGCAGTTGCTAAACTATAGAGCGCAGTGCCATCGTCACATAAATAAAGGGTTTTGAGTAGTTTTTGAGAGTTAAGGACATCATTAGGGGCTAAAAAATAGACAATCAGGAGTATTTGGCAAGAAATTAGCATATTTTGAGATTTTTACGAAAAATCGACGTAAAAATCAATAATTGACAAATAGACAATAGAAGCATGGTTATGGTCTTGAAAAAGTCGACCGATAGGTTTTTCAAAAAAAAATATAAAAGGGGTTCATTAAATAGTAGGAATTATGGGAGAATTTAATAGCAATATTGATAACATCATTTGAGGAACATTTAATTTATTATTAAGAGAAATTGGAAAACATAATCGATATCGATGCATGGAAGAAGAATCAATGAAGTCAAAAGAATTTATCACCAAATAATTGCCAGTCAAAATAAAATTTAATTGTTAAAATGAGGAAATTTAGAAACACTTAATTAAAATAGAGGAATTACTAGATAAAAATACTATCAATAAATAAAATTGAAATAAAATAGTTGTATTATTTCGCTTTCGAAAACGGAAACGGAAACGGAAAAGCTTATAAAAAGTTTCTAGAACCTTCGAGAATATTCGAGTGAGCAGACGACGCTTCGAAAGCGGAAACGACGCGCAGAAAAGGCGGCAAAATCAAGTCAAAATACGACATTTCCCGCCGAATATGAAACATCAATTTTCTCATAATACGTAAAATAAATACTTAAAATCATATATAGAATTGGAAGCACGAATTATCATTAAGAAATTCGCTTGTTGGCAACGTGGCAGAGCGTTATTTAACGAAAAAAATAGATAAATCAGATCGTTTAATGACTGATTAGTCAATAGTTATGGGTTAAATCAGTTTAAAAAGGTCACATCGATAGGGGTGTTATATAAGGGATGGACGACTGGCTTCCGGAATCCATTAAAAATTTTCAGTCGGACGCATCAAACCTACGGAAGTTTTCGGGAAAAAATATAGAAATCTGGTGCTCAGATGTGAGAAAAATAGTTGAGAACGAGGGCATTGGGATGCTATGAAGCATTTCAATGCCCAGTTAATTTAAATTCGTATATAAGTGCTCAGATCGCGTATAACAGAAACGCTTCATCACAATCGACATTGAGGCGATTTTACAAAAAGTGCTAAAAAAGCGAACAAATATAAAAAAATCCAGTGCTAAAACAAGTGAAATCGAGAGAGCTATGCGAGTTGGCATATAAAAATCCAACTTTCAACTAAAGTTGAAGTACGAGGATTTTGTCGTATAGCAATACGAAAATATATCGGAGCGGATGAATCAAAATGAAGAATTGCGAACGTTTTGCGATGGTGTATAACATAGCGGCGAAATAACGGAAAAACATTTAACAAGGATGCTGTGAGGGTCTCATAATAGCAGTACGATCGTAAAGCGGCTGGGGTTTCTAAGAGACATTCGTCGTGGTGATGGCAGATTTCTAGGAAAGCGACAACACATCGAAGATTTTGACGATTAGTTATAAGTGTATATTGTGCAAATGCAGCTGTAAATACGGGCAAGTATAGCCGAGAGTCATTGTCGACAAAGATGTACTAAAAATATGTAAGTTTATTTTTGCCGAAGTTGGCGTTATTTAGTTATTTAGGCTGAAGCTAGTAACCAATATTATCATTGTTGTATATTTTTTGGGGTTATAAATATTCGAGTTTTTTGTGGTTTGTTTAGAAATTGTTAGAAATGTTAAGTAGTTGTAACGTAAAAGCGTGATTTATACGATTTTGCACGTTAACTAAAAATGATAGCACGTAACATCGCTTGTTGGTTCAAGAGTCGTGGATTGATAACGAGATTGACATCTCGTAGGACTCATTAATTTGGAAGAGAGATAGCTTAGCTACTCCATTGATTTAGACATCAGCCATTATATAAATGTGATTTTGCACGTTAACTAAAAACGATAGCACGTAACATCGCTTGTTGGTTCAAGAGTCGTGGATTGATAACGAGATTGACATCTCGTAGGACTCATTAATTTGGAAGAGAGATAGCTTAGCTACTCCATTGATTTAGACATCAGCCATTATATAAATGTGCTTATAATTTGGAAACTAGTTAAGGAAACATTCGAATAATACTGAATGTTAGGTTAAATTTAAAGATAAGGAAAATTGTAGATTGTACTAAGATTTTTTAACTGATCGATGGGGTTTCACAGATAAACGGGAAGGGAATAGTAATAATAGAAATAATAGAACGAAAACCATATGGACACCCAGTGGACTGGATGATAGCCAGGTCGTAGTTTTTATCGGGCATTAGCGACTGCGGTCATTTAAATTCATTTATATCACTGGAACGTCATCGACTAGTTTGACAGTATGTTAGGTTATATGTATTTTTAGTGTTGTATGTAAACATTACGATTCATGTTTCAATATAATTTGACATTGAACATATTTAAATAAATAAGGGATTAGAATCTAATTGTCGAATTTCACGGCGGAGATTTAAACTCATGCATTATTATTATTAATGTTATATTTTTTAACATTCGACTGAACGCAGCCATTGTCGGCATCGACAAATAATCGATCGAAAATAACTCAAAGAACAAATTGTAAATATTTTGTGGTGAATTAGGCGCTCATTATTATAAATATAATTCACAATAATAGTAAATTAAAATAGAAGAAATTATAATTTGAATTGTCTAATATATGCATTTTGGTTTAATATATATATATGGATTATTAATTGGAGAAGATTTGTTTCATTGAGGAAGTAAATACAAAGAGGGAAATTATTAGGCAAGGTATTGGAAGCCTATCCCACTTGAAGGTAATATTATCACTATCGCTGATATGGTAGTGAAGTAAGTGGATTAAAAGTAAAGCTTACAATTTTAAAGTTAGAGAGAAGAGTTAAAAATCTAACTCTACATAGTATTATTTCAACAGGCTACCGAAACGTTTTAAAATAATTCAGATAGAAAGTTTATTCAATAAGTTGCGTTTTATTTGTGGGAAGACTTCTTTAAGAATTGCTAATAGAAAGCTGGTGTTGAACTATTACATTTTAAAAAAATTAAACCGATATTTACGAGTATGTAAATAGCAGTAATCGTTTAATTTTTGGCTATTTGTGTATTTTTATTTCAATCCAGACCAATTGCGATTGTAATAGTCTCATTTTGGTTTTATATCATGCTGATTATGTTTTATATCATATTGATGATTTTTATTTGTCTTTTATTTGTTATTGTTATGCTTTTCCTATTAAGTGCTAAATGTTGTCACTTCTGTTATGCACTCTCTATACAAAATGTAACATGATGTAAGTACTTGTCTATAAAAAGTTTTTTTTTTAAATATTTCTTATAAGTGGTGTAGTTCTTTATTAACCGATTTCAACAAAAGGAGGAGGTTATCAATTCGGATTATCTTTTTTATGTTACCTTAGAACTCTGCCATTTATTAACCGATTTAGATAATTCTTTTTTTATTTCAATGGATATACTTCCATATTGGTCCTATTTTTATCAAAATCCTGTTCTGACGATGGGATTCAAGAGGAATTAAGCGAACTCCTCAAATATTATCATATGAAGTTGAACATTTACATGTTGGTTCAATACCGATGACAATGCATTTTTTATGGTAAGCATGACCTGATTCTACACCCTGGGTTGGCTCCCGACGAGGGGACTCCTCAACGTTCAACAGCACAGACACGACATTTTGTATACGCATTCAATTATGATAGTCCGTTCTAAGTATCACTATGACATGACTGCTGCACTAATTTAAAAAAAGAGTTTTTTTTTTGTAAAATTTTGTCTTTTATTATGTAAATAAATATTATGATATACTTAGCATAAAATATGGTATGCTCTATGTGCATGATAATGTTGTAAATCGACATATTATTAAAAATAACAATAAAGAACTTGATTCAGATTCATTTACCGAGAGAATTGTATTTTAACACGACTACCCAACAAAAAAGGAGTGTAATGTATTCAGTGGTCATCTATGTATGTTTTTCGTTTCTTAATTCCACCATTACATCTAAACGCTTAAACCGATTTTGAAGTGTATGGTATTATTAGAATCGTTATGTCATCCTGAGTGACATAGGGTACCTTATTTGTCCAAATGTCAAGTAGGTAGTTGTCTAAATGTCAAAATGTCCAAATGTCAATAAATTAACATAAATATATCGTGTTTATAAAATGAAAGTACATCTGATTGAGTACATTCGGGAAATATATATATACCTTTGTATCTATATGAATAAATACATAAACCACAAATATTTTATAAAAACCATAATAAAAATAATTATAAATACAATAGTTCACTTTCTGTAACGACAGTCGTGTTTTTTTTATTATTTTTAATATATTTACTTGTTTGTCATACCGAAAATTCTCTGACTATGTTCAATAACTTACACGACAGATGCAGTTATCCGGTTTCCGCAGTCAGTTTTAATGGAAGTCGTCTTTTAAATCCATCTCGTAACTGCTCCCCAGTCGCCTCGGCGACAGAACGCATTCTGAGACGCTAAACTTATAACAAATTGGTCATAAAGAAGCTTCCTGGAATAGCTAACCGTCGACGGAAAACTATAAACATGAAAACGAATCCAATAGATTATCCGGGTTGCGGAGAATTTGTTTTTCCAAATTATAATTCCGGAGTTTGCAGTTAAAATAGTCAACTACAGCCGGCTTCGTTGAAAGTTTTACTAATTGTTCCACGCTAATGGACGGGCAAACCCTCGCAATTCCTCGTATCCTCATTAGGACTGGAATGAGGCGGACTATCATCCGTCATGCTGATGATTTAGCCTAACAGGGCGAAAGGAATGTACCTATCAGCTATGTTGCTGCAGTCCTTTTAAAATATATGTCCATTTTATTTTTATTTGCAGTATAGAAATACAGTAAAAATGAAATCTAGCCAACCTCCAACCCTCCCCCCGCGCGTCAATCTCCCCCCCCCCCCCCCCGTAGTATTTTAGTATTATTTTTTGTCATACTCTTATCTTGTCATATCCATTTTATTTGTCATACTCTTTATATAGGTTAAGTTATGTAGTCTACTCGCAAATAATGTTCTTACAATAGTATAGGTTAGCTCTAAAATATTGCCTGCAGGCAATAAGCTGGCCTTTTCTTAAGAATAAAGAGTTTTATTATTATTATTATTTTCGTGCTATATTTTTAGTATTTTCCGATGTATTAAAATGGTATTTTTTCAATATTTCCAAATGTCAATTTTGTAAGCCCAATTTTGTAAGCCCACGCCCTCTTGGACCAATTTCGACCATAACTCTTGCCATGATCAAATGATGCCTGCATGCCAAATTTTAACTCAACAGTATGGAGCGTTTGGGCGCCATCGTGGAGGATGAGGACACACACACACACACACACACACACACACACACACACACACACACACACTCATAAAAGTGCGTTCACAATACTTTCCTTTGCCGGGAAAGTGAAAATGTCGGAATATAATTTTGTAGGATTGCGAAAAATCCCTTCACTCTTGGCCACCATAATTAAGACGCACCGTTAAATCTCCTTCTCTCAAGCCACTTTGATTTTCTCCTTGATTTCTCTTGATTACTTATAATGTAAATATTTATTATATGCCCTTCACCGACCTTTTAAATAGTCAATATACAGTTTGTATAAAATTGTCATCAACGACTCAGTTGGCCTTAATTAAAAATCAGCTGGAATATCTTAGCGATCGGAAAACTTTCTACATCATTTTAACGATAGAGCTAGACAGAAAATTATTTTAATTTATTTCTAGGAAGTCCCCTCGAAATTCATTACCTCTTGATTCGACCTTTTTTCGGGTTCTCCGATTCAACATTCAAGGAATATTTTGCGTTTTGTGAATCTTTATATCGGAATCGGTTGTCGTTGATTCTGATTCTCTAGATTGAGCTTATTATTTGTAAGTTTTGTTTTGTAATTTTTCTGCTCCGAATGAAAGTCAATCATTAGCTCTAAAATGTATAACTAGGGGAGCGTTAAAATTTTTAACGTTTCAAAATGTGGCCTCACAACTATATTTTTGACTAATACCAACTATGATTCTGATACCCCTTTTTTGAAGTTTAAAGATATTTTCCCTATTCTATTTACTAGTGTTTCCCCAGAATAGAATGATATGCATAATTCTAAACTCGATTCCAGCATGACAGACATCTTGTTAAGGTTTTTTGGGCTATTTCCTTTTTTAGAGTTCTTAATAAAAACAATTGCAACTTAGGAATTGGAGATTAGTTGCTAACTTCTCACAATGTTCCTTGCAATTCCTTCCTTTTTCAAATAAATTACCATTTATATTGATATTTGGATTGGATTTTGAACGATAATGCATATTGTACTTTAAATAATGGGTTTTAGCGAAATTTCACAACAATGTATTATTATTAAACTGCAATTAGTTGCAACTATAAGCTATTAGTTGCAACATTAAAGTATTTGCCTTATCTACAAGTTGTGAAACATTTTCTGCATGCAATTGCACGCGTTTGTTCTTCTGTTATCCTTATAGAGGGGATCTTTCACATAAGGAAACAATAGGAACGGTCGTAAAATCGTCCCTTGAGTTACTCCTCTGACAATAGTTAGCCTGTCAGATTGAATTTGTGCCTGCCCATTATTATCACTGTACTTTATTGCAGTTGCAGTATCACTGTACTGTATCTGAGAGTTAATGGGCCCATGCTGGGTTGGCCACGAAGACCCATTCTGTTCAGGGTCGGTCACACTCACGGGTCAACACCCATCCGGCGGCCTCCACGCATGAGGTGCGAACCTGGGTAGGACTCTGGCCTTGGTCAGTTTCCCCTGGGAATCAAACCTCTGGCGCTCCTGGACGGTCTGCGCACCGTGCGGCGCAAGCCAATCGATTGTGCACTCTGACTAACATCTTGCGGTGTCAACTACAACGGGCGAGCCCGTCACCACAGGACGTTTTAACGATTATTAGTTCTATCGCCCTGCAGTGAGCGTAGAAGACTTTGGACAATACAATCCAACGTCTAGCTACACAACCCGTGAGAGTCCAACGCCTTACCGCGAGTTAGTCAGGAATAAACCCGGCGGGCTCGAGATACTCGCGCTCTCACTTCCAATTATGACCAGATTTCTCCGGTCTCTCGATTGGTTCCGTGTTCGAGGTCTCTTGCGCGGTCCTCTCCCTTACGAAGCGGTGAAACGGAGTATACCGAATCTATCGCGGACCAAGGCGTCCTTTGCCCGGCTGTTCACCCAGGATCGGATGGCCAATGGTCATTTCAAGAGCAGTCGCCGTAAGGTAGGCAACCACCCCCGCTCTATAGGAAAAAATACAGTTCCCAGACTCCCCCGACTGTTAGTCGGAGAGCACAATCGATTGGCTTGCGCCGCTCGGTGCGCAGACCGTCCAGGAGCGCCAGAGGTTTGATTCCCAGGGGAGACTGGTTGACCCAGTGTCATACCCAGGTTCGCACCCCATGCGTGGAGGCCGTCGGATGGGTGTTGACCCGTGAGTGTGACCGACCCTGAACACATGGGTCATCGTGGCCACCTCATCATGGGCCCGTTAGCTCCCCAAACTCTGACTAACATCTTGCGGTGTCGACTACAACGGGCGAGCCCGTCACCACAGGACGTTTTAACGATTAGTCGTTCTGTCGCCCTGCAGTGAACGTAGAAGACTTTGGACAGTACAATTCTTCCAGCTACGTCACAACCCGTGAGAGCCCAACGCCTTACCGTGAGTTAGCCAGGAATAAACCCGGCGGGCTCGAGATACTCGCGCCCTCACTTCCAATTGTGACCAGATTTCTCCGGTCTCTCGATTGGTTCCGAGTTCGAGGTCGCTTGCGCGGTCCTCTCCCTTACGAAGCGGTGAAACGGAGTGAACCGAATCTATCGCGGACCAAGGCGTCCTTTGCCCGACTCTGAACCGGGATCGGATGGCCAATAGTCATTTCAAGAGCTGTCGCCGTAAGGTAGACAACCACCCCAGCTCTGTAGGAAACAATACAGTTCCCAGACTCCCCCGACTGTTAGTCGGAGAGCACAATCGATGGAGCACAATTTGATTCCCAGGGGAGACTGGTTGACCCAGTGTCCTACCCAGACTAACAGTTAAGAGTTTCAAGGCGATAGGTGAGGGCAGCAAACCCCGCCCACCGCCCGGGCAGTTATAACGACGAGGGTCGTCTTGTCTGCCCGGGATGTCGTGCTACGACAACCCTATGCGTACCAGAAGGGTAGAACGCGCAGGGGGTGAAATAGGGTAAACCACCCCCCCCCCCCCCCCGTACCGCCCCGAGAACCCATTTATTTATAATAAAAGAATTTACAAAGTAAAAATTTACAAAAATAATACTAAATTTACCATATTCACAAAATAAAAAAAAAATAAAACAACAAATAACAAATTTAGGGCCGGTAAGTGGGGTAGAGGACGCTCCAGAAACGATGATGGTGGAGGCGCACGGTCCGTGGGCAGGTCTCGGAGCAGCCACGGGGGGGAGGAATCCCTGGATCCTGCAAAGAACGAAACGCCCTTCGGGGCGGTAAAGAGACGGACACAAAAACGGGCACTTCGGGCTGGAAGTAGCCGCCGAATCACGCCACCAAGGAAGAGGGTACCACCTGGGGGGTATCCCGAGGCCTCATGCTTTCCCAAGAAGCCACCCAGTGCTCCCAGACTAACAGTCGGGGGAGTCTGGAAGCTGTACTGTTTCCTATAGAACGGGGGTGGTTGCGGACCTTACGGCGACTACTCTTGAAATGACCATCGGCCATCCGATCCTGGGTGAAGATCCGGGCAAAGTATGCCGTGGTCCGCGATAGATTCGGTATACACCGTTTCACCGCTTCGTAAGGGAGAGGACCGCGCAAGCGACCGCGAACTCGGAACCAATCGAGAGACCGGAGAAATCTGGTCACAATTGGTAGTAAGGGCGCGAGTGTCGGCCCGCCAGGTAACATTACTGGCTATCTTCGCGGTTAAGGCGTTGACCTCTTACGGGCTTGTGACGTAGCTATAGATGGTGGACTGTTTTGTCCCAAGTCTTCTACGCTCACTGCAGGGAGATAGAACGACTAATCGTTAAAACTTCCTGTGGTGACGGGCTCGGCCGCTGTAGTCGACAACCCAAGTTGTACTTTATTGCAACATGCTGACTTCGGGTTTTGATAAAACCATTAGAATTTCAAATTTCTGGTCCCTGATTCCATAGAAATCTAGCTTTTTCAAAAGTATATAATGATCGACCCAATCGAATGCCCTTGAAAGGTCACAGAAAATACCTAGGGCAGGCTGATATTTATTTAGTTATTTTAATACAGCTTTATACAGTTTTGATTGCTTGCTCTAGTTGTATAACGAATGGTCCAATTATGCTTTATCGTTGGTCTTGGTGGTCGAGATTGAGCTGCAATAAAATTAATTTCGCATATAATTGGCGAATGTGTACTGCTTTGATTTCCTTGATCATTTTTTAGAAGGGTAACGAAAGGGTTTTATACATTCAATATTAATAATAATGGGTTTCATTATTATATTTGCGAATGAACACTTGGTCATGGTTTATCCATGAATAGGGGTCAGTATTACTATTTCGCCAGGAATTCGCCAGCATCATAGGGGGCGACGACCGCCACGACACGATGTATCCGGCCGTCACGGATAGAAGAGAGGTGTCGATCGCGGTCGACATAACAGCAGGGTTGGCTTGATTTTCCCCAACCCGAAAAAACCCACTGGGTTAAATTGGTTAAAACCCACCTGAAAAAACCCGAGGGTTTTTGACGAATGTGGATTTTTGAAAAAATACTTGTTTATAATAATTAAAACAATGAATGGATATAGCATTTATATCATATTTTATCAAAAAGAAAAAAAGGATGTATTTCTGACACACCCAGTCTGTTCCGGAATTTACTCCAGATCATTCCAAATGTTGAGAAGTCTTTCAATTGATGCAGAACTGACCGGACAAGTGTAATGCCGACTACTTTTGGCATGATTTATAAAATAACTTATGGATAATATTGTTACGTGGATAGGCAGCAGAAGATGCAAAAACACGGTAGAACACTCAACTTGATTTACTACAAAACTATTCCAATACTCTTCAAGCGACAAAGACCCTTATACACACTTCAATATACACTATTTAGTTCTAAAATCGTTTGCACTACTACTCAATACTTTCGCGCCGACTAGCGGTCGTTAGTGTTAACTCTTAAGGGGAAAACATATTATCGGACGCGTCCGTCAGCCGCGGCTTATGGACGCGACTAAAGGTTATTTGTGTAATGAATTTCTATTGAGCCGTGCACATTATCGGACGTCTGTCGCGGACGACTGTGCATACATTCGTAAGCCGCGGCTTACAGACGCGTCCGATAATATAATTGCCCCTTTATTCTGTTGTGAAAATAAAGTGGATCTCCCCGACAACTCACAATAACGATTTTCGGGGGAATTCCCTTTATGGTAGTGTTACAACTTTATTCAATAGTTAATAGATTTGGATTGGGAGAAAAAAATGTAATAAAACCTCCGAAAAAACCCGAAATTCCCCAAAAAAGCCCGAAAATCCCCGAAAAAACCCGAAATAACCCAGTGGGCAAATATTTTTTGATAAAACCCGGGTTTTTGCCAACCCTGCATAACAGTGTAAGCAATTCGCGAAATCCAAGCGAAAAATGTGCTGGTCATGATTGCCTCAGCGCAGAGCATCTGAAATTCGCGAACGATAACCTGCCGCCCTTTTATTGAATCTTTACGCTGCAATTCTGAAGCACTTCTTTCTCCTCGACAATATGATAAAAACTATCGTCATACCGATCGATATATCTAAGCTGTTAGATATTTCTTCTCCGAAAAACTACAAGCCGATTGGTCTAGAGAAGATAATATCGCATCCGATGAGGGCGAATCCGTTGGGGTTTAAGCCGAACAGTTCGACAACTCATGCCATTTTTGCAGGCAAACATTAGTTCTGTCCATGTTCCAATGCTCAAATTGCTTAGTTTTCCTGTAATTCGCATTGCTGTGGCATCTCGTAGTTGATGATTATATCCGTTGATACCTCTTATGTGCTTAGTAGTAATTCCTCTCAAAAAACTAAGCTCGTTTACAGTTTTAATCGTTAGTACATTAAACTATCTTTTTTAAGTCATCTTATACAACTAAAAAACCACCTCGCGAACGAAGTTATTCAGTTTTTCCTTGCCCTGAAAAGTTTACTTGGCGATATAGGAATATCTTAAGCTAAGTTATATTTAATTAAAATAAACCAAAAAGTTAAAACTATTTAATTAATAGTCGACATATTTCATTTGTTCAGTCATTTATCGGCTTGCAAAAGATCTTATATTTACATATTATTCGGAATACAGTGGAAACTTAATCCTACTAATATTATAAACGCGAAAGTTTGTATGTATGTATGGATGTTTGTTACTCTTTGACGCAAAAACTAGTGAATGGATTTTGATGAAACTTTACAATAATATAGCTTACACATCAGAATAACACATAGGCTATAATTTATAAAGATATATGGTTTTCTATCGCGGGTGAAACCGCTGGGCGCAGCTAGTAGTATAATAATTTGACAGTAGCAATATTATTTAAATTATAGAACCAAAACCTTTTTTTATATTTTTCGTAACCATGGAGATTTCAGGAAAATTAGTTTTCTTAGCCTATTTAAACTTAGATTATTTTAGGTTTTTTTTTCATTTTTTTTCATATCTTATTATATTTCTTAAGTCTGAAATGTTTCTATGCGTTCAGGAATTTAGATGTGCGTGGTTTTATAAGGTAAACATGATTTTTTCTCTGCCGAGTGGAGTGCGAGTGTTTGTACTTCGTTGATATTTTCTCGAAAATCACATATTGGGCCCGATTGCGTTTCTTTATGAACTAAAACTAAAATTAGTCCAAGCGAACGAGACAGAGCAATACGTTAGAGCGGAATATGAAACGAACGATCGTCGATGAATACTACCTGACGAACTTATACTCGTCCGAATAAATTCGAGCATATTTCGTGCGGTGTAAGATTTGACCTTGGTGGGCAGTTTTAACCCCTCAAGCCCCGATTGGCCGATATCGGCCACAATACGATTCAGCTTGACGGCCCCGTTTGAATTTCATTTTAATTTAATTTGTTTTATTTTATTCTGTTTTATTACCTTAATATGTTTCATTTTAATTATTGATACAGTGGTTTGGCAGTAATTAATATTTTGATGACACAGTGTCGTAATTCAATTTTTTTACTAATTTTTACAAAAATTTTTTGGGGCAGCAACTTGTCAATCGTCTGAGGGGCCGAGGCCTGAAGGGTTAATGCGAAAAATTGACAACCGGTCATCTCACATTACGCTCTAGCATATTGCCCTGTCTCGTTCCCGCGGACTAATTTCCGATTTTAGTTCACGAAGAAACGCAATCGAGCCCATTATTATCGCTTTTATGATACAAAAACCCATATATCATCAATATACCAACCAACTCGACGAAGTGAGCCCTGCAGCTACTTTTTTATGGTATACTAACAATAGCTCTCATGACACGTCTTCGCATGGTGAATATATCTGCGATATAAGGCGCTATTTTCGAAGAAGCTATAAATATAAAATTATAGATTGCGTATCACTTGTCGTTAATTGTGAAGAACATGACAGCTATCTTTAGAATGAAAGATTCCCGCCCGGCTTGACTACTAATAAGTGATGAGTGCATTGCAATCTCGCATAATTCAGTCTGCGAGCCATTTCATTATTGCCAGTATTACCTTGTATGCCCAACGGATATACATATGTAATTGAATTACAGAATAAAAGTTCTCTTAATCATACGATGAGCTTTCCGTACCGACTTTTTTGTCGATATTTACCCTGCTTTATTATAATTCGGTATTGCAGTTCGCAGAATGTAGAACACATCCTATACTTCTGCAATATAAATACCCTTTCAGGAGGATTTGGGGTCGACATCAAGCAACTGCAAAAATTCGGCATGCATTGCAAAAAATACTTTGACAGTTTTTTCTGGGATTATGTTACATAATTGGTTTACAAACAACAAACATCTGTTCTTCACAAACAAGGAAGGATCGATTAACATTGTTCATGCCATAAGGAAAATTAGTGTTGATTTGTGTGGAAAAGTGACCTATTATAATTGGTGTTCCAGAATGCAATCTTGTAAAAATCCAGAGGCGGCCATTTACAAGAAATCCCTGTTACAGGATGAGTTTTTAATTAGTGACATCTTTAAAGTGGGTGAATCAGTGCAAGCAAATAAAAAACTTTTGACAAAATTAAAAAAAAAATGTTTGCAAGTTTAATATTTTGAAAATAGTTTTAAAAGAGTTGACATGTAAAGTATCGCGAATATTGTTTATTCGCGATATCTTGCCTATTGCTTGATCGCACAGCGCGCTCAACGCTTGTCAAACTTATATTTATCAGTCAAGTTTTTCAAATTCTTCGTTTTCTTTTAAAAAAATAAATGGTTTTTTTTTCTTGCAATTTCTATTATATTTAAAGGTGTTTATTGTTCGTACTGATTCACCCACTTTAAGGATGTTACTGATTAAAAACTCATTCTGTATATAAAAATGTGGCTAACCAATATTTCGAAAATCATAAACAATAAATGATATCGATACCTTGTACCGTTTAGTTTTTATTTAAATTTAAAAAGTGTAACTCTTATTTGACGATCCCGTATAAGGTAGGTATGAGAATTTCTCACCAGCTTCGAAGGTACAGAAACCGCCAACAGATCCAAATTCCCCTGAAGCCGGATCCGGAATCCAGTCCGTTCGCCTCCTGCCGACTCAAACTCGATCGACTTGAGAAATATGCCTCACAAGCGCGCGCGCAACCTTCGAATGGAGATCGTAATCCGTGACGCGGCTACATGCAGTAATTATAAACGTCGCATTACATGCTCTCTCGGAAAGCATTACGTACGATGCATTTGATAACGAGGCAATCGGACGGAACAAGCTCCGACAGATCTACTACACATATCTTGACAGGGAAGAACCGAAATGCAGTGCTGGGGCCCCTAGCACAGTATACAGACAGTAGCTTCTCTTAGAACAACGTTAAAATCGAAGCGAGCGACGTTACGAGTCATAAGGGCACGCATATGGTCGCTACTCCGCCTGCGCAGATATTCAAACGTTCGAGAAATTTGCCACCCTCCAACCGCGCGTAACCTTAACCAAAGGCGTTCGCCGAGACGTATCCCTTTGCTCACTTCCCTTGCACCATATCCCCGCATCGTCCTGTCGCTCGAGAGTGCGCTTACTATTCTAACTCGATATACTATGCCTCTAGACATCAAAATCCCCCCCCCCACCACCCCCACTCTCACCCTGATAGAGCGCATACCTTAAATATGTTTAATTTGCAAATCAATAATTTTAACAATTGAAGTTTATTAAACAGTTGTTTTTTCCAAAACAGTTTATTCCCAAATCACTTAGCGATCGATATGAGATGCCGAGGAAAATACTATGAATTTTAATTAAACTAAAACGGACTCTTACAGCATTGAACTAGACGATAGTTTTTCCCGATGTCTCTGCAAAGGTACATCTGCCATCTTCACGGGTTATAAACTAGAATCTAGGAGAGAAACTGTAGTATTGTGTGTGATGTATTGTTATAATGTATATTATTACATATATTTTATTAAATTAGTATTATTTAATAATGTATAATTAAAAAATCAACTGGACACCCAGGTTGTTGTAACTTAGCAGTTACAAACTAATAATAGTAAGCAAAAAAATATGGGTGTATCCGTATAGTTATTAAAATTTGACTCAGATAAAGAATATTTACTATGTAAGCATACCCAAGGTGAGGTGAATTTGTAGAGCATAGTAGACCAAGACAGTCTGTATCTGGTTGTACTATATAATACGCTGTGCGTTATATTTTTGTTTTGTGTTACTTTATTTTAAATTAAAGGTATGTTCGTAAAGTTAAACCACGATTTCGTAATGCTAAGCCAAATAGGATTCTGCAGCTTAATCGATCGACATTGAACGATTGCACGAGGAATCGTCGATATCTAAAAGACAAGCTGAGTTAGCCGTGGATAGTAATAGTTAAACACATCCTGCAGTTCTTAGTTGCTAAATTTTGAATAAATAAAAAATACAGAAAAACTACGAACATTTACACCCAGAAATATCGGGGCATCGTCAATTCCTAACTACATAAAATTACTACTTTTATGTATATATATAGATGTAAAACATATGTATATGTATGAATTATATGTATAAATGTATATATGTGTATGTATATGTGTAGATGTATATGTATGTATGTGTATATACGATTATTTAATATTATTATGTATATTATATTACTAAAATATATCAAGTATATGTAATATTTGTGTAAATATAGAGCTACCACATAAAACAATGCTACATTAAGTTACACTTACCAACTAAAAAAAAAAGGAAAAAAGAATACATATAAGTCTACCATAGTACGGGCATCACTCCTGCAAGGTAGATTTTAATCTTATAAACCTAGTGTTTTAAATGTGTGTGAAATAATAATAAATATACAAATAAATAAATTATGACGTTAAACTTTTTAATGAAAACATAACGAAAAAACATTACCTAACCTTACAAGGACGTAAGCCTCACGGGGCGGCTCTCTTTGACTGCTTACAACTTGTAGTTCTCTATGCGTCTTTCAAAATCTTTCAACTTTTTCTTCGGTTATTTTTTTAGTTTAATTTTTATTATGTGTGTGTGTGATGTGTTATGGTACATAAGTATAATTTATTTTAATTTTGTTATTTAATAATAATCTACAATTAAAATATTAACTGGACATCAAATTGTTGTACAAACATACTTAGTCTAGCTCTATTTTTAAAATTAAAATTATTTTCGTAAAGTCGAACCACGATTTCGTAATATCAAGCCAAACAGGAATCTCTGGCATTCCTACACCGATATTAGTCTAAATTGGCCCGGACACGTTAAGAGCCCTATCACATATTTTTTCCAGAAAGGCAAGAAAAGTGGATTTTTGGCGTTCTAATTCCAAGAAATGAAGAGATTTCTACAAACTTTAATTACTGAATTACCTGGACCATTTCTTGATGTTGACCATAGCGGCCTTTAATTTTAGATATAACGAATATTATTTACTTATTCAGCCCATTTTCCGAAAGTCGTTATTCGTAAAACGCTCGGAAGGCAAACTTTGAGCTCCTTAATACAGTAATATCACTACAACGAAAACCGTATACTATTTTTTTTTATGTCCGTCATGTATTCTTGTTGACCATAGCGGCCTTATTTTTTCGTTTTTTGACCACATATCCAAGGTATACATTACTTACAATTACACAAAATTTAAAAAAAAACTTCCTGTATCATTCTAATTTTCTCAGAAATAAAATAAGATTCTTATATAATACTTATACTATATTAAAGTTCACTCTTTTAGCAATACGACATAATATAAATTATTGTCATTAGAAAGGAGAAAACACTGCAAAAAACAATTAGAAATTGTGTATATATTTGCTTGCGCAAGAGAAGAGCGCTCAGTGCCGCGGTTTTCTCCCAGGGTTGAATAGTTATTTATTTATTTATTTATTTATTTATCCTATCTTTTATAGTTACATCCAAAAAAAAATGCGTTCATTTTTTAAACTCATTTTAAAAGAATACCTACGCTATTTTGTAATAGGCCTCTTAAACGAACGAACACCGATATTTGAGTATAATTATCTCTTGTATTTTTTTTTTCGTATTTTCTTGCGTTTTTTTTATATTTCAAATTTTATATCTTTGTTTTTTCTACGTTTTCATGTTATTTTTACGATTTAAAAAAACTTTGATTACCTTATGATGATGAGTATATCATTATAATAATAAAATGAATATGAGTATAGTATGTGTGTGTCTTTAGATTTTTTTTTAAATTATTTTTATTTTTGTTAAAAACATACAGCATAACAAAAAAAATACGTATAAGCATAATATATACAAGTAGTAAAGCCAATGATGTTTTAAATTATTTGCTATATAAGGATTACAAAATATGCTAAACAATACAATACAAAGAAAACCAAAAAGAATTTAAAAGTAACAGTTAAAATCGCTAATGTGCGAGTGTATGGATGTTGGTTGTGTTTGTGTGATGGAGAGCGTGTATGTGTGGGTGTGTGTATGTGTGTGTGTTTGTATGTGTGTGCGTGTATGTATGTGTGTGTGGGTGTGTGTATTTGTAGTGCGAATGTGCTTGTGAGTGCTTGTGCATGCTAATTCAATCCGATCTGATAATCAGTTTTTTACGTACCTTAACAAAGGATCGACTATTCTGATGTTTAAATATGTCAATATCGTTAAAGCATACATTGTATGCATGCATAACGCGTGGCAATAACGAATTGGAACCATAGTTAGTGTTGAACCTTGGTACGTAAAAAGTTGAGTGAGCACGTGCGAGTCGGGAAGGCGCTCGTATGCTCACCCTACTCAGGAGGTATGGACTGTCCAACCCAGTATGAACAATTTTATGTAGAAACGACATATCTGATACTACTCGCCGGTCCTCTAATGTCTCTAAACCATAGCGTTGCAGACCTTCAGCGTGCGACAAGCCGTTGGAAAATAAGCGGTAATTTTGATGACGTATAAATCGTTTTTGAATACGCTCAATCCTCAGCTTGTATGTAGCATACCTACTAGTATTGATGTGTGTAGTCTTTAGATATTAGAATTATGAGCCTTAGTTATACGTATGTACACACATTAATGTCGCGTTTTTTTTCTGGCGCTTGCGCTATAATAATCACTGGTAGTGCAAGAATAATTTATTTCTATTAAATTATTAAAAAAACACGAGCTTAAGCTATGGAATGTTGTTCGATACACGCAAACCACCCGGTTAATCAGATTGAATATTACGCCTGTTAGTATTTTCTTTTTATTCCTTCCGCCAATGTTAAGTTTATCGCGCTCGGCAACGGGCTCATTCATATGCCAGAGCGGTTGCTGGTTGTTTAGTTTAGTCCTCGGCAGTTGCAAAAGATACAAGATAGCCGCGCGTTCGCTACTTGTCGACACTTCCTGTGAAAGGTTGTAAATTACCAAGTTTCCTCAGTGGCAACTATTAGTAGTCGCAACTATATGTAGTTGCTATTCTATAAACAAAATTTCAGAAAAATAAATGTTTGACAAATATGTATGTTTAAAGAATCGTAATAATAATAATAATAATTTCAAAGAGCTAGAAGAGTGTGAAAGCGTGTGGAGTCTTATATACAGGTTGAGTTTTAATTAACCGACATTCTTGGACGGTAAATCAGTGCGAGCGAATAAGCAAGTACTTACAAAAAAAAATTTAAAAAAAAAAGTTTTTTTCTTCTTTTTAGAATTTGAAAAATCTACTATTTAAACAAAATGTAGAGAAGCGTAGAGCCGTCTGCGCTATCTAGCGGTAAGTAAAATATTGCGAATAAACAATATTCGCGTTCGTACCTACGATTTTTATACTTTTTTTAAAACATTATTTTTTTCAGTAGATTTTTTTATTTCTATTTTTTCCTTTTTTTTTAAATAAACGTTCCTTTTTTGCTCGTATGATTTACCCTCTTCAAGGATGCCGTCTAATTAAAACTCAACCTGTATGTAAAATAGATTAAAAGTATAGAAAAAAAAATAGAAGAAAATTTTACTATATGCCAACGATTTTTAGGGTATTAGAATGCTCAATGCCATAGTACGTTGGCAAACCTTCTTCGCCGGTGACATGCAAGTGGCGCTGATAGCATTATTAGGCGAAACTAATAGAATTTTTTTTTGGCCATCTATAATTGAAGGTTTGAAATGAAAGGTTTTTTTTTATAAAGTACTGCTTGATCATAAAAACCCAATAATAACCATCGATAAAAAAAAAACATTTAATTATTAGTGTCATTTATCGCATTTCTTACATAGGCTGATTATATCACAGAAATCATATCATATCGTATAGATATAATGCCATTAACTATATCTGTAAATTAAACAGCGTTTTACTGCGTTTAAATTATTACGTATTGAAACCTGTATAACAGATTACAAAATGACATTCTAATGTCAATAATATTAAAATAATTATTACCTAAATGATATTAAAATAATTATTATTAATTATTACCTCATATAAACCTCATGCAGAGAATACTCCAGTAAGGCAAGGATACCAAGGGTAATGACAATGTATTCGTCGTTCATTTACCAGTGCTTAATGTATGCCAGACACTGCACCTAACAGAAACTGCACCTAGAGCGGACATTCACTCAGTATTCAGTATTCAATTTATTTATTCAGAATATACAATAAAAGCATGAATTATGAATTAAAGCTAATTATCGCATATTAGAATTCGTCAGTTTAAATGTAGATATAAAACGATTAAAGCATAAATATTAATTCGACAATAGCGTTGACTAAAGTCGGCTTTACACGGCAGACAAATAAAATAAAAAAAAAACATTAAAAATATAGAGCTGAATCCATGTACATGAGTATACATATAAAATAGATTATTATAAGAATATTAATAGTCATCAAGCACTTTATACAAAAAATAATCACACAATAGCAAGTATCAAAACAAAATTGGAAAAAACAACGTATGTATATGATCAGGTATGTTACATTACACATTGTAATCTACATATTAAATATTAAATTTATAATATTATTATTAAACAATAAGAACTAAAATGAGGTACCTGAAAGTTACATATTAATGTTATTCCCATTTGAAGGAATTGGCATGCTCAAAAAAATCACCCAGCTTATAGAAAGCATGTGTGGATTGTAGCTTTTGTTTAATAAATCTCTCACTATACCCGCAGTAACACCCTTGTATGCGTGCCCCGAACAAGACTGGCAAAAATACATAAAAGCTACTTATACCTTAGCATTAAATTCTACAATCTACTCCCTTTCACTATCAAACAGCTGGAAAACAAAAAAAAAATAAAAAAAAAAAATAAGGAGATGCTGAAAGGCCATCCATTCTATGATCTGACCGAACTCAAGGGCCATGACTTTGCAAATATTGTTCCATTTTAAAAGATATTGATATTTGTACTTTTAGATTTTAAATGTATGATTTAGCTTCAGTTTGATTATTTAAGACTTTACTGACTACTTTGTATGTTACGATAAACAGCTTTTAGTACCTACTTATCTATTCGAATTATTGACTATTTGAATGGTTTGGGCTTCTGTTTCGATTATTATTTTTTTTACTGACTATTTTAGTTATTGTGATGAGTGGCTTTTAGTAGGTACCCATTACAATTAATAACTATTTTAATTAATACGCCTTTATTTTGTTTTAGTAGGTTTTAAAGTTTCTTACATTCTTGACAACCTATGCGTTATAAGTAAAGATTAGAGTAGAAATGAACCTTACTACCTAACACAAATATTTTGATACGTCCAAGATCGGTTTTTAGCTGTCAATTGAACACGACGTAAATGTAACGTACCTAGTTATGTAATAAATAATAAGAGCTGTGGTTTAAAGTTTCATTCGTTATATTATTATTTTATACCGTATAGGCGTGTTTAGAGCGCCATCTGTAGTGCGCCGCCATACTGTCACACCACGAACGTCGCCATGTTGAACATAATAATAGAAGATTAATGATTTTTTTATTGACGACGATGTTTGGACGCAGGGGCGTCATTTCAGAATTTGATTGGGGGGGGCATGCACAAAGCGCCATTGTTTTGTCAAGGTTTTTATTTAAAAAAACAAAAACCATAAAAATTAAATGATATATATATGTTTTTTTATATATATATATATATATATATATATATATATATATATATATATATATATATATATATATATATATATATATATATATATATATATATATATATATATATATATATATATATATATATATATATATATATATATATATATATATATATATATATATATACGATTTAATGGCTCGTTGATAACAAACTCAGCCAATTGTATACATATTTTAAATGTTGGTAGCATTCGAAATTTGAATTATTTCGTAATGTCACTTTCATTTGGAAAACGGCTTTGCCGAAGTGATTAATAGTTTTATTTTTTATTTTTTCGCTTAATTCGTCTCAATTGAAGGCATTTTGTGTTGCATAAGGATAAGCCCTATTTATGAGATATATGAATGAATAGTGATCGTTAGTCGACTGCAAAAGGACCTTTAAACTTACATTGCACCGTCGAAAGTCGTGCACATCCGTAAGTATATCTCATTCAAACATAAGCATTTCCCAATACAAGCTGGGATTTCCTTCGCTACTTTTTAAGTAGCTTTTACTAATTTTATTTTAAATAAAAACATCATCCTATAAACGGATTTCTTTACAAACCTTATCAAATATATATATATATATATATATATATATATATATATATATATATATATATATATATATATATATATATATATATATATATATATATATATATATATATATATATATATATATATATATATATATATATATATATATATATATATATATATATATATATATATATATATATATATATATATATATATATATATACGTATATACACGTATATACATACATATATATATATATATATATATATATATGTATATATATATATATATATATATATATATATATTTATATATATATATATATATATATATATATATATATATATATATATATATATATATATATATATATATATATATATATATATATATATATATATATATAAATAAAGCGACGAAGTTAAAGATTTTTTTTCTACAGTTCAAACTATCAATTCATGTCCAACAGTGCTACTCGCCATGAGCTTTTCGTAAAAATACAACAGAGGATGAATAAACCAGTACTGACTTTGGAAAGGACGAACACTACAAGACCAATTGGTGGATGATTTTCCGGCGAAGAAACCACGACGATACCCTTTGCTACACTAACGTGACATTGGAATGTACCGTAGTTACCTTTTACAAATAAAGCCTATGTAATAAAATTTGATACATTTTTTCTTCCATACCCAACCTACCAAAAAAGTTCGTTTTCTTTTATAAATAACCAAGCGATCAATTAATATATGTACTTATAAATCGTAGGTAAAATATCAGATTTTTTTGTAAGTTCCAAAATTATAGGGGGGGGCAATTGCCCCCCCCTGCCCCTATCAAATGACGCCCCTGAATTGGACGACGACCACATTCATAACATGACGTTTTGTGGGACTTGGCACATAAATTCTTCTGATAAACATTTTAAGTTTACAGGCATCAGGTTTTATCAGTTTTACTAAAGTTTCGTGTTTTCCAAACATCCGTTGTTACGACCAATAAGTTGTTAAGTTGAAAAGAAAAGCGAATTTACTCACATTTTATTATCGGTTGCATTCCAAACCTCCGTTTGTGCTTTACACACGGTAGCCTCCCCTCCCCACCTACACTCCACCCTGCACTCTCAGCGTGGATGTTTGCGCGCATACAACGTGCACTGAGCGCACCTAACACGTCCACCTTAAGGGATTGAACATATCCAAGGATTGTATTTTTAATAATTGTTTAAACGAAAATCGGCCCAGAATACCTAAAAAGATAAAAGTACTTGAGCTGTGTGAGTACAAACTATATATTCCTAAGAATGGTCGAGTTTCTCATCAGCATATGGGGTGGAGCGACTAGGATACATTACATTACATTACATTTACGTCGTGTCCAATTGGTGGCTAAAAACCGCTCTTGGACGTGTCAAAATATTTCTGTTTTAAGTAGTAAGTGTCATTACTACTTTAATCTATACATTACATACATATATTAATTTTAAAAAATATACAGTATCTAAGAAACTTTGGAACCTACTAAAAGTTATTCGTCGTAGAATCGTATTTCAAAACAAATTAAAGAATAGTCAATGGCTACCTACTAAACACACAATAATTAAAATAGTCAGTTAAAAAGTTGAATAATCAAAGCAGAAGCCCAACAATTGAAATAGTCAATAAATCAAATATATACTTACAAATATATACCTGATATCTTCCTTGTGGATCACGATTGCATTGCCGTTCAGTTTACTGCCGTATGTAATAAGGTCAGCTATCAAACATGGTGCGACCAGTGACCGTACATCGTAATATACTATATTTTATGGATCTTCACGCAAATATTTTAATAAATAATGACATAGTATCATTGGGTTATCGTGTAACTTCCGCATGAGATGGAATATGTAAATTGTGTTTCTAGGAAAAATGGTTACGGGAAATATCACGTGACACGTACACGATCCAATACAGACGAAACTCAGAAACTTAGCAGATCACGAGCATGCTTACCATACGTCAAGGACTTGACAGACCGAATTAGGAAGATGCTAAACAAATTCGATAAAAAACGATCTTTAAACAAAATATGTCTCGATTTCTGAGGACTCTAAAGGATGTAATACCACTGCAAACCCAGGGTGGGTATAAAATCGAATGCAGCTATGGTTTAGCCTACGTTGAATAAATAAAAGCGGTTTTAATGTACTTCCAGAGGAATGACAGGACTGACATATCTAAACTTCGGGACCATGGACATGAGACTAGGCATCGATACAGACAACCTGAGGTAAAAATGAACACGACATATGGACAACGACATTATACTTTTCTAGCTCCGAGACTATACAATAAACTGATAATGGACGTACCGACGACCGACTTACCATACCCTACTTTTCGAAGAGTGGTTATAAATTGGCTGCTAAATAAATCTAGGAAAGACTGCGAAGCATTATTAAAATCTCTTGAGTGAACCTATTTCTATATATTATGCAAATTTACGGCTATATTGTATTGGATTGTAGTACATTCCTAATTAACTTCTATATTGTATAAAAAATGGCATTGCAAATTGTCATTTTCTTTGATAAATAGTTATCAAGGCACTTTTGCATATGTAAATATATACTCGTATTATCATAATAATATATTTTTTATTTTTTAATTATCATATTATACGTATGTACTTATTTATTTATATATACTTTTAATATAATTTCATGTAAAGTTTACGCGATTATCGTATCTATGTATGTATTATATTAGATGTAAGAATATTTATTTATGAATATTTGAACTAAAATACCTTCCGTTCAATTTGGTCTCTTCAAAATTTTAGAATAAAGTAACTACCTCCATCATTGTAATTATTAAATGTAAATACAGTTGGTATAACACAGCACAGCCAGAGACAGACCTTCTAGGTCTAGTTGGTTGTGCGATTTCGCCTCATTCGGATATGCTAGCATATTTATATCCATAGAGCTATGTTTTTCGCTATTATAATGTTTGTTCTTAATTATTCCTCATGTACAACAGTATGCATGTCCTTGTATTTTTTTGTTCTTGTACGTTATAAATAAATAAATAAATAAATAAATAAATAAATAAATAAATACCATTGCAATATAAAGTTAAAAAAATTAATAAAATAAAATAAAAACCTAAGAGCGGATATATCATGCTCTTTCGGCAGGCAATATACGATTTCTGTTGGTACCACCTCGATACAGTTTATTGCTAGTGAGGTGGTAAACCACAAACTATCATTTCTGAATCTCTTTCCGAGTTAGGAAGTAAATTGGAAAACTGTTTAATTAATTATAAAATATTAGGCTAAGAGAATGTTTTTGTAATTAAATGTATTTTATGGACTTAAGTAAATAAAAATAAAATAAATAAATAAACGAAACGCCATATAGCCACTTTACTGAAGGTACACATCAAAGCTGTTAAAAACGTTCAGCGAGAAAAATCGGCGATATGCGAACACATATTGGATAGCGGAAGTAACCACTGGGTGCATTTTCGAAATCCCATTGTGCTATCCAAAAAACAGTTTCACTTTCTCCGCATGATCCGGGAAGCCATTGGAATAAGAAGAATACCGAACTTCAATAGAGACGACGGTTACAAGCTCTCTACTACATGGAACCCTCTTCTTAAAATGTTTTCAATGCCTAACGCCAAGCGCAAGGACGTGAGACAGGATAAAGTAACTGTTAAGTGCACGACGGTTTTTCAAATTTCGCGCTCCACCACCATCATAATTTGCGAAGTAACCGCAGCAGTTTGCCGCCTACCCGCAGAACAACGGATGACGATTGACAGTACTTTAGTCTACCCTGGACAATGTCGGCTGCAACGTCGCCGAAACGGCGGGTGTTACAAACTTCACGTGAAAATTCGTTTTATCCTATTTATCCATATAATAGATCTTTTCATTGGTAAATATCATACTTTCTTATTATTGAAAAAAATGAAAGGTGGGCCCAGCGCCCTTACATTTTTTCCCATTGCCCTTTAGTTTAGTCTTGCCGGTAGTACATGACCCCACGTGAATTTCCCTCATCTCCCTATGCTATTTGCCTCGTTCAAAAACAACATGTGTTTTCTCTCGGCAGGGCTTCGGCCGCGGGCGCACACAAATATTTTGACTGCAGCACCGCGTCGCGCTCTGCTCCTCGCTTCTCTCTTTTCTGAATTTCTTCGCCGATCATTCATCCACGCTGCGGAAGCAAGGTTGGAATCCGCTCGATATATTTCCCACAGAGCGCCTTGGCCTTGCAGGTCGCCCCTTCACTTTTTTTTTTTGAGCTGCTCTGTTTATGTTATTTGCCCCTCGTTAATATTTGCGTTGGCTTTCCGGATTTAACACGTCGAGAAATTATATTTTTTTGTTTTTTAACGCGCGGATATTTATTGCCACGTCCGTCTGTCGAGATAAAATTAGGCACTGTCTTCTGCCCGTCTACTTTTTCATTTTTCAGTCTTTAAGGGGAGATTTATGAGTTAATAAATCTCAATTATTAGTAAATAGGCTGAGAAGCTGAGCTGAGCTGAGGAGCTGAGGCTTACGCTTGATTAGGTGGAAGAAGGGGGGGGGGGGGTGCCCGTGCTGATTACGTAATCAACTTTGGTCACCGCATCGCAATTTTCGTTAAAACTTCCTGAGGTGACGAGTTCTCCCGTTAAAGTTAACACCTGTAAGTGTCCGTCTTTCCGTCTCTCCGCCCCTCCTCGCTCCCTCCACCCTTTGCTGCATTTTCTAATATATAGAGACCAGTTATCGTCCTTATACTTATTTAATAGTGTAGTAATATATGTGTGCATACCTGCCATGATCTAGATTTATTTGTATTGTTTTATTTTTTATGTAGGTAAAGTAACAGCATGAACGTATGACTAGATAGAGAAATCTTCAAAAACATGTTGTTATGCCGATTATAATTTACGCCGTGAGAAATAATTACAAAAATATTTGTTAGGTTATAATATCATTCTTATGTTTTAATATTTGAACTATAATATATGATATTAGTAGTAATATTGTTACGTCCATAACATATACACGAAGTATAAATACAATTGTATAAATGTTTAGATACATGAATAGGGATGTTAATATTTTATTATAATTGTATGTTTAAGAAAACGAAATACATTTTTTTATGCTGAAAGAATACGGATTTCTACTGTGCGAAACCAGACGATAGTCCTGCTGTCGTTTATAGACGGCAAATGTAACTTTACCGAAACGGCGGGAAAACCCATCCAGTTCCACACGGCAAGGACTCGTCCTCCTCCAACCAAAAAATGTCTCACGCCCCCAGCTTCCTTTTCCTTTAATATATCTTCGATCATTAGCAACATCTGCTGTAGAGCTTAGCGAGGGGTGGCATTTCATAACCGTTTTTTTCCAGGCGCTCTCACGAATTTGGGCCTCCGTTTTCGGATGCAGTTTTTCTTCATTTTTGCACGTGTATGTAAATCGCTAAGCCGGTAACCTCGGATCTTGTGTCTTGCTTGGCCAACCGCATCCGGGCGAGACTGTTTTGGTTATATACTACATACTATAACCCTAAATTATTTTACTGAAATGTGGACGAGCGAGTGGGTATATATATATATATACCCACATACATAAATACAAAATTTTCATTAAAAAGTATATATATATACATATATATATATATATATATATATATATATATATATATATATATATATATATATATATATATATATATATATATATATATATATATATATATATATATATATATATATATATATATATATATATATATATATATATATATATATATATATATATATATATATATATATATATATATATATATATATATATATATATATATATATATATATATATATATATATATATATATATATGTATATATATATATATATATATATATATAATAAATAGAGAACCACTTTAAATGTAGAAAAGAGAGAGGGGAGCAAGAAAAAGAAATGACGTGGTTTATGGACGTCCTGGTATCAACCATATTTACGACGCACGATGTCATAGTATCGAGACTGAATGATATATTCTAACCTAGCACGCATTTGTCAGTCTTATGTCAGTTTTTCTCACTTTAACTAAAAACTACTTATATTTATACAGAGTATAACAATTATTCCAAATTATAAAATCGAAGACTATCGGGGTAGTTTGATTTTATAAATAGGATATAAGCGGCGATGTTGCAACCTCCGCTGTCCAGGGTGGACTAATAAAGCACAGTATAGGTAACAGTCGGGAGCTAAGGCGCCCTTGCTGAGTTGGCCACGGAGACCCATTCTGTTCAGGGTTGGTCACACTCACGGGTCAACACCCATCCGACGGCCTCCACGCATGAAGTGCGAGCCTGGGTAGGACTCTGGTCATATGGTTAGTTTCCCCTAGGAATCAATCTTCTGGCGCTCCTGGACGGTCTGCGCTCCGTGCGGCATTGCCAATCGATTGCGCACTCTGACTAACAGTCGGGGGAGTCTGGAAGCGGTACTGTTTCCTATAGAGCGGGGGTGGTTGCGGACCTTACGGCGACTGCTCTTGAAACGACCATCGGCTACCCGATCCTGGGTGAACAACCGGGCAAAGGATGCCGTGGTCCGCGATAGATTCGGTATGCACCGTTTCACCGCTTCGTAAGGGAGAGGACCGCGCAAGCTACCTCGAACTCGTAACCAATCGAGAGACTGGAGTAATCTGGTCGCAATTGGAAGTAAGGGCGTGAGTGTAAGTCCGTTGGGTCCACGTCTTCTGCACTCACTTCAGGGAGACAGAACGACTAATCGTTAAAACTTCCTGAGGTGACGGGCTCACCCGCTGTAGTTGGCAACTCTAGTATACCAAACAGTAGGTTTACTCTCAAGCCACAGGGCATTGCGGAAAGAGGGTGCGAGGAGTGAGGGCAGAGGGGTACGTCTCGACGAACGCCTTTGGTTAGCGTTACGCGCAGGTAAAGGCTGGTGACTTTTTCGAACGTTTGCATATTTGCGTGGGCCGAGTTGCGGGACATCTGCAGCCATAAAGCGAGCCCTTACGACTCGTGATGTATTCGCTTTGATTTGAATTTTGTTCTAAGAGATGCTACTGTCTGGTATACTGTGACTGAAGTCTTGAAATCGTCATCCGTTGAAATAGAAATAGAAATAGAAATATTTTTATTGTCCGAAATTGTGGTGGTACATTTATGGTGATAATGCGTAAAACTATGTATCTCACAATTACCTGTTATTAAAACAGATTGACAAATTTACTTATCTGCTAAATTGACTTATCTGCTAATTATAATATCTTATTAAAAATGCAATTATTTCACTGGTTTAACATGAAAAAAAAATTTAAACAGACCGGATAAGTAGAGCTAACAATAGAAGACAATTAGAAAAAATAATTCACCAATAATATAAAAAATAAAGAAAAAATCAAAAATCAAGGAATAATCAAAATTCCGCCTATAAATACGAAATGTATATAATTTAAAATGTAACAGTAGAAAACAATTAATAAAAAATAATTCATCAATAATATAAAAAATAATGAAAAAAATCAAAATCAAGGAATAATCAAAAATCCGCCTATAAATACGAAATGTATATAATTGAAAATTTGTAATCTTTCTAATTGAATTAATTTAAAAACAAAATGAAAATGCATGCCTACAATATAATAAGTTGTTCTGCGGGTAGGCGGCAAACTGCTGCTGTTACTTCGCAGATTATAACGGTGGTGGGCAGTGGGTTCGGCGAGTGCCACGTTGCGCCGTGCACACAGCACTCCCTGTACCTTATGTTAGTACGTCCTTACGCTCGTCGACGGGCACTGAGAACATTTTGGGAAGAGGGTTCCAAGTAGTAGAAGTTTGAAAACGTTGTCTCTAATGAAGTTAGAGTTTCTTCTTATTTCAATGGCTTCCCCGACCGTGCGGGGAAAGTGAAATTGTTCTTTGGATAGCGCAATGGGATTTTGAAACTGCATCCAGTGGTTAGTTTCGCTATCTGTGTTCGTAGGTCGCCGATTTTTCTCGCTGAACGTTTTTAACAGATTTGAGGTGTTTTATCAGTCGAGTGGCAAAGGGCCGTTTCGTTTGTCCAACGTAGGCTAAACCACAGCTGCATGCGATGTTATACACACCCGGGGTTTGCAGTGGTGTTACATCCTTTACATCCTTTACTTGAATTTTACAGTTCAACCTCCTTTCCGAAGGAACATCACGCTTAAAACCATTCCATAAGTCCTTGGCTACATACCCGCGGAGTTTTGGGGTGACACACTTGATTTTTTACTTTTTTCTTGTCGTTTATTCATTTAGTAAATCTTTCATCGGTTTGCTTGGTATATGAAATAACTCCTTTTATACATGTGGCCTGTATTCGGACACACTGTATAATATAGTATTTTAATAATTTAGTTTCTGCGTCATTTTAATTCAAGGATTCTACAACTTTAGAAAACTGCACTGTAATAAAAGGAAACAAGTATTCGTATATGTATTAGTTGATGAATAGCACAGCGTCTACAAAAAGTTAAAAAAAAGCAGCCCCGGCTTTGCGAGTAATAATACCGAGCCATCAGTCCGTTGCAGTAACGTGTTGCCAACGTCAACACAAACATAAAAGCAAAAACAACCAGTTCATTCATAAGACGCGACCTTGCGCTTCGGCGGTCGCTTTTATTTATTTTACATTTTGTACGCTCGCTTCGTGTCGTCTTTTATTCGACTGTCGCGTTTCGTCTGACCCGAGTGTCAAAATTATTTTGTCGGCGTTTGCATTGAAATAATACGACTTCATTTCACGTTTCGTCAATGCTAGCGGTTCAATTTACTGATTTCGCGCGGTGCATAATTTTACATGTAGTTTCCAAGACGAAGGCCGAATTATATATGCATAATTTTTATCGTAAATTAAAACGTTTTTATTTCTATTTTTACAGGTGAGTCACGCGATTTTGCAATTTCTTCGAAACTTCTCGGAGAAGAGAACTTCTTGCTAGTGAGTATACTCGTTCGATGAATTACTAATGTTGAAATAATATTGAGTATACGGCTCTTGACACATCTTCATTTTTTATATTATTATATTAATATGATTTCCTAATACGTGCGATTAACTTAATGTCTGTGTTTTTTTTCACGGCTTTAAATTTCATATTCATGGCTCTGCTTTAGTAACGCAACGAATTGATTTTCGCTAATCGAATTCGGTGATTTCTAACGCCGATGATTTTAAATTGAAATGTTGCTTTTTAAATTCGTTTGATTATACATACCAGTTAACAATATTCAAATTTGTGTTTTTTTGTTGATGTTCTTTCCTTTATAATAGCTTTTTGGCTCTCGTTGTATATAACTATATATTACTGTAACGGATTGTAACAAAAATGATATCATATCAGTCAGACCGGCCGGGCCTAACGTGCCTAAGGACGAAGGTTAAGATTATGTCAGTTATTTGTTTTCTGACCTTAAACGTTATTGTTCAAAAGATTAACCTACAAATTTAATTGAAAACGATATGACCTCATATGGTTGTCAATTACATTTGTATGTTAGTCTTTTGAACAATAACGTTTAAGTTCAGATAAAAACAAGTGATATAATGCAAGAAGAGGACCACGTTAGCTGCTTTCGTGAGCAACTTCATTGGCTTCCTATTCGCGATCGAAGAAATTTGCATACGTTTTCGCTACTCTACAACATACTCAATAACCCCACTTCACCCTCCTATCTCAAGGAGAATTTCCACCCTTTGGGAGGCCACGGTCTTCCACTTCTATCAAACCGAGATAACATACTCGCCATTCCGATACATCATTATTCTGTTTACACGCACTCTTTTACAGTCCATTCTGTTCGTTTATGGAATCAGCTCTCTCAGTCTATCAGGCATGCACCTTCGTTGCATACTTTCAAAAAGTTGTTGAAGAAACATTTATTTTTACAAAGCCACTAACGAAATCCCCACCTTGTCTCCTTTATCCTTCCCTGGGCAACCTTAGCATAAGTTACTGACATATATTTGTATAAGTTTATTTTAAATTTAACTTTAGTACTTCTTTGTGTATTGTACTGTGAAAATTAGGAATTATTTTATCAGCCCGTAACGATAAGTCGGCCATTTGTGCATAAATTGTATTTTTTATAAAACCAGTGTAATATTCATTAAGTTATGTTTTTATAGCACAATAAAGTTATTCTATTCTATTCTATTTAATGTGTGTAAGAAACAGAAGACACGTACTCCTTATACTCGATGTCGAGCTTGTCCCTATCTCATCGCAGCGCATGTATGGAAATTACATCAGAACAGACAAAAGGTTAGAAGATTTGTACCAGGATCGCTGTCGCCGCTTCGTTCGATACGTATTCGCAAATGTCTAATCTGCGCACGTTTCTTTTGTTTTTACTAATTAACACAGAACAAAGCGATATTTTGAAATTTTCAAAATACGTCACGCGGACGGCGGTCCCGAATGACCGGGAGTCGTAGCCGGTAAATAAGCACAGGTCAGTGTTGTCAATCACAACGGGCGAACCCGTCACCCCAGGAAGGTATAAAGATATTGATCTTTCTTTCAAGAGACGTGTGGATGACGACAGTCCACTATCTAGCTACACCAACTAGCCCGTTAAAGTCCAACGCCTTACCGCGTAACACCGGGTAGTTGACCAAGCGGGCAGCCTCACACCCTCACTACCAAATTTTGGCAGGATTTCACCGTCCTCCTGAATGGTGTTTTTATATCCACAATTTCACATTTATGCGTAGGTAAAATTTAAAATATTATTGAAATGGAATGATCATGGGCTTGGGGGAATAATCATGGGCTCTGATAATTTCTTATGAGATATGGACTTATGAACGTTGATTGAATTAGTCTTTTATATTTTTATATGCATGTATTGAATTTAAAATTTTAATATTTTTGGAGACGAGTCATTTATAATTCAGTATCGGAAACATGCTTAGAAAGTGACACAATACTATCATGCTATTTAGGCATGTTTATGGAATGTTGTTTGAATAAAATCTGTCATCCTATTTTGGCTTGTACTTCGTTTCTTTTTGGTTATTAAATCAGGTTCTAAAACCGTGGTTAGTAGAAACTAATATTCAACTGACATTTTAGTAATTCATTCAATGGGTACAAAAGGGAACTTCCTTAAACAAGGCTTATCAAGTTCTAAAATTGACGCTAGGCACTAGTAGGCACCGTTCCGTTTCTGCACTGTTTTGGAAGGTGGGGCTAAAATCGAGCTTGTTCGGTGCAAACTTAAGATACAAATTTTCTCTTCATAACACATTTATTTGATAATAATAACAGAATAAATAAACACTAAATTCTTAGTTCTATTTACAAATTATTGATCCATATTCCATAACTTCTCAGCGCTTAAATCGGGCTTGCGGGTTCTAAAATGTTACTGGCATAAAAATGACGACAGCACAAATAGCATTGCAAAACAGTCGACAGTATTTGGTAATTAGTATTCAAAAACACTAATCCTGCACTTTACACTAAAATAACGAAACGCACATGGTCATTCCGACCGAGAGCGGAGCTGTCAAATGTAGCAACGATTACAGCGCCGACTCTAAGAAAAAACCTGAAACTAGGAATTAGGACCGTTTTTAATAACAAACAAAATACAAAAAAAATGGAAATTGTTCTTAATTTTTTATATTTTAGAACCAATAAAGATTATTACAAATAGGATTAAAACGAATTTACCGCGCGAAGTTTTTAGCATCTGACGTTTCGGCGACCTTGCAACCGCCGTTCTCCAGGGTAGACTGAGACAGTTGTCAGCCTTCCCTGGACGAGGGGGGCTAAAAACTTCACGCGGTAAAATCGTTTTTATCCTATTTATAATGTCAAACAATCGCGATAGTCTTTAGTCGATTTCAATAAAGACTAAACTTGCGAGAAATGGAATAGGAGCCATTTTAATATTGAATCTCATTTTGCTTACTTAATCAGCCGGTTGTTAGCGGGCCTGAAGTTGTATGTGCCACATTTATGGAATCCTCTCATGAAATTTACCAAACTTTATAAACTAACCTAGAAGTGCTTGTACTCTTAGCAGAAACATTTTACTAAGTTTGACCCAAAAGTCCGCGCCCAGGTGGACTATCCCGCTATACGCTGACATCACGAACTAACAGGGCTAATTAAGCAAATTAATTAAAACCGTTGTCCGCCATTCGCGACCTTCCACCCCCGACGAGGCAGAGAGTGGGGGGATGAAAAACACGGCAACAAAATGTACATTACCCCGCCGAATAAGTTTCAATTATCCTCTCTTGTCTCCATTACTTAGTACACTTCATTGGCGCACCTCCTAAAATGAACGCCGAAGACCTAGTACCCCGTTTAGCAGGAGCGTCGCCGCTATCCTAGAAAGCCGTGCTGCAGTTTGGAGCAACAACGTTGACGCTGTTCTTCGACCTTTAACAAGTAATTATATCAAAAAGAATAAAAAACACTACTATTTGGACAATTAAAGTGCCCTGTGACACTCAGGATGACATAATGATTCTAACGATACACACACACAGAAACGAAAAACATTCATAGATGAAGCCTGAACACATTGCACTCCTTTTATGTTAGGCAGTCGTGTAATAATACAAAGATATTGACCGTAACTACCGTCACGCCAACACCGTTACGCGTCATGTTAATTCATACGTTTGTACTACAGTCCGAGTTAAGGCGACGTACTACTTAAAAAATAAACCGTATCTGAGTTTTTAAGCCCCGCCTACTTACCCCCTCCCCTCGCGACGGGGCAGGTGTTTATTATGTTGACTCGTCTCGCAGCGATATTCACTCGCTATCGATGTCTGGACTAAACACACTAGGTATACACTATTGCAATGGGATTTATATTTTGGGATTATGCAAGTGTCATGTACCTACGCTGGTGAAGAAGGCTACGCTTTATCATCATCTAAACTTGAACATTATATTACTTTCCCGGCTGCCACTGGTAGGGAAGGTGTTGTGATCGTGCGGAAAAAAATGTTTAGATAACGATAGAGATGTCCATTTTGAGGTCCACCAAGATGATTAAGACCATTTTCAGAGAAATGTATGTCTGTTTGCCTGTATGTAATCTCTCACGATAACTGCCGAGCCGTTGAACCGATTGAGTTGAAATTTGGAACATAGGGATAGTATCACCCTGGAATGCGCCCATTAGATTTTGGCTGTCAACTGTTAAACCAAACTATCACTGTCAAAAATTGACAGAAGCCATATCTTACAGAATTTCATTTGCGATATGTCATTTGAAATCCCCTGAAAAACTGTATTAAGAAGAGTCACCTGTCACTAATTAATTTTCGACATTTTAAAATTATTTTAAATGGTGATAGATGACAATTGGACAAATGCCGTTAACTGTTTTGGATACAGTTTTCCAAGGGCTTTTAAATGACATAAATCGCAATTCATGTTCCGTGAGATACAGCTTTAGTATTTTTTTGATAGTTGTAGTGACAGTTTTTGATAGTATTTTTTGGCAGAAAAAACATTTAGAATCGAATTAAAAAACAACATTGTGTATCGAACTATTTATTCGCGGTATAATAGTTCTTTGAGGAGGACATAACGACACCCATCGCCTTGTACATTATCATTAAAAAATTATTTAATTAAAAAGTAATATAATTTATTTTTAGATACTGTAAGCACATCATTGTAAACTTTAAAGAAATACACATCATTAAAAATAAATAATTATTAATTAAAATATAAAATCATTAAGACAAAAAATCATGAAGACATTTCTGGTTGGCAAAGTAGTCTGTTATTTCTGAGTAGATACATACATATTAAATGTAAAGAGACGAATAAATACATTTAAAATTGCGCAGTACATTTGAGACTTAGACGATGGTATGTGTATATACATATACACATACCATCGTCTAACTCCTTCTTCCTAATCACTTCCAATTCCCTACCTCTCCCATCGGTTTTCTATATATTTTTTTTATTTAATATGAACTTTGTTTATTTTATAATTAATTTTAAAGTGTAATATGCTGAAATCCAAATGTGTAATAAACGATTATAGGCGTAATGTTTTTCTTTTTTTTCTACATTTATGCACACGTATGTATATTGTATGCGCTGTATTTTTCCAGAAATAAAATAAAAAATAAATAAATAAAAAGAAATTATATATGGACCTGTCCTTGAACTTGAACGTACCAGTGATGTTTGATGCTGATTTCAAGTTTTCCATCTTTCTGTTTCCAAAATGTCACTTTTCTTTTTCTTGTCGCTTCCGTTAACCAGATTCTATGCGCTGTAATGGGAAATTTGACTTCAAAAATATAATCATCAGATATTCCATCTGGAGAAGCTCCCAAAAATGGAAATTTAGGGTCAATGAATAATCCACATTGCTGAATTTCCACTTTTTCTAGACATATTTTTCATTCTAGTGCAGTTGTTTCATTTTCTTTTCCATGGCAAATTGATGCTACGTTGCTCAAATCCCATTTTCAGTCATGGATTTAACTAAATTGGCGCATTTTGTGTGTTGTTAACTATTGACAATTTTGCCAAAGTTAGACGCAGTTACCATTTTTCTTCGTAATTCCAACCACTCGCTGCTTTCACCTTGAATAACCGTAAGTTTTTCAATTCGCAATCGATCATTTTTCTATTTTCCAATTCTTGAAATAACAGAGCTTTGTTTTTTTCGAATATTTCTGATGGAACATCGGGTTGGTTGCAATGTTCTCCATAATGCGAATTATTGTTTTTTTTTCAAAAAAACTTTCTGCTTTTATTTCTTTTATAAAGAATGGATTTACTTAAATGCCTCTGTCTTCTTTATTCCACTTTTGATATCCTGCCAGAGGGACTTTTGCCTATATATTTTTTATGTAATCTTGAGAGTGGCTGTTTTGTATTAAATGATATAACTGCCGCATTACATCGCGCTTGGTAAGACTGCTTTTGGATGTAATTTGTCCTCTTACCACCAATAAATTTTGCAATGATGCCGTTAAACCTTTCGAGAACATTACTATCTACATCATGAATTAGGCTTCTTGCATGTATTGCTACCTACGTTTTAAGTTATGTAACGTATTCTTTCCCAAATAATGTCACCCATCAAACAACTCATTGCATCCAGTGTTTCATTTTCCGACAAACAATTTTAAAAACTTCTACATTTATCATGGTTTCCAAATGCATCTATCGGGGCGTTCAAAATGTCATTATACAGGCAATCAATTTTCTCATCAATTGAAAAGTTTTGACATTTATTATAAGCTACTGCTGATGTAATATTTCTTCGCATTTTTAGTTTTTTTTTTCACAGACATTACAAGTTGAATAAAAGCTTTTAAAAAGTAGATACCTACGTTTTGTTTTTTAAATTACAATTCTGCCTATCTGACGGTTTTCTATATTAGAACGGTCAGAATCGTAGCCTAATAGTATATTATATTTATACATGGTGTATAGCTCTGTCATATGGCTCTAACGCAAATGTATTGGCATTATTTACTGTCCCCTTATATATGACACATTTTGACTCGCGGGAAGCAAGCTGAAGTGGCGCACTTGTTTTAAACTCGCATAAGATCACACCGGTCGTAGGTTCAAAACCTACCGATATGTATATTTTTTTTTTGTTTTTATACATAAAGAAACATTGTTATCAAATAAATGAACACTTTTTATTAAAAAAAAGTAATATTGTAAATTTAAAAAAAAATTTAATAAATATTAAATATTATTTTACTTATTATTGTTTCTATTTTTCAACATATGATTTATCATGTTTTTAAACCTCTTTCATTTACACGGTGAAATAGCCATCTAAAACCGATATTTTTTTACTTCACATCTCCGATCCATCGAAATGTCAATTTGGTAATAATAAGTCATGAAACAGAGCGTCGCGAACGCAACCGCATATGTCGGCCTTCGAAGCCGAAATGAACCACGTTTCTAAGAGCCAATAACATTTCATTATAAAAGGTTGGCTGTTATGCCATTTGAATCAGTAATTGATCCCCACATAAGAACCATATTGACCCAATGTCGCTTGCGGCATTTTGAATGCCAGCGCGTCGTCGCGAGAAGAGCGCGCTCATCTCATTGTATGACAAAAATAATATAAACGGGCTCTGCAAAATATTATTTTTAAAATATACTGATATTTTATTTGAAAAAAATAATCGTCAGTACTACAAGTTTATTGTACATAGTTTATGTAAAAAAAAACAAACTTGAAAAAAACACACAGTAATAAGTAATATTTAACAGTGAATATGGATGAAAGTTACACTTTTTATATAAATTTTTTTAACAAGAAAAACTTATTTTTTTAAATTTATGCGAAAGCATTCCTCTTTACAACTATTGTTAAAATGCCGTAGTATTTTTTTTGAGTTTCTTGATCGTGCAGTTTAGTGTGAGGCACGTTTCAAAAAATGCTCTAAAATGAAAATTTCCTGTATAGCTCCCAGATTTAATTATTTTCCTCAATTTTCCAATACTTAAAAAAAAATCTGAAATAGCTATCTACTTAAGAAAGGTACTGTGAGTTACGATAATTTTTTTTTGTTGGCTAACATCATCAGTTATTTCAGTATGACTGTTCAAAAATTGCCAAAAAATGTAATTTTCGAAATTTACCTACATCGTCGCCTTAAATAGTAATCCTTGTTGAAACATGCGTATTTCCGTGTATTACATCGTTAAATTTTTCTCGGCGTGCATCGCAACAATCGCCTCGGCCAACCGCTTCATGGCTTGTGTCTACAGTGATTGCTGGGCTATGGCAGGGGACGTATATAAGAATATCATTTAATAATGCCCAGCGAACTCGACCTCGTTAATATTGGAGCGAAATCCCTAATGAGGTCGTTGCCATGGGTATATATAAGTAATATAACATGATTGTGTCGCTCCTCAGATTGAATGGTGCCCTTATACATATGTATAAGCAGATATTTGATATAATATTTATATGGAAAGTATGATATTTCAAAAATCGATTATCTTGCCACTGGAATGCTAGTTTCCTGATAGACTTACAAAATATACGATTAAAAATGAAAACGACTTACAGCTGTACTTGCCGTTGGTTCTTAATGGTTCCGTGCACCTTTGGTAGTGTTGGGCAAAAATCTATGTCATCTGACCTGTCCAACTCACGGTTAAACTCCTGTCTGGTAGTCTGCTCGAAGAGGGGCTTACCCTGTCGGGCCGCTGTGAGCTTCTGCCATGGCTGTAATCCTGTAGTCGGAGGCGGTTAAGATTAGAAGATCGCGGATTCGGAGGAATACCTCGGGCGGAACTGGACAGTTGGTACACCATCCGGTTTGCTATGTATTGAATCCCTAGCTGGCAAATACCCAGATGGGTCTAGAGACTTACTTTTCCTTCGACAGCGCATGGTAGTTATCGACTTGTCGTCTTCAACCCTTGAATCGATCCGTCGGCCACCAGATTCCGACACCAGACGCCAGCCTCCCGGTAAGGCGTCGGCATCTTACGGACATGTTGGCGTAGCTAGACTGCGACTGTGTTGTCCCTGAGTCACTGTGTAATCACCTCACGGCTGAAAGAACGATCTATATAGTTATAATAGCCTGAGGTGTTGCAGATGACGGCTCCAAATTTTACTTGCCATATTGAGGCTAAAGAAAACCCTAGAACGAGCAAAAATAAATCCAGGACGGAATCCAATGCTTGCCAAGCTGAGACTGTTGCTGTAAAACATTTTATTCTAAAATTATACGTATTTAGTTAATATCCCCTTCTAATATACACCACTTCGCTTTCGCTACAACGCTCCATTCGAATTTGCCATTGAATGAAACAGCGCTGGAAGTCTTCTTCTGTGAACTCCTTCATAACGCTTGCCGTTGTTAGGTTTTTCTTTCACAGCTTCAAATGTCTGAAATCTTGTTCCATCTAATACAGATTTGAATATGGCGGACAGATAAGTCACATGGTGCCAACCCAGGCGATTAAGGCAGATGGTCTAACACTGGGATCTGATACTTGGCTAGAAACGTCTTGACAGACAATGAATGAATAAATGAATGAATGAATGAAAATGAATGAATAAAAATCTCTTTATTGCACAATGAAATAAGGTACAATGGCGGACTTATTGCTACACTACAGCAATATCTTCCAGTCAACCAACATGCTGGTGTGAAAAGAAGAGTATGCAACAAATTATAGCCTAAAATTAAATTTGAAATTATAGCATATAATATACATTGTGTGTGTATCTAAAGTAAAATGTAAATATATAAATAAATTTTTGAGTTTGACATATTATATGTATGTATATGTATATACATACATATTTTGATATATTAACAAATAAATAAATAAATAAATAAGTAAATAAACAATGCAGTGTGAGCCGGTGCGTTGTCAGACTACATGAAGAACCTATGACTTGCTTTTCCACAATTCAGGTCGTATCTTTCTCATTTCTTCAGAGTTGAGCAAGAAGCTCAAGATAGTAATGATAGTTTAATAGTCTGACGACCTACGACCTTCAGGCACCCATTGAAGTAACACAATCCTATGAATATCGTAGAAAACCATCATCATCGTTTTGAATTTTGAATGATGTCCTCTCGCTCGTATTGGAAACGCTTAAACCGCTCGAAAACCTGCGCACGTGATAAACATTCGTTGATATATACGTATAATAAAAGACAAGTTCAATAGCGGTTTTACCAAGTTTCATATGAAATTTCACGACAATTCTTTGCTATATTATTTAGGAAAAAACCGTCCCAGTTTCGTCCAAAGTGTTCCCCCAATACGCAAGTCTGATCCCAACTGTCTACGACTGCAGAGTTTGCAGCTGCCCTTCCAGGTTAAGTCCCTCTTCAGGGAGGCTACCGAATGGGAGATGAGCCGCGAGTTGACCCGACGACGAACACGACCGGGCCATTAGAGCAAAGCGCACGACCCATTTCTCGACGTGCGTTTACTGTTGCCCCAGGCTGCAAGAAGCAGTAATAGATGTCACCGTCATAGGATCTTGTATTAAAAAATAACTCGATTTTTTAAACTTTTACTTTACATGGTAGCACACACGAAAATGACTGATTTTGAAAAGGCTTGGACATGGACTTTAATTTGAAATTCCAACTTAAACCAAAAGAGACCCATGTTAAAATTAGACCGTGTGGTAAAACGGCAATTACATAGATAAAGACCCATGTTCGGCGGAACAGCGGTGGTGCCGCGTTGTCTCGCCCACAAGAGCACCCGTGTTCGTAGCGTTGACACGCGCAGGGCCGTCGCAATCTAAAATCGTCAAATCGTCCGATAAGGCAAACAATGCGTTCGCGCTCTCGATCAAGCTGCCAATCAAACGCCGTTATTTACAGTCGCTCGTATCAGTGTTATGTCACATATCCATCATTACAAATCCGGCCTTAATTGAAGTGCGCTCCGCCTAATCTGATCGCGCTCGCCTCGCCCGCTTCGGTTATGTCACGCGTTTAGCATTCATCTCCGAGCGACGGCCGATGGTGACAGCTGTCAAACGTTCGCTCGCACACTCCACAACCCCCAGGGTTGCCAGCCATCCGAGTTTCGACCGTACTGTTGGGTTTTGGAATGAATTGTGGTCAGGTCGCTGTTTCTAAAAGTCCCTCTTCGCGTTGACCAATATATGCTTTAACGGCTCTGGCAAATGCTTATGGCCAACGTGTAGAGAAGGAGGTCCCATTGCCTCCATAAGTCTCTCACGGGCGCATTGGCGTAGCTAGACAGTAGACTGCGCTGTCCTTAAGTTTCTACGTTTACTCCAGGTTGAAAGAATGATCAATTTTGTTATACCATCATGGGGTGACGGGGTCGCCCGTTGTAGGCTACAGATCTAAAGTGTAGAAGGGGTTATTGGTCGCATTGGCATTGTAGAGTTGCCTTATACATTGGCGCGAGAGCCGCGGTGTTACTCGACATCTTGTCACACCCACCCTCAGTCTGTTGAGACTACGCCAGGTGGTATAGGAGATATGGTATCCCGGTGCTATCTGTTCCTTAACATCCTCGCCAAGAGAAACCCTCTATGCTGAGCCCGCCAAGCGAAGACCTCCATTGAGTGATGCGGTTCGAAGGTTTACCGCCTTGGAGCGGTTGTGTGCGGCTCAAGAAAGACTTATGCGATTCGAGTCGATTGTAGTGTGGTTCTTGCCCTTGCAGTGAGTGTCTTCGACGCGGTAAAATCCCGTGCGTTCTATTTTCCGAAATTCTGTGAACTTAAAGCCTTCAACTCTGCTCCGCGCACCTGCAACTGCTCAAATGGAGAGGGTGCGCGCATCAACTCAACAACAACGAGTTCTCCGCAGTTTATATTCGAACATAGAGCGAACATGTCATCACCCGAATGTATTTTTAAATTTCTCATCCTTCGGATCCCACAGCACTGTATAATTTCTGTACTCCTCGATTAGAGCTAGACATTTCTCCTCGGCCCACTCCATAGGGATTCGTGTTTACTCAACGTGAACGTGATGCGCGAGACGTATCCACCAACGTCTCACTTTGCTCGCGTCTACGAACGCACCGCGCATCACTTTGTATTTGCGCATTTATCGCCACCGCTCGGAGCGCTCGCCGCGGAGCGTGCAACGTTGCACGCTCCAGGAGCGCAAACGTATCCACTACTGGAGCATTTGCAGGTGCGCGGAGCAGAGTTGCCGCGCGAACCTAATGGATATGGATACCCACCTATAGAATCACATGAAAGAGCGTGCACTACAGAAAAAAATCGATTCGGATTTAAATTCTGTGGATTGCTGCAGATTGGCTGCAGTGCGTCATCGGATGGATTTTTCCATAGTATAGTAACCCATATATAGAAACCCGCGCACTGTGGACATTATTCCGCAGATTGCCGGAAGAGAAGTACTAAAAATCCACCGTAGTGCGCGGACTAAAAAAGACGGTGTTTTTTAATAAAAACATTACTTACTGAATATTACACATATAAAAAGACAATTTATGCACAAATGACGGACTTATCGCTATAACGATATCTTACAGTCAACCATTACAGTCAGTCATAAATAAATAAATAAATCTATGTATTTTTTCTGTTTCTTTATTCCATCATAACTTATAAACGCTTGAACCGATTTAGAAGTGTCTGATATTGTTAGAATCTGTATGTCATCCCAAACGTCATAGAGTAGGTACCTTAACTATCGATATATTAGTCTAATAGTCCAAAATTCAATAAATTAGCATAAATATATCGTATTTAGTATAGTAGTAGGTCTAATTGAGTACATTCCGGAAATATACATGTACTTACATGGATAAATACATAAATCACAAATATTTTATAAACAAACCATATTAAAAATTATTATAAATACAATAGCTCATTTTCTGTAACGGCTGTCGTGTTTTTAATTGTTTTTATATATTTTCTTGTGTGTAGGTATATAAGATTTTGTATATTTATTTGTACGTTTGTATATTTGTTTTGTTTTGGATTTTGTATGTTTGGATATTCGACGTGTAAATTTTTTATATAATATGTGATTCCATCACATCTCTGGCAGTTAAACGTCAATAAAAGAGCATGAGCTCGGTCTTTTGCACTTCTCACCATCATCATCAACGACTCTCCAGCTTGACACGTGCGTAAAAAAACATCCCTCTACCCATGCTTCCCGCCACACCTCAATAACTTTTTGATATGTTTGCGCGGCCATTTTAAATTGGAATCGGGCATTAGTCCCGCGAGACACGAATGTGTCCGCGGACCCAAATCCGCTCGGGTCGTCGTGTAATTACGGCTTTATTACTACGGCGCGGCGCGCTCGGACCGGATCCAACCCTATCATATTTCGCGAACCTACTTATCCAGGAATTATGTAAACAGATCGGCGATATTTTTGAATATTCGCTAAAACACAGATTGAGCATCAAAATATTCTCCACCCGTGGAATGAGAAGGGAGACGGAGTTATGCCTATAGGCTGGGCACAGGTAGGCACGAGCCCACCTTCAATTACATAGGCCAGTCTCTAATGACTCTAAGGATGCTTTTCGGAATAAAAAAAATTGGTTGTGTCACACTAAGACTTTCCCGACTAGTAGCCAAGTACTGTATTCATCTGTATATTAACTTAATAGATAAAATCGATAAGCGCCCCCTATCGGCTGGCGGACGAGCGCGATTGGGTTCCGTAGCAAACGCCTCGGGCGGCGGGGTTCGTTTCTGTACTAAGGGCGGGGTTGGGCCAAGCGCCAATAGTTGTTAATATTTGATTAACATACACGGCGGAATTTAAATATTGTCGTCCCTCTTGTACAAGCCAGGTTGTAGCCTATTAAAGTATGTCTTATTTTTCGCCGATTTTATATCACTATGAAGAGCATTGAAAACCTTGGGGCAATTAATATATAGGTAGTATTGTAGCATGTAGGCGCTGGCTAAAGGTAGTATTCATTCGGGTACTATCATTTTATGTCTTGTCTTTGGAGATTGTCTTGTCTTTGGAGATGTCTATTATCTTGTCTTTGGAATACCTTGTTGTTAAGTTATTTTAAGATAAATTGATTTTCCTTGTGTAGTCGTATACCTACTGTGCGAATAGCAGTTAATGGGCTCTCGCTGAGTTGGCCACGAAGACCCATTCTGTTCAGGGTTGGTCACACTCACAAGTCAACACCTATCCGACGGCCTCCACGTTCACTGGCATGCTGGCTTAGCTAGACGGTGGACTGTGTTGTCCCTAAGCACAGTATACCGACCAGTAGCTTTACTCTCGAGCTACAAGGCAATGCGGGAAGAGGGTGCGAGGAATGTGGGCAGAGGGGTGCATCCCGACGAACGTGAACATTTAGCATTACGGCCAGGTAAAGGATGGCGACGCTTTTGCCGCGACTAACGAGGAGCTCTCAAACATTTTCTGTTATCGCTTGCAATAGCAACATCGCGTCGAATTGACCTCTTACCAGAATGTGTCGCGTTTTTGATAAATCATGTAAAGGATTCGATGTATTTTATGATTTCATTAATTTAATTAAAGATTCGATCATACCTAGCCTATCTCCTACTTCTTAAGATTTCACTAAATACCATCCTAGTGTACTGTATTATATGCCTATTATACCATACTATTATATCATATCATATCATTTATTATAAATATTATTATCCAATAATTCATATTTCTATTTCTTGCTGTATATAACCCTTTCTAGGACTTATCTTATTAACAACTTACCCTATTATTAATTTTCTTATCCTTATATTATTAATAGTCTTATCACATTTTTCCACTATCAACATGTTCATGTTATTTCTATATTAATTTATAATGCAAGCATTGTAAACTACTCCTAGGATGGTATGTTTGTTTTGTTTTAATATGTTTTTAAAATACTTGTTTGTATTTACTATCTGTAAGTTTACTATAAAATAAAATAAATAAATAAATTTAGAGCATTCGGACATCTGCGTAGGCCGAGTAGCGAAACATCTGGCGAGCAAACGCGAGCCATTACGACTCGTGTCGTATTCGTTTTGATTTCAATTTTGTTCTAAGAGAAGCTACTGACTGGGGTATACTGTGCCCTAAGTATCCGCGTTCACCTCACAGTTAAAATAACGATCTAATATCACTGTAACTTCCTGGGGTGACTGCCTCGCCCGTAGAAGTTGACAACTCTAAAGTGTACATATAGGTAGGTACATCCTCCACTACCATCTACAAGCTAAAGCGAATCCAAAGTAAACTCATTATTAAACAAAACGACGATATTATAGAGAGTGAGTAGTCTGACAACGTACATTTAATGCTATCAAAGACAAGGAGACGAATTTCTTCGCATCACCGAAACGACTACGATAACATTTTAACGGAACAGACGACAACACTAAACCGACTACTATAATGCATTAGCGTGCGACCGCGCTATGTAAAACGACACCACAATGTAAAAACGAAGCCAAACTCCCACGCCATAACATAACTCACCACAAGGTGGATAAACGTTGAACGAACGAAAAGCAATCAAGACTTAGTCAGCCCCTCGCGATGCCACATTTCGTTAATTACAAACACGGGGGCTGCCTGTTCAAACACTGGACGCACGCGGGTCGAGAGTGCGGTGGAAATTGGAAAGGGTGCGACCGAGGCATGGGATAATTTTAAACTTTCAAACGGTGGAATCAGGTAAACTTGAGAAATCGATGACAGCAACCTCACGAAAAAGCAGTCGATATAGTCCTAGCGGTACAATTTTAAGCGTAGATAAGGACTACCTGGGCGGAATAACCTGACCAGAGGAATTTATGAGCTGTCTGGTCGTTAGAAGTGCTTGCTAATGGTTTTCGTGCAGTTATGCCACTAAAAGCCGCACATTAATCTAGTACAGTAGGGCAGTGTCGACTACAACGGGCGAACCCGTCACCCCTAGGCTGGTATAACGATATATAATCATTCTTTCAGCCGTGTGATGAGCGTAGAAGACTTGAGACAAGACAAATCTACTGTCTAGCTCGCCAGCAGCCCGTTAGCGACCGACGCCTTACGGCGTGGCACCTCGAAACAGACACAGCCCGTAGCCTCGCCCCTAACTACCAATTTTGGTAGGATATCTCCGTCTGGAATTAACCTTTAGAATACCTCCGTCCTCCAGACTGGTTACGAGTCCAAAGTCGCTTGCGCGACATCTATTACCTGTTGTATTTCAGCGGTAATTCAGTTAGAGTTTATCGCGGACCTGGGCGTTCATTGCCCGTAGTGCCACACATGATCGAGTGGCCCAAGGTCATTTCAAGAGTGACATCACAGCAGGTCAACATCCAACCCCGTTGCTTAGGAGACAGTGTATTTCCATAGTCTCCAGACCCCTTCAGCAATTAGTCAGAATGCACAATCGATTGGTTTCGCCGACCGGTGCGCAAACCGCCGGTGCGCAAACCGTCCAGTGGCGCCGGGATGCAATCCCGCCGGGAGAAACCGGTCCACCAGCTTTGAGGCCTGAGACCGAGAGTCTTAACTGGGGTAGCCTTCCACACGAGGAGGCTTCTGAATAGGAGCTCAATCGTGAGTTGAGCCGATCCGAGAACAAAGTGGATATTGTGGCCCAAGCTGCACGAAACCGTTCACCGCCAAAAGTACTTTCTATGTCGTACTTTTGTACTTTTGGTGGTGTATTATCATAGTCGATTAATCTAGTACAAAAGTAAATTAAACAAAAGGCACTGTCATAGAACAAAACATGCAATTATCTCACTAGAACTATAATATTTAAATTCTAAAACTATGCCAGTGGATCGCCAGCTCGATCTCTACATACTACTCAGTGTAGTATAAGTATAGCACATACGTATACTTCACTTGGACGATCAATACAGAATGATCGATGACCTTCGAGCCTTTTATTAATCTTGACGGATTGAGCATACCAAATGCGCGTGGTGTTGTATTACGATGCGTAGATCCCTAGTTCTGCGCTGTGAGAACACATCCTGATTATAGCAGCTGAGCTCGACATGTCATATTTCATAAGATTATGCGAATGAATTTACTTCGAACTTTAAAACAGTTCTCAGAAAACCGTTCCTTATTATTCTTGTACTACGCATTCGTCCGCTGTCACTCCGAATATGCTTATCAAATATTGTCTCCTAGCTATAATGTTCACGTAAAGAGAATTGAACGTATTCAAAATGTGTTTTTGAAACATTTGAATTATCGTTACTTTTGGTCTTTTCCCAGTTAAAACTAAGCAGCTACTTTTCATGTGCGTCAACCATTCATGTGCTTCAACCATGTATGTGATTCAGCTGCTTTTCATGTGCTTCAGCTACTCTTTTCATGTGCTTCAACCATTCAGGTGCTACTTTTCATGTGCTTCAACCACTACACTCCTAAAGAAAATGTGCAAATATGGTATTTTACTTTCCTGGCCAACCAACATTTTGTGAACGCGCAATAATTTTTCCTATATGAAACCGGAAATATCTATTTTGAGCCCCCCCCCCACCGTGTAGATTAAGACCATTTCCAGATTAAAGTCTGTCTGTGTATGTGGCAGTGTGTCTATTTGTGTGAATTCCTCCACGATAGCGCCCAAACGATAGCTTAATCCGATTGAGCTGAAATTTGGCATTCAGGCATCATTTGGTCATGGCAAGAGTTAAAAAGTGGTTGAAAACGGTCCACGTACTAGTCATATTTCAATCTCGAAATATTTGACTTAAAGACTTGACATTCGGTACACAGTTGCCTTGTTGGGCCAATATCACATCGTGAATTTTTTGGTTGGAATATTTCATATACAAGCTACACTAATAATATTTAAATCAGTCGTTGGCTACTTGCCGGTAAAGTCTTGGAGTGACACAACCGATTTCGTCCATAAAGATACAGTTTGGAACATTACTGCAAACCGCAAACCGCAGACTGCAATGATTCCGGCGTCCGAAAAACTTATTTTATTACGATAAATAAGACGTGTTATTTATTACAATGCAGTTCGGGGACACTACTGATTGGTGAGCAGTAGTGCAGTCTGCGGTTGCGGTCTGCAGTCTGCAGTCCTGTTCGGAATTGTACCTTAAATTGTCGACAGGTTGTATCGATTGCTCTGATCTGCTTGGAATGGCATCTTACCATCGCGACTCACTCGCCTAACTAAGTGATTCCACCTTCCGCAGGTTGGCACTAATTATGCACAGAACTGTTACATTTATACGATAAGTAAAAATTTGTAATACGAAGCTCGGCAATTTTTTAACAATCTTAACAATATATATTGAGTTTAACATTTCCAAAACTAATATTTTACTCATCGACAAAATAAAATTTAAACTTAATCTAAACAGTATAGTATGCATGTGAAACTCCAAATTATTATTTTTTTCTTTCACTCGTTTTTAAATTGAAAGCTCCATGGTTTGTACGCGATAGAGACAGCATAATAACAGTTATCGGGGCCAAACAGCACAAAAAATAACTTAATTCTCGAAACCCCGATGACTCTCATATTTCGGATTCAGGTAGCCGCTAAACCTGTTCTATAAGGAGGTGTAAAATAAAAACAAACTGTTAACACTCTTTCGCGGGTCGAACCCAACGGAAATAACTGATTGAGATCATATAAAATTTCATTCAAATAACATATGTACAAAAAAGTTTTAAAGCTTGTGTTTAGCCCTTAATTTTAGTAATTTATTTGCCTGTTACGTTTCTAATAGTATTACTTATTAGTTCCATACATATAACTAATGTTGCCAGTCTATCTAGTAAATTAGGACCAAAAAAATGTAAGAAAAATATTGACGCCTCTCATCTATGTAGTTTTGCCATTTTCATGGTAAGTAGTTAGTACTCTGCTGTAAATGCCTCGTTCAGAGGAATCATAATGCTTTGAAGGCATTTTCACTGCCTGCCTCTTCGGAGTTGATTTCTTCCCACTATAAAAGAAATTCAAATTAATAAAATAGTCAGTCTGTTTGAGCAGGGTCTGGTGAGCACTGTGGGTGACGATGAATCTCCAGTCGCAACTCCTGCAAATTTGCGTCTGCTATGAAGTTCGTGGTCGTGCGTTGACGTACAGAGGCCTAATATACAATTTTCTAACAAGAGCGGGTCGATGTTGACAGTCTGTGGCGGCCATGTTGCTTTGGCGGCCTCTCATATCAGTTGTTTATTATTCAGTCACTGATACCAAATCGCCATGGCTAGTTACACGATTGAACATGGCAAGTTACAGCTCATTAAAAATTTATTAAGGAAATGAGTGTTCTTTCGTGCATGGTTATCTCTCGCGGAGGTCACGTCAATTGGCCACCAAGATCGTGCGATTTGACCCCGCTAGATTTTGTCTTGTGGGGTTTATTGAAGTCGCAAGTCTATGCTAATAAGCCGCAAACGACCCATGCCCTTAAAGTCAACATAGCCCAGGCCATCGCTCAAATTCAGCCGGATCTATTTTATTTTTATTTTATTTTATTTTATAGCAAACTTACAGATAGAAATATATGATACTAGTATCTTAAAAACATATTTAAACGAAACAAATTTACTATCCTATGAATAGTTTGTAATGCTTGCATTACACATTCACATAGAAATAACATGAACACGTTGATAGTAGAAAAAAAATAATAAAGCTAATAATAATATAAGGGTAAGAAAAGAAATAAATAAATAAGTTGTTAATAAGGTTATTTGGATAGAGCAAAATAGAAGTATGAGTAATTTGATAATAATATTTATTATATATAATATGATATAATACAAAAGTATGTTATAATATAATAATCATATAATACAGTAGGTACATTAGGATGGCAGTTAGTGAAATCTTAAAAAGTAGGAGATAGGCTAAGTATAATCGAATCTTTTATTATCTATGTGGCAGAGTCATTGAAAATTGGATTTCTCGGATCCGTGCCGCCCTGCAAATCCACAGCGGACGTTTGACCGAAGTCATATTCTATACAATATGCCATACATGTGCCTTTCAAGTAAAAAAAGAATTTCGTTAGTACCTTACACACACAGCTTATTTTATTGCACAGGCTGTCAACATCGACCCGCCCTTAGGCTCATTACGCACTGTCCACTGAGTCGCCGCGACTCAGTCGACAGTGCGTAATGAGCCTTATTGGAAAACTCTATATAATATGGAGAACTAACAGTGGATGCTTACCTAAGAAATATAGTTTTCAAACTATTGATTGTACAGCGTGAGTTTTTAATTAGTGACATTATTGTAGTAGGTGTATCAGTACGACGAACTAAGCAACTTTTAATAAGTTTTTTTTTTCTGTAAATCTTATATATTGAAGAAAAGTTTGAGAAACGTTGCATAGAATAATCTTTGTCGAGCGCGCTGCGACATCTAGCGGTAGGTAAAATATCGCTTATAAACAATATTAGCGATATTTTACCTACTGCTAGATAGCGCATCGTGCTTTTAGCTTTTAATACTATTTTTTTTAATTGTTTTTCTTTTTAAAAACATCACTAGTTTCTTGTTCGCTTTACCCACTACAAGGATGCCACTAATTAAAAACTCACCCTGGAAAGGGTATTATATTGCTCAATGCCATATAGTAGGGCGGTGTTCGACTAGAACGGACGGACCTCGTCAGTCCAGGTTGGTATAACGATATGTGATCGTTCTTTTAACCGTGGGAGGAGCATAGAAGACTTACAGGCAATACAAATCTACCGTCTAGCTATGCCAACATGCCCGTCAGAGACCAACGCCTTACGGAAAAGGTAACTAGCGCGCAGCCTCGCTCCCTGACTATCAGTTTTGTAAGGATATCTCCGTCTGGATTCAACCATCAGGATACTTCCAACCTCTCGACTGCTCACGGGCCCTAAGTCACTTGCGCGACCTCTACCTGCCGTATATTCATGCGGTGATTCGGCTCAATGCCATAGTACCATGCAGGTGGCGCTCATAGCATTGTCCGGCGAAATTAATATTAATTTATTTGGCCGTCTATATTAACATTGATAATGCATGTTTTTTTTCTAAAAAACTGATTGATTAAATTATAAAAACCCAATATTTAACCAATGATAATAATAACAATACATTATTATTGTCATCTATATCACATTTTTTATATAGCCTGATTACATAACAGAAATAATACGGAGAGATTAGAAAGCGCATAATTATTACGAAAGGTTAATTATGTTTTGAGAAATAAATAAATAAATAAAATCAATATGTATGGAACCCGGTATACCCAATTTAAAATTGACATCTTGATGTAAATAAAAATATGATACGAGCTATTATTTAAAATTTCGCTTTTTTGTATTATATCCAAATTATAATATGACTAGCTGTTGCCCGCGGCTTCGCACGCGTTAAATTTGGGTTAAGATAGATCCCTTTTTCCAAGTCAAGTGGTAAGTTTTTGCGTGTAATATATAAAGGTATCTAACGTCCTTCTCTGTAGGTACTCCTGTCAATATGTACTTCATGATGATCAACTAAGTAATTAAGGCGTGAAGAAGTGACGATCGCGGTGCTTGCGCTACGCATGTTATCGAGACAAATGATGAATTTATAATGAGGTTCTAGCGCCTTCTGACGTCCGGGAACCGTCGGGCGCGACTTCTATTTTGATTTTTAGGGTTATTTACCCCTTCTCACCCCCTAAGTGGTAGATTTTAGAAAAATATGACACATGCAGTTGCTTATTTGTTTATTACCATTTAAACCCCTTTTCGCCACATTAGGGGTTGAATGAAAAAAATACTAAATACGTATTTGCCTAAATGTTTATTAGAGTATACAATTTCCATCTAATATCGTTTCTCCATACAAATTTTAAACCCCTTTTCACGCCTTTAGGGGTTGAATTGTGAAAAAACGCGAAAGACGTATTTAATTATTTGTTTATTACAGTTATCCTACAAAGTTTCAAAATAAAAAGTCCATCTAATATCGTTTCTCCATACAAACTTAAACACCCCTTTTTACGCCTTTAGGGGTGAAATTTAAAAAAAATACGAAACACATATTTGCTCAGATGGTTTTTAAAGTAATCCTACAAAGTTCATCTAATATCGTTTTTTTATACAAATTTTGAAACCCCGTTTCACCCCTTTAGGGGTTGAATTTTGAAAAAACACAAAAGACATATTTGCTTACTTGTTTATTCGAGTAATCTTACAAAGTTTCGAATTAAAAAGTATATCTATATCGTATGCCATACAAATTTCGAAACCCCTTTTCACCCCTTTAGTTGTGGAATTTTGAAAAAATATGAAACACGTGTTTCCTTATTTATTTATTAGAGTGACCTTACAAAGTTTCGAAATAAAAAGTCCATCTAAAATCGTTTATCCATACAAACTGTAAAACCCCGTTTTACCCCTCTAAGGGTTAAATTTTGAAAAACCATGAAAGATCCATTTGTTTATATGATTATGAGAGTAATATTACAAAGTTTTGATTTATAAAGTCTATCTGTATCGTTTCTCCATACAAATTGTATAACCCCTTTTCACCCGTTTAGGGGTTGAATTTTGAAAAACCACGAAAGACGTATTTTCTTACTTTTTTATTAGAGTAATCCTTCGAATTTTCGAAATAAAAAGCACATCTAATGTTGTTTATTCATACAAAGTCTGGAACCCTGTTTCACCCCTTTAGGGGTAGAATAAAAAAAAATAAACACCTATTTTCTTATTTGTTTAATAGAGTAACCTTACAAAGTTTCAAATTAAAAAGACCATCAATAACGTTTCTTCATAATAATTACACCCCTTTAGGGGTTGAATTTTGGAAAAACCACGAAAAACGCATTTTGTTATTTTTTTATTAGAGTACTCCTACAGGAATTCGAAATTAAAAGCACGTCTAATATTGTTCATTCATACAAATTTTGAAACCCCGTTTCACCCCTTTAGGGGTTGAACTTTGAAAAATCATGAAACAACTATTTTCTTATTTGTTTATTAGAGTAATCTTACAAAGTTTCGAATTAAAAAGTACATCTATATCGTTTCTCCATAAAAAAATCGAAACCCCTTTTCACCCCTTTAGGGGCTGAATTTTGAAAAAATGTGATACCCGTGTTTCCTTATTTATTTATTAGAGTAATCTTACAAAGTTTCGAAATAAAAAGCACATCTAATATTGTTCATTCATACAAATTTTGAAACCCCGTTTCACCCCTTTAGGGGTTAAATTTTGAAAAAACATGAAACACTTGTTTTCTTATTTGTTTATTAGAGTAATCTTACAAAGTTTCGAACTAAAAAGTACATCTACATCGTTTCTTCATAAAAAAAATCGAAACCCTTTTTCACCCCTTTAGGGGTTGAATTTTAAAAAAATATGAAACACTTGTTTCCTTATTTATTTATTAGAGTAATCTTACAAACTTTCGAAATAAAAAGTCCATCTAAAATAGTTTATCTATACAAACTTTAAACCCCCGTATTACCCCTTTAGGGGCGGAATTTTAAAAAACCATAAAACACCTATTTGATTATTTGTTTATAAGAGTAATCTTAAAAAGTTTCTAATTAAAAAGTACATCTATATCGATTTTATATACAAACTTTGGAACCCCTTTTCACCCCTTTAGGGGTTGAATTTTGAAAAAATATGATACACGTGTTACCTTATTTATTTATTAGAGTAATCTGACAAAGTTTCGAAATAAAAAGCACATCTAATATTGTTCATTCATACAAATTTTGAAACCCCGTTTCACCCCTTTAGGGGTTGAATTTTGAAAGAACATGAAACACCTGTTTTCTTATTTGCTTATTAGAGTAATCTTACAAAGTTTCGAATTAAAAAGTACATCTATATCGTTTCTTCATAAAAAAAATCGAAACCCTTTTTCACCCCTTTATGGGTTGAATTTTTACAAAATATGAAAAACGTGTTTCTTTATTTATTTATTAAAGTAATCATACAAACTTTCGAAATAAAAAGTCCAACTAAAATCGTTTATCCATACAAACTTTAAACCCCTGTTTCACCCCTTTAAGGGTAGAATTTTGAAAAAACATGAAACACCTATTTCCTTATTTGTTTATTAGAGTAGTCTTTCAAAGTTTCGAATTAAAAAGTACATCTATATCGTTTCTTCATAAAAAAATGGAAACCCTTTTTCACCCCTTTAGGGGTTGAATTTAAAAAAAATATGAAACACGTGTTTCCTTATTTATTTATTAGAGTAATCTTACAAACTTTCGAAATAAAAAGTCCATCTAAAATCGTTTATCCATACAAACTTTAAACCCCCGTATTACCCCTTTAGGGGCGGAATTTTGAAAAACCATAAAACATCTATTTGATTATTTGTTTATAAGAGTAATCTTAATAAGTTTCGAATTAAAAAGTACATCTATATCGATTTTCCATACAAACTTTGGAACCCCTTTTCACCCCTTTAGGGGTTGAATTTTGAAAAAATATGATACACGTTTTACCTTATTTATTAGAGTAATCACACAAAGTTTGGAAATAAATAGCACATCTAATATTGTTCATTCATACAAATTTTGAAACCTCGTTTCACCCCTTTAGTGACTATGATAGCGTCCTAAAAGGAACGTATGTTAAAAATTTCAGCTTTCTAGGTCTAAGAGTTTGGGCTGGGCGTTGATGAGTCAGTCAATGAATGAATCGGAACTTCTCTCTTTATATATAAGATTTTATTTTGAGATTGGATAACGTAACGGCGGGTTTTTTAGAGAACGCCATATGTTGGGCTACTAAACGTAAGAGAAGATTAATAAATATTTGAAACTCAGAGTGCCAGCTACACTTTACGTTTCCTAGGAAAATCATAGCTGCCGAAATGTAGTATAGCATTATACAATCTAATACCCTATATAATAAATGATATTGGTTTCGGTTATAACTTAGTAAAACAAAGTTTAATACCCAATCGTTCTGAAGTATTCTAAGTTTAACCTTCACAATTTTTGGCCGCCACAATTGCATCATAAAAACTGCCAGTCATTCAAGATTTTATCGTCGCATTTACAATTTACATACTTAATATTTTTGCAAAACACAATGCCAGCAAAAACCAAACTTTGCCAATTGAATGACTGTCGTAGTCATAAAACATTGATGAATGGGTGGTATGATTGTGTATGCTTTATTTAAACATGACCAGGAAATGTGTTTCACTTTTAGAATTATTCAGTCACCGTCACGTGGCCAAGAAATGGCACCACAGTCTTCTTCTTCTTCTGGTGGCGTGTCCGTTACCGAACCCGTGCGTTGGCTATTACAACTTTATTAGCAAAGTGCGATATAGTTTTATTTACCAAAATCGCCAGTCATAATAGGATTACTATAGCTAACATTCTTAATTTCATCTATTTTATTTTACTTTTATTGTTTTTAAAAAAATACTAATATTCCAGTAACCTTGTTATGGTTATATGGGGCATCAATTAGCATCAAGCGGGGGTAATTGGTTTTTTATCTTGTATAGGATGTGCCTGAGATGCAAAATCCATGTTTTCGACCCCGCAGCTCTTCAGAACACTTTTGAATATCTCAAAAACTGCAAAAAAATGCGCTTTTTTCGTTTTATTTCCATTTTGACCGTGAAGAAGCACGTTTTCGGCAAAGATTATTCTATGCATATCACCTTTCCCCTCCTCCCACATCTCCTTCAAATTGTTAAATTGAATAAATGTTTACTTTACTGACTCATGTTAGACAGGTTATTGAAGATAAAAAGACAATTGTATATGATTAAACATGAAAATTAGCATAAAATTTTAAAATTTCAAGATTTTGCAAAATTTTGAAAAGCAAGCTATATCTCGGAAACTAATAGGGTTACCGAGCCCATTCTGATATCAAATTATAGCAAATTTAATCTAGTTTAGAAATGCATATAATGTTCTTTTTCGAAAACGAGCTCCTTTATGGTCAAAATGGAAGAAACCGAAGAAAGTCCAAAAATTTTGCAGTTTTTGGGATTTTCAAAGTGTTGCGAGGTCGAAAATTGTAGGAATGCCTATCTGTTGGAGTAGTTCAATGTATTGTATTGTATTAGCCGCTGCTTGAAGCAAGGATGTCATAGATTTCTGAAACCTTACCCAAGACCACGGAGCCAAGATATTGTTGTTCGTCCGGACGTCTTCTTCTGCTATATTTTGCTTTGCATTATTAGATGCATGATGTATCTTCGGGATGAGCTTACGAGTAGTATTTGAGTTTGCGGTTCTTTGTTTTTGCTCAAACGCTTTAAAACATCTTAATTCATGACTGTCAACCCGGCTTATACGTTGTATTCTCCGATGTACCCATATTTCGAAACTTACTTATATTACGTGTAAGGGTCAAGCTTTCCATCCCAAGTAATAATATTGAGTATACTTAGCATCTTAGAAGTCTGATATCAAGGTGTAGGTTGATATTTCCTTCGAGAAATATTTTTTTCGTCTTAACCCTTTCCCCTACAACCACGTGTGAGGCTCGGGGTCAGGTTTTCGAGCCAAAACTGTTTATCACGTGCTTGGCCCCTGGCCCAACAGTCGACTCTAAACTGCGGTAAAGCCTGGCAACCTTTTTGAGAGTTTGGATATCTGCGTGGGCCGAGTAGCGGGACATCTGGCGACCATATCCGAGCTCTTACGACTCGTGACGTATTCACTTTGATTTTAGTTTTGTTCTAAGAGAATATACTGTCTGGTGTACTGTGCTATTATTGGCTTGCCACGTGGTATGTCAAATGTAAAACAGTTTTTCTGATTCGTGAAATGAATTGACTCGGCATATTCGTTTACGTTTTGAGACAATGCTGTCTCATCTTAAATGGTAGGCCAAGTGGTTAAAGAATGCACTTCTGGGTTTTTCACAGCTGGTGTGTGATATCCCAGGTGTGGTCTAAATTGCACCCAAATTAACAATTTTATCAGTTTTGTAATTTTGGCATTTTGCTGATTATTTGTTCTTGGTCATTGTGATTTTCAGCTTCGATCCATATTCATACTCTTGTAGCATCGAATGTTGTTTACGTAATTTAACTTTATTGACTATTTTATTTGTACTAATCAGTTCACTAAATCAGATGTGATGAAGATTTTGAGCTTCGTGTTTATCGTTTTCAACTGCCGTATTTTGGCGTATCTTTTCGCCCACTTTCCGCTATTTTATAGGCATAAATTAGGCGCCATAATATTCATTTATGGTAAAAATAGATTCTCGATATAAATGGATTTAATTACTAAACAGGCAATAACGGATGCCTATGAATAAATTATTCGTTACCGTTAAAATTAATTTATAGAGCTTTTGCACGGTAGCGTAGCGTATTGCTAATATTTAAGTTTGGCTTGGTTTATTTTTGTATAACATCGGTGAAAGGATATTGGTTTTTGGTAAAGGCTGTAATTTAATCATTTTGATATGAATCAAAATGATTTATATCAAAATATGATTTTAATCTTAGTAATATTGAAAACTATATGTAGTTTTTATCGTGCACGAAAGTTAACGCAAATAAGATGCCATTGACTCCCATTACAAACAATGATATTATTCTATATGACCTACATATTATTAAAATGATCAGTAATATTTAATACGGCCGCCGCATTATTGCCTAAAAAATCGGCTGTCACCCCAAAACTTTCCCGGCAAGCAGACAAACATCACGCGGGGCCAACCCCCCCCCCCCCCCTGCTGCCACTATCGTATTATCGTATTATGTGCCTCTCTTAGCTTATTATTCAGCTCAGCGTTGTTTTGGAGAGTCGACTCGAACTCAACGCGGCACTGGTCAAAGTTAGATACTATTGATTGAAGGTTACTCCCTCTCCTGAACGATATTTTCAAGTTGTAAACTCATTTCTGCCATCTCTTTTTTGAGATTGGAGTTCTTTTTAATCATTGCTAATACTTCCAACTCATTGTCAGCTCGTTCCTTTTGCAATTTCTCACTCTCAGTTTTATATTTTTTTAATTGTTTTAAAGTTAATAAAAAATTACTGTTTAAGTCTTTATAGCGAACTTCTGCAGCTTCTAGGTCTTTTAAAACTGTTACGTATTTATCGTTCAACTCCTCATAGCATGCCTCTGCGATTGCTCTTCTAGTCATCATGTTTAATTACTTCAAATTAGTACAGAGTAGGAAAATGCTGACAATATTCAGTAATACGATAGGTCAATAAAAAAATATAAAAAAATCAGAACATCCAGAAATGATTAATTCATGTATAGTCGCCGATTATTCGCCGACTTATAATAACAAATTATATTAAATATAAAATTATAATTTAGTACTTATTATTAGTTGTCTTATTATTAGTTTACTCACACCCCCTCCCCCCCGTTTCAAGTGACTATGATAGCAAAAGTAGTATTTTGTAGTATTTCCGTGGTAGTAATATGTTTTTTTACATTGTAGTATACGGCAGTATTGAAAAAAAATGCGTCGCTTGTATACGAGATATTCCAACCAAAATATTACAACATGATTTCGGTACAACAAGGCATCTGTGTACCGAATTTCAAGTCTAACTGCAATATTTCGAGATTGAAGTATGACTAGCGCGCCCTCTGTTGGGCCAATTTCAACTACAATCTTCAACTCTTATCATGATTGAATGATGCATGCAATTTCAGCTCAATCGGATGAAACGTTTGGCCGCAGCTATTATCAAGGAATACACCCAGACACACTGAAGTGTGTTTACATCAGCCTATAAAGAAATGCGATATATGCACTAATAATTGAATGTTATTATTATTATCCCTGATTTAATAAAATAAAATAAAAATAAAATAAATGTTGGCTAAAGTTTAGCCAACATGTGCTATTGCTATATAGCAATAAGACATGTTGGCTAAAGCGGGCATGACGCGACTCTTCAAGTAAAACTAACCACTATCGACGAATCGCTCGTCATTTATTGCTTTGTATATAACTTTTTGCCCACAACGAATTCAGAAGAGCTGTCATATAATTAATTATAATATTAGGACTTTGCATTGAAAACTTCGATTTCCTAAGAAATACCGTAACTTATATAGTCATTTACCAAATTGCAAAATACTTCATGTCAAAGCGTCATCATTAGGCCTCAATTATCAGTCTATGTCATTTTGTTGAAGTGTCAACAACGGTAATTTTGTTGGCTTCGAAGATGTCGAAATTTGAGCCGACAAAACGTCATTTGCGGGAAGCAATGCTTTTCTGCTTCCATCTTAAGAAAGCCGCCGCAAAATATCATAGATTGCTGCTGGAGGCTTACGGGGAATTTACTCCGACAGAAAGGACTGTTGAAGACTTGGTTTCTCCGATTCAAAAGCGGTGATTTCGACGTGCAAGACAAAGAGCGCCCAGGCCAAGAGCAAAAATTTGAAGAAGCGGAATTGGAGTCCATACTCCATGAAGATTTGAGACTGACGCTGGCAAAGATAAGTGAAGTGCTTTATGTTCATCCCTCAACCGTTTCGAGACGTTTAAAATCTATGGGAGTCATTCAAAAGGAAGGTCATTGGGTTCCTCGCGAGTTGAAGCCAAGAGACATCAAAAGACGTTTTATGACTTGCGAAATGCTCCTTCGCCGTCAAAAAAGAAAATTTTTTCTCCACCGAATAATTACCGGCGACGAAAAGTGGATCTTTTACGAGAACCCCAAATGCAAAAAATATTGCTCGTACCCCGGTGAGTCACTTCCATCGACCTCAACAGCCACGCCGAAGAGAGACATCCACGGATCCAAGGTAATGATTTGCATTTGGTGGGACCAAAAGGGTGTCATCTATTAGGAGCTGCTGAAACCGGAAGAAACCATCACGGGCGATCGCTGTCGAGCTCAGCTCAAGAATTTGAGCGATGCTGTAAAGATAAAACGGCCGGAATACGTTAAAAGGCACTACAAGGTAATTTTCCAGCATGACCATGCTCGTCCACACTTCGCGATTCAGGTCAAGAACTTCATGAAAACGCTTCGCTCGGACATCCTACCTCACCCGCCGTACTCCCCAGATATTGCGCAATCCGACTACTCTTTGTTCCGGTCAATGGCCCATGGCCTTTCCGAGCAGCGCTTCCAGTCTTTCGAGGATATTGAAAAATGGCTGGATTCGTGGATAGCCTCCAAGGACGAAGACTTCTTCCGCCGGAGAATCTGTCTCTTGCCAGAAAGATGGGAGAACGTCATAGCTAGCAATGGACAATACATTGAATGAAATGCGCTTTCCAATTTGCTTCGAAATGAATGTTTAATATCACAAAAAATCAAAGTTTTCAATGCAAAGACCTAATACATAAAATATCTTTCATATGGCATATGGTTTATTATTATTGGAGCGTGGACCCAGGGTTCATACAAATAATAGCATTCTCATTTATTACACTAATATAATAAATATCATAAAACTGCACTATTAAAACAAAATGTTGACTGCTATCAATCGGCGATTCCTATTACTTCCTATTGTGTTTTCTTCTTATTCCTTGATTCATATTTATTTCAATTTCTAACTCAGACTTTTCAGCCATAGACTAATGCGTATGAACGATACAAAAAAACAAGGTAATTATATATTTGAATTGCCTCTCCTTTCTGAAGACGAATGCTCAAAGGACGAGCAGAAAGTCAACGCGAGCTAAGTACTACTAAAAGTTTAAAATAGACCACAGTGTTGACGTCCGGCCATAAACATGCGAATCTACAAATAAGCCGCCTGGATACACGTCTGGACGCCTGTCACTATAAAAATATACACGATACATACTATATAAGTATTATTTCCATGGCCTCTGATTCATCCAAATGACATTCTATCAAAATCTGAACATGAGATGTAAGAATTTGTCCTCGCGTCGATAATGTCTCTATATCGTTGCCGTTCTATACAGGACATTTGAGACAAAATATTTTTTTATCAAAATACATATATACTATATTAAATTAATCGAAATATTGATCCCCGTTATCTATTCAGTTTTGCCATTTTAATGAGACTTATTTTTTATTTTTATTTTATTATTATTATTATTTGTTGAGTGGGGCTTTTCTAAGGTCTTTATGAGCATTGTAACACTGCGACCATTGCTGATCTATTGTGCTCGCCACCTACTATAGTTCTGCGCTAAGCCTCGTGTCATTTAAGAACCGCAGCAGGCTTTTGGCGCCAGATTGTTTTACCTCCTCAAAATTTATTTTATTTATTTTATTAAGTGATGGAGGAAAATAGAGTAGGTAACAATAATAGTGCAATGACAGAGAGGTTCATAAACAATATAAATTGGGCTTATCCCTTCAAGGCCAGTCCAACACGATAGTGCACATCATTGATCATGTGTGAACATTCATTTAAAAATCTCCGCGTCTCGTCGAACCAATTTCGTGAGGCGAGACCCGCGCCAAGCGATCGTGCATGAATTGCGCGATGCAATAAAGCATAATTTTCGCACCCTTTTTTAATTTTCGTTACCTTTTACGCACCCCTTCCTTCACTGTACAATAAAAACATGATTTTAGAAAAAAAAAGTGTTGGGCCTTAAAGGGTTATACCCTTAGATATTATCATTAGATTATATAGGGTATTTTACTGCTAAATGCCGTAGTACGTGTTGGCAACCCGTCTACGCCGGCGACATACATGTGACGCTAAAAGCATTGTCCGGCGAAACGATAAGTAACTTATTTGTAAAAAAATGTTTTTTTTTACAAAGAAGTAATTGATTATAAAAACCCAATAGTTTAACCAATGATAGCAAAAATGACATTATTGCCATATATCGCATTTCTTTATTTATTTATTTATTTATTTATTTATTTATTTTCAGGAAAACCAACAGCTAATTATAATTTAACAAAGCCGGAGTAACATAACAGAGAGCCAATTAAAGGTTTTCACGTTTAAATAACAGTGTAGAAACATATGTGATCTTTCAATTAAAGCTATCGTATAAAAATAGTGAATTAAAATATAGGGAATTACATCATAGAAATAATGCGGAGAGGCAGAATACCATATATTAGTCTACCGGAATATTAAAGTGCATAATTATTTCGCATTGAAAGCTATATACCAACTAAAAATTAACATCTTTATGTAAATAATAGTATAATAATAAGAGCTACAATTTAAAAATGCGTTTGTTATATATTTTTATTTAGTTTCGAGAAAGGATACCGTATAAGCGTGTTTAAAGCGCCATCTATAGTGCGATGTTTTCAACACTTATGTAATGTAATCAAGCCTAGATAAAAAAAATGAAATTGCACTAACAATTGGATGTTATTATTGTTATCATTGGTTAAATTATTGGGTTTTAATAAACAATCAATATGGAGTTGTACCCTACAACGAGCGAACCCGTAACATGAGGAAGGTATAACGATATTCATCGTTTCTTAAACCGTTGGATGAACGTAGGTCGTAGAGACTTGTGAGTAAAACAATCCACTAACCCGCCCAACGCCTTACCGCGTGGTATTGGGAAGTGGGCCCAGCCGGCACCCTCCCGCCCTCATACCAGATTTGGCAGGATTTCTCCGTCCTCCCGTCTGGTCACGGGTCCGAAGTCGCTTACCCGGCCTCTACCTGATTTTATAAGTTACCGAGCGGGTCTGCGCACTTCTGAGCAATTCTGCGAGAAGGCTACCGGATGGGTATAATGGCCCAACTGCACTAGGCTCAATAGCTCCCATTAGCTCATATGAAGTTGAACAACTAGAGTTGTCAACTGCAACGGGCGAGCCCGTCACCTCAGGAAGCTTTAACGATCAGTCGTTCTGTCTCCCTGAAGTGAGCGCAGAAGACTTGGACAAAAACAGTCCACCGTCAAGCTCCGCCACATGCCCGTAAGAGACCAACGCCTTAACCGCGAGGTAGCCAGGAGTGTTACCCAGCGGGATTACACTCACGCCCTTACTTCCGATTGCGACTAGATTACTCCAGTCTCTCGATTGGTTACGAGTTCGAGGTCGCTTGCGCGGTCCTCTCCCTTACGAAGCGGTGAAACGGTGTACGCCGAATCTATCGCTGACCACGGCTTCCTTTGCCCGGCTGTTCACCCAGGATCGGGTAGCCGATGGTCGTTTCAAGAGCAGTCGCCGTAAGGTCCGCAACCACCCCCGCTCTATAGGAAACAGTACTGCTTCCAAACTCACCCGACTGTTAGTCAGAGTGCACAATCGATTGGTTTACGCTGCACGGTGCGCATACCGCCCAGGAGCGCCAGAAGTTTGATTCCTAGGGGAAACTAGCCCTAAGGCCAGAGTCATGCCCGGGCTCGCACTTCATGCGTGGAGGCCGCCGGATGGGTGTTGACCCGTGAGTGTGACCAATCCTGAACAGAATGGGTCTTCGTGGCCAACTCAGTAAGGGCCCATTAGCTCCCTGAAGTTGAACAGTCTAATACCGTATATGATCAATGATAGCAAGCTGTCTACACACGATAATATTATTCAAGCATGACCCGTATTCGCTCGCCGTGTGCTACTTAATGCGGAGTCACCGCAGGGTTAAAGCATCTTGTCGTTTACCGTCTTGGCTTTAATAGAGCTATCGCGGCCAGATGTATCTCGCTGCCATCCCGCGCGATGTACGGACTAATTAATTCATCCACGCAAGTAATACTTGCTAGCTTCGGGGAGTGGATTAAGGGGTTGCGCTTAGCTCGCGTCACCGGCTTCCTTCCGCTCGCGCACCTCGCGGCATAACCCACGACTGCTAATAGCTCGGGCGGGTCGTCCTGCTTTCATTACACGCTAATTTGTGTGTTTTATCCCGTTTAGTGTGACGAAAACAAGATCTACTATGATTATTTAGTGTCCCGTTTAGTGTGACGAAAACAAGATCTACAATAAATTTTAAAACATATTAGCTGTTTAAGTTAACTTTTTTAACTCATAGCTCTTAAGCGCAGATCTTAAGATCTGTTGCACGGAATCGGTTGGGAATGGCATTGCGACTGAAGTCATTTGGGATATTTAAGGACCAGTGCGTTTATATTTTTATTTATTTATTTTTATTAAGTAGGTAACGTACAATTTCGATTCCTTCGGGTGTTCCACAGGGATCACACCTGGGGCCGCTCTTATTCAATATATATATTAACGATATCGGTTCCTGTTTTAAATCATGCCAGTTTATCCTATACGCAGATGACCTTAAAGTCTATTCTGTTATCTCAGGAGAGGCCGACTGTTTACGCCTGCAGGATGATCTGAGCCGTCTTAGCGAATACTGTGTTTTGAACAAGCTCGATCTTAATGTCAAGAAGTGCCATCGAATCTCGTTTACGAGAAACAGAAATAAAATACTTTACGATTACAAAATTGGTTCCGATAACATTAAGGAGACTAACATTGTCAGAGATTTGGGGGTTTTACTCGATTCCAAAATGAAATTCGACCAGCACATTGAAATTATTGTCACCAGAGCATATAAATCGCTAGGTTTTCTATTACGGGCGTGCAAGCCGTTTTCCGAGACATCCACCTTGATAGTAATATATGGAGCCTATGTTCGTAGTATACTAGAATTTGCATCCTGTATTTGGTCCCCCCAATACAACTTGTACAAGCAACGAATCGAGCGTATTCAAAAAAAATCCTAAAACACTTGTGCTTTAGGGAAAATAAATCTGCCGAATCGTACAAGGATAGATTAGCTCTCTTTAAACTCGATAGTCTTGAAGATAGGCGTACAACCTACGATATGATGTTTCTGTACAGTGTAATTAACAATATTTTTGACAGTGCGTATCTGGTCGAAAAGGTATCTATTCTGGCTCCTCCTCGTATTACCCGGAAACCGCATCTGTTTTATGTAAAAAGATATAAGTCTAATTATACGAAGCATTCCCTAATAAATAGAGCTATGAGAACGTATAATGATAGATTCGCGTACATTGATATTTTTTCATCAGGTAAAAGTCACTTTAAAGAAACGATTAAAAAGTCTATCAGTCCTTTGACCTCCCTATTTCATCTAATGACTCTTAATCCCTTAAACGGTTTACATGAATAGTTTTTTGTAATATTTTTAAAAATATATTTTTGGTACAAAATAATTAATAATGGTTATAATCTTAAAATTTCATTCTTAAAATTTCATTATCATTTGTTTTTTGTTCTTTCTCTTTGTCTATCTGTAAATCACTGTTAAAGAAATGTAAGTATAAATAAGGTATAATAGCGGAGATATGTAATGTACACATAGTATTAACGATTAATAGTGTTAACATATAATTAGTCATAGTTTTACTGTTATATGTTGTATTTGTTATATATAAACGCTGTTTGTTAACCGAATAAAATAAAATAAAATAAAATAAAATAAAAATAAAAAAGAAAAGAACTGGACATGCAGTTTGTTTGGTAATAGTTACAGACGTATGAATAATAGTTACAAATAAATATGAATAAATGAAAAATATCCTACTACTATTATAAACGCGAAAGTTTGTAAGAATGTATGTATGGATGTTTGTTATTCTTTCACGCAAAAACTACTGAATGGATTTTGATGAAACTTTACAATAATATAGCTTACACATCAGAATAACACATATGCTATAATTTATAAAGATATATAGTTTTCTATCATCATTATCACAATTTTCCATCACCACGCGGGTGAAACCGCGGGGCGCAGCTAGTAGCTCTATATTTATACGAGTTTTCTCCTTCAGCTTTTAAAGCTGAAGGAAATCGTATAAATGACTAATATTTCGGAAACCATCGTCTTTAGGATCATCCACGAACATCGTCATATGTCAAAATTTAGTGCAAGATGGATCCCAAAAATACTAAGTGCAGTTTGAAAGAGCGTCGAGTGGAGTATTCAAAAAATGTTTTCAGAATTATACAGTACCGGCCAGGAACAATTTATTGAATCGATTGTAATTGTAATCGAGACAGTGGTTCTGTAATATGATTTTACAAGAAAAAAGGAGTTAATGGAGTGGCGTCGTCCAGCAGAGGGAGCTCCTAAAAAAGTCGTTAAATCACAAAGTGAGGCGATTGGCCATGATATTTTAGGATTGTAAGGGGGTTCTGCTTATAGATTTTCTAAAATCACATATCACGATGAATGGCGACTGTTATTTTTTTTTATTTTTAAGCTATTGCATAGCTTTTATCGCGGGCCTAGGCCAGCGCGGCGACCGAATGAAGAAATTTCTTAACGAAAATTAATGATTTTAAACTGATAATTACGTCTAAACGAGTACTGATTACGATTATACGAAAAAAATATATGTTAAACAAGAACATTTTACTAATATTCTTAGCTTTGAATATTTTAGATTTTGTTTATATTACATAGTGTAATTAATTTGTGAAATTAGGTCTAACCGAACACAAAAACGACTACTACGCAAATACTATCTGGCGTACTTTTATGAGACCTGCACCATTTTAAAGATAATTTAATTATCTGTCTTTTTATCTAGGATTTTTTTCGAATAATGCGGTTTTTTGCTTTATCGAATAAAAAAATTCGTGCGCGGCGCTCTATCGGGAGACGTTTTAATTATTCCGCATCATTTGCTACCGCAGCCGCAAATGATTCGGAATAATTTCAACGTTTTCCGATAGAGCGCAGTTATCTGATATCAGAAAAAATAAAATAAATAAATAATTATAATTGAAAAGTTGTTAAAAATGCTATGCAATAGCTTTACCGCGGCAGTCCCCGAGTGCCACACGTATTTTTTTTAATTTTATTTTATTATGTTATGCATCCTTATTACGCCAATTACGATAGGATATCAAGAAAAAAACCCCAAGAAACCCCTCGCAGTGACAATCTTCAACACGACACGCACCGGTCCATACTACCGCGGTCGCAAAGGCTGCTGTTTTGGAATGCGGCTTCAACGAATTACAGTACAGCCCAGACCTTGCCCCCAGCGACTGTTATGTTTCCAAAATTGAAATCGGACCTCAGGGGGCGTAAATTTGACACCGAAAGCCAACTGCAAAGCGCAGTTATGATGTTCTAATAAATATGTATAAAAAAAAAGAAGAGTATACTATGTGCATATGAATAAATGTTTGCCATACATAGCGTCTTCCTTGGTACGGGCTATGGTCTGGTTTGAATGAATACATTATTATTTTTATTATTATATCCTAAAATAAAAAGATTTTTAAAATTTGTGCTTTTCCTTCTGGATCGGGCCGAGAATGGTTGAAGTCACCTACGTACAGATAAACACTTCATAGTAGGGTTTGTTGTCAGATATTGTCGTATGATTAATAAACTCGCCCATCGTGAAATTTCACAATAAAGAGTAAAAACAAACATTTCTTTGATCTGCGTTACTATAAAGATTAACATTAGAGTAAAAGCGTTACTCAGTGGCTGGTGTTTTCTGCCTGCGCGTCGCCCTATAAATAGTGTCGGCCGTTGCGCGTCAACCGTGAATAACGAGCAGCTCGCGCTAGTTGCCCGTAATTAGGGAGAGGCGGGCGTTTATTTCGGTCCATGGGGCAGGATGTTGATTCGGGCGACGCCATACGGACATACGACCATACGCCATGCCCGACCAGCCTCTATGCCTATGAAATCTGCTGGTCCGGAAGCCCCTTGCGTTTTACCTGCCGTGGGAATACGACATTAATTTGATTCGTTTACAGTTGCGCTTTACGGTTCTGTCCCATGCAAGCTAGACGCTTTACACCCGAATCTATAGTCGATGCTTAACACGTTCTCTGCCAGAGAGGACACCAACTAGAGCTGTCGACTACAATAGGCGAAAGGGTAAAACCTCAGGAAGTTTTAACGATATTGATCGTTATGTCTCCCGTGAGGTGAGCGCAGAAGAATTAGGACAAAAACAGTCCACCGTCATGTTCCGCTACATGCCCGTAAGAAGCCAACGCCTTACCGCGAGATAGCCAGGTAAGTCAAAAAGCGGGCCGACCCTCGCGCCCTTGCTACCAATTACAACCAGATTACTCCAGTCTCCCGACTGGTTACAAGTTCGAGGTCGCTTGCGCGGTCCTTTCCCTTATGAAGCGGCGATTCGGTGTCAACCGAATCTATCGCGGACCACGGCATCCTTTGCCCGGCTTATTCACCCGGGATCGGGTGGCCGAATGGTCGTTTCAAGAGCAGTTGCCATAAGGTTAACAACCACCCCCGCTCTTTAGGAAACATTACTGTTCCCAGACTCCCCCAGCTGTTAGTCGGAGTGTTCAATCGATTGGCTGACGCCGCACGGTGCGTAAACCGTCCAGGAGCGCCAGAAGGTTGATTCCTAAGGGAAACTAGCCCTAAGGCCAGAGTCCTGCACGGGCTCGCACTTCATGCGTGGAGGCCGCCGGATTGGTATTGATCCGTGAGTGACCAACCCTGCACAGAATGGATCTTCGTGGCCAACTCAGCAAGGGCCCATTAGCTACCAAATTCGACGTCTGCGACAATGGGCTTCTGTTTTATGTGTAGCCCGCCGTGCGGAGTTGCGTTATCGCCTAGTGTTTTATGTCGGTCGGGGCGAATGGCCGATGGCCGCCCGCTGGACATACCCTAATTCCGTAACCCTCCGCTAAACCCTACTGATATGGACGCTCAATCCCGCCGCGGTGAGATTAGCGGGATTATAAAAGTGTAGGTACTCGTGTGCGGAAACGCCATTCAAAACACGAAAATCTGGCCACGAGTCGAATTCTGAATTACGAACGAGACAGCATTCGTCAAATTGACGATTTAATGGCACCATTGATTATATGAGGTATTATGCATCTCAGGTATGGATAAACCCTTGTTATGGATAAATATATAAATAGAATCGAGCGCATTCCAATGAAGTTCGTGAAATATCTCTGCTTCCGTCTGAAAATCCCATACAGCTCATCTAACTATTTCAATTTATGCAAGAGATTTCATATCCTCCCCTTGATTAGGCGACGTGAATCCGCGGACTTGAATTTTTTCCTAAAAATCACCTGCAATAATATTAACTGTCCCGACTGACTAAATAAAATTAATCTCCGTGTTCCTTCCAAACTCAATAGATTTAACCCTGCTCTTCATGTTCCTCATGCTGGTACCAACTACAGGCAAAATTCATTTCTGTGGCGAACAAGTGACAATTTCAATGATTTGATTAAACAATTTGACTTTGATCTATTCTGTACGAGTATAACTTCTTTAATTGTTGAATATTTTTTGATGTATTTTTAACCGACAGCTTTTGAAAGGTCACATATGTTTCTACAACGTTACTTACACGTGAAAACCTTTAATTGGCTCTCTGTTATACTACTCCGTCTTTTTGTTAAATTATAATTAGCCGTTGGTTTTCCTAAAAATAAATAAATAAATAAATAAAAATTAGATTGCTCAGTGCTGTCGCAGTATACAGAGGTTCTCTCTGTATACTGCGAGTATACAGTAGACGCTTTCTCTCTCTCTCAGTAGACGCTTTCTCGAGCGACAGGGCATTGCGCGAATAGGGTACAAGGAAAGTGGGCAGAGGGCTACGTCTCGACGAACGCCCTTAGTTAGCGTTACGCGCGGGTGAAGGTTGGCGAACGTTTGCATATCCGCGAGTAGCGGACATCTGGTAGCCATATGCGAGCCCTTACGACTCGTGACATATTCACTTCGATTTGAATTTTATTCTAAGACTAGCTGACCCGTGCCCACTTCGTTGGGGGGTAAAACTTTTTACTTGTGATGAAATTATGAGTATGGTTCTGTTAGTACTGAGTGCTATGGTTTATTTCCTGACTGCCAAAAGAAGGGTTATGTTTTTACTGCATATGTATGTATATATTTGCATGCCAATTTGACTATATTACCGTTATTTGTGAGTGCAAGTTATCTCTCTGCTTTCCGTTCGTTGTCAAGAATCTCGCGAACTTGATGAACATTACAGTAACCTTTCTCTCTGTCTATTCGAGTGTAGAGCGCGATGAGTAGGAAGTAGGTAGAAAGAGGTGGCAATTCGGCAGTCTGAGTGGTGATCGTTAGCGAGAGCAATTCCACATCCGCTCCCAAGTGCTGCCCCGGCGGCGCGCGCCAGGCAAATTGGGACCGGTGCATAAATTACAGACCTTATGACTGACGTTTGTCTTCACTGCCATCTCGGATACTACGTACAATACGGCGGGCGGCGGACGCTAAGTGAAACGGCGCCCGCGCGTTTCATGGCTCTTCGTTATCGGATCGACGTTAATGTAGATTTCAGTCCAAAGTGCTGAGTGGCGAGTCAAAAGCCCGCGCTGCAAATGCAAATATTGGTGCTTCTCACATGCAGCTATGCACACAAACTTATGTAATATTTCGTCTTCAAGTTCAGTCGATGACCCGAGTCGTGCCTTTTCTGACGACACGCTATTCTCTCATGGACCCGAACGGTTTCACCCAGTTTATCGCAAGGCTAGTGTCTTTTTGTTAACTGGTCCAACTTTTGGTTCAGCTCTCCAGAAAAAGTGAATTCCCAGAAAAGGTGAAGTCATTCCTCAGTGCTCTGCCTCTGCTCGCACTTGTAAGCAGTGATGTATTTGTAGTGCGCTGGGGAATTTCCACGGACGGGCCCTGGACAGTGCCATTTACACGGCCTGGTGTCATAGTGGTTAGGTCGACTGATGTCACATTGTAACGCTCCGGGTTCGATTCCAGGCTGGGTCACCATTTTCTGTTGGGATAACATTAACGAATTGCAATTTCAATTCTGTCGATCGTATGCAATAACAATACACAATTTTACACAAATTTTACACGTACACATCCATATAAACACTTCATATTAGGGTTAGCTGTAAGAGATTGCCTATGATAATAAACCCTCCCATTGTGAAATTTCACAATAATGAGTAGAAACAAACAAACAATTATACAGTGCACCTGCACGCATTTATAAGCAGTTTTGTAATTGACTGATTGCCTAGGGAATCCGGAAACATAGTTTCTTAAGACAGGAAGATTTATATTGACCTGTTATGATCCATTATCTACTAGTTATCTATTGGTTTATGATTATAATTATAATAATATCTCGATATTGATATTAACTAGTTATCTACTACCTGTAAATCGGATTGTAGGTTAAAGTCTTGTAGGTTACAGCACATTTTCTCTCAAAAACGAAGCTCTCATATATGGCACATACTTGTGGGGTACTGCTAGCGACTCCAATATGGAAAAACTTCCTAAACAATATCCTAAGAAGAACGCGGCGCGCATGCTATGCATTTTTGAAAGAAATTAATTGAAGGATTTCACTATTTCAAGGTTTACTTAATGTATTCTACAAATCTAGAGATGACCACGCCCGAACTCAAAACAATCTGAACACAAGAATGTCCGCGAGTATCAATTATATAATTCCGTCAGTCAGGACAACATTTGCCCAGAGACATATATTCTACATAGCCCCAAAATTATATAATTCCCTTAGTGAAGACATGAAAAATTATCCTAACATAAAAATATTTAAAGCAAACCTTAATAGATGGCTACTTAACAAGGGATATGTAAATTTTTCTGATCAACTTCTTTGCAACGCACGACAATTTATTTAGTATCACTTATCTATTTTTCTTAATTAAATTTTATTAAATTACAACTATAAATGTATATATTTATTACATAGCTATATTTTTTATAAAATTGGTATATTTATGTGTATATACAGGTGGTGGGTCCAAATAATTTATTTTAAAAAAACACTTCATTTCTTAAAATTGCATAAAAATATGCACATCTAGAGACGGGCCAAATTATCGCCTAGTTAGATGTGCTATTGGCAGTAAAGGTCATGTAAGATGTGTTAAACCTCCCTATATTAATTATTAAATAATTTATATAATTATTATAAGATTACATGACCTATGAATGAACTGTATACCTAATCCTATGTACCTAAATAAATAAAAATAAATAAATAAATTTGTTGCAGTACCAAATTATTTATTTAATAATTTATTTATTTGTAGTTATTCTGCGCTGGTACAAGCTAAACGTATAACATGTTTGTAATAAATATACATTTAACAGAATGATACCATCAGAATGAATTAAACCATCATAGAAACCATACTTTATTATCTCAAAAATGCGTACACACACAACATCACTGACCACAACATTCTAACTAGAAGTTGCGCGTCAGCAAAACATCTAATTAAAAAAAACAGAACCTTGCGCAAAGGCACTTTAGTTGTGTAGCTCTTAAACTCCACAATTGCTTTCAGGATAAGCTAAAACAACGCAGAAGCTAACGAATGAAAAAAGTAAAACTTTTTTTGTGGCTGTTTGAGACCAGCAGGGAAAAGGTGGATGAAATTATTACGTATATCCTCGTTTAAAACGACAAGCTATTAATATTAATTTAATATTACCATTATACATGACTAATAAATGCGTGTATGAAAATGTAAATGTATGTAAATATTATTTATTTATAAATAAATGAGAATAACATGTGTACAATAACATCTTATATATGAAGGGGTCGGGGCAATAAGGGCCTAAGCCAACCTAAGCCTCATTTGTAAAATTTGTCGTAAATGAGGTTTAAAGTTTTTGACCAAATCCTGAAATCATAGTTTATTTTTTTATAATGTTTAACCTAATTTATTATATGTATAATAGATTGTCACATATCCTTTACTAAGAAAAATACAAAAAAAAACTGCATTTTCCGAGAAAAAAAATAAAATGAAAAATAAATGTGGCTTATGACCTTTTTGATAATAACAAAACGAATATAAATGAAAGTCAAAAATATACTAAATTATTTTTTATTTAAAAGTATCAGTTTCTACGTCGCATCCTAAGGTCGTGGTTTAAATACACTATGTTTGGATTAAATATCCTACTATAGTGGCTTACATATTTAAGGATATTTCTAATGTGGTCGTGAACCGATTGTACAAATATTATAAAGAGGTAAAGTTTGTGAGTTTGTGAGGTTGTAGGAAGTAATCTCTGGATCTACTGAACCGATTTTGACATTTCTTTTACCAATAGAAAGCCACGTTATTTGTGAGTGCCATAGGCTGTAATTTAATCCGAAAAATTAAAAGACTTTTTCGTGGTATTCGAATTTGCAAAGTAAGTCGGAGAAAAAACAGTCGAATGAAAACGTTTCTTACGAACGCTGCCTTAACGATGAAAGATACCTATATGATTGAGTTCTAAAGTAAAGTTGTAGAGCTTGATAATGCCTACAAAAAAGTCAACATAAGCGTATGTCTAACTTTTATATTTGTCACAAAAAGTAGTTTTTTATATTAAAAAAATAATTTAAATCGTTAGTCATGTTTATTGGTCATATTATCAACAATTTAGAATTCTTATCAAAATAAGTAAATTTATCGTCTCAAGTGTTTAAAACAAAAGACTTTTCCCTTTTACTGCATATAATTCCCCTTTTACTGCATAAATGGTTAAAGCGATAATACGACATAGGTATGGAACCGCGACCGTATCTCGGGTTGGAACTCCTGAAAGACAATATATTTTGGTACCAAATAATAACATTACATCTAATATAGTATACAGAGGTTTTGAATAATTAAAATAAACATAATTTATTCAATCAAAATAATTTCATTCACTCATTTGAAACCCGGTAATATAGCCAAATTGGCATTAATACATACATACATATGCAGTATAAATATAACCCTCCTTTTGGCAGGGAGGAAATAAATCATAGCACTCAGTACTAACCGAACCACACTCATAATTTCATCACACGTAAAAATGTTTACCGCCCAACGAAGTGGGCATGGGTCAGCTAGTTTTGTATAAATGCATTCTTAACTGATTTTATAATATATTTTAAACGAATTTTCAACATACAAACATCCCAAACCCCTGTCGGAAAACTCGGCGATGTGTGTATTGTAATTTTGAAAACTTGAACAGTAACTGACCTTTCCGCATTGACGCTAAAAGTAAGTCGTGTTGTTTCTTTATTATTGTGTTTAGAATCAATAACAATAGTATTCCTCCTAAACCTCCGCTCGTGCGACTAGTGCGTCGAATGTCTGTTATTTATGGGGATTCATTTTGACTTATTCGAGGTAGCTCAATTGATTGATAGATTTAATAAGACAGGATTGAGGCATCCGTCCTCGCTGAGAGTGTAGCAGAGGCAACGTCTCAAGGTTGCCACGCTTAATTGGGATATTGGATGTAGCGTCTCCGCCCTTGCGTCGTTACGCCGCGACAATATGCGATGTGCTCTACGGGGATCGCGTTTCCCGCCTCCCCTTATTGCCCCGCCTTACCCGGCTGTGACGTACGCGCCGAAGTTAATAGATACCGGCTCGTTGTTAGGGCGGCCCGCCCGCCCGCACTTTGCATATTTCAGAACGCGCCCGCCCACAGTCCGAAAGCTCGCTGCGGATACACATATGTGTCTAACATTTATTTATTTATTTATTATGGCAATGTACAAAGTTTGCAACAAGTGAAACATGAGAAATAGGTAACGGGGGTTTTCCGTTGTTAAATTAAAAAAAACAAGCGTTTTGCGATATTTTCAATTACTGATTACGCGTAATGGTAGTCCAAATTTCACAAACAAGAACAGAGATGCGTAAGATGAACATTTTATAAAATAAAGTATCTATATAATAAACTTTCAAATTATATCGAGACCGCTAACTCATGGCGTTCCTCATTGCAGCGTCCTCGGGCCGATTCTGTTTACTATCCACATAAGTACGCTTTGTAATCTTGGATTCGGTAAAACAAAAACGTAAAACAATAACTGATGACACGGTGCTAGTCATTTTCAGTTCTACTTGGGAAAAAGTATATAATCGCACTAACATCACGATGGTGTCCGTTAAAACCTGGATGGACCTAAACCTACTTACGTTAAATGTTGGTAAAACTACATTTAGTTTAGCGTCGACGTAAATGCCAGCTGGACGATAACAATCATTTCATCAGCTGATCTGAAGACATCTCCCTTTGCAGCGTTTGCTGCTTATTTTTTTTTAATTATTATTATTTTATTCAGAGAACAAATACATTTTTTAAAATATTCAAATCTCGCCAAACTGGTATACAGTTTGTTGGCGAGACAAACTCTTATTTTTCTAGTCTTACACTTCTAATTTTGTGATACAAGAAGACATTAATAAACTAAAAAACAATGCACAGCAGTATTACTACTGGTCTTACTACAGGCTTAAATTAGGCCATAATAAATTACTACAGTTTGGCCATCTTAAATTACATACAGCTTAAATTACCCATCGTGCGGATTTGACGTTATAAATATATAGTTTTAAAAATTTTGTCTACTTATACCTTATTTTTGTATTTTTTAAACGCTAAATAATTAAATGAAACAATGAGAGGTACTTCTATAGATCATCGGTAATGGTTAAGTTAACTCGACTTCAGAGTATCAGACCATCTGGGAGAGGGCCTGTTTGGTGACTACTTGGTTTTTGTGTCCCACCATTCTAGATTATTTCTGAAAACCGGCCTTAAAATCTGTATTCACTAATATGCGCGCACGCGAAATCAGCTGTGATCACGGCCGCCATTTGCAACCACACAAAAATTTGGTATGACACCAAATCGACAAATGTTAAAATTGTGATTTGGCAATGCTATTGATGGACGTGATGCCATTTTTTTCGACAACAATGTTATGTCAAATGACATTTCCACAAATTTGATGCGTCGTGCATTTGTATAATTTGGATCGAAGTGGACGTGCATTTGACACCATCGGCGTTTTGTCAATACAGCTTCAAATTATTGGATAGCTTTAAACAAGTGAACGTCCACCTTAACTTTAAATTAGTTAACTTAGAGTTGGGTCGACTTATAAACGAATCGGGTCATAAAGGCCCATTTACACTGGCCCATTAACACCCGTCTAGATGGGCAAATGATAAAATAAATTGATTTAATTTGATTACCGGCAGCGAGCTCTTGGGCTAATCGCGCCCGCCTATGGATTCCGCCCGCCCTCGCCGCCGCGATAACTCCGCGACGCGACGGCTGCAGTGCCCCGGGGATCCGTTAGCGGTCATATCACTTCCTACCCGCTTCTCTCGATGAATCACCCGCCTACTTTTAAAATTATCTACTCGCCAAATCTGGACGAGGCGAGGGCGCGTCTCTCGCACAATACAATTTTTTTCTTATAATTTTAAAATTTGCTCTCTCGAGAAGCGCTGATTTATACAGGGTAATTTTTTAATCAGTGACATCCTTGAAATGGGTGAATCAGTACGAGTAAATATACAACTTTTTTTTGTAAGTTTTAAAATTTTAATGTTTTGAAAAATAGTATAAAAAGAGTTTCGCCATCTAGGTAAAATATCGCGAATAATGTTTATTCGCGATATTTTACCTATTGCTAGGTGGCGCAGCGCGCTCAACTCTTGTCAAACTTTTATTTATGAGCCAATTTTTTCAAAGTTACCCAAAAAAAACATTTTTTTGTTGTTCAAGAAATATAATACATCAAAAGTTTTCTATTCCTGTATTTCTTAATACTATACAAATCGCAGGAAACGATTATCGACCGAAAGTTTTTTTTAAAACACGATTGTATGCGCTGTATGCTATCCGAAATAATAAAATAAAATTGGCATATTAAAAAAAAAACAAAATTAACCAATGGAAATTCGCTGAGAAACGAAGTTAGGAGTGTTTTGGAAGAAGGAGTTGGACGATGGTATATGGATATATAGATACGTAATACAGATACGTCGTATAATAGAAACAGACAGTCGTCTTCCTCCCCATTTCAATGTCGCTAAGACCGCTTTTAAATAAACTATTTCATTTTTTATTTTTTAATAATTATTGTTTCTTTGTTGTATTATAAAAAAACATATAAATTTAGTCAAATCGTCAGTTTAATAATATGCGAATCATTTTTCTAACTTAACATCGTATGTTCTGTTCTGCATCCGCCAGACGCAGATTTGAGCTGTTTGGCGTAGCTTCTGCTAACAAATAATGTATCGCAAAACGCGAGCAGCGTAATTGAATACATGATTGTAAAAACCCACTTCAGACCAAATGCCAAAGTTTTGGGAAATCAATGAAAACTGTCTCGTTTAAAAAAAGTGTACTATATGAATTTTGTTTCTTATCTATTTATGTTAAGGAATATTAAAGAGGTGGTATGTTAATTTTTTTATACATAGATCGTATCTAGTTTATTTTTTATTTGTTTTTAAAGTTTAGGGATAAGGTGGGTTTTTACAGTCATCTTACACGAGGTGTGTTTACAATCAACGTCCAATTTGTATGAATGATAAGCACATTTTATTTCCATAAAGTACTACATTTGTTCTTAAAGTTATACTTAAATTAGTATAATTTAATTATTATAATAAGATGTAGGCCATTTCAAGATTTTGTTCAAGAACTTCACTTTTTCTTCTTCCGAAACTGAACGCATTTTTTCAGGTCTTCCATCTTTCTAGCATTGATGTAGAGCTGCCTTGTTCCGTATTCAGTTTTATATGATAGCGATACTAAAATTTCTGACCTTATTTTAATCAAAAATGTATGCTTCATGATTCCATCGATGTATTCTTGCGTTCTTACTGGCACTTCGAAATGTTCGTGCCTTTGATTCAGCGGGTATCTTGTATGACTGAGGTGAGTTTCTATGCTCAAGCGATTAGTCTTGCTATAGAGATAAATTATCCGTCATAAATAGGTTTTCGTAAAAAGTGGTCCGAGGTGGGTTTTACAATCATGCATTCAATTATATATGCCTTGAGGGTTGTCAATTACAACGGGCGAACCCGTCATCCCAGGTAGAGTTATAGCGACATCGTGCCATTCTGTCTCCCATGGAGTGAACGCAAAAGACTTAGTGGACAACAAGAGCTGTCAACTACAACGGGCGAACCCGTCACCTCAGGAAGTTTAAACGAATTTTGATCGTTCTATCTCCCGTGAAGTGAGCGCAGAAGGCTTAGGACAAAAACAGTACACCGTCAAGCTCCGCCACATGCCCGTCAGAGGCCAACGCCTTATTCGCGAGATAGCCAGGTATGTTACTCAGCGTGCTTACCTTCATGCCCTTACTTCCAGTTGCGACCAGATTACTCCGGTCTCTCGGCTGGTTACGAGTTCGAGATCGCTTGCGCGGTCCTCTCCCTTAAATAGCGGTGAAACGGTGTCAACCGAATCTATCGCGAACCACGACATCCTTTGCCCGGCTCACCCGGGATCTGGTAGCCGATGGTCGTTTCAAGAGCAGTCGCCGTAAGGTCAGCAACCACCCTCGCTCTATAGGAAACAGTACTGTTTCCAGACTGTTAGTCAGAATGCACAATCGATTGGCTTACGCCGCACGGTGCGCAGACCATCCAGAAGCGCCGGAAGATTGACTCCTAGGGGAAAGTAGCTCTAAGGCCAGAGTCCTACCCGGGCTCGCGCTTCATGCATGTAGGACGCCGGATGTGTGTTGACCCGTGAGTGTGACCGACTCTGAACACATGGGTCTTTGTGGGCAACTCAGCAAGGGCCCATTAACTTAGTGGACAGAACAATTCAGTCAAACTACGCTAACACCCCGTAATAGTCTATCGCCTTACCGCGAGACACAGGAAAGTGAACCCAGCAGGCTCACCCAAACCTCTCGCCCAGTTTTGGACGAATGTATCCATCCTCCAGTCTGCTCACAGGTTCGAGGTTACCTGCGTAGCCTCTACCTGACGTTAGTGGTAATTCAGTTCGAATTTATCGCGGACCGAGGCGCCATTTGCCCAAGATCACACGGGATCGGGTAGCCAACAGATCGTTTTAAGGATAGACGACGCCAGGTCGACAACTGTCCCCGCTGCTTAGGAAACGTACATTTACAAACTTATTACATTACACAATCGATTCGCTGACGCGGCACGGGGCGCAAACCGCCCAATTCTGCCCGAGGTGTTACTCCGAATAGGAACCTCCGATCCCAACTGTCCACGGCTGTAGGTTACAGCCACAGGTAGAGTTCACGGCGGCCCTTCCAGGTTAGTATCTCTTTCAGGAGGCTGGCGAATGGGAGCTGAACCATAAGTTGAGCCGACCTAGGGAAACACAGACAAGCCATCAGTCCTAAGCTGCACGGAACCGTTAAGAACCTGAAGAATTATGTCCTCGTCCTGATCCTGGATCCAACATTGAACGAATCCACGAGGAATCGCTGAGATCTGGAAGATCAACTGAGTTATCCGTGGAGAGTAACAGCTGTACTCATGCAGCCATTATACAACCTCCTGAGAGGAGAAGTTACCTAAAGAAGAAGACTTCGAGAAAAACATTGATGCAAAATGTGAATTATTTGTGGAAGTTACTGGCGAAATGGTGATGATAGAGCTCTCCCCTGTCCCCAGACAGACGTAACGCCCACCTTCAAATTGAGGGTAGGGCAGGAGTGCGTTTATTAGCCAGCCTACCTTTTAAACCAGGTGCCAATGACAGAACGCCCCACGTTTCCCCCTTTTGCCTTCTCCCTACAACCTCGTCGCGTCGCACCTTAAGCACACGTCACACTCACTTGAATACAAATAGGATCCGGCAGGGAGTTTACAAACACAAGTCCGATTCTGTGAAAAAAATGCAGTTAGGGCGAGTTCTCATTTTTCCTTAGGTATGTACGGCATTTCCTTACCTAAATATACTGAATCCCTGCGTTCTGGCGACTTCTTTCGTTTTTACAATCTTTATTACAAACTTTGTTTTAACATGCAATGTTCGTATGTAAGTAAGTTGTCCGTCTTAAAACTTAAAAACCATTTTTAACACGCTTTTATTAGGTCGACCTGTATGTAACTAACTATGTAATGGAATCTAAGGTAACTAATTTAACCATCTTCCAAGGATCGTAGCGTCATGAAAATTGGCAGCTGTATATAATTCTGATGGCAATACAATAATATGGTACTGTCGAACTGATCTGATGATGGATTCGGAAGATATGAACTGGAACTTCATGATGGAACACCGTATCATAGCTGTGTTTGGACTTGTTAGAAAAGTCTTGGAATGAACTTTGACCACGATTAGGTTTCAAGGTCTGATGATGAAGCCGGAAGATAGGCACTGGCATTCCATGATGGAATATTGTATCATAGCTGTGTTTGGACTTGTTAGAAAGGTCTTGTAATGAACTTTGACCACGATTAAGTTTCAAGGTCTGATAATGAAGCGGTCATTTATAAAAGCGTGTTTTTAGTGTTTTTTTTTAACTATTAATTTATTCAACCACTTGCTGGTATCCGATTGAGCTGAACTTTGGCATACTTATGTAAGTTCGGTGTCAATGCAATATTATGGTACCATGGAGCTGATTTGATGATGGAGCCGGGATGTAGAGACTGGAACTCCCTGATGGAAAGTGCTAAGATAGTCGAGTTTGGGCTTGTTTGTTTTGTTGTATTGAGTACTTTCCATTACACATGTTGACGAGGGTCTGAAGATGGAGCCGGAAGATTGCCACTGGAAATCCCTGACGGAAAGTGCTAAGCTAGTCGTGTTTAAGCTCGTTTGTTTTATTGTCTTGGGTCTTTTCCATTACACATGATGACGATAATCTGAAGATAGAGTCGAAAGATTGCCACTGGAACTCTCTGATAAATGCCAACATAGTTGAAAATGTAGTGACAAAATGCATATATCCGTCTTCAGCTCAATTTTTTTTGCGCGTTCACAATACTTCTCCTTGTCGGATGTTAAGCCGGTAAAGTAATATTGTTTGTTGACTGTTGGCCCTTCTGAAGCTGAGAAAGAAATTTGGAGTGATCAACACCCGATAATGAGAACGATACCCAGAACTGAGACGTTCGTGTGGAACGTTATTCCGAATCAAGAACAGTTTATATTCAATCTAAGAATATCGCGTTTATTTGACATTATAAATACGATAAAAACGAATTTACAGCGTTACGTTTGTAGCACCCAACGTTTCGGCAATGTTGCAACCGCCGTTGTCCTGGATAGACTGAAACGCTGTCAATCCGTTGTTCCGCGGGTAGGCAGCAAACCGCTGCCACTGCGCAGGTTATAACGGTGGTGGGTTGCGACAACGTCGGGTGCTATTAGACAGTAAAAATCGTTTTTATCTTATTTATAACGAGAACACAAGTTACAACAACAGTGTAATACGATCTTCATGCGAGGTGGCATCGCGCGACTGACTAGGCCTGCGGCCATTGCGTACTACTCTTTTCCAGGAGACACCACCCAACACTTCGCATTGCACACCTCAGCAACCTCCCACCTCCTCCCTCTCACACACCGCCAGCGTTGAGGCGCTCTAAGGGTTACCATAAGTAAAGAATTTTATGGAGAATAATTTATAATGACCATGAACATTTTATTTTTCCAAATTTTCATGTTTCTATGATCAAATAACATTTATATTAAATTAAATAACACGATTTTAAAATTTTATTGTTATTATCAAAATTACGCATTTTAAATTATATTTTTTTCTGTTTTATATGCAGATTTTGGTTTAGATTTTTTTTGTATTATTGGTGAATTATTTTTATTTGATTTTTGTCCTATAGGTTTGATATCGATTTAATCCTGTCTGTTTCAGTTATTTCATTTTATATCTTTTCTAAAACATATTGTTTCAGGCCGTTTCAATGTACATATAGTGACTCTGGACGTGGCCGTAGATGATTGAAAGTAGATGAAGAATTCTTAGCTTACTACCTCAGAGTCCTATTAGGTTGTCCTTGCATCTCGACGTATACAGAGAGTAGAGAAACACAATATGAATATTTGAACAGTTTTAATAAAGATTAAAAGCTAATCAGAGAGACGACTTACCTACCGAAGCGGATGTTTTGACAGAAGTGACCAAAGAGAATTAATTAATTACATCGAGCTCTATATATATGTATATAATCGTGAACCGTGTGAACTAATCCAGGTAGTGGGGCTAAATTACGTTAATAAAATGCTGCTAAATATGAAAGACGCGAATTGAATGATTCTTTGAATTATATTAGTCATTACTGTGTGAATACAAAATTGCATTTTATAGTGAGAATTATACATTGTCATTTAATATTCTTTGTATCGTTGGTAAGTCCCTACATACATTTATACATTTCAGTGTGTTAATATCGAATGATTGTCATTATTTTGTTTCTTTCTAATTTGATGTTATTATAATTAATATCATTTGTTAGATATTATAGGTGAGCCAGCGGAATAACATATAAATTACTTAGATGTTACAAACTTATCAAATAAGTAAAATTGTCAAACTGTTACGATAACAGGAAATTATGAGAGACGTAATGAGATAACAGTGATTTATGAGAGATGCATTATCACCAAGAAATATATTGGACAAAAAATATATTTCTTTTTCTAATTCTAAAATGTTCTTCGCCTGATATCTATAGAGTTATAGAAATATTTAATTGGGTATTAGGCCTGGGCCTTAAATTCCAACATATGATCTGACTATTCCGTATATCATCGGTCATCGATTTTATTTTTTCAATTAATATTCAGATACAATCAGTCCATGTGCTTCTTGGTGACGTAACCAATTTTTTGTAGGTTTTGAATGATTCTTCAAGAGAAAACATTATTTATCAGAAAATAATGCTGAAAAATTAAAAATACAAAGAATGTGCAAAATATTACTTTCGACGAGTATCAGTATCAATTTATATATTCAGAATATGCAATAAAATCATGTAGTAATAATCACTTAAAGCCGGTTATCGTATATTAGAATTCGTCATCTGCGCATAATAGATAGATATATAGATAGATAGATAGATAGATAGAGATTCTTTATTGCACATTTTTTTTAAAACATACAAAAGGCGGACTTATTGCCTGACATACAATCTCTTACAGCCAACCTTCGTGGAAGTGTAAAAATTTAGGTGGCAGGAGATAAATAAAAAAATTACAAAAAAAAAGAAAAACTTATTACATAACATAAATTAATCAAGTAACAAAAACGCCATTTTTTTAAATTAATTATATTGACATAAAATTAATAAAATAGAATAATAGTTTGATTCAACAATATTTATATTAAACATCATTATAACAAGTTCCTGGTAGAATGCATCTAACTACAATAGGAAAAAGTAAAGTTCATATGGTCACAAGTTAGGTAGCTACTAAATCAAAGCAATAGTGGCGTTGACTAAAGTTGGCTTTACACTCTAGATAAATTAAATAAATGAAAAAAAAACAGAACTATTTCCATGTCCATAGGTCAGAACTATTTCCATGTCCATATAAAATTAGTAATTATCAAAAAATATTAATAGTCAGCATAGGTAGGTTAATAGTCAGCTTAGAACATTCTGTAGAATGGTAACCCTAGAAAGTAGCAGTGCCGCCGTGACTGCAGCTCTCTGTATCCGGGGCTGTTATCGCGCTGGATGAGGCTAATTTCTCGCCACTGAACCCTCTCGACTCGCGACGCACCCTTCAAAGGGAGGGTGGCCGAGCCGATGGGATGTGTAATGCATGCGTACGTGGCTGCTATTTTCAGTACGACTACATTATAATTAAACCAGCCGTCACGTTACCATTGAAAAAACGGCCAAAAACCATTTTGTAAAAATACCGCGATCTACTCGTATATACATATAACGTTTTTTTTACAGGGTTTGTTTTTCAAATTGGCAACACTTAGCGACAGTCAATTTGTCAGCTAACAGCTTTTTGTATGCAAACTTCCGCCACCTCCATTACATAAATAGATGGAAGGGTCAGGATTTCTAAGAACCTGAAAAAATCTCTCGCAAGGGTGTCTGGGGAAGCACGTGCAACACAACGGACCGCCTGCTTTGGCAGAACATAACCCGCTGGCAATCTGCGGACAATCCCAGATCTCCGTCCCATCGCCATCAGAAGATAGTGAACGTATGCAAAGCAGCATTGTTGAAGGGTCTCTGAAGTGATCGTTGGGGCGAGGCACTATAAATCAAAACATGCACGACTGAATATGTAGACGTTCTAAGTAGTCCGGAGTTAAGATCTACTGAGGAAATTAGTTGTCTATAACACAATACATTCGAATCGAGGTTAGCGACATTTCAGAGGTAAAATTGCATAATATGTGTCTTGTCAATGTTGACGAGTCCGTCTGCAGAAAATCCCGCAAAACAGTCGTCGTCTTGGAGGAACATGTCTCCAATGCAGTGTTACTGGAAATAATTCCAGCTTGTCTCTCCAGAACAGTCAGACTAATGATATTGATTCTTTCAAGACTAGAAATATTTTAATTTATATAATTTATTTATTTAATTTGTAATTCACAATCATTTACAGTAAACCAGACATTAAAATAAATCCTAGACAAAGTGCAGTAGCAAAAAACTGATAACGTGATATGCCAAAAACTGTTGCCAGTGATCACATTTTAATATCACTTAACTAAGCTATATCCCTTTTCTAAGGCGTACATTTAAATTGTTGAAAATATATGTTGAGTCTAAATAAAAACAAAGTAATGAAAAGAACATAATAAAATTGACAGAATGTATACATTAATAGCATCATTAATTCTTATAAGCTGGACAAACAAAGAAAAATTTAAAATATTGAACGTTAACCATAATCCATAGCCTTGATACACGCAAAATTCAATTAACGCACGAGTGAGACTCACCAGAGCTGCAAAGAATGACGATATGATAGTGCCAAGAACTCGTACGACTTTCGGACAGAGACATTTCAAATTCATAGCACCGAGAATGTACAACTACCTGCCTGATGTCGTTAAACGCAATGAAGCCAAAAACAAATTTAAAAAATCGGTTTTTAGGTGGCTTATTACAGAAGGCAGGGAAAACATCAATGGAATGTTGAATATTGTATATTATTTTTTTTAATATTAATTTTTCGCATTATTCTTCAATTTTAGACATATATTTTTACTTTCAAACATATATATATATATATATATATATATATATATATATATATATATATATATATATATATATATATATATATATATATATATATATATATATATCTTAATATATATAAATTACGTGTCACGTTGTTTGTCCGCGATGGACTCCTAAACTACTTAACCGATTTGAATCAAATTTGCACACAATGTGCAGTTTGATCCAACTTGAAAGATAGGATAGCTTACGTCTTAATTTATAGTCGCGATATTATTTTATTGCAATGTCTATTATTTGACATTCGCAATTATCTGTTAGTTCCAAACGATTTTAACAGATGGCGTTATCTATTGAGTAATCCATAGATGGCGCTGCTATGTTAAACCTACAAACGTCATAGTCGGCCAAGCGTTATTCTAAATTCAAAATATTGTGAAGGTAATACAGTGAAATTATTCCTGCTTCTTAATTATTTGTGCTTCATTGTTCAAAACTCTTTAATTAAAATATATACATGTAAGTATTATCACATAGTTATAAAAGTGGAATAACTGCAGTATAGGAACCTCTCTCCAATTTTTTTCATTTTAATGCTAAATCTGGAAGAAAATTGTGTCGGTCGCTATAAATAAGCGAGATATAGGCATTCAAAGTTTAAATTTTAAAAACAGGCCAAAATAATATAATATAAAAATGGATGTTGGTATATCTGTATGCCCGTCTGTCCGAGTTTAATAGACTCCGAAACCGTTTGACCGATCACCATGAAAGTTGGCATATATATGTATTTTTTCATGGTTAAGGTTTTTATATATATCCGCTTTGTTGCAACTTTCAACTAGACGGCGCTGCAGCACACCAACTTCTATACTGCTCAACCGATCGCCATGAAAATTGGTATACATTGGTATTTGAGAACAGATATAACACGGGCAACGCCGGGTAATACCACTCGTATATATATATATATATATATATATATATATATATATATATATATATATATATATATATATATATATATATATATATATATTTACTTTTACTCTACACGTTAATAATTATTATCAAAGTAATAGAATTTCTACAAAATTTTAATTGTTTTAATTTTTATTTTATTTTTTTTATATCATAATTATTTAGTAATTTGATTAGATACATCTAAACAATATTTTATAAAGTCTCCCTTAGAACAGGCCCAGGCCTAGTTAGGCGACTTTTATTCATTACTCTATCTCCTCAAGAATCAGTTTTTTGCTAACGTCTCATATATATATATATATATATATATATATATATATATATATATATATATATATATATATATATATATATATATATATATATATATATATATATATATATATATATATATATATATATATATATATATATATATATATATATATATATATATATATATATATATATATATATATATATATATATATATATATATATATATATATATATATATATATATATATATATATACACACAACGTGATATGGTAAACTGTACAAACGAACTTGTGTAATACTATAAATAAATAAATCATAACAAATAAAAATGATGTACAAATAGATAGTATTTAAATAATCATAATTGCTTAAACATAGAGTAATATAACCATACTTACACTAAGAACACTGATTCTTACATTGCCATTTTTTATTACGGTTTTATTACAGAATAACGATGTTTTAATCGTAATTTTGTTGCGTTACAAGAAATTTTGTTGAAACTCCATTACTCGATTATATGTATCAACATTTTCCGTACGGTTAATGCGAAAATACCAGTATACTGTAGTTTCAATATGTTTCATCTGTCCAACTATAACCGTACGTATACTACTACATGCTGTCATGTTAGAAGCGAGATCCCAAGATCGCCACGTAATGAAATCGATTTCGCTCCCGCTACACACTATAGCTAAAGTTATGAAGTCTGAATTGGTATATAAATTAGTTCTAGGATGATTATTATTATGCGACATATGCTCCTAGTATTCTTATTATTATGGGTGACCAGATCAAAACGGTGCTCATTTTGGGCGACCAGACCAAAAACGAAACGAATTTTTGATTAAATCACCCTGCTAAATAAACTCTTGGAGATCCATATATTAATGTTTATTTCTCTTTCTTTGCAGGTAAGCAAAACATACTAAACAAAGACATGTTTATTATCCTTTATACTGGAGCAGAGTGGAAGAATGTCGACTTTCGGGATGCGGTGAGAATATTTAGTTTTGATGATGTTTTAAAGAACGGTAATATGATACAGGTTATGTTTTTATGGTAATTGTATGTATTTCGAACTAAGTCGATTTGTTACACTTATCGAATTGTGTGTAAAACTCGTAGGGATCACGGGAAAAATACCGGGACAATAGAAGCTGGGACACAATCGAAACAGTGGACAAAACAACTACAAATTTAATGTTCCACGTCCAAACGATTATCTGAGGTGAGGCGTCGTGAGACATTCCGTCTCATCGTTCGTCACTTTCAATATTGGAAAGTTACTGTCTCTCTAATAAAATTGACCTTAATCCATCCAAGTGCACCGTTGTCACCTACACCCGTAAAAAGCTATTAACTCTACCCTCATACTCATTAAAGTTTCAGACCTTACAGAGATGCAGCGTGGTTAAAGATCTTGGTGTCATTCATGATTCTCATCTACTGTTCGATAATCACGTTCAATTTATTATTTCTAAAGCTTCCAAAGCTTTAGGTTTTGTCATGAGGAGTGCAGCTTGCTTTCGCCGTGCTAAAACTTTCAAGATCCTTTACTGCACTTTTGTCAGACGCATCTTGGAATATGCATCTCAGGTATGGAACCCTTGTTATGCTAAATATATAAATAGAATCGAGCGCATTCAAATTAAATTCGTGAAATATTTCTGCTTCCGTCTGAAAATCCCATACAGCTCATCTAACTATTTCAATTTATGCAATAAATTTTATACCCTCCCCTTGATTAAGCGGCGTGAAACCGCGGACTTAACCTTCTTGATAAAAATCACCTCTAATTATATTAACTGTCCCGACTTACTAAATAGAATTAATCTCCGTGTTCCTTCCAAACTCAATAGATTTAACCCTGCTCTTCATGTTCCTCATGCAGGTACCAACTCTAGGCAAAATTCATTTCTGTGGCGAACAAGTGACAATTTCAACGATTTGACTAAACGCTTTGACTTTGATCTATTCTGTACGAGTATTAACTCAGCTAGGCAGCGGCTGAACAGTGAATTCTTTAGCATTAATTGTTGAATAATTTTGGTGTATTTTTAGTCGATAGCTTTAATTGAAAGGTCACATATGTTTCTACAACGTTACTTAAACGTGAAAATCTTTAATTGGCTCTCTGTTATCCTACTCCGGCTTTTTGTTAAATTATAATTAGCTGTTGGTTTTCCTAAAAATAAATAAATTAATTAATTAATATATAGATGCCAGTATCCACAGTTTTAGGGAAACATTATTTGTTTATTTGATTACCTTAACGAATTGACAAAGCATATGTCTCTTACTAATATATTCATATTAGTTAGTATTTAGTTAAATTTATTCATATTGATTTTAAAAAATGAACACGGCAGATATGGGCATCTGTGTATTGCTTCCGCCCAACTAAGTTCCAAGACTTGTACGAAGGCAGCGAGCTCACTATTTTTTATGTTTATATATTCGGCAACTTAAAAAACATTTATAATACCATAACCATTACAAATAAGTTATAATTAATGATAACTATCTAATAATCACAATAGAAAATAATAATAACAGAATTCGAAAAATCATCGTGTTAAATTAAATAAAATGTTAAACTAAAATTAAATAATAAATAATCAATAAAAGGATAATATTTTAAGGATATTCCGGGATGGATATTTTGCCAGGTGTTATGTTTCAAAACCAGGAATCATCTTTAGCTTTGTAAGAAGACTTATGGCAAATACATGTTTAGTTCTTTGTCTATTGAATATGCTGAGAGCTATATACACAACATTCCTCCTTCCAAAAGTGGGCTGCATTCGGGGGCGTCGAAATGAATAGCTTGAGATATCTTGAGTTTGCTGGGTTTTTGTTGCGTTATCTATATTTTTTGATACTGACAGAGCACCGCTTTCACCTAAAGTTGTGGTACATATTATCTCCAAGGCGTTCTCTTTATATTTTTAATTATAAGTTTTTGGGCCCTGTTCAAGTGCGCCATATAAAATATTTTGTCATTTATATATACAACAATAGGTTTTGGCCAAAACCTAGGTTGGAATCTAATAACGGAATTGCATTTTCCATTCTGTCGATCGAATGCAATAACAAGACACACACATACACACACACACACACACACACACTCTCTCTCTCTCTCTCTCTCTCTCTCTCTCACACACACACACACACACACACGCACACACACCCTCACACACATGTTACACACACGCACACACACACACACACACACATGTTACACGCACATATACATACATATAAACACGGCATAGTAGGGTTGGTTGTAAGAGATTGTCATATGACAATAAACCCGCCCATTGTGAAATTTCACAATAAAGAGTAGAAACAAACAAACAAACTTTAGTAAACATTATGTTATTCAAATCTATTTTTTTAAAATTCTAGAATGCCTTGAATAAGAATTGAACAAAGAACAATTAAGGAAGATAGATAAGAGTGAGTCGATTTTACTGTTAGACAAAAGAAACAAGGAAGTTATTGTCGATAATAAATCTATATACGCTCTTTATTGTTTAAAATTGATATTTCTATGAAAGTGATATTTCTGTTATTACATCATTAAATCCTATTAAGAGAAGGCCGAAATCTCTGCGACATAGTGATCCTGGAACCCTCACTCTCAGTCCCCCTCTGGCGAGGTTTAATATTTCATTTGTATGGGGTTAAATAGAGCGTCCCTTCCGGCGCACCTGGTGACGTAGGCAAAGCGGGGAGTTGTTGATTTAGATGCGTCGCCGGGGCATGAAGTCCATACGAATTTTCGCATTATTACTAGACGGAAGAGTTTATTAGATAGATAGATAGATAGATCTCTATAGGTTAGCTCTAAAATATTGCCTGCAGGCAATAAGCTCGCCTTTTCGTACGAATAAAGCGTTTTATTATTATTATCTTTATAGCATAACTGCAAGTTGAAACGACAGATGTTTTGGTACACAATAGTTCGATATAGTTTGACCAAAGGGCGTACAATTTTAAGTACAGGCCCAGATTACGAGTATTGCATTTATTGAACACCAATGCACTGAAATCAAAAAAGGAGAAAAAAGGAGGACCTTTTTGGTTTCTGAGCATCTGAGCATGTGAACGAGGTTCCGAGATATTTGGCGCGGCCGATACACGCTTTATACTACAGGACACTCTTTGTGCTTATTACTTATTATATGTATTCCTTGTTGTATGGCTGCAACACATGTATAGAGTAGTAGAGTAATTACACTTATAACAATTAATGTTTTTATTTATGGCATTATTAATTTAAACTGACGTATTTGAGATTTAATTACACTATATAAATTGATGATTTCTAAATATAATTTTATTTTTATTTTTGTGAATTTATTTTGTATATTATTAATACATATTAATATTTATTAATACATATATAAATATATATTTATTTTTATCATGTTTTAAAATAAAATATTAGGTTATTGACAATTTTCATGACATTTTCTTACGAATTTTAAATTAGGTAATTAAGATATTTCTGTTACATTATGTATGATTTTGTTTATTTATATAAATATAATGTTATAGATTTCTTAGGATAATTAAAATAAATTGTCTACCTTGGAACAGGCGACAGCCTAGTTAGGTTAAGACTTTTGTATATTGAATGTACTCATAATTTGAAATCAATAAATAATTTGTAATTTGTAAATTTTTATCCAGTCAAAAATTAGCAATCAAATTTTATCAAAACTCCATAAGGAGTATAATAGAGTCTCGTAATCACTATATAAAACTGCGTCAACCCTCCAACCGCCGGCGACGCGTTTAGCTCCTTCTCGTTTAGCGCTTATAGCGTTCCATATGTTTTCTGGGTAATGTCTGCGTCAGGAGACGCTTTTCCACCGTCAAAATATATGACAGTATTTTCACGTTCACAAATTACACTTGCGAATCGCAGCGACTGGATTTTACTATTAATATAGTTTGTCCCCTTTAAACAGACAAAAATGACTAAGTCGTGCCGCTTCGCATAATTTACATTCAGTTGTGCGCAGTCTATCCGTTCAGTTGTTGCGACCATATTTACATCTTCTGATGAGTTAGACGTCGATGAATCAAAAAAAAAAAAATGGGCATCAGAATCAGAATCAGAGATGGGAAGTGAATTTGAATAGATTTTCAATGAAAGTGATGAGGATCCGAGAACGACGTGGATCTAGCGTCGCCGTTTGGAATAAAGTCGATATGAATAATATGACGGCTGTTCCTTCAGCATTTCCTTTCACTCCAACTCTGAAAGTAAAGGCAACAAAGCCTGTTCAATGATATACAAACGAAAATATTTAAAATAGCCACTGAAATCTCCCCGCGAATTTGTACGAAAAATCGCGTGCAACTGGAGGGTTAAGAGTTTAATAATCAAAACAATATTAAAATAGTCTAAGAAATAATTAAAAAAATAAAACCAAAAATTGTATGACAAAAAATATATTAACCCGTTGAGTATGAGTCAACCAAATCTAGTCGCGAAACAATTATCCGTTCAGTACGAGTCGACCAAATCTGGTCGCGCGTTTTTTTCACTTCTTTGACGTTCTCATATTTATTCATAATTATCTAATTGTTTTACAAAATGATATTTCAATATTCTTTATTCGAAATTTCAATGCAATCATTGTGCAGTTGTTCTTTTTATGATTGGTGTAGTAGTTTCGTAGTTATAGTACTTTAAGTCGATGTCGCCGAAAATCCTGCAAAAGAGACAGATGCATCCATGAAAATACCCATTTACTCCAAGGGTTAAAAAAACAATAAAATAACCAAGAAATTAGAAATATGCCTCACATACAATATCGTATTGAGCAGTAGTACTAATATGTAAAAACAAATAAAAAATGTTCAATAAGAAAAATGGCTTCTTGACGATATAGGTCATTCAAGGACAGAGAATGATCTTCTGCAAATCATCTCCTAAAAATAATATACCTGCATAAATGCGATATAAGATAATAAACATGTGTGTATATGTGTGTATATATGTATATGTGTATCTATGAATATATTTATATATGTGTGTATTTAAGTATATGTATCTATATATGTGTATATGTATGTGTATGAGTACCTACGTCAGTTATGCTTCTCCACCCAAGTCTGAAAATAAATCATATGCCCAGATACAGGCTATATTCGGCCCAGTTGGGTATGCGCTGAGCATGGTCATGTGAATGTGGGTCGTTGTTTACTTCGCATCATTACTTGGTAAGGCCATTTAATGAATTCCGGATGTTATGTTTCAAATAAATAAATAAAAAATAAAAAAGTATGTGCCTTGAGTGTGATTAAATATCACCAAGTTATTATATATATTTTTAATTTCTTTTGTATAAATACAGTACAGTGCGAATTAATTGGAACAAAGAATAGTTTTCTTCGAAAGGTGCAAGTTTCCGGGCCATTCGAGTACAGTAATGTGGTTCTGTGAAAAAACTGTTTCACTTTTTTTAAAGAATGGCATGGCGCGAGATCCTGATGAAAATACCATCGTTGGAAGGATAGACCTTGTGGAGCTCCCGTATCATATGGTTTTGATAAGATGTCAATATATTGATCCGAATTCAAATTCGGTGATATTCAATCACACTCAAGACAAGCAGTAAGGATTTCAGTGACAACATACGACAGCGAAAATAAACGCATCTGTTTTTACCGTACACTGAAAACCACACGCATTATGTTTGTACAAATACGCCAACTGCACGCACCGCACAAGAAAGACGTTTAGGTAAACCGCAACGTGTAAACGGTCTGCTACGAATATAGTCAACGAAATATTATTTAACGAAAGTGTCGTTAGCACATTGGTACTTTTTTCACAACGATCGAGACCTTTTTCACACCTATCGTTGAATGTCTAATGGCTTGATATGGTTAGACTAAATCGCCTTGATCGCCTTAATATTAATTATTTATAGGTACATATCAATTTTAAAGCAAAACCCTAATAGTAACATTTTCTTCCGAATCTTTCAATGACAGCTGCATAAGCAATAGCATTAATTCAAGTGATAGAATAAAGTGAAAGCTTTGACTGAACTGAAAATAATAATGCGAACGCAATGATCATTAACTTGGTAAGTAGCTAAACGATTAGGACTATTAATTAGTGAAACCCTAACAGTTCCATTTCGAAATCATTAGTAATTAGTGTGTATTTTAATATATTTGTATGAAGTACACATTTTACAATTATTGTTATAATTGTAAAATCGAAATCGGTAATCACCGAATTTAACATGGTAAGTAGCTGACCGTTTAAGACTATTAATTAGTGTAACAGTTACAGTTCGATTTTGAAATCATCAGTATTTAGTGCGTATTTTAATATATCTGTCTGAAATACACATTTTACAATTATTGTTAGGTACCTATACTGCAATATTTAATGTGATCGTTGGTGGTATAAAGTTCAAGATGTTATGATCGAACCCGGTGCAGCGGTCAGTTTGTGCCTTTAAAGCGTTTGTTAGGTTCCACGCAGGTAGAATCGATCTCCTTAGTAAAATAGACGGTTACAACTTGTTGGGAATCACTGTTTATTTTATGACATTTTAATGACACTTTTGTCAAATAATATTTCGTAGACTATACTCTACTCGGTTTTCCATCCGATTTGATCAGTATCGGCTCTTCCGTATCCTTTTGGCATTTTACCGTCTTTCCGTCCGTTTGTGCTCCTAATTGGAACTGCGTTTATTACCCTCCTACCACAATCCTGAATAGAAGTACTGTTGGAGCAGTAGTACGCGCACGTTCGCCTTTTTACCGGGGAAAAGTTACGCGATAAATCTGCCCTTTCGGACGGGGCGCAATAAGGGAGGCTTTGCCATTTTCGACGGACGTCACCGGATGCTACGTATTCGCTGTGCGAGATTCCATATCTGCGAGAACTCACACCCGAATTTATAGTCTAGTACCGGTTCGGTACTTAAATAATGCTCAGCTAAGCATTACCTAAGTACTGTGCGATACTTAAGTATTGAATGTGTTCGATAGACGAGAAATGCAAGCCAAATCCGTGCAAGTATGGCTCAAGTATTCGGGAATTTATCCGTATCGAGCGGCAATACTGTCAAACGTATCGGTCGTTACATGTGGAATCTTTTTCACCGACTTCAAAAAAGGAGGAGGTTATCAATTCGGTTGTATTTTTTTAATGCTTGTTATCTCAGAACTCTGCCATTTATGAACCGATTAGAAAAAATCTATTTTTATTTGAAAGAATATACTTACAGGTTGGTCCCATTTTTATTAAAATCCTGTTCTGATGATGGGATCCATGAGGAATTGAGGGAACTCCTCAAATATTATCGTATGAAATTGAAAATTTACATGTTGGTTCATTTCCGATGACAATTCATTTATTTTTATGGTAAGCATGACCTGATTCTACACCCTGGGATGGCTCCCGACGAGAGAACTCCTCAACGGCCAACACCACAGACCCCAAATTTTGTATACTCATTCAGTTATGATAGCCCGTTCTAAGTTTTATCATGACATAGCTGCTGCACCCAGGGTTGGCTCCCGACGATGGAACTTCTCAACGGTCAACAGCACAGACACAAAATTTTGTATATGTATTCGATTACGACAGCCCGTTCTAAGTTTCACCGTGGATTGCGGCAACTAGGGTTGTCGACTACAACGGGCGAGCCCTTTATCTCCCTGAAGTGAGCGCAGAAGACATGAGGACAAAACAGTCCACCATTTAGCTACGCCACAAGCCCGTAAAAGGCCAACGCATTAACCGCGAGATAGCCAGGAGTGTTACCCGGCGGGCCTACACTCACGCCCTTACTTCCAATTGTGACCAGATTACTCCAGTCTCTCGATTGGTTACGAGTTCGAGGTCGCTTGCGCGGTCCTCTCCCTTACGAAGCAATGAAACTACCCGAATCTACCGCGGATCACAGCGTCCTTTGCCCGGCTGTTCACCCAGGATCAGGTAGCCGATGGTCGTTTCAAGAGCAGTCGCCGTAAGGTCCGCAGCCACCCCCGCTCTATAGGAAACAGTACTGCTTCCAGACTCCCCCGACTCTTACACAGAGTGCACAGTTGGCTTACGCCGCACGGTGCGCAGACCGTCCAGGAGCGCCAGAAGGTTGATTCCCAGGGGAAACTAACCATAAGGCCAGAGTCCTACCCAGGCTCGCACTTCATGCGTGAAGGCCGTCGGATAGGTGTTGACCCGTGAGTGTGACCAACCCTGAACAGAATGGGTCTTCGTGGCCAACTCAGCAAGGGCCCATTAACTCCCCGTGGATTGCGGCACCCAGGGTTGGCTTCCAATGAGGGAACTCCTCAACGGTCAACAGCACAGACATGAAATTTTGTATACGCATTCAATTATGATAACCCGTTCTAAGTATCACCATGACATGGCTGCTGCACTTATAAAAAAAATGGAGCCGGTTTCTCTTTTTGTTAAAATTTTGTCTATTATATTATTTTTTTATATATTTATTTGTTATTTTATAAACCGCTTGGAAATAAGTTTGATTGTTTACTGTTTTGTTGATAATGTAAAACTATTTATGTCCACTGAAATTGCTGTGGCCTGCGAGCTCTTTCAGCATGACACTAAAGCAGTTTATCCATAGAGCCAGGCTCGGAACCTGCATTTTAATAATCTTGAGTGATGACCTACACCTACGTCGTCTGCATACCTTATGTGTTGTTTACCTATCGCTGGGTTTTTGTTACCTAGAGTTCCTGAAATCATAATTCTGGGAATTTTCTTCAGTCCTCAGCTACACTTAAGGGAGCACATACGCTGACTAACCGACTCCCAATTAAAAGTTCTCGAGTTTGTAATACGATAATCCAAGTGTGATTGTAATGTGTCGCAATGTTGTAATATTTCGCGAAAAACAACGATTTCAAATATGTCTTTATCTTGTAGCCGCAGAATATATTATGTTCATGCGAATAATTGTCGAATTATATCTATATTATATATATTTTTAAGACACGGCTGCTATTAGACAAACTTTACTAAATAGGTGAGGCAGTATAATCCACATAGGCCTGTGCCCTTTTTAATTTTTATTTTATTATTGATTAGTTAAGCACTTAACTTCTTTCTGCTCCACTACTAGTTTTAATCAATAGTTAGTAATTACTTAATTATATGTTATGGATAAATAAAATTTTAAAAATAACAAAATAAAATAAATGTTTTTTTCCAGTAGGCGATCATATAATTACTTCGATCTTTTAGATAAGCTTTATACTTCTTGACATTTGGATGGCGAGCGCTTTGTTCATAATGTGGATTGGTTTAGCCGAGCGCTCGCAGCGAAACGTCAAATATTTTTATGTCATTATAATCTTATCCAATTCAGTTTTTATGATTTATTAAATATTAAACCTTAAGTAGTGAAAGGGGAGTTGTTTTTAAAAGAATACCTCTCTGTTTAACATTATTGATTCGTAACTCAGCGACTATGTTAATCGATTTCTGACGGAATAAAAAGACGAAGTCAGTTGAACGCACATATTTTGATCCAGTCTGACTTCTGCAGTCTGTAATTTGAGTAGCGATAAAAAAGCGAGCGAACGGCCGTTACAGTGCGATCTCGTTGGCGACAGTGTTCGTAATGCCTTATAAAACGATTACCGCTTTTTAATAGTTGAACGCGATCCAATCGCGAGAGTATTCTTGTATTAGTAGGTACTGCAGGTCTTCTGACGCATTATTCAGCCTTCACTTTCCTAAAAGCATTGATTATATATGGCATTAAGATAGCTCAACTTCATAGTACGATGTGGCAACCCTTTTATTACAGCTAAATGCAGGTGGCACTGATAGCATTGATAGCTAAACTAATCGCAATTTATTTCACTTTAATAACATTGATAATTACCGTTTCTTTATAAACAACTGATTGATTATAAAAACCCAACAATTCAATAATAACAATGATAACATTTAGGTAATTAATACTGATATTTATCGCCTTTTTTATAGGCCGATTACATCACAGAAATAATACAGATAGATAGCATGCCATCTATTAGTCAAAGTGTGTAATTGTGAAGTATTGAAACCTGTATTCCAAAATAAAAATTGACATCATATCGTATAGGCGTGCTTAGAGCGCCATCAATAGTGCGCCGCCAAGCCCGTCATACTGTTATACGACGAAAGTCGCCATATTGAACATAACAATAGAATCGAAGACTATTGCGGTTGTTTGAAATTATAAATTAGATAATACGATTTTACCACGTGAATGTTGTTACAAACATGTGTTACAGGTGTTACAGGATGTTACAAATTTCACGCGGTAAATTCGTCTTTATCTTATTTATAATAATAGAAAATTAAACGCTTTTTCGGGAACTATTAAGTGCCATCTACGCGTTGCGTTTCGTAGTAAAATCCCGGTTGCCAAATTGTACTACGACTTTGAGTATTCTAATACGTTATATAATCAATTCTAATAGGTAGTATGAAAGCGAAGACTATCGTGGATGTTTGACATTATAAATAAGATGTTTCGTCGATGTTGCACCCGCCGTTTTAAAGGGTAGATTGAATAGCTGAAGAGCTCTTTAGGCTACCCTGACCAACGGCGGTTTGCAACATCGCCGCAATGCCGGTGCTACAAACTTTACACAGTAAATTCGTTTGTATGTTACTAATAGCACAGTATACCGAGATAACAGTTGACGCACTCTCAAGCGACAGGGGATTGCGGGGATAGGATGCGAGGGAAGTGAGCAGAGGGGTACGTCTCGACGAACGCCTTTGATTAGCGCTACGCGCGTGCCAGGTTTGACGAATTCCTCAATAGTTTGAACATCTGCGTTGGCGGAGTAGTAGACATGTGGCGGCCATTTGCGAGCCCTTGGACTCGAGACAAAGCTCGTTCGGTTTTAATGTTGCTCTAGGAGACGCTACTGTCTGATAAACTGTGCTAATAGGTAGTGTTCGTAACGCTGCGCTTCTGGCGTAGGATCTTGGTCTCGCCATAACTTGGCTTTGTCTAGGAGTGGCGTGTGCTGTGTAATTCGTCCTCTCCATGTACTCTTACGAGACGATATGTAGCTGCGCGTGTAATACGCCATTTAGTCCGCTACTAAATTAATACTGGCCGGCCGTTCTCGCGGTCCCGAATTCATAGTTCGTGCTCGAGCAGTCCGAGTGGCTTTTTATGCGGATTATTTATTGCAACGGCCATCGCGACCCTTGGAAATTGGAGGGGAAGCGAAGCCTGGATACTTAGTGGCAGAATTGCCTTTTGTCGATTGTTAGTCTTAGAAATTTTGTCGAAATTACATTTTCTAATTGTTCTGTTCCAATTTAGCAGCTAGCCAAGAGGATAACCAATTCTGTCGTCTTTCTCCTCAAGATCGTCCACCAAAATATGCAAGGCTTGAAAAATAAAACACTAGATGCCAGTTTAGAACTCGAAAACCTCAATGCAAGCATATTTTGTGTCAGCGAATCGTGGTTCCATGAAAGTGAAAAAAATACTGTAACTATCTCTGGATTCATACTAGCTAGCTGCTTTACAAGAGACCATCATATTAGGGGTGGATCTGCTATTTTTGTAAAATCGGGTGTATTATTTAAAAATCGTGAAGATATTTGCAAACTTTCCATTGAGATGGTAATCGAAATTAGCTGTATATATCTATCGGAGCTATCTGCATATGTTCTTTGCTTATATAGAAGTCCGGAGTCAGATTTTCACACCTTCTTAAATACCCTAGAGATAGTACTTGACAAGTTAGCTAGGGATTCATCCAAAATAATACTGTGTGCCGATTTTAACGTCAATTTTTTAGAAAAATCTAATAATGGCGATACTTTCATGGATCTTTGCTTGTCCTATAGTTTAATCAGAACTATAGACTTCCCTACGCGAACGACAGCTAGCAGCAGTAAATGCATAGATAATATATTTACTAACTCTGATAAATTTTCCGTTCAGCCAGTCAGCTGCGGACTATCGGATCATGGCGGACAAATGATTGCCATTAAGTATAGCAATGTAGTCAAGAAACTGGCACAGAATGTTAGCAGAAGAAAAGTAACGGCAAAAAACCTTAATATTTTCCAGACAGCCTTGACAGAAAATGATTTTATCGCTTCCACGAATGATCCTGATCATCTGTATGGTGAGTTCTTCAGATGGTATCTCGCTGCATTGGATAGCTCAATTCCCGCGAGGCAATCGACTCGGAAACTTTCAAAAACTTTTAATGACTGGGCAACACCGGGAATCAAGATACCCAAACAGCGGATGCTGCATCTGAATGAAATACAGAAAAATAGTAATGATACCATAGTTCTCGAATACATCAAAGCATACAAAAAGACATACAAAAAAGTAGTATGGTTTGCTAAGCAGAAATATTTAAAATATACTATAGATAATTCAGATAATAAAATCAAGGCTGCCTGGAATATTATTAAAAAAGAATGTACACGGAACCAAACGGGTAATAATTGCGTACGCCTCAACGTCAATGGCAGTAGTATAGATGATGCGACAACGGTTGCAGAACTTTTTAATGACTATTTCAGCTCTATACCCTTAAATACCAGCTGCCAGAATAAGGGAAATCACTCAGCTTTAGGCCTGCTTGAGGACTATCGTAATAAAAATCCAAATTCATTGTTATTCTCCCCCACCAATTCCTCCGAAATAATTAAAGTTGCTAAATCACTTAAAATGAAAAATTCAACAGACCTATGGAATATATCCACCAAAATCCTAAAGAGTTCTGTAACCGTAATCTCGCACAATCTATCTTTTATATTTAATCGATGCATGGAACATGGATTCTTTCCCACCGAAATGAAGATGGCCAAAGTAGTGCCGATATTTAAAAAAGGTTGCCCTGAAAACAGAGATAATTATCGACCGATATCGCTTTTACCAATTTTCAGCAAAATTTTTGAAAAATTACTTCTTATCCGACTTGTTAATTTCTTTGCTGAAAACCAAATCCTGTCTAAAAAACAATTTGGATTTCAAAAAAATCTCTCTACGCAAGATGCAATCGCCAGTCTAATTAAAAAAACACTACTTGGGCTAGACAATATGAAAAAAACCGTAGGCATTTTCTGTGACCTCTCTAAGGCTTTTGATTGCGTAGACCACTCAATTCTACTTGAAAAATTGGAATATTACGGCATTAGGAATAAGGAACTGCAACTCATGGAATCTTATTTGCAAGAACGCACTCAGATTACGCAAGTCGAAAATAGCAAGAGCGCGCCACAGAATATCCGCAAAGGTGTTCCTCAAGGATCGATACTTGGACCATTTCTCGTCCTCGTCTATATTAATGACATCCCAGAGTGCCTGAAATCCGTGGATGATGAAATCATTTTATTCGCCGATGATACTTCACTTCTTTTTAGCGATAAAAATAAAGACACAAAGAATAAAAGAAACAATAGACAGGCTTAGTATATGGTTCCAAGTTAATAAATTGTCACTAAACGTAAATAAATCAAAATCAATATGCTTCTCTTTGCGGACGTCTGATTATAACGAAATAGACGTATACTTTGGGTCTGACCAACTAGAAAATGTCTCCTCCGCGAAATTTCTCGGATTAGAAATCGATCAAAAATTACAATGGTCTGATCACTTAAATGATCTCAGTAAAAAATTATGCAGTGCCATATTCGCCATTAGAAAGATAAGAAGTTTATGCGGTTTTGAAGCAGCGAAATCCGTTGATTTTGCATATTTCCACTCCCTAATAACGTATGGCCTACTGTTTTGGGGAATGGCACCAAACTCAAAAAGAATTTTTCTCCTCCAAAAAAGAGCGGTACGCAGTTTATATAGAGTCTCACCAAGAAGTTCTTGTAAGCCGCTATTTGTAAAATCAGGAATAATGACTCTATTTTCTTCTTACATCTACCAAAATATTATGTACGCTCGTAGACACCTAACAGAAGCTCCGGTGAATAGTGATTTTCATCATCACGATACGAGGAATAAATCCAATCTCCACATAAACCGACAGCGACTTAGCAAAGTGCGAAACAGTTTTATTCACCAAAATTTGTCCTTCTATAATAAGATTCCAGAGCAAATGAAAAGCCTTGGAGAGGACCAATTTAAAAAGATAATTATACATAATTTGGTAAGAAACCCAATTTATGGTATAAGGGAGTTTGAAAATTCTGAGTTTATTTTCCATGTTGATGATTAATGAAATGCGTAAAGTTTTAAACATAATGGTATTATGATAGCTGACATTCTAATTTTCATATAATTAAATTCATTTTTAAAAAAAAATACGAAGGCATATTGCTGGATTGGCAATAAAATATATATTTTTTGATTATTCTACATAGAATTTACATTTCTATTTTAATATATTATTCTCCCTGACTCATCACATTAGCATATTTTGATTATTTGTATGTAGGTAATATTGAATATAATATTACAGCCATGACAACTATCACGATAGTTATGTTTATAATAACGAAATTTTTAGCATTTAATTTTGTGACGCATCCAAGTGTAGGAATGCCTATCTACTGGAGTAGTTGATTGTATTGTATTGTATAATGGGCCCAGTGCAGTTGGTCCATTATGACCCATGTGTTAGGGACGGCTCAACTCACAGGTCAGCACCCATCCGGTAGCCTCCAAGCAGAAGTGCGAGCCCGTGTTGAACTAGTTTCCCTGGGAATCGTCCTTCTGGCGCTTCCGGGCGGCGTCAGCCAATCGACTGTGCATTCCGACTGATAACCGGAGGCGTCTGGAAACGGCTTCCTTTCCTATAGAGCGGGGGTGGTTGTTAACCGTACGGCAACCGCTCTTGAAACGCCCAATCGGCTACCCGATAACAGGATGAACAGCCGTGCAAAGACGGCGCCGTGGTCCACGATAGATTCGGTAGACAGCGAATCACCGCTACGTAAGGGAGAGTACCGCGTAAGCGACCTCGAACTTGTAACCAGTCGGGTGACCGGAGAAGTCTGGCCATAACTGGTGCCGAGCGGTAAGGGTTGGTCTCTCTCGGGCTAGTTATCGGAGCTATATAGTGGATTGTCATTGTCTAAGTCTTCTACGCCCATCCCACTAATAGATGGCATTCTAATCTCTCATTATTATTTCTGTGATGTGATCAGCCTCTATGAAAATGCGATAGATGGCACTAATAATTAAATGTCTTGTTGATATCATTGGTTAAATTATTGGTTTTTTTTTAATCAGTCAGCCCTTTATATAAAAAAAACCATTTATTATCAATGTTATTATAAATGGCCAAATTAATTGCGGTTAGTAATCAGCACCACCTGCATTTCGCCGTTTCAAAAGGGTTTCCAAATCGCACTATGGAGTAAAGCAATCTAATACTACATATAACCAATGCTGGTAGCGAATGGTTTCGTGCAGCTTGGGCCATAAGATCCAATGTGTTCTCGGGTCGGCTTACGATTCAGCTCCCATTCAGTATCCTAATCGTGTGCGGAACTACCCCGGGAGGCACTTTGCGTCTCAGGCCTCACGGATAGTGGAACGGTTTCCCCTGGGGGATTGCCCTCCGGAGCTACTGGACGGTTTGCTCACCGTGCGGCGTCAGCCAATCGGTTGTATACTGTAGGAGTGTGGAGACTATGGAAATATTTTGTCTCCTAAGCAGCGGGGGTAAATGTTGGCCTGTTGTACCACTCTTGAAACGACATATAGGCGACCCGATCCCGAGTGGCATTACGGGAAAAGGACGCCCAGGTCCGCAATAAATCACATTAAATTACCGCTGTGCTACAATAGGTAGAGGCTGCCGGCGCAAGCCACTTCGGTCCCGCAAACAGTCGGGAGGACGGAGGTATCTTGAAGGTTGATTTCAGACGGATATATCCTGCCAAAACTGGTAGCCAGGGGACATGTGCCCCACAGGGTTACCTTTCTAGTGCCTCGTCGTAAGGCGTTGAACTCTGGCGGGTTCGTGGCTTTGCTCGTCGGTAGATTTGTATCGTCCCAAAGTCTTCTACGCTCACCTCACGGGATACAGAATGATAATTGTCGTCCAAACTTCCTGAGGTGACGGGTTCGCCCGTTGTAGTCGACATCTCCAAATATACCAATGCTTTAATGTAGGTACAATATCTTCTTTTTCTTCTCTCTTCGCCATTCTGAGTATGGCGGTGTAAGCCGCTCTTGGCTGTGGCCAGACGGTGCCATATATACCGGTCGTCGTTCGTGGCGCGTTTCGAATCGCGTTGACCCTCTCGCGTAGAAGAAACCGCCCAACCGGGATATACCATTTTAGGAGTCCGGCCGTGTCTCCGTCCTCGTCTCGTTCTCTCGTTCTCGCACTTCCTCGGTTCATTGTCTTGCGTCCCTCTCGGCGGCCGCGGTATTCCGACCGAGCAACCAACGTCCGAAAGCGCAGATCGCAATCGACCGCGAGATCATCCTATTGTAGGAGTTCTCAACCCATGTTCCGCGGCCCCGTCTTCAGTTAGAAGATTCGACAAAAAATGTGTTATAGCATTAACAGGCGCTCGAATTTTGTTCGACGAATCGACGATCGGATCAGACAGTTGCTCCAAGTACGTCGTCAAGTGCACACCGTCGTCATCATGCCGCTCTCGTCTAAGCACGCAAGAATTATGATGGTAGCGGCAACGTTACAGCATTGATTATATAAGGTATTAGATTGCTCATCTCGACTAGAGCTGTCGACTACAACGGGCGAACCCGTCACCTCAGGCAGTTTTAACGATATTAGATCGTTCTGCCTCCTTTGAGCTGAGCACAGAAAAGTTGGGACGAAACAGCCCACCGTCTACTTACACCACACGCCCGTAAGAGACCAACGCTTTAACGCGAGATAACCAGGTTAATCACCCAGCGGACCGACACTCGCACCCTTACTGTGGTCCTCTCCCTCACGTAGCGGTGAAACGGTGTCTACCGAATCCATCGCGGACCACGGCATCTTTTGACTGGCTCTTTACCCGGGATCGGGTAGCCGATTGGTCGTTTCAAAAGCAGTTGCTATAAGGTTAACAAGTACTAAGCATTAGCTACTAAGCCCGTGTAAACCTAGCATTACGAAGGGCAGAAGACTGTTTAGAATTCACTTTTTATAGTTTTATTTTATCGACTCGCTTGTTTAATTCTCCTGCCTTTTAACGCTTGTAAGGTTAGTCGGGTCTTTGTTTATTGACGATTTTATTGTGCCTCGTTGATTCAGTCTCACTGACTAATCAAGTTTAATTTCTTTACCATGTCGTGTTTTATTATCTAACTGGTTCCAACGAAGACCTTTCACCTTGCATACTCATTTCAACTCTTACTTTACATTTGGTCGAGGTTTTAGTATCATCTTATTGCCTTAGAAAGTTTCAGTCGTTAGATATGTAGTATGTTAATCAACATTTCCTTTTATTATTTAACTATATTCTGGACATTACATTCGAACACCTTTTGCTTCAATTTTGTAGGGTTTAGGCTATCATTTCTCTGTTTAATATATTCGAATAATTAAGTAATATATCCATTAATAGTAACTTTAGCTGTGTTAATTACATTAGTACTCCACTTGATAAACTAACACAATTAGATATACCTACATTGAGTTTTAAAAGGTAGATCATTTCATAAAGTAAACCATTCCATTATTATTCGAAGCTCCAGGAGAACGAAATACATGGGGTTTACTACGGTGGTTAAAGTTATAAAATATGTTGAACCCTATCTAGATAGATAGTAATAAAGGAATTCGAGTCTTCGTTATACGAGGTAACATCTGGTGGTGTCCCATAAGGTAACAACTTAGAACCCCTGTTTTTTTTAGCGTTCATAAATTATCTGTCCAGTATATAAAAATGTATTTTTTAATATCGGTCTTGAAAAGTATAACCAAATTCTGATTACATCTAAGCAATATAAAATATAGAATAGAATAGAATAGAATAACTTTATTGTGCTATAAAAACATAACCTTATGAATATTACACTGGTTTAGAAAAAAGACAATTTATGCAGAAATGGCGGACTTATCGCTAGACTTTTTTTTCCTGTGTACTTGATGTTCAGTAAATAAAATGGCTCTGAAGATAAGTAAATGCCACTCGATATCTTCTTGTAGGAAGAGATCAGAGAAGAGAAGAGAAATGGGTCAGTTTTAATACGACTTCATAATAAATGGTTACAACCTAAATAATGTATCTAGCATCCGCGATCTAGATAGAAAGATCCACGTTTATTTATTATTTTATTTTATTAGGTCACAATAAATACACTTTTAGTATTTAAATCAATTATAGTTTAAGTAGCTGCTAACTAAGCAGAGCCTGTTCCAAGAAGAATAACAATACCAACTCCAAATGAGTATAGAAAAAAATCCAAAGAAAATTTCGTAAATAAATTACATAAGTTAAAAATTAAAGTTTAATATAATATACCATAATAATTGCACCACTATAATTAAGTAATAATTAGTAATAGGTAATAATGAATAATAATTAGTAATAATTAATATTTATTATTACTTAAATAGTGCAAATATGTGGATAGCAACAAAAAAAATCTGTCTCATCAACTGTCTCTGTGACATTAAAAATGTAGTCGAATTAGCTAAATTCTCAACTGGTTTAGCATTAAAACGATCCAAGCATAGCTCGATTCCTGAGGACCATGAAAGACATGCTATAGATAGACATTCCTTTTTTTTAAATATATATTTTTTTTTGTATTGAAAAAATTTTAAAATTATTATTTGCAGCTGTTGTTATAAAAAATATATACAAAAATTTTAATTTTAATTCATTTTAAGAAGAAAAAAAAACATAGAATAGCCGAACTTAATGCTTGAAATATAATCCCTTACAGCCAACCTTCGTAGAATTTACAGAATTTAGGTGCCAGTAGAGTAAAAGAAACCTAATATTTAGCAAGAATGCCATTTTTTTAAATATAATTAGGATTTAAAGAATATTTGCAAAGAACGGAGGATAGAAGAGGATGTGATGAGACGTAGGTCAACTAGGAATTTAGGAACATGAAATGCTTTTTCAGAGACACTTGAAAAGTAAAAACGGTTGGTGCGTTTCTGGTATTTCACGGGAGCTGGTTCCGTAGTCTAGCTGCATGAACGGTGAAGGGATATGTAAAAAAGAAGAATTATGAGTAGGAATCGGAATTCTTCAAACCGTAAATTATTTATTAATATTACGTTTCCTCATTGAGTGACACTAGTGAGAAGTCGCTGTCATCGAGATGAATTTATAACATTACGTCAAAGACGTTATCTATACTTCTATACTAATATTATAAAGAGGTAAAGTTTGTGATGTTGTAGGAAGTAATCTCTGGATCTACTGAACCGATTTCGAAAATTCTTTTACCAATAGTAAGCCACGTTATTTGTGTCATACGCTTTATATTAATCCGAAAAATGAAAAGACTTTTTCGTGGTAGTCGGATTTCCAAAGTAAGTCAGAAAAACCGGTCGAACGAAAATGTTTCTAACTGACGCTGCCTTAACGATGAGAGATATATGATTCAGTTCTAGAGAAAGTTGTAGAGCTTGATAATGCCTACAAAAAAGTTAGGGACAGCATATGTCTAACTTTTATATTTAAGTCACAAAAAGTAGTTTTTCAAATGAAAAAAATGATTTAAATCGTTAGGTCATGTTTATTGGTCATATTATCAACAATTATGAATTATTATCAAAATAAGTATATTTATCGTCTCAAGTGTTTAAAACAAAAGACTTTTCCCTTTTACTGCATATAATTTCACTTTTACTGCATAAATGGTTAAAGAGATAAGACGCTCACAAATAAGACACTCACAAGAAGACACTCACAAATAACGATAATAAAGTCAAATTGGCATGCAAATACATACATACATATGCAATAAAAATATAACCCTTCTTTTGACAGTCAGGAAATACATCATAGCACTCAGTACTAACCAAACCACACTCATAATTTCATCACAAGTAAAAAGTTTTACCGCCCAACGAAGTGGGCACGGGTCAGCTAGTTTCTTAATACATCTTGACTGTCTCGAATGGCACGTTTATACACAATTCACACAGCAAATTTCGACTCGAAATGCCAATCAATCCGCTATGGTCAATTTAAGAAATAAGAAATAAGAAATAAGAAAAATTTATTTTCATAAACTCGATCTGGGTATAGAAATTACTTTACAAAAAATTATTATATATATAATAACATTACGAAATTACAACAAATAGTATTTCTACAAATGAAATTACATTTTAAATTATAAAAAAAGTGTATAAAAAGTTCTGCGATCTAAGCTAACAGTGTATAAAAAAAGTGTATAAAAGTTCTGCAATCCAAGCAAAGCATTCGACTGTATAAACATCAATACCCTGGTAGACAAGCTAAACCATCATGGAATTAGAGGAGCGGCCAATTCACTCATTAAATCGTACCCACAAAACAGGCAGCAAGTGGTGGAGATTAAAATAATTGATGGAATTGAGGAAAAGGCTGAGCAATCGAGTTGTGAAATAGTAAACACCGGTGTGCCTCACGGCTCAACATTAGGACCTCTCCTCTTCAAACTCTATTGTATTTAGTAGTTAATAGATCCTGAATATGTGTGGTCCTCTCGCCACGATGGGAGAAAAGCCTCATCCGCGCTCTCAAGCTAGACGACGCTCGTTCCACTATATCGTGATTTACGGTCGGATTTAACGGTTTGTTTATTTCATTATATAAAGTAAAGTAATCGTAATGGACACCGCCTCGGAAATAAATCAAAAATATTTCGAAGGCGCTGCGAGCGACGCGAACCGGTCTATCCTCTCTTCGGAGTGGCGATTAATTCGCCTGATAGCGACGAACGCACACTTTTAACAGTTTTAAACGCCAATTAGTCTGGATGGCTGCCGCTCGCGAACGGGGCAATGTATCAATTTCGTTTGATGGATGACACTCTCGCGTCCTTATGTCCTTTCTTCCTTTACCAACTGTTAAACGTCGAGGGGAGCTAATGGGCCCTTGCTAAGTTGGCCACGAAGACCCATTCTGTTCAGGGTTGGTCACACTCACGGGTCAACACCCATCCGGCGGCCTCCGAGCATGAAGTGCGAGCCCATCCAGGACTCTGGCCTTAGGGCTAGTTTCCCCTAGGAATCAACCTTCTGGCGCTCCTGCACGGTCTGCGTCCAAGTCTTCTGCGCTCACTTCAGGGAGATAGAACGACTAATCGTTAAAACTTAGGTGACGGGTTCGCCCGTTGTAGTTGACAACTCTAGTTGTTAAACGTCGAGCGGTTTTTAGCGGTTCCTTGCAGCTTGGGCCTGATGGTCCGTCTGTGTTTTGTTAAGTCGGCTCAACTCATGGTTCAGCTCCCTTCCGAGTGCCTCCTCTAAGAGGGACTAACCTGAAAGAACCGTCGTGAACTCTGCCTTCGTCTGCAATTTACAGTCGATGACAGTTAAAGGGTTATGAAGAAAAACGATCAATGTGAACATATTAAAAAGCTTGGTAATTCCATTTTTAAAATTTACTAACTTAAAATTTGAGTGACAAAAAAATATATTTTGTCTATAAAACAAATATAGTTTGTAACAAAACACTTAATTTTATAGGATTGACTCAGTTCCGGCCGAGGTGTTCTCCCGATTCGGAGCTTCCGATACGGGAGAACACCTCGGCCGTAACTGAGCGGTTTGCGCACCGTGCGGCATTAGCCAATCGACTGTGCACTTCGGCGAATAACCGGGGGAGTCTGAAAACGTACGTCTCCTAAGCAGCGGGGGTAGTTGTCGCCCTGACGTCATCTGTCCTTAAAACGATCCGTTGGCCACCCGATCCCGTGTGATCTTGACGGGCAAAGAGCGCCTCGGTCCGCGTTCAATTCGAACTGAATTACTACATTCGTCAGGTAGAGGCTGCGCAAGCAACCTCGAATCTGTGACCAGACTGGAGGACGGAGAAATCTGTCCAAATCTGATAGTGAGGGCGCGAGGTTTGTCCGCTGGTTGCACTTTCCAGTGTCTCGCTGTGAGGCGTTGGACTCTTACGGGCTGTTGGCGTAGTTAGACGGTGGACGGTGTTGTCCCTAAGTATCTGCGGTCACTCCTTGGGGAAAGAATGTACTGATATCGTTATAACTTCATGGGGTGGCGGGTTCGCCCGTAGTAGTTGACAACACTCAACGTCGAGCACGTTCCCGTTTCAGTTCTCAAGTTCCGATTAAAAAGGTCAGAAATTCTTTTGAGGGACATTGTATATTCCTCAGGTAATTCCTCAGCAACAACAAAATTCGTCAGTATTTTTTTTAAGCGTGAATGTGCTGCTGTAATTTGTGTTAATTTGCTGAAAAATACGAGTAGTAAATACTTTTTCGTAACTTACCTTGAAGCTTTAGTTTGTGTTAATTTGCTGGAAAAAACGAGTAATAATTACTTTTTCGTAACTTACCCTTGATGTTTCATTTTTTGTACCTTTTTTTTAGTTTCCCCTTCTAAATTAAGTTTCTGCTTTTTATCTCCAAAACGCTTCGCTCATTTTAAACTATTTACCTGCATTTTATATTCCACTTCTTTTAATTTTTTTCGTTAATCCCGTTGTCATGGCAAACGCACTGATTCCTAAGAGGCGCGTAAATTTGTTGCGTTTGTCAGACTGTGAGTAGCCGCAATCGTTACAGGTAAACACTGATTCGACGTGCATTTTGTTCGTTCGCCCCCCAATGCGATTGATCGGCTTTCGATAGTGATGAATATTACGATACGTTATATATGATAGGACGCGATGCGACGCAATCCGTCGTGTCGAATCCGCCGACCCCCGTGCTCTAACCCGTATGTCGCGTGCTAACTCGCTTACAATCACATTCTACTCAACTGACTTATCGGCACGAGGTCGTTGCTCTTGTCGCCTACTGGACTGTTACACAGAACCTCCTCTTCTTCCGGTGTCGTCTTTTGAATCAGCAAGACGTGCTTGCCTAGTTATTACGCGTGGCTAGACCATCAGATGTCGAATAATCTTATAAAAGAACTAGCTGACCCGTGCCCACTTCGTTGGGCGGTAAAACTTTCTACCTGTGATGAAATTATGAGTGTGGTTCGGTTAGTACTGAGTGCCATGATTTATTTACTGACTGCCAAAAGAAGGGTTATATTTTTACTGCATATGTATGTATGTATGTATTTGCATGCCAATTTGACTATAATATCGTTATTTGTGAGCGTATTATCTCTTTAACTATTTATGAAGTAAATTATATGCAGTAAAAGGGAAAACTCTTTTGTTTCAAACACTTGAGACGATAAATTTACTTATTTTGATAAGAATTCATAATTATTGATAATATGACCAATAAACTTTTTTAATATAAAATACTACTTTTTGTGACTTAAATATAAAAGTTACACATATGCTGTCGCTGACTTTTTTGTAGGCATTATCAAGCTCTACAGCTTTTCTCTAGAACTTAATCATATATCTCTCATCGTTAAGGCAGCGTTAGTTAGAAACGTTTTCGTCGACCGCTTATTCTCTGACTTACTTTGCAAATCCAACTACCACGAAAAAGTCTTTCCATTTTTCGGATTAATATATATCTTTCTATTGGTAAAAGAATTTTCAAAATCGGTTCAGTACATCCAGAGATTACTTCCTACAACGTCACAAACTTTACCTCTTTATAATATTAGCATAGATTAAAACTGATTTTACCGCTTGGTGTCACAATACGTTGGTCTGGAAAGGCCGCTGTGAACTCTGCATGCGGCTGCAACCTGCAGTCGTAGAGAGTTGTAATCAGAAGACACCTCGGGCGACACTGGGGGGTTTTGCGTAACAGACTGTGTCGGCCACGCTTGCTCTATCCGGCGAATAGCCGGGGGTCTTGAGACGTACGTTTCCAAGAAGCGGGGATAGCTGTTGATCTGGCGTCGCCTATTATATCCCTAGAAACGATCCGATGGCCACTTAATCCCGGGTGTGCTTGGCGGACAAAGGGCGCAACAGATGAGCGATAATTTCGATATATGAATTACCGCTAACGTTTGGTAGAGTCTTCGTAAGCGACCTCGAATCTGTGACCAGAGTAGTATATAAAAAAGTCCAAATCTGGCAGTATGGGCGTGAGCGTAGCCCGCCGGGTTGCACTTCCAAGTGCCTCGCTGGAAGGCGTTGGACTCTTACGGGCTGTTGGCGTAGTTTGACTGAATTGTATTCTCCCCAAGTCTTCGCGTGCACTCCTTAGGAGACAGAATGGCCTGATTTCTTTATAACTTCCTAGTGTGGCGGATTCGCCCGTGCTTTTTCATCAAAAGTTGTAGTACATGGCGATTTTGTCTTGCTCCAACTTTAATACTTTTTTCTTATTTTGTTATAATTTTGAAAATACCACGGTAATTTTAATAAATCAAAAATAGTGTTTTTCGTATACTTTCTATACGAATATATTGACATAAATATAATGCGTATTTTAAATTCTGAAATTCTCGGAGAGTAATTTTCATTATGTTTCAAACTGATGTGAAATTCAACAACAAGTCTGATTCACAATAATTTTGGAGTATAATTACGAAATTCGCTTACCATACAGCCAATGAATTCAATTATTGGTAACCATACGCTATATTGCACGCTTCGCCGCGAATATTTCGAAAAAACATTTCAAGATAATGTCCTACGATATAAAATAGAAGACTATCGCGGTTGTTTGACATTATAAATAAGGTAAAACGAATTTACCCTTCAAAGTTTGTAGCACCCGACGTTTCGGCAATGTTGCAACCGCCGTTTTCCAGGTTAGATTGGTCTACCCTGGACAACGGCGAAACTTCTTTTCGTCGCAAAGAAAATGTCGTAAATTGCTTGTACACTCGTAAAGAAATGAATTGAAATTCCTGAAATAGGTTATTAGAAGGATAATGGAAGGACTTTTATTAAATACTCTTAAAATTTCTTTTTGAGCCTAATTAAAGGGAAGTAAAAATATATTGTAATAATATGTTGTTAATATAAAGAAATATGTTGTTTACATCATTGTATTTCTTTCTTTTACAGGTGAGTTACATACACAAATTCATTGTACCTGTTTCTATGGCGACAATAGAGTTGGTGGTGAGTTTAATATTTTCAATATGTGGTTACAAATAGCTGACAAAAATAGGTTTTAAAAAAATAATCAGTATGTTACACTTAAGTGGAGACAGGAACTGATTTTGTAATGCGTCTATTTCTTCAGTATCTCAACTCTTTTCCAGAATTGCTTCTATCTGTGAATTGACCTTTACAAAAGTTGACTATCATCATGGCTATATTATTATCTACTTTGGCATTTACCCGATAAGAAGTTGCACCATATTTTTCACGTTTTTCCTTTTAGCTTCTTGTATTTATCCAAAATTACTACCTAAAAAACTAGAAGATTAGTAAATTGTAATGTTTATTCGAATGTTACCACCCTTGCTATATCTTGCCTGTATTGGGGGTGGTACTTGATTTGTTACTAATGTTGAATTATAATTATCGAAATAAAATCAATATATGTACTATTTCGCAGCCTCACCCTAAGCCACAGTTCCCACTGTGCTCTAACTTGGAATGGCTGCACATGCAACCGTTTCAATGATAGCGTACGTCATTTAATGTAACCTTAGCGTACGTCGGCTATATCGTAGCGTAACATAGCCTGTTACATATTATCATCTTAAGTTAGCCTAACGAGTCGTTAACCACTTGAGTAAATCTCAAAAATAGAAATTCAAATCTTTATTGTTATTATGGTTTTTCAGTTTTTGCAATAACATTTTTTTATGTGACACAAATTTCCAATTTCTTGAATATTTAAAATATTTTATAGATTATTTTGAGGACTTGTAAATCAAATGTTACACTTAAGTGGAGACAGGAACTGATTTTGTAATGCGTCTATTTCTTCAGTATCTCAACTCTTTTCCAGAATTGCTTCTATCTGTGAATTGACCTTTACAAAAGTTGACTATCATCATGGCTATATTATTATCTACTTTGGCATTTACCCGATAAGAAGTTGCACCATATTTTTCACGTTTTTCCTTTTAGCTTCTTGTATTTATCCAAAATTACTACCTAAAAAACTAGAAGATTAGTAAAGTGTAATGTTTATTCGAATGTTACCACCCTTGCTATATCTTGCCTGTATTGGGGGTGGTACTTGATTTGTTACTAATGTTGAATTATAATTATCGAAATAAAATCAATATATGTACTATTTCGCAGCCTCACCCTAAGCCACAGTTCCCACTGTGCTCTAACTTGGAATGGCTGCACATGCAACCGTTTCAATGATAGCGTACGTCATTTAATGTAACCTTAGCGTACGTCGGCTATATCGTAGCGTAACATAGCCTGTTACATATTATCATCTTAAGTTAGCCTAACGAGTCGTTAACCACTTGAGTAAATCTCAAAAATAGAAATTCAAATCTTTATTGTTATTATGGTTTTTCAGTTTTAAACATTTTAAACATTTTAAAGATTATACGTAATAAATAATACTACTGCAATAACATTTTTTTATGTGACACAAATTTCCAATTTCTTGAATATTTAAAATATTTTATAGATTATTTTGAGGACTTGTAAATCAAATAATTTTCACTGTTTTATTTTTTTTTAAATCTTTATTTTACTATTGTATACATTATACGTGGATTAATTTTAAATGTTACGTTGATTATTTCTTAGACTCTTAAAATGTTATAAATAGGATAGAAAACGAATTTACCGCGTGAAATTTGTAGGACCCGACGTTTCGGTGACGTTGCAGCCGCCGTTGTCTAGGGTAGACTGACTAGACCAGGCGGCTGCAACGTCACCGAAACGTCGGGTCCTACAAATTTCACGCGGTAAATTCGTTTTCTATCCTATTTATAATGTCAAACAACCGCGATAGTCTTCGATCTTAAAATGTTATTATGATTTAATTTTATTGGTTATTTTTAACGTGATCTGTGGCTAGAAACAAGTAATTGAAATTGTGTACGCCCTCATAGTACCAAAACATCTGTACTGTACCTCAAACATAAAGTTGTAGAATAACGATCTGTCTATCTTAAGGCCGGTGTCTTTTTGGCTTCTAACGACAATATACGTACGTACCCATACGAGAAGGAATTTCTGCTAGCCGAGTAACCTGACACCGTTCTTTTCATCCTCTGGATTCTGGGCCAACTGTTCGAATTCGGCTACCTGCTCGCCCTGCAGGATGCTCAAGGCACAGTATACCAATTCTGTGGTCAGGGTATACATACGGTATACAGACAGTAGCTTTTTTCAGAACAAAATTAAAATTTAAGCTAGTGACGTCATGAGACCTAAGGGCTACCACAAATCGTAATACGATTACTAGACGCTTGTGGTACAATGAGAAATTCGCATATGGCCGGCATATGTCCCGGCCACTCTGCTGACGCAGATATTTCAGCATTCGAGAAGTTTGACAACTCCCACCTGCGCGTAGCGCCAGCTACAGACGTTTGCCGTGACGTATCCCTCTGCTCACTTCCCTCGCACCCTATCCCTGAAACACACTACTACTTGACAGTGTTGGGTCAATCGATTGAAGATTTCAATCGACTAATCAATAACGATTGATTTAGTCACGATTGATTCAGTCGCGAGTAACGTTATTCACGATTGAAGTAATCGCGACTAAATCAATTAAACGTTAATCGTCTTGCTTACGTTAAAACTTGCTCTTTATTCGGAGGTTACACGCTCAGTCTGGCGTCAGTCTGGCGTCAGTCTGGTCATCAGTCTGGTAAATACTTATGCCAGACTGAACGTCTAACCCACTTACTGTTGGACTGACACCAGACTGACGGATTTTTAAATATTTTAATAATTTTCGTCAGTCTGGTAAATACTGATGCCAGACTGATAGTGTAAACGTTTAATCAGTCTGACCAGCTTCAGTCAGCTATCGGTTTCCTCATGCAGATGTCTTGTTTTATCAAGTATGGCTTAACCATTTCCAATAGATGGTCAAAACATGCATCTTTCATCCGATAATAATTTTCGTAGTCATATCCTTCCCCAGAATCTCTTATTTGTGTGTAAAAATCACTTCTCAGTAGCCACGATTTAACCCACCATTTCCGTTTTACTTGTTTTTTTTGCAGTTAGATCTATTATTATAGCGATACAAGCTTTTTTCTGCAATCCATACTCTCTTTTGAAGTGTTATCTGGACGACGTTTTTGAGGTGACTGATGGCAGACTGATGCCAGACTGATGCCAGACTGAGCGTGTAACCGGGTGTACCGGGTGTTCTGACCATCAGTTTACCATCATTCCAGACTGATGGACCAGACTGACGCCAGACTGAACGTGTAACCCCCCACTTAGATACCACCCGACAATTCATTCTCATCGGTCGGTCAGTCTGTCGCGGTCGCGGCCGCGGTCGCGTTCGCTGTCGCCGACCGCACCGACCGACGAAAAAACGCAAAACTGAAGTTGACCGCTCTCGAGAACATCAATCGCAAACGTTTAATCGTCAATCCTCTGTCTACTGAGCTTTTCCAAAACACTTCCGGGTACTAATTAAAATCACACCTTTCCTAGTACGCCAGCGCCAGGTGTGCCGGAATTTGGCCTGCTGACTGTATGTACCGCCGGCATTTCGTGGCCAAAATACTGTCTGATTTGATGAAAGTGTCAGTTTCACCTAAACTTTTGCACTTTTTTGTTGCTGGCTCTTGGATTATTGCTGGTGAACATCTTTTTAATTCGGGGTTTTTCTTACTAGACTTGGAGTTTTATCTACTGACTACGATCCGAGTCTCGGTGCACTTTATCGATGAATTTATTTAATTGCAGTGTCCTATTTATTGGAGGTCGTATAACACTTACTTCTATAGCCACAGCCGCCGATGAAGTGATTGAAATAACCCTTGCATCGCGTGCTAATGCACTTACAATAACATTCTAACGACTCTTATCGGACTGGGGTCGTTGCTCTGTTCGCTAGGACTGTCCATTCGAGGCGCCTATACAAATACGTCACCGATATTTAACCCGATTTGTCCATAATAGGGTTACCATACGCCACGGGATATCAATATCTATATCAATCCAATATATTTCCCTAATTATATTGCAATTTATTTAGCGGAGATACTATGTAAGTTTAAATTGCATGCACCGATAGTGAGGAGATCGCATCTATTGTTTAATGTGCCCTACTATCGTACAAATAATTTTGTAGACAGGGCCAATTTGGGAGGGTTATCCTTAATTCTTTACCCACTAAGATAGACATTTTGTATATACCTTTGGCAGCTAAAAAGGTAACTCCCTGTTATCTCATGTTATCATAGATAGGTACTGTTTTTACTTAGATTTATTACTTTCCCGGCAGAGGGAAAGTATTGTGAACGCACGTCTGTGTCTGTGACTGTATATTCCGTCACGATAGCGCCCAAACGCTTTATCCGATTGACCTGAATATGGCATGCAGGCATCGTTTGATCAAGGCTAGAGTTGAAAAGATTGTGGATGAAATCGGAAGATTGTGATAGAAACTTCAATCTCGAAATATTGGACTTAAATACTTGAAATTTGTTACACAGATGCCTTTTTAGGTCGAAACCACATTATGAAATTTTGGTTGGAATATCATATACAAGCGACATAAATATTGTTTTAACTCCGCCTTATTTAGGAAAATATTTTTTAACCCCGCCATTTTTAAGAAAATACTTCATCATATTGGAAAAATGCTATTTTAATACCACGGAAAATATTACAAATACCGTACGAAATACTATTACGAAAATACTACTAAAACGCTTCAAAAATCTTAGAAATACATTCGCGATTTTAATCGAACACACACTATTGGGGGAGAGGCTGGCGCCCGGAGGAACGGGTCGGGGGGGAGGGGGGTTGTATACCGTGTAATTTAAATTGCACACAAAATTTTAAGGGTGATTCTACCCATTAAATAGATCATGTCAAAAAAAAAAATTATTTGATAAAATAAATTCCTAAAATAATCCAAAACTAATCGTGTTCCATACTTTATTGTTTAGTTTTATTTTGTGATCGAATAAAAAAATGTATTTGTGATCAATTTAATGGGTAGAATCACCCCTTAAAATTTTGTGCGCAATTAAAATTCCACGGTGTATACTTGCCGGGAAAGTCTTGGGGTGACCCAACCGATCTTTTTTGAATATGTTTTCAATGTCATCATTAGCTTACTTATGTAAGTTAGTTATTATGGACTTGTACACTAGATTTACAATTCAAGGGCGAATAGTATTAGTCTGTAAGGCTTATGAATATTATATGATATAAATAAGTTAATAAATAAATAAATCAAAATTAAGAAAGACTATGTCCTACAAATGAAAATGAATACTCTTCTTCTAGAAATATATACTTGCTTCTTCATTTTACTTTCATGTAAGCTAATAATATTGCAAAGTATTGTGATAATAAAAATTGGTCTAGAGATTTCGACTGATTTACAAACAAAAAATTCTCCTAATATGATGTCTCTTCGCAGGTGGGTTACGTTTTCGCGCATTGTCTTCGAAATTAAATTTAAAGTTAGTATCGTTAAGAACTAGAACCTTGTTTACACATATCGACCAAGTGAAAAGAAATAGACTGTATCCGTGCTACCTGGAGTGTCATTCAACGTAATAAAATTGACCTAGCATCTAAATAGGAGGATGAGATGAGATTTCAGTGTTTTACAGACTTCTCGATTCAGAAAAAAAATATATTAAGCCAAACAGTATTATATTTTCAAACGAATACGCATTTTCAAAAGAAGACTTGACTATATCCACATTCTCGCTGTCATCACAATTTACTTATCTAAAAATACTCGTCGTACGTGACAAGCAAGAGTCATTGACGTTATCACTGTTAGGAGTGACTGATAAGGCGAGGAGCTCGCCTCGTTCAATTTGGATCATGTCGATTTCAAGGAACATGTCGTGGGTGTCAGGTCTTACGATTAAATTATATTACAGAACTACCTGTACCGGGCCATGCATTGCTGTGGCTCGTATTATGTGTGTTGCTGTTACGTTCAACAGATGGCTCTCCCATTTCCGTAAAATATTCTACTAAAAACACGCGCATATTCGAATGCAACGTTGTGTCAAAATTTCAAAGTAATCGGTGAAGAACTTTCAGATATTTAATATTTTGAACAGAAGAATATTTAACGTACATGTTTATTGTTATAGATACAGGCTGGGCTATGAATTAGTGAACATTTAAAAAAAATCATGAATAGAAAAATATTTTACTTACTTATATATTTTTTTATTTACAAGATAGCCGATTTACAGGAATTTACGTTTTAAAAATAATATCCTCTGAATGACCACCACCTCGATTTTGGCATTTTGAAGCCGTGAGATAGCAGCCATCTCTTCTCTAATTTTTGCTTTTAATTGAAGCAGAGTCTTTGGTTTATTAGTGTAGTAGATACGGATCGTCAAATAACCCGACAAAAATAAATCTACTGTGGACAAATCCGGACTCCTGGGTGGCCTCGGGTTGTCGCCTCTCCTAGGAATCAGCTTTCCGGAAACCTCTTTAACTACCGGCAGGGACTCGTTAGACGTGTGACAAGTGGCTCCGTCTTCTTCAAACCACAAGTTCTAATTGTAACCAGCAAATTCCGGCAGCTGTGGTGCCAGAAACTCCCGTAACTTTTTCACATACTGAGTAAAGTTAACGGTGACCGTACGGCCGCGGAATCTTAAAAAAAATAAAGGCCAGTGATCCCTTTTATCGAAATTGCTGCCCATACAGTTACCTTAGGCGAATTAAGGGGCCTTTCATGTTTAGCTTTAAGATTTTCACTTCTCCACTTTTCACTTCTCCTGGAATTCTGTTTGTTAACGTGCCCGTTCAGGTGGAAATGGGTTTCGTCCGTAAACAAGATGTTATCAAAATTACTGATACGATTCAACATTGCTTCGGCATACGGCTTGCGTAACTTTAAATCATTGTGCCTTAATTCTGCACTATCTAGATTTTGCATATAATTAACTTCAAATTAGATTTCAAAATACGGTGTAAATATGTGCGGGATATTCCTAATTCAGCCGAACATGCACGTCGATAAATCTGGATCACGTCGAACTGAAGCAGCAACTTTCTGCACGTTCTCTTCACTCCGATAAATCCGTGGGTCTCCGGTTTGCTTTACATTTAGTGTCAATCTTTTTAAACCTTTTTACCCATGTTTTATTAAAGCAACACTAGGACACCGATTCAAGTCATGAAAAATGTATTCAACGCGAAATAAGCGCCTCACAGTAATGAACGAATTATTGTTTAGATAAAATTGTTTTACGCAAAACGCTGCGGCCCCGTGAAGCGATCCATTGCCGCTAAATTTACGAGAAATGAGCTACCTGTAAAACCGTACCGTAAAACCGTAAAATTCCTCGGAAAGTTCAATTTAAATGTTAACGAATTCTTGTCCCACCTGTAGATGCCGATTCCCTATATTGATAAAGGAAAACCCGATGAGATAATAATTATTAGGTCCTTACCTAACAAGTTGAAGTTGTCGTTCAAGAACTAAAACCAAAAAAAGTATGAAAATATATTTAATTAATCGAAATATCGACCCCTTTTATGTATGCAGTTTTGCTATTCTAATGGGAGTTGGTCAATGACTGCTGCGACACTATAATGATCATGAATAAATTAATGCTTTGAAGGAGTTTTTCACTGCCTGGTCGGAGTTGATTTTAACCCTTGTAAAAATTATCCAAATTCCGAGAAAAGTAGAAATCTGTCGCTGTTACTTAAAGTGTGACTGTAATTGTACAACGATAATTGAGTTCGCTTCTCTATATTTATACGGCACGCGCCGCCCCTGGTTTCGAGGCTATCGCATCTGGACGCCTACGAACTCCCAATGCACTCAGAGCACTTGCACAGGCACACGCTTGAATCGACCATCAATAAATTATACACTTCATCCGTGCTTTACTTATGCAACTTAGACACATGCAGTTTTTTTTTTAAACAAGACGAACGCGCACATTTCAACAGAGACGATAAACTAATCAATACAGTTAATTAGTATATTAAAGTTCAATAATAAATTGAATTCTCTTCCCAGAAAATCCATCGACGATTCAGGCGCCGCTCCGCCTTAAATTCTCTTATCCTTTTTCTCTCGTTGAGATCGAGTCCTTTGTCCTCATGAGCCGCAATAAATTTCGCACTTCAACACTATTTATTTTATTTTATTTTATTCGGTTAACAAACAGCGTTTATATATAACAAATACAAAATATAACAATAAAACTATGACTAATTATATGTTAACACTATAACATAATTATATGTTAACACTATGTTAACCGTTAATAATATGTGTACAGTACATATCTCCGTTATTATACCTACCTTTTTTATACTTACATTTCTTTAGCAGTGATTTATTGATAGACAAAAGAGAAAGAACAAAAAACAAATGAAAATGAAATGTTACGTTAAGATTATAACCATTATTAATTATTTTGTACCAAAAATATATATTTTTTTAAATATTACAAAAAACTATTCATGTAAACCGTTTGAGGGATTAATAGTCATTCGATGCAAGAGGGGGGACAAAGTCACAAGACAACTATCATAAGGCATCGTTTTTATTTTTTTTTAATAAAGAAAAACGACGGTTTTTTAATGTTATTAGCCTACACTCTACAGTAATAGATAGACTTACTAGATGTAAGACTACAAATGTTTTTTTAAAATGTAATTAGCAAGTTAAATTAGAATTAGGACGAAAACAAATAAGAATAAAAATACACGTAGAAAATAAAACCATAGCTATTTTTAGCCACTGAGCTATTTTTACACATTATACGAGTATAGCTGTTTACAAAGTGATAACAAGTAACTAAGTGAATGTGTCTTTTATGTTTATGGAGTTGTTATATCGATGTGGTGGCGAGTTGTTTAAACTGCGACTCTTCCAGTAGTAATGCGTCGTAACTGCAAATGTGTTGTTTAAACCATTGATTATATAGATAGGGTATTAGATTGCTCAATACCGTACTACGTTTTGGCAGCTAGGATTTTACTACGAAATTCTCTTTACTCTGTTAAAACCTTCGTCTCTCGTTCAATAGAGGCGATGGTTTCAAACTCTGTACTGCGTCGAAGAGTTTTATTAAAATGATCTCAATGACACCGCGGAGCACACACAATACTTATACAGTGAAAATTGTGTACACGGCGGATTTTCATCATTCGCGCACGCCGAAACCGCCGCCTCACTATCGTTGCCGATTATCCAAAGTAACAACTAGAGTTGTCAACTACAACAGGCGAACCCGTCACCTCAGGAAGTTTTAACGATTAGTCGTTCTATCTCCTTGGAGTGAGCGCAGAAGACTTGGAAAAAACCGTCCACCGTCAAGCTCCGCCACAAACCCGTAAGTGGCCAACGCCTTAACCGCGAGATAGCCTGGAGTGTTACCCAGCGGGCTTACACTCACGCCCTTACTTCCAATTACGACCAGATTACTCCGGTCTCTCGATTGGTTACGAGTTCGAGGTCGCTTGCGTTGCCCTCTCCCTTACGAAGCGGTGAAACGGTGTATACCGAATCTATCGCGGACCACGGCATCCTTTGCCCGGCTGTTCACCCAGGATCGGGTAGCCGATGGTCGTTTCAAGTGCAGTCGCCGTAAGGTCCGCAACCACCCCCGCTCTATAGGAAACAGTACTGCTTCCAGACTCCCCCGACTGTTAGTCAGAGTTAATGGGCCCATGATGAGGTGGCCACGATGACCCATGTGTTCAGGGTCGGTCACACTCACGGGTCAACACCCATCCGATGGCCTCCACGCATGGGGTGCGAGCCTGGGTAGGACACTGGGTCAACCAGTCTCCCCTGGGAATCAAACCTCTGGCGCTCCTGGACGGTCTGCGCACCGAGCGGCGCAAGCCAATCGACTGTGCTCTCCGACTAACAATCGGGGGAGTCTGGGAACTGTACTGTTTCCTATAGAGCGGGGGTGGCTGTCTACCTTACGGCGACTGCTCTTGAAATGACCATTGGCCATCCGATCCCGGTTCAGAGTCGGGCAAAGGACGCCTTGGTCCGCGACAGATTCGGTTCACACCGTTTCACCGCTTCGTAAGGGAGAGGACCGCGCAAGCGACCTCGAACTCGGAACCAATCGAGAGACCGGAGAAATCTGGTCACAATTGGAAGCAAGGGCGCGAGGGTCGGCCCGCCAGGTAACACTGGCTATCTCGCGGTAAGGCGTTGGCTTCTTGCGGGTTGTGACGTAGCTGGATGTTGGATTTGTTATGTCCAAAGTCTTCTACGTTCACTGCAGGGCGATAGAACGAGAAAATCGTTAAAACGTCCTGATGTGACGGGCTCGCCCGTTGTAGTTGACACCGCAAGTTGTTAGCCAGAGTGCGCAATCGATTGGCTTATGCCGCACGGTGCGCAGACCGTCCAGGAGCGCCAGAAGGTTGATTCCTAGGGGAAACTAACCCTAAGGCCAGAGTCCTACCCAGGCTCGCACTTCATGAGTGGAGGGCGTCGGATGGGTGTTAACCCGTGAGTGTGACCAACCCTAAACAGAATGGGTCTTCGTGGCCAACTCAGCAAGGGCCCCTTAACTCCCCCTGCGAAGTAACAGCAGCAGTTTGCCGCATACCCGCAGAACAACAGATTATGTTCGACAGCACTTCAGTCTACCCTGGACAACGACGGTTGCAACATCGCCGAAACGTCGGGAGCTACAAACTTGAGGCTTTTAGAAATATCAGAACTACTACGACACTCTAAACGCGGTCGCTCTTCGACCTTAGCCAGACGTTAATCTCTTTATCCCCTTTAATAGCTATTTAAAAACAAACCTTGAGATAACGAGTTTTACGACTATGTCAAATTGCATATCGATAGCTTCGAAAGTGTCCTAGAATTGACGGCGACATACATACATCCAGACAGACATAAACTCAGTCGTAAAGTCTTTGCAAGTCTCCATTCTTTTCAACGAGTGCAGAATTTCATACCTCTTTTTATTAAACACCAAATGGCACAATCTTTTATTTTACCAATAATTTTCTACTCTGATGTGGCTTACCTAGACGCGAATAAGGAGCTACTCAACAAAGTGGAAAGGATTCAAAACGTGTGAATTTTTTTATTTTTATTTTTGAAGAAGTTTGTTTACATATAGGCAAATAGAGTGGCTTCGCTTTAGACGAGACTGGATTTTCACATACTCTTTTGTGTACTTCGTTCAAGCATACCTTCTTATTTGCATAATATCTTCTCTCAGCTTTCATTCCATGGCCTTCCATTACGTTCTCAGGAAAATCTATCGCTAGGTATACCTCCGTATTCATCAAATTTCATGTCCAAGTAATGTTAAAATGTATCTCTGTGCCTTTGCCCCTGACAATTTGAAAACCTGATCGGGTTTAAAATATCTATTATGGGAAATTTGCTTAATGTATGACCCCCCTTGTCCTTATATCCCATTCCTCCCTTAAGAGTTGACCATAATTTCTGTTTTATTGTCTTTATTATGTTCCTGCTACTCTATCCCTAGTCACAGCACTGTCTTCTTCTCATTCTCTTTCACCGTGCATGGAGCCCGTCTTTGGAATGCTTTGCCGAAAAATGTCAGAAACGCGCCAAGCATAACAAGTTTTTAAAACAGACTAAGAGATCATTTGACATCTTCTACATAAATTCCCCTTCCCTTCCCATTCTCCTCCTTTTAAAACCTTAGGGTCCTTATAGGTGTTAGATTATTTTGGTGTGACACATTCTGTGGCCACAAAGAGTTAAATATATATATATATATATATATATATATATATATATATATATATATATATATATATATATATATATATATATATATATATATATATATATATATATATATATATATATATATATATATATATATATATATATATATATATATATATATATATATATATATATATATAGTCATAGTCATAGTCATATTTTATTAATTCCAAAAAGTACATACTGTGGAATACGTCATTTTACATTTTCTAGAAGTTATTACAACTTTATTACGTGTACATATACTTTTTATATGTAAAAGCAAGACACCATCGGATCAATTATAAAAATTCAATCTTACAGACTCAAATAACAAAAAAAATGTAGACAACATTTTTAAATAATCTATCAATAAGTTATAAAAATAGTCAATCAAGAAATTTTAAAATAATCAGTTAATAAACAACAAGTTTTACAATAAAATCAAAACTACGGTGACAAAATACAGAACAAATTTGATAAAAGCTAAATTATTTTTTAAAAACTAAGACGGCCTTGTCAAATTCATCAAAATTATAGAGAGCATGCATGGCTAAGTTTCTTTTTATGCATTTCTTAAATGCAACCTTTTGAAGTATTTTAATTTCTGCTGGCAATGAGTTGAAAAATTTAAACCCCAAATATAAATATGATCTCTGGTATAACGAAAGCCGCACTTTGGGGATTACTACATTATTTTTATTGCGAGTGTTATGTTCATGCAGACTCGAATGCTTTTCCTCGTTTTTCAAATTTGCTTTCGCATAAATTATGCACTGATATATAAATTCAGATTGAAATGTTAATATTTTTTTATTTTTAAAGATCGGAGCACAGTAGTCGTCTCTTTTTAACCCAAATATCGTCCTGAGAGCTTGCTTTTGCAGTATAAAAATACGATGGCTATCTGGTGCATTACCCCATGTTAGGATACCATAAGCCATCTTCGAATGAAAGCACGCATAGTATGTGCTCATTGCGGCTTGTTCACCGGCTAGAAATTTGATTTTTCGTATGGCATAAATAGCAGAACACAGTTCCTTCGATAGCCTCTCGATATGTGGACTCCAGTTTAATTTCTGGTCTATTGTAATACCTAGAAATTTGGCCGCGTTAACGACCTGAACTTTATTAGAGTCCATGATGATATTGATATTGTTAACTTTTTTTAAGGCAAAATTCATGGCTACGGTTTTGGTGGGATTTAATAATAATTGGTTCGTTTTAAACCAGTTACTAGCTACAGAGAGACATTTGTTGGCATTATGTCCTACTTCATCGCTAGTTGTACCTTGGAATACAAAACTAGTGTCATCTGCGTATAGTAATGTATTACAATTTAAGGGCATTGAATCACCCACATCATTTATAAAAATAATAAATAATAGCGGACCCAGAATAGAACCTTGAGGTACTCCACATGTTATAGGTTTTGGGAGTGATTTAATTTTCTTTATCTCCACAATTTGAGACCTATCTTTAAGATATGACTTTATTAAGTCGAGAGTTCTGCCTCTAAATCCGTACAGCTCAAGTTTATGTAGAAGGATATCATGATTGACAGAATCGAAAGCCTTGGACAAATCACAGAATACCGCGAGCGGATTTAGAGAGTTGTCCAAGGCTTTTAATATGAGCTTTACTAGTTCCCCAATTGCCATGGTGGTTGATTTATGTTTTCTAAATCCAAACTGGTTATTGGATAGTATGTTCTTTTTATCCAAGAATTCTAAAAGACGATTGAAAATTATTTTCTCGAAAACCTTTGCAAAACAAGGCACCAAAGATATTGGGCGAAAATTATTTAGTTCTGTTTTTGAACCTTTCTTATGAATAGGAAGTACTTTCGCTATTTTCATTTTAGAAGGAAAGACTCCTAGTTTTAGGCAGCTATTCAAAATGGGAAGCAATTTGGGTGTAATTACGGCGGACGCATCTTTTAAAAGTTTCATAGAATGTTCCCAAATATCAGTCGCAGGTTTAGACTTCAGGCCTTTTATACAGGAAATTAGTTCCGTTTCAGTAATTGGATAGAGATATATGGATTCTGGAACCGCTACTATATTATTAGCCTTCTGACTGGACGGCAGCGCCTTATTTATAGTATTACAAGCGTTGATAAAAAAGTCATTAAAAATGTTAGCTAGTTCTTCTGGTTCTGTATATTTTATATTATCATGGATTACTTAAGTTATATTGTCATGGTCATTGCCTTTGTTTCTACACTCACTATTAATAATTTTCCATGTGGCCTGTATCTGATTTCTAGAGTTTACTATTTCTTGTGTAATACTAATCCGTTTTGCTGTTACCACAGCTTGGTCATAAACGTTTTTGTATTTTAAGTAGTAATTTTTGAGTCCGCTACTATTGTCGCTATTGCATATATCTTGTAAGAGTTGAAGCTTAGTCAGTGATGTTTTCAGCCCTGGAGTGATCCAAGAGCGTTTTTTGCGTTGGTCTGCGCAATGTAACTTTTTTGGAAAACAAGCTTGAACATTACAGTTAAACAATCTTAAAAATTCTGAAAAAGTGTCCTCGGGATTGAGCAAGTCAAGGTAAAGGTGTTATTAGCAATTTTGTTGCAGAAATTAGCTATATTATTGGTGGTAAAAGGTCTTTTCCAAACATGCCCTCCATTAGTCGGTTTTTTATGGACTTTAGATTCTAAGAGCTGTGCGTTGTGATCTGAGAAATCGATCAATATATTTCGTACTGAAATTTTATCACAGGATATGTTGGAAAATATCAGGTCAATACACGTGGCGCTTAAATTTTGTATTCTTGTAGGGAAATCAACTAAACTTTGGAGGTTGTATGTTCTTAAGAAATCACATAGAGTTTTTGCGTAGTACGATGGCTTCAGTAGATCAATATTAAAGTCCCCAGCCATAATTATCGTGTTATTTTCACAAGAAAGAAGATCCATCACTTTTCCTAGTTGATTCATAAAGATCTCAAAATCGCTGTCTGGAATTCTGTAGACACAGACTACTGTGTAATTAATATTCTTAATTTGAACGCATGAAAGCTCGATAATTTTTTCCCGGGAGAGATTAACGATGTCGGCTCTATCTGCAGCTTCAAATTTGTTGGTTGAAAGGATACAGCTGCCGCCCCGAATATGGCCAGTCCTGCAGAAGTGGCTTACTAGCTTATAGTTGTTTAAATAGAACGAACTTAAGCTACAGTCATTTAACCAATGTTCTGTTAGGCATAATAAATTGACTTCATTTTGTTGACACAAGATTTCTGTCTTTAAGGATTTCTTGCTGGCTCCTTGAATATTGAGGTGCATAATACTAAAATTGTCCATTGTATGTTTTCTTTGTAGTGTCGTATCTTTTATAACATTTCTGGTTTTAATGGCGAGCGCATTGTTTCGATTAGTTACCTCGAAAAAACTGTTGACATGTCGATAACGTGTTAATTATTGAGTCGTTTATTAGTCGACATAGTTTCCATTTTCCTCCTGAATTTATCATCGAACCATTCTGGTTATAATCATTTTCGGTAAGATGATCCGTGAGCCAAATGAATTTCGCATGCGGATATGCAGTTGTGATTTTATGCAATAATTTATTTAATGGCCGTATCGCATAATTTGCATCGGCATTATCCAGTCTGTATGGTATGGAGGCTATGACCATATTTGTGTTCGACGATGATTTCAGTAGTTCCTCTAGATTTGAGCGGATTTCGTTTGTGGTCGCTATATATATATATATATATATATATATATATATATATATATATATATATATATATATATATATATATATATATATATATATATATATATATATATATATATATATATATATATATATATATATATATATATATATATATATATATATATATATATATATATATATATATATTTCTTTCTAACCTCTTTTTATTGTATTAATCTCTTTATATAGGTTAAGTTATGTAGCATCTACTCGCAAATAATGTTGTTACAATAGTATAGGTTAGCTCTAAAATATTGTCTGCAGGCATTAATCTCGCCTTTTTGTATGAATACAGCGTTTTATTATTATGTAATTTTTCTCATTTATTATGACCATTACTTTACAAAATTACACTTGTTATATATAAAGAATAATAGGCAAAAATGTATAGGCGCTTGGCCCACCTCTCCAATAACAATAACCTATTTACCATTGTAATATATGTATAATATTTATGACTACTACAACTCCCGAGTTTTGAAGTTCCGAATCTTCTTAAATATGGCTAATTACACGAAAACTCCAATGCCAATTATTTATTTCAAATATATTATTCGCAGTGAAGATCCATAAAAGATAGTATATTATGATGTACTGGGCACACCATGTTGAACAGCTGACCTTAGCATATTACATACGTCAGTAAACAGAGCGGCGATGAAACCATGAGACGCATTACAGATTTCAAGCAACATATCCTAGTATTTCCCCTCCATATACTGCTGACAAACTCGAGCATTCTTAGGAATATATTGTTTGTACTCACACAGAGTATGTACTTTATCGTTTCGGGTATTGTGCTGTGGTTTTCGTTAAACAGTTATTAAAAATAAAATGCCTAAATAGGGGTATCAGGTATTTTGTTACGAAGTTACGATTTCGTACTATTTTGAATAAAAAACTTATGATTATGATTATTATGATTTTGCCATATTTAATAGCATATAAGTCAGAAACGGCTCATAATTGAGGTCAGTCGTTCTAGTAATAAATGTTTTACATAAAGAGATCTTTCCATTGATATTTGATTTACACCTATTGGAAAAATGCCAATTCTCTTTGTTGTTATCATACACATTTATTCACAATAACCCTGGCGGTATGGTTTTAATATATGGTATAACGGTTAATTTAAAAATAATATTGTATATTTATATAAATTATTATGCATATATTAATAGTATCATATTTTTATTTATATTATTTCATTTATTTTTAAGCACTGCTTTTAAAATTGTATTTATATATTTTATTGAATTATGAATATGTTTATACCATATAGCATTTATTATTTATTAAAATCGTATTTACGTATATGTGTATTTGCCATATTGTATTACCTACATTGTATTATTCTTACAAATTTCGTATTTTGATTTGTATTATAGTGTTATTTATTTATTCTGATATATTATTCAATCTTAATTAAGTACATTCATTGAATATAAAAATAAATTTTTACTTTAATTAGGCTAATTGTTACGTAAGTTGTTTTACTTATTTCAGTTATTTACTCTGACCCGCCTAGATACGGGACATTTACGTCCTAGTTAGGTGGGCACTGAGCATTAGCTGCATTTCGGTGTTCAATTTTTCCGAGTTACTTATAACATTGATAACAATGGGGCTAAATGTACAAACAAATAAATGAATAAAGTATTAAATCTAAAAAAAAAAAAAAATATATTGACACTTAGCAATAGGCCCACCATGTTGTAGTCTATTGTGTGTGTAGTAAAACTGTAGTGGAGTAAAATTTCAAACAAACGAACATAATAATATGGTACGCACAATACGCTTTGGTAAGAAACCCTAAAATGGGCTCAATACGCTATACGAGCGATTCGTTTCGATAATATTATTAAAACCTACATTTATTAAATTTTCTCTTTGAAGAATAATTGATTATACATATTTTACCGCTACTTTCATTTGCCTACGTACTGCAGTTGGTTTACTCGTGAGCGTATAAAATGCTAGCATATGACTATAATTACCGTCGTAACATTAGCCAGTCTTCGCGTGCCTTGACCCCATTGTCGGACATCGATTTTAATTCAACGTCTTGGTTTACATCTGCTCTTTCTCACTTTTGCCTTATGCGTGCTTTATACCATTCCTTTGAAGTCAACGCGATTAGTGTTGGGTTTGAAAAGTGGGAACTCGTTAAGCGCCGCCATTTTTAGGGAAATTAACACCTTCAGCGGCATGTAGGTCACCGGTGACCTCTGCGAAGCTTAGGAAAGGTCACTGTGCACAGCCGAGTCCTTGACTATGCAAATGTGGCTTATCTCGATTTATCAGAGGAACTGCTCAACAAACTTGAACGTTTGCAAAATGTATGCATACGATTCATCTTCGGTCTACGTAAGTATGATCACGTGTCCGGCTATAGGGCACAGTTAAAGTGGTTGCCAATACGCCAAAGAAGAAATGTTCATATACTGGCTCTCCTATATCGTGTACTCACCCAACTAACACCATCCTATCTCCAGGAGCTTTTTGAACCACTAAGTTCCCACGGTCTCGTACTTCGGTCAGCCTCTGACAGTTTATTAAAAATTCCGAGTCATAATAGTGATTTCTATTCCTATTCTTTTTGTGTCCATGGTGCAACACTCTGGAACGATCTCCCAGCAAATATACAAAACTCGCCTTCTTTACCATCGTTTAAGACTCACCTTAAGGATTACTACCTTTCTAAGAAGTAACCAGTTCTTCCCTTTCTCTCCTGTTCCTCCCCCAATTTCCTCTCCTCGGGCACTATTAGTCTTAAATTCTTCCACTTGTCTGTATGTTATGTAATAATCTTTATTTTCACAATGCGCGCATGTACCACTATGTTTAGGTTAGCTGTAAGACATTGCCATGTGGCAATAAGCTCGCCTTTTTTGTATACTTTTTAAGTGCAAATAAAGAGTTTATTATTATCGTTACTCCGCCCATAGTGGTCATAGATTGATCTAAAAGACTGGTTCTCAAACCTATTTCGCCCACCGCCCACTTTGAAAATAAAGTAAATAGAGCCCCCCAAAAGAGAATGGGTAATATCGTACCTACTTGCAAAGTTTATTGTAACGCTTTACCACATATACCAAAGGGAAGCGTATTACAAGTGTAACATTTCATTCTAGAACAGCGAAGCTGAAATACGTAGCTGAAAAGTTATAGTGTTAAAATTGCAAATTGCCAATAATTACACATTTTTTAGTAATGCCTAACTTAAGCAATACAGTTGTTTATATCATTTATATACAAATTGTAAACATGCAATATATAGAAACAAACTATAAAACTTTATCAATATCAACTGTTATTAGTAAAAATAACTGATTAAAGTAGTTAATAAGTTTATCGATGAAAGAGTTATAGCTGTTAAGATAGAGATAGATGGTCACTGTGCTGGTGTCAGGTAAGTTTTTGCTGCCGGGCTTTTTGCATTTATTTGTTTTACGGGGTTGTCTAAACAAGTTTATGGATGTCTAAACTTCGGATGTGTATAATTCTAATACGACATGGATTAATGAGTTGAAGTATGATATTATTACTACTTTACACAAGCACAATTAATTGTTATAAGTTCCTAGTTGCTACTTTCTGGGTACACCTTTCGTACAAAAACATTTGATGCGCATTTTGAGCACCTATTGCAAATTTTATTTTTGAAAGTGCTACTTGATATAGATAGGATAGATAGGATATGGCCCATGTTCTATTTCGTAGTTCAAAGTAGTATAGTTCAATGAGAGCGATTAAAATGCATACTTAATAATATTTAGGAGTATTTTTATTACCATTAAAAGGAAGCTTTCAATTTAAAACTCTAACGATTTTGTTATTTATTTTCAGGCTCGAATTTACTTGAAAACAGCATTAAGTCGCCGCGTTCAGTAGCATGCAGCTGATTTTAAACACGCTTTTATTAGGTCGACCTGTATGTAACTAACTATGTAATGGAAACTAAGGTAACTAATTTAACCATCTTCCAAGGATCGTAGCGTCATGACAATTGGCAGCTGTATGTAGTTCTCATGATAATTCAATATTCTGGTACTGTCGAACTGAGCTGATGATGGAGTCGGAAGATATGAACTGGAACTTCATGATGGAACATCGTATCATAGCTGTGTTTGGACTTGTTAGAAAAGTTTTGGAATGAGCTTTGACCACGATTAGGTTTCAAGGTCTGATGATGTGGTTTTTACGTGCATTTATAAAAGCGTGTTTTTAGTGTTTTTTTAAACTATTAATTTATTCTTTTTAGTTAGCAACGTTGCCACAGCATTAAATCTACGTTCAGACAAATACGACATCGGAAATGCTATCAGAAATTGTTCAACAATCGGCCATAATCAATGATACAGTTGCGAGATTGGCTTCTGCAGTCCAAATTCCTGGTAGCCATTCTTGAATTCTTGGTAGCCATTCTTTTTAATTCCTAGACCACCTTAAAGCCCTCTAATTTTCTCTGACCCTTCCAACGTCTCCCGAAAGCCTCCAGCGCCCACAAGGGGGCGTTATCGCCCACTTTGAGAGACTAGTTTAAAATATTTTATATCCTTTTTGTAAGAAATGCCTACTTGCACAATTTCACTGACAAAATAGAAAAAGAGGGGTAGAAAATACCAAAAACGTGATTAGGTTAATATGTGGACGGCCCCTGAGCTCATAACCGCGTTGAAAATGCACAATCAGAGAGCTGTATTCAAATAATAACATCGTTTATCTCAATTACTGTGATATAGTTAAATATAGTAAATATAATATAAGACAATAAGTTTTCTGCTTCTCCGGAAAAATATTTAATTTTGACTTACACGGTACTTTTGTTTAAGCGACGATATTCGGCGCGGCATGTCGCGCCAATCGGCGCCAACCGGTGTGCAGCATTAAATACCTATTTCGCAGTCTTATTGGAGGTTATTCTAGTTGCAAAAATGCGAAGAACAAGCGGTTTGTGATATTTGATTTACATGATTACGCGTAAACGAGTTCTCATGCAAAAATACATATAGCATGGAAGAAGAACTTGTTAAAAAAGGTATCAATATAAATTTTCATGTCATGTGAACTAGTTTGCGCTTGATCATGGACTGCAAATCACAAGGAAAGCTAATACAAATAATTATTTGATAGCTAAGCTAAATAAATAAAATTGTAATTATCCTATAATGTTTTCCCGTTGGACTCATTATAAACGGAACTCGAGGCTGTTCTCGGATACCATTTGTGTTTCAAGTTTTTTTCATAGAATGACATGCGGTGCCGTATCAAAGGAATTGCATTAGTTTCTTTGTTCAAGAAATTTTATTGCACACACAATAGATGACAATATGGTGGGTCTATTAATTGCATTAGTTTCTTTGTTTAAGAAATTTTATTGCACACACAATAGATGACAATATGGTGGGTCTATTGTCGAGTGGCAATGTCTTACGACCATTCCGCCAGGGTTATTGTAACTAAATGGTTATGTTGGCGGATTAATTTATAACAAGTGTAATTTTTGTAAAGTAGTGATCATAAGGCCAGAGCCTGGGCAGGACTCTGGCCTTAGGGCTAGTTTCCCCTAGGAATTAACCTTTTGGCGCTCCTGGGCGGTCTGCGCACCGTGCGGCGTAAGCCAATCGATTGTGCACTCTGACTAACAGTCGGGGGAGTCTGGAAGCACTACTGTTTCCTATAGACCGGGGGTGGTTGCGGACCTTACGGCGACTGCTCTTGAAACGACCATCGGCTACCCGATCCTGGTTGCAATTGGAAGTAAGGGCGTGAGTGTAAGCCCGCTGGGTAACACTCCTGGCGGTTAAGGCGTTGGCCTCTTACGGGCATGTGGCGGAGCTTGACGGTGGACTGTTTTGGCCAAGTCTTCTGCGCTCACTCCAGGGAGATAGAACGACTAATCGTTAAAACTTCCTCAGGTGACGGGTTCGGCCGTTGTAGTTGACAACTCTAGTAGTGGTCATAATAAATGACCATAATTGCATAATAAATATAACAACATAAATGAAATAAAAGTTAGTAACATAAGTCAAGTCAATATCGAGGACGAATTAGATATAAGGAGGAGCTAGAAGACGGGTTCTGGGGGGGGGGGGGGGGAGTGTTATTAAGTTAATTAAATATCCCTTAATAGATTTTGTATACCCGAACCGGTTTTCAAGTTGTCTCAGGAGCAAACGCAGAATAGAATAGAATAGAATAGATCTTTATTGCATAACTGTATGTAAGGTACAGAGGTACAGATGTTTTTGTACAAAATGGTTCTATACAGTTTGCCCACAGGGCGTACAATTTTAATTTCATATTCATAAGAATTGGTGCTTAATACTTATTATTTTAATTACAAGTCTCGGAAATTTAAACAAAATATAAAAAATAAAGTCTAAGAAGTAATCAGAGTTCCATATTCGGGTCGCCTGCACGGTAAATCACTTGGACATACACGGCCCGGTGGCATAGTGGTTAGGTCACCTGATCTTACACTGTAAGGTCCCGGGTTCGATTCCCGGCTGGGTCACCATTTTCCGTTGTGATCAAATTAACGGAATTTCATTTTCAATTCTGACGATCGAATGCAATAACAAGACACACACTTACAGACATGTTACACGCACACATACATATAACACGTCATAGTAGGGTTGGTTGTAAGAGATTGTCATATGACAATAAACCCGCCCATTGTGACATTTCACAAAGACTTTAAACATACAAGTTGACAGGTATACCCAGTAATAGATTTTCCTGATAGCGTAATGGAATATCATGGGAATGAAAGCGGAGAGAAGAAATTATACAAATAAGAAGGCTTGTTCGAATGCATTCGACGAAAGAGTAGGGTGAGTATGTGAAAATCCCGACATCGTTTAATGGGGAGCCACTCCATTTGCCAGCTAAAGGTCGATATGTGATCAAACTTCTCCAGGGAATAAACAAATCGAATACACCCGTTTTAAATACGACAAACCATTTTTCATATATTTCAAACCATTTTTCATTTCATATTTCATAAATACGTCAAAACTATTGGCATCATTAACACGCTTTTATTAGGTCGACCTGGATGTAACTAATTATGTAATGCAATCTAAGGTAACTAATTTAACCATCTTCCAAGGATCGTAGCGTCATGAAAATTGGCAGCTGTATGTAGTTCTGATGACGAATACAATAATATGGTACTGTCGAACTGATCTGATGATGGAGTCGGAAGATATGAACTGGAACTTCATGATGGAACATCGTATCATAGCTGTGTTGTCATAGCTTGGAATGAACTTTGACCACGATTAGGTTTCAAGGTCTGATGATGTGGTTTTTACGTGCATTTATAAAAGCGTGTTTTTAGTGTTTTTTTTTAAACTATTATTTTTTTAGATCATAGCAGTTTATATTTTATTTTTATTTTATTTTTATTTTTCAGAAAACTTACAGCGTTTTATACTTAATACTAACACATAATATATACATCTAAGGCCAATTAAAAGTTTTCACAATTAAATTAAATCTATTGTTACAGCGCAATGAGCAATGAAACAAATGCAGGTTCAAGTAGGGGGAAAGGGATAGGGTAAGCTAAGTAAGTAAGTAAGATAAGCCATATTATGAGTTATTTAGATGTATGATATATGATGATATATAACGTTTATACATATATACATACATACACGTGCACAAACAATAAATTAATATAAATAATACGATACGGTAATAATAAAATGTAAAAATATAGTTAATATAAATATATATATATATATATATATATATATATATATATATATATATATATATATATATATATATATATATATATATATATATATATATATATATATATATATATATATATATATATATATATATATATATATATATATATATATATATATATATATATATATATATATATATATATATATATATATATATATATATATATATATATATATATATATATATTTGATTGTAAATGTGTAAATTATTATTTTTTCAAATTGAAATTATGTTTATTACTAAATAAATGAAATGATAAAATAAATGAAAGGGCACTTATCTGGTCTGTGGCGACCAGGAGCGATTCCACGCCTTTTTCGTTTTCTCTTCTTTTAGTATTTGCGGTTTCCTACTGTGGTATTGGAAACTTCTACTTTATCCTACAGCGGCAACACAACAATTCGAAAGATGAGATCAATGCTGGAAAATAATAGGCGATTAGATATCTTAAAAACTAATGATTGTTAAAATTTGTATCAATATTTCGGCTCAGCCGTCGTCAAGATATGTGTATTTCTGAAATCGAACAATTCGTTGAAAATTTAAATTCAAGGAATCGAACAAAAAGAAATGGATTAATAATATTTTACACGATTTATTTAAGGTACCATAACCAACCGTGCAAAACGTTATTTTAAAATGAATGATTATAAATTAAAATAAAAAGCATTTGATGATTATGATAATATGATAAACCTTATTAATTTTGCCTATTGAGACCGGAACCTTTGCAAGCGCCTAAAATATAAATATAAGACAATTCCCAAGATTTGACGTCCCTTTCTTTTGCATTATCACCAAGGCATTTTATTATTTTAACTTTAAAACATTGATCAAAAGATAAATTATGCGCCCTGGCATGCAAAGATATTGGAAGTTGGCTTTCATTTCCTACACTAGCCCTATGATTATTTAGTCTAATATTAAGTGGTGTTGTTGTTTCACCGATATAAAAGGCATCACAAGTCCTGCACAGAAGTTGATATACTATATTTTTTGAAATACAACTGCAATGAAAGGGAACCCTGTAACTATTAGTAGTATTTGGACTGGTAAAAAAAGGACTTAGATCTAACAGAGGACAAGTTTTACAACGTGGACGACCACAAGGTTGAAGGCCAAAATTATTATTATCAATAGAGAAATTTTGATTATTTTTTGTTTTGTTTAATATTGATCTAATATTAGGTGGTCTGCGGAAAGATAAAACTGGCGGTGAATCTAAGAGATCCTTAGTGGATGCATCATTGGAAATGATGGGGAATAAATCAGATAATATATCTCGCAGTTTCTCAGCACCAGGAAAATAAGTGGTGCTAAGAAAGATTTTATTATTATTTTTATTTTTATTTATATTTGAAGAAATTTTAGGTTTTGGTATATATTTTACTTCAGAGTTTAGAATATGTTTATCCAATAGAGGAGCAGGGTATTTTCTTTCAAGAAGAGATTGCTTTAGATTATTGAGATATTTATCTAAATTTTCTTTGTTGTTAACTAAACGGTGTCCGCGAATGGACATTGAATAGGGAATGGATCTCTTGGTGTGAAATGGATGACAGCTATCAAAGTGTAAATACTGTTCTTTATTTGTAGGTTTTATATGAATCGCGGTTTTAATTTTACCTTCGGAAATTGTTAAATCAACATCTAAGAAAGTAATTTGTGATTTAGAAATCTTGACGATTTTAAATCAAAATTCACATATCTTGACGACGGCTGAGCCGAAATATTGATACAAATTTTAACAATCATTAGTTTTTAAGATATCTAATCGCCTATTATTTTCCAGCATTGATCTCATCTTTCGAATTGTTGTGTTGCCGCTGTAGGATAAAGTAGAAGTTTCCAATACCACAGTAGGAAACCGCAAATACTAAAAGAAGAGAAAACGAAAAAGGCGTGGAATCGCTCCTGGTCGCCACAGACCAGATAAGTGCCCTTTCATTTATTTTATCATTTCATTTATTTAGTAATAAACATAATTTCAATTTGAAAAATATATATATATATATATATATATATATATATATATATATATATATATATATATATATATATATATATATATATATATATATATATATATATATATATATATATATATATATATATATATATATATATATATATATATATATATATATATATATATATATATATATAATATACATCTGGACCATTGTTGTTCGATAGCCGTGTGAACTTTCATTTGTGGTTTACCCAGTCGCTGCATTTACACGTGATAGGAGCGCTGCTCTCGCCACATTACCAAGTACTGCAACCGCTGGTGGATAATTTACATTTTGCCTTTAATGGAAGTTGAGTCTTCTCCGCAGTACCTACTCGGGCTAGTTCGAGTTACCAGAGTATTGATACAAAATCTAGTTAGGTTAATATTAGGTCCTCACCTATACTTGACATTTTTTAAAGGAATTTTTAGGTAAAAATATATATTAATCGCATATTGACCCAGGAAATATAAAAAGGCCTCCTACATATTTCCTTGTGCTTCTAAGTCCCGAATAAGACAGCTTCAATTTAAATATAATTTGTTTTACCTGCCAATACCAACTTCATTTCTGTTGAAAACGTTACATTTTTGTGGTACTCGTACATTTTGATTAAAGTCATACATGTACTTTATCCGAATCTTTTTTGTAATTCATAAAATTAATTGATGTTTAGTCTCTAGTTTATTCTAATAGTCATAATAAATTACTAAAAGGAATATGTACTTTTTCTCTTTTTTTTTATAAATAGGTGTCTACTATTATTATCTTATTTTATTTTTATTTTATTTTATTTTATAAAATTATCCAATACAATACAATTGATTTTGCGAAGCAGATAAGATTACATTTGTGTGGATTTTATCACCCCACTAGATTGTATATCTGTTCTGGGGGATAGTATTTAAGACTTCACTTTAATCATAGTGACTTCACTTTCTTTTTTTCTTTTTTTTTCTCATTCATTCCAATTGCTCATTCATTCTTATAAATTTTAAGGTTAATATAAATATGTAAATGTGTATATAAATAAAGAACTAATATTAAATAAAGAAAATGAAAATATTTAAGTTTATAGATAAGTAAAATAAATAAATATATAGATTAATATATAACTAAATTGACCAATAAATTAGGTAGCCTAAAAGGTTTCTTACTATGCACATATAAATTTGTGAATTTAATTAATTAATATAATATTATCATTTTTTTTTAAACATAATCAACCGAAACATATTTCTTATCAAGTATCAGGTGACAGATATCTAAGTATCTATCTAAATATATTATTATCTTTATATTATCTAAATATTATTATATAATTAAAATTAGTAATGCTGCTAATAGTTGCTGCTGGCAAATAGTAGCAAATAGCCTCTCCGGAACTGTTTTTTTCCCTGTGAAATTTATTCAAATTCCGGAAAAAATTAAGTCTATTGAAGCAATGTCTGGCGAATACGGTGGTTAATGAAGAGTCTTCAACCGCGACGCCTGCGACTTTGCGACTGTTTGATATAAAGCGCGTGGTCTGCGTTATCGTGCAGAAGCAGTAGCGAAGAGCGATTGATGAAGGCTCGGTTATTTACACACGAGCTTCTCCATCGTTGTTTGCAGTTCGTGACAGTACGCATTTGCGTTAACTATCGTGCTAGAACGAACGCAAGGAGCTGGGCATGGGCGCAAACTTCATATTCGAAAATACCGCGAATTTTCAACTTTTCCATGGTTGGACACCCAAGAAAATATCCGACCAATTACAAACGATAGAAAGACAAATGAATAATTGGCGTTGAAAAAGGAATAACAGGGTTTATAGCAATATTAGGGCAAATCGATTGTGTCATTCCAAAACTTTTCCGGCAAGTAGCCAAGGACTTATGCAAGGATTTGAGCGTGATGTCAATTTTTCGCAGAAGAAACTCACACCGTACGGCCATGAGACGTCGAATATATCGAGACTCCCCAGAAACCGGTGAAGATTCATTGTGATTTCGGCCTGACATTTTTGTAGCAAATTTCAAGTCTATATTTTGAGATTAAAAATTGTGCCCCCTGGTGGACCAATTTCAATCACAACCTTTTCAACAACTGACCATGACTAAGTAATACCTGCATACCAAATTTCAGCTCAATCGGAATAAGCATTCGGGCAATATCGCGGAGGAACAAACGCAGGCACACATGTAAACTTATATCTGGAAATGGTTTGTCTCAGGGGGCTCAAAATGGATATTTCCGTCTTTATCTCGAAAACAACATTTAGAGCGTTCACAATACTTATCTTTCTCGTCGGTTGGTGGGCCGGGAAAATAAGACACAAATGAATAAATGTCTTTGAAAAGGGAATAGCATGGTATTAAATAAAAAAAATATTCGAATTTGAAATACTAAGTCAAGCCGAACTTATTCAAGTTCAAAGTGACCAGTTTTAAAAAACGGTAGTTTCATAAGCAAGACCTAATATTATATATTAGATTGTTTCTCATTGCGTGCATACTAGTGGCGGCAGTGTTTCCATACATCGCCATGCATTACGTTAATAACGCTACTCTTTCTGCTGTGTGGAAGGTCGCTTGTTTCCCCGTGCCACGCGCTATAAATTACCCGGCGAACGTACGTGACCACAACCACTACTCACTTACCAAGGCACAAATGCAAACGGCGGCATACAATCATCGGTGTTATTATTTTTAGAATCGGCACTCGTAATACCAAGAACGTCGCCGTATGCCACGGAGAAGTCACGCCAATTATACACATGGCCCGTAAGAGGGAGGACGTAATAATTGTACGGTGCAGAACTGCAGTAATTTTTCAAAGGAGTCATACATTCAAATCTTTTTTTATATGCGCTCTAGGATGTCGGATAGAGACTGAAGAAACCCTTCTTTTCCGCCCGAGATTATAATTTAACATTATATGGCTTCTATCCCCATCGAGTCCACCCTGTACCCTTTTATTATTAAGTAAGATGTTGTTATATGTAAGAAGAGCGTAAATACATACATAACGTATACATACGCATATACATTATTCTTCTTCTCCGTCGTTCCCTTATTACTGAGGATCGTGGCCACTAGACAACAGTTTGCCTACGAGGCTTCTCCGCTTCGACCTGTGTTCTGCATGGCGAGTCGCAGATTGTATTTAAGTTCTTATTTTAGGTCGTTACATCTGGCCGGTGATCAGCCTCTGTTTCTTCTTCTCTCCACTTCACCCCCGGAAAGCATTTTCTCCAGATTCTCCGGGTTTCTCCTAGCAACATGACCAAAGTACTGCAGGACCCTTCTCATGCTTACGGTGGAGAGCCTCACTTGGATGCTGAGTTCTTCAAGGATAGATTTGTTGGTGCGGCGTGCTGTCCATGGAATTCCTAGCATTTTACGCCAACACCACATCTCCAGTGCATCGATTAGGTGCGTATCCTAATCTTCAAGGTCCACGTCTCCGATGCATAGAGAAAACTAGAGCTTGAACCAGCCTTACCTTAGTCCGCCCGATTCTTCCATAGCTTTTCTAGCTTGCTCATGGCCGACCTTGCCATCTAGCATCTGCGTGAGAGCTCCTTTTCCGTCGTTGCATATCATGGAGCACAGATAGACAAAGTCTTTCACAGCTTGAAGGTCACTCAGCTCGTTGGTGCGTTGCATGGTTCCAGCCCGGTCCATAAACATGCGTTCAGTCTTGCTGCGGTTCATGTGCAGTCCTTACTCCTTGCTTCCTTCTCCACTCTGCGTTACATTATACACATTCTCATATACATTATACATATACATACATATACAATATACAAAACTCAATCGATTTACCTTTGTTAGCTGTTGATTTGAAGGTGTCTATCTGCCATATTTATTTAGTTTTTGGGGAACTGTTATTATGATTTTTTAAATATTTCTGTCAATTAAAATTACTTTATTGTAGCAAATTAAAAGATCTTATCTGTTTTCTTCTCTTTCGTTTGCTCGCCCAGATCTGTGATGTACTACAATTTTCACCCAGGGTGGGGCAGCGGTTGTCAGTCTACAGCTTCCCAGAGCTCTAGAATGCCGCCACCGCTGACACTGGGCCCGATTGCATTTCTTTGTGAACTAAAATTAGTCCAAGCGAACGAGACAGCAATACGTTAGAGCGGAATATGAAACGAACGATCGTCGATAAATATTACCTGCCGAACTTCTACTCGTCCCAATAAATTCGAGCATATTTCGTGCGGTCTAAGAATTGACCTTGGCGGGCAGTTTTAATGCGAAAAAGTGACAACCGGTCATCTCACACTCCGCTCTAGCGTATTGCCCTGTCTCGTTCACACGGACTACTTTCCGATTTTAGTTCACGAAGAAACGCAATCGAGCCCACTATCACCCAAATGTATTGTTCACCTCAGCACGCTGCTCTAAATCCCCACTGTCTAGAACTTTCCACACAACAATCCTATGATTGAATGTCTTACACTCCGTCATATCGTCTCCAGAGGATAGCTACAATGCTGCTAACAAAATATTTTCAAATGACATTTTAATCTCGTGAACGGGCTTCCGGCCCTCAGATTCCGGCTTTTGCAAGTCTTCATCAATATTTCAAGTCGCTACCGGAAAATCTACAATTTACTCCACTATAAAACTGCTGCAAGATTTAGAGGACCTCATTCTCAGATAGACTGAAAATATGATAGTAACTATATTTTCCAACAGGCGACTAACCAAATTAGCGGCGTTTCACTAAAATTGTCCCGTTGCATGTCGAACAGTAAAAACATTGCACACGGTGCTTTTTTATTGATCAAATATAGTGCTTAATTATAGTTCCTGTTACGGAAGGCAACGTAGTTTTATTACGTCACGGAAAATCGCAATCAATGTAGATGACATGAACATACTCGGCACACGCACTATCTGCATTAGACATCGATGGTGTAACTAAAGGTACCTACTGAAACATGACCTCGCTTCTCGACCTGGCAGTAATTACGAAGGATGTACTCGTAACTTGTCATATTATTGAACCTTCAAATGATTAATTCTTCGTCTTCTAACAGTTATCTTTGTTCAAGTTCTGACCTTGGAAGCTTGTCGAGGTAGTGTCCGTGTAGGTTAGCTCTAAAATATTGCCTGCAGGCAATAAGCTCGCCTTTTCTTGAGACTAAAGCGTTATTATTATTATTATCATATAATATCTGTATGTCTTCAACGATAGATTAGATTAGATAGATTTTTATTCGAAGTAGTCTTACAGTACTTTCCGAACGTCTTATGTTTCTAGACATTTATGCCTTGCTTGTAGGCTTTACCATTGATTACTACACTATATAATCAATGGCTTTACGTAATAGTAATAATAATAATAATACTAACACTTTACAAATAGTTTTCATAGCTATGTTACACAAAAGTATATACACTTGCGAGCAGCTAAATCGACTCACCCCCTCAGTGCGGAAATAAACTTATTTTATTCAGAACTGGGTAAGTAAATCCATACAATTATATATTTTTTTAAATACTTGTTTTGTTAGCTGTCCGTTAATATCATAATCATAAAAATCCGCTTAGGTTTTTTTTAAAAATTAAATAATATTTAAAAAGGGGAGTCAAAAGGAGGTTCAGGAGTAGAAAACTGGAGATACTTAAAATTAAATTAAAACGGAAAAAGCAAACCTAAGAAGGAACGTTAAATAAATTTATATTTAGTGTTACCCCCCCTTGCCTAGATGACAGCTAGCATGCGGTTCCTCAACGTCCTGATCAGATTTTTGGTCAAGTCTTGAGGAATATCATCCCATTCCTCTAACAACGCTGTCTTGAGCTCGTAAATATTAGAAGTTGCCGGATTTTTGGCTCGGACTCTTCGTATCAGCTCGTTTCATAAATTCTCGATGGGATTCATGTCTGGACTGAGATCTGGCCAGTCCATCGTCTCCAAACCAACTTCATCTAAGAATCGCCGAGTGATACACGCTGTGTGACACCGTGCATTATCATGTATTAAACAGAGTTTTTAGCAATAAATCATTCATAAGGTATGACATGATCTAGGAGAATAATTTGATATAGCGTTTAGCATTCAGGCCTTCTCCTCGACCTCCTCCTGGCACGAAAACGAGGTTGGACCTTCCTTCTAAAGAAATGCCAGCACACACCATGCAGGAAACGCCGCCGTAGGAGACTGTTTCAGCGAAGCAGCACTGCGAAAATCACTCACCTGGCCGCCTGGAGACCAAGCCAATCCTATGACTGCCATACAGAGACATTCTGCTTTCGTCAGTAAATAAAACTGACCGCCATTGCTATATGCTCCAACTGACGTCCTCTTGAGAAAATTAAAGGCGCGCTTGCTGGTGGCGTGTGGTCAATTTAAGGCCTGTGACAGGTCTTTTTGGAATGAGGTTGGATTTTTTCAAGCGTCTTCTGATCGTTCACTGACTGACAGCTACCCCTTGAACTTGTCTTAGCTCCTGCTGTACATTAACGCCAGTGAGGTCGCGATTCTGCAGTAACATCGAAGCGATGTAAAGGTCGTCTCTCTTAGAAGCGCATCGGAACCGGCTGCTATTTGGTCTCCGATTGATGGTACCAGTTTGTTCAAACCTCCTTTTTACTCTTGAGACGGCAGACTGACTAAATTCCACTTGACGAGCAACTGTACGTTGACAAAGAAGACCCTGCTGCTATAAAGCAATGACCTGAGCGGTCTTTTTTGGTGTAGTATCCATACTTTTACGATAATAATGAGTTTGGCTTACGGAGATTTTTTCGCGTGAACTACTGATAAGTGACTGCTAAGAATAAACCTGTTCCGGGGGGATTTATAAGCGATTAAGACGCGGAAACTTTTTGCGACGAATAGCGTACTTTCCAATACTTCCGTTCAGTTATTATTATTTTAAAAAGTTCTGAACCGATTTTTATAAAAAAGGTGCCATTAGAAAGCTAAATAATTATGTTTTCATAAAAGTATATATTTGGTGTACATCCCGTTAGTCATTTTAGAAAAAAACTAGTTTTTATCCGAACTGAGGGGGTGAGTCGATTTAGTTGCTCGCAAGTGTAGTATTGCACTCAAGGAACCGAACATAGCAGATGAGATGTGCATCTTTGTTGCTATCTGTTACCTCATCCGTTGAATTCTAAAGTCATTTCCTGTATTTTTTATATCAATTGATCGTTGTGATCCTGAGCTATGTGCTGGATTCTTCGATTAATGGTGTTGTTCGAAATAAAATCTTCAAAAGTAATTTCCCTGCATTTTCGACAATCATTATATTAGACAAGTCTATAGCAGCCGGCAGAATAAGTTCCTTAGCTATAGTGTGGGGACTTTCGCACTTAGCATATTATGCCACCTTGAATGAAGCAATCGTTGCATTGTTTTCGTGTTTTTGTGGTGTAAATATTTTATTTTTCTGCTAAAATATTCACGTGGTTTGTCGACGGCATTACGATGCGTTTTTCAAGGTGTCGCCTCAACGTACTTGGATAGACCTTTAGATCGCACACTGCGGTCTTTCTTCAAAGTTAATTTCTATTGTAATGAGAAATCCAAGTAGCTGTCTTTGTCTCTTGCAGCATTTTTTTTGGTTGAAGTCGGTTTTTTCATCAGAAATCAATCCATTTTTAGGAAAATGAGTAGCTGCAGCTTTCTTTCACGACTTACAACTATACAGCTACCACTAGCGAGATATACTGATGATGCGACTAGACATGACACGACGGCGAGATCGACTATCTCTCAGATGGACATCTTCAGATGGCGCTACACTGTGAAAAATATTGGATTGATTCTTACATTAGCATTTTGTTACTACGGTTTTTCATACAAAATATCGATGTTTAAATCGTATTTTTTTTAAATTACAAGTTTGTTACATTTCAATCATCATCTTACAAAATACTGCAAGCCAATAACTGCCAAAGTAATTGGCCTTCATATGAAAACTCTAAGTCGCCCGAGAATACTCGTGGTTGGCAATATTGGTACAACGCCAATCCCGAGATAACGCGGGCTTGGCAATTAAAGGGTTAAAATCAACATGTATACACTCAACGACATTTTAAAATACGTTTTAAATAACATCGCACTTACCATTATAATTTAATTTATCAAACTATTTCTTCTATTGTATTTTTATTTACTGTATATTTTTTTTGTAATTGAAATAAATTTGGAGTAATTTACTGTGTATTCTTTGTTTAATTGAGTAACTAATTTAAGATTAATTTAATATACGTATTCATTCCTATACAATTGTAATAGTTGTAATGGAAATAAATACTCTTTATTCTTATTCTTTACTATCCTACTTAGCGCTGCATACTCTCACTGTGGACTATCTTTGCCTTTTCTGTCACATCACAAATGCACAGGTTATATATATATATCGCGAGAAGCAAGCAGGTACATGATCGAAATCCTCTCCATTATTAACGAAAACCAAGTAATACACGAAAGATAGCCCTAACAGAACTCTTCCGGTGTATGTAGGTCGAAAACAATGCGAATTTCTTTTAAAGTAAATGCTCCCTCGGCATATTTGGAGGGGAGAAGGCAAAAAAAACAGGATATTATTAGAATAATAGAGTCATAAATTATGGGCGGGAAGAGAAGGTGGGTTTTGCACTCCCCCGTTACCTTATTTGATTACTTAGCGAAGGCGGAGTCCGTTTTGCGAAGGCTTTAGAGGGATTTGGTAGGGCCGCCGCCAAATGCGATTTGCATTGTGCGAGCAGACGGTCGATTAGCTCGGGAGCCACTTGTGGTTAACCCTACGTCATCTCGTATTTTGCAATCCGCAGCGGGCAGATTAACTTTGCAGTTTAACATGATAAACTGCAAATTAACTTTGTTTCAACCATGCAAATTATGCAGATTGCAGATTAACCATGCAGATTAACCATGTTTTCCTAAATATGCAATTTTACGGTACGTATTGCCATTTTTTTTACAGTTTATACGATATTTTGGTATGAAAATGTTGAAAATATACCTACATATCCAAATAATAATAAATTGTATAAAATAATTTACAACGGATATTACAGGTTCGTCGTTTCGGCGTCAAATGGTTCGTTATAAATCTCTAATTAGAAATATTCAATGTAACTGCTATTATTGACACCAGTTTTAAAAGAGACACAATGTAGATTTACCAAAAAAGAACAAAGAAAATTCAGAATTAAAAAACATATTACAAAACACAATCAAGTTCTTGATGAAATTAAACCTATAACAAAACGAAAACAATATTTTGTTCTGTCTGCAACAAGTCTCATATTCATTAATTGAACTAATTGTATTGTCAGTTAGGATTCCTACCGTATTTACTAAATTGGCGAACGTTTACTTATATCTTTTATATGTCAACAATTACAATTGTAATTGTTGACATATAAAAGATATAATTAAACGTTCGCCAATTTAGTAAATACGGTTGGAATCCTAACTGACAATACATTTAGTTCAATTAATGAATATGAGACTTGTTGCAGACAGAACAAATTATTGTTTTCGTTTTGTTATAGGCTTAATTTAACAAGATTTCATGTCATAAGTTAGAATTTGCTGGGGTATATTATGAAGATCAAACTATTGGGGAATGGTATATGGAATCCTAACTGACAATACATTTAGTTCAATTAATGAATATGAGACTTGTTGCAGACAGAACAAATTATTGTTTTCGTTTTGTTATAGGCTTAATTTAACAAGATTTCATGTCATAAGTTAGAATATGCTGGGGTATATTATGAAGATCAAACTATTGGGGAATGGTATATGGAATCCTAACTGACAATACATTTAGTTCAATTAATGAATATGAGACTTGTTGCAGACAGAACAAATTATTGTTTTCGTTTTGTTATAGGCTTAATTTAACAAGATTTCATGTCATAAGTTAGAATATGCTGGGGTATATTATGAAGATCAAACTATTGGGGAATGGTATATGGAATCCTAACTGACAATACATGTAGTTCAATTAATGAATATGAGACTTGTTGCAGACAGAACAAATTATTGTTTTCGTTTTGTTATAGGCTTAATTTAACAAGATTTCATGTCATAAGTTAGAATATGCTGGGGTATATTATGAAGATCAAACTATTGGGGAATGGTATATGGAATCCTAACTGACAATACATTTAGTTCAATTAATGAATATGAGACTTGTTGCAGACAGAACAAATTATTGTTTTCGTTTTGTTATAGGCTTAATTTAACAAGATTTCATGTCATAAGTTAGAATATGCTGGGGTATATTATGAAGATCAAACTATTGGGGAATGGTATATGGAATCCTAACTGACAATACATTTAGTTCAATTAATGAATATGAGACTTGTTGCAGACAGAACAAATTATTGTTTTCGTTTTGTTATAGGCTTAATTTAACAAGATTTCATGTCATAAGTTAGAATATGCTGGTGTATATTATGAAGATCAAACTATTGGGGAACGGTAAATGAAATTATTTTTGCTTCTAATACTAAAATTATGCACTTCATTCCTTATTTTCTTGTCGTCTTTTGTTGCATACAAATTTAACAGTAATGTATGCAATTATAGACATCGTTAAACTATTTAGGCGTTTAAAAAGTGGTTTACAAGACGTGTAGTTGATCTCTGCCTTTCCAACAATTCTGTTAGCTTGCTTTTGCAAAATAATGATCTGAGACTTGTTGCAGTCATAGCAATTTCCCCGGCAGGTTAGACCGCTATCGTTGACTGGAAATAGGTAACTAAATAATTGGTTTTTGCGATTGATCCAAAAAAACTCACATTCCAAGATTCTGTGTGCCGGAGTGGCGTAGGATAAAAAAACATTGGGTTCCTTTACTACATGTCGACCCGGCTCCGGTTCTCATTTCTCCGTAACCCACATCTTGATTCACTCAACATTTCATTAAAATGTTGAAGCTTCCACGCATCTACCCTCGGCGACTGCGAGTATTTTACGTGGCTCAAAAGTGACAAATGGAAGACGCACAGTCGGAGATGCTGGCGGGCCGTGTGGCGCTCCGCGATGGAATTACGGGTAGACTCACATAGAATTGGTACCCACACATTTGAAGCTCAACCGCGGTTTAGTAATAAAGTTATTATCAAATTCAAACAGAAATAAGGACCAAACCCTGGTTCCACCACCTACCTTTCACCCGTAAGGAAATCTCCACCCTCTGCAGGATGCGCATCGGTCATTGCTGCACTCCCGCTCACTTCAACCGAATACATGTCCTCCCTTCTCCTCAGTGCGACTGCGGTCATGCGTTTTGCACTCTGGACCATCTCTTCTTTAATTGTCCCATTGTTAATAACTATCCTAACTTCATTTCGGACCTCTTAAATCTCAAAATTCAGCTCCCTATCAGTATAGACTTTTTATTATCTCTCAACTCCCCCAATGTCTACAAAATCATCTGCAAATTTATTAAACTCAACAGTATGTCCCTTTAATAATAATTAATGAATGTTCCTCCATAGAGTTTTTGTGTTAAACGTATATAATATGTATTTCACTATATTTTAAATTATTATACGATTTTGTGTTCCCGACGGAGTGATGTCTTACTTGTTTCAGTGACGTCCACTAACCTAAATCAGTTTCCTCCTATTTCAACGGCACACTTGGCAGAAATCACCCTCTTTGGGTGGAGCCATCAAGTCAAAATAGAAGAAGTAGAATAAAGTTATTACGAGGTCGCCAAGGAAAAAAATAAATATGGCACGGATCCTAACATGTACCTCAAATTTATGAAAAGTAACAGCCTGGCAAATAAAAGTAGACCCTACGTTTTAAGAAAAAATATTTATATTGCAATACAGTAATGTGAGAATAGTAAGACTAATTAATCTGGCGACACGACTCAGTATCGTCTCCCAAGAGGCGTATTGTACTCAGACTAGTGTTTCTGCTCCTTTACTGATTCTATCACGTAACATAGACGTTTGGATGATTTTGAGTTTGAAAGAAAAAGAAAAAACGTTGGTAAATATTTATTTTGTATTCATTGTATTACTTTCATAAAATCATAAATTAAGTTCAGCTAATCTGTAACACGACATTCATCGACTGTTAGGCGGTGCGAAGCTCGCCGGGTCAGCTAGTACTTAAATAAAACATCCAAAGCCGCAAATTTTATAAAATTTAAATACTACCGTTAAGCATTAATGATTCAATTCTGTCTACCAATTTCTTATGGTATATACCTACGTAACGAAACACTGTTTTAATAATCGTATGCCCAGCTGTGTAAATCACGAATTTGCTTCTAAGTAATTACTCGTGTATAAGGAGGAATTCCCAATTATCTGATAAATTACTTATTTATACATGTCAAAAGTTTTTTTGTCGTTTAATCAAATCAATACGACATACGACCGCATAATCAATGCGCTAAAGACTTTCAATGCTTGGTTATCGTTAATCAAGCGTTCGTTTTTAACACATTTTCAGGTGTTAATATTGACATCACCAATGTAAACGTGTTTTGTGTTGTATTATGAGCGACCGTGAAATCCAGTGTTAATTTGCATTAAACGAAAAAAATATATAATTTAGCGTCGATTGCGCGCTAATGGTGTAATTATAGATCTATCCGATGACGGCGTTAAAAGCTGGTCTGTCGTATGTTGGAGTCACGATTATGTTTTAGACAGGACGTGGGTTAAGTTCAAAAACTCATTAATTCTATTTTTGACTAAAATGAGTTTTTAAGACTAATTGCAGAAAAAATAGGCATTTTTATGCATAAACTCCCGAATCTGAATTTCTGGGACCCCTGAGGAACCTGACACCGTTCTTACCGTCGTTTTATGCGAATTCGGGTTCCTGCTCGCACTGGGACGCCCGCGAACCGAGAGAAGCTACTGTCTGGTATACTGTGCCCAGGGCGCAGTATACAGACGGTATATTTATTTATTTATTTAATTTAACAATTTATTTACAGTATCACTAATAATCATATCAATATATATATATATATATATATATATATATATATATATATATATATATATATATATATATATATATATATATATATATATATATATATATATATATATATATATATATATATATATATATATATATATATATATATATATATATATATATATATATATATATATATATATATATATATATATATATATATATTGTTAATATTTTAATATTTGATTGGTTTTTTGTAAAATCTTTCTTTTAAGAATTCGTTTAAAGGATGACACTTTGATGAAGAAATAAAAAAATATAAAAATATATATATATATATATATATATATATATATATATATATATATATATATATATATATATATATATATATATATATATATATATATATATATATATATATATATATATATATATATATATATATATATATATATATATATATATATATATATATATATATATATATATATATATATATATATATATATATATATATATATATATATATATATATATATATATATATATATATATATATATATATATATATATTTGATAAGGTTTGTAAAGAAATCCGTTTATAGGATGACGTTTTTATTTAAAATAAAATTAGTAAAAGCTACTTAAAAAGTAGTGAAGGAAATCCCAGCTTGTATTGGGAAATGCTTATGTTTGAATGAGATATACTTACGGATGTGCACGACTTTCGACGGTGCAATGTAAGTTTAAAGGTCCTTTTGCAGTCGACTAACGATCACTATTCATCCATATATCTCATAAATAGGGCTTATCCTTATGCAACACAAAATGCCTTCAATTGAGACGAATTAAGCGAAAAAATAAAAAATTAAACTATTGATCACTTCGGCAAAGCCGTTTTCTAAATGAAATTGCCTTCAAAATGAGTAATAGTTAAAAAAAAAATAGTCAACGAAAATAATAATAATAATAGGAATTGTCAGGGATAAGATTTAATGATGGGAACTGTCTCATTATATTAATTTGTGGATATTTTGCCGGGAGTCATGTTTTAGCCAGGAATCAATTTTGGCTTTAAAAGAAGAAGAAGACTTAGGCACATACATTTTTAAATCTTTATCTAGCATATTAAAGATCCTGGGGTATACTCTTATACCAGGGATATATAGTATACTCTTATGCATCCACGCGCTTGCCAATCCTTGGCAAACCTTTGCAAATTCCAAACGTGTGAACCGTGCATTTAGCTTCGCTTGTGTAGGCTTACAAGCTCTTGCCGCCGATCCGATCGAGTCGGTTTTTAAATCAAAAGAGCTTGTGGCAAACGCTTGCGAGCCATCCACACGCTTGTTTGCTTGCCAAGCGTTTGTACAAGCGGTTTGTGGCAATCGTGTGGATGCGGCATTAAAACAAAATTATCGAAGCGAGCGACGTCATGAGTCCTAAGGGCTAACACGTAATACAATTATTAGTCATTGTACCACAAGCGTCGACTGCGCTGGCTGTGCTGCCGTTGAACGAAATTCGCAGAAGCAAGCGGGCATGCACGTCGCCACTCTGCGGACGCAGATATTCAAATGTTCCAGAAATTTTACATCCCCCATCCGCGTAACGCGAACATCGGGCGTTTTCCGTTACGTATCCCTCTGCTCACTTCCCTCGCGCATTTTACCCGCAACGCCTTACCATTCGAGAGTTCGCTTACTGTTCTAACTCCCAGGTATACTCTGCCCATGGGGTGGCTACTTCGCGGCACGCTTGTCTCAGCCTAAATTTCAGTTTTTTTTCTGTATATTGCGTAATTTGGCAATCCGCGTGCCCGGCAAAGAAAACGACGCTTAGGTTTCCTATTTTCGTCACGAAACTCTAAAAATCGCTTAAGTCCATTAGTGATCATTTTGATCGATGAATAGTGAATCCTTCATAAAGACTGACGTAGAGCATTCATCGAGTTGGTTCATAAGTAGTAACATTAATGGTCGAGCGTGTTTCCTTCCACGCAACATTTGAAAAGAAGATCGTTAGCGCTGAACCCGATAAGCCACTTCCGCGATTAACGCCTTAATTAGCTGGAAGTCTGTGCTTTCAATGACATCACTGTTCCGCAGACCGGATGCAACCGCCATTGGTGAAACTTCAATTAAATAGACAGTCGTACGACAGGATTCATTCTAAGAGTTATTTAATAATAAAAGCTCGATGAATTAGTATAGTAAACTGAAAATATGAAAATACAAATTGATTGTTAATTCATTAGTTACTTAAGTAATGTAGCGTCCTACCATTATTATTGGAATGCTTACTTATGCAGTTGCTGTCCTGTAAAGGAAATTAAGGCCCAAAAATTTTGTATGAAATTTCGCAGTAATGTTTATCAGTGGTATGTTGCCAAGCACCTAGGCGCAACACTATCGCAGTCAATTAGCCTTTGAATAGTTTGTCAACGAGGTGTACCCTACTTACTTACTTTTCCAAGTTTAATTGTTAGTTAAGAGCCGTATTACAAAATAGCGTAGGTATTCTTTTAAAACGAGTTGAAAAAATGAACGCATTTTTTTTTGGATGTAACTATAAAAGATAGGATAAATAAATAAATAACTATTCAACCCTGGGAGAAAAACCGCGGCACTAAGCGCTCTTCTCTTGCGCAAGCAAATATATACACAATTTCTAATTGTTTTTTGCAGTGTTTTCTCCTTTCTAATGACAATAATTTATATTATGTCGTATTGCTAAAAGAGTGAACTTTAATATAGTATAAGTATTATATAAGAATCTTATTTTATTTCTGAGAAAATTAGAATGATACAGGAAGATTTTTTTTTAATTTTGTGTAATTGTAAGTAATGTATACCTTGGATATGTGGTCAAAAAACGAAAAAATAAAGCCGTAGTGTACATCAAGAATACATGACGGATATAAAAAAAAATAGTATACGGTTTTCGTTGTAGTGATATTACTGTATTAAGGAGCTCAAAGTTTGCCTTCCGAGCGTTTTACGAATAACGACTTTCGGAAAATGGGCTGAATAAGTAAATAATATTCGTTACATCTAAAATTAAAGGCCGCTATGGTCAACATCAAGAAAGGGTCCAGGTAATTCAGTAATTAAAGTTTGTAGAAATCTCTTTATTTCTTGGAATTAGAACGCCAAAAATCCACTTTTCTTGCCTTTCTGGAAAAAATATGTGAACGGGCTCTTAAGTTAGTTTAGTAGTTAGGTGTACCCTACTTACTTACTTTTTCCATAAGTTTAATTTTGAATTCAAAACCATGAAACGTGCATACCAAAAACACGAATATTGTGGCCCAAAACCAAATAGCAAAAGGAGCAGGGCTATGATGAAACGACATCATGGCGTGGAAATGACGTAAATACCTTATACCTATCTATTATAATTGTATTTTATACCTATATAATTAGTAGAGAGAGGGGTCATTCCTTACCAGTCGTCATTAATAGTAGATTAACAAATCTATGTCCTGAAGTAAACTTTGGAACACTGAACCTTTATTTTAGGCGACGTGAAGCCTGGAATAACGATGGGTCTCTTGATAATATTAGAAATGCGCCTGCGGATATACCCACCCAACATGAAATGCACGCCAACATAGCAGGTATACAAAATAATGTAAAAACATATACACGTGTACCGAAAATGCACGTGGACGCCAGTACTTCCCAATGTAAGTGTAACATGTCGCATCGTACGTTTTATTAATCACACTGTGTATTCTAAATTCAATAATAAAATTAATCCATTTTATCACGTGCAGCTTATCATATATATGACCATGGTGAGCCAGTTGAGCGCTCTGCAATCGATGAACTAATATTGTGGCCTCAAGCAGACCCAAGCTTGTTTATCAGTGGAACGGGACACATCTTTTGTTTTATCAGTGGAACGGGACACATCTAAAAATAAAAAAACCTCCTTATGCTCAATGAAATGAAAGAAGAAACTTTAATCTTAATTTCTGGCAGAGGAGTTTATAAAAAAGATTGTATAATGTTATCAAAATAGGGTAAACCTATATAAAATTGTATAATATTAAAAAATTGTAAAGAAATATTGTAGAAAACAGTATAATATTGTTATATTTGATAAGGTTTGTAAAGAAATCCGTTTATAGGATGATGTTTTTATTTAAAATAAAATTAGTAAAAGCTACTTAAAAAGTAGCGAAGAATAGGGCTTATCCTTATGCAACACAAAATGCCTTCAATTGAGACGAATTAAGCGAAAAACTAAAAAAATAAACTATTGATCACTTCGGCAAAGCCGTTTTATAAATGAAAGTGACATTACGAAATGATTCAAATTTCGAATGCTACCAACATTTAAAATATGAGACAATTGGCTGAGTTTGTTATCAACGAGCCATTAAATCGAAATAAAAATAAAAAAACCTCCATATGCTCAATGAAATGAAAGAAGAAACTTCAATCCTAATTTCTGGCAGAGAAGTTTATAATAAAGATTGTATAATGTTATCAAAATAGGGTAAACCTATATAAAATTGTATAATGTTAAAAAAATATAAAGAAACATTGTAGAAAACAATATAATATTGTTATATATATATATACATATATCTATATATATATATATATATATATATATATATATATATATATATATATATATATATATATATATATATATATATATATATATATATATATATATATATATATATATATATATATATATATATATATATATATATATATATATATATATATATATATATATATATATATAATATTTGATTGGTTTTTTGTAAAATTTCTTTTTTTAAAGAATTCGTTTAAAGGATGACACTTTGATGAAAAAATTAAAATAATAAAAGCCACTTACATAGCTGGAAGGTTTTCCCGGACTGGACTGGGAAATGCTTATTGTTTAAACGAGATGTATTCTTGGATGAGTACCACTTTCGACGGTACACTGTAGGTTTAATGGGATCCCTTTATCGCTAGCGAACGATCACCCTTCATCCACATCTCAAAAACAAAGCGTATCCTTTTGCAAACCAAAATAAAATGTCTTTATTAAAGACAAATTTAAGCAAAAACAATGAAAAAAATCACAATCAATCGTCTCTTAAATGCGGAATATATATATATATATATATATATATATATATATATATATATATATATATATATATATATATATATATATATATATATATATATATATATATATATATATATATATATATATATATATATATATATATATATATATATATATATATATATATATATGGGACTGTATATATATATATATATATATGAGAGATATATATATATATATATATATGCAAGGTCAAATGAGGGTCACGGGAATGAAACTTTCCTATTACGTCGCGACAGCACGGTTATCGGACCCTCTTACTATCGTCAAAGTGAATGCTGATTATCAGTTCATAGAAGATATGATGAAAAAACTGGTACACTTCTATAAAACTTGTGTAATACCAGAAATAATCCTGAGACGAGTACAGGGTGGAAGGGGTCGGTGCATCGATCCCAGTGAAATAATCGAAGCCAGGACAAAAAAAAAAGACTAATTTATCTTGTCTTTTGCAGATTTCACGACAAATGTGGAATTCCGTCCGTTTTTATATTTTATATTTTAGAATATATATTTTGTGATGCTATATTTCCCGAACTGTATCATTAAAAAACTGTCTATAGTGTGAATGGAATAATACAAACTGGGTTGTATTTTTTTTGGAATTTTACATTTAAAATAAACTTGCGGTCGCGGGACCGCCGTCAGGAACGAAGTTCTTTACAATTTTACAAATATAAACACGTTTATATAATTGCTATATCGAGCGGTAACGCTTTTTCGTTATTGGGACATTCCATGCAAAAGAGGAAAATGATATTTTAAAATTCAATTAATTATCTTATATAATTCAATATATTTTCACATTTTGTACTTGTATCATCAGCCACAATGAGCTGTCCCACCAGCCACAATGGCTTGTCCCACCAGCCACAATGACCTGTCCCACCACTCATAATTATAAATATTTATTTTGTTGCGTCTACGAACGTTAGCAATCTATTTTTTTAAGAAAACAAAAGCATAGAGTATATATTTTACAACATAGAAACAGCTATAAATAGGATAAAAACGATTTTACCGCGTGAATTTAGTAGAACCCGTCGTTTCGGCGCTGTTGCAAGAGATGTTGTCCAGGGTAGATAGGGTAGACCGTCCAGGGTAGCAGTCTACCCTGGTCAACGACGCATGCAACAGCGCCAAAACATCGTGTTCTACTAAATTCACGCGGTAAATTCGTTTTTATGCTATTAAAAACAAAAAGAAATGTTACCGTAAAAATATACAGGGGATATACCGCACCGATTTCATTTTGTGATAAATCGTTCAATTTTCTCTTATAAATCTTTATTGTGATATTTAAAACTAAATATGACTTTCGCAACACTTTTGAATTTTCTTCTTATTTTGACAACAGTCTATATTTGAATTTTGTACTTATTCAGTCAACGTAACGACATTTCGTCTGTCGTTTTCGGCGGATTGCACGCCTTGAATAAACTTCGTTCCAAAAAATATATTTATTTCTACCACTATGACCAACCCTTGACTCATAAAAAGGTTTAAAACGAATTTATCGCGTGAATTTTGTAGCACCCGACGTTTCGGTGACGTTGCAGTCGCCGTTGTCCAGAGTAGATTAAAAGAGCCAGACTGCAACGTCACCGAAACGTCGGGTGCTACAAAATTCATGCGGTAAATTCGTTTTAAACCTTTTTATAATGTCAAACAAACGCGATAGTCTTCAATTTCATAACCCTTGACTCTTTTAGTATTTCACCAGAAGGGTGTTATAGCAACGGTCTTTACTATGTATAGGTACATAGTAATGTATACAATTACATACCTACAAAGGTTCTTAGTTTCCAAGTCAAGTAATTCCATTTATACCAAAAATATATTGGTATCGTCTGGCAGCACTGCTCGGATCTGCCGGTCTAATAATTGCTTAGCGAAATACGCACTTTCGTGGACTGCATAAGAGCGTAATTTAAGTAAAGGTTTGCTGCCGTCCGCAGCACCGCTAGCATGTCTACTAATTGTTTAGCGAAATGCGCACTTTTGTGGACTGCATAAGAGCGTAATTTATGTAAAGGCGAGCTGCCGTTCGCCGCGAGACTGTGTGTGTAGATGAAAGTTCGCTATATCTGAATCGAAATTGGTCTGTTTTCCCCATTAATTTCGTAATGCGGTTGATTATCGCGGTGATACGAAGTACATCGAACCGTGTATATGTAAAGTTCCCGGTAAATTTATTTCGTAATTTTTACTGCACTGAGAGAGCTAAAAATCGTATTTTTCTGTTAATATTGCTTACAACGCCATCTATTATCAGAATAGTTTCGTCGGACGGCGACGAATCACCTTAATCTTCTATTATTTTGTTCAATATGGTTACTTTTCTGGTTTAACATTATGGCGGCGCGCTATAGATGGCGCTCTAAACACGCCCAAACACTATAAAATAATAACAAACGAATTTTTAAATCGTAGCTTTAATATTTTAATATTATTTACATAATGATGTCAATTTTTAATTTAGTATACAGGTTTCAATTCGTAATAATTACGCTCTCTTTGGTGAAAAGATAGACTACTAGATGGCATTCATAAAAAGAAATTATTATGCGGCTAAATCATGCAGCTTAAATTAATTATGCTCGAGATTGACACTATATATATGTGGTTTATCACTTATAACTATGCCATAACATCCTTTCTATTGTTTCGACTCTCCATTCTTGTTCGATCGGGTCGTGAGTCGTGACCCTATCAGGTTACCACAAAAATGAACAGAACGCCGGCATGACTGACGACGCGCATGATTGACACTCGCTGACATCCGACACGCTGCGGATACAGAACCACGTTGCCAACCATTCTAACTATTATCATATTAATTTAATACGGTAAATTAAGCTCCGATAACGAGCTTCCGGAAAGCTCCCGAGAATACAAGATAACTTTAAGCGACACGTCAACATGGTAGGTGGGATCACACGTGGGATGACATGTGGGGGTGTCAGCACAACGGGCGATCCCGTCACTCTAGGGAGTGACGGTCGATCAGATTGTTCTATCTGCTATGGAGAAAAACAGTCCATTCTCCAGCTCCACCGACGAGCCCGTGAGAGTCCAACGCACTGGGAACTGAACCCAGCCGACTGGCCTCAAGCTCTCGCTAACAGATTTGGCCGGTATCTCCGCCATCTAGTCTTGTCGTAGATTTGAAATCGCGGGCTCTACCTGATGCTAGCAGCAATTCAGATTGAATGTATCGCGGACCGTAGCGCCTTTTACCCGTCAATTTCACACGAAATCGGGTGACCAACAGGTCGTTTCTAGAGTAGCTGACATCCGGTCAACAACCACCCCCGCTTTTTAGAAAACGTATAAGATCATTTTAAACCCCCTTTCCCCCACCGCCCGGTTATTAACCGGACTGCACAGTCGATTGGCTGACCCCGCACGATGCGCTACCCGCCCAGTAGCGCCCGAAGGTCATCCCCAGAGCAACTGATCCACCTGTCGCGACAGGGGACTGTCCTTTCGAGGTTCGTCCCTCTTCGAGGAGGTTATCGGATGGGAGTTAAACCGTGAGTTGAGCCGATCGGAGATAACGAGCAAGTCTTAACGGCCGAAGTGCACGTGAACCGTTAGCTGCACTGAAACTTTCACAGATAGCGATACGGTTTACACGCGATAGTTTTTAAAATATATTTCTTTTGCTACTGTAGGGTGGAAAGCGGTCTGTGCGTAACCGCCCTACGTATCACTACATAACACAGTATTGACTGGGATAATGCGAAATAGATGGTTTTTAGTGTTTCCGGGCTATCATTATATTTCTTATTCTCCTTAGTATATTTATGCGATTGCGAACGCATCTAGTTGTCGATTGAATTCTTTCAAAGCTTGGCACGCTTTGCTATTAAAATCTGTCCACTGCTCCGTTGATCGTGTTGACAGGCGAGCAGCAGACGACGCACAGAGGGGTATTGGACTCTAAAAGTTGGTCAAAAATATTTTAAGGTTCGCTAGTGGTCCACAAACATTGTTCATTTAATATAAACTCTTTAAAGTATACTACTTTAGTATTTTAGTATATTAGTGACATATTTTTATTTTTTGTGTAAAGTAGAATAATCATAAAAGTACAGAATCCGAAATATAATATTCATTTGATTTTTTATTTTTATGTATACACAACAGAACGAAGACATATATATAATATATATATATATATATATATATATATATATATATATATATATATATATATATATATATATATATATATATATATATATATATATATATATATATATATATATTATATCTAGATTTACTCTGAATCTGACGATGGACTATATGGTTTAGATGCACTTTCGCTTCTGCATGGTGTGGCGCAGCAGGAACTTCGAGTAAGCGAATAACTTCTTGAGGTAGTTTTCTAAGTTTTCTTGGCGGTAGTAGATCAGATGAAATTGAAAGATTATTAAAAACATCTTCATTCGTTTTCGCTCGTGACGTCTTTCGCGAGTATCCCTCTCTGAATCTTTTAAAATCTTTTGTGTGAGATTTTTTTTGTCCTTACTTCGTAATACATTATATTGGTGTCTTGTTAATTTTGCATCGACTATCATAGATAGAGCTTCATCACGATATATTTGTCCTTCCACTGGTTCCTGAAAGCGTTTGTAGGCTTTTCTGTATTTAGGTGTAGGCGTCGAGGTGTAGTTAACGAAACGTCTCGTACAACTTTTGCAGCATCTACTTGTCCTGAAGCACGTAAACTCATCTGAGAGGCGTATGTCAGTTCTTTGCCTGAATATTGACTTCGCAATGCTGCCACTTTTCTTCGCTTCGTTCGCTCAGAACTGTCATCAAATATACTTTCAAGGCGACCGCGTCTTGTAGGCAAAGTATCGCTATGTTTCTTAAACTTTATGTTTCCATCCAGCCATGTCTTGTTTTAAGTAATCAATCTATTACTTTTGCGATTGCATTTTGCCCATCTTCTTGAATATTCGGCTTTAAATTTGGAGCATATTATTTTTAATTTTGAGAGTTCCGACTTCGGGGAATTAGTCTGATTGGAAGATACTTGAGTAAGTCTGCAAACTGATCCTTTGCTTGAGACTGCTTCAAAACTCTGAGAAGAGCCATTCTGGTAACCTCCAAATCCTAAATTCTTGATCCTTGAACAATAAAACATAATGTAATGTGAAAAGTGCAAAATAAGCGAAAAAATCACTGATTACGTATGCAATAAAAAAAAATATATTTAAAAAAGGCGCAAAAAAGCGCACTAATTGCGACTTATGCATATAAATATGAACCTTGAGGAATAGTTTGACAGTAATTTCAAAGCCGGATCACGTGGTATTATTAACTAAATGCCTAACTATGTTTATTTCTTTAGCAAAAATTTCTTTCCCTTAACTAGGTTCACTAAAATATACATTTCCAAATGAGTATAAGCATCTTACAAAACGTATACAGGTGTATAATATATCACATACCTGTAGCTATCGATTCCATGTTCAGTGATTTCAGCAGACACGCGTTGATATCCAAATACAGTCGTCGAAGTCACACGTAATTTTACGGAGCGCATAGAAAACACACAAGCAACCCGCAGCACACGCAAGTTGCGACTTGGGTCACTCGATGCTCGCGAGTCTCAGCGGATCTATTATAGTACTAAAATAAGGGCGCGTTCATAAATACGTCATCTGTATAATGACGACTATATTCTCCGAATTTCGTGTTTTCGATTTATGACCAACTTTTAGTGCCCAATACCCTTCTGTGCGACGACTAGACGTCCTATCGCTATCTCGTTTTGGGAATAGTTAAAGTTTTGGTAAAAATAAAGGTCGACGACATCGACCACGAAGATCGATATCTGGACGTCCTGCTATTATACTCATCCTCTAGAAGTAGCACAAAATACAGAAAGCTCGAGAAAAGTCTTTGCAATACCGCCTCACGCTATCATGACATAACACAGTATTGACTGTCACAATGCAAAGTAGATGGTTTTTAGTGTTGCCGGGTCCATAGTAATACCACGATAAAAGATTCTATAATACACAATGTGGAAATGATTAATCAATCCAGTAGAAAGGAAGATGAGTTAACACTAACATTCTAGATTTTAAACGTAAACAACAGCCAATATATCTGTGTGATCGCCAACTGCACTAAATTTTTGCTACCGCAAATTAATAAAACTGCAGCCGAGAAAAAAAATCAGTTGTGTCACCCCCAAGGCTTCCCCGGCAAGCAGACTAGCCCCCTCTTCCCCGCGCCAACCCCTTCTATTCTAACTTACTTCCCCCCGAACCCCCCAACATCCCCAACGACCCACCCCCCTCGGGGGTCCTAATAGCGATTGTGTCAATAAATTATGATCGCAAATGTATTATATTCGTAGTATTTTCGTGTTATTAAAATGGCTGTTGTGGCGACGTAATTTAGTTTTAAAAATTATTTGTGTCGCTTATATAAGAGATATTCTAACCAGGATCCATCCGAATTTCAAGCCGAATTACAAGTCCAATGAAGTATAACTCACGCGCCCCCTTTTCAACTCTTGCCATGATTAAATAATGCCTGCTTGCCCAATTTAAGCTCAATCGGCTGGGCGCTGTCTTAGAGGAATATACACTTTGCATACACACTTACAGGATTAATTCTGTAAATTGTGTTAATCGTCTTAAGAGGGGGGGGGGGGGGGTAAAACAATGTTATTTCCGTCCTCATCTGAAAATTGCCGTTCAAAATACTTTCCGTGACCGTTGGTTGCCTGGGAAAGTAACATTGTTTGTGTGAATTCTTTCAAAGCTTGGCACAAAGTGCTCTTCAAAAATCTGTCCACGGCTCGGTCGATCGCGTTGACAGGCGACTCGCCCGCAGAGCAGCAGACGACGACGAGACGCCCTATTGCTGTCTCGTTTTGGAAATAGTTAAAGTTTGGGTCAAATTAAAGGTCGACGACATCGGCCACGAAGATCGATATCTCCGCGTCTCGCTCATGAGCGATTGTCGCCTCTAATGAAATTTCGAAATGCCTCGACATGCGCCAGTCTACTCGGTTAAGAGGACACTAAACTCGGGCGCACGTGTAGGGATAAGAGTAATCGTTGCGTCGTTCGTTGTTTCATTAGCTTCGGAGCGCCGAATTTTAACGAGACACGGCCAGATGCGAATCCTACGTTTGTTTATTTTATTAGATTTCGGTATATTCCTTTCTATTATTTTGATTACATCGAGAAAACATCGACTATAATCTTCACCATTTGATTAACAATTCAATGTGAACGATGCTTCGAGAATCGTCTCCGGCTGCCTCAAACCTTCTCCCGTCAAAAAGCTTTATCCGGTCAGCGGCATCGCTCCCCCTGCAATGCGTCGTAATGTCCTGGCTGATTATGCAACGCCTAAAGGTGTTAAACGACCCAAGATACCCACTGCTCGGGCATGAACCAAGCCACAATCGCCTCAAATCGCGAGTCATTTTTGAGCCGCACACAACCAGTTCAAGGCAGTCAATTCTTGAATCTTCACTTGGCGTGACAAGTTCCGAGCCAAACTCGGCCGCCTACACAGAGACTCCAATATGCTTATCGTATCGAAACGCTGCAGGATGAAGACCATCTCCTATACTATCCGCAGTTGACAACTCCTATCACATACCAGGACCTGCCCACCCAGGTCGCATATTTTTGGAGACACGTGTCCTTACTTGGCCCGGACACGATAACGAACAAACGAATTTAATGTATATCTACGTATCTACAGATCAAACGTACCTACCTTAAAATATACCTTAAATTAAAGGTAAAGTAAAAAACTTGCTTCTAGATATTGGGCGTTCAAAAACTAAAGATCTAATTAATACTGTAGGGTGAATATTAAAAAAAAATATATTTGTAAAATTGTGCAATATTACATATCATTTTCTTTGGAATTTCATTAGAATGTAGTGATTATTCATATATTTGTATATATTATTACTTATTTTCCACTTAAATTTATTGAATATAATGTAAAGTTTATTTTATTTTATTCCTTAATTGCATACATATTTTTTTTTCTACTTTAAATTTTACTTTAATTTTACTTTAAACAACACATTTGTTAGATTTAGAAATATTTGAAAATTTATCACCTTCGTCAGTTCGCGAGTTACAAAAATACAGTTGGTATAACACAGCACAGCCAGAGACAGACCTTCTAGGTCTAGTTGGTTGTGCGATTTCGCCTCATTCGGATATGCTAGCATATTTATATGCATAGAGCTATGTTTTTCGCTATAATAATGTTTGTTCTTAATTATTCCTCATGTACAACAGTATGCATGTCCCTGTATTTTTTTTCTTGTACGTTATAAATAAATAAATAAATAAATAACACAATTCTGTACTATTTTATATCTTATTATTCAAAGAGAATTACAGTCATCATAATCCTTTCCAATTATTTTAAATCCGTAATCTTAAGACAACACCAAAAGTAACTTTTACATTTGTATGTAACTGTGTTCAAATATCAGGCAACAATAAATAATCATTTAAATAAAGTACTCGAATCTTAATACTCGTATATAGTCATTTGCACGGCTGTTAATATACTATAGAAAATGTATTATACGAAGAAGAATGGGCATTTTGTGCCCACTTTTCCAATAGCTGTAAATCGTACAATGGAAAGATCTCTTTATGTAGAACATTTATTAGTAGAACGACTGATCTTAATTATTAGCTCGATTTGAGTTATTTCATATCAAATACAGCCAACTGCCTGAACTCCTCTGAGGATCTAACACATCCAGGCATTGTATTTTTAATAACTGTTTAAACTAAAACCGTCGCAGAATACCCGAAACGATAAAGTACGTACGCTGTGTGAGTACAAACTATATATTCGTAAGATTGCTCGAGTTCGTCAGCAGTATATGAATTGGAAATAATGGGATATGTTGCTTAAACTCTGTAATGTGTCTCATCATTTCATTGCCGCTCTGTTTACTGACGTATGTAATATGCTAATGTCAGCTGTCCAATATGGTGTGTCATGTGACCGAACATCATAATATACTATCTTTTATGTTTGTTTGTTTGTTTCTTTTCTTTATTGTGAAATTTCAGAATGGGCGGGTTTATTGCCATACAACAATCTCTCTCAACCAACCCAACTATGAAGTGTTTATAAGTATGTAACATGTGAGTAAGTATGTGTCTTGTTATTGCATCCGATCGACAGAATTGAAATGCAATTCCGCTAATTTTATCCCAACGGAAAATTGTAACCCAGCCGGGATTCGAAGCCGAACTTTACAATGTAAAATCAGGCGACCTAACCACTATGCCGCCGCCGGGCCGGGCGGTTTTATGGATCTTCACTGCAAATAAAATAAATAATTGGCATTGGGGACGTTGTGTAACTAGCCATATTTTAGAAGATTACGAACTTGAAAACTCCAAAACGCCTCATAATTGGTTTAAGTTGCAGTATACGTAAATATTCTAGATATTTAGATCTTTTCAATGGTATATACATTATTGTTATTGGATAGTTGGGCCTAGCGCCCATACATTTTTGCCCATTGCCTTTTAATCTATATATTAATTTAAAACGTGTTTTTTCCTGTGACTGTCATATTAAGAGAACGGCTAGGGGTAAAAATATGATTGAGTTGTCCAAACAAATCTCTTGGTCCGTAGTCGTGTCATCAAAAGTGGAAAAAAATGTATTTTTTTTAAACATTACAGTCGAGTCAGTTACATGTCGAGTTTGTCGGGTATCAGCTAGTATACTTAATTTGTTTATAATATTTTGCCTAACAACAAAATAATTTATGCAATGTCAAAATATAAAATCAAAATCAGTCATAATAAAATCTATCACTACATCAAATTGCTCCGTGCGCCCGCACGTGCCCGGTGCTGCATACACGTCAAATTGCCGTGCGTTATTCCAATTATTGTAGATGAGAATATATTTGCCAAAAGTAAAATATATCTTATAATGCCACACTGCGCGATCGTCTTTCTAACCTTGTTTTGCAACTTATGTGTAGTTTCACTAACTCCGCTGTCGTCGCTCCGGATTTTGTTCGTACTCACCATGACGTAACCCTGTTCAACGACAAGCGTTGTTCTCATTTCATGCACCAGATTTTCCAAACAACGAATCACTGTTTTCTCTATTCTCTGCAGACGGTAAATCTGCGGGTATTCCATATTTTATGAGATTCGAGTTTTTATCTGAAAATTGATTTGTTCCATCAGTTTCGCCTGTCTTTGGTACCTACATTATATCACCGTTATATCATCCCGAGTGCCATATAGTACCTCAACTGTCAAAATATCAAGTAAATAGTTGTATAAATGTCCAAATCTCTGTGTCAATAAATTTGCGTAATTATATAGTGTTTAGTGTCAATTGAAGGTCTGATTTAGTACATTCCGAAAATATGTATGTGTAAATACAAAAACCACAAATATTTCATGAAAAAAAACCGCAAGAAAATAATTATAAATACAGTTGTAACTGCAGTCGTGTTTTTTATTCCTTTAAATATATTTACTTGTTTATCACTGTGCAACCTGTATAATATCATTATCATCAACATCATCGCTGGTGCTGACTCTATAAACACGCAGTCCATATAACCATAATAACCGAAACAGCCTTGATCCAATAATCCGTAATTTATTAATCTTGTACCGGTTATCGCAATTAATCGGATGGACCGGTTTTTTAGCAGCGACTGCGCCGCGCCGCTTGGGGATGTTACAAAGCGGTTTGGCGCCTTTAATGCCCGGATTCAGCGGAAACGGATGTCGCCGTCGGACTTTCCCGGCGCTCTTACCCGGCATAGTGGCGGCACTGCTGCTATCGCATTTTCACGCGCTCCGCTTTGTTGGCTGCACTGGCGCCGGTGCAATACCAGACAACGTTACACCGTCGAAATTCCACTCAGCTTAAACAGTGCACAAGTATTTTCTGTTGAAATAGTTAAAAAGTTGCAAAGCTCCATACCAACTGTCAGGGGAGTTTACTGCAGATGGCTATACTATACCGCAGGTCCATTCTGTAAAACTAGAATATAAGCCCGTTCATAACGGGCTGTTGTAATAAATCTAATCCCCTTCAAAATAAATCTAATGAAATCATTTTTTTTGTCTTAAAAACCTTATACACATTTGTATATACATTATTTCATTAGTATTACAAATAAAACATTTTCAATTATGATATCATGAAATTCACCATTCACATCGGTTTGTGGTTGGGCCTGTTGTCTGCTAATAGCCCGGTACTGCTTACCAGTCCATATAGATCACTGACCTTCAAGTTGGGCAGATCGCTGGGTTCGAGAAAAGCTAGTCCTAGTGAACTGTGTCTTTTTGAGGCGAGGCCTGGGCAGCGACCAACGATGTGTATGCTTTCTTCAGGTTCTTCGCCACATATTCAGCAGTCCTTGATCTCGGTCGAGCAAAGGTTGAATAGATGTGCTATAAGGGTCGTGTGTCCGGTGAGGAGACCGATAGTGGTTCTAAGGTTCTTCTTGCTCATGTCAAATAGGTCCTTGGTTTTCTTAGGACGCGGTCCCTCCATCGTGGCATTTGCCTGGCGACATCCTTGGCTCTGTTTCCAGGATGCCCGATGTTCCTGCTCCAGTGGGAGTGGAGCTTCCTGCGCTAGTGGCTAGATCACCTGATCTTATTTTGTAAGGTCCCGGGTAAATTCCCGGCTGGGTTACCATTTTCCGTTGGAATAAAATTAACGGAATCGCATTTCAATCCTGTCGTTTGAATGCAATAACAAGACACACACACTTAAACGCATATTTCACGCATACATACATATAAACACTTCATAGTAGGGTTGGTTTGAAGAAATTTGTAGTATGTAGTATAGGGACGTCCATTGTGAAATTTTACAGTACAGAGTATAAATAAACTAACAAACGATTATCCTTCATTTACCAATTTAAAGAATAATGCTTATTCGTAAGAAAGTGTCTAAAGTACGTAGGTAATAATAATTATTATATGAGACTCGATTTCATTATAAAAATATTATTTTTATAATGAAATCGAGTCTCAACATTGATTTTGATAATATTTAATTGAAATAATCATTCTTATTGTCATATGGAAAAAATACATAGAAGTACATACAATATTTACATACAATATATAAAATTAAGTCAATATGTTGTGATTGTCTTAAATATTAAAAAAAAACGTAATAAAAATAGTAAAAAATGTTATTATCAACGAAATATATGAATTCATTACAATGATCTTAAAAATGTGAAAAAAAATGACAGTAAATGTAGTGTTAAAAATAGCAAAAAAAAGTTAGCGTTTACCAAAAGGAAAATAAAATGTATTATGTGATTACGTTACAATAAAAATAGTCTATATATTATCATTATGTACATAGTAGTAGAAATGTTGCTATGCATAGGTGCCGGGTTTTGGTTTAACTTTATTAGCCGATCCCAAAAAGAACGTCGCCCTTTTCTTGAACGTTGGCGACGTTCAATTTTGATTTGTCGCTGTCAAAGGCCTGATACGTTTTAATCGCTTATGTAGAAATTGCACAGCACACGGAATCTATTTGTCTCTTTCTTTGGGGTTAATGGGCCCTTGCTGAGTTGGCCACGAAGTCCCATTCTGTTCAGGGTCGGTCACACTCACGGGTCAACACCTATCCGACGGCCTACACGCATGAAGTGCGAGACTGTGTAGGACTGTGACCCTATTTATTTATTTATTTATTTATTGTGTTTATTCACTTATTACTAATCAACATAACAGTAAAACCAAGGCATTGAGAAGTAAAATTAATAAAGATATTACCATAACTATACAAATAGAATGACACTTATAATACTAGCTATCATGTAAGAATAAATAATTAATAGCTTGCAATTTAAACAAGTGAGGGTTGGCGGTAAAAATATCAAAATCTGGTGCCATCGAGTGAATTTCATTTAAGCGCCGCAAAGCACGCGCCAACAAGTTCCACCTCGTAAGGTTAGTGCGCGAGAACGGCTCCGCGAAAAGATGGTGCGATCGAGCACGGAGATAATTATTTGGTATGAATAGATCCACCTTGGCTAGTAAGCTAGGGTTATCAGTTTTACCACGAATTAGATTGAAAACATAGGACATGGTCAGCATTTCTCTTCTGAGACAGAGAGAATTATAGCCAACCATGCCTGTGATAAATGCAGTCGGATACAAAAATGGATAATATCCGTACTGCTTGAAGTACAGAAATCTCAAAAATGGTTAGTTTCCCCTGGGAATCAACCTTCTGGTCGGGGGAGTCTGGAAGCAGTACTGTTTCCTATAGAGCGGGGGTGGTTGCAGACCTTACGGCGACTACTCTTGAAACGACCATCGGTTATCCGATCCTGGGTGAACGGCCGGGAAAAGGACGCTGTGGTCCGCGATAGATTCGGTATACACCGTTTCACCGCTTCGTAAGGGAGAGGACCGCGCAAGCGACCTCGAACTCGTAACCAATCGAGAGACTGGAGTAATCTGGTCACAATTGGAAGTAAGGGCGTGAGTGTAAGCCCGGCGGGTAACACTCCTGGCTATCTCGCGGTTAAGGCGTTGGCCTCTTACGGGTTTGTGGCGTAGCTAGACGGTGGACTGTTTTGTCCAAGTCTTCTGCGCTCACTCCAGGGAGATAGAACGACTAATCGTTAAAACTTCCTGAGGTGACGGGCTCGCCCGCTGTAGTTGACTACCCTAGTTGTCTCTTTCATGCACCTACGTACCTCAGTTACTCAATAATCTAGAATGAAACCACGTCCCAACAGTAGAGTTTATTCCCATGTTGAGAATGTCGCCGAACGCCAACCGTAAAAATTGAGTCGATGCAGTGAATGAATTCACACGTTTTAATCGCTGATAATGTCAATTTCAAAAGTGTTAAAAATCTGGAAGCAACGTAGAATACAAGTTTATCTCTTTCATACAGATAGAGAGATAAATAAACGATATTAGATTACTAACAAATAGGTAGCTAAGAAAAAACAGTAAGGAATTTTAGATGATTTTCGTCGTTGTGATCATCCGCATTTACTTTTTTTTACGATTTGTCCAAAGACAATCAAGTTTTTCTATACGAAAAAAAAAGACTCACGCTGTTTATTATATAGTGCAAGACTTTTGTATGTTATGTGTAGTTTAAAAAAAAAAACAAATTTAAAAAATCTGTTTTTTTTTCTCAAATTTATCTTAACCTTTATCTAAATCTGGCGCCATGAGTTGTACACGTACACGGTACTCATAATCCGAATATTATTAAAGTGCTTGGATTTGCGTATCACAAACCCTAGAAGCTTGAAATAAGTTATAGATAGTTCCCTAATGTGTTCTTTGAAGTTTAACTGTGAATCGGAAAAAACTCCCAAGTCCTTGACTTCAGTCATTCTAGGAAGCACACACCCAGCGATGGCGTAATCATACATCAGATGATCAGGTGATCTTGTGTATGTCGTCACTGACCATTTGTTAATGTTGATGGGAAGGTTACGAGCTTGGCTCTATGCATAAACTGCATCGATATCACGCTAGAAGAGCTCGCAGGCCACACTTCCAACGGATAAAAATAATTTGACAACGTACTGATGTGCCAACTTTACTCACATTATCAACGAATAAGTTGAATAATAAAGACTCCTAGATTGGTCCTTGGGTAACATCCGATTGAGTGTTGTACAGTTTGCAATCAAAGCCGCCAAATTTAACGAACTGCTGGCTGCCCCACAAGTAATCTGCCAAAAGAATTAACAGTTTACTTGAGACCGTTGTCGGAGTAACGCATCGTCATGGACGTTGTCTAAGGCCTTCTTGAAATCCAAATAAACGACATCCACCTTGGTGACAACTTGGCGACAGTCCCCTTGAGGTGCTATCCAACTCACTAGTAACATAATCAATAATAAAAAATAAAAAAAACGGTTGTCTGTAAAGTCGGTTTACTGACGATAATTGAACGTGACAACATCATAAGAAAATACTGATGGAATAATTGCATTTGAAGCAGTTTCATTTAAGATTCTGATATTGTTTATTACAAACACCCTAAAATATATGCTTTTATACTCACCGATTTGACTACAACATGTAAATGTATTATTGTATAGCAGTTTGAAATCTCAAACTGTTAAATAACGGTTTGAGAAGCGTTGAGCACGCTGCGCCATCTAGCGGTAGGTAATACGTCGTAAATAAACAATATCAGCGACATTTTACCAACCGCTAGATAGCGCATCGTAATGATAGCTTTTCATACCTTTTTTTTTAATAAAAGTTGCTTACTTCGTTGCACTTCGTTGTACCCACAAGAAAATTGTCCGTTCAGTAATAACATTCCGTATATCAAGAATACATATAAAATTATGTCAAGAATTTAAATCAATCTAGTGATTTTCATTCCTACTATTTTAGACTGAGGTTAGTAAATAATTCTTTCGCAACCGGTAGATGGCAGCATTTATATTGAATAATAAATATAATAAATGGAACGCCTCAGAGCGAGGTAACGCCGCATGAGTCATGTTTTTTCGTGCGTGCAGCCAGCTCCATCGAATTATAAGACGTTGTCACGTCAAAACGGATAGGTTGGTTGGTCTTGGAAGTATTAGGACGGAATGTTGGTCATCCGAAGTTTGAAGCATTTTTGACTTGGAGTAGCGATTGGGATGATAATATTACTATACCTGGGAATCCAGCATCGACGACTTTTGCTTTCAGATTCTTATAACCGACTATGCGGCAGCAGGACTTCAGAAGGTTAAATTTATGGCCATGAAATCGCGACCAATAAACTTAAGCAATCGAAATCCTCGTTGATATTATTTACTACCACACTTGGCTCACGGGGATCGATTGCGTGCAATAACTGCGACTCGACTTGACTATCGCCGAGAAAGTACTCTTTATCTTCAGATATGGCGTTAATGCTTCTTTCATCATATCGATCATTCGATTATTTCTCCCTCTCTCATCGATTTCTCATTCCATATGCGCTTATACTGCACAGTTATTCGTGTCTCTTTTCCCCTGCAAATATTCCACGAGTTCACAACGGTCTCTTATTATTACTATGCACTGCAGTCGAAAACCAGACGACCGCCCCACATACCTTTTTTGTGCGATCGCCTCGATGCGACGCTGTATCTGCCCGATTCCCAACCACGCTTCGCCACAGTCGACCAATACACACAGTAGACACCCACTATCATATAAATTGTACCATTGATAATAATAATAAAACTCTTTATTTCAAGAAAAAAGGCGAGCTTATTGCCTTGTGGGAATATCTATCAGCAAACCTATATACATTTTCTCCGATGGACGCCTAAAAACCGTGGATCCAATTGGACGTGTCAAAATAATTGTGTTAGATAGTAAGTCTCGTTTCTACTTTTTACGTAATATACATAGGTAGTCAAGTTAAAGAGATAGCTTTAATAATCAAATTAAAGCTACGCTATGCGGTTAGAAAATAAAAGTATAAAATAAGACCAAAAAAGATAACCAGACAATAAGCTTTACTTTTTAAAGTTTTTTAAATGGGCACACTATTCGAAAAGTCATAGCCCTCAAATTCGGCCAGATCATAGAAAGAGTGGCCTATCAGCATCTCCTTGATGTTTTTTTTTTAATTTTACGTCCTCCAGCTGTTTAACAGTGGAAGGGAGTAAGTAGATTATGGAATTTAATGCTAAGCGTATAGCTCAAGTGTATACCACCAGTTGGCGGTGGCTACACAAAATTAAAAAAATCGGTTGTATCACCCAAGACTTTCCTAGTAAGTAGTCAAGGACTGATTTCATCTGAATAATAATTTTGCAAATAAAATCTATAAACACCCTCTCTCGGCCGGCGGACGAACCCCTGGTGGGTTCTTTTGCAAGCGCCTCGTGCGGCACAGTTCGTTTCTCGGCGAAGGGCGGGGTTGGGCAAAGCGCCAACAGATGGCGGAAATATTTGACTAAAATGTATAGCGGAATTTAAACATTATTAGCGTAGCTTGTATATCATATATTCACATTGTGATTTCATCCCAACAAGTCAGCTGGGTACCAAATTTCAAGTCTAGGTACAATATTTAGAGATTGAAATATGACTAGTGCGCCCCCTGTTAGACCAATTTCAACCACAACCTTTTCAACTATTGCCATGACGAAAGTCTGCATGTTTAAGCGTGTGGGCGCTATCGTGGAGCAATAGCCATAGACACACACACAGACAGACAGACACAGGCAGAGTTCCATCTGGATATGGTCTCAATCGTCTCAGTGAGCCTCAGAATAAATATTTCCGCCTTAATCTCGAAAAAAACTTGCGTTCACAATACTTTTCCTCGTCGGTTGGTGGGCCGAAAAAGTAAAATGATAAAATGAAATGAAAACTCAAAAAAAAAATACTAAAATAATATGAAACCGCAGAGGGAAGGAAGGACGCAGATAGAACGAAGAAAAGGGATCTGATAAGGTGGAGGGGGGGGAGTGGTTTTTTTAAAGTTATTGTTTTAGTTATTATTTTTGTGTATTGTGGTGATGCTGGAGGCTGTTCTGCCATTTTTCTGTAAAGCATTCCAGAGTTGTGCAGCTTCCACGGAGAAGGAGTATAAGAAAAAGTCGCTGTTATGACCAGGGACGGATAACAGGTTATTGCCCTCGGATCTGGGGGTAGGGCCGTGCGCAATAGATATATTTCAACAGTACCTAACCTTTACTGGTCTTTGTTTCTTATGTTTACTGTACCAATTTTTTTAATGAATTAAATAGAATTAATTTGGATATAATTGGTGCAACTAGCGCGACAAAAGTTGAAAACAGGATAATAACATCTAGAATGAGAAACCATGGGTAAATATTTATTTTAAATTATTTAATTCGTATATAATTAATCTATTAGCAATAATGTAAGGAGCGACCTACACCTTTCGAGCAACGCACGGCGAAATGTGTGTTTTTTTATGAGGTGGGCTAGCCGTGTCGCGTCGCGTCGCGTCGGCTTCCTGACCGATTCGACTCGAGACGTCCGACGACGACTTTCCAATGATGCAGCGTGCAATTTTTGCTCGTGACGACCGCCTTTGCAGGAACCATATGGCGAGCTTTTTTACCTTCGGATGATGGGCGAAGGCGAGACTCGCTAACTTAGCGAACAACTTGCATACTCGTATGTAACCGACCGCTCGAAAGTTCGGCTTTCACTCGGTGTTTCTTCGGATGCATTTTTAAACGGATAAAGCATGTGCATATATGCAGTTTGACGCCACGCTCGCTCCCAGATTTGCAGCCCTGTTAAGCCGAGATACTACCTGAGAACAATATTTGGAATGGGCGGACCCGCGAAGAAATAGGCGGGGTCACTGCTGTATCGCACCGGTCTATGCTGTATATCTTCGCTGAATCGAACATTGGATTCAGAAATTTGTTAAAGAGGGCGATATTTAACACTTAATATTTAAAATTTAATATTTAATATTTAAAATTTAATAATTATTATTATTTAAAATTTATTACTTATTATCTACTGTTTGCACTTGTACTTATTCATACCAACGTACCTGTCTCAACTTCAAATATCGTACGGGTAAATTTGTTAAATACGTGGACACCCATCAACATAATGTATTTTTTTTCCTATGTTCCTCCTTCCCTTCCTGGTCCCTCCCTTCCTATCCTCTTTCTTTTCTCGTTTTTTTCTGTCTCTCATCATTTAGATAATCTTGATGTTAACATTTAGTGGAAAATTGTCTCTGGTGTAATTTTTATATCTATCTTGTTTGGCTACTTACTTTTATACACTGTTATTTTCCTGAATAAAAGAAAATAAAGAAAATAAAATAAAATAAAGTATGGTTTGACCAATAAAAAATCGGTGTTGATGAAGCGTCAGCACCCATTCCACGTGCGTATGCGCCGGCGAGCGGGCGGACAGTAAACGTTTAATCGCAGCGCAGTCACAGTCAAACTATCTTTTCGCAGTGGTGATATAAGTTTGTTAATGCTAAAGCATATTTAGCGTAACTCTCAGAGCGCTCTCACGTTTTAATTCATTGTAATTAATTTAGGGCCTAAATAAAAAAATGTGCCTAAGCGCGTCAATATAATTAAACACTCACCGCTTACATTGTAGGAGTAATCGCGCCTGAAAGTTTTTGAAATCAGTTTAAAGCCTGAATGTCCAAGGCAATGAGCAACTTTTTTGAGACTAAATTATAAATTCGTTCCTTATCGAGGGATTCACTTAGGGCAGCGATTCTTAACCTCGGGTCGCGACCCAAATTCGGGTCGCGAGATGTATTGGGTTGGGTCGCGAAAATCCCTCAAACGGCTTTAAAGAAGTGGTAAAACTTGACGTTTTTAATTGCGAATATTTTTATTTTGTATTGATAGGTCGATCGATGTCACTAAACTAGTATAGTGACAATTATTACCAGTCACAGAACAAGGACTAAGTTACTAACTTGTCACTAAGTGACAATTAATGAAATGAAAATGAAATGAAATGAAAATCTCTTTATTGCACAATAAAATAAGGTACAATGGCGGACTTATTGCTACACTACAGCAATATCTTCCAGTCAACCAACATGCTGGTGTGAAAAGAAGAGTAGGCAACAAATTATAGCCTAAAATTAAATTTGAAATTATAGCATATAATATACATTGTGTGTGTATCTAAAGTAAAATGTAAATATATAAATAAATTTTTAAGTTTGACATATTATATGTATGTATATGTATATACATACATATTTTGATATATTAACAAATAAATAAATAAATAAATAAGTAAATAAATAAACTGCCAAAATAAGGTAAGGAAAGGGAGGGGATAACGGAAAGGTTAGAATTTATGATTAATATTTATTGTGAAAGGAAGTGCTTTTTCAATGATTGCTTAAAGGTGAACAGCGAGCTAGCGCCTCGAATAGTTAAAGGAAGCTGATTCCACAGTCGAGCTGCATGTACGGAGAAGGAGTAGGAAAAAAAAGTGGTATTGTGTTTTGGGATACGTAGGATATTATTCTGACTTGAACGAAGTGGGAGACCATGACTTCCTAATCCGGTAAAAGCCTCGTTGAGGTAGGAGGGAGATGTAGGATTGTGTAGGACATTATATAGAAGTGAAAGGATATGCAAATTTCTCCGGTCCCGTATACGAAGCCATTGCAATTTTGATCGGTACTCGGAAACATTAATTATTACTAGTCACAGAACAGCAACAGTTTCGTTAGAAAAAAACTACCTGCGCTTCTTTTGAAGTAGCTTTAAAAGTAGCTTAATGTAAAAAACCCCATAGTATTGCTGAGCAGTTGATTAAACCAGCTGCAATAGCCATGGCAAGAACTGTCTGTGGAGATGAAATTGCGAAGAAGCTGGAAATGGTGCCAATTTCAAATGATGCTGTGTAAAAGAGAATAGATTTAATGTCATTATATATTTTAGAACAATTAATAACGGATCTCAAAAAAGCCATCAAATTTTCAATTCAAATCGACGACTCAGTTGATATTGAAGACCATTTACTGTGGGACAATTGTCTCGCAGTCTGTACAGATGGAGCACCGGGAATGATAGGGAGTCGCATCGGATTTTGTGCCAAAGTCAAGGAACGAAATCCAGAGGTTGTTTTAATACACTGCTTTTTACATCGAGAAAACTTGGCTACACGTGGATACGCAGCCAGATCTACATCAGGTTTTAAAGGACGTAATACAAATTATAAATTTCATAAAGGCGCGCGCTATGAACTCTCGGATATTTCGACTGATGTGCGAAGAGTTGGGTTCAGAATACCAGAATTTATTATACCATTCGGATATTCGCTGGCTATCCCGCGGAAAGATTCTAGCTAGAGTTCTTTCTCTTAAAACAGAAATAGATATATATTTGACAGATAAAGGACACTGCTGACATTAAAAAATATTGCTGACAAATAAAGAATGTGCTGATCGCTTCAGTGACAACAAATGGATGGATAAATTGGCATATTTGTGAAAAAAATACTGTTTTTAAAAACAAAATAAAACTTTGGCCAAAAAAAATTGATCAATGTCAATTGGCAGCGTTTCTAACATTAAACTTGTTTTTGGAAGATTTTAATCTTAATGGCAACCGTATTTTCGTGGAGACCATGCCTATTTTTTGAACATTTGAGAAAACTTGAAAATGAAATGGAAAGATATATTCCACAAAATGTCCATATCGTGAAATACAGTTGGGTAAGAAATCCATTTGAAGTAGATGTAATGGGCGTTGAAAACGATTCAGCTGGATTACAAGAAGAATTGCTCGAAATGCAAGGTGATGCAGTTTTAAAAGAGAGATACGCCAGAACGAGTCTCACAAATTTTTGGACACAATTATCTGTGAAGCTTGTTCTGAGCAATGAAGCTGAAAAAGCCCTGCTACCATTCCCAACTACTTATTTATGTGAAGCAGGATCTTCATGCTTGCTGTTATGAAGAATTAGTTCAGGAATAGGTTGGATCCTCAGCATGACATGCGGTGTGCATTTTCTATAAACATAACTCCACGTATACATGAACACCAGGGTAGTCACTAATTGTTTTGCTGTATTTTTTTAACTGTTTTAATGCTGAATTGTCTGATTTTAATACAGAACATTTATATAAAGTTGTTATTTCTAATTTTTCAACTACATCCTATAAAATTACATAATATATCATTTTAGTACCTGTCACTGGAAAATAAAATAAAAAAATATATTAGGGTCGCGTACTTCAAAAATATATTCGTACGTTGGGTCGCCAGCCAAAAAGGTTAAGAGCCGCTGGCTTAGGGATTCACTTTTTTTAATTAATGCTTATATTTTTCAAAAAAATCATGAAACGAAAATTCTTCGGATAAGGTTGTTCCCAGGCATTATATCACCTTAAGACTGATTTACATTAAGTTAGTTACAGGCGTCAGTGCAGGCGACAACTGACTTACAGTGTTTACATGCATTTAGTCAGTCGTGGATATTTTTTCTCGATGTACGCACGTTATTATAGTCAGTGGGGAAAAATGGGTAAATTGGCAGAATTTGAAACTAGTGAATTATTCATTGAGATTTTTTCCTATCTGCTGTTAGAAGAGTTAACCGAAATGTTAGAAGAAGAGATGTCGAAAAGAAACGTCATTTTTCTAGTTAAAGTTAGCTACAGGACGTGACGTCACCACACTACAACACCGTGCCAGCGACTGACTAACTACTGACCGCGGAGTTTAAGTCAGGTCAGTATCGCTGACGCGGGAGGCGCTTGAGGGTATCAGGGGGACGGTAGAAAGAACAACAACAACAACCTAGGAATTATCCGAACAATCCGGCAACTGTGCCCTGGATTATGATCGATTATTTAACAATTTCTTATAGCATTCCCGTCGTCGTATTTGTATGAACTTGGATTTAGTACTGTGACAACTTTTGGTGGTGAACGGTTTCGCGCAGCTTGGGCCACAAGATCCATTTTGTTCTCGGATCGGTTCCACTCACGATTCAGCTCCTATTTAGAAGCCCCCTCGAGTGGAAGGCTACCCCGGGTAAGACTCCCGTGTCTCAGGCCTCTGAGCTGGTGAACCGGTTTCTCCCGGCGGGATTGCATCCCGGCGCCACTGGATGGTTTGCGCACCGGTCGGCGAAGCCAATCAGCTGTGCATTATGGAAATATACTGTTTCTTAGCAGCGGGGGTGGATGTTGAGCTGTTGTCATCATGCCACTCTTGAAATGACCTTGGGCCACTCGATCCCGTGTGGCACTACGGGCAAAGAACGCCCAGGTCCGCGATAAATTCAAACTGAATTACCGCTGTAATACAACAGGTAGAGGTCGTGTAAGCGACTTCGGACCCGTAACCAGTGGGGAGGACGGAGGTATCCTGATGGTTAATTCCAGACGGAGATATCCTGCCAAAACTGGTAGTTAGCTGCCCGCTAGGTACCTTTCCCGGTGCCTCGCCGTAAGGCGTTGGCCTCTGACGGGCAGGTGGCGGAGCTTGACGGTGGATTGTTTTGTCCTAAGTCTTCTGCGCTCACCTCACGGGAGACAGAACGTTACATTTCGTTAAAACTTCCTGAGGTGACGGGTTCGCCCGTTGTAGTTGACAACTCTAGTTGTGACAACGCTGCAAACTAAAAAGGAAAATCGGCTGCATTTTACTGAACGCGGCGACTTACGGCTGTTTTTAAGTAAATTCGAACCTGATATTAACAAACTCGTCAGATTCATCGTTCACACTAGATAAGTTTTAACCTCAAAGCTGACCCTTAATGTTATTAAAAATTCTTATAAATATGATTAATTGCTCCCATAGAAACATTCTACTTTCAACTGAGAAATACCTAGGATATGGGTCATATCCTATTCATATAATATGGCCCATTTGAGACTAATATTTGCAATCGCTGTATTTAAGATGCGCCACAGATAATAAGTTAAAAAAATCGTTTGTGTCTTTCCTAGACTTTCCTGACCAGTAGCCGAGGACTAATTTTATTTAAATATTAATTTCATTAATAAAATCGATAATCGCTTTCTCTTGGTCGGCGGATGAACCCGGTTGGCTTATGTTCCATCTGTTGGCCCTTAGCCGAGAAACGAACCGCGCCACCTGATGCGTTAATATTTGATTAAATGTATGGCGGAATTGAAATATTATTAGTGTAGCTTGTATATGAGACCACAATTTCACAGTGTGATTTCGGCTTAACAAGGCATCTGTGTACGTCGTCGGTTGGTGAGCCGCAAAAATAAACACTTGGGGGGGCTCTAAAAAAAATATGCTCAAAGTAGGCGGTGTGAGGTATACATTTGAGAACCAGTGGTCTAAACCAAGATTGTTAGCGGATTAAATCCTTCGTTATTATCTGTGCTTTTGTCACACTGGTTACTTTGAACTGGGATAAACTTTAGTGTGACCTAGAATTCCAAATTAAAGTAATTTTTAATTTAATGCCATGCTACGAGTATTTATTTCAATTTTCAAATTATTTATTGAGTTAAAATTATGGGTACATTCAATATACAAAAGTCTTAACCTAACTAGGCTGCCGCCTGTTCCAAGGTAGACAATTTATTTTAGTTATCCTAAGAAATCTATAATATTATATTTATATAAATAATCAAAATCATACTTAATGTAACAGAAATATCTTAATTACCTAATAAAAATTCGTAAGAAAATGTCATGAAAATTGTCAATATTCTTTTATTTGAAAACATGATAAAAATTAATATATATTTATATATCGACGGTTGAAAGGTGAAATGTATTAAACGCCAATATACCAACTTCACAGGCAAGCCGTTTGAAGTTTAAAATTTTAGAAAAAAAATTGTAAGAAATCATTCGATGGTTCGATTTCTTTTTTTTATATACCATTATAAAGCTACTGGAAAAGATATTATTTAGGACTATTTATAGAAAAGTATAATCAATTATTAAAGGAAATAAGTGGCGTATAATACAAAATGACCTCAGCACAAAAACAGGAGAAATGTGTTAAGTTGTTACATGTATCAATTTTAAAAACAAGCGAAATGGCTTATGTGCCAAGAAAGCATACAGATCTTTTAGATAAAATGTATTACACGCCAATATGTAGTGCTTATTACGTCATGTTAAATGTTTTATGTTCCAACTCTGTTGTAGCAGGGAAGGTTGAAAAATGTATTATGTCCTCTTTAAATAAAATTGTATGGATTTCCACGGGTATTAATGAAACGAACATTCAATACATACTAAATCTTTATTAAATAAAAGGTGAAACACAAACAATAAGCAAAAAATTAAAATGGCGAAATTAAATTAAATCGAAACCAATCAACACAAACATTTACTTAATTAAAATTAACTCCTAAATCTAATTCTTCCTACCTACATTAGTATCAGTAGTATGAATTTTCTTACGAAAAATAGTAAAAATAAGTAAAAAATTAAAACGGCGGAATGAAATTAAATTAAAACCAATCAAACACAAAAATTTAAGTAATAAAATGTAACTCCTAAATCTAATTCTCCGTACCTATGTACATTAGTATCAGTAGTAGTATTAATTTTCTTATATAAAAAAGTAAAAATAAGTAAAAAATTAAAATGAAACCAATCAAACACAACAATTAATTAAAATTACTTTCTTAAGTCTAATTCTCAGTACCTTCATTCTCAGTACCTACATAGCAGTGTAATAACTCATTTTCGCTGGCTAAGTCTGAATCATCTTCATCAGTTTCGGCCAAACGCTCATGTATGTTGCCATGTGGCATTCCTAAATATTCCTCGTGATATCGTGGCGGTATCACATTTGTACTACAAAGCTTTTGCAGGTCGTGATACTTCTGCTTAGGTATTGGCAGACGTCCTTTATATAAAATTCGGTCTGTTGTTTTTTTATTGCTTATGTTGATAGAGATCACTTCTTCTTCAGCATTTGGTGACATAGAATATTTGATGAATATTTTATTTTCGGATTTTTTTAAGGTGGCCACCCTTATTTTACTAATTTTTCCTGTTAGGTTGCCCTTAAAATATTTATCTGATACATCATCCCATGAAACAAAATCATTGTGAGTCAGACAGTGTACTGCATAAGGTTCTGGAACACTCCGTGCTAACTCAAAGACGGTCGGCCATTGTGATGGGGCCCAAATTATGTGATTAGCCACATTCTTTTCGATGACCGAATGCATGCTGTCTACCGGCATGTAGGTGTGGCCCGGAAGTAAATAGTTTATTTGGATCGTGGTTAAGTTTTAACAGTCCGGTTCTTATTCTGCCCTGGGCAAGAATCGCAATACAATAAAAGTTTATTTATTGTATGTCGTTTATGGACTTCTTTTATATAAGGTGTGAGAATCGTTGAAACCTCATTGGCTCCTCTCTTTCCGTGACTTTCATTCCATGAATAGCAATAGCCTTTTCTTGTGGTACTCTCATAGAACGTCAGGTTGTAGACTGCCAGTTTTCGAAAATAATAAAGCAACATGCTCTCACCGTAGGGAGTATTTAAAACTTTTTGAAGATCGAAAGAAGTACATAAGACATTCTTATTTTTCTCATGTATCTTCTGATGACAGCCAAATCTCTTTTTGGTTTCATTTTTTTCTTCATCGTGCTCTGCTTTCAATATTTCATTTTCTCCTCCAGGATTATTTTCGAAACCAATACATTTAGAACATTTATCTTTTTTGGGCATATGAAAGCCCAAATTGAAGTCATCTGTAAATACTTTTCGGAATAACCTTTCAGACACAAATTCTACTCCTGAATTTGTTTGAATATCTTTGTAAAGTTTGTATAAGTTAGATAGGTTTTTAAAATCTTGGGGCAAGTATAATTTCGTCGAGTCTCTCCTCGTGTAGTGGGATGGTACCGCTGGTAGGTTTTTTATGTAATTTCTCACGGAGTTTAAAACTCCTTCGTTCGTTTCAAACTCCTTCGTTCGTTTCGTTTCGTTGTCAAGGAACAGATTTCGAAAAGTACGTAGCTTTTGATGATGATTTTGCAACTTCTGGTAGTAAATGCAATCAAACACCATCGTGAAACATTGTTTGAGGTTATGTATATGTGTAGGTAAAATGTACTTTAATCCATCGTTCATTAAAATTCGTCATCAGCTTCGTCGTGAGGAAACTTCTCGATGAGATAAACTAAACCTAATCACAGGTTTCGATGGGTATTTGATATCGTGACTCCATTAACAGGTCTGATACAATAAAATATTATACTGTCATCTGAACTACATACATACCTATGTATGTGGGAGTGGATACAAATCAAGTCACAAAATTGCGCTATATAACTAAATAAAAGCTTTAAAAAATGAGACCAAATAAAAGTTTGTTATAAAAAGCACATAGACTAACCGAAAATAGGTAAAAACCTACTTGCTTATTGCTTATTGCTGGCGCCGCCGATGGTGGTGTAAGCGCTAGATGGTCCGATGGCGAAAAAACCGCGACACGTCCACTCCAGGTGCTGTCTGCGCGTGACTGAAGCGACGAAATCGACGCCGTCTTATATATAGAACGCAATAATTTTAGATTACTACGAAAAATATTCGGTATTATGAACCAAAATTTACTTTGAGCCAGCAAGTTCAAACTGTATTATGAGTTATTTTTCTATATAGACAATGTATTTTCCGCTGAAACTTATTTAGCACCACAAAACAAAATGTATTTATTGCCATGTGGATACAAGTGAATTGTTTTAACCGCCATCATATTATAATTTTCGAACAGCTAAAATGTATTATACGCCACGAAGTGCATACAATGTTTACAAGCAAAATGTTTTACCTCACACGACGCTCAGATTTCCTTCCAGCTGAAATGACTTATGTAAGAATTCCATCACAGCGGATTGACTAAAAAGAAAATATCGTTTCTTGTGGGTGTATTAAAGGCTAGGTAGCATTTTTGGTGTAAAAATTGTGTCGTTTAAGACATTGGATTCTTTAGAAACGTACTAAATTGTTGGTGTATTATACGCCAAAATGTGCTCCGATTGCTATGCTAGGTAGCTAGATCGACGCAGAAAATTCCGCTGATTCTAATGGTATATTTAAGTCATATTGACCGAAAGTGGCGCTTAATACATTTCTCCTTTCAACCGTCGATATGTATTAAATAATATGTATTAATAATATACAAAATAAATTCACAAAAATTAAAATAAAATTACGTTTAGAAATCATCAATTTATATTACTACATATAATATTATGTTTTTATTATAAAGATTATCCTTCTCAAAATCTTCCTTCCAAAAGATCCTTTCAAAAGATATCTTCCAAAAGATTCCTTCCTCAAAATCATTTGTAGACTTGTCTTCTGTAGTTTGTTGGTTTGGCATAACAGCAAACTTGCACTGTCAAAACCTGCAATCAGTAATAGAGAAGATTGCGATTAAAAAACCGATCGTGATCAATCGGTCATCGTAACTGCTTCTGCACTAGACACTGTCCCACACTTTACAGCAAGCAGTAGCAGTATTTAAAAATAATTGTCTGAAACTAGTTTTCAATTTAAACGTAGTAAATCTCTACCATTTACCTTCCTTCTCTTATCCTTTGAACCGTTTTGATGTTGGATTGTACGTAGGTATATTATTGTTGCGTTTTTTTTTATTGCGGGCTATAATTCAAGACTTCAAGTGAACGTGATTTGATCTTCAACTTTTTCCGCACCCAGCAGTGCTGAAGCCTATCTCAACATTTGATCTGGATCTAAAAAATGGCAGTGAAAGTTGCGGTTTATCTTATGACCGCAGGCAAGCGCATTTGCGGTCGACTTGCCACCATATCGCCCGTTGGTCACGTAGTGTGTCCGTCCGGTTAGCCGCGCGCGACTAATTGAAGAGGCGTTTTGTGCGCGATCTTGACCTAGACGTTTATTGTTGACGACCTCGGACAATGAACGGGTAACGCGCTTACGAATACTACCGACTGATTCTTCTTCCTTGTCGTTGCACATAACCATAGCGATTTTTGGCAGAATGACAGATTTTGATAGAAGCATATGTTACGGCATAAGTATGCGAGTCGACAGCACTGTGAATAGTACGATAATTTAGCATTCATACGGAAATTATCAGAGGTCGTAATACATTAAAAGTATATCAGTCTAATGTTTGCTTGAAAGACTCTGTTGTATGCACAATAGAGTACATAGCCGGCCTATTGCCAAGTGGCAATATCTTAAGACCATACCGTGTCAGAGGACGACCATATTGTGACTAAATGTTTATTTAGTCACAAATTTTGCAAAGTGTAGTGGTTATAATAAAAGAGTAGGTACAGTCACATAATAAACATAATAAGGAAAATAAAACAGGAATTAATAATTATGTCAGCTCAATGTCGAAGATAGGAATTTAATATAAGGACAGGGTAGGAGACGGGTGGAGGGAGGATTATTCATACGTTGAGTAAATATCTCTTAATAGTTATTTTAAATCAGATCAGGCGCAAGGGCACATAGTTCCATATTCGGGCCGCCTGCACTGCAAATGACTTGGACATGAATGTTGATAAATGCTGAGGTATAGCCAGTAAAAGATTTTTCTGAGAGCTTAATGAAAAGTCATGGTATACAAGCAAAGATAAGAGATTATAAGATGGCATGTTTGATAGAAGTACACGAAAGAGCAGGGTGAGTATGTGAATATCTTGGCATTGTCTAATGGGGAGCTACTTCATTTGCTTACGAAATGCATCACACCCTGAAACTCTTTCTGCGAATAATACATGCCAGAATTTATAATACAATAGCAAACAAGCCATTGATACGCAATTTGACTTCCACAACAATCTAGGAACCAAACAAGCGCTATTTAGCATCCCACGTTCTGGTACAGAGATGTAGAGATAATAGCCACACTGTTTACATTAGTTTCAAAACTTTTAATTGCTTTTGATGGAGTCGGACACGACAAGGTGGTCGAATTAGATGACAAAGACTTGCTTATCATTACTAATCTATACTAGCACCAAAGAGCGCCCATCAAGTTGGTCAGGTTCTGAAGAGGTGGAGATACGGCGTAGTCTTAGACAAGGTTGCATAACGTCATCTCAGCTTTTCAAACTTTTATTTTTATAAAATGTTTATTCTTATATTTCTTTTCGAGAACGACAATTTCATAGGTCATGACCTATTATTTTATTAAAACTACTACTGATGAATCATGTAATTAGAGGTTGCCTAAACCTAATATCCATGATAATATATCTAAATACCGGGAATATCTATAGAAAATAATCGGGAAATAAATATTGCTACGAGAGATCTAAATTTTTGAGCAGGACTATTTCATGTTTGCATTTATCCATTTTAAAGATGAATTCGTCATATTCAGTACCTATTTTTTAGTTTTCGAGATATGAGGAAATATAGATTTCACTATATTGTTGATATAGATCTTGTTATCATTTAGGGACATGTAAATGCTAACTATTTGATGATGTTAGCTATTCCTCCGCACATCTGTTATTCTTGTTCATTGATCGTTTTCGTCAAGCCTCGTCTACCGGATTGCCAAGCTTACTATTCAGGGTTAGTAAATAATATTATCTTTGTTCACTAACTTTTCTCGTATTTTCATCTCATGTTTTTATCAATTTGACATTGACTATCAGCGGCTCGGTGGCATAACGGCATTAGGTCGCCTGAACTTACATTGTACGGTTCGGGGTTCGTTTCCCGACTGGGTCAAGATTTTCCGTTGGGATAAAATTAACGGAATCGCATTTGAATTCTGTCGATCGAATGCAATAATAAGACACACACAACATGCACATATACACATAAACACTTCATAGTAGGGTTGGTTGTAAGAGATTGACGTATGACAATAAACCCGCCCATTGTGAAATTTCACAACAAAGAGTATAAACATAACCAAACTATCTTCAATCTCGAATGGCTTAGCATGCGTAAGTGGCATCATATATTTGGGTAGTATCATTGCTTTTTATACGAGGTCAAAAGTGGCATTGAACAATTGTACATATCGCGATTGCGGTTAATCTTCGCCGATTTCCTCTTCGCTGAACGGTAAATCATTGTAGTTTATATCTATCTGTGGATCGAGTGTTTATTTTGCGTAGTCGAATCCACTTGAATGGACTAAATATATTCTAAAGTCGGTACCGTAACCTCAATCCACTTGACGTTGATCTTATCCTCGATTCGTATGTTCTCCCTTTTCTCGATTATGAGTCATTGTTCTGACTCGGAATATTCAAAGTTGTCCATAGACTGAACCCTCTTGTCCTCACACGTTTTTTTCGCCGTGAAAATCCACGGCTGAAAAACGGACGGCGCCGCCGCCGTGTCTGTGGACAAGCTTCCATAGTGATTCATACAATACTGACGACACGACGAATCGACCGTAGATTTTCATGGCGAAAAAATTTGTGTGTACAAAAGGGCTGATGAAGTGTCTGGGCGCTATCGTGGAAGAATACATACATACAGACAGACATACAGACATACAGACATACAGACATACATACAGACAGAGATCGGTCTGGAAATAGTCTCAATCGTCTCAGGGAGTCTCAAAATATATATTCCCATCTTCATCTCAAAATTTTTTTTTAGCGCGATCACAATACTTTCCTTTCCGATAGGTCGTCAGGAAAGTAAAAATGTAGCACAATGAGACAAACGCTCTAATACTATAAGAAATTGTCAAGTTTTCTTTGAACAATTAGGCGATGGCATTTGAAGTGCATGCGAGACGATGAGAGGATCAGAAGCTTTGTCGAATACCACCTTGTTCAAGAAATCTTCTTCTTCGAGTTCCGCCTCGCATCCGAGGTAGGTCAAAATTATAGCAATCTTCACTTTAGAAGCTGCTGCACTGAACAGCGATGTGGTAATGCAGCTCAACCAGTCCCGAAGCTTTCTTAGCCACGATTTCCGCCTTCTGCCGGCGCTTCTCTTCCCAGCGATCTTGCCTTGGATAATGAGCTGGAGAGCTCGTCTATATTGATGTGTCATCTGATAAGATGATGTCTTTAAAACGATGTCTTTAAGTGAATACCTCATTGCTCTTACAGAAATTATATCGTTTAGGCATTCACGGTTCCTTGCTACGATGGATGGAATCATATTTATCGAATCGATCCCAATTAGTCCAAGTAAACGGACATTTGTCGAAAGCCATCGACGTCACCTCCGGTGTGCCACAGGGAAGCCATTTAGGGCCTGTATTATTCACGCTGTTTATCAACGACATCGGAAAATGTTTCAGGAAATCGCAATTCTTACTTTATGCTGATGACCTTAAAATTTTCAATACGATTGCCTCTGCTGATGACTGCTATGATATTCAAGCCGAGCTAATAAATTTACAAGAATATTGCGTAACGAACAAACTGTACTTAAACCTAAATAAATGCAAAACCATGTCTTTTTCTAGATCTCATCGGCCTACGCATTACCAATATTATATTAACGCGCATAAATTGGAAAGAGTTTCTGAATTCACCGACTTGGGTATAACATTTAATAGTAAACTTAGCTTCAATACCCATATCGAGCTAATGACTTCCAAATGTTACCAGTTGCTGGGATTCATTTGGAGGGTAACGAAGCCTTTCAAGGATTTCCGCGTTGTTATGCTCCTGTTTACATCGCTTGTCCGGAGTAGATTGGAGTTTGGCAGCGTGATTTGGAATCCATGTTATGAACAATATGTTTCGGACATTGAAAGAGTTCAGAAAACGGTTCTGAGGTGGATGCGTTTTAAATTCTTTCAGGAAATAGAATTCGCCGATTACAACGCCCAAACTCACTTTTTTAAATGTCAATCTCTGAAGACGAGACGTACTCTTACAGATCTTCTCCTCATTAATTCACTTTTTACCCATAAACTCGACTGCCCTGATCTGCTCAGTTGTTTCCCGCTGAACGTTCCGTCGACCCACAGAACTCGTCGTTGTGATGTCTTCCGTCCGCCGCATTGTTCAACCAATAACGCTCTATTCTCGCCGGTGCCCCGTATAATGCACTCATATGTGAAAATTGTTAATTGCTTTGATGGTATGCTTCTCAGTAAATCACAATTCAAGCAACTCGCCTCTGCTAAAATAACTGACTAAAAAAAAAATAAACACCAAACTGAAATTAAAATAAAATATTTAAGGTATTAGAAGAGTATAACAAAATAGGTAAATTATCAATAAGTAGAAAACGTTTTTAGATTTATATCAAATAACTTAATGTAATATTATCTCTAGTACGTAAGACTGATGTAAATCTGTTGTTTTTTGAAATAAAGAAAAAAAAAAAAAAAAAAAAAAAAAAAAACATTTCTGGAAGGAACTCTTTGGTATGGTCTCCAGCTGTCTGTGTCAGTTTTGCTTTTATCTATTCTATGGACTCAAAAATGGTCGCGATATTCCCACTATTTATGCGCGAATACCTCGATTATCGCCGCTTTTCGCAGCAACCCCGGTAGACACGTTGGACTGTATAATTTCGAACGTTGACCTTTCAGCGACATTTTCAATTAGGGGAACAAATAATAATCACAAGGCGTCATATCTGGAGAATAGGGAGGTTGTGGCATCAAATCCATGTTGTCCATTGTCAAAAACTGTCAAATTACTTGAACTGTTTGTGCTGGGCCGTTATCGTAATGTAATTAATATCCATGAATTGTCTCCTAAAGCTCTGGCCGTTTTCTTTGAATAGTATCGAGCAAAGAACGGTTGTAACGGTCTCCGTTCCATCGGGTTCAGAAGAGGGAGGAAGAGAGAGTGCACCCGTGATCGCGCGCCCACCTGTGCACTATAATATAGCCTGCGCACTTGACTGCTCCCGAACAATGGACTCTGAGAAGACTAAAAAGACCTATGGCGATGAAGTCACTAGAATACAATGAAGTCACTAGATTCTACAATGCAGTCGCTATGGCCGAACACGGCTAGAAGGATATATATCGAGCAAATTGCGGAAAACTGGCAAATACTACTCTTTATGTTGAATCTTTGTTGTCTTCAATAATAGAGGTTCTAGGGCGCCCTTCTTTCAAATCATCAGACGTCTATTCGCGGGCCATCTTGAAACCGTTTGTACCATTCTAACTCCTCCGAGATGACATAAGATTAACAGCAAAGGGTTTCTTCAACATCCACCACTTCACAACACTTATATGCTATGTATATTCTTCTATGGAAGTAAGAAGTAGTAGCTATAATGGAAGTAGCGCTGTACGTTCGCAGAAATCTTAGCCGATTTCGAAGTGAATGGTGTGCATCACCACTATCCAACAAGATCCCGTAGCATGCTACGTTCGGTAAGTCATGCATTATCAAAGTCGGAGAGGCTAACCTATATCGCCGGCCCAGCGGTTTACTACAAACTCAGCGAGCACATTAGGCAGGCGCAATCTCTTGACGTGTTTAAGAGACGCCTGGTACCTCACAGATAAGGCGTGTTACTCACTGGAGGAATATTACTCGAGTGAAGTCTAAAATGCTTTGGTGGTTAAAGTGTTTATAGATTTCTTTGCATTTTGTCTTGTATTTCCTCTTTTTACATTATTCTTGTATTTTTTCGTTTTTTTGTTTATTGTTATTTTTTCTCTACGATAATAAAATGTTTTTTACTAATATGTATGGATGTTTGCTAATCTGTATCTGACGTGTATACCAGTATACTAATAAAATGAATATGAATATATGAATTTGAATATATGCACCGTTATCTCCTGCGACCTTCGCGTTCAACGTCGCACACAGTCATATTCCCGATATCTTGGGGTCGCGTTCTTGTAAGGATATTTCTTGTTTACGAAGACCGGTTTTGTGATTGGCGCTAATTACTTTAATGCTTTGTTGAAAACTCTTTCGATAACGCCGCCGATGAAACGCATATGAAATTAACGAATGTGACAATTAAAAATCTGTATTTCCAGACATTAATAATAATTACCGCCATGATCAATATTTATTTGAAAATATAGAAGATAAAGGAATGTTTAACTATTAAAAATGCTAATTCAAACAGCGACATAACAGAGATTTGGAAGTGCTTTTAATCGATTAGTTTAGTTCAATTAATTTTAAACCGTTTAACGACGGGTTGATGACGGCTTTAGAACATTTAGAACCAGAAAAACGAAAAAATATATTTTCTCTCAGTCATCGATACCTCAATAACGTGATGTCCGATTTATATTTTTTCTAAGTCTGTTTTATTCATCAATGGGAACAGTTGATTAGATGGGGAAATCCATAAACCAAGTCAGGGAGCAGTCATACAAACTGAAAAATCGCATTTTCATACGATTTTCATCCTGTCGGTCACCTCCGAATTGAGGCCACCAGAATCAGAGTGGCCCAAGTGACATTTTGGTGATTTTGAGTTTAATGCAAAAATCCATATATAAAATCATTATTTGCAATTCCAGAGTCGCCCAAAATTTATATATTGAAGAAATCATCAAAATAAAAACTATCTACCATACAATTCTATGTTCACTTAATAATTCCCGTTAACTATTTTGAGCCATATCCACAAAAATGTTTTTTTAATTTGAGCCACTCTGGTGCTGGTGGCCTCAATTAATATGAACAAGTAAATATAATAAAAATAATGAAAAACGCGACTTCCGTTTCAGAAAGTGATTTATTGTATTTATAATTATTTTTGTTACGGTTTTTTGTAACTATGTATACATATAGATACATGTATATTTCTGGAATAAACTCAATCAGACCTTTCATTTGACACTAAGCACGATATATTTATGTTATTGTATTGACATTTGGACTTTAGGCAACTAATTGATATTTTGACAGTTAATGTACCCTATGACACTCGGGATGACATAACGATCCTAACGATACCACACACTTCCAAAATCGGTTCAAGCATTTAGAAGTTATGGTGGAATAAAGAAACGGCAAACCTACATAGATGAACCCTAAACACATTACACTCCTTTTTTGTTGGGCAGTAAAAAGCGATTACCACGTCTTTCTCACGGTAGGTAAATTGAGGGTATCTGAACGCCGCGGAATTAAAATTATTACGGAAACCTCATTTCAACACATTTCAATCAGTAGTTCCAACGCTATTTAATAAATACATTTTTTTAACAAAACATTTTTTATAACATTTTTTATATGTACATACTAAAATTCCACTCTCCTACATTTTTATTATTGTCAAGCTGTAGAATATACACAATAATATTTTATAGATAACCCACAGATAAATTTCTAATCAAACTATAATATGTACATTTATATCGTCTCTGTTGTTTTCTTTTTTTTTTAAAAGATAAAAAATCGAAGCCATTTTTGAAATCGTATGCACTATGCGTCCTTGATAAGATGACAATGACAATGAAGAGGTCATAACTCAAGAACGCGTTATCCGATTTCGAAAATTATTTTAGCAATTAGTTTTATTCGTTGTAGGGATGAACCGATTAGATGTTGCAGCTTCCCGCTTCGGAACCCTAAAGTTCCGAATCTGGAGCTGACAGCAGCTCTATATAGATATAGGTACAAACTTATCCGAGCATAACCCACAGATAAATTTCTAATCAAACTATAATATGTACATTTATATCGTCTCTGTTGTTTTCTTTTTTTTTTAAAAGATAAAAAATCGAAGCCATTTTTGAAATCGTATGCACTATGCGTCCTTGATAAGATGACAATAACAATGATAAGATTAAGAGGTCATAACTCAAGAACGCGTTATCCGATTTCGAAAATTCTTTTAGCAATCAGTTTTATTCGTTGTAGGGATGAACCAATTAGATGTTGCAGCTTCCCGCTTCGGAACCCTAAAGTTCCGAATCTGGAGCTGACAGCAGCTCTATATAGATATAGGTACAAACCTATCCGAGCCCAGCGCTAGCGTTTTGAAAAGTAGTTTCATCTTACCTCTAATTTGACCTTAGACTCACTGTCACAAATCGTCGATTTATATAATGAAAACTCATACGCGCCAAAAAATCCAATTAGCGTTTTTTATCGTTGTTGGTGTAAAATCACGCTTTTGATCGTTCTGCTTCTATCCCGAAGGATTAAATTGCTTTGTTTTCGTGTAATTCTCATGCGGTAATATGCGAGCGACGAAATGTGTTAATATGTTATTTGATTGGTGTATATACCTACAGTGGTTAGGTTAGGTTTAAAATTTTGTTTCACCATAGCAATTTTTGCATTGGGTCTAGTTTCGCTTGGCGCTTTACCACGCATTACGGCGTATTTTATAACCGTCTTTAATTTATTTGCATACGCGATTTTCGACCATACTCCCTTGTAATTAGCCAGACCAAAAGTTGGTGATTTTGCTCATTATGCCAACATCTCATGCTATAAGTAAATTGGGTGGTATTCTGAAGACTGATTACTATTTAATTTTCGACGAACAAGAAGGTATTTTAAATGGAGGCTTTTATTTTCGTATTAATTATTCATCGAAAATCATAATAATTTAAAACAATAATTTTGGTTTGGTGTTTACAGCGTCCATGAGAAGACTTATTTCGTCAGCATTTAGAAACATGTAGTATATCTTCCAAGTTTTTTCAAACTACATTTTGTATCGATTTTACAGTCTCAATCCGTCATTTTCCTTTACTGTAATTGTATTTTTAAAATGTAAATAATTGACATAAATATTTCTCTTTTCTCAGGTAAGTGACCCGATTCCGCGGCTATATTACAATAAGAAGAATTACAAGAACACACTTTCGTAATCTGTAAGTCTATAGTTTTTTAATTTTACTTTATTGTGGAAATCAACAGATCTATTTTACATATTATATTCAAAAGACAATACTAAACGAAGGATCGTCATTAAGTCGTTTCGAAATATAATATTAACGGTTACACTTAATTATTTGGAGTTTTCTTGCTAAAAGTTACGATTAATCACAACGCTTCACCAGGAAACGAAACCTCTCACAAAAACACTCGCCCAGTTATTGCATCATTTTTAATCTCTTAACTTTATAAATTATGTTATCAAAGCCGCTAAAGATGTGCATAAGAAATGTGCAACGCACAGCAAGAAGTTGAAACATCGTAAACATTGGTTCAACTGGAAACAATGAACCTATATACTCGCGCATATCTGAGGATCTGACTCCAAAGAATCGCCACTTTTTATTCTAAGTCAAAGCTATGGCTAGGGAAATAGGGGTTAAATATGTTTGGGTCAACGTCCGAGAATGTATTGTCACATGAATTACAAGCTCTGTATATAAATGAATTCTAAGATTAATTTGTCTTGAAAAAGGGAAGGCGGAATAGACTAGACGAGCTTGTCGACCGAGAAGGAACTTAAAATCTATTTGTGCCAATATATCTTTCGCATATAATAGTGGATTTTTAAAAGCTTGTCACGCCATGGTCCCGTACACTGTACACTCATTAAAATGTGTATTTTTTTAAATGCGAGCAGCATTAAAATTGTAATAGTTACAAAAGGAAAAACTTGGCCGTAAAACAAGGTTTCGAGGCTATTTTAATGTCGTTTTTTACTTTTCCGGACCAACAACGAGGAGGGAAAGTATTGTGAACGCGCATTTTTTTTTTTGGGGTGAAGACGGAATATATCCATTTTAGACCCTCCTAAGACGATTAAGACCATTTCCAGATAGAAGTATGTCTGTGTGTATGTATTCCTCCACGATCGCGCCCAAACGCTTCATACATTTAGTAATGGAAAGAGTTAAAATCGGTTCACCAAGGGACGCACTAGTTATATTTCAATCTCGAAATATTCGACGTAGAGACTTGAAATTTGGTACACAGATGCCTTTTTAGGCGGAAATCACATTGAGAAATTTTGTTTGAAATATCTCACATACAAGCTAAACTAATAATATTTAAATTTCGCAATACATTTTAGTCAAATATTAACGCTGAGCTGCCCGAGGCTAGCCGAGAAACGGATCGCACCGCCCGAGGTTGTTGTGTAACGGAGTCTAAACGGGTTCGTCCGCTGGCCAAGAGAGGACGATCATCGAATGTATTTATGAAATTAATATTCACATAAAATCAGTCCTTGGCTACTTGCCAGGAAAGTGTTGGGGTGACACAACCGTTTTTTTATCATCTCGCCGTAAAATATTGCTTCGATCTCTGAAACTTTCAGAATAATCTCACGTCCGCTTATCATTTCGACCGTAATCCTCTTAAATTGTAACCACCTGAGCGACGATTAAGATAAAGAAATCTTATTGTATTGCATTTTCATAATGCTCATTGCTTGAGTGCATTTTTAATACATTTTATGTCATTTACCGTTACCGCTCTGCTCCCGGTATGGCGAGTATGTCGTCATGACGAGAAAAGAAAGACGTGAAGTGGTTTCGCGATGGTAATTGCATTATCGTGTCGTCCATACTCAGGCAGGAGCAATGCAGAGCTGCGTAAAAGCGTTACGCAAGCTTTCTGCTGCTGGTGGATTATTATATTTCTATTATAGGGCAGGGATTCTCAAATTTATTTTTGTGCTGCCAAAAGAAAATACCCACGCCCCTATCCTATTATAAATTGATAAATGTAAAAAAACCGTTGTTATCCTAATACTTTCTCGGCAAGCACACCACCTCCCCCCCTTACCCGAGCGCCAAACCCCTTAACTCCTCCCCCCAACTCCCCACCTTCTCACCCGAGCGCCTAACCTCTCATCTCAGGTATGTTACGTTACACATTGTTACACATTGTTACAATCTACATATTAAATAATAAATTCATAATATTATTATTAAGCAATAAAAACTAAAATGAGGTACCTGAAAGTCACATATTAATGTTATTCCCATTTGAAAGAATTGACATGCTCAAAAAAATCACCCAGCTTATAGAAAGCATGCTGTGGTTTGCAGCTTTTGTTTAATAAATCTTTTAAACGCCTTTGTTATCATCTTTATTGTGGAGAGTGGTATTTGCTTAAAGAGCTTATAGCTCAAATATCCAAAGGACTTTTGTGTCTGCGTAAGGCGTACTTTAGGCAGGATAACATCATCACGTCTGCGTGTATTGTGGGAGTGCATATTCTCGTTTACACCTTGTTCGTTAATATTACGAGGGCGATTCAGAAACTAACCTCCGGTTGATTGAAAAAAATACACCAAGTTAAGTAAAAATATTTTAATATATACATCTTACAACTACATCTTTGCACTATTTTTCGACATAGTCTCCATAACGATTGAGGCACTTATCGTATCTCTTCACAAGCTTTGAAATTCCTTCTGCATAAAAATCACCCGCTTGTGCCTTGAGCCAGCCTGTTACCGCATCTTTGAGCTCTTCGTCGTCATCAAACCGCTGGGACCCGAGCCATTTCTTCATATGCATGAAGAGGTGATAATCGCTTGGCGCCAGATCTGGGCTGTAAGGTGGATGGTTGAAAACGTCCCACTTGAAGGACTCAAGAAGGGCTGTTGTTCTGCGAGCAGAGTGAGGACGGGCGTTATCGTGCAAAAAAACGATACCGGAAGTCAGCATACCACGGCGTTTGTTCTGTATAGCCTGTCGTAATGTTTTTAGTGTTTCACAGTACACGTCTTGATTAATGGTCGTCCCACGTTCCATGAATTCAACCAACAACACCCCTTTGGCATCCCAAAACATTTGGCTGGATTTTCTATTACAGCACACATTTCAAACTGCCACAAAAACTAAACTAGCGCAGGTACGATGTTCACTCGACTGCGGCTTGATGCCGACTGACCTGCTGAGCGCGTGAATGCACAGATGGCGCGCTACTCCCCCCACTACCCGCACTGTGACCAATCGGAGGTTAGTTACTGAATTGCCTTCGTAGATTTAGCACATAGTATAATAGACATTTTAAAATATATTCAGACGTAAAAGTCAGTATTTTGTACTTAAGAAAGTATGGTTCGCAGTGCGTGTCACGGGATACTCCTGCAATTGCTCTCAGTGCACTTTTCTGTGAAATGAAAACCCTAGAACTGTCTGTGGCATTCCCCCATATCAGTATACCATAAGTCATTTTATGATGGAAAGAGGCATCACACGCAGTTATTGCAGCGATTTCGATTCGCTAAGAATTTAATCTTTTATATCGCATATATTGCTAAAGGAAGCGCACTACACATTTCATTAATATGGATGTTCCAGCTGAATATCGATCATGATACCTAGGAACTTTGTCGATTTGCTTAATTATATATTCATGTTATTTAGAGTTATATTGAATGGCATAGGAGACGATTTATATTTTGAGGAGAAGTGCATAGTTACGGTTTTTTTTTGCATTAAGCAAGAGATTATTCTCTGTAGACCATGGACTTGCTAGGCTTAACACATGATTGGCATTGGTCATTAGGTCGTTAAGATTGTTATCGTGAAACATGAAACTTGTATTATCCGCCTTAGGCGAGGACGGTAAAATTGTGCTTTGGATAGCACGATGGAATTTTAAAATTTCCCCCATTGGTTGGCTTCGCTATCCAGAGTTTCCAGGTGTTCGCAGATCGCCGAGTTTTGTCGCTGAACGTTTTTAACTGATTGATGTGCTCCATCAGTTGATTCTCTGTGGGTCGCTTTGGTTGCCCAACGTAAGCCAACCTACAACTGGGATTGGCAGAGGTATTACATCCTTAACAGGCCTCAGAGACCGAGATATTTTAGGTCGTTTGAAAATCGTTTTTATATCGAATTTGTTCAGCATCTTACTTATTCGATCTGTCAGGCCTTGACGTATGGTAAAAAGCTCGTAAGCTTGTCGGTTTCTCGATTTCAATAACAACATTGAATAATTTCAGAATCGAAAAGAGTTTAGTTTATATAGAATCTCCAGTTTGTTATATATACACTCTGTTAATGGCATATAAGTACTCTACTTTAGCTGGTGAAATAGCGAAGAAACTTCCATTTTATTTTTATTACTATTTTATTTTATTTTTATTACCTAAATGTATTCCAGGTATAAAACAATATTTTCTGGTAAATCAGGTTAGGGAGCTAATGGGCGCTGTTGCAGTTTGGCCACGAAGACCCATGTGTTCAGCGTCGGTTAAACTCACGGGTCAACACCTCTATTAGACGGCTTCCACGTAGAAGTGCGAGCCAGGGTAGGACTCTGGCCTGCGGGCCGGTTTCCCCTAGGAGTCAACCTTTGGGTGATCCTGAACGGGTTGCGCACCGTGCGGCGTCAGCCACTCGATTGTGCATTCTGATCGACAGCTGGGGGAGTCTGGAAACAGTAGTGTCTCCTATAGAGCGGGGGTACCTTACGGCAACTTCTCTTGAAACGACCATTCGGCCACCCGAGTGAAGAGCCGGGCAAAGGATGCCGTGGTCCGCGATAGATTCGGTAGACACCGTATCACCGCTACGTAAGGAAGAGAACTGCGCAAGCGACCTCGATTCCGTAACCAGTCAGGACGCAGGAGGCATCCTGAAGGTTATTTCCAGACGGAGATATCCTTTCAAACTGGTAGTCAGGGGACGATGCTACCCGCTGGCTACCTTTCTCGGTGCCTCGCCGTAAGGCTTTGGCTTCTGACGGGCAGGTGGCGTAACTAGACAGTGGATTGCTTTTCTTCCCAAGTCTTCTTCGCTCCCTCCCCCTCACGGGAGACAGAACGATCAAATATCGTTAAAACTTCCTGAGGTGACGGGTTCGCCCGTTGTAGTTGACAGCTCTAGTTAGTAAATAGAGTTAAAAAATCTAGGTTTTTATGTCTTCTGATTTTCGGAGATGTGAATCTTAATAATGTAATTAATTGAGATAGCCCTACATATATTTTTGCAGCGGTGTATAAAGATATAAGAAATTATAATATATAAAAAGAAACCAAAACGCCCTAATGTTCAAGACATCATTGAATTCACAAATTCACCACTACTATAGTACTTAATATCCCAGTCACGTCACTCTCGAACGAAATATTCGCGCATATTTTTTGACGTCTCCGCTGTCGTTTGGGCGCAGAAATGGGTCAACTGTCGGATGCCGGTGGAAAATTCTGCACAGCGCGGGGAGAACACGTCGCGATCAATGCATCGCATAGTTTAAAATACTATTCGCATATTATTATAGTACATACGGGAGTAAATTCTACAACAAAATATAATTTTCCGAATCTTAGCAGTTTAATTAAATTAAAGGTGAAATTTCTGGGGTTTCGAGGATTTTTGCTATAAACTTCGCTTACACAAAAAATGTGCATTTTAAAATTCGAAAAAATACGTGCTCATGGAAAGTGACTTCATAATCAATGCAGTCGCTATATCGAATAAACTTTATTATATTCGCAGAAAAAATGGTCAAAGTTGTTAAATTCACAAAGTTAAGGGAAATTGGAAAGTTGGTGAAGATATAAATAATATGAATAAATTTTATTGACAATTGTAAGTCGTACAAAATCGATGTGCTATACAATTTACCTATAAGGTGTACAATATTTTCTGTGATTTAAAATATTATCACCTAATTCATAGTCTAAGTATGTATACATTAATATATACAAAGACGTATTAGAACTATGGTACTAAAACATAATACCATAAAATAAACAAGATGTAACCGTTTGAAAAATTTGACAGCTTCCACTCTCGTAACGATAACCAAAATTGTTTGTCGTAGCTTATCCCTCTGCTCACTTCCCTTGCATCTTATCCCAGATTGCCACTCAAGAGTGGGAGTTAATGGGCCCTTGCTGAGTTGGCCACGAAGACCCATTCTGTTCAGGGTTGGTCACACTCACGGGTCAACACCTATCCGACTCTAACTATCATATTGAGATGTCAACCACAACGGGCGAACCCGTCACCGCAGGACGTTTTAACGATTGTTCGTTCTATCGACCGTGCAGTGAGCGTAGAAGACTTAGGACATAACAAATCCGACGTCTAGCTACGCCACAACCCGTTAAGACCAACGCCTTACCGCGAGTAGCCAGGTATGTTACCTGGCGGGCGGCACTCGCGCCCTAACTACCAATTGTGACCAGATTTCTCCGGTCTCTCGATTGGTTCCGAGTTCGAGGTCGCTTGCGCGGTCCTCTCCCTTACGAAGCGGTGAAACGGAGTAAACCGAATCTGTCGCGGACCAAGGCGTCCTTTGCCCGACTCTGAACCGGGATCGGATGGCCAATGGTCATTTCAAGAGCAGTCGCCGTAAGGTAGACAACTACCCCCGCTCTATAGGAAACAGTACAGTTCCCAGACTCCCCCGATTGTTAGTCGGAGAGCACAATCGATTGGCTTGCGCCGCTCGGTGCGCAGACCGTCCAGGAGCGCCAGAGGATTGATATCCCAGGGGAGTCTGGTTGACCCAGTGTCCTACCCGGGCTCGCACCCCATGCGTGGAGGCCATCGGATGGGTGTTGACCCGTGAGTGTGACCGACCCTGAAACAGAATGGGTCTTCGTGGCCAACTCAGCAAGGGCCCATTAGCTCCCTCTCTCTCCTCCTCCCTCTCGCTCCTCCACTCTAACTAACAGTCGGGGGAGTCTGGAAGCAGTACTGTTTCCTATGGAGCGGGGGTGGTAGCGGACCTTACGGCGAATGCTCTTGAAATGACCATCGGCTACCCGATCCTGGGTGAACAGCCGGGCAAAGGACGCTGTGGTCCGCGATAGATTCGGTAAACACCGTTTCACCGCTTTGTAAGGGAGAGGACCGCGCAAGCGACCTCGAACTCGTAACGAGAGACTGGAGTAATCTGGTCACAATTGGAAGTAAGGGCGTGAGTGTGGTAGGCCCGCCGGGTAACACTCCTGGCTATCTCGCGGTTAAGGCGTTGGCCTCTTACGGACTTGTGGCGTAGCTAGATGGTGGACTGTTTTGTCCTCAAGTCTTCTGCGCTCACTCCAGGGAGATAGAACGACTAATCGTTAAACCTTTCTGAGGTGACGGGCTCGCCCGCTGTAGTCGACAACCCTAGTTGCCACTCGAGAGTGCGCTTACTGTTCTAATTCTGTATAATGTGCCTGTACCAAGGTCTTACCTCGAGGAAAAGCTGCTACAAAATTGTGTTTCCAAGTTTTAGATCGTAACCACGGGTCAAAAACTAAAAGAAACAAGGTCTTGTCTTACAGTCTTATTTTTTCTGTCAAGGTTTATGAATGTTTAATCTTCACCTCATCAACGCAAAGCGCCTCCAACAATTTTAACAATGTAAACATTTTACCTCGTGGGTTTTTTTATTTCCTTATTGTTCTGCGCGTTGTTGGTCTGCAATATCAGTAATCCTAATTGATTTCAAACGTCATCATTTACTGCGTCCATATTTTATGAACAATTTATTACACTTACGTCTGACGGAGGAAATGAAATCGACAATAGAAACAATGGATAATTACTGATTGCTCCCTATGTCGGCCAATGATGGTTATCCCTATCGACACGAATGACATTGCTAAAACGAGTAACTAGCGATATGACGATTAAAATACACTGAATCGGCTGTTAAAAGTGTCGAGCAAGTATTTGCGTTTTAACTGCCCTACACTTGGGTTATTATTCAAAAATTAGGTAAAAATTCGTTGGATTTTTTCATTACATTTTCTAATAACAATACTTATTCTAATCACAATACACTATATCAGACTATACACTTTCTAATAACAATACACTATATCAGACATTTTTTTACGCAATAGACCAATTTATTACCCTTTTTTGTATTTCGAATCGTGAGAACAATTTGACGTATCACGTACACTTTGTGGGTTTCGTTTTTTTTTGTACTCGAACGTACGTGATACGGGTTGTGTTTGAACGATAATACAACGGACGTATTACGTATGTTCGTATAGGAGGGCGGTTAATGTGAGTAGTCAAGTCGGTTCTATTTTTCTATTTTTTTTCTTGATGTACGTAGTGTAGGTACAGCAAGAAAAAACTATAGCGTTAGGTAACTTATAAACCTAAATAAATTAATTTCTTTTAGTACATGTATCGCATAAGGCATTTTCGACAAGATACAAGATAATTTATTTCTTTAAACAACAGTCATTTAGAATCTCGTTAAGGGATACTAATATTTACAAAGCATATAAAGATTATACTAAATTACAGCAAGAGCAATACAGAAACAAATACTTAAACAAAATATTTTCAACATAATATTATTTATCAACATTCTGAAGGAGAATACAAAATTTTGAAAGGCAGATGTTTCTTAATTTTCTTTTATGACAGTTTTTAAGGATCTCTTTTTTTTTTGTTGTAAATTAATGGCCTGAATCTTATTATTATTTTTAGTTATTTTATATCAATGTACAAAAACTCATTTTGTTTTATATTTTTCGTTGATGCCAAACACAATCGAATCTCCGATCCATGACTTCGACAATGTCACTATTCCCTACAGAAATTCCATAAAAAACCTGGGCATTGTTATCGACGATAACCTATTCTGGCATCATTTAAGATGTTACCAATGCCGCAAAATGTTGATCGGTCGAAATAATGAAAAAAATACATTGAAAGTACAAAAATACATCAGCGTAATTTATGATGAATATAGAATGGACTGTGCATTTGACGTTATAAATCCATAGGGAATTTTGTACGCGCTCTAAGGAATGAAGCCTTGCGACGACTTCTTTTACTTGAGTAAAGGAAGCTTTTGCAATTCCCTACTTATTCTCGTATTTATAACGTTAAATGGCACAGTCTTTTCGTCATAATCTATCTTCATCATCTATCTTCATCATAAAATTACGCTGATCATTTACCCATCAAAAATGTATTTTTTAAAACATTTCAACAGAATCGTTTTGCGGCATTGGTGACATTTCATCCGGTAAATTCAAAATTTAACAAAAAACCTTTTTTAATTAGAGCGAATGTTATGCCAACAACTTCTTTATCTCCCTGTTTATGTTTATCGGCATATTAAATAGTATTTGACTGCATTCTTGCCTAATCGCAATGCATCCGCTAGTACTATCGCGCGTGTAGCCGCTCCTCATGCAACCAGAGAACAAAAGGGATAGGATGACACACTCGACCGGGCGGTCCAAGCGGGACGAAAGCTGTGTCAAATCGCCGTGGAGGTCAATTCGATCTACGGACGACGCAGACGGGTACAACTGAACAGCAAAACAATAAATAATACATTTGTTTCCCCTCGCCGTGCTTAAGATTGACCGAGATGCGGGATAGTTAACACTGTGCTAGTGGCTAATCTGTAATTATTGTAGGAAGAAGTAGAAGTTACATGTTTATCCGACGAGTCAAAACCAATATAATTGACTATAGTGTATTCTAAATCAGCTGAGAATATTTTTCAACCAACTCATGCGTGCTTTCAACCAACCCTTTCTTTATTCAACCTGCGTGACCGCCGCCAGGTCAGCTTTAGGGCGCTTAGGGTAAGAAAGGAAGTCAATCAGTGGTTGTGAATAAAAGTCACACTGCTTTTTTTTAAAATACTCGTATGTGCTCGGTTTTTGAGTTTCGTCTGTATTGGATCGTGTGCGTATCTCGTGATATTTTCCGTGTCCAATTTTCCTAAGGACACCATTGACATGTTCCATCTCGTGCGGAAAATACTCAGCGTCGCATAGATCGCGTACACGATTCACGAGCGACGTTTACACTGAACGTAGATTATTGTGATGATGTTATTTTTAGTTACCAAGCAATAGGCCATTATGTGTCTGGGCGAAAACATTTTTACTATTTGTGAAAGTTGTAAAACCAAATAAAGGATCACGGGGAAACCGATCAGTATCAACTTTTTTCTAATTTGTGATAAAACCTTTCTTTTAATTTACTAACTTTTTTAGCAAGGGTTTTACTAAGAAAAAATATTAATTTTGTGTGTAATCCAAATATATTTGGTTCTCAAATAAGGTACATTTTACTTAAATTATACCTCAGACAAAAGAAGTGGAAGCGGTGAAAAGTCATTGGCCTTGATCAGTATTTTCCATCACAGTTCCTTCTCTGCGTTAACCAGAAGGTCATCGAGGTGCTTCCAACTCTGGACCTGACGGCAATGACTAATCAAGTTCCACCGTCGGCGCGTGGACAGTCTTTCCCGCCACACGTTTTCTTCTTCCTTCATTTAAGGGCAGACTATTGTCTTTCTTTCTAAATTCGATTCATGCTTCGGTTCGTTTGGGAACAAGCGTAATATAAATCTAATTTATATAACTTTTTTGAGATATTCCACTCGGATTTTTCTTTTCTTTTGAAAGTGCAACCTGTTCAACTTATTCGTCGTTCTGGCAGTCGTTGTAGTTGTTCGCGCGCGTCGCAGTGGCTGTGCTTTGCTGCAGAGTCCCGCATAACCTACCGGTTGACCACAACGCTTAAGGCGACATACTACATACCTGAGAAAAATATCTGAATTTGGCTGACCTGCGAAGAAATAGGCGCGGTCACAGCTGTAGGGTTTGACCAATAAAAATCCAGCGTTGATGAGGCGTCAGTCACAGATTCTACGTGCGAATGCGCCGGCGAGCGGGCGGACATTAAACGTGCGATCGCAGTGCTGTCACAGTAAAACTATATTTGCGCAGTGGTAGTATAAGGGTGTTAATAATAAAACATATTTAGCGTAACTCTCAGAGCGCACTCACGTTTTAATTAATTGTACTTAATTTAGGGCCTAAATAAAAAATGGGTCTGAGCGTGACGCTAGAGAATTAAGGCGACGATGTAGGTAAATTTCGAAAATTACATTTTTTGGCAATTTTTGAACAGTCATACTGAAATAACTGATGATGTTAGCCAACAAAAAAAAATTATCGTAACTCACAGTACCTTTCTTAAGTAGATAGCTATTTCAGATTTTTTTTTAAGTATTGGAAAATTGAGGAAAATAATTAAATCTGGGAGCTATACAGGAAATTTTCATTTTAGAGCATTTTTTGAAACGTGCCTCACACTAAACTGCACGATCAAGAAACTCAAAAAAAATACTACGGCATTTTAACAATAGTTGTAAAGAGGAATGCTTTCGCATAAATTTAAAAAAATAAGTTTTTCTTGTTAAAAAAAATTATATAAAAAGTGTAACTTTCATCCATATTCACTGTTAAATATTACTTATTACTGTGTGTTTTTTTCAAGTTTGTTTTTTTTTACATAAACTATGTACAATAAACTTGTAGTACTGACGATTATTTTTTTCAAATAAAATATCAGTATATTTTAAAAATAATATTTTGCAGAGCCCGTTTATATTATTTTTGTCATACAATGAGATGAGCGCGCTCTTCTCGCGACGACGCGCTGGCATTCAAAATGCCGCAAGCGACATTGGGTCAATATGGTTCTTATGTGGGGATCAATTACTGATTCAAATGGCATAACAGCCAACCTTTTATAATGAAATGTTATTGGCTCTTAGAAACGTGGTTCATTTCGGCTTCGAAGGCCGACATATGCGGTTGCGTTCGCGACGCTCTGTTTCATGACTTATTATTACCAAATTGACATTTCGATGGATCGGAGATGTGAAGTAAAAAAATATCGGTTTTAGATGGCTATTTCACCGTGTAAATGAAAGAGGTTTAAAAACATGATAAATCATATGTTGAAAAATAGAAACAATAATAAGTAAAATAATATTTAATATTTATTTATTTATTTTTTTAATTTACAATATTACTTTTTTTTAATAAAAAGTGTTCATTTATTTGATAACAATGTTTCTTTATGTATAAAAACAAAAAAAAAATATACATATCGGTAGGTTTTGAACCTACGACCGGTGTGATCTTATGCGAGTTTAAAACAAGTGCGCCACTTCAGCTTGCTTCCCGCGAGTCAAAATATGTCATATATAAGGGGACAGTAAATAATGCCAATACATTTGCGTTAGAGCCATATAACAGAGCTATACACCATGTATAAATATAATATACTATTAGGCTACGATTCTGACCGTTCTAATATAGAAAACCGTCAGATAGGCAGAATTGTAATTTAAAAAACAAAACGTAGGTATCTACTTTTTAAAAGCTTTTATTCAACTTGTAATGTCTGTGAAAAAAAAAACTAAAAATGCGAAGAAATATTACATCAGCAGTAGCTTATAATAAATGTCAAAACTTTTCAATTGATGAGAAAATTGATTGCCTGTATAATGACATTTTGAACGCCCCGATAGATGCATTTGGAAACCATGATAAATGTAGAAGTTTTTAAAATTGTTTGTCGGAAAATGAAACACTGGATGCAATGAGTTGTTTGATGGGTGACATTATTTGGGAAAGAATACGTTACATAACTTAAAACGTAGGTAGCAATACATGCAAGAAGCCTAATTCATGATGTAGATAGTAATGTTCTCGAAAGGTTTAACGGCATCATTGCAAAATTTATTGGTGGTAAGAGGACAAATTACATCCAAAAGCAGTCTTACCAAGCGCGATGTAATGCGGCAGTTATATCATTTAATACAAAACAGCCACTCTCAAGATTACATAAAAAATATATAGGCAAAAGTCCCTCTGGCATGATATCAAAAGTGGAATAAAGAAGACAGAGGCATTTAAGTAAATCCATTCTTTATAAAAGAAATAAAAGCAGAAAGTTTTTTTGAAAAAAAAAAACAATAATTCGCATTATGGAGAACATTGCAACCAACCCGATGTTCCATCAGAAATATTCGAAAAAAGCAAAGCTCTGTTATTTCAAGAATTGGAAAATAGAAAAATGATCGATTGCGAATTGAAAAACTTACGGTTATTCAAGGTGAAAGCAGCGAGTGGTTGGAATTACGAAGAAAAATGGTAACTGCGTCTAACTTTGGCAAAATTGTCAATAGTTAACAACACACAAAATGCGCCAATTTAGTTAAATCCATGACTGAAAATGGGATTTGAGCAACGTAGCATCAATTTGCCATGGAAAAGAAAATGAAACAACTGCACTAGAATGAAAAATATGTCTAGAAAAAGTGGAAATTCAGCAATGTGGATTATTCATTGACCCTAAATTTCCATTTTTGGGAGCTTCTCCAGATGGAATATCTGATGATTATATTTTTGAAGTCAAATTTCCCATTACAGCGCATAGAATCTGGTTAACGGAAGCGACAAGAAAAAGAAAAGTGACATTTTGGAAACAGAAAGATGGAAAACTTGAAATCAGCATCAAACATCACTGGTACGTTCAAGTTCAAGGACAGGTCCATATATAATTTCTTTTTATTTATTTATTTTTTATTTTATTTCTGGAAAAATACAGCGCATACAATATACATACGTGTGCATAAATGTAGAAAAAAAAGAAAAACATTACGCCTATAATCGTTTATTACACATTTGGATTTCAGCATATTACACTTAAAAATTAATTATATAATAAACAAAGTTCATATTAAATATAAAAAATATATAGAAAACCGATGGGAGAGGTAGGGAATTGGAAGTGATTAGGAAGAAGGAGTTAGACGATGGTATGTGTATATGTATATAGATATAAATAAAGATATAGATAGGTCGTATAGTGGATATATAAATACAGATATTTATTGATGTTTATAGGTATTTATAGATATATAATAAATATTTATAGATATTTATAAATATTTGTGGTAGCTACTGATATGTTGTATATATATCCTTCTAGCCGTGTTCGGCCACAGCGACTGCATTGTAGATTCTAGTGACTTCTTTAGTCTTCTCAGAGTCCACTGTTCGGAAGCAGTCAAGTGCGCAGGCTATATTATAGTGCACAGGTGGGCGCGCGACCACGGGTGCACTCTCTCTTCCTCCCTCTTCTGAACCCGATGGAACGGAGACCGTTACGACCAGAGAAAAGTTTGGATGCAGATAAAATAAAATAAATCAATTAATCGCTAACGCAGCAATGACTGTCATTGTTAAATTTTTACTCAATATTGCAGAGCTATTTTTTCGGATTTAGTTCGTTTTTCACACTGTCATTTATGAAATTGGTAGTTATGGCTTGTGGTGATGTTTGAGTTTTTTCTGGAGCTATTGTAGAGATGACCGGTGACTTATTGGTAGTTGTTGTAGTAGGCGGTGATATAGAAGATGCATTATTGGATTTATCCTGGTTTTCTGATGATCTCGTGTTGTTGCTCATGGGGCTGTGTTGAATACAGCATACAGTCTCTTGTTCCGACATTATACAAAATTGTGATAGTTTCCCTTTTGGCAAATCCCCCTCAGTTTTTGGACAATTTTTCGCCGGTAGACATACTCCTAAAACGCCATTTATTTCACATGACTCTTCACGGCAGTGTATATGCCAGGTCCCTTGGCACTTCCGCAAGGGCTCTTTCCAATACTGGTAACGGTGATTATGTTGAAAAGGCATTGGTTGTCAGCTATCGCCACTTGCAGAGGTCCACCACTATCGCCTCCACAAGAGTCTCGTAATCCTTCTAAGCTGCCAGCGCACAATTGATCGTCCTTATACCTTGCGGTAACCTCCTTCTGAGAGTCTTTGCATATAGTCTTCGAAAGGTGGCTGGTCAATCAAATCCACCACCACCTTCAGTAAGTCCTCCGATGTATCTTCAGCAAAGTCGATCTGCCTTCAGCCAGTAACTACAGCTCGCTTGTTTTCGATGGTCGACTTTTCCATAGACACGCTGGTCGAATATTTAAAGTGAACAGCTCAGACCGATCAGATCCTTCGGGACGCGTCCCGTGTTAACCGCGAGTTAATCCAGACTATAGAATTGCACTATAATCACTAAAATTTATTATTTAATTATTATTTAGAGGGGAGAAAATTTTAAAATATGTTGACACTTAGAATTTAAATTTCGAATTTTATTTTGTTGTATAGAAAGTATATAACTAATTACTATAGGTATTAACAAGCTCGTTAGGTGCAATTGATTTGAATAATTCACGAACGTCGGTTGGTTGAGGTTGAAAATGTCGATGGTGGAGAAACAAGAGTCGTACGTGCATATCAGCCCATAAGCGATGGAATGTTTCCCGTAGTTGGTATTGGCACGAGATACCTCAAACGTGCGTGAATTGCGAATTAATCGCTGAGGAACGAAAAAACGTAAGTTTTCAACAAGGTATGAACTATCTGTGGTATTGTGGATAACTTTAAAGAAAGTGTGCTGGAAAGAAACTGTAACTGGAACGATACATATAACTGGAAAGGAAGTGTGCCTATTTACATTTTGGTCTGGTAAAAACGATCTCCTCAAAACCGAATATATACAGACGAATGATTTGATTTGGACAAATGTCATGGAAAAAACTTGTTTGTTTTTATATGGACTGTGTATTAATTACCTGAAATTATCGATCCAGGAGTATGAAGGAATATGGATTTAAGGGAGCCTGAATACACTTTGAAAGAAGCAAATAAAAGAAACGACACGATAAAACGAAAGAAATCGGTTCCTCTCCCTTGTCCAACGCTTAAGCGGTAGTTAGTTTTCAGTGATTCCATCACAAAGTGAGCAAAGAACTCACAGAGAATGTACTTGCCAATAACACTCCAAAGCAAAGCACAAGCAATATAGAGCCACCGAAAAGTACACGATATTCCAAATCTGTGCTGAGTACAGATCTAATTAATAATGATGAACAGGCTTTTGAAAATGTATTATCATTTGATGAATTTTAATTACAAAAGTCGGCGCACCACTACAAAACGACACTGTCAAGGCTACAAAAAGGAAGTCTCAAATGTACTGCGCAATTTTAAATGTATTTATTCGTCTCTTTACATTTAATATGTATGTATCTACTCAGAAATAACAGACTACTTTGCCAACCAGAAATGTCTTCATGATTTTTTGTCTTAATGATTTTATATTTTAATTATTAATTATTTATTTTTAATGATGTGTATTTCTTTAAAGTTTACAATGATGTGCTTACAGTATCTAAAAATAAATTATATTACTTTTTAATTAAATATTTTTTTAATGATAATGTACAAGGCGATGGGTGTCGTTATGTCCTCCTCAAAGAACTATTATACCGCGAATAAATAGTTCGATACACAATGTTGTTTTTTAATTCGATTCTAAATGTTTTTTCTGCCAAAAAATACTATCAAAAACTGTCACTACAACTATCAAAAAAATACTAAAGCTGTATCTCACGGAACATGAATTGCGATTTATGTCATTTAAAAGCCCTTGGAAAACTGTATCCAAAACAGTTAACGGCATTTCTCCAATTGTCATCTATCACCATTTAAAATAATTTTAAAATGTCGAAAATTAATTAGTGACAGGTGACTCTTCTTAATACAGTTTTTCAGGGGATTTCAAATGACATATCGCAAATGAAATTCTGTAAGATATGGCTTCTGTCAATTTTTGACAGTGATAGTTTGGTTTAACAGTTGACAGCCAAAATCTAATGGGCGCATTCCAGGGTGATACTATCCCTATGTTCCAAATTTCAACTCAATCGGTTCAACGGCTCGGCAGTTATCGTGAGAGATTACATACAGGCAAACAGACATACATTTCTCTGAAAATGGTCTTAATCATCTTGGTGGACCTCAAAATGGACATCTCTATCGTTATCTAAACATTTTTTTCCGCACGATCACAACACCTTCCCTACCAGTGGCAGCCGGGAAAGTAATATAATGTTCAAGTTTAGATGATGATAAAGCGTAGCCTTCTTCACCAGCGTAGGTACATGACACTTGCATAATCCCAAAATATAAATCCCATTGCAATAGTGTATACCTAGTGTGTTTAGTCCAGACATCGATAGCGAGTGAATATCGCTGCGAGATGAGTCAACATAATAAACACCTGCCCCGTCGCGAGGGGAGGGGGTAAGTAGGCGGGGCTTAAAAACTCAGATACGGTTTATTTTTTAAGTAGTACGATATTTTCCGTGTCCAATTTTCCTAAGGACACCATTGACATGTTCCATCTCGTGCGGAAAATACTCAGCGTCGCATAGATCGCGTACACGATTCACGAGCGACGTTTACACTGAACGTAGATTATTGTGATGATGTTATTTTTAGTTACCAAGCAATAGGCCATTATGTGTCTGGGCGAAAACATTTTTACTATTTGTGAAAGTTGTAAAACCAAATAAAGGATCACGGGGAAACCGATCAGTATCAACTTTTTTCTAATTTGTGATAAAACCTTTCTTTTAATTTACTAACTTTTTTAGCAAGGGTTTTACTAAGAAAAAATATTAATTTTGTGTGTAATCCAAATATATTTGGTTCTCAAATAAGGTACATTTTACTTAAATTATACCTCAGACAAAAGAAGTGGAAGCGGTGAAAAGTCATTGGCCTTGATCAGTATTTTCCATCACAGTTCCTTCTCTGCGTTAACCAGAAGGTCATCGAGGTGCTTCCAACTCTGGACCTGACGGCAATGACTAATCAAGTTCCACCGTCGGCGCGTGGACAGTCTTTCCCGCCACACGTTTTCTTCTTCCTTCATTTAAGGGCAGACTATTGTCTTTCTTTCTAAATTCGATTCATGCTTCGGTTCGTTTGGGAACAAGCGTAATATAAATCTAATTTATATAACTTTTTTGAGATATTCCACTCGGATTTTTCTTTTCTTTTGAAAGTGCAACCTGTTCAACTTATTCGTCGTTCTGGCAGTCGTTGTAGTTGTTCGCGCGCGTCGCAGTGGCTGTGCTTTGCTGCAGAGTCCCGCATAACCTACCGGTTGACCACAACGCTTAAGGCGACATACTACATACCTGAGAAAAATATCTGAATTTGGCTGACCTGCGAAGAAATAGGCGCGGTCACAGCTGTAGGGTTTGACCAATAAAAATCCAGCGTTGATGAGGCGTCAGTCACAGATTCTACGTGCGAATGCGCCGGCGAGCGGGCGGACATTAAACGTGCGATCGCAGTGCTGTCACAGTAAAACTATATTTGCGCAGTGGTAGTATAAGGGTGTTAATAATAAAACATATTTAGCGTAACTCTCAGAGCGCACTCACGTTTTAATTAATTGTACTTAATTTAGGGCCTAAATAAAAAATGGGTCTGAGCGTGACGCTAGAGAATTAACCAGTCAATGTAATTAAATTAAAATAAAACACACTCGCCGCTTACATTGTGGGAGTAATCGCGTTTTTTTTTTAATCAGTTTGAAGACCGAATGCGCAAGGCAATGACCAACCTTTTTGAGTCTAAATTATAATCGAGGGATTTGCTTAGAAACTCTTTTTATGAATTATGCTTATATTGTTCAAATATGCTCTTCCGATATGATCGTTCCCCAAGTATCAGATCACCAAACCCCTGCCGGCCGGCGAAAGTAAAAGCGGAATGTTTTTTGCCAACGACCCTGCGGCGGTCACGCAGGTCGAAAAACTTACCTAGCTTTCTTGATAAACATTTCAATCTGATTTAGAATGCACTATGGGTACTACTATTTGTGTTCAAATACTTAGCTAAAATCACCCAATCTGCCTTGCGATTGTAAAGAAAAAGAGCTTTTTTGTAATTCTTGCATTCAAATAATCTTTTATTTCCACATATTATATATGATATTAATACATTCCTTAGTTTCTTTACACTTCTACAGAAAGGTTTTAAAAACATGTATATTGCCTATTAAATTTTAGAGAAATTTGCGTTTTTAAAACATTCGCGGTTGAAGAGAAATCAATTATTTGTTTTTCTGTCGAAAAATATGCAGAAACTGGGACGAAATCCTGTAGTGGCTGTGTGTTGATCGTAAAAATTACCCTATTTTTTACAAAAATATTTTTTACAAACAAAAACAATTAACCATGGCCCAATATTTTCTTTCTACTTTTTGTTGGAGTATTGAAATGATTTGTTCTTTTTTCCATGTTCGTGTATTGGATCGATTTGATTCTATGTTACATTAGAGTACATTACATTTTCGTCGTGTCCAATTGACTGACGGCTAAAGACCGCTCTTGGACGTGTCAAAATAATTGGGTTAGGTAGTAAGTTTCGTTACTACTCTTTACTGAACATACATAGTTAGTCAAGAATTAACTACTAGATTGTAAAACTATAAATATAAATCATCAAAATAGAAGCCTAATATTTGAAGTACATAGTTAGTAATTCGAAAAGATACGTAGTAAAATAAAATTATTCATCGTAATATTCAAATTGTCAGTAAAATGTTAAATAATCAAATTAAATCTACGTTATGCATTTTAAACTAAAAGTACAGATATAAGGCCATATAAAATAATCAGACAATAAGGCTCTACTTTTTAAAGTAATTTAAATGGGCACAATGAAATGAAAAATAGAATAGATTTAATTAACCACTGGAATGCTAATAGTAAAGTAAAGTAAAGTAATTTTTTTTTCAAAAACCCGATCTGGGTATAGAAATTACATATCAAATAAAATTGGTATTTCTACAAATAAAATTACATTTCAAATTACTCATAAAATTATTAAAAAGTCTATAAAAAACTAATAATTAAAAAAAACATAGAAATTCAAAAATAACAGACATAAAAACTAGAAAAATAAAAAATCATCAGAAATAATGAGAAAACATAAAAAATCTGCAATTTAAGAACAAAAATATATGAAAACTAGAAAAATAGAAAGCTTCCAAAGAATTCTACATAAACTACATTTAATAAGGATCAAACTATCGATCAACAATCAAGAAATAGAAAAATGCATCGACTCTCCAAAGAACAAAAAATCAACTAGTCGCGATGATATACCTGTTAGCGTAATTGAAATCCATAAACGTTTACTGGCACCTTGTCTAACATATCTTTACAATTTAAGCTTTTCAGAGGGAATATTTCCAGATTGTCATAAAGTAGCCAAGATTACACCGATATATAAAAAAGGGCGTTCCCACGAACGTAGAAAATTATCGACCCGTAGCCCCACTGAGCAATTTCTCAAAAATTTTGGAGAAGGTCACCAAAAAACGACTAAATGGTTTTCTTGAAAAATTTGTGGTCATTTCAGACAGTCAATATGGATTCCGGACAAAAAAAAATCTACACAGGATGCCGCGCTGTCTGCATGTTTCATGATTGAGAATAGTCGAAACAAGAAGATGCTTTCAGCAGGACTGTTCTGCGATCTAAGCAAAGCATTCGACTGTTTAAACCTTGGTAGACAAGCTAAACCACTATGGAATTAGAGGAGTGGCCAATTCACTCATTAAATCGTACCCACAAAATAGGCAGCAAGTGGTGGAGATTAAAATAATTGATGGAATTGAGGAAAAAACTGAGCAATCGAGATGTGAAATAGTAAACATCGGTGTGCCTCATGGCTCAACATTAGGACCTCTCCTCTTCAATCTCTATTGTAATGATTTAGCAACTAACATAACTTGTGCCGAAACTGTCCAACTCGCAGACGACACCACGTGCATTCTTGAAAGTGATTGTAGAACAAAAATGGAGGAACTAATAAACGAAACACTCTTTAAAGTCAATGATTGGTTCAGAGCGAACCCGATGTCGCCAAATCCAAGCAAAACAGTGTTGATAAACTTCTCAAATAAAAAAGAAAAACAGTTAGCGTTAAATTACTCTATCGAGATTGCCAAGTCCGCTAAATTTCCAGGAACCTACACCGACGAGAACATGTCACGGAAAACCCACATAGACCAGCCCAAACCAAAATTATGTTCAGCCCGCCATGCAGTATCCAGATCAAGAAAGATATTGGACGAAAAGGAAATTGAGAGTGCATACCATTCTCCGGCCGAATCCCGGATCCTATTGTGGGCAAATGCAACTGCTATTAAAGAGGTATCTATTTTACAAAAAAGAGTAGTGAGAGCAATACGCGGATTAGTGAGAGCAATATACGGGAGAGAATCTTGCAAGCCACTATTTCGTGAACTAAAGATCCCCACCGCTTATGCCATACCTATTCACGAAAGCCCGCACGAGTTCCACAAAAACAAAAATAAAGGAAAGCACCAAGCTCTTGCCCAAACTACCGATTGGTGGTTTTTCCGTTGAGACAATCCGCGGAAGGCCGATCTCCTTATCTTATTTTTCGAGTATAATTACATATTTTGCAATTATATGCGAAAAAGTCGCCTTCATTGAATAAGCCACTATTATACATATGTAAGTATGCGTGCACTAACACCCCCTACAAAGAAATTTTCGAGGGTTTAAAACATACCTTCGTGAGTTTCATTCCCATGGCTAGCTTTCCAAGAGTTTAAAAACCTAAAAAAAATACAAGTTTTAGTCAATTTCTTTTGTTACACAAGAGGCACTCTTAAGGTGTAAATAAACCTCGAACCGAGGTGTATATAAGTTATACTAACATTCGCTCACCTATCGCTAGAAAGTACACGTACGCTTCATCAGGAAACAATGGCTTAGAATGACTTGGAAACAAAGCAAGGACATGCATAACATTATGAGACGAAGTGCAAGTAAAACAATGGGCGACGTCGCGGCCAATTTTAGATTGAAAGATGTCAAGCTGTTGATTAAATATGTAGTTGATTTTTTTATGCGATGCCGCCGGTAATTGCCATTGTGTGCAGAAAAGTCAGGGACGAATGTCTGCACTGGAATTGTTATATAAGACGTGGGCGAAATTGTAAGGTTAGGTTCTTTTAAAAGAGGGAATTCTTTCTCTACTACTTCTGGACGAATGAATGAATTAATTATGCCACTCCAGCCGAGAGTGCTTCTTAGACGGTAAACCGAATACAACAGGTGGTGCATTTTTAAGGTCGAGGAGCCCCTGATAGGAGGAAAAGCTAAATATTGTGATCTCACACCCGAATTTATCGTGGGGTATCGGTTCAGTACTTAAGTAACGCTCAGACAAGTATTATCTGAGTACCGTGCGATACTTAAATATTAAATGTGATCAATATACGAGAAGTGCCAGTCAACTCTGCTAAGTATGACTTTAGTATTTGAGAAGGTATTAGTATCGAGCGCCAATACTGTCAAACATATTGTCCATTAAATATGGAAGATTTTTATTTAATAAATTGCTCGACAATAAATTACAAACTTTTATTTCTTATGAAGAATAACGTTTTCCAACGCACATTTATGCTCATTAATTTTTAAATGAAGGTTTTACCAAAGTATGGATTCGTAATTTTCGTTGCCAATGTAAGAAAAAAAAACCTAGCCATGTGGGTCGCCGCGTGGATAGTGGCCGCCATGTTGTTTGTTTTGATCGTGTTCGCGTTCACTTTCATACTCCCGTGATTTATGTGATTCCAATGTGCATATGGTTTTTGCGCAATAAACCTACAATCAGTACGGGCAAAACAGCCAAAATTCGTTTTTTTTAATTAGTCGTTAAAATATCTAAATAGAAGTTTTCTGTTCAATAACAAAAATCAAAATCCAAAAACAAACAATCCAAGAGAAATTCACAAGAAATCCGAAACACAACAACGCACAACGAGCGAAAGTGTTTCGAAGTAATACTCAAGTAGAGGTGGTCCGATACTTGTCACTGAGCCCCTACCTATATGTGCCACTAGCCATCTTAGACTCGACTATAAAACGAACACTGATACTTAGGTATGACTCAAGTATCGGTCAGTACTGTAATATTGACCTATACTCGACTATCAATTCGGGTATTACAACAGATATGGTCTAAGATTGTGAGGGCATTAAATATAATTGATTATCGATTTGTCTGACTATCTTTTTCACTTTTTTCGTCCATGATATTTAGTATTTTATTGACCTTTTTGTTTTGCCTTTTGTTTGATAGTCAATTCTTCTTCGCTAGTCTCCGTATCAATTTCGCAAATTGTATATACTTTATGCTCTCCACGGTATGCTTTGTCTTTTATCAATTCTTCCCATTCTTCTTCCGTTTTGTCAAAGTATCCCATATCACAATTAAAAGAATCTTTCTACATGTATCTGTCTTCCTACATTCCGTTCTCTATTCAGCTATAAGCAGGTATGTGTGTTCACCTCTGATGATCTTATAACTCTTAATATTTTTTTGGTGATCGTCTTTCCTTCGGGCATTTTCCTTAGTATATTTCTTCGTCTCGATAGGCCTTTGTCGAAGCTATTAATTTCAATCTGAATATCTGCCATCTTGATCTAGCTATTAGGGACAATTTTTTTTGATGGCTGCGTCATTATTTAACATCCCTGAGGTTAGTTGCTTAGTAGTAGTATCGATTATATAGGTTTATATTATATATGATTGCTCAATGAGATAGTATGGCAGCCCTTGTGCGACGGCGACATACTGATGATGCTGATAGGGTTGTCCGGCGAAATTAATAGAATTTTATATGGCCATCTCTAACATTGATATTGAATGTTTTTCTTTTATAAATGACTAATTGATTATTTAAAATAATTAATAATTAAAAAAAAAACCAAAAAAACACGCTTTTGGGCTATGATACGATATTCACATACACACGGCTATGATACGATATTCCATCATGGAATGCCAGTGCCTATCTTCCGGCTTCATCATCAGACCTTGAAACCTAATCGTGGTCAAAGTTCATTCCAAGACTTTTCTAACAAGTCCAAACAAAGCTATGATACAATGTTCCATCATGAAGTTCCAGTTCATATCTTCCGACTCCATCATCAGATCAGTTCGACAGTACCATATTATTGTATTGTCATCAGAACTACATACAGCTGCCAATTTTCATGACTACGATCCTTGGAAGATGGTTAAATTAGTTACCTTAGATTCTATTACATAGTTACATACAGGTCGACCTAATAAAAGCGTGTTAAAAACAACAAAAATTATAACAATAATTGCTTTAAATTATTAGTTCCATCTATCGCATTTCTATACGAGTATAGGCTGATTACATCACAGCGTTGTTAGAATGCCGTCTATTTAGACTATTTGAACATTAAAGCGCCTATTTTTTATGAATTGAAACCTGTATAGCAAATTAAATTTGACAGCGTCATGTACACAGTACTCAAATAATAAGATCTATGTGTTTAAAAATTTCTTTGATATTATATTATTGTTTTATTTTGGGATATGTTTAGAATGCCAACAATTGGGCCACTGAACATACCAGAAAATTAAACAATGTTTCGAACTATGAGTGCCATCTACACGTTGCGTTTCATAGCAAAATTCGAGTTGCCAAAACGTTGTACGGCAGTGAGCAATGTCATACCCTATATAATCAATGGTTTTTAGCAAATTAAAATATTTTACCTGTTTTCTTCTATAGATAGATATTTTCCCTTTTTCTTGTTTGTTTAAGAACTATGTTTAATCGCAGTTTTCTAATAACTTTTTCTTACGTGTGACATTAATATAGAATACATACAACCAGTGTAGACAACGTACAAGCCAGACTGTACACACACCTTCAATCCTTAGGTCTCAGCAAATTTTACTATCTAATCTTGCTACAGCTTCACATGTCGAGCTTTCCTTTCCGTGTAGGAATATATTACATCAACTAATAATTATCCGACGTCTAAAAAGGAAAACGTTATCAATTCGGTTGCATCTTTTTTTTTTGTTACCTCAGAACTCCGTCATTTGTGGACCGATTTGGAATTTTTTTTTTTATTTAAAAGGACATATTTCCAGATTGGTCCCATTTTTAACAAAATCCGGTTCTATCAAATATTATCATATGAAGTTGAAAATTTACGTGTTGGTTTAGTTCCAATGACGATGCATTTTTTTATGGTAAGCATGACCTGATTTTTCGCCTAGGGTTAACTCCCGACGAGGGGAGTCCTCAACGGTCCACAGCACAGACACGAAATTTTGTATACGCGTTCGGTTATTATAGCCCGTTCTAAGTTTCACCATGAAACAGCTGCTGCACACAGGGTTAGCTCCCTACGAGGTCTACTCCTCAACGGTCAACAGCACAGACACGAAATTTTGTATAAGCATAAAATTATGATAGTTTCACTAAAAAATAGCTGCTGCACTTTAAAAAAATTAAGTCTGTTTTTTTATTAAAAAAAATAATGTTATAAAATTTTGTTTTATTATGTGACAAGTTTGAAAGAATACTTGTTAACATAGAAAACCAGTGCGAATTACTGGCACACCTAATTAGCCACATAAATACCGACCTTCGCTTGACGTTCAGCCGTTCGGATTTATTTGGCTCCCCACGTGTAGCGATATTTTTAATCACCCATCAACATCGAAAAAATCAACTTTGGATGCGTTTCAAAATCAAATGAACAATCAATAGTACGACGCGCTCTGGATGTTAGGTGCTTTAGTGAAACAATCTATTTTCAAACACATGAATTTGGTGCCACTTTAAATTACCGCCCGGGGCAGGTACCCCCCCCCCCCCCCAGATCTGGCGCTGAGTAGTCCACCTGAGGGTTGAATATGTAATGACAGGAGTCGACTCTTTGTTGTCGTGTGTCAGCCATCATAACACAATACTTTTTCCACAAAGTCATCACCGATGAGTAGATGAGGTGATTTTAAAATACTCGAAAAGATGTAAGTGTCTTCCCGCTCCGCGCAGCCGACGCAGACAGTGTCACTCCGTGAATTACAATGCGTTCAATTTGCATACGACTTGACTCCGCCGTTGTCTTTCCTTCGTCGACGCGCGCGACGCGAGACGTTGGATTTGTATGAAATCGGGGCCACCTGGGTATGCGATCCGAACCGTTGCTCTATTGTTCTCATTTGAATAATAGTCAGCACTCGATTTATACTATAATAGAATTCTCACTCTGTATAATATAATTTGGTGAAAGAATTAATAGAATTTATAGATAACTAGCTGACCCGTGCCCACTTCGTTGGGCGGTGAAACTTTTTACTTGTGATGAAATTATGAGTGTGGTTCGGTTAGTACTAAGTGCTATGATTTATTTCCTGACTGCCAAAAGAAGGGTTATATTTTTACTGCATATGTATGTATGTATTTGCATGCTAATTTGACTATATTACCGTTATTTGTGAGTGTCTTCTTGTGAGTGTCTTATTTGTGAGTGTCTTATCTCTTTAACCATTTATGCAGTAAAAGGGAAATTATATGCAGTAAAAGGGAAAGGTCTTTTGTTTTAAACACTTGGGACGGTAAATTTACTTATTTTGATATGAATTCATAATTGTTGATAATATGACCAATAAACATGATCTAACGATTATTTTTTTAATTTAAAAAACTACTTTTTGTGACTTAAATATAAAATTTAGACATAATATGCTGTCGCTGACTTTTTTGTATGCATTACCAAGCTCTACAACTTTTCTCTAGAACTCAATCATATATCTCTCATCGTTAAAGCAGCTTTCGTAAGAAACGTTTTCATTCGACCGTTTTTTTCTCCGACTTACTTTGCAAATCCAACTACCATGAAAAAGTCTTGTCCTTTTTTAGTTTAATATATAGTTCTATGACACTCACAAATAACGTGGCTCTCTATTGGTGAAAGAATTGTATACAAAATCGGTTCAGCAGATCCAGAGATTACTTCCTACAACCTCACAAACTTTACCTCTTCATATTATTAGTATAGATATCCGTAGAGAGTTGCGAAATCGTGGTATATCAAATGAAGTGAGATTCAATTGTCAAGTTTGCCTGATGGACTAATTTATTTTTATCCGAAAACTCGAGGCGATTTATTTTATTTCATTTGTAATTCACAAATAACTACAGTACAATGGTCATGTACAATTAAAATGTCATATCTTAGGCTAGGCGCACACTGCGATACGGTACGATTTTAAAGACGAATGGAAAAAAACATAAATTTTTGCGGTACGCACACTGCGTTTTTGTTCCGGCACTGCGCTGGCAACACAAGACCATTTTTTCTTCAGAGAATAAAAAATAATGTTCAATAATCCAAATATTTTTTTTATATATTTATTAATAACTCATTTCCAATATAATATGGTTTCATTTCATATCATTGAATGAATCATAAAAAGGAAGCAGTGACAGCAACATCTAGTATTTTTCTTTAAAATAAAAGAAATTCTATTTTAAAAATCATTTAAATTAAAATACGATAGGATATAATACGAGTATTTGATATTGAAGTACATTTCCATTACGAATTTTTATACTGGCAATCGTAGTTCATAGCAGTGTGTGGCCGCTTAGCTACATCGAGCCACGTAGTATCCGTGTCTAACATAGGCGTGTACCATCATGCGCCGATGCCTGTGGCGAGCTTTACACGCACGTTGCGCGCACATATGCATATAAACACTTCATAGTAGGGTTGTTTGTAAGAGAATATAGTATGATAATAAACAAATGAAAAGCCGATGAACTTGCTAAAACGGGAACAAAGGGAACGTTATACGGCCCTGAACCTTGCTGTGGCGTACCAAAAAGCCTTGCAAACCTAATGCTCAAACAAATATGTTTAGAACAATCCGTCAACCGCTGAAACAACACTCCAGGGTTGAATCATTCCAAAGCGCTAATTAAGGCTTACGACCGTAAGACGGCCCGTGAGGCCTTATCGCTAAATAGGAACAATCTACGCATACTGGTGAGGGCGCTCACGGGGCATTGTGGCCTGAACAAACACATGTTCAACCTCAACCTCCGAGACACAAAACTGTGCAGGTTCTGCCAAGGGGCGGAGGAAACTCCCCAGCACCTTATGTGCGAGTGTGGCCCGCTGATGCGTAAAAGACACACCCACTTGGGTGGTCATTACCTCCAACCTGAGGAGGTAAAACTATCTGGCGCCAAAAGCCTGTTGCGGTTCTTAAATGACACGAGGCTTAGTTTAGAACTATAGTAGGTGGCGAACACAATAGATCAGCAATGGTCGCAGTGTTACAAGGCTTATAAAGACCTTAGAAAAGCCCCACTCAACAAATAAATAAATGATAATAAACCCGCCCATTGTGAAATTTCACAATAAAGAGTAAAAACGAGCTTATCTGGATGCCCGGCTTAAAGGGTCATCATCCTGCCAAGGGCTAACAACCACATAACCGCATGGAACATATATAGTAACGTACCGGTGATAATGAGTCCTTAAACCACGCCATAGGTACGCTACTAAACGCGGCGCTCAGCAGATAAGTCCCGGGAAGGTCGTGGAGAAACAAAAAAACATTCCTCACGAAGAAGAAGAAGCGGTGTGCGAAACCAGTTGCTTATCGCATTCGTAATTTATGTCTCCGACCGGTATTGAGAGAACAGGTGACAAGGACAGACTTATACGATTCACCTTGAACAGAGGGAGAGGGAATGGCATCGGGGGTTACCGAGGACACGACAAGGCGCCTACGTGGTGGCGGTTGTACCCGAAACGCCGCGCGACCCAAAAGTGCATATCTCACATTCATGTACCTTTAAATAAATGGTAATTCCTCTACACTAACTTTAACAGTAACACGTGACATGTCTCTCCCACGTCCAAGAAGGCGCGAAAATTATATTCATGTTTTTAATGTTATTACATGCATTTTATTCATTGACTTTATTTAATTTTGGTCCAACATGTTCCAACATGGTAGGCACAGATGACACATCCGCCACCAGTTTAAATGTCGCACATAATTAAAAGAGTTCAATTATTTTACTAATATATAGGTAATATTTACTTTTATAATGTGTCAAAGAATAATGGAAGATAGGTAGCATTAGGAAATCCAAACGTGTTGAAAATGTCATCAATTACAGTTGGGGACTGAGCGGTGGCTGAGGTGCGGGGACCATCCACTGTAAGCGGTGGCTAAGGTGCGGGAACCGGCGTTCGGTCTCCCCACCACAGACATTAGTGCTGTGACATCACCCGCCCGGTGCTACTCGACAGTAATAAGTATAGGTATGTACGCTAACGAAAGAGCGCGTGTTCTACAAACACCGGTCCCCGCACCTCAGCCTCCGCTTACATTTAGCTCAGTCCCCAACAGTAGGTAATCAGATACACAGATTATGTATATTTGTGGATTTCATTGATCATTTAAAAAAAAGACGGGTTTGCCACCTAACACTTTCCCGGCAAGTAGCCATGCACCTATTTCATCTAAATAATTATTTCATAAATAAAGTCGATGTGCAGTTAGCGAAAATACCTATTAATATAAGACGCAACGTAATGAAAATTTGAATTTCGAACGAGCGTCATGTCATTCAAATTGAAAATCAAATTGTAAACTCAGGTCGCCGTGAGCCTTCGAATTCGAATTTCGAACAAGGGATGCATCGCAAGCGTCGGCGCGTTTAAGAGCATTACCATTTAATTAATATATGGCGGACTTTAAATATGATTTGTATCGCTTGTATTAGAGATATTCCAACAAAAAAATCACAATGTGAATTTGACTCAACAAGGCACCTTTGTACCGGATTTCAAGTTTCTAAGTCCAATATTTCGAGATTAACGTATGACTAGCGCGGCTTCTGGTCGACCGATTTCAACCACAATCTTGTCAACTGTTGCCATGACTAAATGATGCCTGCATGCCAAATTTCAGCTCAATCGGATGAAGCGTCTGGGCGCTGTCGTGAAGGAATACACACTGACAGGCATACAGACAAACAGACGTCAGTCTGGAAATGGTCTTGTTTCGTCTCGAGGGGTGTCAAAATGTATATATCCGTCTTCATCACGATTAAAAAAAAAGCGCGTTCGCAATACTTTACCTGCTAGTCGGTTGGTAGGCCGGTCAATTGAAACTAATTTCTAGCCACATACCTATATACTTTTTTAATGCAAAATAATTGTGTCATCCACTACATGGATGACACAATTATATAGACCTCTTGCCAGAATGTGTCGCGTTTTTGATAAATCGTGTAAAGGATTAGATGTATTTTATGATTCCATAAATATAATAAAAGATTCAATCAATCATAATCATATCTCCTAATTTTTAAGGTTTCACTTACTGCCATCCTAATGCACTGTATTATATGATTATTATATTATAACATACTATTGTATTATATCATATTATATAAAATGAATATTTATTTATTTATTTATTTATCCTTTTTTTTATAGTTACATAAAAAAAGATTGCGTTTATTTTTTTAACACATTTTAAAAGAATACATATGATAAAAATCGCGAAAGGGCATTAACTTGTCAGGATTACATCACCCCACTAGGTATACGCCTGTGTTGGGGTGATGGATACAAAGTTTTGTGGTATTATTTGCTGAGCCTGTACGCCTTGCCTGCTGTCCTTCCGTCTCATAAAAAACAATACATAATATAATTTAGCATAATATAAAATAAATAATATAATATAACATATTACAATTTAATATAATATCATATAACATATAAAAATAATGTATCATATTTATATATAATATAGTAACATAATATTATTATCCTATTACTCATACTTCTATTTTGCTCTATCCAAATAACCTTATTAACAACTTATTTAATTATTTCTTTTCTTACCCTTATATTATTATTAGCTTTATTATATTTTTCTCCTACTATCAACGTGTTGATGTTATTTCTATGTTAATGTGTAACGCAAGCATTGCAAACTATTTATAGGATAGTAAATTTGTTTCGTTTGAATATGTTTTTAAGATACTATTATCATATATTTACTATCTGTAAGTTTGCTATAAAATAAAATAAATAATAAATAAATAAATAATGGCTTATCCCGTGTTAATGATATTTTGTCTTTTATGGTTATTTAGTATTAATTAATATTTATTTGATTATTTAGTACTTAGGATTATATAGAAAATTAGATAGAAAATTTTACGAAATTACTTAAGAATTTTGATTGAAAATATTGGAAAATGTTGTTTCCTCTACATAGAAAATCTGCGCTTGGATGTTCAACGTTCATACCTTGCAATACTGACGTTCATATGTTATACCTTAATAGGTATTTATTTAATTATTATACTTGTTATTTTCATTACTTTTGACTTAACCAAGTGTAGGAACTCCTATCAACTGGTTTGAAATAAATAAATATGTGACTGCTCGTTAAAAAGAGTAATTATAATATCAATACTATTTCGTACGAGTTCCTATTCGTTTGATGTACGTTAGGCGTAAATACGTATATCGCAGTTGATGCATTTTTGCAATGGACCATTGCGTGCAATTGAAAATAAATTGATTGTCGTAAAACTCGGTGTGTCGTATTTTAATATCAATATTTTATACTTTACGAATGTTTAATAGATAATTAAATTAAATCATTTAATTTAGTAGGTAATACTTAATTTCGAGTTCGTCCACAGTCCAATACATTACATTTACGTCGTGTCCAATTGACGGCTAAAAACCGCTCTTGGACGTATCAAAATATTTGTGTTACTACTGTATACCTACAGTATGTCTCATTACTACTCTAATCTTTACTTAACATGCATAGGTTGTCAAGAATTTAGCTATTAGATTGAAAAGAACAAAATAAAGAAACTTTGTAACCTACTAAAAGTTATTCATCGTAAAATCTTATTATAAAATCAATTAAATGCTTATTTATTAAAATAGTTAATAATTCTAATGGGTACTTACTAAAAGCCACTCAACCCGATAACTAATATAGTCAGTAAAAATATGAATAATCACATCCTAACAATTGAAATAGTCAATAATTCGAATAGATAGGTACGTACTAAAAACTGTTCATTGTAACATCCAAAGTGTTAAATTATCAAACTAAAGCTAAATCATAGATTCAAAAAGTAAAAGTACAAATATCATTATCATTTAAATTAATACAATATTTGCATGGCCCTCGAATTTAGTCAGATTATAGAAATGGTGGCCTATCAGCATCTCCTTAATGATTTTTTTTTAATTGTATGTTCTTCAGCTGTTTGATAGTGGTAGAGAGTAGATTGTAGAATTTAATGCTAAAGTATAAGTAACTCTTCTGTACTTTTGCCAGTCTCGGGGCACGCATAAAAAGGAGTCGGTGAGAGTGAATGTCCGTATGGTGAGAGTGAATTTCCCTTATGAATTACAAATAAGTTATGAACTTGGCTCCGTCTTTTTTTGGCCGCAATTATAATAAAATATTTTATTTCATATGCATTCCATATAGGTTGCATTTAAGAAAATGCATAAAAATAAACCTGGCTGATGCACGATTTCTATAATTTGATAAATTATACAAGGAATTTGACAAATTTGTCTATCTACGAGAAGGAGAGGTACACTGGAGGTTTGAGGTACTGCCGCAATCTAACCTTTCTTCTCTCTTCAAGTCTAAGATACCTAAGTAACGCATAAAAAGAAACCCATCCATGCATGAATTTAACAAGGCTATATTCGATTTTAAAAGATAATTAGGATATTCATCAAAGTTATTTGATTTAACATTTTTAAATACTTATACGTCATATGAATTGTGATAATATTATTATTTCTATATCATTTAGAGTATTTTTTTTGTAAAACATTTTTATTTGTATTTTGTTATTTTAGTATAACCTCTGAAGAATTGATTATTCTTGAAGAACTTATTGAATATTTTTATATTTTATTGACTATTACCTACTGATAGGTATATTTGTAATTTGTTTCCGACTATTATTTCGTAAATGAACCAAAAGTATCTTTCCTTTATGTAAAAATGTATATATAGTGTAGTTATGAATATTCCACGTATTCCACAGTCTATAACTATTGGAATTTATAAAATATAACTTTTACTTTGACTATTATGTAAATTGAGGTTAGTACTTGCAATAATGTATCTATAAAATAGAATAAAACCGACTGTAGAAGACAATATAAGCAACAAAATAAATGCAATGTAGACCTTCCTTAACACACTAAATGTAAATCCAATGTAAACCTTTCTTAGCACGGTATTACCATTGATTATGTAGAGAAATTGATCAATGCCATAGTAGGGCTGTGTCGACCACAACGGGCGAACCCGTCACCCCAGGCTGGTATAACGGTATATGAACTCTCCTGCGCCGGCGACGTGCAGGTAACGCTGATAGCATTGTCCGGCCAAACTAATAGCAATTCATTTGGAAATCTATAATAACATTGTTCATGAATGTATTTTTTATAAAGGACTGATTATAAAAACTTATAAGTTAACCAATGATAACAATAATAACATTAAATTATTATTGCCTTCTATCGCTTTTTATATATGCTTAGTGCATCACATATATAATACGGAGAGATTACAATGCCATCTATTAGACTTTTTAAACATTAAAATACATAACTATTATGAATTTAAAGTTGTATAGCAAATTGAAATTGACATCTTTATATAATTGATATTAGAATAATAAGAACTATGATTTATAAATTCATTTATTATTATACTATTGTTTTATTTTGAGATATCATGCCAGACATTTTAGTACGCCGTGTGCGTTTATCTACGCCATAGTTTAGAATGGGCTTCTGAACTTTAGAGAAGATAAATCAATGTTTGGAAGTATAGGTGTAATCTACACGTTGCGTTTTATAGTAAAATTCTAGTTGCCAAAACATATTACGGCATTGAGCTATCTAATACCCTATATAATGAATGGTTAGTATTTGTTAGGATAAATAAATAGAAATAAAAATAAATAAATAATCTTCGTGAGGTCATTCTTAGACAATTTGTGACCGTAAAACACCGCGCGGCGTCACGTGGCTATACAATCGAGCCTCTTTTACGCACAATCTTTGAAATTTCAGCCGAGGGAGGAGTATTTTAAAAGCGAACAATGACATTGTAAACAATGACTCCCCCTCGGCAGTCTCTTTCCCGAAATTAACTCCTTTTCGGAGAACACCTGAGAGCCTCGCAAGCCCACGCTTTCAGGCGACGACAATGAGGCACTCGCAAAAAATACGATCTTGACGTAACAAGAAAGGAAAACCATTTCGAAAATTAATCCAGTATATCTTTATATGGCTATATGCTGATATACGTATAAAAACTGTATGTCATTCTATAAACTCACAAACTTTTGCAGATATTTTAAATTGTATTTAATAATAAACGGAATCTTACCGCGTGTAACGAGACAATAGATATTCACGACGTTTCGACACAGTTGCATTTGGAGTCTTTGCGGGTACAACTGGGGGCGTCAAAACACAACGGGTGGACCCGTTACTCCAGGGAGTTTTAACGGTATTAGGTCGGTCTATCTCCCATTGAGTAAACGTAAAATACTTTAGCGGACAAAGGGCAGGCCACTGTCTCACTCCACCGACAAACCTGTGAGAATCCAACGCCTTTGCGAGGCGCTGGGAAGTGGGCCAGATTTGGACTGACTTCTTCACCCTTCAGTCTGGTCACAGATTCGAGGTCGCTTGCGCAGCGTCTACCTAAAGTAAGCGGTAATTCAGTTCGAATATATCGCAGACCGAGGCGCCCTTTGCCTGTCAAGATCACACGGGATCGGGACGGCAAAGGATCGTTTCAAGGACAGATGACGTCAGGTCGACAACAACCCTTGCTTAGGAAATGTACGTTTCCAGACTCCTCTGGTTATTCGCCGGAGTGCACAGTCGATTGGCTAACGCCGCATCGTGCGCAAACCGCCCAGTGTCGCCTGAAGTGTTCCCCGGATCGAATCCTCAGATCCCAACTGTCTAAAGTAAATTGCAGCTGTAGGCAGAGTTCATGGCGGCCCTTCCGGTAGTCCCTCTCGAAGAGGCTACCGGATAAAACATGAGTTGAGCCGACCTAGGAAAACACAGACGGGCCATCAGGTCCAAGCTTAAGGGGAGAGCCTGGTTTAGACTACCAAAAAAATATGTTTTCATGTTTTTTCTTAGCCTAAAGTTGAAATCCATTCATAAATCTTTTATCTCTGGAATATCACAAACATGAAAAACATGTTTTTTTGGCCTTCTAAACCAGGCTCCCCCCCTTAGGAGTGCGACTGCCGCGGATGCTGCATGCCGGCACTTTCCGTTCATTCGGTGTCGAGGCGGGTAGTTCAATTGCTACCGCCGCGATCCCAGCTGGTGCAGATCGTAGCGATGAATATTTTGGCGCAAATTTTGAAAATTGTATGTGCACACATAACTAACTGTGTCCTGCCTAACGTTCCTGTTTTCAGTGGTCACCAATAAGAACTTCCTGATTAGACAGTTCCATGTGGTGAAAAGTTTGTAACCTTCATCTCGATTAAAGTGTGACTTTCTTCTGATTCCAATTGCTGCCTGATCATTCACGGAAAACAGATTTGTTTTTTCGAGACCACAATTGGATTACGAAACTGCAACCAGTGGTTCGGTCCACTACCCAATACGTTCTCTCAGATTGCCGACTTTCCTCGCTGGGCTTTTTTCACCGCCTTAAAATGTTCCATTACTTGAGTCATAACGGGTCCGACATAAGACAGCCCACGGCTACACTCGATTTCGTAAAGCTTGAGGAATTGCGCTAAGTGTGCTTGAACATCGTCTAAAGATAGTTTTAATGCTGAACTTATTGAGCATTTTTCTAATCCGATCTGTTACTTCCTTGCAAGCTAAGGCTCTTATGTTTTGTGAGGTTGTATATGTCGTACTACTTGTCCACAACATCCATGGTGGGCTATTTGTTCGGTGATATTAGCAAGTGAGAGTTCAAGAACCTTTATCTTTAGCTTTATGAAATTTCAATCGACATTTTAGAGACATTTTTATAAATATATTTGAAATGAAATAGTATCTGTATATATTTCTTTAACATTAGGTATTCATTTTTTATAAAAAAAACAGCTTAAAAACAATACAGCAACCTGAAATCCAACCATTTGTACCTACAAGAGCGCTTGCGGGATAGATTATTGTGACTTTTTTGAAAAATCGTCTTTTTTTAATTGCGGCTTTGATTGTACACTCCTCAATTATTTTTTTCTTTTTTTCCGAGCAATAGTTTTTGGGAGTGAATTTAATGGCGGCGCGTCGGCCGTTTCGACGAATTTAATTATAAGGAAACCGAACCAAAACCCGAAGACTTTTACTATGCGGCGAGCTCTTTTTAGGTCGTACCTACAGCCACGGCACGCCATTTTGTGGTTTATTAAAGCAGTGATTTATGGGTTCTAACCGGCTGTATTTTTCCTTTGAAAACGACGCTCTCGTTTCGCCATCGCAGCCCGCAGGCAATTCTCGCTCTTATTACAATGCCTCGCGTATCATTGTGCGTTTTAAAAAACAGCCACCTCATGTGTGACTTGTGGGACGTGGGCAAGAATGCTGTCGAATTTCTTTGCCTTTGGACATGAAAGTAATTTCACTTGAACATTTATACGAGGAAGTAAATCAGTCTGGCTAATATGCTTTTTTATATGAAAAAGAAACATATATTTTAAGGCGAAAACGTCCTTAAGTTCGGTACGAATATGAGCGGAACTAAAACGGTCGAATTTAAAACGACTAATACTCGAAGACTACTGGATGGAGGACAACAGGAAGGCCAACAACAACCATCGACCGTTCTATAACTTACAAAGTCCATTATCACAACACGAAACCGAAGGTGTGTTCCAGTAATAGCATCGTCAGGAAACTGGGAACACATGGGGAGCCATCCCAAGCTACCAGCGAAATATGCCTCTTCAGTCGAGAAACTAGTCAGCTGGTCCAGACAGGAGTGGATCAACACACGCAAAAATGGTCGTCTTTGTTGTGAATGATGCTGCGATGATTGTCTTCGGCTGCCTCAAAACTACTCCCGTCGAAAAGCTTTATCCGCTCATCGGCATCGCTCTACCTGCAATACGTCGTGATGTCCTGAACGATTCTGAACGCCTAAAAGTAGACGACCTGAGACACCCACTGCACGGATAAGAACCACACCACAATCGCCTCGAATCGCGACATTTGTTCTTGAGCCGCACACAACCGCTTCAAGGCAGTCGATCTTTGAACCGCATCACTCAATTGAGGGTTGCACTTGGCGAGGACGTAAAGAATGAAATAGCACCGGGGTCCGATCTCCCCTATACCACCTGGCGTTGCGTTGTCTTGAGTGTGGGTTTGACAAGATGCAGAGCCACTCGCGTCGGCTGGATCTACACAAAGAAACTAATATGCGCCTTGGTCCGCGATAAATTCGAACTGAATTACCGCTAACATAAGATAGAGGCCGAGAAAGCGACTTCGAATCTGTGACCAGACTGGAGAATGGAGAAATCCGTACAAATCTGGTTGTAAAGGAGTAATAGTGATAATAATAATAAAAAGCTTTATTCCTATGAAAAGGCGTACGAAAGTACCCCGATGTAAGGCGTTGGACACTGGGTTTGTCGGTCTAGTTAGACAGTTGATTGTTTTTTGACGGATAGGTCTTTTACGTTTACTCCATGGGAGACAGATCGACCTGATTCCGTTATAACTCACTGGGGTGACATGTTCGCCCATTGTGTTAGACACCCCCGGTTGCCCCGGAACGCTGTGAAAGCGGTGTGTTTGTGCTTGTGAGGAATGTTTCGTTCTTTATGTGAAGTTGAACTACTGTTCACATTTATCTTATGTGGTCCGATCTCTTGTCTATAAATAGAATGCCAGCTCGGTCCGGTCCCGTATCTACTACGGGTTGCGCTCGTTTTGCGCCCGTAACAGGGAAAATCGGGAAATCCATTTAAGGTCGAAGCAAGTCGACTGAGTTGAGCAGAGGAGATAGACCGTGAGCTGAATGCAGTGTATACTTTTCATCGGGCACACGAATCAAACACAATCACTAAAAATTATAATTGGTTGGGCCAATTTCTCAGCTTATTTTTACAGAAAATGGTCCAAATAGGTATAGCGATTTCTTAATTTGTGTAAGCGTCTCACCTCTCTCATGAGTTGATCCTTAACCCTTGGAGTAAATGGGTATTTTCATGGATGCATCTGTCTCTTTTGCAGGATTTTCGGCGACATCGACTTAAAGTACTATAACTACGAAACTACTACACCAATCATAAAAAGAACAACTGCACAATGATTGCATTGAAATTTCGAATATAGAATATTGAAATATCATTTTGTAAAACAATTAGATAATTTTGAATAAATATATATATATATATATATATATATATATATATATATATATATATATATATATATATATATATATATATATATATATATATATATATATATATATATATATATATATATATATATATATATATATATATATATATATATATATATATATATATATATATATATATATATATATATATATATATATATATATATATATATATATATATATATATATATATATATATCCTTCTAGCCGTGTTCGGCCATAGCGACTGCATTGTAGATTTTAGTGACTTCTTTAGTCTTCTCAGAGTCCATTGTTCGGAAGCAGTCAAGTGCGCAGGCTATATTATAGTGCACAGGTGGGCGCGCGACCACGGGTGCACTCTCTCTTCCTCCCTCTTCTGAACCTGATGGAACGGAGACCGTTACGACCAGAGAAAAGTTTGGATGCAGATAAAATAAAATAAATTAATTAATGGCCAACACAGCAATGGCTGTCATTGTTAAATTTGTACTCAATATTTTATTGCAGAACTATTTTTTTTCGGATTTAGTTCGTTTTTTCACACTGTCATTTATGAAATTGGTATAGTAGTTATGGCTTGTGGCGATGTTTAAGGTTTTTCTGGAGCTATTGTAGAGATGACCGGTGACTTATTGGTAGTTGTTGTAGCAGGCGGTGATGTAGAAGATGCATTATTGGATTTATCCTGGTTTTCTGATGATCTCGTGTTGTTGCTTATGGGGTTGTGTTGAATACAGAGCATACAGTCTCTTGTTCCGACATTATACAAAATTGTGATAGTTTCCCTATTGGCAAATCCCCTTCAGTTTTTGGACAATTTTCCGGCGGTAGACATACTCCTAAAACGCCATTTATTTCACATGACTCTTCACGGCAGTGTATATGCCAGGTCCCTTGGCACTTCCGCAAGGGCTCTTTCCAATACTGGTAACGGCGATTATGTTGAAGAGGCATTGGTTGTCAGCTATCGTCACTTGCAGAGGTCCACCACTATCGCCTCCACAAGAGTCTCGTCCTCCTTCTAAGCTTCCAGCGCACAATTGATCGTCCGTTATACCTTGCGGCAACCTCTTTCTGACAGTCTTTGCATATAGTCTTCGACAGGTCGGCTGATCAATCACATCCACCACCACCTTCAGTAAGTCGTCCGATGTATCTTCAGCAAAGTTGATCTGCACCCAGCCAGTAACGACAGCTCGCTTGTTTTCGATGGTCGACTTTGTCCATAGACACGCTGGTCGAATATTTAAAGTGAACAGCTCAGACCGATAAGATCCTTCGGGACGCGTCCCGTGTTAACCGCGAGTGAATCCAGACTTTAGAATTCACTATATTCTTATAAATTTATTATTTAATTATTATTTAGAGGTGAGAAAATTTTAAAATATGTTGACACTTAGAATTTAAATTTCGAATTATGAATAAATATGAGAACGTCAAAGAAGTGAAAAAAACGCGCGACCAGATTTGGTCGACTCGTACTCAACGGATAATTGTTTCGCGACCAGATTTGGTTGACTCATACTCAACGGGTTAAAGAGCCTTTGAACTACATAGTTACCAAAGGGACACGAAAAGTGACAGGTGACCTTTTGTTTTTGGTGTTATGGGTGTTTGCAAGAGTAATTATATATTTAATCATTTTATATAGTTTTGTGGATTTTCGGACTATAAATTTAATTTTGAAACACATACAGTTAGGCCAACTTCTGTAATGTGACCATCCCGATATCACAAGTTATGCTGTAACACTTTTATAGTAGTAGTTGTAATACTTTTATATCACAATCAAACCAGACCTGGTTTTAGTGATATATCTAATGTATTAATTCTGTATTGTTCTTGTATAAATAAATAAATAAAAAAATGCCAATTGTAAATTATCAGAGTTTGAAATATGGACACTCCGTTGGCTCAAATGTTGATTAATTAATTGGTCAGTTGAAAAATATTGAAAAAGACTCACTATGTATGGGTTTTCAGAAGAAATGCAGTAATGATTGATGTGAAGAATAATTTGGGTAAGGTGCCTCAATGTCTGGCATGTGCAAATTATACAACTGACTGTTCCGAAACAAAAAAGAGGAACATACATGCGGCTGTTTTCCATAAATAATGCCGATATCTATATGTTCATTGATAACTGAAAACATAAGGGATATGTAAAATCTGATCAACTTCTTTGCAACGCACGACAATTTATTTAGTATCACTTATCTATTTTTCTTAATTAAATTTTATTATATTACAACTATAAATGTATATATTTATTACATAGCTATATTTTTTATAAAATTGGTATATTTATGTAGATATACAGGTGGTGGGTCCAAATAATTTATTTTAAAAAAAACACTTCATTTCTTAAAATTGCATAAGAATATGCACATCTAGAGACGGGCCAAATTATCGCCTAGTTAGATGTGCTATTGGCAGTAAAGGTCATGTAAGATGTGTTAAACCTCCCTATATTAATTATCAAATAATGTATATAATTATTATAAGATTACATGACCAATGAATGAACTGTATACCTAATCCTATGTACCTAAATAAAATAAATAAATAAATAACTATTTCATTACCTTCGTGTTATTTTATTTGTGTCGTTAAATTAGTTATTTCAACTTATTTTGTGATGAAATAAAATCTTTTTTTGTTGTCATAAGGTACACTGAGAAAAATATAACACTGTAGTATACGTAAATACGTATGTTTCAACAAGGATTACGTATATGCCTCGGATTGTGGTCCATGCGTATAAATTAACATGACCTAACTTTATTGACGAGACGGTAGTTACCGTGTCGTAATGTTAAAACATAATGTTATTACATTACGTTGCGACCTTGAGATCTCGCTTCTAACATGACAGCATGTAGTAGTAGGGTAGGGCTTCTAACATGACAGCATGTAGTGTATGGTAGGTGGATGTAAAGCACCGCACGGGGCAAATCTGCGCACGGGGGTTTTCGGAGCGAATTTTTGTAATTATTTCGATAGCCGCCAGGTGGCTGACCCGTCTCAACAACTTCCAGTTCCATACCAATACTCAGTGTAGCGTCCGTAGCCACGTTGACACCGGTTCTCCTCGTTGTTATCGAAATTAAGCAGCGTTGAGCGCGGTCAATACTGGGATGCGTGACCGTCTGTGTGTTTGACTACATGATGCTACAAATGCCCACCTAGAAGATGGTGCCAATAGGCAACAAGGCGGGTTCCACAAAACGGCATATGCCTCGTGGCTAAAAAAAAAAAGAAGTTCGGTCGCACGTGAGTCTGGAAAACGCGGTAAGTCTGTTTTTCGTGTTTTGATGTAGTATTTCTTGTCCTTCCAAGCTTAGTTTTACCAAAACGGTTAAAGCTGTTTTCGAAATTGAACTTACGGTGATGAACTGCCTGGTTCAGCTTCACATTAGAGTGTCAAGTCCCTCGGTATCATTTGCTTACATAGTTGGAGACTACACCATGTTGAAAGCGGTAAATAGTGAAAGTGCCTGGCTTTGCCCTATTTTCGGGACAACCCCCTGCAATTGTTTTTTTATATAATTTTAGATTTCTCTGCAACTGATGATTGAACATGTCTGATATTTTCAGGGGTTATAGGTAAGATCCTAATCTAAAACTCCAATATAAAACTGAAAGAAAATCTATCTCTAATTCTCCACAATTTAAAAAAATCCGATAATTGCAGGGCCTTGCCCCCACCTACCCTATACGTACGGTTATAGTCGGACACATGAACCATGTTGAACTCCAGCATAATGTTATTTCCGTATTTACCGTATGGAAGATGTTGATACATATAACTGTGATGGACCACCCCTCACAAGACTCCAAATTGTTCGGTGTGAGGTGGTGGTATCAACTTACGAGCTATCTCCGTATTGAAAGTCGGTTTTGAATGAAGTAGAAGGGTATTTATTGATTGAAAGTTTGATATTGCCAGTTATAACGCTTCCCGAACAAGTTATGTTGACGCGAGTGTATAGATGCGCGACTGCGGTTACGAGGATATACGGATGAGGATTGTATGTGTCCTCCTAGTATCTTGTACTGGGCACGGCTCGAGTCTGTGGGATTACAGACTGATGCTTCGAGACTAGGGAGGATAACGAAAGGAAACCAAGGAGCCGGATTCGTTGACACACCTCGTGAGAAGGGTACCGAATATGCCGTCGCAACCTTGGGGGAAGGTGATCACTCGGGGAATGATAATTTGGTTGCTTTTTCGCCGGTTTATATAGGCCGATAAATGATGCAATCCAAAATATTCCGAGTAAAAGTATTGTTTCATCGTGCTGATTCATGGCTGCACGGGTTAAAATAATAGCTGAATTTTGTCAGTGTATTTCACTGGAAATCGATGCATTTGTTGATCGCATGTAATGGACTTAAGATCCGTTACATAACGGAGTAATAGAGTTTCAGCGAAATTTCTCGTAATTTAACAAAATTACGATTAAAATATCGTTATTCTGTGTGAAACCGTAATAACAAAATGGTAATGTAAAAATCAATTCAATATTTATCTCAGTGTAGTTTTCAATTGGTTGACTGGAAGATATTGCAATGTAGCAATAAGCCCGCCATTGTACCTGGTTTTTATTGGGCAATAAGGAGATTTTCATTCATTCAATCGGAGAGTCGATTTATATCTTCCTTCTTACGAAGGCAATTGTCTATGATATTCACATGACTTTGAGGTCGTCTTCATACAGTACATACAGTCCTATCTTAAAACAGGAGCTGATTCGTACAGGTGTTTCCGTTGAGTGGGCTCCCGGTCTAATATGAGCGATGGAATTCGCCAAGATGGTACCGCATTCCGGGCATCGCTCGAGGAAAGCGGATGAACAGATTCCTTTATGTCGGCATCAATTACCTACACATTGGCGGGATAACTATTTCATGGGATGCTTATTGACCCATCTTAGAAGCAGGTAGTAATTTATCTTAAACTTTAGAGACTGATGTGTTACTATCAGATACTGATTTGAATGCTAATTAGAGGCTAGTTTTACGTCTATTCTATTTGTTACACTGGATTTAACTGCCTCTATACGAACCTAACGTGATACTTCCGATATATTATCATATCGAAACATTTCAAAAAAATATATAAAACGTACAATATATAAAACGTTATTTGTAATATATTTGTATTTGTAATATACCTATAGGTATTTGTATACAACAAATATATATTAACTACAAATTTATATAAGACCGATATATAAAAACTGCTTATATACACCGCTATATACGGGGTGAGTTTTAATTAACCGGCATCCTTGAAGGGGGTGAATCAGTACGAGCAGGTAAGCAACTTTTGATAAAAAATTTGGAAAATCAACATAAAAAAATATTGTTTTTGGAAATTTGTTTTTTTTTAATAGTATAAGAAGCGCTCAAATCAAATCAAATCTAATTGTTTATTGTCTTAAAAACTAATACATAGTTGTATAGACAGTAGTATTACATTTGGCCGTGATAACATTGAATTCTTTTTAATGATCAAATTCTTCTACTACTAATCAAAACGTAAAAGGTTACTCGTAAGAATGAAGAAGGTATTATTGTAGAATAAAATCGAGTCTCACCATTTAGTTTACTAGATTAAAAACACAGAGTAAATTATTCTTAAAAATACCGATAAAAATAAGTTTTTTTTTAGTATAAAATTAATAAATGTAATGTCAAAAATAACAAAAAAAAAGTGATGGTTGTCAAAAAGTAAATTAAAATGTCATAGTGATTATATTGTAAATAAAAATAGTCAAGGTGTAATTACTATGTGCCTACCTAATAATAAAAAATAGTTAATACGTTTTAGTCAAATTGAAAATCGTTTTAAAACCTATTACAGAAAGAGATATAGTCGAGATGCAGACAGTTTTTAGAGATCGTTAATGTCGTACAATTCTTTTTCAATTAGATATAACTTGAGTTTATTTTTAAATTGGAGCATTTTTCCTTCGCTGCATATATTTTTTATACTAGAGGGTAGCTTATTGTAGCATATAATTCCGACGTAGCTCGGATTCCTTTTAAAAAGTTCTAGATTTGGACGAGGAAGAATCAGATTATTTCTCCCCCTGGTAAAGTGTTTATGGGTATCTGAATGTAACGGCAGCTGAGCTAGGTTTTTTGTGATCAATTTAACGCATTCTAAAACGTATAGAGATGGAAGGGTGAGGATTTTAAGCCTTCTGAAATGACCACGGCATGATTCTACATAACCCAGATTACTTAAAATTCGAATGGCCCGTTTTTGCAATGAAAAAACGGGCCATTCGAATTTTAAGCGCTGATCACGATGCGCCATCTATCAGTAGATAAAATATCGCTAATATCGTTTATTAGCGATATTGTACCTACCGATAGAAGGCGCAACGCGCTCGAACGCTTGTCAAACTTTTATTTAACAGTCAAATTTTTTATAACAAATTTAAAAACTAAAAAAAAAAATATATGTATTTTTTTGTGTTTTTCCCAAAAAAATGTATTGTAAGTTGTTTAGTTGCTCGTACCGATTCACCCTCTTGAAGGATGCCGGTTAATAACAACTCACCCCGTTTTTTGTCTGGTATATTTTAAACAAGTATTGCTACGGAGCAATCGAATAAAGAAAAAAAACAAGGATTTGCCTACTTTTTGAATAATAACCCAACACTACTTTATGTTTAATTTTAATGCTGATTTTAATATTTGATTTTAATACGAGTATTTTTATAGACCGAATTTTAAGGAAAATTACCTGTATGACCATTTTAATACAACCTTTAAATAATTTATTGTACTATTAGAGCCCTATCCAACCTAGAATGGGCTATTCCCAGTTGGGTGTCAGAATCGAATAAGCATATTCGATATATTACAATTGCATGGATACAATTGCCATGGATACAATTGCATGGGGTGGCTGTACCACACAAGTACTCCTTCCTTTGATCAATGCGCAAAAGCTGATTCTAAAGGTCATCAATAAAAAACCCCCTAGATACCCCTCAGCGAAACTCTTTACAGAATATGGAGTACTTGATGTGAGGCAACTATTCATAAAACAATTACTAATTGAGTTTCACAGAATCAAGGATCAGCAGACAAGAAGCCAACAAACTAAAAACACAAGGCAAGCTACTGGGTCGAATTATAATATTCCGATTGTAAAGTCCTCATTTGCCCAAAGGCATTTTTACTTCCTTGCGCCGAGATTTTATAATAATTTAAATGAGAGTTATAAGAATGCAAACAACTTAAATTCATTCAAAATACTTATAAAGAAGTACCTGCTTGAAAGGGGTCCAATGTATGCGGAGTCTCAATTGCTCTCGCTAATAATTTAAGTTGTTTTATTAAATTATATATTACTAACTAATATCAAATCTCGTGTATTATTTGCTATGTATATATATGTGTAGGTATGTATATATATATATATATATTTATGTATGTGTGTATGTATGCGTATGTATATATGTATATATTCTTATGTATCATGCAATACAACTTAAGTTCAGAATATCAAAAGAGTCAGCTCGTCGATACAATTAAACAAAAATCAGCATCCCTAGATACGGGTCTCTGACCTAGTTAGGAATGCGGATAAACATTTTCACCATAGGATGTGCTCAATCTCTCCCAACTCAACCATATTATGTAAATGGTGTTTATATGACATATTATATGAAGTTATTGTAAATTAATAAATAAAAAAAAAATAAAAAAAATATACGTTAAGATTTTGCCGTTCTATTTTGCCACTTTTGTAGCCAAAACCAATGTTTTATAGCAATTAATTCCCAAAAAATAAATAAATGTCGAAAGCCCTGTGATACTTAGAAAATCCCTTAACGTTCCTTTACACCCACCTCGTCATCCGAAGACATTCAGTACCCCTATGCATAATAAAAATGAGGCCAGGCACTTAACCCTTGATCGCCTCATGATTACGTATATTGCTAGTTTCCAGAACCTCGATATTTTTTGACTAAAAAATGATTTTGTGAGCGAAGTGACAGCCCAGGCCATACTTCAGAATATACCACAAATATTCCCACCCCCCACACATACATACACGACCCCCCCCCCTCCATCCCCCCATAAATATTCATACTAAATCTTCACATTTTCACGCCAAGATAGAAATAATTAAACACATCGTAATTTATATTAGGTGTATTTTTGTAAGTAATATTTAACGTGTCATTGTAGAGTACTTTCTTCGCCGTACAGGTGGAACATCAGATTTATGTATCATAGATTCAAGCGCTGTAAGTGCGCCTCTTTAAATAAAATAAAATAAAAATACTTAAGTTATTATCTATTCTCTTCTACCTGATGACAATAGGTGATCAGGTAGATGACAATAGATGAAAAGTTTTAGAATGCTTTCTAAAAATCCTGCAAAATCGGTGAAGGTCTGATCACTTGAGTTGTCATCTACTACTACTGGCGAACCCGCCGCCCACGAACGTTATAACGATATTAGATTATTCTTTTAACCATGGCGTGAATGCCTTAGAACATAATATAACTACGTCCTGCCTTAGAACGTAACTGCCTTAGAACTTAATATGTCTTGTCCACTGGGAAGTGAAAACAGTGGGCCGACTTTACGCCCTCACTACCAGATTTGGCAGAATTTTCCCATCCTCCAGTCTGGCCATGGATTTGAAGTCGCTTGCGCGGCGTCTGCTTAACGTTAGCGGTAATTCAAGTCGTATTTATCGCGGGCCGTGGCGCCCTTGACCCGCCAAGCTCACACGGGATCGTGTGGCCAACGGTTCATTTCAAGGCATCTGATATCAGGTCAACAAGCACCCCCGCTGCTTAGGAATCGTATCAGGCCGTTTCCAACGGTCACCAGGCCCAAGCTGCACGGAACGGTTAGACACCGGTCTGATAGTTAGATGGTTCCTGTCGCAAGAAGAACCATCAAGCACAGTTATCGGACTGATGTGATGTCAGCCGTCCTTCTGCGGGTTAGCCCGTTGGCGGCATATTGCCGGTATTGGTACGCAGATTATAGCGGTGGGACGCAGCAATTTGAAATTCCGCCTTGCTCACAACACTCTCTGTATATCACGCATAACAGTGTTTGAAGCCTTGAAGTTCGGGCTCCTTCTTAGTTCTATGGCTTCACAGAGAGTGCTTGGGAAAAAAACGGTTGTCTGTAAAGTCGGTTTACTGAAGATAGTTGAACGTGACAACGTCATAAGAAAATACTGATGGAATGGTTGCATTTGAAGCAGTTTCATTTAAGATTCTGATATTGTTTATTACAAATACCCAAAAATATATGCTTTTATACTCACCGATTTGACTACAACATGTAAATGTATTATTGTATAGCAGTATAATTGTATAATTGTTTATTGTTTAAAGTTTATTGTTTTTTTTTAATTTGAAAGTTTGAAATCTCAAACTGTTAAATAACGGTTTGAGAAGCGTTTGAGCACTCTGCGCCATCTAGCGGTAGGTAATACGTCGTAAATAAACAATATCAGCGACATTTTACCAACCGCTAGATAGCGCATCGTAATGATAGCTTTTCATACTTTTTTTTTTTTTTAATAAAAGTTGCTTACTTTGTTGCACTTTGTTGTACCCACAAGAAAATTGTCCGTTCAGTAATAACATTCCGTATATCAAGAATACAAATAAAATTATGTCAAGAATTTAAATCAATCTAGTGGTTTTCATTCGTACTATTTTAGACTGAGGTTAATAAATAATTCTTGTCGCAACCGGTAGATGGCAGCATTTATATTGAATAATAAATATAATAATTGGAACGCCTCAGAGCGAGGTAACGCCGCATGAGTCATGTTTTTTCGTGCGTGCAGCAGGCTCCATCGATTTATAAGACGTTGTCACGTCAAAAAGAATTGTTTTTTTGCTAGCACTTTATGATTTTGAAACTGCGCCTAATGGTTCGTTCGGCTATTCAGATTGTGTTCGCAGATTGCCGATTTTTCTCGTTGAACCTTTTCAACCGCCTTGAAGGATGTTGCACACCTCGCTCGTATTGTAGCAGTAGATAGGAAGTTTTTCCATTTCTGCAGTACTCGTACTTGAATGAATGCACACCATGCTGCTCCTGGTAACGATACCGATTACATGTGCACTTAACGAAAGCCGTGCAAACGTCGCGCGTTTCCTAAGTAACTAAGAAGCAGCCCCCCTTCAAGTGGGGTATAGCAGTATTGACAAGCAGGCATGTCTGTCACAAAGCCGAAATGCATTCGTCTCTTGAATCCGCTTTAATGAGTCACCGCTCACGCCCGTGTAGGCACAAGCCGTGAAAGATGGAGGGTTGGCTCGGCGTCGCAGCGCGGGAACCGTCATTTAGTTTGTCGGCCTCCGAAGTTACATGATAATGTATGATATCTAATCTCCGCAATGTCCATACAGACATAGAACAAGTAAATATATAAAAAAGAAATAAAAAACACGACTGCCGTATATACAATAGTTCACTACTCTTATATAAAAATAAATATAAATATTTTTATTACGGTTTGTTTAATTAATATTTGTGACTAGATGACCCGGTGAACTTCGTACCACCTAAAATTGATTTGATTGTAACTCGTCATAAGCGTTTATTAATCCTAATCAACCCTCCAAATCTTCCAATCCAATTCATTGAAATCTAGAATATGGCCGAATCATGTACGGTTTGAGTTTCGTTTGGTGATTAAATGAAAAAACGTTTGTAATTAAAATAAATTCAATGTATTTAATTTACATGATGAAATATAATTGCTTGTTCGACTTTTTCGACTTTTTGCATTTTTCGACTTTTCTGACTTTTTCCACTTTTTTGACTCTTTTGACTTGTTCGACTTTTTCGACTTTTTGAAATTTTACTCAATCGCACGAAATGAATAACAGTTATGGATGGCGCAGCTGTCAAACAATAGGATCGCCGCGAACGACATCTATTGAAAGTGGCCTATTTCCCAAAATGACATATTTCGATTTTTTCGATTTTCAGTTGTTTCTTTTAATTTGTCCTAAATATTTTTTTGTTAACCACCCTTGAATCAAGGCAACCAAAACAAAAAAATAATAATTCAAATCGGTCGAGTCATTTTCGAGATCTCGCGAGACTAACGCACGGCGATTCAATTTTAGATATAAGATTTATGTATTTATCCATATAGATAGATATATTTTCTAAATGTACTCAATCAGACCTTTCATAAACAGGATATATTTATTTAAATTTATTGACATTTGTACATTTAGACAGCTACTTACTAGATATTTGGACAGTTAAGGTACCCTGTGACACTCGGAAAGACAAAACGATTCTAACAATACGACACTTTTCTAAATCGGTTTAAATGTTTATAATACAGAAGAAGGTTTAAGTGTTTATAGATATTATGGGGGAATAAAGTAACGGAAAACATACATACATGAAGCCTGAACACATTACACTCCTTTTTTGTTGGGCAGTCGTGTAAATAGTAAGCGAGATCAAATACCTAGATCTACTTATAGATGACATGCTGAACTAGAGTGAACATATACAGGTCATTGCATCAAAAGTTCGACAGTTCGTTACTATACATTAAATATACGTTTCCTAAGAAGCGGGGTGATTTTTGACCTGATGTCAGGTACTCTTGGAATGACCTGTTGGCCACTCCATCCTGTGTGAACAGACGGGCAAAGGGCGCCACGGTCCGCGATAAATTCAAATTGAATTACCACTTTAGGTGGAGAGGCCGCACAGGCGACTTCTACTCCGCCACCAGACTGGAGGATGGAGAAATCCGGCCAAATCTGGTAGTGAGGGCGCGAGACTGCCCGCTGATTTCACTTCGCGGTGCCACGCGGTAAGGCTATGGACTGCCACAGGCTTGTTGGCGGAGTTAGACAATGGACTGTCTTATATTTTCCTTATACCTTTCGTGCAGTATATGACAACTTCAAACTTGAGAAATATACTTGGAAAAAACCCTTATGAAGCAGTCTCCTATACACTTGTCACCAGTATTCTTACATATAGAATAATAGGATAAGGAGGTGCATCGATTTTTACTTTAGATCCATTCGCACCAAAGCATCAACATTATAAATTATTAGGGTTAAAAACAAGAAACCATTCCAATTCCCTAACGTGAAACTCGTGAAAAACGTGAAACTGAAGTTTCACGTTCTTGACATACGAGAGCTATATACTAAAGTCTGCTATACATTAATATATGCATAAGTAACGCTATATACACGTAGCGCATACACTTAATAACTTTCCAAAGACAATACGAGATTTAGAACCAAAAATATTCGAATAAGTATAGAGTTGAACACTGGCTCATCACACATGGTTTTGATTAGATAGATGACCTCGAAAAAATGTTACATACTATATATTGAATATAGGGACATTTTATTATAAAAAATAATATCATATCTCTAAGATACCTCTATTATTATTAAACCTCTTAGTAATGAGTTGATAATGGTATTAAGTAATAAAGTAAGCAAAAGAGAGCATTGCGCAGCATGTATCAGGTAATGACTAGGACCTCATGCAAAGAATATTTCAGCAAGGCAAGGGTAATTACTATGTTTTCGGCGTTCATATACCAGTGTTTAATGTATGCTAGACAGCACCTCGCAGAAACTGCAATTAATGCAGACATTCACTCGCATCATACCCACTGTAGCTCCCTTTCATGCGTACCCCGAATACGACTTGCAAAAGTACAGAAAAACTACTTGTACCTTAGCATTAAATTCTATAATCTACTCCCTGCAAAATTTAAACAGCTGGAGGACATAAAATTAAAAAAAAAACATCAAGGAGATGCTGATAGGCCACCCTTACTTTAATCTGGCCGAATTTGAGGGCCATGATTTTTCAAATATTGTGCCCATTTAAATTACTTTAAAAAGTAGAGCCTTATTATTTGATTATTTTATATGGTCTTATATATGTACTTTTAGTTTAAAATACCTAACTTAGCTTTAATTTGACTATTTAACGTTTTACTGACAATTTGAATATTTTACTACGTATCTTTTCGAATTACTAACTACTTCAAATATTAGGCTTCTATTTTGTTTATTTATATTTATAGTTTGACAATCTAGTAGTTAATTTTTGACTACCTATGTATGTTCAGTAAAGAGTAGTAACGAGAATTACTACCTAACCCAATTATTTTGACACGTCCAAGAGCGGTCTTTAGCCGTCAATTCGACACGACGAAAATATAATGTAATGTAATGTAAGAAAATGAACAGAAAAATAAGTAACGTAATAAGACAATATTTTAGTTTTGTGGGCGGATGTGCGCCGCCCCCGACCGCCGCTTCATACCCCGCACTGTCCAAGTATTAGTGTTGCCTTTGTGTAGTACTTGGACAGTGCGGGGTATTAGGCGGCGGTCAAGGGCGGCGCAAACCCGCCTGCTTCCCCAGCCGCCGATTCCTCGGAGGTCGCGCGCTTACTATACTTACCTTGCAGAGAACTATATTAACAGAAAGGAATTTTCTTTCCTGGCTGTTCGTCTCCACAACAGAATCAAGATGCGAATCAATCTCAGGTTAGACGCCACCTCATAAAGAAAATGGAATTACAGCAGAATGGTTGATCGAACTAGAGAGGGAGGAAAATGAGAAGCTTCTCAGCCATAGCGCCATTTAAATTTAAGCACTTTGATTATTTAAACATTTCATTTGATAATGCAGATGAAAGTTAAAAATAAAAAAAAATAAAATAAACATGTTATCACGCCGCGGTTTAATAGCTTACCCCGAAGCGTAAGGATAAACGGCCCTCGGAAAAAAGCCGTATGCATACATTTCACTACTACATACGTGCGTTCATCCGCCTGGGTAGAGGGTTGGTGGGGATGATCAAAAGCAGTTTCCGAAAACAAATGCAAAACAAGGCAGTCTTGTATTTTAGACGCCTATGGGGAATGAAGAACTTGAAGAGTTGGGGGGGGGGGGGGGACTGATGACTCAATAAGGAATAATGCGCAAGGCTATGCTTCAAGCTTCTGGTGAAGTGGTAATAACCATGTAGTGGTAATTTAAAATGCTGATGCATGAGTAAACCCGATGAGCGGAGGGGTGTCTCATTATGTACATAGCCTGTTCATTAGGTATCCTTCCTTATTCTTTTTCTCGAAAAACCAATAAAGCAGGGAAAGCGTGTTTCGGTACATGATGATATTATTTTAGTTTATTTTATTGTAAACTTACAGATAGTAGTGTATGTACAGGATACGAGTATGTTCAAAACCTAAAATTACTGTCAATGAACAGTTTACAACGCTTGCATTGCAATTATGACCGAAATAACATGAACACGTTGATAGTGGAAAAATGTAATAAGGTTAATAATAATATAAGGATAAGGGAAGTACTAATAAGGTAAGTTGTTAATAAGGTAAGTGCGAAAAAGGTTATATAAAGCGAAAATAAAATATAAATAATTGGATAATAATATTGATATTACATTATATGATATGGTTAATATAATATAATTGTATGGTATAAAATAATAGTCATATAATACATTACAGTAGTATGGCAGTTAGTGAAACCTTAAGAAGTAGCAGATAGGCTAGATGTAATCGAATCAATTAATGAAATCATAAAATACATCTAATCCTTTACATCAAAAACACGACACATTTTGTTAAGAGGTCTATTCGACACGATATTGCTATTGCAAGCGACAACAGAAAATGTTTGACAGCTCCTTGTTAGTCTCGGGAGCACACGAAACTAAACATATATAGGGACATGCACATGCCTGATTTTTTTTCATCCTTTCCGAAAACATAATAATAATATTTTTTTTTTTGCGGCTCTCAATACTAAAAATAGACAAAAAACACAAAATTACAAATTAAAACTGAAAATATACAAAAACTATATTATAAAGCTACAAACGCTGCCAATTAGGGTTATCCTGAAGATGTTTCCTAACCTGGTTTTCAGGGCACACCTAAATTATTGGTACCACTATGTAATAACATTAAAATAATTTAAGTCTTAACAGATGGATTTCTAAGATCTTCGTATCATTTTTGTGGTGTAATCAGCCTATTAAAAAATGCAATAGATGGCACTAATTGTTTATTGTAATTATGATTATCATTGGTTAAATATTGCTATCATTGCTTTGTCAAAAACGTTCATTATCAGCGTTAATATAGATGGCGAAATAAATTGGTGTTACTTTCGCCGGACATTGCTATCAGCGTCCCCTGCATGTCGCTGGGTTAAAAACAGCCGCAAGTCGCCGCGTTCAGTAACATGCAGCCGATTTCTCTTTTTAGTTAGAAGCAATCAAAGTTGCTAGAGCATGAAATCGACGATCAGACAAAAACAACAATGTCCATAATCCAGGGTACCGTCGATCATATCATCGACAGTATCAGTCAATCGACCATAATCCAGGGTAGGCACAGTTGCGGGATTGGCTTCTGCAGCTAAAATTTTTGGTAGCCATTCCTAAATTTAATTTATCGTTTGTTGTCAGTTCTATAATCTGCCCTACCCCCCTAGACCAACTTAACGCCCCCTAATTTTCTCGAGCCTTCTACCGCACACCCTAAAAGCCTCCAGCGCCTACAAAGGTGGGGGGGGGGGTGTTATCCCCCTTTTCGAGAGACTGATCTAATCTAATTTACCTTTTTAATATCCCGGTATTATCCCGGTATTGTGATCGCTCTTCTTATGTGTGTATTCCTCCACGATAGCGCTGCAACGCTTCATCAGATTGAGCTGAAATTCGGCATGCAGGCTTCATTTGGTAATAGCAAGAGTTGAAAAGGCTTCCCCAGGGGACGCGCTAGTCATACTTCAATCTCGAAATATTAGTCTTATGATTTAACGTTCGCTACACTTTATTGCGCCGAAACCACATTGTGGAATTTTGGTTGAAATATCTCATACAACACAAATAATCATATGCAACACAAATAATTTTCAGAACTCCGCTTTATTTAAGAAAATACTACATCATATTGAAAAAAAATCAAATTAAAACCGAGAAAATGCTACTACTATATTACGAAATACTACTAAAATACTATGAAAATACTACTAAAAGATTACAAAAATCTTAGAAATCCATTCGCGATTTTAATCAAGCACATTCACCGTTGGTGAAAAAGGTGGTATTGGCGCGCGGAGGGAGGGGATTGGGTTTTTTGGCAAAGGGGAGAGAGGGCTGTCAACTTGTCGGGAAAGTCTTGGGATGACCCAACCCATTTCTTTTTACATCGTTCGAACAGTGTTTGGGTTACGTCAGTTTTTAAAATTGTTGACATCGCCATAAAAAAAATCTTTTCAGCGGCAGCATCACATCCGCGTTGCGGATTTAAAATGATTTTTATGCGGTTTTCCCACGATCCACAAAACTGGCTTCGCAGTAGATACGCGCAGCCCCGACATTACGCCTCTCCGTAATTATGCGCGTTATTTTTGGCATCCGCTCCCACGTTTTTTCTCTTGCCATTCGAAAATGGTCGTTGCCTGGTTAAGTAGTTAATGCCCGACTCTTAAGCGCAACACCCGCCATTATCACGTCGGCTGTGGCTCTGACCATAATTTAAACGAGACGCAGCCACCCTGTCCAAGGATCCACTTCACGCGGAAGCGCGGCTTGAATTCGGTACGTGGTTTACCGTCTGTTGATTGAAGTGGATGATATGCAAATGAATTCGCACGAACGAATAAAGACGAATTATTTCCATTACAACGATCAGCTGTGATGGTTGTAATAGTTACTCATGATAACAAAGAATGATATACATTAAATTACTCCAAAACTATGTCAATTAACAAAAAAATTCTATAATATTACATTAAATTAAATTACACACAGTAAATTAAATTGCCACACAATAAAACAAAAAAATGCCACACAAAATAATTACATTGAATTAAATTGCCACACAGTAAATTACTAAAATTATTCCAATTAACAAAAAAAAAACTGTAATTGACAATAAAAAATATAGTGCATTAAATTACATTTATACGTACGATGTTGTTTTCAAAGTACGGGGCGGGGTTAATAGTCGTGCACCCCAAATTTCAAATGTGTAGCAATAAATAAAATAAAAAGTTTGGGTATTCGTAATCGCGCGAGTGGCAATACTGATTGCCAATACTGTGTAGCAATACTGACCCTCTTCTTCTTAATGAAAGTGGGCGTAACTTGCCAGTCCACGCGGTTCGTTCTCTGTGACGGTTTATTTGTCAAAAGATCGGGGTTCAAAAAATCTCTAAGTTCACTTAATTTTCGTTGTCCGTGTTTATTTTCGCACAAACTCTTACTGCAAAAGTTCAAAATGAATTTCAAACCAAATATCCAGGGGTAGGTACCGGTGCCAAACAAGTCAACAATAAAGCGTCTGTTGGATAAATTCAATGAAGTGGGGAATGTGTTCGAGATATGGTTAATCGTATAGATTACCTACAGAGCGCTGTCGCTAAGATAGAGGGGGACATTTTAAACATTTATTGTAACTTTTTGATGTTTTTGTATGTGTTCCGAGTCAAAATATTTTTTATCGATTTGTTTTTGATTTTTTGACGAACTGGGACGACTTTTGCCCCATTCGGTATTTTAAGTGATACACCATATTTTATGCAGATACAAGTATGTTGATTTTAAGCAGGGACACCCGGATGGATCTCTAGAAAATATTAATGTAATCGCCTTTTATTTATTAGGCAATTTATTAAAAAGTTTTAGTTCTATGTAGAGACTAGTCGCCTGGTACTTGGCCGTAAGTGGTTAGATCGGAATGATATGTGAATATGACCATGGTATCCTGGTTGGTTGGCATAACAGGGAGGTAGAAAGTTCTCGGTCTAAACTATGCTAGCCATCTATCTCTATAGATAGCGCTCCGATTAGAAATATATATGTTTTTAAAACCTGGAATCTACCGGATTACATATCGGAGATGATCTAACTAAATGTTTCGGTAACAACTCTGAAAATAAGAACCAGTCATCATTTAACTAACCGTATAATCAACACTTGCATAAATGAACGAACGTTTATTAAAAAATCGGTTGTGTCAACCCAAGATTTTCCCGGCAATACTTCCCAAAATCACGGTAACTATTATAGGAATGTTGGAAGATGCGTTATCTTAGTAAACAACATTAAAATGTATAACCGTAAATAACATTTCATTTTAATCCGAGCAAAATCGAAACATTTGCGTAGTAGCGTAGCGCCATCTAGCAGAAATCCAGTGAAAACGCTTATAAGCGCACGTCGGCGTCTAAGCAAAGACACGAACCGCAGCCGCGGTTCATAGGTGCGCAGTGACATAGGTATGCGGTAACAGATGGCACTGGTTTCCCGCAACTTTAGGTGAAGAAATACAATTATTACAAATAAAAAAATGTGGACCGACTTCAACCACAATCTTTTCAACTCTTATCATGACCAAATGATGCTTACATGCCAAATTTAGGCTCAATCGGATGAAGCGTTTAGGCGCTATCGTGGAGGAATACACACATACTCACAGGCAGACTTTAGTCAGGAAATGGTCTTAAGCGTATTGGGGTAAGTGGAGGGGGCAGGTCAAAATGTATATATCCGTCTTCATCTCGAAAAAAAAAATGTGCGTTCACAATACTTTTTCTGTCGGAAAAGTGAAATGGCGTGAAATAGCAAATCTATTTCTCTCGTTTGACGAGAAGGAAGTACATTGAGAAGGAAGGAAATCGTGGGAAACGACAGAGAGCCCCCGTTAAGCCACTGCAGCTGACAGATTCAGCACAGCTTCCGCTCAGAGTCGCCTTGCGCCGCCCGTATTCCGTGATTGTATCGATTTAACAGGCGTCGACGACTGGGCGTAGCCAGGGAGCGACACTTGCCGGCGCTTATATGGGGTTTATTGTCACTTTAAACTACGTCTTTCGGCGTAGATGACAAAACAATATTGAGTCATTTTAACTGCATTTTACCTTTGGGTTATAATTCGAAAAGTAGGTAAAAATCGTTGGGTTATTTCATTACATTTCTTACTAACAATACTTGATTACATTATATCAGCCAATTTTTTGTACACAATAGACCAATTTATTTCGTTGTTTTTGTATTTAGAATCGTATGAACAATTTGAAGTATCGCGTAGGATCCGTTGCCAAAAAAATAGATATTCCCCGAATGATTCCCAGATAAGCAGAGCCATATGTGACTAATAAAAGAAGGTCGTGAAAAGAGCCACAAATTATTTGACTGTCTAGTATGATTTTTATTTTTATTCGTTTTTTTTTATTTTACTGAGTAGGTATCTATCTATCTATTTACTATTATTATGATTTCGATTTTTATTTATTTACTCAATATTTTAATGATTATAATTTCAACTACTTTTTGATGGTATTTTAATTTATTTTTTTAACATGCTTATGACAAAGACCTAATTTTGAATTTTTGATATTTTTTTGTGTGCACAGGCAAAATATTTCCTGGTACACCTGCCTTAGTACAGGCCTAGGCCTAGTTAGGCGGTGTTGACGTATTGACCAAGATTCTGCAGTGTGCTCTATTTTACGCTACTGGTCCAAACACATTTTTTTTGTAATGCTGCAGGAAATTATATGTTGTGTTTTACCTTTAATAAATAAATAAATAAACAAATAAATAAATGTGATTGTATCATACTCTCATCCAAATATTTACTATACCTCATGTCTCACGTATAATTTCCTACGTTGGCCAACACATACAGTCCGATGGTATATCCGCCGATAGAAATTGTACCGATTGCGCTTAGCAAAATACGCGCCTATATTCACTTTTCTTAAGGATGTACGTCGGCAGGCACGAGTTCGGCCGACGCACCGCTCTTTCTCCACGCCCTGTCATGTCGCCGCAAACGTAGTTCAATTTCATCAACACCGCAGTCTAGCGACATTAAACAAAACCTTGATTATGCGGATTTTCAGGAGGATCGCCTCGCCCTCGATCGATAACCGATGGTCCTTGTTCGCTGATCCTTTCTTTCGCTAAACCTGAAGCACTCCCTTGTTGTGGTCCTCACCCAGCCGCCATCTTTTTGCCCTGATGCCGAATCTCATTATTCAATGGACGTCCCACTACTTGCTGTACAAATGCTATCCCCTCAGTGTTTCTTCCATATATGCATATTAGTATTAATTTTATGTTCATAATAAAATACGAGTTTATAATAAAGGCAAATATAAAATAAAAAACGTATAAAATGTTGGAAAACACAATAACCAAAAAAATACCTTTAAAACGCAAACAATACAACGAGATGATCTCACTCTGATCTGATACCCAATATCTGATTAGGATGAAATATTTTATTCAAAATTCATATTCCCACTCCTATTACTTCTGAATACGCACGAAGAGTGGAAATATATAATATGTACAACTTCAAAATTGATATTACGACTCATCTATTACCAGGAAATGCTTTTAATAAAGTTTAGAGTTGTTTGACACAATTTCATAAAAGCGTCTTCTGGGACAAGAGGTACGCACTTCTATGTACGTTCTTAGAAATTTTGAGACATCGCGTCGAGTAGTAAAGGCACCTAGGAATCAAAATTTCGGACTTTGCGCTGTTGTAATATTAAAGTACATGTATTTAAAGCACTTATATTTTGCAGTTAAAACAATTGTATAATTTTATAATGGAAAAAAAAAATATTTGCAGTTACTAAGTGAAGTAGAAGATACAAAAAAATAATGAAAGTCGTGCAACATAATAATCGTTAAAAAAGAGAAGAACCTTCTTATTTAATACAAAAACAAAAGCTACTACATGATACAATATATCCTTCTAGCCGTGTTCGGCCATAGCGACTGCATTGTAGATTCTAGTGACTTCTTTAGTCTTCTCAGAGTCCATTGTTCGGAAGCAGTCAAGTGCGCAGGCTATATAATAGTGCACAGGTGGGCGCGCGACCACGGGTGCGCTCTCTCTTCCTCCCTCTTCTGAACCCGATGGAACGGAGACCGTTACGACCAGAGAAAAGTTTGGATGCAGATAAAATAAAATAAATTAATTAATCGCCAACACAGCAATGGCTGTCATTGTTAAATTTGTACTCAATATTTCGAGCTATTTTTTTCGAATATAGTTCGTTTTTCCACACTGTCATTTATGAAATTGGTAGTTATGGCTTGTGGTGATGTTTGAGGTTTTTCTGGAGCTATTGTAGAGATGACCGGTGACTTATTGGTAGTTGTTGTAGTAGGCGGTGATGTAGAAGATGCATTATTGTATTTATCCTGGTTTTCTGATGATCTCGTGTTGTTACTCATGGGGCTGTGTTGAATACAGCATACAGCCTCTTCTTCCGACATTATACAAAATTGTGATATTATTATCATTATACAAAATTCCCTTTTGGCAAATCCCCGTCAGTTTTTGGACAATTTTCCGGCGGTAGACATACTCCTAAAACGACATTTATTTCACATGACTCTTCACGGCAGTGTATATGCCAGGTCCCTTGGCACTTCCGCAAGGGCTCTTTCCAATACTGGTAACGGCGATTATGTTGAAGAGGCATTGGTCAGCTATCGTCACTTGCAGAGGTCCACCACTATCGCCTCCACAAGAGTCTCGTCCTCCTTCTAAGCTGCCAGCGCACAATTGATCGTCCGTTGTACCTTGCGTTAACCTCCTTCTGAGAGTCTTTGCATATAGTCTTCGACAGGTCGGCTGGTGAATCAAATCCACCACCACCTTCAGTAAGTCGTCCGATGTATCTGCAGCAAAGTCGATCTGCCCCCAGCCAGTAACGACAGCTCGCTTGTTTTCGATAGTCGACTTTGTCCATAGACACGCTGGTCGAATATTTAAAGTGAACAGCTCAGACCGATAAGATCCTTCGGGACACGGGACGCGTCAACCGCCAGTGAATCCAGACTGTAGAATTGCACTATAGTCACTAAATTTATTATTTAATTATTATTTAGAGGTGGGAAAATTTTAAAATATTTTGACACTTAGAATTTAAATTTCGATTTCGATACAATACAATACAATACAATCAACTACTCCAGTAGATAGGCATTCCTACACTTGAATGCGTCACAAAATTAAATGCCTAAAATTTAATTATTAACCCACTTTCGACCGGTGTTCGATTAATCGAACATGAAATTTGTCCATTTTCAATATTTTTTTTAACTATGAAAGTAAATAATATCAGCAATATAGTTAGTATCATATATTACTATGATCTTTTGGCTATTCGAAAATAATATCCATCACCCCCCCTCTACCCACCTCAGTAATTTTGGTGGAGGTTGAAAAATACCTTGCCGATAGACCTTTCTTATAAATTATATTAAAAATATATAATTTAAAATAATAATAATAATAATATCTTATGGCCAAAGGACAAAGCTATCTTTTTCAATCAAAAAATCAACACCTGGCAATACCTGGATGGCACAGGTATGAGTCAAAGTTAGTGTTCGATTAATCGAACGTTGGTGCTTATCCCATACCATAAAAGTCGATACAAATGAAACATAATATCGTAGTATAAGTGAATAGACAAGATTGTGTCAGTAAAAAACAATTATTTATTGATTTTTTGGAATGTTAGATGATTTAGAGAATAGTAAAGAGTTTTTAGGAAAATTAAAAAAAATATATATATTTTTTATGGAAAACTTTGAAACAATGCGAGTTCATATGCTTGCCACATTTCTCGCACATCCAAATTGTTGGTTTGCCACAGCCTTTCAACTGGCATCGACGATGTTTCCCTTCCGGCTGACGGACGATGAGGTGTTCACCAACCACGTTTGGTAAGTTTCGCGGTCTCTGAAACTCCAGGTCATCATCCACTTCCATTCCTTCTTTATCATCGGTCAACAGAAGAGACTCAGTGACGGACAGCTTGAATTGTTTCTGGCTCATTGCTTTCTCGTTTTTTATTTCGCGACCATATAATGCAGTTTCCAAGCATTCACAACAGAAGAATTCAGGGTGTTTATCCAAAGTGGCCAGTACCATTTCTTTCCACGGATGTTGACTCGATAATTTTGAATGGCGTTGTCGTGAAGATCAACGCCGCCCATCCCTTTGTTATAGTGGCGAAGCACAGCTGGCTGATCCACGTTGACAAATTTACCTTCTTCTCTTGGTCCTTTCTTAGAAGCCTTAGTTGCTTTTTTCCAACGCCGAACAGAGTGGAGTGGCAGAATCTGATCATAATTTGTAGCAATTGTTACCTCCTTATTATCTTGCCAGCGACAAAGAGTGATCTGGTTGTTAGAGTCGTACATATAATCATGTTCGCCGCGAGGCAAATCTTTTCCGGTTTTCATATTAGTAGCACCGCCAGATACACGATTATAGCGAACAGTTCCAGTGGCACAGAATCCCTTTTCTGATAGCAAGCACATAAGATGATAGGAAGTGAAGAAGTTGTCGAAAAATACCACGTGACGCATGGGGGCCTCGACATTACTAAGTAAACGGAGAACGACATCAGCTCCAAGACCAACCTCTGTGTTGTATTCATCGGATTTTCCACAGTAAGGGATGAAAAAGAACAAATATCCGGTTGACGAACAGAGGCACCAAAGTTTATATCCAAAACGAATCGGTTTAACTAGAATAAACATTTTGCAACTATGGCGGCCTAAATAGGCCACCATCTGCTCGTCTATGGACAAAAACTCCGCCCAAATGCCAAACTGCATAAACTTTCTGTTTATAATATTGAAGAATGGACGAAGCTAAAATCAATGAAATACAAATTAGGAAACTTTAATCACAATAATATAATGAAAATTATAGTACCTTGGCGGCCATCTTATCGTTAGTATCTAATTCGTCATTATTGGCAAAATGAATCTATCTCTTGATGTGCGTGAACGTAGCTATCGACATTGCTTGCTTTACTATTGGAATTCCCATTGACAGCTTCGAAGACCAATAATCCTCAACAGAAGGCAAAGTGTGGTAGCCCGACAGCATTAAAATCCCCAAGAATCTCTTCAATAAAACCAAGTCTAAATGAAAATCCGTGTTCTTCTGGGCTGCAAATCAGTTGGTCTCAGTTATGATATGATCCAACACCTCCCCATCATAAAACTTTCCTCTATTCCTGGACCATTTTGGAGTTCCAAATGAACTCAATGGTTTGCAACTGACTTTCGGTTTTTTACGAGGTGGGACAGTCGATTTATCAGCTGATTTAGAAGTTGTCGGCCCAGCCTCCGGTTCAGATTCTACAATCTCTTCAAATCCAATATCCTCAAGAATATTTCGCTCAGTCTCAATTTCCACATAGCCGGCAACCTCAGTCAAAGCAATTGGATCCGAATTAATTGCAATGAAATTGTCGTCGATTAATTCTTCATCCGATTGTTCGTCTACCTCCGGTGGGAGTATATTGACAGATTGAACAGGATTTTCATCATCGCTCCAACTCTCTATAATATCTTGAATCTCCTTCATTGTTAATTTCTTCGAACGTGGCATTTTGCAATTCTAGAATCAAATAACAATACATATTCACTCAATAACATAACACTCGCAAAAACAAATCGTATGAATCAATATTTTACTAAATACTGACCACTTATTTTGCGATAGAAATGATTAGAAACTACCAAAATGTAAAAATATGATCAGCACGCACAAAACACGTTTATTTCTGTTGAAAACACAATAGAAATGGAAGAGACGCGGTCACTTGACACTAAAATTTGACATTTCGTATTTGTATGGGATTTTATGGTATGGGATAAGCGCCAACGTTCGATTAATCGAACATTTGTTTTTTTGACATAATGGTAAAATGGGTGGGGGTAGTTTTTTTTAATGGTGGATTTGGAATCAGGGTACCCTAATTACTATGTAATTACCCTAGAAATATACTTTTTTTTCAAAAAATCAGCAATTTTTGCAGCGCGGTCGAAAATGGGTTAAAAACATAACTCATGATAGTTGTCATGACTGTAATATTATATTTAATATTACCTACTTACAAATAATCAAAATACACTAATGTCATTAAATAATAAGAGAGAAAATTATATTTTAACAGAAATACAAATTATTTATTTGATATATTCTATATTGATATCACTTCGAATACTGCAAATAATGTGAATATTTAGACAAATAGCTTGATATACACAGTGCTTCTGCAATTACTGCCATACATTTTAAAAATGATTCGTGACATCTTTTAATACATCTAGTAATACAATCGATTACCAGCTGAATTACCATTGTCCGTTGGGATAAAATTAACGGAATTCGATTTCAATTCTGTCGATCGAATGCAATAACAAGACACACTTGCATTCATGTTACACGCACACATGCATATAAACACTTCATAGTAGGATTGGTTGAAAGAGATTGTCGTACCCGGCCATTGTGAAATTTTACAATAAAGAGTATAAACAAACCAACAAAACGAACAAGTAATCAATAAAAATAAAATAAAAGGTTTTTCATTTTTGATTTTTTTACTCAAAAACATGTTTTTTTTGGATATTAGGAGAATTTCAATTGCAGAAGATTATTCTACACGAACATTGAGATTAAAATCATTGACTATTTTTTTTGATATACTGAATATCCAAAAATTTAACATGAACAAAGCTTTCGTTAGTAACAATGGCCTAAATCATAGTAACTTGACAATTCCTTTCTCGGTTTTTCGCGTAGAATAATTTCTCGTAATTAAAATTACCTTATTTCAAAAAATCAGTTGCACGGCTATCACGATAGTTAATTTTCCTTAACCCGTTGAGTATGAGTCAACCAAATCTGGTCGCGAAACAATTATCCGTTGAGTACGAGTCGACCAAATCTGGTCGCGCGTTTTTTTTCACTTCTTTGACGTTCTCATATTTATTCATAATTATCTAATTGTTTTACAAAATGATATTTCAATATTCTATATTCGAAATTTCAACGCAATCATTGTGCAGTTGTTCTTTTTATGATTGGTTTAGTAGTTTCGTAGTTATAGTACTTTAAGTCGATGTCGCCGAAAATCCTGCAAAAGAGACAGATGCATCCATGAAAATACCCATTTACTCCAAGGGTTAATTACATTATTGAGAAAGTTAGACGCAATGATGCATCCAGGTGTAGGAATGCCTATATACTGGAGTAGAATGGAATAGTAATAAATATTGTATTGATTTGATATTGTTTTGGAATTTGATATTCATGTTGCAAAATGCTTACGAATTTAAACAGCCGTCTTTAGGATGGATATTGTTTTAATTTTAAATAAACGCCGACTTTTTTTATTTTTTTCATTGATCTTAATCTACTATGTTATCCATTTGACCCCTATTGAATTTCATGTCGATGGTTCTTAAAACTGCCCGAGATAATCAACGGTGACATACGCTTTGCAGCGGTCACCTACTTAGGTCGAACCCGCCACCCCAGGAAGTTATAACGATATGTAATCGTTCTTTCAACCGTGGGGTGAACGCAGAATTTTGGAGGCAATACAGTCTACTACATATATAATTACGCCAACACGCCCGTTAGACTTAAACTCCTTACTGCGAGGCACTGGGAAGTTAACCCAGCGGGCTGACCTCGTGCCCCCACTACCAGATATGGCCGTATTTATTCGTCCTTAGGTCTGGGCATCCTATTGGAGGTCCCTTGCGCGGTCTCTGTCTGACGTAAGCGGTTATTCAATTTGAATATATCGCGAACCGAGGCGTTCTTTGCCCGCCATGGACACTCGGGATCGGGTGGCCAACGGATCGATTCAAGAATAGATGACGTCAGGTCGACAACTACCCCTCATGCCATATGAAACATACATCTCCAGACCCCCTGGCTATTCGTCGGATTGCGTAAGCGCGGCTGTCACAACCTGGTACGCAAATCGCCCAGTTCCGCCCGACTTATTCCCCGAATCCGCGATCTTCCGATCCCAACCGCTTCCGACAGCCGTGGCAGCAGCTCGTAGCGGCCCTGACAGGTCAAGTCCCTCTATGAGGAGGCTCCATATAGGAGTTAAATCGTGAGATAGGCTTGCCAGATGACAGAGAGTTTGTCTAACACCACCAGGGAGCTAATGGGTCCCGTTGCAGTTTGGCCACAAAGACCCATTCGTTCAGGGTCGGTCATACTTACGGGTCAACACCCATCCGGCGGCCTCCACGCAGAAAGGACAGCCAGGGTAGGACGCTGGCCTGCGGGCCAGTCTTCCCTAGGAGTCAACCTTCGGACGCTCCTGGATGGTCTGCGCACCGTGCGACGTCAGCCAATCGATTGTGCACTCCGACTAACAGCCGGGGGAGTCCGGGAACAGCAATGTTTCCTATAGAGCGGGGTGGTTGTTAACCTTATAGCAACTGCTCTTGAAACGACCATTCAGCCCCCCGATCCCGGGTCAATAAGCCGGGCAAAGGATGTCGTGGTCCGCGATGGATTCGGCAGACACCGTATCACCGCTTCATAAGGGAGAGGACCGCGCAAGCGACCTCTATCCTGTAACCAGTCAGGAGGTAGGAGGTATCCTGAAGGTTAATTTCAGACGGAGATATCCTTCCAAACTGATAATCAGGGGGCGAGGCTGCCCGCTGTTTAGGTACCTTTCCCGGTGCCCGCGTTGGCCTCTGATGGGCAGGTGGCGTAACTAGACTGTGGATCGTTTTTCGTCCCAAGTCTTCTGCGCTCATCTCACGGGAGACAGAACGATCAATATCGTTAAAATTTCCTGATGTGACGGGTTCGCCCGTTGTAGTTGACAGCTTTAGTTATCCAACACCATCTAAGCTGCACGGAACTATTAGGAACCACGGTGAATACGAGTACAGTCAAACGGCAACATTTCACCAATAGAGTCTCTATAGGCTATGGTACGAAACCTTAAACTGAAAGATAGTGTTATTTTCGCACGTCTTCGGTGTGCTCTGAGCGGTCCAAGCCGTCAATGGTTTTAGAATTTAATTCTCTTTTCACTTTCGACCACGAATGCCTATGCGCCCTAAGAATCTCACCTATCTCCGATCTACCCGAACCTTTGAGGCGCATTCGCATCCAATTTTATCAGTGAATGCTCACCAGGCGAGGCGGTGCGTTGCCGCTCGCGCGCGCCCCTAACACCCCTTAGGACGGGAGCCCATCGCAATTTACTCTACGTCATAGAGCAGACGGGACAGAAAATTGTATAAGTCATTGTGTTCTTTATATCTGTCGCGGAACCACCTAATTGCAGTACTTGGCGCCTATGATCCGACATCAACCTTGCAACTAAGGGTAACAGCATGAGCACTCCGATTGGACTTGGAAGTCCTTGATTGCCATAGTGGCATATATTCGATATACAAAGGGTACTAGGAAAATTTTGCAATACAGCTCTGTTTATTTACTTTTTTTAACGTAATCTCCTCTACAGTGAATACACCTCTTTATCCTCCGAAACTAATCATTGAACCAGTTCTGCCAAGTTTTACTAGGAAGTAAGGCACACTCGTTGTTCCAAGCCCGCAGAAGGTCTTCATCATTGGAAAACCACCTCCCTTTTAGCTTCTTTTTCACATGCGGGAACAGTGCAAAGTCGCAGGGAGTAAGGTCTGGACTGTATGGAAGGTGCTAGAGAAGTTTCAATCCTGTCGTGGTCAAATATTCGGTGCAGGCTTTGGCACGGTGGGCTGAAGCATTATCGTGATGAAGGAACCACGTATCCATTCTTGACTTTGACCGCAGGTTTTCATAGATCCAATGACATTAGATAGGCACTGTTCAGTATACCACTTAGCTGTGACTCTAAAACGACACGTTTTACAATTCCACTCGATTTGAAAAATACAGCTATCATTTTCTTCTTTACAGATAGGCATTTTCTGACAACTACGGGTGTGTCCTCATCATCAATGACCAAAACTTTGTTTTGAGCCTTGGTCGGCGAATCGTAATAGTACAGCCAAGTCTCGTCATCTGTTACAATGTTGTTCACATACCGAGATTGTCTCTTTTCAAACTTTTTTAGCATCTCCCGGTGCCAAGTTACACGTCGTGTCATCCGCTCTTCAGTCAGTCGATGCGACACCTAGAGAAAACAAATTTTCTTTATGTGCAAATGATCACGCAGAATCGAACGAATTGCTGGTGCATTTAGACCTAAAGTATCCTCTATCAGTTGGTAAGTTACTCGCCTGTCCTCGTCAAGCATTTTTATCACAGTAGTAAAAAAATTCTCCGTAACTGATGTTCGTAACCTTCCCGGCCTCTCAGCATCCTCCAGAGTGAAATTTCCCTTTTGGAATTCTCTGTACCACCTGAATATCATTGTACGATGTGGACAAACATCACCTAGTGCAAGAGTTATTCCTTCTAAGCACTGGTCTATATTTAAACCACGCACGAAATTATAACGCAAAACTACCCTTTTCTCATTTTGTGATCACGATGCCATTGCAAGCACTTTACACTCTCACTGCTAATTAATAACTGATCCCATCGACCTGACGCGGCGGCTACTATGCACGTATGAACATGTCTCAATATCCAGCAACAAGCAGCTAACCTGCGATTTATTATTGCGTTACATTGCAAAACTTTCCTAGTATCTTTTGTATGGCATTCGATTCAGCGTTTCTCAATTAGTAACAAATCGCTCAAAAGCTGAGACCGCCAGAGAGCCAGGTTTTATTTTATAATATTTAGAGAAGAGATACAGATATGGAAATTGTTAAAATTGCACTTTTAGATTTGACAGACGTGCACTAACATCCTGTAAATATTTAAATAAAACATGATTTCATTTCATTTTCATTATGAATATTGTTTTGTCATCTGAATTAATAACTATAAAGTGCAGCTAAATAAGAGCAGGTTTATTCGAGTGCCCGATAACGCATCCTAAACAGTGAGTGGCTCTCGAACTGTTGCCGCTCGCACACCCCCTCCATGCCGCAGGGGTAACTCGGTACGGTAAACTTCACGGCGCTGAAACTCTGCTGAAGGGACGCGGAAATAATGTTGCGATAAGGGAATCCGCAAACAGAATCACGAAAAATAAAAAAAACAGCACCGGCATGGGCGGGTAAATCCGCAATTTTAAGGACGTATAAACGAATTCGGAAATTTTGAAGGAGCGATCTGCCGCACCTCGGGCATGGTCGGCAAGCCGCTGCGGGCACCGCGAGACGAACAGGGCGAGACTATTCGGGCATCTTACTTCGTTATTTGATTCGAGGCGCGAGCGCGGCTGCGGCAAATATCAGAGAATTTTAATTGTGTTCTAAACAATTATTTTGTAAACGTCTAAAATCGACCAATATAGCATTCTTTTCTCTCGTGTAGCCATTTTTTACACGACTGCCCAAAAGAAGTGTTGTACTCAGAATTCATATATGTATGTTTTCCGTTTCTTTATTCCACCATAATTTTTAAACGTTTGAACCGATTTAGAAGTGTATCGGGGTTGTTAGAATAGTTTTGTCCTCCCGAGTGTCATAGGGTACGTGCCGCGACCCCTTGCCCTCATATAAGGAGAAAGCAGTGTCTTTAATATAAATCTCCGTTTTATGCGGTGCGTGTTGACATGACAGTTTAGTTTTTTTCGTTCTTCCTCTTCGCGGCCGTCAGGAATAGATCCGGTAGGACTAGTAACGAAGAGAAATATTTGGAATATAAAATTAGCAAAATTAATTATATGTATAAGTATTTTATTATTGATTTTTAAATAACCGTTTTTGGTTTTTACGAATTTATTCCAATCCAACATTTTGGAAAATTGTAAAACTACGCAATTGTACTCGAAAAAATCCGATATGTATTAATGATGAAACCCTGATTTTTTAGTCCTTTTAAGCACTTGAACCGATTTAGAAGTGTGTGATATTGTAAGAATCGTTACGTCATCCCGAGTGTCATAGGGTACCTAAACTGTCCGAATGTCTAAATGTCCAAATGTCAATAAATTAACAAATATATATCGTGTTCAGTGACAAATGAAATGGCTGATTGAGTACATTCCGGAAATATACAGCTATTTATATGGATAAATGCATAAACCACAAATGTTTCATAAAAAATACCGTAAAACAAAATAATTATAAATACAATAGTTCACTTTCTGTAACGGCAGTCGTGCTTTTTATTCTTTTTAATATATTTACTTGTGTAACTAACTAGACCCAACGAATTTCTCTAGGGTTTAAATTTCTAAACAGAATATTATCAAGATAGACGAGTATTCTTATGTTTTCAAGTTTATGTAAAAAATGAACTCGCGAGTATTCTCGGGCTTTTAAGTTAAGTGGTTGATATTTTACGTCGTAATTAGGAGGTAAATTAAACATATATCTCCCATAAAAGTGGATTTCTCAGTACAGTTTTTCTCAGTATATTTTAAAATTTAGTCAGACTCACTGCCGAAAAGGCCTAGGAAGTAGCACAATATTTTTACCCTTTGGACTCGAGCGACCCCGATTAAGGTAGTATTTTTTTGTACTTCTTTGGTATTATTTTCCGTGGTGTAAAAATGGTATATTTCAACATGGTGTTTAAAAAAATCAGTTTGGTAATCCCATTCTAAGATTTTTATGGTATTTAAGTAGTTTTTTCGTAGTAATTTAGTAGTTTTTTCTTATTTTATTTTTAGTACTGTTCGCGGTATTAAAATGGTATTTTTCCAATATAATATAGTATTTTCCTTAATGCGAAAAAGGCCTCGAGTGCAAAGGGTTAAGTTTACTCTATTGTTTCATGCCTAAATTACGAGGTAAATTAAATATATGGGGAGAAAAGAGACATGCGAGTTCTTTGTATGCTTTTCAAGATCTTGGATGGCGTCGCTCCCAATCTTACCGGCAGATATACTGCACTATCGGCTCATGGACGCCCTCTGAGATCAAAAAATAACCTACTACCTATCCACAGCAGTGACTTCTTCTCATTCTCTTTCACCGTGCATGGAGCCCGACTTTGGAATGCTTTGCCGAAAAATGTGAGAACCGCTCCAAGCATAACAAATTTTTAAAACAGACTCAGAGAGCTATTTAAATCTTCCAGATAAATTCCCTTTCCCCTCCCATCTCCCTCCTTTTCAAACTTTAGCGTCCTTATAGGTGTTAGATTATTTTGATGTGGCAAACCTGTGCCCACAAAGAGTATACATATATTTCTTTCTATCCTCTTTTATTTTATTTGTCATACTCTTCATATAGGTTAAATTATGTAGTCTACTCGCAAATAATGTTCATACAATAGTATAGGTTAGCTCTAAAATATTGCCTGCAGGCAATATGCTCGCCTTTTCTTAAGAATAAAAAGTTTTTTTATTATTATTATTATTATTATTGCGTGGCGGGTGAATTGGATAACACTCCAGGCAGTCCAGATGTATGATGTATATCTGGATTTTTAAAAAAGCGTTTCACCTGTCGATAAATGATGCGTTGCGCGGTGAACGGGCTGCTGGGAAGAACTACTTGGAAAGCTGCGTTAAACCGCCCAACTACGCCCTAAGGATATCACCCGGGGAACTGACCCACCTGCTGTAGCAGGGGAAACAGAGTCCTTAGCAGGTCCGAATTTCTACGTGGAGGCTACCGGATAGGGGCTGAACCTTGAGTTGAGCCGACCCAAGTAAACGAGCGGGTCTTAGGAGAAGATGCAACCAGATTGCTTACTTCCAGTTGCAACCAGATTGCTCCGGTCTCCCGACTGGATACAGGTTCGAGGTCGCTTGCGCGGTTCTCTCCCATACGTAGCGGTGACACGTTGTCTACCAAATCTATCGCGGACCACGGCATCCTTTGTCCGGCTCTTCAACCGCTATCGGGAAACCGATTGGTTGTTTCAAGAGCAGTTGACGTAAGGTAAACAACTACCCCCGCTCTATAGGAGACAGTACCTACTATTTCCAGACTCCTCCGGCTGTCGGTCAGAATGTGCAATGAAATGAAATGAAATGAAAATCTCTTTATTGCACAATAAAATAAGGTGCAATCGATTGGCTGACGCCGCACAGTGCGCAAACCGTCCAGGAGCGCCCGAAGGATGACTCCTAGGGGAAACTGGCCCGAAGGTCAGAGTCCTACCCTGGCTCGCACTTCTACGTGGAGGCCGCCGGATTGGTGTTGAGCCGAGTATGACCGACCCTGAACAAATGGGTCTTAGTGGCCAAACTGCAACAGGGTCCATTAGCTCCCAGCAGTCTTAACAGTGTGGTGGAATTAAAAACAGTGAATGTGTTTAAAGACCGTCTGGACAAGATCACAAAAGACTAAAGACCGTCTGGACAAAATTAGCTATGCTACCTGGAAGCAATAATATTAATAACTAGATGACCCGGTGAACTTCGTACAACCTAAAATTGATTTGATTGTAACTGATTGTTATAAGCGTTTATCCTAATCAACATAATATGGCCGAATCATGTACGGTTTGAGTTTCGTTTGGTGATTAAATGAAAGTCGATTGTAATTAAAATAAATTCATTTTATTATAATAATTTAATTTACATGATGTAATATAAATTCTTTTCCGACTTTTTCGACTTTTTTGCATTCTTCGACATTTCCGACTTTTTTGACTTTCGACTTTTCCGACTTTTTTGACTTTCGACGTTTTCGACTTTTTTGTCTCTTTTGACTCTTGACTTTCTCGACATTTTGAAATCGCACAATCGCGCATACTACACAATCGCGCATACGTGGGGGGACCCAAAAGTGACGGGAATTGGACTGCAGTGGGGAGGAAGAGTGGTGGAAATCATTGTTCGATTAGGTGTCCGTTACGGTCACTCCACTTGAGTCAGTGTGCAAAATTGTATCTCTGTGAGTGCATCGGTTCGCCCGTGAGAGTTTTTTTCGTAAAACAACTTTTTCAATTTCGGCGAAAAAGTGATGGCAGATTGTCGAGAGCAGCGCGCGGTTGTGAAATTTTGTTTCTTGTTGGGGAAATCGGCCACGGAAACTATTGTAATGCTTAAGACTGCTTATTGGGATGCTGCCTTAAGTAAAACTAGAGTCTATGAGTGGTTTTCGCATTTTAAAAATGGAGAATAGTCCATTGAAGACCAACCCCGCTCAGGACACCCCTCAACGGCAAGAAGTGACGAAAACATCGACAAAATCAATGCCCTCATTGGTGAAGATTGCCGCCGAACCATTGATCAACTCTATGAGATGTCTAGAATATCATGGAGTTCAATTCAGAGGATTTTATCCGAAGATTTGCACATAATAATGGTTGCAGCCAAATTTGTTCCTTTGCCTTCTCACAGACGAGCAAAATGAGCGTCGACTTCAGGCATGCTTTGAGCTTCAAAATCAGTTCAAAGAGGACCCTGATTTTTTTCCAAGGTTATTACTGGTGATGAATCATGGTGCTATAGATACAACCCCGAAACAACGCTGCAATCAAGCCACTGGAAGACAAGTGTCTCTCCTCGTCCCAAAAAATCTCGCCAAGTGAAGTATAACATCAAGACAATGCTCATTTGTTTCTTCGTTGTAGAGGTGTTTTGCACATGAAGTTTGTTCCCCCCGATCTAACTGTCAACCAGGAGTTCTACTTGGAAGTTTTGAAAAGATTGATGGAGTGTATCAGGAAAAAAAGGGGAGATCTTTGGCGTACAGGCGACTGGTTCTTTCATCATGATAACGCGCCGGCCCACACCGCCATCTCCGTAAAGCAGTTTTTGACCAAAAACGGCATGACACCGATTGTCCACCCACCCCCCTCTAGCCCTCTGTGATTTCTTTTTGTTCCCCAGACTCAAAAGGGACATGAAAGGAAAGCGGTTTGCCACTGTGGAGGAGGTAAAACAAAAATCGCCGAAAGGCATAAAGAACATCGCGATAAATAATTCAAAAACTGTTTTGAACAATGAAATGATCGTTTGAAGAAGTGCGTTGTGGTCAATGGAGATTACTTTGAAGGTGATCAAAATTTGGTGTGAAAATATTAAGAAATAAAGACTTTATGACGGATTTCCCGTTACTTTTGGGTCCCCCCTCGTACTACACAATCGCACGGAATGAACAACAGTTATGGATGGCGCAGCTATGGTGGCCCATTTTGACTGACAAATGACCAATTTCGATTTTTTCGATTTTCAGTCGTTTCTTTTAATTTTTCCTATTTTTTTTTTATGTAAACCACCCCTGAATCGAGGCCAACAAAACAAAAAAATAATCATTCAAATCGGTCGAGTCATTTTCGAGATCTTACGAGACTAACACACGGCGATTCATTTTTATATATAAGAAGATAAGAAATAAATAATAATAATAAATCACCTTACTTATCTGTTGTTACTGTTGATCAGTGATCGTCTCGAATATCTGATCAGATAGCGGATAGATAGACCTCGCATAACCCGCCGACGCGCCTCCGCCGCCCCCGGCTGCAATTTCGAATGCGAGAAACCTGCGGCCGGCGCATCGTCATTATGACGTACGTGATCGCACGCATCGCCCGTTAGACGAGGCGGCCGCGCGTTTTTTAACCGCATCCAAATGCCACCACACGTTACCGTTCGCCATTTTCTCCGCAATTACCGGGATGGAAAAGTCGCGCGACCGTATACGTGAGCCGTCGCGGCGTCGCGTCGCGTCGCGAAAATTAGCAGATGTCAGCTCGACGGGAGTGGTTGATTGGAGCACACCACACCGCGACTTTGCGAAAGGAAGAATACAATTAACTGCATATCTAGGAATGTATACAGGGTGAGCTTGTAAATACCGACTGTTAATATGCGACGCAACGCAATGAAAATTTGAATTTCGAACGCGCGTCATTTCATTTAATTTAAAAATCAAATTACAAACGCGGGTCGCCGTGAGCCTTGTTATAAACCATGTTATATATAAGCCTTGTTATAAGCCTTATAAACCAATATAAAAAACTAAGTAATGAAGAATATAGAAATCTAGGGGAATGTATACACTAAGACCTATTATTATTAATTCTTATGTGCTGGAAAATTGAGCATAAAATTCATAATATAAAAGTGAAATTGATAATATAAAATTGTTATCCTTAACAGAAAGATGCACAATTAGCTAGTATTTAGATAATCATTATTGCTTAAAAATAGTGGGATAGTCAAACCTAATTATTACAAAAATAAAATGGACTTTGTTATTGCCATGTATGATTTTTTACATCTACATTTACATTTTCGTCGTGTCCAATTGACGGCTAAAGACCGCTCTTGGACGTGTCAAAATAATTGGGTTAGGCAGTAAGTCTCGTTACTACTATTTACTGAATATACATAGGTAGTCAAGAATTAACTACAAGATTGTCAAACTATAAATATAAATAATCAAAATAGAAGCCTAATATTTGAAGTATTTAGTAATTCGAAAAGATACGCAGTAAAATTATTCATCGTAATATTCAAATTGTCAGTAAAATGTTAAATAATCAAATTGAATCTACGTTATGCATTTTAAACTAAAAGTACATAAGTCCATATAAAATAAACAGACAATAAGGTTTTACTTTTTAAGTAATTTAAATGGGCACAATATTTGAAAAATCATGGCCCTCAAATTCGGCCAGATTATAGAAAGTGTGGCCTATCAGCATCTCCTTGATGTTTTTTTGAATTTTATGTCCTCCAGCTGCTTAATTTTTGTAGGGAGTAAGTAGATTATAGAATTTAATGCTAAGTTACAAGTATTTTTATTAACTATAGCCTTTAAAATGTATTCCGAATGAATACATTAAAGGCTATAGTTACCTTGCAAATAAATGGTCATGTAGTACTATTTTTTTTATATGCTGTTAGGACCTATACCAATAGTAAGAAAACAACAATGCAGCAGCGAGCAGATTTTTTTCAAAGCTGTTTCATCAGTTATTGGCAAATGTCCTAATAATATATTTATAAATTGGACCTTCCTAACCTTTCGCAAGGTCTTTTTCGTGTACCTACACTTTACAGTTGGCAACTACTACGAGAAAACCCGTCACCCCAGGAAGTTATAACGATATTAGATCATTCTTTTAAACATGAGGTGAACGCAGAGACTTAAGGACAACATAGTCTATCGTCTAACTAGGTCGATATGCCCGTTAGAGTCTAACGCCTTACCGCGAGGCACTGGGAAGTGAGTCCAGAGGGCAGACCTGGAGATTCTCCAGGATTTGGCCAGATTTCTCCGTCCTTTAGTCTGGTCGCAGATTCGAAGTGGCTTGCGCGGCGTCTACCTGATGTCGGCGGTAATTCAGGTCGAATTTATCGCGGACCGTCGCGCTCTTTGCAGGTTTTTCACACGAAATGGAGTAGCCAACAGGTAATTTCAAGAGTAGCTGACACCATTTCAACAACCACTCCTATAGACTATTTTCAGACCCCCCGATTACTTTGCGAACCGCCCAGCAGCCCTCGAAGGTCACCCCCCAAAAGATCTAATCCACCTTCCTTGACAGGGGAAACAGAGTCCTTTCCAGGTTCGACCCTCTTCGAGGAGGATACCGGATGGGAGTTGTTAGGGCGTGTGTTGAGTCGACCAAAGATAACGAGCACGTCATATGACCCAAACTGCACAAGAACGGATATCCGCCTTTTTTATACCTACAAATTGACCGGCTTACTATGTTGAATAAGACATTACAGAATTTAATTTAATTAATATAGTACATAGTTGCTTTAGTCTCTTTTGGAAAAATGGCCCAGAGCAATAATTTATAAATACCTTGATACTTTGAAAGGGGCTTAAAACTTTTGTCCGCAAAGTGGTTGCTAAATTCTAACTGTTCCTTTTCTTCTTTCGCAGGTAAGCGCCCGTCTGCCCGTTGCCAATCTGGCCGATGTAGGTGAGCGCGAAAGCAGATGCGCGCGGGCGGCGCGTGCCCCGGATCGCCGGCGGCCATTTTTCGGCAGCTGTCAAATCTGACAGCTGCGCAGGTGAGGGTTTGGCTGCCGAACTCCAGACGCAGATGCTTTGCTAGATTATGCGCTTAGTGTTCGAAATAGATATTTGGGAATCGCGTCAAAGCTTGATTCAAAAGTGGAGGCTTTGATTCAAAAGTGATTCTAATCCTCTTTGACGAAATTGAAGACCGGATCTACGAAGGGCGAAGGGGCAATTGCCCGGAACGGTGCGCGAGTTGATGTGGTCGGGAGCCGGTTTTTCCACTTGTCTGTAGGAAGAGCTGATAAAATATGAGTAGATTTAGGTAGTATTTTAAGAGATCTTTTCGAGGCATTTGTTATATATGGTATTAGATTGCTTAGATTATAATACGTTTTGGCAACTCTTCTGCGCCAACGACTGTGGCACAAATAGCATTGACAGCGAAACGAATAGCAATTTATTTGACCATCTATAATAACATTGATAGTGAATGATTTTTTATGTACTGATTGATTATAAAAATCCAATAATTTAACCAATGATAACAACTAGAACTGACAACTACAACGGACGAACCCGTCACCTCAGGAAGTTTTAACGAAATTTGATGCGTGAGGTGAGCACAGAAGACTTAGGACAAAAACAGTCCACCGTCAAGCTTCGCCACATGCCCGTATGAGGCCAACGCCTTATTCGCGAGATATCTAGGTATGTTACCCAGCGGGCTTACACTCACGCCCTTACTTCCAGTTGCGACCAGATTACTCCGGTTTCTCGAATGGTTACGAGTTCGAGGTCGCTTGCGCGGTCCTCTTCTTTACGTAGCGGTGAAACGGTGTTAACCCCTAGAGCCCCAATTGGCCGATATCGGCCACAACACGATTCAGCATGACGGCCCCGTTTTAATTTTATTTTAATTTAATTTGTTTTACTTTATTATGTTTTATTATGTTAATATGTTTTATTTTAATTATGGGTACAGTGGTTTGGCAGTAATTAATGTTTTGGCGAGACAATGTCATAATTCATTTTTTTTACTAATTTTTACTAAAATTTTTTGGGACATTAACTTGTCAATCGGCTGAGGGGCCGAGGCCTGAAGGGTTAACCGAATCTATCGCGGACCACGGCATCCTTTGCCCGACTGTTCACCCGGAATCGGGTAGCCGATGGTCGTTTCAAGAGCAGTCGGCGTAAGGTCACCAACCACTCCTGCTCTATAGGAAACAGTACTGTTTCCAAATTCCCCCGACTGTTAGTCAGTAAACTGACCATAAGGCCAGAGTCCTACCCAGGCTCGCATTTCATGCGTGGAGGCCGTCGGATAGGTGTTGACCCGTGAGTGTGACCGACCCTGAACAGAATGGGCCTTCGTGGCCAACTCAGCAAGGGCCCATTAGCTCCCTATTGATAACAATAATAATATTCAACTTTTAATGCCATCTATCGCCTTTTTAATATAATCTGATTACTACACAAAAATAATACGGAGATTTAAAAGGCCATCTTTTAGTCTGTTTGAACATTAAAGTGCATAATTATTACGTATTGAAACCTGTATACCATGTTACAAAATTACTCTTTTATGTATTAATATTATTAATATTAGATTAGGACTAATAAACATTCGTTTGTTATTTTTATTTTATTTCGAGATATGATAACGTATATATATATATATATATATATATATATATATATATATATATATATATATATATATATATATATATATATATATAAATATATATATATATATATATATATATATATATATATATATATATATATATATATATATATATATATATATATATATATATATATATATATATATATATATATATATATATATATATATATATATATATATATATATATATATATATATATATATATATATATATATATATATATATATATATATATATATATATATATATATATATATATATATATATATATATATATATATATATATATATATAGTTGTTATATTTGATAAGGTTTGTAAAGAAATCCGTTTATAGGATGATGTTTTTATTTCAAATAAAATTAGTAAAGTCGACTTGCTACTAGTAAATCCTTTTGCAGTCGACTAACGATCACTTGATGTGATCGTTAGTCGACTGCAAAAGGACCTTTAAACTTACATTGCACCGTCGAAAGTCGTGCACATCCGTAAGTATATCTCATTCAAACATAAGCATTTCCCAATACAAGCTGGGATTTCCTTCGCTACTTTTTAAGTAGCTTTTACTAATTTTGTATATATATATATATATATATATATATATATATATATATATATATATATATATATATATATATATATATATATATATATATATATATATATATATATATATATATATATATATATATATATATATATATATATATATATATATATATATATATATATATATATATATATATATATATACATACATATATAGAGCGCCAAATAACGTGCGCCGCCATTCTGTTTGTTATACCACGATCGCCGCCATATTTGGCATGAGAGAAGATTTATCAATTTTTAGAACTACCAGTGCTATTCGTAAGCGGCATTGAGCAATGTAATAAATTATATAATCAATGTTTGAGGTAACAAGCTACAAACATATGCATGCCTAATACCACATCCGCACATATTATTTATTTCTTATTGATCAAAAAATTATGCGTAGGCGCAAATGAATTAAATAATAGTTTCAAAGGCTATAAAAACGTCATATGGATGATACGCGTTTATTTCTGTAATGTAAACAGTCTATAAATAAATGCGATAGATGGCACTAATAAATGAATGTTATAATTGCTATTAGTTTTTATAATCAATCAGTCTTTTATAGAAACCATTCAGATACCTAGTGCTAATGCCTAGGTATCTGAAACCTGAGTAAAACCTAAGTATCTGAACCCTAAGAATCTATATTATACAATACGATGGGAGAGAAGATCGTTAGTAACGGTATCAAGGTTTCTTATTATTTTCTTTTTAAAAAACTCGGCTAATAGCTGTAATAACTCACAACTTTGCCAGGCCACTGCGTCTCGATCGATTCGATGTCATTGTGCACTCCGTCAGGCAATAACAATCGATCTTTCGACCTCTCGATAGTGGGGCACGAATCGATCGACTGATTGCGCGCCCTTCAATCCAAATCGATAAATTAAGACGTTCCAAATTAACGGTCATTGTTCGGCGCCTCGTGCAATTTCAACAGGGGAATACACTTCAAACGAACTGTCGAAACGTTCGTGAATATTCTCCGTGACAAAACGGTAATATATTGATTCGAAACGCACTGAGATAGTATACATATGATAATATTCCTGTTGACAATAAATGTGAAGGGCTTGCAAGAATTGCTCGCTTGCTACATCGAGACCCTAAGAAATCTTTAATGTTTTAAGTCTAAATCCCTAAAAAAAAAAAAACGGTTGTCTGTAAAGTCGGTTTACTGACGATAGTTGAAAGTGACAACGTCATAAGAAAATACTGATAGAATGGTTGCATTTGAAGCGGTTTCATTTAAGATTCTGATATTGTTTATTACAAACACCCAAAAATATATGCTTTTATACTCACCGATTTGACTACAACATGTAAATGTATTATTGTATAGCAGTATAATTGTATAATTGTTTATTGTTTAAAGTTTATTGTTTTTTTTTTAATTTGAAAGTTTGAAATCTCAAACTGTTAAATAACGGTTTGAGAAGCATTTGAGCACGCTGCGCCATCTAGCGGTAGGTAATACGTCGTAAATAAACAAAATCAGCGACATTTTACCAACCGCTAGATAGCGCATCGTAATGATAGCTTTTCATACTTTTTTTAATTTTTTTTTATAAAAGTTGCTTACTTCGTTGCACTTCGTTGTACCCACAAGAAAATTGTCCGTTCAGTAATAACATTCCGTATATCAAGAATACATATAAAATTATGTCAAGAATTTAAATCAATCTAGTGATTTTCATTCGTACTATTTTGACTGAGGTTAGTAAATAATTCTTGTCGCAACCGGTAGATGGCAGCATTTATATTGAATAATACATATAATAAACGGAACACCTCAGAGCGAGGTAACGCCGCATGAGTCATGTTTTTTCGCGCGTGCAGCAGGCTCCATCGATTTATAAGACGTTGTGACGTCAAAAAATCTGATGGGGCAAGGTCTATTAGTCTTGCTGTGAGACATGTTGTCTTGCGTTGTCGTGCAGAAGCAGTGGCGAGTAGCGTTGGCTTGGCTAGGTTGATTAATCACGAGCTTCTCCATCATTGTTTACAGTTGTTCAAACTACCCATTTGCGTTGTCATGCCAGACTGCAAGACGCTATAATGGATTAAAATTTCCATGATTGCGAACATGAAAATATCCGAGCAATGACAAACGACAAAAATACAAATGAATAACTGATTTTGAAAAGGAATAACATGGCTGTGATTGATTGATTTATTTAATTTATTTGGATTTGGAATTCCGCCTCAAAATAAAGTTATCAATGTTTAAAGTGGCCAGTGTGGATAAATAGCAATGAAATATTTAACGACCTAATATATAGAGGTTCTGCAACGATTTAATTAATATTTGAAGGCGAAAGCTTTTATGTTTGGTGAAATTTATCTTTTATCGCTTTCTTTCCTAGCTTCCGCTCAAAACAATTGAAGGGTCAGGAAGAATAGTGATCAATATTAACTTTTATTTTTATTTTGTTTATTTTTTTTAAAATTTACCAATTTAAAAAAAAATACGTTTTAGCAAGGGTTCGATTGGAAAAAAAATTGTTTTGTCTGTAAACCAAATATTTTAAATTTTGTAAAGAAATTTACATTTTACTTAAATTATACTTCACAAAAAAACTGTAATATAACAATAGAGGACTATTTCAGTGTCTAATAAAACACTCAGAAAAAAGCGATAATGTGGAAAAGTCGTTGGCCTTGATCAGTATTTCCCATCACAGTTCCTCCTCAGCGTCAGCCGGAGGGTCATTGAGGTACTCCACCTCTGGACCTGACAGGAAAGACCGATCAAGGATCACCGTCACCGCGTGTGTACCTTAATCAATCTTTTCCGTCACACTTTTTTTTCTCCCTTCATTTAAGGGCATACTATAATCTTTCTTTCCAAAATCGATTGATTCTTTGATTCGTTTGGGAGCAAGCCACAATATGGCCTTATTATCTCGTTCAACTAATGTGTATGTGTATGACGGGATAATACAAATGTGAATGTTTACAACTTTTTTCTTATAACCGAACGTCTTTACAATCGGAGCTGACAACTACAACGGCCGAACCCATCACCTCAAAAGTTTTAACGTTATTTGTTCGTTCTGTCTCCCGTGAGGCCAGCGTAAAAGACTTGGGACGAAAGTAGTCCACTGTCAATTTACGCAACCCGCCCGTCAGAAGCCAACACCTTACCGCGAGAAACTAGATTTTCACCCTGCGGGCCGACACTCGCGCCCTTACTTCCAGTTACATCCAGATTTCTCCGGCCTCCCAACCTGTTACGGGTTCGAGGACGCTTCCCTGGTCCTCTGACTTGTGTACCGTTGATTAGGTGTCTACCGAATCTATCGCGGACCACGGCATCGGGTAGCTGAATGGTAATTTTAAGAGCGGCTGCCACAAAGTTATTGTACCAACCGCCCCCGCTCAATAGGAAACAAAGCCGTATCCAGACTCCCCCGGCTATCTGTCGGAATGCACAGTCGATTGGCTGACGCCGCACGGTGCGCATACCGTCTAGAAGCGCCCGAACTACGATTCCAGGGGAACTTACCCGCAGGCACAGAGTTCTACCCAGGCTCGCAGTTCTGGTTGGAGGCTGCCGGATGGGTGTTGACCTGTGAGTTCGGTCGACCCTCTAATCATTGGGTCAAAATGGCTCAACTGCATTGGGCCCATTAGCTCCCAACTAGAGAACGTCACACCAAAACCACACCGCGTCTCGCTCGTGGAAAAGTAATGTCCTAAGTAAAATATCAGCATCCCTAGTTACGGGCGTTTTTGCTAAGTTAGGTATGCGACGAGCCATTGGCTATGGTTTGTATATGTTTCTGCTGCACGATTCGTAGTAAGGTACGCCGAATATCATATAGCCCTTCTGCTATAAATCTTGGGCGCTAATGGGCCCTTGCTGAGTTGGCCACGAAGACCTATTCTGTTTCAGGGTCGGTCACACTCACGGGTCAACACCCATCCGATGGCCTCCACGCATGGGGTGCGAGCCTGGGTAGGACACTGGGTCAACCAGTCTCCCCTGGGAATCAATCCTCTGGCGCTCCTGGACGGTCTGCGCACCGAGCGGCGCAAGCCAATCGATTGTGCTCTCCGACTAACAATCGGGGGAGTCTGGGAACTGTATTGTTTCCTATAGAGCGGGGGTAGTTGTCTACCTTACGGCGACTGCTCTTGAAATGACCATTGGCCATCCGATCCTGGTTCAGAGTCGGGCAAAGGACGCCTTGGTCCGCGACAGATTCGGTGCACTCCGTTTCACCGCTTCGTAAGGGAGAGGACCGCGCAAGCGACCTCGAACTCGGAACCAATCGAGAGACCGGAGAAATCTGGTCACAATTGGAAGTGAGGGCGCGAGTATCTCGAGCCCGCCGGGTTTATTCCTGGCTCATTCGCGGTAAGGCGTTGGACGGGTTGTGACGTAGCTGGACGTAGAATTGTACTGTCCAAAGTCTTCTACGTTCACTGCAGGGCGACAGAACGACTAATCGTTAAAACGTCCTGTGGTGACGGGCTCGCCCGTTGTAGTCGACACCGCAAGATGCTATAAATCTTATGTTCGTAATAAATAAATAGATAAAATTTCACAAATAAAATGACATTGATTGTTTTTGCCCGTGACCCTTCATTATTCGGGTAACCACAGTATGATTTGTTTATTTTGCCCACTAATTGTTGACGGGTTCTTTTAAACATTGAGAAGTCTATGTATATAGGTTCGCTAAATGAATTTTCTTCATTAGAATCAGGAAATCGCAACGATTTGAGAGCATCATGGAGGTTAATGGCTGTTGGCAAACCTGGCTGATGGGCTCATTGCAGCTCACGAAAAGGATTAGAAAAGTCCGCATTCGCCGCCGTGTGCTGCCCGTCATCTGATATGAAATATGAGTAGGTCTTAACCTCTGGTCACGAAGTTAATTAATCGCCTGACGCGTGTCTTTTACGTTTCTTGGTATTAAAGGGCCAATGTACAATTTTGTCTTATGTCTCGTCTATCTAGCTAGTTACTAAAATTGGACGGTTACTGAATCTATTCAATAAGGTCGATTATAAGTGTAAGACTGCGCGATACCAAAGATGTAAATAATATACTGACACGAAAGGGCATAAATTAAAATAAATAAAATGATGCAATGTTTATTACAGTATGTGTTCACTGTATGTGTTCTACAGCATGTGTTCACTGGAAGACCGCCGCACAGCGGCTGATATGACATTATTGCATAAAATAATACATAACAAAATTGATAGCCCTCATTTGGTAAAGAAACTCTCATTGTTGGTTCCGCCACGAAGAGTTCGCTCTCCTCGTACATTCGAAATCCCTCGTGTGAGCACTAGTTACGCCCAAAACTCTGTTATGCACCGCTTGATGACCACATGTAATAGTCGATTCGAAAATATCGACATTTTTTACTTGAAACAACCTAAATTCAGCGAGGCTGTCCTTAGCTCACTAGGCGTCTAGGAAGTGAGTATATAATATACAAATTGTTTCAAAACACTCAGAGCGAAAAAGAGAATAGCAAAGACGATAATTTGAATACCTATATCCTATCCTACATATATCCCATCCCTCTCCTTTCATATCCTTGCAATAGTTCGATTGTAATTTAATTTAGTGCAATGCAGCTTTTGATTTATTTTATAAGAAAATAATGTAGGAAACAATTAATCGGCCAGCGAAACAGTGTATTAAGATAATTAGTCATAATTAATAAAGCGCTGTATGTTTCCCGAAAATAAAATAAATAAATAAATGCTATACCTAAACTATGCACCAATACATGCATCAGCCAGTGTTGCACCGCTGCTTTGGGATCGTTGATCGTCCTTGTATCCCTTACCAATTTCCCTATCACATTCCCAAAATATGTATAGCTAGCATGCATGCAGGCAGGGACCTTGTGGCCTTCTAACGAGCGGGCGTTCCGTGAGCCGGCCTAATTACGGTTTTCGTCGGGGATTCGCATCGCCGATATTTAATAGGCCGTAAATTGGGCGAGGGAGCGCTGGCGTGCGCTCTCCCATGCACCGTCACTGAATTTGGCAGGTGCAAGGGTTTCGATTCCCGGGGAAGCCAATAGCGAAATTCGCGCCTGATTACCTTGATTGCTTGCTCTGTTGCATCCTGCGCGCACTTCCTGCGTCCGGTTAAAATAGGGGATGCCTGCTTGCTTGATTAGATGTGCTTATCTTAATAAATATACATTTATTAAACGCGATAGTATCTACTAAGTATCTATTCGTCAAAAATGCATATCCCACTGCTGAATTTTTACTTAGTATCTTTACTTAGTATTATTTTTGTATTATTAATTTTCTTCTTATCTTAATGCACGATTCTTTAAGCGTCCTCATTGTATATTTAACCCAGTGTCAAGCAAAAGGCCCTTCCCGCAATGCAGGTATCAGCATTTTACTTTAATTTATGAATGTGTGTATTGAACTATTTTATAATATAATTTAATCACAATATTGTTATATAAGAATACTATTAGTTTATTGATTAATGTATGTATGTATTTATAATTGTATGTATATAATTATTGTATATACATAATAATATGTATTTAAAAACCGAGAACTGTAGTGGGTGAATCAGTAAAAGCAGAGAGCAACTTTTGATTATTTTTTTAAAAATAAATACAAAGATAAAGTTTTTTTTCGAAAAAAGCTTTTTTTTATATTTGAATTATTATATTTTATAAAAGAAGTATTAAATGCGTTGAGCGCGCTGCGCCATCTAGCGGTAGGTAAATTATCGCCAGTTGCCGCAGCGCGTTTAACGCTTGTGCCGGGTTCGATTCCCGGCTGGGTCACCATTTTCCGTTGGGATCAAATTAACGGAATTGCATTTTCAATTCTTTCGATCGAATGCAATAACTAGACACACACTTACAGACATGTTACACGCACACATGCATATAACACGTCATGCTTGTAAGAGATTGGTTGCTTGTAAGAGATTGTCATATGACAATAAACCCGCCCATTGTGACATTTTCACAATAAAGAGTGTAAACAAACAAACAAACTTTTATTTAACAGTCGTTTAAATTTACCTAAAAAAGAAATCTTTTTTTTTTTATTATGAAAAGTTGCTTTTTTGCTCGTACTGATTTACCTACTACAAGGATGTCACTAATAAAAAACTCACGATGAGTAAGCCGTCCCCTTAGCATAGGCATTGCCTGGTTAGGACTCTTTAAAATTGTGTAAGAAATTTTTCAAAAAAAAAATCTAAAAAAAACAAGCATTTATACTGCAATGTGTTCTATATAGCGTTATACAGAACTTTTTGGATCTCAAATTGCCTTTTGAAAACTGCAAGTTTAGGTAAGCACTTATTAGTCTAGACTTATTAGACGATAGTACCACTATACGTGCCTCTTTTATTTAGAGGCAATCGCCACTTTCTTCGTCCATTAAAAGAAGAACCGAAATTATCTCGTCGTCATAAAAACTCAGTCCTGGCTGTCGGACCTCCCGAACGGCCTCGAAAGCAATTTATTTTGTGCGTGCACCCGCTGTGCACAATTTGCACGCGCCAAACTCCCAACAGACTCTTGAATACACGCAGGCTTCTTAATTTTTGGCCGAAACCTCTGATGCCCCGAGCCGTAAAATGTGATGTTAAGGAGGGGGAATAAGCAAATTAAGCCGGACAGGTGTGGAGATGGATTTTTTAATAGGCTGCGTTGTTTCGCGCTTTATTGAGGGAAAGTGGGACCCATTTACTTTTTCCGTCACGTATATCATCTACCCAATTTAAAACAATCCTACATCCCAAACATTGCCGGTTGTCAACTACTACCGGTGAACCCACTACCCCAGGAAGTTACAGCGATATCGTGTCGTTCTGTCTCCCATGGAGTGAACCCAAAGTCTTAGGGTAACACAGTCTAACTAACGCCGACAACGCGTGAGAGTCCAACGCCTTACTGCGAGGCACCAGGGAGTGAAACCAGCGGGCTTACCTCACGCCCTTGCTACCAGATTTGGACGCATTTCTCTATCCTCCAGTCTCCCTCCAAACGGAAAGTCGCAGTAATTCAGTTCGAATTCATCGCGGACCTTTATGCCCTTTGTTCGCCTATATCGCACAGTATAGGATGATCAGCTATCTAGAACATAAAACGAATATATCGAGGAATCGGCGTTTAGGGCTGTTTAAAAGTAGATAGACGATTTAGGGATACTGTCCACCGTCGCACACTGATCAGTTGTTAAACATGTCTTATAAATATTCGCGCTTTAGAAGTTCAAATTCAAATGTATTTATTTATTTAATTCAACAATTCATTTACAATGCATAAGTATCACTAATGTTTATATCAAGAAACAAATATTTATATTATTAAAATAAAAATAAAAATTGAACACGGCCAATATGAGCAATAGCATCTATGTACTGCTGCTGCTAATCTATGTGCCAAAACTTGTTCCAAGGCAGCGAGCTGTCTAGTTTTATATTCACATATATTCGGCAATTTGAAAATGAAAAAAAAAAGAAATATATATTACCATCGATATTACAACTAATAATCACTAACTTAATGATCACAATGAGAAATATTTAAAATAAAATACAGAAAATAAATATCTCGTTCATAAAATTTAAATTAAATTAAAATAAAATGTCAAATAATATTAAACAATAGTAACCAAAATTAATAAATATGTACTAGTAATAAAAAAGTCAACGAAAATAATAATAATAGTCAAGGATAACATTTAATATTGGACAGTCTGGGTTTAATATTGGATTGCTTTGACAAACAGCTGGAAAAGGAACGAAATACTAAAAGAGAGGAAGAGACTAAAAGTCGTATACGTTACCGAAGATTTTCCTAAGGAAATATTAGAAAAAAGAAGACAATTGATACCGAAACTAATAGAAGAACGTGTGAAAGGAAATATTGCGTACATAAAATACGATCAGCTGGTAGTGAAAGAAGGAAACCAAAATAAAGAAAACAGGAAAAGAGACCAATCAACTTCGCCGGAAAATCAGAAGCAGACCAAGAAATCAACGAACTCCAACGATACTTCTGAAATAAAAGAAAACAGGAAAAATGCATTCGATTTGATGAGACCCAAAGCAAGCTCTTTTTCGAATATTTCAAACAAATCTAAGTAGCAACTAAATATCAGCAACCAGAAGAAGGACAACCCCAATCCGGCTGGTCCCCGTGGGGTTGCTAGACCACCACCTCCCGCACCCCCTAGAAATACACAATATGTACTCCGAAAAAGGGAAAATAAAATGTACCTTGCAACATTAAACGTCAGAACACTAATGACAAATAATAATTTAGAAGAAGCCATAAGACTTATAAAATGGGATGTCATCGGTCTTTGCGAAATAAGAAGAATAGGAGAAGAGATAAGAGAATATAACGAATACATCTTTTACTTCTATGGTGAAAAACAAGGTATATATGGAATGGGATTCTTAATAAAAAAGTATCTGAAGGATAAAATCAAAAGTTTCCAAGGAATATCTGACAGAATTGCGGTGCTCAATATACAGCTACCAGAATTTAAACAACCATCGTTGATTATCCAAGTACATGCACCCATAGAACAGGATACAAAAGTAGCGAAAGATAAATTTTACAAAGATCTGACAGATTTGATGCAAACGAAGAACAGAAATATAATTCTGATGGGAGATTTTAACGCCAAAGTGGGCAGCAAATCTAACAAAGACGAATTTGTCTTAGGATATCACAGTAGTGGCGACAGAAATGACAATGGACACAGACTTATAGATTTTTGCTTCGCAAATAATCTCAAAATAATGAATAGTTTCTTCAAAAAAGGAAAGTCAAGAAAGTGGACATGGATGTCTCCAAATGGTAGAGATAGAAATGAAATCGATTTTATTCTTGCAAGAGAAAAACAGATCTTCAGTAACGTCGTAGTGAACAAGCTAAATTTTAATACAGATCATAGAATGGTAAGAGGTGTTATACAGCACAAAAATAGAAAATCAAGAAAACATGTTATCCCCTCAACCAGAAACATAACAATAACATCGCCTATACCACAAGATGTACTAAATGATTTAGAAAACACATTATATGAAACTGAAGAACACAAAACAATACAAGAAAAGTACGATTTTCTGGAGAAAGAACTGAGAAACCTAAAAAAATCAAGATCAAAAAAGGGAAAATGGGGGAGGCCTATGTCGAAGGACAACCTGACCAAAACACTGGCTGCTGAAGAATAATATTATGATACCTTATTTAAAAATTAGATTTAAAAAAATAATAAAATATATTGTTTTACCACATAAGGCAAAATTGTATAATACGGTCAGCGAATAAAGGCTTTTATTAATTAAAAATTATTAATTAAAAAACTGTCTGGGTATATTATTTATTCACAAATTCTTTATTCTCTTAAAAATCTTATTTACAGATACACAGTAATAAGACCTGACCTAACTTGATCGCACAAGACGTCCCCTAGACTCTGATACGATCACTTGAATACTGACTAATTATTAAATAGAGCATTAAAATGAAAAAAAGTCATGAAACTAATTTATAATATTCAAAACTAAGACATTGTAATCACAAATCCTAGTATCAAACATATACTTGTACTAATACGAAATTACTTAAAACCATCAGCTCTAAAGTATATTCAGAAATAAAATAAATTAGACAAAAAATCAAGTAAAATAATATTTCAATAAAAATAAAAATTATCCCTAAAGGTGCAAATGATAATAATATAATAATCAAAACGCACGCCAATAATCAATATACGTTGGTTAATAATAATAATAATAATAAGTCCGCGTCCAAATTGGCCTTTACCATTCCTCGAATTTTAACGCGGCAAAATACGCTTTTCTCACAATCTCCCTGTACCAAGGGGACTGGTTTTAGTGCGTACGTACTAAAATTTGCCGCGTAAACGTCAAAAACTCTCTCGCCATCCCTCTTCAGAAATACTACATTTTTAGTGAGTGCTCATGGCATCGCACAGTGTGCTTTACGTTATAATATTTGCCAGTTAAGTAAAACTCACTGGAGGCTTGGTGAATATAATAAATATGTACTTATATATGTTTGTACTTAAATATGTACTTAAATATGTAATAAATATGTACTTATATGTTATCTGTGTTTCCCGTCGTTTGCGGGTTATGTAAATTAAAGAATGGGAATTACGCGGTACCTGTTGAAAATTTCGTAAATGGCATATAGGTACACCAAAATCGCTAAACTTTATTAAAAGCGTTTTTTACACGACTGCCTAACAAAAAAGGAGTGTAATGTGTTCAGGGTTCATCTATGTATGTTTTCCGTTTCTATATTCAACCATAACTTCTAAACGCTTGAACCGATTTAGAAGTGTGTGGTATTGTTAGAACCGCTATGTTATTCTGAGTGTCAATAAATTTAACTTAAATATATCGTGTTTAGTGTCAAATGAATAGTCTGATTGAGTATCTATATGGATAAATACATAAACCACAAATATTTCATAAAAAAACCGTAATGAAATAATGTTAAATACAATAGTTCACTTTCTGTAACAGCGGTGGTGTTTTATTCTTTGTAATATATTTACTATTAGAATCTAAAAGTCTGATCGGAACCGGGCCAATTATATTCGTCAGAAATTTTTATCGGCTTTCAGAATATTAAAAAAAATGATCGACTTTTTCTTCGTTTTAATTTACCGGCCTACCAAACGAGGAGGAGGTAAAGTATTGTGAACGCGCAAAAAAAATGGAGATGGATATATACATTTTGGATATATACATATTTCCGTCTTCACCTCGAACAAAAAAATGGCGCGTTCACAACACTTTCCCTCCTCCTCGTTTGGTGGACCGGGAATGTCAAATTAAGTCAATAATATTTATACAACTTGGTACAGCTGTGCGCCGCCGTCGCTCCGGAGCGCTGTCGAGGTATTCTCACTGTTAGAGATATATTATCCAGTGATAATAATAATTAGTCAGCGGCTAGCCTCGTTTTAATTGGAGCAGATATTTAAGGGATACCTTTTGTCAGGCCGAGGCAATCGCCACCTCCCTGACAGTCGTAAACGCTGAGGCATAACAGCCAAAATGGCGCCTTGGCCGCACATTAATCTTGTCGGGAACCGCGAATATTATCCGCGTCATAAATACGCCTTCGTTTCCATCTCGAGAAGTAAAGAGGGAGGAACACGAGCACGCTTCTGTGCAACCATCCTATTAGTCTAGTATTTTTTCTGAAAAACGAACTTTTAGAAGCAAAATATGTTACTTTTGGGTCAAAACAGGTCTTTTCTTCTTACTTCGACACTGCTGAATCCGAAAATGCCGATTGCCCGAGCGAAATTCTGACCGGAATGGGATATCCAAGATGGCAGCCAATATGTCGCCGAAACCGTAAATCGGCGCTGTAAAGTCCCCCTTTGACAAAGGAACACGTTTAAAATATTATGTTGTTGAGCATGGGGAATTCAAAAAGACTCTGTAAATAAACATTGGTTAGGTTTTTTCAAGATAGCTCCAGTACCCTAATACTCCTCTTTGTCATAAAACTGAACTCCAAAACAACGTTTTAATAAACTTTAATTATTTTTTTTCGAAAATGAAACAAACATGCTATTTTTTTGGCAAGAAAAACTTGCATAAACTAAAAAATATTGCTATGTGTTCACAATAAAGTCAGGTATGTTTGCAGGGAGTACAGAGTTTTAAGCAAGGAGCATTTGGTTTCCTGCGACTGAAGTTTTTCGATATTTCGACTAGATGAATAGGAAGATGCGACAAAACGTCACCACCACCAATAACCACCGGACATATGTCGTCGAAAAACTCTTTTCATGACTGTCGTTTATTACTAAGGCAGTCTGTCTCAGATTATTGTGGCAAAAAAGTTACAGCTTAAACAAAAACCTATGTCATTGTATCTAAAAAAATCGTTTATTACTGTAAAACATCGTTAATACATTTTAGTGTCAGAATAACCAACTAATCGACATATATTAAAACTAATAATACAACCATGATGCATCACAGTTGTCACTTTGGCGGTTCCTTTGCGCAAAAAATAAGGTATTACGTCGCTCCTCATATCCGGCCGGTGATAAGCGACGATTTTTTTTATATAGTAACCTAATTTTTCTTTTAGCTGTATTTTTTTCTCACAATTATTCCAGACTGACCGCCATAGCACAGTAAAACCAGGTAAACTGTGGCCATAGTAAGAAATGACAGTGATCTTTCCAACGACATATGTTTGGTCGTTATTGGAGGTGGGGACGCGTCCCATACATTTTTGCCCTTTAATTACAATAATAAACTGAAACGCTGTTACTTTCGTCAAGCAAATACTCGAACATCCCCGAACGGATCTTAGTTGCTGGCCAGTACAGTCCGCGCGCAAGCTTCGATGAATCGGGGGCTGGGAAAGCGGGTGGATGACGCCGTACCCGACCGTCGCTTTATATCCCGCACTCTCCCAGATCTAGTACTCACCCAGTACTAGTACTGGGAAAGAACAGGGTGTGAAGCGACGGTGGGAGGCGGCGTCATTCGCTCGCTTTCCCAGCCCCCGATTTCTCGGAGCTCGCGCGCGGACAGTAGCTGCCGTGTTGTGCACTGAAAGAAAATTTCCAGCGGTCGCAACGGTGAAACGTAACATGCCAGACTAATTGTATTGCAGTCTTAAATAATGCGATAAATGGGTACTTCTTCATATAAAACGTTAATACAGCTTAGTCTCGTAATTTAAATCGCAGGGTCATGACATTTAGCATATATATATTCTTAAAAAGAAGTTTGATACAAAAGTTATTATGATTTCAAGATTTTCATTAAATCTTAAAGTTATAATAACATTCGTAATCAACGGTTTTTCACAATCTACTCTATCACCCTCCTGTACGATGCCGTGATGAACCTTTATGATGTTTCACGACCTAATCTAATCTAATGGATCCCGTCGATATCCTGAACATCAGGCAGCGGACGGTATTTTAAATGAGAGCTGTTGTGAGCTGAACAGCTAAGTGTGGATCGGAAAAACACCGCTTCTTCCTAGTATTTCTTGGCTGCTTTGCTGATGGGTACCATAGAAGTTGGATGACTTTCTGAATTCTCCAAACACAACACTCGCTAAAAAAACTAGATATAAAGATGCATAGATACTAATAGGAAGCCTTTAACAACGACGATGTCGGATTTATTTATATTATAAAATATAAATAAATTCGACATCGTCGTTATACGCCGACATAGAAATTTTATTTTTGGCTATTTGAAATATATTATGACAGTATTTTACCTGCCATATCCATAATATTTTCAGCATTCACACATATTGCTGCCATGAAATGACTACAACTATTATGTACTTTTTAAAAGCAATAAAATATTGCTTGATCGATTAAAACTCATGTTTAATTTATTACTGTTTATTAACATAATTACTAAACGAAGTAGTTTATTTTGTTGCTTATTTTGGTCGTATGTCGAAGAGTCTACGTCGTTTTTCTTCATTATGATATAACAAAGTAATCTTACTTTATAGTTTTTATATCTCGATCCCCCCCCCATCCCCCTCCCTCCCTCCATCCCCCTCCCTCCCCCCTCCCTCACCCCTCCTTTTATGTTAGGCGAATCGTGTCGGACCGTTAATTTATTGAAATATATTTATTCCACCTGTAGTTAAAGTTGCAAAATAGATTCGCCGTGTGTCTCTTGTCTTTGGCGGGGGCATTATCGCGCATGCGTGGGGTAGGTACTGGCTGCCGGCTGGGAGGCTGAAAGGCCGGGCGGAAAGGGTTGACGAGTTCATTGACTCCTGAGGAAGGCGGCCTTGAGACATAACTCATGTGTGCGACTGCGGTCACGCAGCTTCCAGCTTCCAGAGATATGGGGTTTGCTGGTGGTTACGTCGGATTGCGAATGATTTTAACTAATGATAATTATCATGCCTATATGTAGAATACAGGAGGCAAAAATATAAACAAAAATTACGATCTTTGGCAAATGCCAAATGTCAGAATATTTTTCTTTATTTTAAAGCATGATACTCTTGTTATATGGATTCAGCATTTTCTGAATCTCTTATGTCATATTTATCTAAAACTTTTTGATTATACTCTTTGCCGGGTTCCTAATGGTTCCTTGCAGCTTGGACCTGATAGCCTGTCTGTGTTTCTTGGGTGCACTAGGCTGTATTAGCCAATCGCTTGCCTAAACTGACGAATAACCGAAGGAGTCTGGAGATGTATGTTTCCTAAGAAGTGGCGGGTAGCTGTTACCTATCCTTAGAAACGATCCTCTGGAGATCCGATCTCGGACGAGCTTGCTGCAAACGGCGCCACGGATTTGCGACAAATTCGATCTGTGAATCAAACGACCTGTAACGTCATGTAGAAGCCGCGCAAGCGACCTCGAATCCGTGACCTGACTGGAGGATGAAGATATCTATCCAAATCTGGTAGTAAGGGCGCGAGGAAGCCTACTGGTTAGCACTTCCCAGGGCCTCGCGGTAAGGTGTCGGACTATGGGCTGTTAGCGTAGTTGGACTGTGGATTGTGCCATAATTATCGTGTCCTAAGAAGTGTTATAATAGTTAAAACTGTATCGTAGTACACCAGAAAAAAAACCGATGTGTGTTTTTGTTTGTTTGTTTGTTTATACTCTTTATTGTGAAAATGTCACAATGGGCGGGTTTATTGTCATATGACAATCTCTTACAACTAACGCTACTATGACGTGTTATATGTATGTGTGCGTGAACATGTCTGTAAGTATGTGTCTTGTTATTGCATTCGATCGACAGAATTGAAAATGCAATTCCGTTAATTTGATCCCAACGGAAAATGGTGACCCAGCCGGTAATCGAACCTGCAACCTTACAATATAAGATCAAGCGACCTAACCACTATGCCACCGGGCCGTGTATTTTTTTTTACATACAAGTTTATTATACATAAAGTTTTTTATACAAGAAACAACAAAAACAAAATTGTGGTTGTACTCACCTACTACTGATTAATTATCACCATTATTTGAAATAATGCTGAATCTGTCATTGAACGCCTCAAAAATACTACTGCAATATACTTATGCTACTACTACTACAATTTCATATTACAATAGTAATAGAAAATTACAAAAAGTTTCAAGATACATACATTATGGTCAAGGTACAATCGTCTCTACATATTTTCTTATGATAGGATACATGAATTACATAATATAATATATCAATCAAATTAAATACATCCAGATCATACTATTCAATCAAAAAAACTAAATCACACAACCGTCGCAATATTTCACGTTTTATAGTCGTATTAACAAGCTGCATCGGTCTTGAAGAATGATGTAGACAGACTATCAAAAGCGGATAGACATTCGATACGGCTGTGAATCCGGAATAATTAACACATCTAGCATAGTAATGGACGCGTCGTGATGTCGCATAAATATCCCAAACAGCTGTAGTTAAGAAACATTGATACGATCTCAAAGCGCGCAGACACCGGAAAGATATGACGGTGAAAGAGAATAATGGTTGGCGGCTTTTACGCTTTAATGTTTGAATTGGGTGAAGTGAAGATGGAAATGTCTATATTTGAAAATGAATAATGTGCAGTGATACACGCAAACTGCTTGAATTTCTCTCAGCAAATTTAGAGAGTTCTTGTTTTAAATCTCACTAAGAGAGTACAATGGAACAATCACGTGGACGTTATCGCACACCGTCAGCTTATCGCAGCAGACAAATATGACTCAAACTAAAACAGTCACCGAGAAACGCATCAACAATGATCACCAACATTTCGCGCCCGCTATGATTCAACAAAGAATATTACAGTCAGACGATTGTAATATTCTTATTCATGTCTTTGTCGCGTATATACGTGACAAATCCTTCCGGTCAGGCACTTTGACCACCTGCAGACATCGAAGATCCAGTTTGAAAAATACAACGAGTATAAAAGCCGATTATAATAACTTTCATTGATGATGAAATAGCATTTGACTCCGTAGAAATTTGGGCATGTTTAAGAAGCTCTTACGAATTGTCGGGTTGACGAGTGATACATTCGCGGAAGCATTACTCGCAGAAGTGCAAGACTAGACCATTGTGCATAGGATACATTGTTTGGGGGGTTCTAATTCTCTAAAAGTCTGAACATCTTTAAATAGCCGACGTTTATCTAGCCTTTTCTCGAAAGACCAAAGAATTATAATGTTTGTTTATTGATCTGATTTCGTGAGATTTTCTGTGTTTAATTCTAACAACGCCTAACAACAATTTTGACTACGCAACCTAATTCAACTCGAAAAGCGCCTCGACCCATCTAGCTCTATAAATGACAGCATGGGATCAGCAGGCTCCCATATTGAAATTTCGTCACATCAAACTGGAAGTAGACTTCACTTCAAGATTCACAACATGAAAGAAACTCACTTTCATAGATTCGTCACAGCCCCGCTTCAATCACAAGGGCAATCACACACTACGAAACGATAATTCTATTCCTCGGCGACCAGGATTCAACATTCCCACTTTTTGGAAAGAACTCATTATCAAATACAACAAGCGCCCAACCAGCTATCACCGATATCTCGACACACGCGAGATATTCGCATACGCCAAACGCTACAGTGGATCACGCCATTGTGGCGGTGACAAACCACCTTGTACACATCTGCCTTTAGCTAGCCGCAGTGCAAATGGCCCGCGCATATTTAATAGATAAATACAACGCGCTTAACCGCGGTGTTTTATGTCCGCGTTCCTGCGCGCGCTCCAGAATAAATGTATAACCAATTTGGAAGCTAGGACCGGGTCTAGATATCCAGACCGGAAGTTCTACTCTACAATCAATCAATCAAGCTTCATGGAGCAGACAACCACGCACATCCAAGGAAAACACTTCGTTGGATCAATGCCCGAAGATAAGATGCTTCGTTTGATTCCTCGTTTCGGTTTATCAGGTATCAATCAAGACGCACAACGCAACAAGAGCGAACAACTGATAACGCAACTGCAACTGCAACGACGGAGTGGCATAGCTGTCAGCGCCGTAGCAGCTCATTGTCCATTAGTTATCCTAAATGCCACACATTGCGTTGTATGACTTTCTTCAACTCTTAGAATCATTTTTTCGTTTTTTTTTTCATCGAGATTTAGCAATTTAACAAGTGATGATTTTCTCATCAAACCAATTGAACTATTTCGAGGATTCAACACATGTTTTTTGAATATAATTTCTCAAAATATTAGCTTTGTGAAAACCCTGAAAATGCGCATTGGCAAACGCGCAAACTTTTCTAAGAAATAGGGTTTCAATGGTTATTTTGATAATGTGTATCTTCTTCCAAACGGCACCGAAACGTCTGTTTTGCTATTATCACAAGTGTTTTTTGTCATGTTATCAACAATAGCACGGTGGTTTAACCTTTGCTCAAGTGTTTAATGTGTCAGTGCTGATTTAACGTACCTACATACCTATATAGCGCCCGACCTTGGACGACCTTTTGTGATAAGATAGTAACTAATGTCATTTGCGTATTGACGCATTTATTAGCTCGTGGAATTCTTTGGGTAATCGGCAAACGTGACAAATATTATTAAAACAATATTAATATTATATTTTACTTTCCCGGCTCATCAAATTCCATTTTGCCCCCTCCGACTCTTCCCCCCCCCCCCCCCCCCCCCCGAGACGACTACAACCATTTCCAGATTGGTTGTAGCTCCGTTGACACCGGTACTGGGATGGGTGACCGCCTGAATGTTTAACTGCGTGATGCTAGAAGATGGTGCCAATAGGCAACAAGGTGGGTTCCACAAAAAACATATGCCTTGTGGGTAAACAAAAAAAAATCTGCCCGTGTCTCTGTCCTTCTGTGTGTGTGTATGTATTCCTCCACGATAGCGCCCAAACGCTTAATCCGATTGAGCTAAAATTTGGTATGCGGGAATCATTTGGTCATGCATTCAGTTCAGGGATATGAGAACATTTTAAGAAGATGGTTCCATGTAATAGAGAGTGTGAGACCGTCGTTTCTATTGAAGTTCGGGGTTCTTCTTATTTCAGTCTATTATTCAGTCTACCCTTGACAACGTCCTTTGTAACATCTCCGGAACAAAGAGTTCTACAAACTTAAAGCGGTATATTTGTTTTTATCTTATTTATAAGGTCAAACCACCGCGATAGTCTTCGATTTCATATAACGAATTCTTTGTTAATAACCTGAAGTGCATAGTAAAGTCAGTCGGCTCGGACGACCAAACCTGCGATGCCTTGATTCTGTGGTTAAAAACCTGAATGCTCTTGGAGTGAATAATTGAAAACACTCAAAATGGCGATCATATGACATGATAAATAAATTAATAGTTTGGAAAAAAAAAACACACGCTTTTGGGCTATGATACGATATTCACTTACACACGGCTATGATACGATATTCCATCATGGAATGCCAGTGCCTATCTTCCGGCTTCATCATCAGACCTTGAAACCTAATCGTGGTCAAAGTTTATTCCAAGACTTTTCTATTAAGTCCAAACACAGCTATGATACAATGTTCCATCATGAAGTTCCAGTTCATATCTTCCGACTCCATCATCAGATCAGTTCGACAGTACCATATTATTGTATTGTCATCAGAACTACATGCAGCTGCCAATTTTCATGACGCTACGATCCTTGGAAGATGGTTAAATTAGTTACCTTAGATTCTCCATAAAAGCGTGTTAAAAAAATTAAAAATCGAAGTGCTTTGTCTTTTATACTTCGACTCTTCTTCATCCCGCTTTTAAAAAAACAATATATTATTATGTGGAATTAGTGCACACTTTTAATTACTTTTATCGGTTTTCCAGTTTTGGGTATAGTAGGCGAGTCGGCGGAAACAAAATGGCGAATAACTTCCTTATCTTTCATCTAAATTACGGATGTTGTTAAGAGTTTCCACAACATTGGATTCTTAATGATGCTGTGTTTTCCGGTAACGATTTAATCAAGTAAACGAAAGCCACCAACAAAGGACATTGCTACATCTGCCATTTTGCTGACTTCTTGATTGCATTGGCGGTCTCACATTTTTCAATGGATCGGTCTCTGAAATTGGATTCATATTCGGCTTACGTTACGTAACGTAAGCCGTTACGTAACGTAAGCCGTTACGTAACGTACACGACGTTTGTTTGTTTATACTCTTTATTGTGAAAATGTCACAATGGGCGGGTTTATTGTCATATGACAATCTCTTACAACCAACCCTACTATGACGTGTTATACGTGTGTGTGCGGGTAAGATGTCTGTAACCCAGTGTAAGAGGCCAGCCTTTTTATAATCTAGCCGAATTTGAGGGCCATGATTTTTCAAATATTGTGCTCATTTAAATTACATTAAAAAGTAGAGCCTTATTGTCTGATTATTCTATATTGTCTTATATCTGTACTTTTAGTTTAAAATGCATAACGTAGATTTAATTTGATTATTTAACAATTTACTGAAAATTTGTATATTACGATAAATAATGTTACTACTAACTACTTCAAATATTAGGCGTCTATTTTGATTATTTGTATTTATAGTTTGACAATCTAGTAGTTAATTCTTGACTACCTATGTATGTTCAGTAAAGAGTAGTAACGAAACTTACTACATAACCCAATTATTTTGACACGTCCAAGAGCGGTCTTTAGCCGTCAATTGGACACTACGAAAATGTAATGTAATGTAAGTCTGTGGCTTGTTTTTGCATTCGATCGACAGAATTGAAAATGCAATTCCGCTAATTTGATCCCAACGGAAAATGGTAACCCAGCCGGAAATCGAACCCGGGACCTTACAATGTAATATCAGGCGACCTAACCACTATTCCACCGGGTCGTGTGACGGCGTGACGGCGAAGTGGCCGCATCATTTTTTGCGAGATAATAGGCCTTATTGCAGTTAGGCCACTAAGACCCATGTGTGACGGTCGGCCAAACTCACGGGTCAACACCCATCCGGCAGCCTCCACGCAGAAGTGCGAGCCCGGGTAGGACCCTGGCCTGCGGGCCAGTTTCTCTAGGAATCGTTCTTCGAGCGCTACTGGAAGGTTTGCGAACCGTGCGGCGTCAGCCAACCGACTGATAGTTGGGGAAGTCTGGAAACGGCTTTGTTTCTAAAGAAGCGGGGGTGGTTGTTTATGTTTACCTAGTGGCAGCCGCTCTTGAAACGACCATTCGGCTACCCGATACCGGGTGAACAGCCGGGGAAAGGATGCCGTGGTCCGCGATAGATTCGTTAGACACCGAATCACCGCTACACTAGGGAGAGGACTGCGCAAGCGATTTCGTACATGTAACCAGTCGTGAGGCCGGAGAAATCTGGCCATAACTGGTAGCGAGGGCGCTTGGTCTGCCCGCTGCGTTAACTACTCGGTGGCGGGCGGTAAGAGTTGGTCTCTCGCGGGCTAGTTGGCAGACCTAGTTAGTGAATTGCCCATTGTCTAAGTCGTCTACGCTCATCCCGCGGCTGAAAGAACGATCACATATCGTTATACCAGCCTGGGGTGACGGGTTTGCTTGTTGTAGCCGAGACCGCCCAACTGGCCGCATCATTTGTAACATTTTATATGGATAAACGCTGCGTAGAATCACATTCAACTTACTTTAGGTATAGGCACCACTAATGGCGCTCGCTGAAACGATCGAGTTGGATCGGCGTGTTTGAGTGGAAGGGATGGAATCCTGCAAACACGCTGACTAGCATCAGTATGCTATCAACTTTCGATGAGAGTGGAGCGCAGTCAAAATGACGAAGCAATGCAAAAGATGAATTGCTCCCGCGTCATCTTGATTGATTGATGATTCCCAGCTACAGTTAAATCGACAGTTCTCATAAAATCACCCTTCATTTAGCAGGCATTTTTATTCCACAGCCATAATGTGCCTCCTGGTATACTTAGTGAACCGGTTCTGGGTGACTACAAAACCCACGCTAGAAAACTAAAATATTTAATCTCAGAGACAGAGACAGACCGTCCTCGCTCTCACTCTCTTTCTCAGTCTTGCTCTCTCTCTCGCTCTCTTTCACCCTTTTATTCCCTGTCCTGTAACCCACGTTGATCATAGAATTCATTTATTATATTATATATATATATTTAATTTATATACTGTTTTTTTTATAGAAAAATAATGTAGAGTATTACTTAGCATGGCGACAATTATAAGAGATAATGATTTTGCATATCAGCAATACGCTGCCGATTTATCTATGACGTTATAGCTTTTACATGGCCTACAGGGCCATAGACACGTAGGCGTTATTCGAAGCCAATCGGTCTATTGGCTTTATTAGAAGACTAGCTGACCCGTGCCCACTTCGTTGGGCGGTAAAACTTTTTACTTGGTTTGGTTTGGTTAGTACTGAGTGCTATGATTTATTTCCTGACTGCCAAAAGAAGGGTTATATTTTTACATACCTATGTCGTATTATCTCTTTAACTATTTATGCAGTAAAAGGGAAAGTCGTGTGTTTTAAACACTTGAGACGATAAATTTACTTATTTTGATAATAATTCATAATTGTTGATAATATGACCAATAAACATGACCTAAGGATTTAAATTATTTTTTAAATATAAAATACTACTGGTTGTTACTTAAATATAAAAGTTAGACATATGCTGACTTTTTTGTAGGCATTATCAAGCTCTACAACTTTTCTCTAGAACTTAATCATATATCTCTCATCGTTAAGGCAGCGTTCGTTAGAAACGTTTTCGTTCGACCGTTTTTTCCAACTTACTTTGGAAATCCGACTACCACGAAAAAGTCTTTTTATTTTTCGGATTACTATATAGCCTATGACACTCACAAATAACGTGGCTTTCTGTTGGTAAAATAATTTTCAAAATCGGTTCTGTAGATCCAGAGATTACTTGCTACAACGTCACAAACTTTACCTCTTTATAATATTAGTATAGATGTTCAAAAGTGGCCTTATTTAGCCCATATGAAAAATCCACTAAAAGAAAAACGATGGAAAAATTTGGAAACGGAAACAGGAGTCGTCTACCACTTTTTGGCTTTCAAACCAAATTTTTCAGAATGAAGTTTCATTTATATGGGGTCTACTAAAGGACGAACTTTTGAGAAGGGTTTTTAGCGTGTTGTTTATTTTAAATTGTCTAGTTAGTTTGATCCTTATTAAATGTAGTTTCTGTAAAACTCTTTATATGGTTTCTATTTTTCTAGTTTTTATATATTCTTGTTATTCAATTGCTGATTCTCTATGATTTTCTATAATTCTCCCTGATTTCTCATTATTTTTGTTTTTTTTTAATTTTTCTAGTTTTTATATCTTTTTTATTGAATTTCTGAATTTCTATGTTTTTTTCAATAGTTTTTTATAGACTTTTTTTATAATTTTATTTGTAATTGGAAATGTAATTTTATTTGTACAAATACTATTAGATATGTAATTTCTATACCCAGATCGGGTTTTTGAAAATAAATTCTTCTCACTTCTTACTTCTTAGTCCAGTGTTTTATTCTGTGGCTACGATTACTCCCGTGGTTCCCTGTGGCGGCTTACAATTCATCTACTAATTGATTTCAGAAGGTAAACTAATAGTCCACAAGAGGCAGCGACAAAAAAAGTGCAAGAGTTTTGTAAACACTGATACTTTCAGATCAGACAGTATTTTGGCCGTAGAATACCCCGGCATTTTATGTCCAAATACTGTCTGATCTGAAAGTATCAGCTTTTACAAAACTATTGCACTTTTTTGTCGCTGCCTATAACTATAAGCTGTCTCATTTGTACAAAGCGTGAAAAATGAAGAATGTGTGTATTTTATTAGTTACTTTACAAGATTATATCCTCGACTTGCCTGTCCAACTGGCACTAGGCCCGCCACTGCATATTCCTAGATGTACGATTGCATAAAAGTACTTTTTAACAAAACATTTTGTAATCGTTCTTATTTGCTATCTCTCTTGTACTACGCATTTGTGCGCAATTGTCCGCATTACTACTACCCATTCGTCCGCAGTGACCTCGAACATGCTTCTCAAATATGCTTCTCTAGCTATAATTTTTACGTAAAGAGAATTGAACGTATTCAAAATTTGTTCTTGAAACGTTTGAATTATTTTTTCCTTTTTGTCCTTTCCCAAACATAAAGCCGATACTTTTCATGGCTTTCAAAAATAAACTATGCGGATGTGGTATTATTCCATAAGTTTTTGACAGGTTGCATCGATTGCTCTGGTCTGCTTGGAATGGTATCTTTCCGTGTACCATCGCGATTCCCTCGTCAAACGGAGCTATTCCACCTTCTGCAGGTTGGCACTAATTATGCACAAAACTGTTACATTTATGCTTGGAATGGTATCTTTCCGTGTACCATCGCGATCCCCTCGTCAAACGGAGCTATTCCACCTTCTGCAGGTTGGCACTAATTATGCACAAAACTGTTACATTTATGCTTGGAATGGTATCTTTCCGTGTACCATCGCGATTCATTCGTCAAACGTAGCTATTCCACCTTCAGCAGGTTGGCACTAATTATGCGCAAAACTGTTACATTTATGCTTGGAATGGTATCTTTCCGTGTACCATCGCGATTCACTCGTCAAACGGAGCTATTCCACTTTCTGCAGGTTGGCACTAATTATGCACAAAACTGTTACATTTATAGGGTAGGTAAGTAAAATTTGTAATACGTAGCCCGGCTATATTCTATCGCTCTCAAGAAATCAGCAATGATTTATGACAGTTTTTTATGTCATTGTAATTGCAATATAGTAACATGTATTCATGAATATATTATCTAAAACAACAGATATGTATGACTATATTATATAACGTTTATTCACATTTAAATTTATGTACTTCTTATCACTCATTTTTCCCACTTTTTTCCCTATGTGTGTATTTTTCAACTTTTTGTAGTGAAAACATGTTATTACCTTTTTTTGTTGAAATTTAAAAATGTTGTATTTAGGTAATATATTGAAACAACTGCATGTTTCCTGAATAGTAATAAAATTAAAAACAATAATTAAATTAAAAAAATAAAACTACTAGTCAAATACCACCAGATTTCATTCCGATAAATAAATATTCTATACACGTTAACAAAATATGTTGTTTGCGCTTAACAAATGGTCAGTCGACGTTTGTGCTACTTCCCAACTCACACATTCTCCAGTGGATACGGTGAGCATCAACATCGATATCTGGGTTTCTTATTGAATCCCCAGTGCAGGGAGGCACGTCCGTCAACTCCCCGAATATTCGGGCAACTCTCATAAAGCAGGAAGGAATGTATTGTCATTCAGCTGTTGCGTCACCCTTCCGAGTATTGTTGATACTTCTGAGGTCTTTCGTACGTCGCTTCTTCGAAACAGCGTTTTTGAAATGTGCCGATTTGCACGGTCGTGCTCTTGCGACGAATTCCCTCGCTCAGTTTCTAGAAATGTGGCTTGTGTCATGACGCTGCGTGAGATGCTGCAATAATAGATAGGTGCATAGTAACCTGAAGTAGCTTCAATTTAGACTTAATGTATTTGTAATACTGAAAAACTTCGTTTACACAGAAAATAAGCAATTCGAATTTTACCAAAAAAACGGAGATCTATGAAAAATGACATCCTGATTAATTGTATTTATTTGTACTGTCCAATTAACTATACTGTGCATTTACATTCATGAAAAGAAACATGTCTTGAATCACAGAATTAACCCTTGGAGTAAATGGGTATTTTCATGGATGCATCTGTCTCTTTTGCAGGATTTTCGGCGACATCGACCTTAAAGTATTATAACTACGAAACTACTACACCAATCATAAAAAGAACAACTGCACAATGATTGCATTGAAATTTGGAATATAGAATATTGAAATATCATTTTGTAAAACAATTAGATAATTATGAATAAATATGAGAACGTCAAAGAAGTGAAAAAAACGCGGAACCAGATCTGGTCGTATCATACTCAACGGATAATTGTTTCAGAACCAGATTTGGTCGTATCATACTCAAGGGGTTAAAAGACAATAAAACAGGTAAAATAATAGTAATAATCATAAACTTTAAGAAGTAGCTAAGCAAGGTTTAATAAAAATTACACAATTCAAGCCGCGACAGTCAAAAACAGGAAAGTAATATTGAAATGCGTAGATATTAATGGAGAAAAACTGTAATTTTGGAAGTTTTTGCAAAAATCAAAGCATAGAAGTCAAAGAATATTTATTTATTTAATAATTTTCAGTAAACATACATCGCATGCAACATACATCTAGCGTGTTATACTCGTATATACATACTTACATCTTAGCGTGTTATACTCGTATATACAAACATACATACATCTAGCGTGTTATACTCGTATTACATACTTACATCTAGCGTGTTTTACTCGTATATACAAACATACATACATCTAGCGTGTTATACTCGTATATACATACTTAAAAACAGAGGAAAAAATATTCGGGCGATAATCGTTTCCTGCGATAGTTACAATTTAAAGAATATTACCATATTTATATTGAAAATTACAAATTCAAATTAAATATTGGGTGTATACATAGAAAGTCGCTGAGAAAAGCAGAGAATCGGAAGTGATTAGGATGAAGGAGTTGGACGATGATAAAATATATATGTATAAATATATAATACAGATACGTCGTATAGTAAATATGTAGATATAATATATGTATTAATTTTATAATTGTACTATTTTTACGTTTGTATAATATTTTGACTATTTTTACGTTTTTTTTACTTTTTATTTTTTTTAATTTTTATAATTTTATTTTATTTTTTGATGTACTTGCTTATTATTGATTAATTTTGTTTTGAATTTTATGTAAGGAATTAGGGTAATTTCATTAAGTACGATGATGTTTAAAAAAATCTCAAAATGATAACTATTAAAATAAATTGCCTACCTTAGAACAGGCGGTAGCCTAGGTAGGTCTTGCCTATTGATATGATAATTTTAAGTTTAATATGAATAAATTAATTTGAATTGAATTTGAGATATTTATAGTAGCTACTATTGTGTTGAGTATATAAGTTAGATTTATGAATGTGTTTATTGTACATAGATTGTGTGTTTGGTACCAGTATTTCACATAGTTTTAAAAAATAATAATAAGTACTAGCAACCTCATTAGGTTCAATAGATTTGAATAGTTCCTTGACGAAAGTCGGTTGGTTAATATTTAAAATGTATATGGTGGAGAAACGGGAATCGTATGTGCACATCAGCCTTTGAGTGATGAGAGTTTTTCCCGTAGGTTGTGTTGGCGAGAATAACCTCAAACGTACGAGAATTGCGAATAAAGATATACCTCATAGGTGGTCGCCCTCGATTTGCGATTCATTCGACCTTCATTGAATATTACATACATTGCCATTATTTGTCATATCCTCGAATAAAAATATAAGCGGATAACAATCGGGCGTATAATCGATAATGCCCCAAAATGGCATAGCATGGCCCCTTTCGCCGGATAATCCCCGGGCAGACTGCTCGGCGCTGTCATAAGTGACACGAACAGAAATCCACCTCCGCCGCGGGTGCGACAGAGACGGCACGACGTCCACTATCGGCGAAGAGGGACATGTCAATTTCGAAACACCGCATGCCCGTAATCTTATCTGCTGCTATATCCGCGAGGCGGGCGATATGAGCGGATGTTCCGTGGCCTCGTTCGTTTACCTGGAACTTTCCCGCCTTTTGGATTTTAGAGTTGCCAGTAAAACAATTTAAGCATCGTATGAAACCCTACTTTGCGTCAAAAAGCATAATATAAGATTAACTACCACGTGAATGATAAAGATGCCTGGTGTTAATACGGTTTATTTTTCAGATTCACTTCGATAAATATACCTACATAGTTAATAATCAGTATAGTCAATAATCGTTTATTCATCCGAAATTGCAAATACAGTTGGATATGTCATAATAATAAACGTTTGATACTCAAATAGTCAAAAATATAAATAAAACAAATGGTCAGTCATAAATTCAAAGACATCGATAGCCTAAAACTAATGCAACAAATATATAATACTAACAATAAAGTCAGACAAAATAAAAGATAAATGCTCAATAATACGTAAAACGACAATAATAATAATACATAATCATCAAATTATTTCTAAGTTGTTTACCTCGTATGTTTTTCATAAGAAATATCCGTTTCGAAGACTTTTTTATTTATACTTTTACTTATATTTGTACGTATATATTTATCTTAGATAAATAATATTATATTATTATACGAAATCTAAAATATTATCTTATTGCTTTTTTCTGTTTTTTTTACTCCATTCTTTGTGATTCATGGGTTCAACGGACTCGAAAAATGGATTGTGTCTTGACATTAATAGTACCAAAAAACTTGCTATCTGAGTTTCTATGGCGTCTTTTTTAGGGGAGCTCAAGAATTTGCCCATAAATACCCCTTGAGTATGATACGACCAAATCTGGTTCTGAAACAATTATCCGTTGAGTATGATACGACCAGATCTGGTTCCGCGTTTTTTTCACTTCTTTGACGTTCTCATATTTATTCATATCTATCTAATTGTTTTACAAAATGATATTTCAATATTCTATATTCGAAATTTCAATGCAATCATTGTGCAGTTGTTCTTTTTATGATTGGTGTAGTAGTTTCGTAGTTATAGTACTTTAAGGTCGATGTCGCCGAAAATCCTGCAAAAGAGACAGATGCATCCATGAAAATACCCATTTACTCCAAGGGTTAAAAAAACAATAAAATAACCAAGAAATTAGAAATATGCCTCACATACAATATCGTATTGAGCAGTAGTACTAATATGTAAAAACAAATAAAAAATGTTCAATAAGAAAAATGGCTTCTTGACGATATAGGTCATTCAAGGACAGAGAATGATCTTCTGCAAATCATCTCCTAAAAATAATATACCTGCATAAATGCGATATAAGATAATAAACATGTGTGTATATGTGTGTATATATGTATATGTGTATCTATGAATATATTTATATATGTGTGTATTTAAGTATATGTATCTATATATGTGTATATGTATGTGTATCCAAGGGTTAATATAAAATACGGTCTGTTCGGGATGGACAGCTATTTTTTTCAAGGTGTTATTCTGTACATCTAGCTAAACAAGAGTTTTGTTTTCACTTTAGAAGTTCTACGCGAAAAACTGACTTTTTTTTACTCTTATAAAGGCACAAAAAGTTATAAACAACAAGTAAATATATTAAAAAGAATAAAAAACACGACTGCCGTCACAGAAAATGAACTATTGTACTTAAAATTATTTTTATTACGGTTTTTTTTAATGATATTTGTTTGGTTTATATTTATCCATATAGATATATGTATATTTCCGGAATGTACTCAATCAGACCTTTTATTTGACGCTAAACACGATATATTTATTATAATTTATTTGACATTTGGACGTTTAGACAACTACTTACATGATATTTGGTCAGTTGATGTACGCTATTACACTCGGAATGACGTAACGAATCTAACAATACCACACATTTTTAAATTGGTTAAAGCGTTTTACAGTTATGGTGGAATAAAGAAAAGGAAAACATACATACCATAGATGAACCCTGAGCACATTACACTATTTCTTTGTTAGGCAGTTGTGTGAAAAACCTTACCATTGATTTTTATAAAATCAATGGCCTTACCGTTACCCCTCAGATCAACAGCTGTCCAAGGTTCATGGCTCATATATTTACGCAATAACTTTAGTCGTTTATTATCCGCTCTATTTGCAGAGCATTATAATAATATTTCAATGTTCTATTTTAACACATTGCATATAATTTTGTATAAAAATGGGAATAGTAAAGTGTATGCACTTTATGTGCACTTTTTTAGGCCTAATAGTATTTTTAAAAATATAATATGACTTAATAGTAATCAAACAAAAAGGTCAAAATATTAAATCTTTTAATGACATCAACATTTTTGCTAAAATGTGCTAAATTCCAGTGTATCGTTTATGTTCCAGGATTCTCCTTTCATTGCCATATTCGTAGTTGCATTATTAATGAAATCAAACTCCCCGATAATATACGACGATACATCTGCGCCGCATTACGCGATATTACAGCTTGCACTGAGATAGGGAGGGAAAAATCCATTTGCAATATTAATACCGGCTTAATACAATATTTAGTGGACTGTACGTGGAATATGAGATTATCGTACGTTTGTCTGTTCAACCGCATCTCCTTGGCGCGCAGCCAACGCATCGCTTACAGTCTGTTGACTTTTCAGGCGTTCTTTACCAGTACGATAGTGCGGTAGTCAGTAACTATCTCTATCCATAGTCGGAACTAGCGACGCAATGGCGTCCTTGCGCATGGATTCGTTGCTTGATTCCGCATGATGCAATAAGATTTTATTACGATTGTTGGGATTTTTTATAATCACTCGGTCCTTTATAAAAAAAACAGTCATTATCAATGTCATTATAGATGGCCAAAGAAATTGCTATTATTATTATTGACGTCAATGCTATCAGCGCCATCTGCATTTCGCCGTTTCTAAAGAGTTGCCAAACTGTTCTATGGAGTTCATTAAATGATATAACGTTTTGTTCTTATGGCACACAGATTGGAGGGATTTGGTCGGAACTGCGAGGAATAGAATATGTAGGTACATCCCACAGCACAAACACTGAACTGTGTCATTATTTTATTTTGATAAATAGCGCATCATAATTTTTATTTTGGGCGTTTAATATGTTCGCTATCGTTTCAGACATGGCGATAAGAGTGCTTTAACCCTTAAGCACTGACATATGTTTTTTTAACATTACCCCTGATATAGGTCTCAGAGACTCCCAAATATAAAACTGGGTAAAAATATACATCGATTTTATTCAACAAAAAGTTATATTGTTATCTTAAAATAAGTACAACAAGACATTCAAACACAAAATTACGAGGCAAAACAAAATGAAGTATATAAGGGAATGTTTTGTGAGACAGTCAATAAAAGGCACTGTTTCAATTCTTAAACCTAATAAAAACCAAAAACAATCGAAATGTCTACAATCGAATATAATAAAATCTTCTTTAAGTAATCTTCGTAGCTTAGCTTCACTTTTTTTTTGATATCGTGGGGAAAAATGAGACTAGTTAAATATAACTTGATTGTTGGCTTATGCAATTGGCTTGGAGTGCATGAGTATTGTGTTTTCCACTTTCTTTTATAGTAACACATGCTACAGTACTTTCTTTTTAGTAATTTCTCGGATTCCGGGTTCACGTTTTGAGCTTCTTGAAGTTTGATCTAAATCTGTGAAATTGTGCTCTCGAGTTCTGGGACGTGAGGATTGCGAAATCTGCTTTCAAAGTGGCAGTGAATCAATCCTTTTGCAATATTCTTTATGAATTCTGATGGTTTGAATGTCAGTCCCAAAAGCATGCTCTTTCAGGTCTTTCAACCGATCTTTAAGGTCTGATAATATTAGTAGCTGCCGTAGGTACTTACTCCATTTGAATTCGTTTTTGCTGCAGTAGTAGTCCGATCTCGATTGATTGAAGTAGGTATGAACACCCATTTACTTTAAAAAGGGGGTCTAAAATAAACAAACTGATTTGGTTTCTTACTAGTTAATAGAAATTTTACGGGCAATAAAGTTGAACCATCTTATTCCTAAGTGATGTACTATTAATCGAAAACGGCATTGACATCTGAAATATATTACTCTGTGGGTGTGCATTCAGTTTGGAGTTAAGGTGTGAGGGTATCCTCCAATGTCGCACTGAATTTTGACCAGAGAGGAAGTTAGGGGGGGGGGGGCAGCTAGATTTTTTTAAGAATTAAAGATTTAAATTCCAGATTTATTGACTTTTTTAATGATTTGTTTCTAAATTAATTAAAATTTTGTAACACAGATATCAATAAACATATCGAAAGTTTAAAATCATGTGACCGTTCGACTTATCAGAATTGACAGTAAATTATAATTGTGGTTGGAGGACAGGGTGGGTATTTTTTTAAACGTTCATTTACATTTCTTTAAACGTAGCGGTGCATTTTTAATATCGTTGATAGAATTTTCCAATGTTTTTTTCATTTTGACACAGAATCAATAAAAACTAAAATAAATAAATACACCATTCGTAACGAAACGGAGAAACGAAGAAACAGTAAATAAACATGTACCGTTTCGCTTTTGAAATTGGTATTGATATTAATAGTTGATTGTTAAAGGATGCGTAATGATAAAACCATGGTTAAACTGCACAATCAAAACTACTACATACCGGCATAATATTACTCTTTATCTCGTAGTCACCTACCAAGAGATGCCGCTCAGCGGAATGGATCCACGTTCCAAGGAAACATCTAACTAGACTCTAGACAAAATATGATTTATTTGCTTGCCTCCGCCCCTAGATGGCGTTGAACTCTCCCCGTTTAACCAAGAATGCCAGCTCATTTTTGTAATCACCGAACACGCACTGGATTTTCCAATCGCGAATAGTATTACTGGAAAACATAATGTCTTAAGGCACAAAGACAGACAAAAGATGGTGATACTAGCATTCTCACAAAATACCTTATGCTTGTAAAATACAGGGCGAGTATTTAATGAGTGACATCCTTCTTGTAGGTGAATCAATACGACGAAGTAAGCAACTTTAAAATTTTGAAAACGGGATAAGCAAAAATTTTTAAAAACCTTTTTTTTGTTTTTTTAGCAAATTTGTAAATTTTATCTATTGAAGACAAGTTTCAAAAGCGTTAAGCGCGCTGCGCTTTCTAGCGGTAGGTAAAATATCGCTAATAAACTAATATAGTTTATTAGCGATATTTTACCTACCTTGTTTATAGTTTTTTATCGAATAAAAAAAAACCTTTTTTTTATTAAAAGTTGTTTAGTTCGTCGTACTGATTTACTAATTTAAAGGATGTCGCTAATCAAAAACTTACTCTCTCTATATGGGCATGTAACCAGACTCAACGTAGTATACGATGTTAAAAATATTTATATCTCAATATGTTCGATGTGATATAATGTGACAAATTCACGAAGGCAATTCGGTAAAAATGCGCAAAAAACCTTTTCTCTGAGTAATAATCGCAACCTTAAAAATCAACGATTGTCGGCTAGGGATGCTCGAGACGTGGCAAAAAATCGTCAAGAATGGAAGCGAATCGTGAATGGAGTACGAGATCCAGCGGCACCGACAGCAGCGTATTGGCTGCGAGGGCGACCCCCTCCCCAATCGCCGGCTACGGAATAAATAATAATAAATAATAATAATAATAATCGCAATAGTGATGTAAAATGAAAGTCTAAGAGTTGAAGAATACCTGATTACCTAAGTAATAACTAAGTTTACCTGTATTTTACTAAAATTCGGCCAGAAATCTCTATTTAAATATCGGTTTATTGAAAATCATTTGCTGAAAACTGTTGTTTGTTTATTTGTTTCTACTGTTTATTGTGAAATTTCGTAATTGGCGGGTTTATTATCATATGTGTAAGTCTTGTTATTGCATTCGATGGGCAAAACTGAAATGCAATTTCATTATTTTTATTTCAACGGAAAATAGTGACCAAGACGGGAATCTAACCCGGAATCAATGTAAGATCAGGCAACCTAACCACTATGGCACAGGGTCGTGTGCCACGAAATGTGGTGTGTTTTACAAAAAAACTAAGGAGTTTTGACTGATTTTCAACCCATTTACAGGATTCATCGACTTAATGAGTAATCAATTGACACTATCAATTAGCAGAGCTTCTTCTGGCGAGAAATATCGCTGATCGCGTAATTGGTTGTTAATTTTTGGGAACAAGGAGAAGTCACAAGGTGCTCAGTCGGATCACTCATCAGTTCTATGTTTTTCGTCTTCATGTTGGTCGTCTGTCATTGTTGGCTGTGTTCGGCTCATTTTAAAGGCCCAAGGGGCAATGGCTGCTTTGTTTCGCGATCGCAGCTTTAAATCCATGTTTCGCCACCTTTTACTATGTTCTACACCGAAATTAAAGCCCTACGTTGAATCGTTTTTCGTTTTCGCTCCATGTTTTTCGCCTTCAAAAATGTATGCATTTTCTCAATATGTATTTATTGTCTGATTGGTGAGAGCTGGAATTGTGATGGTGATGCTAATTGAATTGTGATGGTGATGTGAGATGAATTGTGATGATACAGCGTTTACGGTTGCTTTTTACGGATTTTTTCAATAATTTCCGGCAAGCAAATGGCCGTGTATCTACTAATCAGCATTCAGGGTACGATGATTCTCAACGTAGCAGTAGCCACGTACCTATTCAGTTTTCCTAAAAACGAAGCGACCACCCGCTTCGTAGCACTTTGCGTGCTCGCCACTTTGGTTGGGTTCGGCTCACCTTGAAAGATCCAAGTATTCGATTGCTGCTTTGTTTCGGGGTCGTAACTGTAAACCCATGTTTCGTCACTTGACACAATGTTCGACACCAAATTGGAGGCCCTTTCGTTGAAACTGGTAAGCATGGCATGGCACCAACTGACTCATTCCGTTTGTTGAGCCTCGCTCAAATTGTGTGGGATCCGTCCACACTCTCTCACAACCAAATGTTTGTACCTGACACGCCTATGCCTAAGGGGCTCTCTAGACGATCACGCATGCTTGACAATCAATCAATCACGTCTAATCTACGTGACTCTCTGGTATAAACTACAAAATTAGGCATTTTTGGTAAATATTACAAAAAAATATTTGCGTATTTCCTACGGTTTACGATCCCTATCCCAGCCCGCGACGTGATGCTTGACAAGCATGCTTGTTCATCTAAAGAGCCCTTAACAATGCCCGAATCTCATGGTAGGTTACATGCCTGTCTGTTTCGATCATACGGTGCACTTCCTAGATTGTTTTATTGTTGACAGCGGTGAACGGGCGACTTTCACGAAATTCGCCACTAACATTGATTGAAACGGACGCGATTGAATTTTACAAACCACCTGTAAATTCAAGTCTTGCTTGATGCTTCATAGCCAAAAGTAACTTGAAGCTGAGCGAGGCTCTGCTAAGCTTTCAAATTACTCTTAAAATTGTAGAAAATTATAGAGCGAATATTTTCATAAGTGAAATTCATCGTAATGCTGTTCCGCAATTTTTAAAATAACACCACAGGGAAAAAACAAATTACAGTCATGTCAAACAACTTTCTATTTTAAAAGTAAGTAGCCAGTCCTTGAAACTTCCAGTGTGACCTATGTAGTTATTTCGGCTGTCTGCATTAAGCTCAGCTCGATTTATCTAGGTATTTCTTATAAAATGTGGAATGTTATTAAATACAACTTGTCATTAACCTTTATATCTATATTTAATTATTCATCTAACATTTGTAATTAAAACATTTGTAATTGTAACTCTTATTTTGATTATGCGACGTGATGCTTGAGATAGCACTCCTCCTTAATGGATTTCGTCTTTTGGTTATATAGTTAAATTTAAATTTCTCTACTATTAAGATGACCAAAATCGCAAGAAATTCAATATATGATATTCCAACATTAAATCTGGGTGTTAAATATACTTTTTTTTAAATTTCCTGTAGAGTTTATTTATTATTTCGCGTGGTGATGGAAAATTGCGATAATGATGATAGAAAACCATATATCTTTATTTTAATATGTCCGCTATCGGTTCACAGATGGCGCTAGGAGTGCTTTAAATACGCGATGCTATTCTGTGTACTCGATCTGATATGGTTAAAACTTTTGCGCGCGAACTTACTTCCTTGTCTTGGGGAGCATGAAGGTCAAGGATCGTTCAGTGAGGCCTTCGATGCTGACACCAATGAGAATATAACCCGTGCCCGACTGTCATCTGGTGGTCGAGTGCAATTTTTGAAAACCGCCTTTACTTTAACAAGGGGGTCTAAAACTAACCACATTTAATAAAACAATCATAAATTGTTCGTGTATAATCGTGATTTTAGTTTCTTTCGTTATAGAAGTTTTACGGTCAAGAAAGTATAGAATAATAGAATAGAATAACTTTATTGTGCTATAAAAACATAACCTAATGAATATTACGCTGGTTTTATAAAAAAGACAATTTATGCACAAATGGCGGACTTATCGCTATAGCGATATCTTACAGTCAACCATTTGATAAAATAATTCCTAATTTTCACCGTACAATACACAAAGAATTAGTAAAGTTAAATTTAAAATAAACTTATACAGATACATGTCAGTAACTTATGCTAAGGTTGCCCAGGGAAGGATAAAGGAGAGGACAAGGTGAGGTATTTGGTTAGTGGCTGTGTAAAAATAGATGTTTCTTCAACAATTTTTTGAAAGTATGCAGCGAAGGTGCATGCCTGATAGAGTGAGGGAGCTGATTCCAGAAAGTCAAACTATTTTATTTCCAAGATTTTTGTATTTCAAGCAGTATGGATAATATCTGTATTTATTTTAGGCATGGTTCTCTCTTTGAGTAAAGAAATTCTGATGACGTCATATTTAACAAACATAGCTTATTAAAAAGTTTATCTCTGTATCCGACAATTATCATCACGCTCGTACGCACCGTCGATTTTTGGAGCCGTTCTCGCGCACCAATGACCACACAGCTTGAAAATAACCATGGACAAGAATGTGACGTCGAATTATGTTTAATATAATCATAAAGATTTTTCTTCCTATAAAGAATCTTATAATCATAAGAAATTTTAAATAAACATTTTTTTAAATAATACATTTATTGCTTTTTAAAGGAACTTGTTCAAAAAGCTCTGAATTATGGAAATAAGAATGTTTCCTAAATCTAATGATTAAGGTTTCCTTTAAAATATATCTGGATAAAATTCAATAAATCGATATTAGAACGAAATAAGGGATAACTACTCCACGTACTGCAACTAATGGGCGACAGATGGCACTAATAATTGAATGTTATTAATGTTATCATATATTATTGAGTTTTTATAATCAACCAGTCCTCTATAAAAAAAAAGTTTAATATCAATGTTATTATAGATGGCCAAATAAATTGTTATTAGTTTCGCCGGACAATGCTATCAGCGCCACTTGCATGTCGCCACTATGGCGTTGAACAGGGAGCTGCAGGAGCAGAGTTGCTGAGTTGGCCACGAAGACCTATTTGTTCAGGTTCGGTCACACTCACGGGTCATCACCCATCCGGCGGCCTCCACGCATGAAACGCGAGTCCGTGTAGGACTCTGGTCTTAGGGCTAGTTTCCCCCAGGAGTTAATCTTCTGGCGCTCCTGGACGGTGCGGCGCAGTGCAAGTCTGGAAACAGTACTGTTTTCGATAGAGCGGGGGTGGTTGTTGACCTTACGGCGACTGCTCTTGAAACGACGCCGTGGTTTGCGATCGATTCGGTTGACATCGTTTCACCGCTATGTAAGGGAGAGGACCGCGTAAGCGACCTCGAACTCCTAACCAGTCGGGAGACCGGAGTAATCTGGTCTCAACTGGAAGTAAGGGCGCGAGTGTCAGCCCGCTGGGTAACATACCTGGCTATCTTGCGGATAAGGCGTTGGCCTCTTACGGGCATGTGGCGGAGCTTGACAGTGGACTATTTTGTCCTAAGTCTTCTGCGCTCACTTTACGGGAGATAGAAGGATAAATTTCGTTAAAACTTCCTGAGGTGGCGGGTTCGCCCGTTGTAGTTGACAGCTCTAGTTATAGCGTTGAACAATCTAATACCATATATAATCAATGCTTGTATAAAAGCCTTAAACGCCGTGCGCCGTCGTGCACGATGACAATTTGCAATTTCCTGCTAAAACGCATTGCGCGCGTGCTTCCTCATTTGTGCTGCCGACCATGGCGAATGCAGCAATTCTCCTGCAGTAATTATTATTGGGCATTTTTCATTGGCTCAGCCTGCGAATAGTGACGCATCACTACGGCGTATGTCGTACCACCGCGTAGCTTAGCCTTATTTATTATGCAACATCGTATTGACTAAATGTAATAATAATACGAGAGTAGAAAGATTTTAAGTATCCAGATCTACTTCTTATTTATGCCTGGGGGGTTATTCTTGAAATATTTAGCATGCCAAATTTGTCTATGGTCCATTTGATTTACACATGGGTCATAGACAAATTTAGCATGCTAAATTTTGCAAGAATAGTTCTACTGTATACAGATAGATAAAAGATAGATCTTTATTGTATAATTGTATATTTGACGTTAGTTAATGGGCCCTTGCTGAGTTGGCCACGAAGACCCATTCTGTTCAGGGTTGGTCACACTCCTGAAGTGCGAGCCTGGGTAGGACTCTGGCCCTATGGTCAGTTTTCCCTGGGAATCAACCTTCTGGCGCTCCTGGGCGGTCTGCGCACCGTGCGGCATAAGCCAATTGATTGCGCACTCTGATTAACAGTCGGGGGAGTCTGGAAGCAGTACAGTTTCCTATAGAGCTTACGGCGACTGCTCTTGAAACAACCATCGGCTACCCGATCCTGGGTTAACAGCCGGGCAAAGGATGCCGTGGTCCGCGATAGATTCGGTGTACACCGTTTCACCGCTTCGTACGGGAGAGGACCGCGCAAGCGACCTCGAACTCGTAACCAATCGAGAGACTGGAGCAATCTGGTCGCAATTGGAAGTAAGGGCGTGAGTGTAAGCCCGCTGGGTAACACTCCTGGCTATCTCGCGGTTAATTCGTTGGCCTCTTACGGGTTTGTGGCGGAGTTAGACGGTGGACTGTTTTTGTTCTAAGTTTTCTGCGCTCACTCCAGGGAGATAGAACGACTAATCGTTAAAACTTCCTGAGGTGACGGGCTCGCCCGCTGTAGTCGATATATATTTGAAGTACGGTTTGCCCACACGGGGGTACAATTTCAAGTACACGGTTATTGCAACTGAACTGTGGTAATAACTTTGTAATAGCTAAGTAAGTATTAACCTAGTAATAATAATAATAAATTAGTAACTATAATAAGTAATAAGCTCTGTACTTATAACTTATTATGTTTTTCCTTGTTAGGATGACAATTGGACCGGATAAGATGTTGTTTCGTTCTCCCTTACTCCCTTTGTCGCTTTGCTGCTTCAGTCATATTCTTTGATACGAATCTTCGCTTTCCAGATTATTGATGCGGTTCTCCAGATTATCAAAACTTTTGCTTTCGATGATAATTAGACCGATACGCAAACGGCGATCGAGTATATTCGGGACGCGTCCTGTGTCTACCGCGAGTGAATCCAGACTGCATAATTGCACTTTATATACTATATTTAATAATTGTAATTAATATTTATTAATGAGATTTTTTTAAAATATGCTGTCACTATGAATATAATTTTATGAAATTGTTTTTCATAGTACCCTCAATTAAATTAAAGTATTTTTATATTCGTACGAGCCAATTTTGAAACACTAATTCCAATTCTAACTTCAACGGCATCAAACCGCTGATCATATATCTTTGATTCATGAGATTGTAATCATTGGGGTCTCAGGTTAAAACTGTACTGAGGATGAACCATCAACTCGTTATTTTCCTGCTCCAAAAACTTATTAGTTTGCTGAGCGGCGTAAGAACTCGCATTATCGCGGTGGAGGTTATGCGATGTTTCGGGTTACCCCTACGAAGTTCGATTACCATTCCTGGCAATCGCACAACTGTCTATCAATTTACCTTAACCGTTCTCCGTTCTTGTGAGGGAATTGTTGATATATCGTTAATTTTGAGAATAAAAACGACGATTGATTTCGATATCCGTGAAGACTGACAACTTTCGTAGGTCTTAAGCTTGTTTTCAAAGACCCACTAAGCTCATTCACGCTTTCTCAACGGCTCATATTATGAGCATATTCACGATTCATCATCTGATTCGATTCCAACAGATACGACATTCCTCAGTCGCCGCAGCGTTGCAGAGTAAATCGCCACCAATTATCAAGAGCCTCCTTTTGTTGTTAAATTGTAACTTTTAATTAAATTATGTAGTATTCAACGAGAAAATATTTTTTTGGCGCACAACTTCTCGCTAAGTCATTTCAATGTCCTAATATGTTCGAACCTAATCATACATATGCCACCCCCTGTATTCGTGTATTAACTAGTTTAGACCAGAGCGACTTTCTGTTGTCATAGCTATTTTTGGTCGACCTGTGAATGTGAATGGTAACCTAAGGAAGGCACGTCCACGAAATTCTGGGTATCGGCAATATATTGTTGTTTGACTAGGTGCTAAATAGAAGCAAGCTCCGCGAGACGATATTTTGAGATAACTCTTTTCGAAAGTGATGATAACTTATACAATACAATAATCAATACTGGGTATAGAAACAAACTACATTGGCTTCGAATACGTGAACTTAAAAACCTGCATTTTCTCGTTCCAATCCATCTTCTACCTAGCCGAAAAAGTCATGGTCTTCGATTCCGATCCAGTCAGGATAGCAAAATTTCGATTCCTGCTTATAATTCTTTATTTTTTACATATTCTTTCACCGTTTGTGCAGCTAGACTAAGGAACCAGCTCCCGTCCAATATCGGAAACGCACCCACGGTTTTGAATTTCTAAGTGTGTCTAAAAGACACACTTAGATTTTTTTTTTTTTTTTTTTTTTTCGAAATTTAAATTCTAAGTGTCAACATATTTTAAAATTTTCTCACCTCTAATTAATAATTAAATAATAAATTTATAAGAATACAGTGCAATTCCACAGTCTGGATTCACTCGCGGTTAACACGGGACGCGTCCCGAAGGATCTTATCGGTCTGAGTTTACATTAAATATTCAACCAGCGTGTCTATGGACAAAGTCGACCATCGAAAACAAGCGAGCTGTCGTTACTGGCTGGGGGCAGATCGACTTTGCTGAAGATACATCGGAAGACTTACTGAAGGTGGTGGTGGATTTGATTGACCAGCCGACCTGTCGAAGACTATATGCAAAGACTCTCAGAAAGAGGTTACCACAAGGTATAACGGACGATCAATTGTGCGCTGAAAGCTTAGAAGGAGGACGAGACTCTTGTGGAGGCGATAGTGGTGGACCTCTGCAAGTGACGATAGCTGACAACCAATGCCTCTTCAACATAATCGCCGTTACCAGTATTGGAAAGAGCCCTTGCGGAAGTGCCAAGGGACCTGGCATATACACTGCCGTGAAGAGTCATGTGAAATAAATGGCGTTTTAGGAGTATGTCTACTGCCGGAAAATTGTCCAAAAACTGACGGGGATTTGCCAAAAGGGAAACTATCACAATTTTGTATAATGTCGGAACAAGAGGCTGTATACTGTATTCAACACAACCCCATGAGCAACAACACGAGATCATCAAAAGACCAGGATAAATCCAATAATGCATCTCCTACATCACCGCCTACTACAACAACTACCAATAAGTCACCGGTCATCTCTACAATAGCTCCAGAAAAACCTTAAACATCGCCACAAGCCTTATTACCAAATTCATAAATGACAGTGTGGAAAAACGAACTAAATCCGAAAAAAATAGCTGCAATATTGAGTACAAATTTAACAATGACAGCCATTGCTGTGTTGGCGATTAATTAATTTATTTTATTTTATCTGCATCCAAACTTTTCTCTGGTCGTAACGGTCTCCGTTCCATCGGGTTCAGAAGAGGGAGGAAGAGAGAGTGCACCCGTGGTCGCGCGCCCACCTGTGCACTATAATATAGCCTGCGCACTTGACTGCTTGCGAACAATGGACTCTGAGAAGACTAAAGAAGTCACTAGAATCTACAATGCAGTCGCTATGGCCGAACACGGCTAGAAGGATAGATAGTCTAAAAGAATTTCATGTTACTAAATTCCTCTCCTGTCCTCCGCTCCTTGCGGATATTCTCTGAATCCTAATAGTTTTTTTTTAAAAAAGGACGTTTTTGTTATTTGATTAATTTCTGTTAAGTATTAAGTTGTTAACAGATTAAGTTGTTTAATATTAAATTGTTTAATTTCTATTAATTATTAAGTTTTTTAATAATTAACAAATTAAGTTGTTTTTTAGTTTTAAATTGATTAATTTATGTTAATTATTAATTGTTTATTTTACCCTAATGACACCTAAATTCTTTCATTACCGCGAAGGTTGGCTGTAAGAGATTATATTTTAAAGGTGAGCCCGCACCTACGCGTCGCGTCGCTGCGCTGCACGTAACTGCGCGTCGCGACAAAATATTCTTTCTATAGATTTGTATGGACTAAACCGAACCTGAGCGGAGCGGCGCTGCGCGTCGCCGCGCGTCGCGTCCGAGTTGGTCACCCGAGAATACCTTGACGCGACGCGCAGCGCAGCGCTGCGACGCTCCGCTCAGGTGCGGTTTAGCGAACTGCAAGTGGTAACTCATTATACTCCGCGGAGCCGCGCCGAGTGTACGTCGCTACGTGTCGCCGTTCCGATGTTTTGGTGTATGACGATTTCGGGTTTGGTGTATGACGATTATTCGATTATTTTTATGAGTCAGTTAACGAATACCTATTCAAATGTATGTATCCATTTTCGATTGACATATTTTACAATTTTAAATAGTCAAGACCTAACTAGGCGGCCGCCTGTTCTAAGGTAGACAATTTATTTTCATCGTTATTGTTTTAGAATTTCTTTTAACATCATACATACTAATACAAAATATTATTTAATGAATTGTCAAGAAAGAATTCCGTTAATGTCATTCATTGCCATTTATAAATGTTTTCTTCTAAAATGCCATCACATATGTATTAACTATAGGTACGAAGTTAGAGCCATGAACGAAAAAAATGATAATGCTTGTTAGCAAATACGACGAAATTTTTGATATATCTCACCGATATTACATGGACCAAAAACGAAAGGAGAATATATGGGAAGAAATCAGCGAGGATATGGGAGTGTAAGGTTTTTTTTAGTTTCTTAAATTTCAACTTAGTTTATTAAGAATTCAGAATCATGTATCTGATACTGTTATTATTTCTAGCATTGTTCTTAAAAAAAGTATTTTTGTGAATATCTACAACCCCTAGATATATATCTGGACGTATTTAATGCCAAATATCTATCAACATTTTGTAGGTATAATTTCGAATATTATGGTGAGAATACTTGCTTAGAGTAGATACCTACATACTTATCAGATACATTGTTAAGCTTTTTATTAACATTAAGGTTTTTTGTTGAGCAAACAGAAAAACTTCGTAGTCCGAGTCCATTTAGGTTCGTGGTTAGAAGGCACGAGCAAATAACGCACGACATTCAGCCGCGAGCGTCTGGCGCCGACTGCCTCTTACGTGCAGTTGCTTGCAGTTGCCTGCCGCGCTGGTGGGGTTTGACGGTTGACGCGCGGCGACGCGCAGCGCAGCGACGCGACGCGTAGGTGCGGGCTCACCTTAAGCATTAAGTTCGCTTGTGGTATGTTTTATTTTAAAATATGCAATAAAGAATTTCTATCTATCTATCTATATCAATTGTATACCATATTTAGGATCACATCAATTAACGTCCGTTTTTCACGTACCAGCATGATTTGATGTAGTAGGTTATTCTAAAGTAGTGTATTCCAGATAATTTCGGTGTAACCTACGGTAGGAGATGACACTATGAAAATTTAAACCCGATCGTGCGACGATGCGGTTATGACGATCGTAACGCATGATCATCATAATTGACATCCTGAGAACCGGGAACAAAGGCTAGGCGTGCCTGCCGGCACGGGACGACAGCAACACGACGTCAAGCTTCATCGGCCACGAAAGAACATTAATGCCGACATGATAAGCAACGGCGAAGAACTGTCGACGCCGCAGACGGGTCTAGAGGTGGGGCCGATCGCCAAAAGAGAACAAAAATCGGGTCAGTAAAGGGACTGCCACACGTTACTACAGATCACAATCTTTATTTACAGATTAAAAAAAAATATTACGCTATTCGAATTTGCACAAGCGCTGATCACTCAAGTATGGCGGTATGGTCGAATCGATTCTCGATCATTTGAAAAAGGCTGAAAATCTTTCGATCATCTTATAGTCAAAGAGTTGAAGGACGCAAAAGCTACCAAACAAGTTTACCAAACTTTCGTTTGGTAAAGTTTTTAGGTTTTTTAATTACTAAAATTCAATAAACATCACATCGTAAATTTCTTATTTTTTTCTGAAAAAATGCTGCATTTTACTGAAAAACTAATTAGTTTTGACAGATATCCGACCTTTTCGGAATTGAGAGGATTCATTAACTTATTACCTTGCTAAGATAATTTGTTCAGCCATTTTTGAATTTCTGCATATTTCAAATCAAATCAAAGCAATTTATTTTATCGTTTACCCATCTGGTCGTTATAAATACAAAAACTTTAACAATCAAAACATGCAGAAATGAAATATTCAATTATTAAACATAAACAATTACAAGTTAAATCTCGTGATCGGTGGTTAAATTCAAAAAAATAAAGTATACTTATGTAATCTAACAACAACAAAAAAAATAAAAAACTATGAATAGCCTATCTTAGAGTAAAAACACGAGAAATTATTTCTAAAATACCTACAAATGACTGATTAACTACTTTTAACTAACTACAATATAATAAAACAAAAAAATCGTCAAATAATGTAATAAAATCAAAACCATAACAATAAATAAGGAAGAAAAGAATGAAAGAAAAGGTAATATAGCCAGGGAAATCGAGCACAGATTAGAAATTATAAATGTCGAATTCAACTATAAAAGAAATATAATCACATCAAGGAATCAACATTAAAATGATAATAATATATAAACCCACAAAAGATATAAAATATTATTTAATAAAACTTTTAGTCACACTGAATCTTTAGACCTTTATCTATGTCATCGTTTGATATTTGTGATTATACCTTTTATTTTGATTTTGAGATATTATATTTAGGTTAGTATCCCTCCTTAACCCTTAGAAAACCAGCCATGGCAATGAAACTCACAATGACATATTTCGAACCCCCAAAAAATTATTTGTAGGGGGTGTTAGTGCATGCATACTAATACATAACGGTGGCATATTCAATGAAGGTGACTTCAACCGCATATAATAGCTTAATTAAATAAACACTTATATCGGCCGCCAACGAATTGTCACAACAGAAAAAACACTGATCGGTGGTATAGGCATTCCAGCGGTTAAAACTTACATGGAACAATCTATACTAATATTATAAAGAGGTAAAGTTTGTGACGTTGTAGGAAGTAATCTCTGGATCTACTAAACCGATTTTAAAAATTCTTTTACCAATTGAAAGCCACGTTATTTGTGAGTGTCATTGGCTATATATTAATCCGAAAAATGAAAAGACTTTTTCGTGGTAGTCGGATTTCCAAAGTAAGTCGGAAAAAACGGTCGAACGAAAACGTTTCTAACGAACGCTGCCTTAACGATGAGAGATATATGATTAAGTTCTAGAGAAAAGTTATAGAGCTTGATAATGCCTACAAAAAGTCAGCGACAGCATATGTCTAACTTTTATATTTAAGTAACAAAAAGTAGTTTTTCAAATTAAAAAAAATAATTTAAATCGTTAGGACATGTTTATTGGTCATATTATTAACAATTATGAATTATTGTCAAAATAAGTAAATTTATCGTCTCATGTGTTTAACCAAAAAACTTTTTCCTTTTACTGCATATAATTTCCCTTTTACTGCATAAATTGTTAAAGAAATAAGACACTCACAAGGAAACACTCACAAATAACGGTATTATAGTCAAATTGGCATGCAAATACATACATACACATGCAGTAAAAATATAACTCTTCTTTTGGCAGTTAGGAAATAAATCATAGCACTCAGTACTAACCGAACCACACTCATAATTTCATCACAGCTAAAAAGTTTTACCGCCCAACGAAGTGGGCACGGGTCAGCTAGTTTACTATAAAATCGTAACCGCGACCGTGTGGCAAGACTTCGTCCTGTTTATAAGGAGAGATAGAGAAAGAGGGTGCTATTCTGTGCGCGCATTAGTTAATTAATTTGAATATAAGCGCGGTCGTGACGAATTGCTCGAAAGCACGAAAATTATAAGGAACGCAGTTCGTTTACAACCACTTTGATATAAACGTAGATAGGTACAGTATACAGTGGGGTTGGTCGGAGTGTTCACGCGAAATTTCTTAGTAATTATTATTATTGCTCCCGCTTCCACAGTTTATTCCGTAATAAAAGAGTGCGACAGCCTGGCGTTTTATTGGGGAATCGAGCAAGAACGACGAACTTTCAAAATTATCAAATTGACATGTGACATCGCATCAGGATCTTTAGACGGGTGTTACACGTTCAATCTGGCATCAGTTCAGTCCGTGACGTTTGTCAGACTGTCAGACGGGAAACTAGTCGTTTATCGCGTTGACTGATGGACTGAACTGATGGATTTTTAAACATTTCTATCAGTATTTTCAGTCAGTTCATGATGAAGGTCACTGACTGAACTGATGCCAGATTGAACATATAACACCTGTCTTATATAACTGTGTTGTAAATATCCAAAAATGTTTCTTACGTCTCATATATTTCAATGCCTTCGGATATTATCCTTACATACCTTACAAGCTTCTTATTAGGCATGGTGGGTTAACATTGCCTTAAATTGTGCAGAGAAATGCTCACGTTTTTAAGCTGATCCAGGGCCGACTTTTAATCCTAGCGTGTTAGCGGAGGTTTGTCGCTTTGTTCCGGATAATTACAATCGAGCTCGGTCACATACTCTGTTTGCGGGGCCGTCCTCATGTACCATCCTATGCTCGACAGCGTCAGACCTGGATATTTTTACAACGAGCCCACATCTCTTCAAGATTGGGCATTACGCTACTATTACGATCAGAATGAGATCGATTGTCTTTATTATTTATGTTTTGTGTTTTATTTTTTTTATTATTTATGACTGTGATTGCATACTTTGGGTGCTAATGGGCCCTTGCTGGGTTGGCCACGAAGACCCATTCTGTTCATGGTTGGTCACACTCACGGGTCAACACCCATCCGGCGGCCTCCACGCATATAGTGCGAGCCCGGGCAGGACTCTCGCCTTAGGGCTAGTTTCCCCTAGGAGTCAACCTTCTGGCGCTCCTGGACGGTCTGCGCACCGTGCATCGTAAGCCAATCGATTGTGCACTCTGACTAACGGTCGGGGGAGTCTGGAAGCAGTATATATACTGTTTCCTATAGAGCAGGGGTGGTTGCGGACCTTACGGCGACTGCTCTTGAAACGACCATCGGCTACCCGATCCTGGATGAACAGCCGGACAAAGGATGCCATAGTCCGCGATAGATTCGGTTACACCGTTTCACCGCTTCGTAAGGGAGAGGACCGCGCAAGCGACCTCGAACTCGTAACCAATCGAGATACCGGAGTAATCTGGTCACAATTGAAAGTAAGGGTGTGAGTGTATGCCCACTGGGTAACATACCTGGTTATCTCGCGGATAAGGCTTTGGCCTCTTACGGGCATGTGGCGGAGCTTGACGGTGGACTGTTTTGTCCAAGTCTTCTTCGCTCACTTCACGGGAGATATAACGAACAATCGTTAAAACTTCCTAAGGTGACAGGTTCGCCCGTAGTAGTTGGCAACTCTATTTGTGCTTTCATACTGCTTATTTAATACTTGCTATGCATATATATACTTACAATAATTGTAATGATTCTTCCCATGCATGTAATGTTTTATTTACTTTAGAGGGCATTCCCTGGGTGTGTAAATTACAGTCTGAATGTTACTTAATTTCTCTTAATATTCTAATATCTTATTTAAACATGAGATCCAGTAAATATTGTGACGTGTAAAAGAAACAATTTCTCGGAATAAAATGATAATATTTACACCAGTGCGATAACGACGACTTTGCGAGGAGCTCTAATCGTTCAAGGTGGGACCAAAAATAACAGGTTTCCAGGAGGTATGGGCTCCCGATGGATATTCTTCAGGATTTGTAGAGGACAACCATATCCGCAACCGTGCGCCTGTCTATGAGCGAATAGAGATAAAAGTCTCTCAGTCTGTTATCATATGACTGAAGTCCTAGTACTATTATATTAGTATTATTTCTCTAATACCAGAAGGAAATGTTTAATAAATTCGAACTACATACATTTACATTTATTTTTAATAATTATTACATGTAAGTAATTTATTGCGTTTTTACACGACTGCCCAACAAAAAGGAGTGTAATGTGTTCAGTGTTTATCTATGTATGTTTTCCGTTTCTTTATTCCACGCAAACGTCTAAACGCTTGAACCGATTTAAAAGGGTGTGGTATTGTTAGAATCGTTATGTCATCCCGAGTGTCATAGGATACCTTAACTGTCGAAATATCTTATATCTAAATGTCCAAATATCAATAAATGTACATAAATATATCGTGTTTAGTGTCAAATGAAAGATCAGATTGAGTCACATTCCGGAAATATACATGCATCTATATGGATAAATACATAAACTAAAAATATTTCATTAAAAAACCCGTAATAAAAATAATTACAAATACAATAGTTCACTTTCTGTAACGACAGTCGTGTTTTTTATTATTTTTAATATATTTACTTATTTTAAAATGATCCTACCTTTCTATGCTTTCAGTACCTACTTTAAGTACTCACGGAGGTCGCTCATTAATATTAGAAATCTATTGTATTTCATTTCCAGAAAAAGGAACAGAAAACAGGCTTTAATTTTCCTGCGAATTACGATTCGTTAAGCTTTATTGAATCTCCTGTCTGTGTATAAGAGCAGTGCTTATTCCGCCCGAATAAACTTGGTTGTGAGATTAATCGAGTTGATGTGTCTTTAAACTTTCTCGCTTGCGTTTGCATTTCTTGCAGTAAAAAGGCGAAGAAAAGTTTCTTTTAATGAAGAAGGCATTTTTTTACTTCTTGCGTTCTTAATAGGGGCTCATTTTACGATAAGCTCCAGTAAAACGTATTGGCGAAAGTTAAGATGCCTCAAGAATCTCTTTTGCACTTCCTCAATTGTCATTTTGTAAAAAAAAACATGCATTTTCTGGCATTAGCGCTGCGTTTGTGCAATCGAGATATTCTGGTACGCCACGGGACGGAGATAAATGGAAAACATTGACAGCGGTTTGTGCCTCAAGCTTGTCATCAATGATATTAATGTCGATTTGAAGCCGTATTGCTTTTTATCTGTTATTGTATGTAGTTGTTAGTTCAGCAATATCGATTTGGTTGAGTTGGGCTGGGGAGCTTTGGTCGGCTTCTTCTTGAAAAGCAATACAGCATAAATAAATGAGAGCTGTCACCGAAAGACGGTCCGAACAGCCACGTGGTAGAGAATGAAAGTGGGGAGGGGGTTGGGGAAAGAAAAAAGGGAAGAGTGGGTGGGGTGTCTGGCGTCGCGACCGGGACGCGTCCGGTAACGAGTCCCCCGAGAGTGAGGCGACTGGATCTGCTCTCGCGATGGATTTGCATTTCGTGACGAGACGGATTTATGGACGTTTGCGCCTATCCCTTGATGTGGCCGAGTTTACCAAATGTATATCTGCTGCATCGCTCAGCAGATGAGTGAGCCTATCGAAGATACACGGTAAGATTACCAAACACAGAAGAATTTTAAAGTAGGCAAGGACTGACGCGATCTACTAGATACGGGGGTGTAAGAATTAGTTGGGAGTAGCGTGTTTTTCTAGATTTTAAGTTTATAAAGAATGAACGTAAGTGGGCGGACCATAAAATTATTATATTTAATGACCATGGTACCGACGATTATCTAAGAACTGAAGGCATCTGTACTAACAAAAGCAAACAGGTTAAGATTAATGAAGTACGAAGGCTACACGTTGAACAAAAACCTAGAAGGAGTACGAAACCTACATAGCAAACCGATAAACGTTTACTGGTCCAAAATTCAATAACCAAGAAATAGTATACCGTTTGTAAGGCCATCCAATAAAAACAGAGTTCTCGCATCTATTATCGGCAACGATCATATTACAGGAAAAGGAAGGTTGGAAGACTTATTTACACATCGAATAAGTCAGTGACACAAAATATGGAATATTACGATATAACAAATGAGAAATGAGAAGAACAAAATTTCAAAGATAATTTTACAAAATTCCGCAAGTATATAAAGCTTTCAATTAGTTCATTATTTATAATTCTAATATCTTAATTATAGATCTGTCTACCTATGTACTAATAATAATATTGCAATTAAAAAAGTGTAATGTCATATTTTTCTTATTCTAGCACAATTAAAAAAAATATACAGAATTACCGTTAAAAATAAATTGTACGTTTATAAAAAGTTTTATTTATTAAAAAAAATAAATGAAATCGAGAAAATTAAACTACATCAAATGTTAAGAAACTGGAAAAATCATACATTACATTGTGTAAGTAATAAAATATAAATTAAAATGAGAAATAAAAAATATCCAAAATAGAATTACCAAATCCACAACATGCTAATCCATGATAAGAGTATGTCAACAAAAAAAGTCACATTAAAAATGGAAATGTCAATACACTGTAAAAAATCAACCATTACATTGTCTAAATGTATAGAACAGAATGAAAAATCTATTAAATAATCTCGCCAGAAATAAACCATAAACAAAAATTAAATCAGTATTTCTTAATCATGCTACAAAATTAGTAAATAAAATAAAATATTGTCAATAAAATAAAATATTGAAAATAAGGTTAAATTTTTATTCACATGAGCCTGTACCTTTTTTTTTTTTATCAATGATTAATTAAGTATTAATGTTAAGCACTACTAGTTTTTTAATCAATAGTTTGTAATTAATTAATTATATGTTATTAATATGGATAAATAAAAATAAAAAAATAAAATAAAAAAAATTTTAAATGTCCAGAATAAAATTTATTCAAGTGGTCGATTGTGTATACATTTTAAAGTATAACATTTTAAAAGTCTGCCATATAAACATTTTTGTAATAAATATTCTCTGGTTTGAGTTTTAAATTGTGTATATGATTGTATCTTTTTTAATTCTTCCGGCAACTCGTTATAAAATAATATACTTCTATAAAAGTGTGTTGTCCTTTGAAACTGTGTAATTGTCGGTATAGATTTGTGGGTCCATTGACTTGTGTCTGGTAATGTGGGAATGTATTTGAGACTGAGTTTGGTGCTTTTCTTTATTTTTATTAATTTCACGCAGGCTTTCGTGAATAAGTATGGCATAAACGGTGGGGATCTTTGGTTCGCGAATTATTGGTTTGCAAGATGCTCCCATATTTAATGCGCGCATTTCTCTCACGGCTCTTTTCTGCAAAAATATATACCTCTTTAATATCAGTGGCATTTGCCCACAATAAAATTCCATTACTCAAGGGGGTCCAACCAGAGTAGTGTAGTATGCACACAGAACTTTGTTTCCGTCCATTATCTTTCTTAATCTAGATACCGCATAGCAAGCTGAGCATAATTTGGACTTAAGCTGATCTATATGGCTTTTCCATATCCTCATCGATGTAAATTCCTAGAAATTTAATTGAAATCGAGAGAATAATTTAAAGTCAACAGTTTTTCTTTTTGCTTGAAAAGTTTATCAGTACTGTTTTGCTTCAAATTAGCGATATTTGATTTGCTTCAAAACCAATCATTCCTTCTACTACCACAATGCCTTCATAAGTGAGCTAGATGATCCAGGAAATAGAACCCTTCTATTTCTCTCTCTATTGATATTCCGGACGCACTCGACACCGTTCACCCATCAAAGATGTATTGTTATGCGCGCCTGTATTTGGAATATTCTCAATAGATTAGACCCGCGAAAGGTTTCCGGAAGTGGGCTAGAGTGGCTCATCTGCGGCCGATCTCGCCATAGTTTAATTCACTTACCGAGGTATGGTTGGCGGCAGTTTAGGCCTGTACCATCTGGAAGGATAGCTACTCCTCACTATAAACTCTCGTCTCACTTATATACAGCATTGTCGACAGGCGAAAGAGTAACTGGCGTCATCTACTGTGTGATGTGAGGAAATTTTTCTACATCCAAAAATATGTAACCAGATCTGTCAAATATAGTGTCGTTTTGTGTTTTCAAGACGCTACTGCCATATTTTCGATTTTCAGAATAAAATAATAAAGAGTAGCCAGGTAAGGTGTAAGATAATATTTCATCTATTTTATTTTAATAAAGTAGTTACATATTCAGAGAAAGTCCCATGGGAAAAATAACACCAGTATATTAATTATATAGCTGTGTAGCGCCAACTTTCGTTAAGCTCTCGACATCTCATGTTTCTGCAATGTCCATTCGCAGAAATAAAATACACAGTTCGCGAGCAAATTCCGAGCAGAGAAATGAGTAAAAAGAGTATAGACGGCATCTTACGATTAATTTGAACAGATTCAGGGTGACATAATGAAACCGGTACAGCATTTTATTTTGCATCCTGCTTCAGGCGCCTCGAGTAGTCCCTTTTCAACATTCCTCCCTCTTATATCATCTCGTTCGTGATCTCCTATTTTGCTTGGACTATCGATTATTTTTATCTGATTACGGGTATAGACTTTCGATTAACTCGCAGTGAGAAGAAATCCGAAGAAACTCTTAAGGGTTTTATACAAAATTTAAAATGTTTTCAATGACAAATTTCCAAGATATTTATTTAGATGTGTGATATTAACAGTTTTTCAATTTATTTATGAGTTTTTCGCGCCTCCTTTGGTTGTAATATAACACGCGATAAACGTTGAAGACTAATGAAGTTGTGTATTTCAAAGTCGGTGTTACAATGAATTCCTTTATTTGGTGACGTTGCAGTAAGTCACAGATTCCTTGTCCTCCTATAATGACACCTCGATGATGCGTACGCTGCTGCCGTATTGAATCCTCTTTCTCCTCGTTCTCATCATTACTAGTCCTCGTCACTTCTCGGTTCGTCTCTTGCAGGGTCAGCTTAGTCTGAGACGATCCTTCGGGCGACTGATTGGAGAATGATGAGGTTCTGTTTTGACTATAATCGTACACCAGTGAATGTGGTTTTCTACGGTTTCCAAGTATTGCTGTACTTTTCCGGTTAGGTTTGGTAATATATGCAGCTGTGTTTTAGAGTATTGATAAGTATTGCTATACGTCATTGCTATATAACGCCACAATATATATATATCGCCACAACGGCATTGCTATATAAGCTACGGTGACTCTAGCATTCATCCTCACAACAACACAGTGACTGCTTCGAGTAATCGCCATCGTGTAAGAACTCCCCAAATCGTCATCAATAATAATGAGCTTTGTTTGACGTAACTTGACGCGCTCGCGAAATGTATTACACCGTCAAGAAGTGGATGGGATCCTTCATGTACCTCCCGGCGAGATAAGGGGCCGCCCGTAAATGTCGAATTTAAGTACTTCGGCTACTCGCCACAGACTCCCCTTGATGACGGTCCGTTGTCCTTATCAATAAACTTGTCAAGTTAATACCGGTTGAATTATTTTACCTGGGTTGCGGCAATAATTACACCAAAAATGTGCTCTAAAAATTAGGCACTGTTTTCTTTATTTTATTTTATTTAAAGGTACACATTCTGCCTGTAAGTCTATGGTACATAAATGTATGTTTCATATGAACGACCAAAAAGCAATTTATAATTAAATGTTAGACTTTCTATTTACATAATTTAAAAAATACGAATTTAAATAATACTACCAAAGAAATCTATTATACATATTGATTATATGTTTTATTACTCCCTCAGCATATATTTATTTATTTATTTATTGGTTTATTTACTTATTACTAATCAACGTCACAGAAAACCAATGCATTGACAAGTAAAATTAATAAAGATATTAACTAGTAACTATACAAATAGAACGTCGCATAAAATACTAGCTATCATATAAGAATAAATAATTAATTACCTGTAAGTTAAACTTCTGCATTCCAGACTACATTTTCTGTTTTTTTTAAACTTTAATTACAGTCATTAATAATGACTTATTCAGAGAAAAATAGTTTAAAAAACCTGCACTGGAACATCTGATTTTTCATATTTAGGTGTTGCCATTTTAGACGCAGACCTTATTAATTTTTGTATAGTACCTACTATGTATAGTACAAATGTACCTAGGAGGTTTAAACGAATGAGGGTTGGCGGTAAAAAAACGAACTCAGGTGCCATCGAGTTAACGTCATTTAAGCCCCGCAAAGCACTCGTGAGGTTAGTGAGCGAGAACGGCTCCGCGAAGAGATGGTGTTATCGAGCACAAAGATAATTATTAGGCACGAAAAAAATCACCTTAGCTCTTAATGACATGGTTAGCATTTCTTTTCTTAGACAGGAGAATGATAGCTAACCATGCCTGTGATAAATGCAGTCGGATAGAAAAATGGATAATATCCGTACTGCTTGAAGTACAACAATCTCAAAAAAACACCTTTGCACCTTGTCCAGCATGAGGATATAAGTATCATCATGCGGATCAGAAATAGCTGCATTCGTTTCCATACGACTTCTAACAGTTGAGTTGTACAACGCGCGCATAACCTTAATATTATTGAAGTGTTTGGATTGGCGTATCACAAACCCTAGAAGCTTGACATTAAGTTATAGGTAGTTGCCTAATGTGTTCCTTGAAGTTTAACTAGGAGTCGAAAAAGATTTCCAAATCTTTGACTTCAGTTACTCTAGGATGCACACATCTAGCGATGGAGCAGTCATACATCAGATTAGCAGGCGATCTCGTGTATGTCACCACTGACCGTTTGTTAATATGAAGTGGCGGTTACATACTTGGCTCCACGCATAAACTGCATCAATACCACGCTGGAAGAGCTTGGAGATCTCAGCACTTTCAGTGGATAAAAATAATTTGACATCAGAAAACATTAGATAATGTGCTTATGTGACAACTTTACTCAGATTTTTAACAAATAAGTTGAATTGCAAAGGCCCCAAGTTTGATCCCAGGCCAACTCCGGGGAATTGTATGAAGTTGTGGTGAGGTGAGTGTTGAGTTGAGATTAAGAGAGTTGAGAGATTGGTGAGTGTGTGTATGTCAGTGAATTTAATATTCATGTGTACCGTAAAATACATTTTCTGTGAGAATTATTTGTAGGTGCTTCCTAAACCTATTGTTGTTATTTATAGTTTTTAGGTAATCAGGCAGCATATTTAAATATTAAATTTCCGAGTACTGCAAAGACTATGAAAATATTTTTTTTTGTAAAAATAAAATAAAAATTTACACTGCTTCTAATACGTCATTTGGATCAAACCCGACCGGCTTCGAAAATTCATTGCGCAATATTTAATGGTTATCACGTATTGGTATTTTATCACTAAATAGAGTACTCAGTTGTTGTTGATCCTTGGCAACGATCACCGCGCTATGACTACAAATACAAAATTAGTAGGTCGTAACTCTATCGATGTATTTTCGCAGCGTCAAATTATCAAGTTTATGTACCTTGAAGGACAGTCAGCGGCCGTAGCCAATCGAAGACTAATCAACGTGATGACTTCTGAAGAACTCTCCCAAACGACAATTAAAGAATGGTACAGCCGCTTTAATAATGGAGACTTCGATGTCGGGGAGCATCGTGCAGTCGATCATAAAACTGGATCCGAACCTGGGAAGCGCCTACAGATGATTCAAGAAGCTTTTCGTAAATCCAGATCTTAGTCGTTAACCTCTCTGTCGGCTAAGACTGCAATACGAAAAACCACCTGTTATAAATTTATTTTAAAAAACTCAACCTGTCAAAAATCAACGCCATGTGCGTTCCACGTGAATTAACTAGAGATCATAATATTGTACTATATAGTGGAATATGCAAAAGTAAATTTACGTGCATACAATCAGCAAACAAGCCGTCTCAAACATACCGTGGACATTGGTGAAACATGGGTCCACCGTCCACCTGAGATGGACCAAACCAAAGCATGGCTTGCCGCAAGGGAATACGGCCATCAGCTGTATCAGAATTCTGAGGGACCACCCGTCACTAGACTCCAGGTTGTACGGTGTGAGGTGGTGGTGTCAACTCGCGGGTTATTTCCGCGGAAAAATTTGAAACAATTATTTTATTTATTATAGCATAATGCTACACTGCATTTTTCGCAGATTGTTTGTGAAACGCCAGTGCACTTGGGAATCTTGCAACGTATCCTTTTTTTAACCCAAATCGGCCAATGACCGACCTGGTCCTGCCTTGCTGCCAATGGAGGAACATGTTGCGCAGGGCCCTTATGTTTTTTGGCTTGAATTTCGTCTTCTAAAGACCTTCGACTCTTGATTTTAGGCTTCAAGCCAAGCTCGCATAAGGTCTCGCCTATCTCAAGTTTTAATTCTGCTGCAGACATTTGTTTGTCGTTGAGATATTTTGCCTTCCTTACTCTTCGGTATAATAACCAAGAATTTGCCATAGTCAGTTCCAGTAAATGTTAGAACATCCTAACTTGCCATTTTTTGCTTCGAAATTTTGAATGAATAAAATTATATTTTTACCTACAGGTTTCCACGAAAACTACACAATTGTATACACTTTTTATATTTTTTTATCAGTCATTCAACACCTGCCTTAATTCACCTGCCTTAATTCTAATTTATCACTTTCATCAGCGCGCAACATTTAACTCCAACGCGTTTAGTTACGGTATCTATGACTTTTACTCGATACTAAGTGGTAGGGTACAGTAGTGCTAGACGGATTCAAATGAACTAAATAAATTTAATGCCTTATTTAGGGGGATTTTAGGGGGACTAGTAGTTTGTTACAGAAATGTCACATGAAGCTATAAAGGGTTAATAGCTTTCCAATAGATAGACCACAATAAACGAATATTTCTACGGTACGATCCGAGATATATAATCAACGGATAATACGTCAAATGGGCAGCGAGGAGGACTCGGCGTGAGAGAGAAATGAGGATTGCACCCACGTGCTCTTTGTTGCCTGCATCGCGGCACGCAATCTTCAGCTTCATCGCCCACGCGCGCGATCGCCTTAATTCACAAGCGCTGATGGACCCCAAAGAGAAAGAAAGAGAAGGAGAAGGAGAGAGAGAGGGACAGAAAGACAGAGACATACAGAGAGAGAGAGCGAAGCTTAAAAAGTCGGTTGTGTCACCCCAAGACCGCTGTGTCATCCAAGCTGATTTTAGGTCGAAAATGAGATTGCATGTAGATGTGCCAAAGCTTGGCTTTGGTAATACAAATGATGGCAATACTAGACGAAGATTTTTCATTGAGCCAGATGTCGCTTCTGAAATAACGGGCATTGCTGTCCAACACATTTATCGCTTCAAAGTAATATTAGAAATAATATCGAGTGGACACAAAATACATACAGGTTTTTTTCAAAATATGTCATGGACACTGCGAAGCTTCATGTGCATTTATATCCATGGCATCCTATGACGCCAACAATGCACAAAATATTGGTTCACGGAGAAACTGTTTTTAAAAATGCCCTACTTCAATAGGCCTGCTTTCAGAGGAGGCCGCTGAGGCACGAAATAAACATTTTCGTCAGTACCGCCAAAATGTTGTGAGAAAGTTCTATAGAGAATTGTGCAATTTAGATATGCTAAACAGGCTACTGCTAACCTCTAATCCCTTTATATTTGTCATGAGGCGAACACCAAGAAAGAAAAGCAGGCCATTCTTAAAGGAGACATTAAAAATGCTATATCCAGCTGAAACTCTTAACATTTTGCCAGAACGGAGGATTCATTAGATGAAGAAGAAGTATTTTTACGTGATGAACCGTAACATTCATCATCTATCGGCAGAGCAATTTTTATAAAAAATGTATTTTATATTAGATTATAGCATATTTTTGTATTAAAGCTAATAATAAAAGGATTTTGGAAATATTGACACGTCATATCAGTGATACTTTTCTTCATACATACTTCCAATTATTTATAACACATTTATAAAAAATATTTATAACAAATTAAATCATTTGAAAATACATCCTTAATCAATTAAAGTACAAAAATGCTTTTGGCCAGCTAGAACGACCAAATACCCTATGTGCGACGCCACAATTTTAAATATTTGATTCCACCATACCTTTGCATAGCGCATATATTTTTTTCGAGTAGGCGTGGGCCATTAAAACACAATGTTTAAACCTATTATTTAATTTTAATATGTAATTGTATTTAAGACAATATCACGAAATTCATTTTAATTATTTTTATTTTGAATTTATCGTAATTTTTTTTAAAACAAAAAAATGCAATTGGATTTCTTTTTTACCTTTTTGCTGTAATTTAAAGGCCTACCGAATCGTTATTATTATTTTAGTAAAGTTTTTACCATTATGTACATAAATCTTTGTTTTTATAGTGTTAATTAATCACAATAATTTGAAAAGTAATAGTTTTATATTGATACATTTTAATGAATTGTTAGTTTGCGATGGTACAAAGGTAATAATGCAGGGGTCCGGGCTCCTTACCTTGAAGAGGTAATGCGACTCTAGGGAGTCCGGAGACAAGTTCCCGGGACGCGCGCTCTTCTTCCTGCGTCTCGAGAAGTCCTGGGTAATATTACTATCGTAGGTAACTTCAGTGAGTATCGTCCTAAGGACGAGCGGGCGCCATACCCAGGTCCTCTCGAGAGGCTTTCTCACCTTTCGCGCGTCCCCGGTCCTTTACCTCTGTGCAGATACCGAGGTTGTCCTCCAGTGTCGCTGCCTAAGTCCTAAGCCACCAGCTCAGCTATCCAGTTCGCTCAGCGGAAGGATGTGGGTGGTGAATAGCTGGTAGTAAAATACACGCTGGTGGCCGACTTGGCGTGTTCTTAATTCGTAATAAGTCGCAACTCCTTCCGATTCAGTGAAAAGACTATATTTATGAAAGTTAATGATTTATTTCCCTAAAATGCGGGTTCTATGGTTATTTATAATTTTGCATAAAAACGCCTTCCAGCTTCCTTTTCTTAATTTACATAATATAATTTTACAGTAATAATATTTCCGGATACCTCGCGGATGGCTAGGATAAATGCGGATTCAATTTAATTTCCAACAAATTATTTTAAGGTTTTTCATTTAACAAAGACTAACATTTGCAGTTTCTCATTATGATACATATTAATCAGCACAATTTATCCTTTTAGACACGCTTGATAATCGACACGATCATTGATGCACTTTTTGGATTTTGCACCGCACAACACGCGGCAGATAATTTTACGTACTTTTTAATTAATTACATTTTATTTTATTTTTAATTTGAAATATTTTAATTGAATTATTTTTTTACTATGTTTTGAATGAAACGGTACTACCATGCGGTTTCTCACCGGCTTCTTATCCTCAGGGTACTTTCGAGCCCTACGCCTCTGCTACGTTTTAACCCTCTATTATATTAGATTTGGAATACTCGACGATGTGGTTGAGAGCGGAGGCGATCAATCCAATATAATAAAAAAACCCTCTAGCTAGAAGAACAAAAAGGATGGTCTAAGCCAGAATCCTATATTTTAATTTAATACCAGAAATTTAGTCACGCCAAACGAAAGGAGCAACCTCTTGTAGGAATTAATCAGGGACAAGTGAAGAGAATACTATCCGGTCTGACCTAGCGACGTCCGTCCACTCGTATAGGGACGTTTATTATACGGCGAATTATGTCGACGACACTTCGCCGCTAATGTTGGGGCCTATCGTACTACGTACGATTTATAGTAGGTAACCTAGATATGGTAGAACCCCAAACATTACAATAATTAATTTAGCATGCGGAGTGCATACAGTTGTAGTACAGTAAGCAATATTATGATCTAATAAGAAATTACGTGACGATATCGGTAATAAATGTTTACCTTAAAATAGGTCCCGGCCTAGTTAGGATGTATTCTTTTTCTGCTTTTGCTTCAATTTTGTAAGTATTTTTGTGCATAATTCCTACGCTGAAATTGTTTACTCTCATTTTATATTTGCATTACTTATATAAAATAAAAAAAATGTTATTGTTAGTATTGTTACAGTATTGTTTGTGTAATATTTGTTAGTGTATTGTTTGTGTACCTAGTATTCTAAATCAATAAATAAATAAATTTGACAGGATGAACATTTAGAAATGCTAATCCTTTGAGAAGAACCACTAAAGTGTTTTTTTCTCATTTCTGCAGAAGTGGAAGAAAGATTATTTACCGAACTTGTTGGTTGAATTTTGCTCGCAATTTTCAATTGAGTTCCATTTCTCCAAACCTTCTGTTTTTTCCGAAATTCTTTCCTATTAATTCGGCGTAACTATTAATAATATTAATTCGTCTTTGGATGACCGCTAACGACAGGTAGAGGCCGCGCAAGCGACCTCGAATTCGTGACCACACTGGAGGATGGAGAAAGCCGTCCAAATCTGGCAGTAACGCCGCGACGTTTGCCCACTGGGTGGCCTTCCCAGTGTCTCGCTGTACTGTCGCTGTACACTAAGTCTTTGCGTTCACTTCATGGGAGACAGAATGACATGATGTTGTTATACCTCCCTAGCTAGAGTGACGGAATCGCCCGTTGTAATTGACACCCCACGTATACCTACCTCAATGAATAGAACTGATAATAGGTTCAGTTGAGTTTCTTCGCGAACTAAAATCGGAAAGTAGTTTATGTAAACGAGACAGGGCAATACCTTAGAGCGGAATGACAAATGAACGGTGGTCACTTTTCCGCATTAAAACTACCCACCTAAAATAAAGCCGCTTAATCTAAGACCGCACGAAATGTGTCCAACTTATTCGGATGGTTATAAGTTCGACAGGTAGTTTTAATGCAAGTAAGTCGAGGATCGGTAATTTCATATTCCGGTGTAACGTATTGATCTGTCTCATTCGCATGAACTAATTTTGAATTTTATATCACAAAGAAACGCAATCGAGCCCAATATTAATAATCGAGCCCAATATTAATATTAGCTTAAGCTAAAGAAATACTACGAAAGTATACTTTCCACCTGGATAGTTTTCAAGTTCTTCATAGAAAACATACAAGAAACTAAATAATCAGGACTAAAGACTTCAGGGGTGATCGAAGGATTCACATTACAGCGATTATTCTCCGCGTGACAAATCTGGCCTAAGGAAACGCGAGCTCGAAAAACGACCGAACAAAAACTACCAGAGTACGATGGGACATAATTTAAAAACGTTTACCTGTCCGTGAAAAATTAATTCGCGACGGGGGCGTGAGATTTTTGGGGCTGCGATCTGATGCGTTTTATTTATTGTTTCCACAGGGTAAAAAAATAAGATTTGCGGTATTATTTTCGTATAAAGATTTTTTTTTGGGATTTTGCAATATTGAAAAGTTTTGATATATCGTTAATCCAACGTAATTTGTTCATCTCTTTTTTGTTTATCCGGTGTGGTATATATGATATTGTACGTTTTGGCAATCCTTCTACGGCAGCGACATGCCGGTGGCGATGATATCATAGTACGCCGAAACTAATAGCAATTTATTTAGCCTACTATAAGGATACATTGATAATACTGGATATCAAAATGTTGGCTTTTGTTTGTTACAAGCATGATAACGGCTGGATCTTATAGAATTTTTGACGCTGATTTGAAAATATATATATATATATATATATATATATATATATATATATATATATATATATATATATATATATATATATATATATATATATATATATATATATATATATATATATATATATATATATATATATATATATATATATATATATATATATATATATATATATATATATATATATATATATATATATATATATATATATATATATATATATATATATATATATATTCTTTTTAGAATTGATCAATAAGATGATTATAAAGTAAATAATTATAAAAGCCACTTACATCGTGACGAAGGATTTCCTTGATCGGATTCGGGAATGCTTTAGTTATTCTCGTTAACACCTAAAGCATTCCCGAATCCGATCAAGGAAATCCTTCGTCACGATGTAAGTGGCTTTTATAATTATTTACTTTATAATCATCTTATTGATCAATTCTAAAAAGAATATATACACAAAACTATCAAATATATATATATATATATATATATATATATATATATATATATATATATATATATATATATATATATATATATATATATATATATATATATATATATATATATATATATATATATATATATATATATATATATATATATATATATATATATATATATATATATATATATATATATATATATATATATATATATATATATATATATATATATATATGTTTATTACTAAATAAATGAAATGATAAAATAATGAAAGGGCACTTATCTGGTCTGTGGTGACCAGGAGTGACTCCACGCCTTATTCTTCTCTTCCTTCAGCGCTTGCTAGGTGTTTCCTGTTGTGGTATTGGAACCTGATCAAAATGGTAGCGGCAACACAACAATGCGAGACGAGAATGAATGCTGGAAAATAATAGGCGATTAGTGTTTCTTAAATATTAATGATTGTTATAAAATGTATATCAATATTTCGGCTCAGCCGTCGTCAAGATATGTGACGACGTGCCATTCGAGTTCCCATAGCAGTCCCTTTAATTTGAAGATGAATTTTATCTTCAACCTTGCGGTCGTCCACGTTGTAAAACTTGTCCTCTGTTAGATCTAAGTCCTTTTTTTACCAGTCCAAATACTACTAATAGTTACAGGGTTCCCTTTCATTGCAGTTGTATTTCAAAAAATATAGTATATCAACTTCTGTGCAGGACTTGTGATGCCTTTTATATCGGTGAAACAACAACACCACTTAATATTAGACTAAATAATCATAGGGCTAGTGTAGGAAATGAAAGCCAACTCCCAATATCTTTACATGCCAGGGCGCATAATTTATCTTTTGATCAATGTTTTAAAGTTAAAATAATAAAATGCCTGGGTGATAATGCAAAAGAAAGGGACGTCAAATCTTGGGAATTAGCTTATATTTATATTTTAGGCGCTTGCAAAGGTTCCGGTCTCAATAGGCAAAATTAATAAGGTTTATCATATTATCATAATCATCAAATGCTTTTTATTTTAATTTATAATCATTCATTTAAAATAACGTTTTGCACGGTTGGTTATGGTACCTTAACTAAATCGTGTAAAATATTATTAATCCATTTCTTTTTGTTCGATTCCTTGAATTTAAATTTTCAACGAATTGTTCGATTTCAGAAATGTCACATATCTTGACGACGGCTGAGCCGAAATATTGATATACATTTTATAACAATCATTAATATTTAAGAAACACTAATCGCCTATTATTTTCCAGCATTCATTCTCGTCTCGCATTGTTGTGTTGCCGCTACCATTTTGATCAGGTTCCAATACCACAACAGGAAACACCTAGCAAGCGCTGAAGGAAGAGAAGAATAAGGCGTGGAGTCACTCCTGGTCACCACAGACCAGATAAGTGCCCTTTCATTATTTTATCATTTCGTTTATTTAGTAATAAACATAATTTCAATTTGAAAAAATAATAATTTACACATTTACAATTATATATATATATATATATATATATATATATATATATATATATATATATATATATATATATATATATATATATATATATATATATATATATATATATATATATATATATATATATATATATATATATATATATATATATATATATATATATATATATATATATATATATATATATATATATATATATATATATATATATATATATATATATATAATGAAATATTTGATAGTTTTGTGTATATATTCTTTTTAGAATTGATCAATAAGATGATTATAAAGTAAATAATTATAAAAGCCACTTACATCGTGACGAAGGATTCCCTTGATCGGATTCGGGAATGCTTTAGGTGTTAACGAGAATGATGAATGCCTCTCACTTGCGGAAAGAGGAGTAGGTTTAAGTTGGGCCCATTTTGGATGAAGGGTGAGCGTTACTAGTTGTAAAAAGAATTCTAAAAAGAATATATATAGATATATATATATATATATATATATATATATATATATATATATATATATATATATATATATATATATATATATATATATATATATATATATATATATATATATATATATATATATATATATATATATATATATATATATATATATATATGTATATATATATATATATATATATATATAGCTTAGCATAGCTTTTTTGTGATTTCTAATTTTTATGACGTTTATCTAATTTCAACATACTTAACATCTTCTTTATATTGATTTTCTGGCGAAGTGTACCGTAGGTAAATAAATCTTCAGATGCCAGCAATAGTCAGCTGGCATTCTTGGTTTCCACTTTCCTTTGTAACTTTTCTTCATGGTAAATATTTCCTAGTGAAAGCCTCCACCATGTTCATCACTCACAGCTCCGAGATTGGTTGAGAAAAATCCAGATGACACTCTAAGAAGTGAATATTTAGTGATATATCACAGTTAAGTGCTTTATATTTTTTAACAACCTCAGTTATCAGTTATTTTTAGTTATATCAGTCTTATTATTTCCAAGAAAGTTATTCACAACATTTTTAAAACATTTGCAAGCAGCAACCTCATTCAAACTGTATTCAAATTCAATATCATTCACTTTTCTTATATCAGGACCAACAAAAAAGCCTTACTTAATTTTAGCGTCACTAAACTTGGGGAATTTGCTTTTAAAAACTGAAACCCACGTCCCTCACGATTCATTGCTTTAACAAAAAAAAACATTAAATTTAGCTTAATGTGTAGTGGCGGAAGGTAAACTTTTTTAGGTTTTACTAGTGCTGGGCTCACAACGTTCTTCTCTCCGACAGTCAATGTTTCTATTTGGCGACTGTTTCTCAAGAGTATGTTTCTTTATATTTCGTGCCCATTTACTTTCTAGAGAAGGGTAATTGCAAAATAACTAAGGCCAATAGGCAATTTCGTATTTGAAATCAGCGCTCAACAATTTATAAGATTCAGCAAATATTAACCTTGTTACAACATCATTGTTGTCCAGTGTAATGAATGTTTTTTTTTAATAAAAAGGATTGATTATATAAACCCAATAATTTAACCAATGATGACAATAATAACATACTTAGTGCAATCTATCGCATTTATATATAGGCTGATTACATAACAGAAATAATACGGAGATATATCATGTCATCTATTAGTCTATCTGTATATTAAAGTGGGTAAATAAAAGTAAAAAATTGGAGTCTTTTTGTCGATAATATTAAAATAATAGGAATTATGATTTAAAAATTCGTTTGGTATTATTGCTTTATTTTAAGATAGGATACCATATATGCGTGTTTAGAGCCGCATCTACATATAGTTCGCCGCCACACTTTCATACCACGAACGCCGCCATATTGAGCATTAGAGAAATATTAAACAATTTTTGGAACTATGAGTCTACACATCGACACGTCGTGTTTTTTAGTAAAATCTATATGCCAAAATGTAGTGCAGTATTAAGCAATCCAATACGCTATATAATCAATGGTAAGATGTAACTAGACGAGATCATCATCATCACAAAAATTGTGGTAACACATTTTATTTTGATTGTTTTTATGATGTTTTGGCGCTTCCGCCTACTAGAACAGTAGGTGCTTATCCGATTTGCAGTGGATTTCTATGGAACTGCAGTGTCAATTTTACAAAGGGACGAAAACATACAAGTACAATTACATGTGTTAACTGCTAACAAAGCCCCCATGCTGCCATGTGCTCGTGTAACATCCATCGATTCCCAATGGCCGTTTATGCTAAACATAAAAGCGGGAAATTTGAAATTTGAACGTTCTGCAACGCCATTGCAAATCGCTTTATTGCCAACAAGAGCAAAAGGGGCGCCGGTGATTGCCTTCTCCGTGCCCAACGCCGACACATACACGAGGCGACGAGCTGGCAACGCTGCGAGCGCCCCGCGGAGTGGATACATTTTGGAAACGGTGATTTATGCGATACATCGCCGCGGATACAAGTATAGCCATCGTGTCCAAATCAGCGATTTTTGGAACCTCTGAAGGCATATCATATCACCCATTGGCATACCGTGCTACGATGCATGGGCTTTTGTCGGGTTTGGTTTTCTGTGTCGGTAATCATAGTGAAATGCCGAAGGTCAGTGTCCGCAAGGCAAAAGATGGATGCCTTTATCGCCTTTATCCCTAGTCTAGCCAAATTCAATACCTACTTAAAAACATGTAAAATGTGGGAATAACATAATAGACTATAGCGGTTCCAAAAAACATCACCACGACCACAGTATACCAGACAGTAGCCTCTCTTAGAACAAAATTCAAATCTTCGCGAATACTTCACGCATGGTAAGGGCTCGGATATGGCTGACAGATGTCCCGCTACTCAGCCCGCGCAGATATACTGAACTGAACACGACTTGCGGACAGCGACATTACGAGTAGGTACATATTTCTACCACCGAAAAATTACAATATACCGACTTCTGACATCCAGGACATACACCTAAAATGTTCTCGATTGCTATCTTTCAAAGTCTGCGATATTACACATTACACCGGTCGCTTGTTGTAAGCGGCTCTCTAGACGATCAAGCATGCTTGTCAAGCATCGCGTCGCACGCTGGGAGGGGATAGTGAACCGCAGGAATAATGCAAATATTTTTTTCAAATGTTTACCAAAAATGCCTAATTTTGTATTTTATACCAGGGAGTCACGTTAATTAGACGTCGTAAATAATTGATTAATAACGTGACTTCCTGGTATAAAACTATAAAATTAGGCATTTTTAGTAAATAATAAAAAAATATATTTGCATGTTTCTTGCGGTTTACGATCCCTGCCCAGCCCGTGACGCAATGCTTGACAAGCATGCTTGATAGTCTAGAGCCCCTAATCGTCGCAGAATAAAGCGTGTAATACACTGAAATATAACCTACAAGACCTGACACGAAAACTGCGCAATTCAAACGCAACCTATTATAGATGGCACTGGAAGCATTAACGGCCAAACTAATAGCAATGATAAACATGTATTCATTTAAAATAAACATTTATATCATGTATAATAAACCATCTATAATAAACATTAAGGTGAAACATGTGGCCATCTATAATAAACATGTATGCCAAATTAAAAACTGATATTTTTAGGTACCTACTTAAATGATATTAAAATAATAAGAGCTATGATTTAAACATTTGTTTGTTATCAATGTATTATGTTATACCTTATAGGCGTATTTACAGTGCTTTGCCGCTGTTATACCACGAAAGTCGCCATATTGACATAAAAATAAAAGTTTAATTATTTTTTGGATGTAAAAGGTAAATATAAATGCCTGTAAAATCCTGTTTGCCAAATTGTAGTATGATGTTGATCAATCTAATAAGCTATATTTGAATGTTACTACGCATGCTTTCACTGACGCCTAACATATGGAATTAACCCAAACCAAACTACTATCTACTGCCATTACTAGAATCGGATAGGAGGCGCACAAAAAGAAGATGGATGATATGCCTAGCACTTTAATAAATAAATAAATGAAGGGAACTCCCACAGTTTAGCCATTGCTAAGTCCACCGAGGGCTATTTTACCTAGTGGCAAACATTTCTATCCCTATCTGTCGCCGATCTCAAATCTCATCCCGGCAGAGCGAGATCGGCTACGGCGATAGTACAGCGGCGGGTAGGAAACTGCATTTTAAGCGCGTGTAAATGGAATCGTTACTTTTTTATCATCGCCCGGTTTTTTACTAACTGGCAGGCGAAGGAGCCATTTTTTGCATTCCTCTGCAGATGTTTCTTTGCTATCCGGCGATACGTCAACGTCGAATTGGCAGAACGCATAATTAATTTTGCGAAGTGATTTTTTAGGATTGTTTTTTTAAAGAAAAATAAGAAACGAACATGAGTTTGCAGATATCGCTGAAAGCTATGTGTAAAATATATAGTATGTCTGTTATCTGACAGATGCTCCTACCCCTCTGGGTAGGAGCAGTGACGTCTATTGGCTTTTTGGCTAAGGTACACTTTGTAGTGTCAGCTACTACGGGCGAACCCGTTACCCCAGGAAGGTATAACGATATATAATCCATCTTTCAACCGTGGGGGTAACTCAGAGACTTAGGGACATCGATATATAAGGCCCTCATATATCGATGCTTAAAGACAACACAGTCCTAACTACGCCAACATGCCCGTGATAGACCAACGCCTTACCGCGAGGCACTGGGAAATAAACCCTGCGGGCCGACCTTGGGCTCTCACTACCAGATTTGGCTGGATTTCTATGTCTCCAGTCTGGTCGCAGGTTCGAAGTCGCTTGCGCAGCCTCTGCCTGGCGTTAGCGGGAATTCGTATTGAATTTATTGCGGATCCGTGACATTCCGCCCTCCCGGACGGAAGGCGTCTACGTCACTCGGGGTCGGGTCGTTTCTAAGGATAGGTGACGCCAGGTCAACAGCTACCCTCCCTCTCTAGGAAACAAACAAACGTCTCCAGACCAGATTGCTTACGCGTGTCTGATGCAGCCTCTTACGCAAATCGCCCAGATCCGCCCGAAGTATTCCCCCGACTCGGGTTACAGCCGATAGCATAGCTCACAGTGGCCCTGACACGTAGACTTTCTCTTCGAGGAGGCTACCGGATAAGAGTTAGGCGTGAGTCGGGCAGACCAAGGTAACACAAAGATGTCCAACCCCACCCAAGCTGCGCGGAACCATGAGGAACCATCGCTAAGATACGCTGAGAGGAAACTTCCAACAGTCGCAATATTTAATAGTAAAACATGCCAGACTTATTGTAGTACTCACTTAGATCTGTATGTTATGCCTCGACTAGGCTGTAAAGACAAGTATTGTATTTTTATCGATTAGACATAACACAATTCTACACACGTATATATGATAGTAGTACCATTGCACTTGATCTTAACACATTCTCACATCGAAACGTCTTTATAAACGACGTCACTGCATGGTAAAATGTATGAACCGTGTGGATCAGAAAGAATGTCGTATTATTCGTATTTTTAATACATTAAATGCAACTGTTAGGGGTTCTCGTGCAATAACACAGAACTAGTGGCTGGCAGTCAGCTTACTCATAACAAAAGAAGTTTACGACTTTTATGTTATATTGATTTATCGCAATAGTGCTACACAGTCAGCGTTATGTCACTTTTGTTTCCCATTCTAGCATTAATAAACACAGAGTAATGAAGATTTAATTTCAGATTGTAATATTTTCAATTCAAAACCCGCTGCAGATGTCAAAAAGTGACGTAAGCAAGAGTTGTTGGCAACGCCCTCAGATTTCTAAGTTATATTTATAAACTTGTTTATGACCTAGAATTTAACAAATTTATGATTTTTTTAGATTTTGAAAAGGCCGCCATTTTGTAACAAAACGGCGAATATCTCATCAGATTTTCAAATATCGGCATTAATAGGAACTATTGTTATACGTAATTTCTTCCTAATTGGTCTTGCAGTTTCTAAGATACACACACAAACACACACATTTTTCAGCAATCGCTGGACTCCCAGAATCTCAAAACGTGGAGATCCGTTGCAAACTCGAATACAATTTTTTGCTCAAAAACAAGGCTTTTCCTATTTGGATACTTCCCCTCTAACGCGGTATATTTTTATGTGAAAACGAAAATAGTTATTATTTTAGTCACATCTGGAACGGATAACTTTCCCTAAAAAATGATTTTTCATCAATCCTCTCCATTTATTAATGTTGCTTTCTCTTTCTTTGCAGGTAAGCATCAGATTTCGGATAGTAGTGAATGGAATTGCATATCAGCAATTTTATTTATCCTTTATACTGAAGCATAATGGAAGACACCCGACTTTCAGGATGCGGTGAGAATAATTTCTATTCAGGATATTTTAAAGAATGGCAAACATAATATTGGTTACGTATTAGTCGTTGGATTTGTCGATGATATATTAATAGCGTACATGAGTTTTTTTATGACATTATAAAAAAAACCGTTTTTTTTTTATTTATATATTTATTCAATAAAATACTCAGTATACGAATTATTCAAACACAATGGACAATAACTATGCGTCATTAGGCAGCGCTTGTTCCAAAAAAGACATAAATTTTATATCGTGGCAATTTATTTTAAAAATGTAATATAATGAAAAAGATATTTTTTATTCTATTGGTTTCATAAGCTGTAATGAAATTGTTACAGTACAAAAAAAAGAGTAATAGGACCATGCAACTATTCCCGTCGCATATAGTATACCATACAGTTTTTTGTACTGACACATTCACCACTGCCTCCTTTATTTATTTATTTATTTATTTATTTATTTATTTCATAACAAATCGACATTACAGTTTGTACCAATCCGTTGATATGCAATATACACATAAATATAAAAAAATAATAGAATTCTTACAAGTACATACATAACATGTTTAAATAAGCGTTAAATACAAATACCGGCAATACAAATTTTTGATAAAATTTTAATTTGAAAAATAGTTTTAATTTTTTTTGTTTGTCCATGAAAACATAAAATTGTTATGATAGTTGACACTCTTATTCTCTTTTTTTTTACATTTAATAATTTTAAAAAGTACGAAGGCATATTGTTGGATTGAAAATAAAATATTTTTTTATCTTGATAATTCTACATAGATTTTGCATTTCTATTTTAATCTATTATTCTCACTGACTATTAATATAAGTATATTTTGATTATTTGTATGTGGGTAACATTGAATATAATATTACAGCCGTAATGGTTGTGTCTTTAACCCTTGGAGTAAATGGGTATTTTCATGGATGCATCTGTCTCTTTTGCAGGATTTTCGGCGACATCGACCTTAAAGTACTATAACTACGAAACTACTACACCAATCATAAAAAGAACAACTGCACAATGATTGCATTGAAATTTCGAATATATAATATTGAAATATCATTTTGTAAAACAATTAGATAATTATGAATAAATATGAGAACGTCAAAGAAGTGAAAAAAACGCGCGACCAGATTTGGTCGACTCGTACTCAACGGATTTAATTGTTTCGCGACCAGATTTGGTTGACTCATACTCAACGGGTTAATAATATTTTTTTATACTCGTAAATTATTAAATCTATTGGAATAGTTCTGGGATTTTATTGCACAATGTAGAGATAAACGGCGCATATGAAATTATTAATTAAGCATGCATAAAATATTATACTCTATTTAGAAACAATGTAAAAATGTTAGCGATAACCATGTATTATTAGAGTATTGTTTGCATACCTATTATACTAAATACATAAATAAATAAATGTAGGGGCTGTAAGATTCCGGAATATTTTTGATCAAACGTCATAGGAACCACATAGGAACACTACTTATGTCGCTCGGGGACCCGGGCCGCAAACGATGAGAAATTGAGCTACCCTACAGCACACTTCGTTTTGGGCGTCTAGATAAAATTGATGGATTATCCCAATTTTATTCCACTTTTTTTAATTTTCCCAAGGCGGGAATCGGAAAGTAATTAAAGCCGCCCTTATCGCTTACAACACTCGCGCGCCACTTCGTGTCATTATGACTGTCGGAGGGCGGTGGGAGAGCGGAACGGGTACCGAATGCAACAAAATGTACTGCCTTTTGGACAGAATTGTTATATAAAAAAATCGGTTGCGTCACCCCGGACTTTCCCAGAAAGTAGACAACCACCCCGCCAATCTGATCCCAACCGCTTCCCGCTGTAGGATTACATCCAAAGCAGAAGCTCACAGCGCCCTTGACAGTGTCAGTCCCTCTTCGAGGAGGCTACCAGATAGGAGTTAAACCGCGAGTTGAGTAGACCAAATGACAGAGAGTTTGGCGAACACCACCCAAGCTGCACGGAACCATTAGGAACCAGTATCATGTAGGTACAATAGGGCGGTGTCGACTACAACGGGCGAACCCGTCACCCCAGACTAATATAACGATATGTGATCGTTTTTCCAGCCGTGTGATGAAAGTATAAGACAAGACAAGGCAAGACAAGACAATCTACCGTCTAGCTCCGCCAACAAGCCCGTTAGAGCCAACGCCTTACGACAAGGCACCGAGAAAGGTAACCAGCGGACAGCCTCGCCCCCTAAGTACCAGTTTTGGTAGGATATTTGCGTCTGGAGTTTACCGTCAGGATACCTCCGTCCTCTCTACTGGTTACATGTCTTAGGTCGCTTGCGCGGCCTCTACCTGCTGTATTACAGCGGTAATTTAATTTGAATTTATCGCGGACCTGGTAGTCCTTTGCCCGTAGTACAACACGGGATCGGGTGGCTCAAGGTCATTTCAAGAGTGGCATGATAGCAGGTCAACATCCACCCTCGCTGCTTAGGAGACAGTCTATTTCCATAGTCTCCAGACTCCTTGAGCAATTAGTCAGAGTGCACAATTGATTGGCGTCGACGAACGGTGCGCAAACCGTCCAGTAGCGCCGGGATGCAATCCCGCCAGTAGAAACTGATCCACCAGCTGTGAGGCCTGAGACGCGAGAGTCTTACCCGGGGTAGGCTTCCGCACGAGGAGCCTTCTGAATAGGAGCTGAATCGTGAGTGAGCCGATCCGAGAGCAAAGTGGATCTTTTTTTTTTTTATTTATTTAATACTCATTTTTTAAAAATACAGCTTTGTATAAAATCCAGCCAAGCCTAAGGCTTACCTGCTGGAGATTATGATAGGGTGACTTTCAGTGCAACTTTAGTGGCCATTTTGACCATATTATAATATATCTGCTGCATTATCTGCTACATTAGTAAGGATTAGTCGGCACAGAAAGCCACCCCTTGATAATATTGACTTAAAAAAAATAACATACTTAATGCTAATAAAATAAAATATGAATCTTGTTCGTATCATTTACACGCGTGTTTCACTTTCACGTATTTTAAAGCTAACTATTTTTGATTCTTTTTTTGTTTTTTTGTACATTTTTTATAAATCTTTAAATTTAGAGGAATTTTTTTGAATATATGAGGGATTAGCCAATTAAATCTTCTTTTGCCATAAAGGTTGCGAAAAGGAGGGACGAGTAGCCGTTTCTTTTTGTATCTGTCTAGTGAGTGCTGTGTTTGTGTTGTATCAGTATCAAGTATCAGTATCAAGTGCACAGAGTTACCCCTTTAAAAGAATATCGGCCTGTCGCGAACACTGTATAAAATCAGTTACCGCTTTACATGGAAATAGGTTTAATGGCGGCACCTTCGTTTGATTTATTTTATTTTAGCAAATCTACCAAGTGTCAATACCGAGGGTCTTGAAAACAAAAGCCGCCAAAGGAACTTCAAGTAGAAGCGAATTTTTCGGCTTCCTTTGAACTGCACATTTTTGCGGTCAAAAATATTTATATAAAAAAAACCATGGCCAAATCGGACGTTATTTTGGGAACCGCGGTCGCCCTTTACCTATTCGGGGAAGGTTTTCATTCATATGTAATCAAAATATATTAGTTCCTATACACAAGTATACCTAACAGCTATTCTTCTTAGGCACTGCTTAGAGTCGCATCTGAGATCCAAGTGTGCTCAGCAACTATAGTTTTTTTTCCTTCTAATATTACCATTTTACCAGATTAAGATCTTAATATTATGCTTGAAGTCTGTATGAAAATCTGTTCATGCTTTGTCTGATAGAAATTGGAACTCACACACAACTCGAGCGGCGGTGCATTTTGTCGGCGAAGGCAAATAGCGCCCTGTATGAAAAATGAGGTTTGGCAAGGCGATGGTGCAGCGGGGTGATTGATGAGCGCAGCCTTCGATAAAGGAAAGGGTTCGCGGGTTCGATTCCTGCTTCGCTGATTGCACGCTTGATAAAGGCACTCGCCCAAATGGACGCCCAACAGAGGGGTGGCTCACTACCCCCTGCTTTCTCATTTGGGCATCTATATAACAGAACTGATTACTGTGACCAATGGGTCATTCTTAATATGTAGGCAGGAAATTGGAGTTTCACTTATATAAAACCGGACTACCTTATTTTTGAATTTGATTAATTATTGATGACATATATCATTACATTTTGGTCGTGTCTAATTGACGCATAAAAACCGCTCTTGGACATGTCAAAATATTTGAGTTAGGTAGTAAGTCTCGTTACTACTGTTTATCAATACTAATATGTATTATAAAGAAGTAATGTTTATAAGTTTGTAAGTTTGTATGTAGGCGGTGATCTCCGAAACGATTCATCCCATTTCAAACATTCTCTACGAAATCACGATATTTGTAAATCAAGTTGGAGAAAATTGAGCTGGTGAGTTACTTTATCGGAGCGCGCTGACGAAACGATTTGATATATTTTATGTGAAAATATTATATGACAAAAACATCGGCCTCAAATAGCTCTATAAAAATGTCGGCGACAGCACTTGTCCAACTTTTATATTCAAGCTACAATAACTGCTTTTATGTCACAATTTTTTTTTAAATGAGAGGACAGTGTCTGTTGAAGACATTAGCAATAAAGTAAGAATCCTTATCAAAATAAATTAATCTAATAACACGGGTGTTAAATAAAATTAAAAATAGTTATTTACTGTGAGTTTTTAGGTGGATAGTATAGTAATAGAGATATCATGAAATTAGTAAACCGTGCAAGCAACTCGAAATACCTAGCGGACGGCGGCGACTTGCTGACCCTGCAAGGTCAGCGTTCAGCGAAAAGCGGCGCGGGTGGCGAGGAACAAAGCGCGTACGTCTGCGAGATAGGTAGTGTTAATGTAAGTGGGGACTATATATCTATAGGTAGCGTCTAAAAAGGCAAATAAACGCCGACCTAATTAAATTAACAAATCGATTGGAAACTTTACGTGAAGCGAAGCCGCGGGCAACAGATAGTTTAACATACATAGGAAGTCAGGAATTTATCTATTAGATTGTCAAAAAATAGTATCTAAGAAAATTAAACTATTACTTAAAATAATCAACTATTTGGAACCTACTCAAAGTTATTCATAGTAAAATCTTATTACAAAACAAAATGAACGGTTATTAATTAAAGTTCTTAATAATTAGAATGGGTTACCTGCTAAAAGTTATTCATCGTAATAACCGAAATAGTCAGTAAAAAGTTAAATAATCAAAATAGAAACCTTAATAATTGAAATAGTTAATAATTGTAATTGATAAGTAGGTACTAAATGTTATTAATTGTAATTCATTGAATATACACATAAATAAAATACAAACGGAGCTGCCATGGAATTCACCGACCGAAGTCGCGCATAGTATTATTACACTTCTGGAGTGTGAGCAGTAGATTCCGGACTAACGACCGGCTGTTGTAGGTTTAGGACAGCTGTCTTGCCACATGTGAACGTTCACCTTACCAGCCATTCACCCCCCCCCCCCCCTCCCCCTTCAAGGCCATAGAATTTGAGACGCGGAAATCGCAGTTTTAGATATTTTTTCTAAGAAGGAGTTGATTATTTTCCTGGAGAGACCAAGATCTTTAAAAAGGTGAAACAGAGATTTAGCTGGCAGGCCACGAGCGCCAACTCCCACCGCGTGAAGGTGAACAGTGGAGCCGTTCCGGGTGACGGCATTTGCGAGATCATGGTATTTATTTAATTTGTACTCGTGATCTTTTGGGATGTTTGATTCCCATGGAACAGTTAATTCTACGATAAGGGCCATCTTCCGAGATATAGAGTAAAGAGTTATATCTGGACGCAGGGCTGTGCATCCGAGACATTCTAATATATTCGTTTAAAATGATGTAATATGGGGTGGAGCATAAATTGCGCAACCCTAAGTTCAAATGCGTAGCAAAATGAAAAATATTAGCGTATTCGGAATTGCTCTAGTGGCAACACTCATCTATTTTCTTCAATATGAAGAGAAATAAATTCCGACCTTTTTAAATCGAAACTTTTTAATTCCGACCTTTTTAAATCGGAACACTTGATATACTGTGACTTAGGCGTGTAGTTGAATTCGCGCCGAAGTCCGTATCGCGACTTCAGTATACAGTCAACCAGTATGGAAAATGGATGGGTGTAGGTGAAATATTGACAGGCAGCGCAGGGGGGAGCCTGGTTTAGAAGACCAAAAGAACATGTTTTTCATGTTTTTCATGTTGATCATGCATCTTTTATAACACATTGATTAACATTTGGAAAGTGTTTTTTTTTTGCAATAGTAAGAAAAACTATTTTTGAGGTATTTAATTGCAAATAATTCTACCGCTGCAGATGTGATATCAATGTTTACATGTGTATTTTCTAGATGAACTAAAAAAATAACAAAAACCTATTATTGTTATAATTCTTCAAGGATTTAAAGAAATAAAATCGATTTCGCCCCAAAATTTTGTGTATAACTAGTAAAAAAAAATTAGTAAAACATCTTTTTCTGTTTTTTTTTTTATTTCTAGAAGAGAATTTAATAATATTTTTTTTTTTTGGAACAATTCGAGCCATCAAGTAGTTTTTTATCACCGGCATAGAATGGAAAAATATGGTTTTTAAAAAAAACGCGTTTAAGGTTTTCTTTAAAGACCAGTAGTAAGTTTTTAACACGCTTTTATTAGGTCGACCTGTATGTAACTAACTATGTAATGGAATCTAAGGTAACTAATTTAACCAACTTCCAAGGATCGTAGCGTCATGAAAATTGGCATCTGTATGTAGTTCTGATGACAATACAATAATATGGTACTGTCGAACTGATCTGATGATGGAGTCGGAAGATATGAACTGGAACTTCATGATGGAATATCGTATCATAGCTGTGTTTGGACTTGTTAGAAAAGTCTTGGAATGAACTTTGACCACGATTAGGTTTCAAGGTCTGATGATGAAGCCGGAAGATAGGCACTGGCATTTTATGATGGAATATCGTATCATAGCCGTGTGTATATGAATATCGTATCATAGCCCAAAAGCGTGTTTTTAGTGTTATTTTAAACTATTAATTAATTTACACTTAAAGCAATCTGCAACTATCAGCGATTTCAGATGTAAAAGATTCATGAATTTATTTCAACTTTAGATTTAAAAAAAAAATGAAAAACGTTTTTTTTTTGGCTAGACGGCAAAAAAAACAGGCTCTTAAGCTACATCTTCACAGTCATTTTGTTTTCCAGTCAGATGAAATATTACAACCATTAATTCCACTTGTTAACGTTTATTATCTTTTAAGAGTTCATAATTAATTGTTACGTAATCGATATCTTAAAGCTTTTCTATGAAACAGTCGAGTGTTTCTAAGCATCGAGTGGGATCTCAAGAAGTCATTGATACGATTTCCTTTTGATAATGCGCCATTTCGATACGAAAGAACGGTATAATATAAATCAGTAGTCTATTCTCTATTGTAGGTTGGTAAAATAATGATGACGCTAATCCCCGTCAGATGGCGACCTACGCTCGTTCGCCATTAGCCTCTTTACGGATATGTTTCACATTTATTACAATTAGCATACTTTCTTCAATGGTTATTTGGCTTTCTTTATGTCTTCCGCTCGCCGTGTCATCCGGTCTTTTTTCCTCTACGCCGTTTATAATGGGATATATTTTGAGTGGATACAGGACATGTTTATATATTCTTTACAACATTGTATACTTTTCTACTACATATCTGTTTTTCAATATATACGATTCAAAATTACACATTCTTCAAACAAATGAACGATTAAATTAAACTTTTTATTGCTCATTATAAAAGAACTAAAAGGGCGAAATTAACTAAAAGTCAGTTCTTCCAGCCATTTAGAATATGTGAAAAAATACGTAAATTAGCAAAAAAATATTTAAAAGTTGCATGTTCCAAAAGGGAAAGGAATTAAGAAAGCGAAATGAAACAATAGAAAGGGGAGGTACAAATATTACGACGTTTCAAAATAAATGAATGCGCATTTGAAAGCCGTTTAACTTTCCTCTTATAACTTTTTTTTATTTCTTTTAGTTTGAAGTCTATTCAATTTGTCTATTTAACAGAATTTTACATTCAATTTTAATGGCGATTTTATAATATTATTGCGATATATTTTTTGAGGACCACATTTTGAGGCAATTTATTTTTATGAGCATTTTACTAAAACTTTTAAATTATTTATTGTATTATTAGAGCACTGTCAACCCTAGAACGGGCTCGTCCCAGTTAGGTTACAGAATAATATAAGCATGAGGTTAAGGTATTGCCATTCGGTTCCTATTATTTTTGTAAGCAAAATTAATCTTTTGTAGAAATTAATTCCAAAAAAAATAAATAATAAGAAGAGTGATGTAGTTGGGTTAAAAGAGTTTATTATGACGAACTAAGTGAGGGACCTAGTTATACTTACTAATAGTTAAGTAGAACTGTGTATTACGTTGTACAGTATAAGGGTATGGTATAAATGTTTCTGCGATCACGTATTTTATGTCAGTGAAGTTTAATGATTTCGTAGGTAGGCACTCGTAGGAACATTTCTGAATCCACAATTTAAACCGCGTAGTCTAACACTCGAATCTGTAGTCGAGAATTGATCATTACTTGAGTCTTTACTCAACCAAGTATTACTCAGGTGCCAAGTACAACTTAACTATTGGATGCTCTCTATAGTCGAATATCGTTCATCGACTCAGCTGAGTAATACTCGAGTAGATGGGGAAAATAAAATATTTCGTAATTTATTCGAAAACAAATTACTAATCTTTTATTTTACATCTAAAATTACGATGAAGATTTACAGAGAGTATTTATACCCATTTTATTGTTGTTTTTCTATAAAATATAATTTAAGCTGTTAATTTTATTTCATAGCCGGTGATTTAAAAAAAAAACCGCCAATTAGTTGTCGCCACGATTTGAGAGTTCAATTCTAACTTCATGAATTCTTTCAAAGCGCGCGTAAGAATCATCTACCCTGATTTTTCGCGTAAAGCCCTCATATCGGCTTTTGCGTTTTATTTGGGACTTTGTTTTATTTGGACTTCGTTATGGAGAAAACAAATTGTGCCCTCGAGAGCGTGCTGCCGCACCACCGACCACGAATATTCTCCTAATTTCTTCAAGCCCTTGTAGAAACTCCGCCATTTCATGAAATAATTCGTAAATACTATAATATACACATGCACCAACGCATATAAACGAAAAGTGTTGACAGCTCCAAGCCAAGTAGCGCTTAAGTATCGCCAGACGGATACTCAGCTCTGAGTAATACTCGAGTATTACTCGCATTCTCAATACTCGACTATAAAATAAAAACTCGTACTCAAGTATTACTCGAGTACTGCTCGGTACTCGAGTAATGTTCAATACTCGTCTATAAATTCGGGTGTATTTGTCGTGGTATATTCACTGTGTTAAAATTAAGGATCACCATTTTGATATGATTTATAGATCTCATTACCGAAATGTCTTGAAAACCAGACCTGCATATCCCTTTTTAGTCTTTTAATTTTCAATTGGTCCAAATAAACAAATTAATAATTAATAATAGATACTATTTGGATTAACTTCTAACGTGTTAATTACCTCGATAACTCCCCGTATAGAAAGCTTTATAATTCATTCACACCTCACAATTGCATTGTCTCGCGATATGCAAGTACATTATCGTAGATACTTTTCGCTCGACGTTGGTTGCGCTCGGCGCCTGCCTTGTCAGTAAAATCAAATCAAAGTGCAAACCACACTGATTCCATTTAGGAAACAAAGGCGGATGAGGAATGGTCGTCGGAGCGAGCGTCGGCGGCGAGGGCGCGACGAGACGCTCTGTCAAACGCTGACAGCTCTAAAATGAAAAATAATCCACGACGCGAATGGAGCGAGACCTTCTTTTTCATGCGAGACAGCGCTTTTCAACATGGCGACGCCTAGAGCCGAGCGTCCACTAAAAACCACTTAAATCTATAGTCGATCCTTAAGAATTTTATTATTTAAAAAGTGTCGTATGATTACGTTGTTAGAAAACTTACTGCGAACCCCTGAAGTCGTTAATCACTAGACAATCATTTCAGTTGCGTTCAATACGAAACTATCTGCCTACCTGCATTATGGATAGCAATATTTACAGTGAAATGAGCGGAGCTCATATGAATACGATGCGACAGTCACCTCTATACGGCAAAAGAGGTGATTCGCGCTTGTAGATTTTAGTCTGCGGTTTAGACAATTGGTTAAAATACTGAAAAAGGGAAAAAAAAATGTAAAAAAAAGGATAATAATAATAACAATAATAATAATAGTAATAATAATGAGGGTTGGACTCTCGCGGGCTAGTTGGCGGAGGTGGATAGTGGATAGTGGATTGTCAATGTCTAAAGTCGTCTACTCTCTTCCCATGGCTGAAAGAACGATCATATATCGTTATACCAGCCTAGGTTGGCGGGTTCACCCGTTGTAGTCGACATCTCCCAACTGGCGAGAGAATAAACACAATGGGAATATAGCAAAAGTTTTTTAACGCGAAATATTAAAAAAAAAAATTTATTTAGGAGCATTTTATGCAAAATATATAATATTCGTGTTGTGGCCAATAATTTTACGTGTGCTATAACGAAACGGAAAGAATCCCGACTGCTTGAGCATTGCTTAGGGAAGTCGACTATCTATAGAAAACAATAAATTTTTCCAATTTTTTTTTTTTTTTTTCAATTTCAATTTATTTCCAAAAAAATCTTAACAGATTGTAGAAACTTAATATTTAGGTACATTTAAATTACAGTATATTAGTTCGTTTTTACAATATTTAAATTTATCACCACGTACATACAGTTACTTCATTATTGCTTTTAGGGCATCCAAATCATTTTTAAGATTTATTTACTAAAACCACAAATTAAAATAATTGATAAAAATAATCAAGAAATTAAAATCAGAAAAAGTCAGAATAATTAAAAAATGCTACTTAAAATTGTCAAAAAAATGACCAAAAAATTTGAAAAATTATTTAAAATTAACAAACTCATCGATCGAGTAAAAAGCTTTGTCTAATAAGAATTCTTTAAGTAACTTTTTGAATAAGCTTTCCACTTGAATAGTTTTTAAACTTTCTGGTAGCCTGTTAAAGTAATATGGCCCTGAGTATTTTTTGTCTTGCCTTGCTGTGTTTAGTTTAATACATGGTATAAAAATGTTTAATTTATTTCTCGTATTTTTAGTATGTGTATCTGAAAACTTTTTATAATGTGTTTCTTTATTCTTAAAAAACTCAGTTAGTAACTTAAAGAGATAGAGTGAGGTTAAGGTGAGGATTCTTAGCCTTTTAAAAATGGGTCGACATGACTCTTCCCTTTTCACCTTTGCAATTATTCGCACTGCTCTCTTTTGGAGTATAAATATGTAATAGTATAAATATGTCTTTGTATAATATAGTATAATATAGTATAATGCTCTCTTTTGGAGTATAAATATGTCTTTTGGAGATAGTGGATTGTCAATGTCTAAAGTCGTCTACTCTCTTCCCATGGCTGAAAGAACGATCATATATCGTTATACCAGCCTAGGTTGGCGGGTTCACCCGTTGTAGTCGACATCTCCCAACTGGCGAGAGAATAAACACAATGGGAATATAGCAAAAGTTTTTAACTCGAAATATTAAAAAAAAAAATAATTTATTTAGGAGCATTTTATGCAACATATATAATATTCGTGTTGTGGCCACTAATTTTACGTGTGCTATAACGAAACGGAAAGAATCCCGACTGCTTGAGCATTGCTTAGGGAGGTCGACTATCTATAGAAAACAATCGATGACTAAGCATTCGCCGGTGCTTGAGGAATGCTTGATTAAGGAATGCTCAAACACTCGTCTATAGATTCGGGTGTGAGCTGGCACCTGAAGCTATAGTCGAGTGCTTGAGCATTCCTTAACTAAGCATTGGTCACGCACTAGCTATCGATTGTGTTCTATATCAGTCGACTTTCCTAGGCAATGCTCAAACAGTCGATTCTTTCCGTTCGTCTGGCAATACACTTGAATGTATTGACCGCAAAACGAGGAATATTTCTCTGTTGTAAAATGCTCATAATTAAATCACTTAACTGTTACATTTTGCGTAAAAATGCTTTTGGTATATTCTTATTGTTTTTGTTCTTTTGCCAGTGTCGCACATCGCACTGCATTAAGGGCACAGGTCGCAAAATAGGCTGTCTTCTTTTCCTTATGTTCAACATCGCTCTCTTAAGAATTAGCTATGTAGACTGGGTGAAACCCTTAAACAAAACCTAGCACAGGAATTTTGTTCTGAAGTCTCCGTTTATTCTTACTATACAGTTCGTCTTCCCCTCCAATGTGTAACGTCACAATGTTTTACTTCACAAATTAAAGGGTTAAAAGCAGAAGAAATAAATTATTTAACGCTTCTCATAAAATAAGAAAAGCTTGAGAAACTCGTAGGCATGAAGAGCTCGCGTGGGCGCGTGGATGTGTCTGTGATTTTCACTCTCTTTGATGTTGGTTGCGAGTTTGAGCCGTGAACCTCTTCCATGGCGTGACGGCGAATCACGTAAACAAGTTCCCGCTAACAACGACCGCGAGGCGCTCTGCCAATTTAGACACCGCACCGGCCAGCGCAGTGTTTGTTTACTTTGCAGATCTTTTTCAAAGGTCGCCAACAGAGGGCGCCCGCGGGCCATATAGAGGTACAGGCGGTCCTTTTAAAAACCGACATACTACCATCAACCGACACTCTACAAGTTCTATATAGAGTAGGGAAGTTCGGAGGATTGAAATAACTGTAATTTCACAGTGGCAGTTTTATTGCAATAGTGAACTCAGTTACATTCGGTGGTATGGTCTTAGCCAGTGCGTTCTACGTATAAACACGTCAATTCAAATCTTTATTTTGATGCGGTCGACGTGTATACACGTCGTGGGTTCCCGCTGGGTTAACTTCCCAGGACCTCGCGGTAATGCGTTGGTCTCTCAAGGTGAGTATCCATTAGGTTTGCGCATCAACTCTGCTCCGCGCACCTGCAACTGCTCCAGTAGTGGATACGTTCGCGATCCTGGAGCGTGCAACGTTGCACGCTCCGCGGCGAGCGCTCCAAGCGGTGGCGGTAAATGCGCGAATACAAAGTAGTGCGCAGTGCGTTTGTGGAGGCGAGCAAAAAGAGACGTTGGTCGACGTCTGGAGACGTCTCGCGCATCACGTTCGGTGTCCAGTAAACACGAATCCATCGCTATGGAGTGTACCGAAGAGAAATGTCTAGGCTCTAATCGAGAAGTACCGAAATTATACAGCGCTGTGGGATCCGTAAAATGAGAAATTTAAAAAAAAAATCTGGCGACGACATGTTCGCACAACGGTCGAATGAAAGCTGCGGAGCACTTGTTGTTCTTGAGATGATGCGCGCGCTGTCTCCGTTTGAGCAGTTGCAGGTGCGCGGAGCAGAGTTGATGCGCGAACCTAATAGATACCCACCTTTGCGGGTATGTTAACGTATCTAGATGGTGCACAGTGTCCTCCCTAAGTCTTTGCGTTCACTGCACGGTTTAAATAATGATCAATATCGTTATACCTTTCTGCGGTGGCAGGTTCTCACGTAGTTGGTAACAACTCCAAAGCGGTTGACTACACGCATCATCTTTGACGGTTCCTCTGAAGCGTACCATTATCTGTTTTCCTGGCATCGTTCGTCGTCGCTCACTTTACTAAGACCCGGAAACTCGACGTGTGGGCCCGCTTTCGACATACTAAGGCTTATTTCGTGATAAGTATTAATGATAGATCTCACGGCGAACGCTGGCTACAGCGACGGTCTACACCCCCGCCATACTAACTGCACAGATTAGGATAGAGGTGAATATGAATGCAATAGACTGGTCCCGTCTTTGAAAGCTTTCAATTGGTCACTTTTGTCGCCGGCGCAATAGGCACTCTATCATATTTTCTTCCTTAATAAATCAAGGCCATCAACATAATTACAACAGTTCAAAAATCTTGTCTTGGTTGTTAAAGGGGGATGGTATGTATACTCGTATATGTAATGGTAATTAAATAAAAAATATATAAAAACATCGATGTTATATTACTTATATTTTTATGACATTAAAGGTTTTTGTTATAGTGTTTAGAAATGCTACTTTATTTTGTTTTCTTATGTTTTTTTTTGAATTCTTCTATATGTGATCATTTAAATTCACTTTTTTTTACTATATTTTTATTTTTATTGTTTTGTGTTGGATTATCTTACTCTATTTTTTTACAATTTTAATTATTTAAATACTGTCTATGCTACTTTATTTTGTTTTCTTAAGGTTTTTGAAAAAAAATGTATATGTGATCATTTAAATCTCATTTTTATTTGTTTTACTAATTTTTTTTATTGTTATGTGTCTGATTGATTATGTTTTTTTTGCAATTTTAAATATTTAAATACTATCTATTTGTACATATTTAAAAAAAGTTTATAAGGTTATTTTTTTAAACAATTTTATCTTTTCAATTATACTTTGATTGTCCAGGCAATAACGATTAATAATAACTATTAGTATATACATTCTTTCAAATTCATTAAATTAGCCTTAGAATAGGCTATATCCTAGTTAGGTGACGTTAAAATAGTATCACTGACAGCAGTTTTTGGCATGTCATATTGAGTTTTCAGTTTTTTGCTACTGGATTTATCTATGACATATTGATTGTACAAGTAGATTTTACAGTAGATTATTGTGAATTACAATTTAAATTAAATTAAAAAGATGAGGTCTTTACTTATGTAATAATGATAACTTACGTCTTGGATTGGAATTCCATTTCTGCCATTTGTTATTTATTTCTCTGTTATTTTTTCTAGCATGTTAATCATGGAAAAAAAATAAATTTGGTTGGTTTTTCCAATATAGTATGAGTTTCGCCGTGGCAGCATGGCAGCAGATCTGGATCGCAATATCAATTATGTGTACGAACCAAATACCACTAACAAACGCACCGTACGTTATTGGTATTCAATATAATTTAATTTCATTTTAATTCACAATATTCTACTTTTGGACGTAAAAATGTCATAGACAAAAATCCGGTACCTACCAAAGAACTAATACTATTATATGCAAATAATTGTTGCCAGTGATCCTATTTTAATTTCGCCTATCTAGGCTATAGCCTATTCAAAGGTGGTCACTTAAATTGTTATTAATATGTATAAACCTATGTAAAAACTAAGTAAAGAAAAGAACATAATAAATTTGTAAAGTATTCTATTAGCGTGTACTTTAGTATACGCTAAACGTTATTATTAACCATAATCTTAATAAATTAAAATGATGTACAAAACGATAGTATTTAAATAATCATAATTGTATAAAACATAGTAGGTGATCATACCTAATTACAAAAGAATGGAATGTTTAATATAAGATTAGAATAGATATAGACTAATATGTCTAATATAATAATAAAATAATAAAAAATAAAAGAAAGTCGTATTCCTAAAAACTATAATAAAACTTATAATATCATGAATATATAAATGATATATTTTCTATGTTTTTATACATCTTAATTTAATTACATACATACCATTCAGACGTGTATAGGTACTCAGTGCTTTATCTATATTTATTAATCCTACCTTTGCTTATCAACCAAGCAGTAACAATTATTTTAAATATGAAGGTATGGAAATGGTATGAACGTATGAATTATGAACGATTCGTCTCGCGTATCAGGTGTGGCCCTTCTGAAAAACGTAAGAGTCCTGGTGAGTTCTCGTCTAAGCTGGTGAAATTCTTTGCGTGTCGCATCTATCGATCTCACACAATGCTCCGAGTAATTTGTGGTAACGGAGGCGCTTGAGCAATATAACTGGCGGCGTCGCGTGCCGTCGTGCCGCCTTCATGCATCTTCCTCGACGCAGACGCTGCCCACCTTTTCGTCTTCCTCTCGTTCTGATAACGGTTTATCTGTTTTGTCCGATTCTTCATCCAAGATTACGGCAACGACTTCCTCTCCCAGTTTTCCCCCAGATCTCATAATATATTGCTTTTTAAACATTTTAATCAATTTTCCATTTACTGTTAGATTTTAATGTTTGATATATTTGATGCGAGCTGCCTTTATAATTGATTTAAATAATAGTTTTATCTTATTTTTACCGCGAAACATGTTTTCCAATTAGGTTAAGGCTAGCTGTAAAATATTGCTTCAATGCAATGAGCTCGCCGACTTGTTTCATTAAATAAAGCGTTTTATGATGATTATTATTATTATCTTCTTCTTCTTTTTATAATGTCCTCTTCAATCGGATCTCGGCGTTACATCGGTTAGGTTATCGCTTGCATCGTTCCACAAGGTTCTGCCCTAAGGAACTTTCTATTGTTTTTGTAAACGACCTGCCTATTTCTCTAGAAGTAGGTCAGATCATCATGTACGCCAGCAATACCAGGCTCCTCGATGCTTCATCCCAATTGGAACTAGAAGTCTCTATTTCGGGAGGTGCTGATGATCCTTGTTTTACTGCAAACGGACACCTTCGACAAGACGCATATTATGCTTATTCGTCTCTAAAACGTTAATAACTCAGATTTTAATGTAATATGTGATTGGCAACTAAGTCATCGAGAGCTGTAAAATACTATGGGCGAACCCGCCACCCCAGGGAGTTATAACGACATCAAGCCATTCGGTCTGCCATGGGGTGAACGCAAAGACTTGAGGACAACACAATCCACAGTCATACTACGCCAACAGTCCGTAAGAGTCCAGCGCTTTACACTGGGAAGTTCAACTCAGCGGACTATTCTCACGCCGTTACTACCAGACTTGGACGAATTTCGCCATCCTCCAATCTGGTCACAGATTAGAGGTGCAAGACTCTGAAACGATCTCCGAGCAAATTGACGAAACATGCCTTTGCATCGTCAAAAAGTACAACTTTTCTTATAACTAACCAGTTATTTATTTTCTTTCTCCTTTCTTTCTTAATTTCCTCTTCTCGGGCACACTGAAAAAAATCGTTTTACTAAACAGTTTAGCTATTTCGCTTTTAACTGAAGTTTAGAAAATAGCACCTAAACTACGGCTAGATTATCAAACTCTGTTTAGTTGTGGTTACATTTTATTTTTAGCTAAAATTTGGTTTTGTTACCAATTACTAAACGAATAGCAACTACTTACTAAACTGCGAATTTTAGCTAAAGTTCTGTACCCTTAGCTAAATAACTTAGTTAAATGGGTGTAAACAAACATTCCAAAATGACCGTTACATTATTTAGCTGTATTAGCCAAACTTCAGTTAAACTAGCTGAAGTTTGTCTATTAATAACTAAACTACAGATTTTACCTAAAGTTTGATAGGTAATAGCTAAACTACTTAGGTATTCCAACTGACCCAATTCAGCTTTAGCTGGATTAGCTAAAGTTCTGTACCCTTAGCTAAATAACTTAGTTAAATGGGTGTAAACAAACATTCCAAAATGACCGTTACATTATTTAGCTGTATTAGCCAAACTTCAGTTAAACTAGCTGAAGTTTGTCTATTAATAACTAAACTACAGATTTTACCTAAAGTTTGATAGGTAATAGCTAAACTACTTAGGTATTCCAACTGACCCAATTCAGCTTTAGCTGGATTAGCTAAAGTTCTGTACCCTTAGCTAAATAACTTAGTTAAATGGGTGTAAACAAACATTCCAAAGTGACCGTTACATTATTTAGCTGTATTAGCCAAACTTCAGTTAAACTAGCTGAAGTTTGTCTATTAATAACTAAACTACAGATTTTACCTAAAGCTTGATAGGTAATACCTAAACTACTTAGGTATTCCAACTAAACACTTCAGCTCTCTTTGCCGAAGTTTATTTATCATTTGCTAAACAGTTCAGCTAGTAGTTGAGTATATAAGCATGATTTTCTTTTGGCGGCTCATTATTCCTAGGCATTACAAGTGAATAAACGTGAGAGACGTCGTATTTACTACGTATTTCAACCGTTTGGTTGTCGCACGTCGCGTCGCCAAAAAGTGGGAGACGAAGAAGAACGGGTCGTCGGTCGTTCGATCCGGTTATTTGCTTGACACAGCCAGTCAGTGAGAACCACAGACACGCGGAAATTGGCGACAGCATCGCGGCGACGTTCATTCGACTACATTTCAAGAAATCGCGAATCGCGAGGCGTTTCGGCGGAAACGCGTGAAATATTTCGCCGGCACGTTTGTGACTGTAAAACCGTGCAGCATGCTCGAAGAACAAGCCTCGAAGCAAATCGAACGATCGGAAAAATCTTGTGTTGTTGTGATTCAAAATGGCGGATCAATCGGTGGAGGACCTACTGGATTCTTGGGGAATGTCAAAATATAAGGACAATTTTAAAAGTAAGTACCTACTTCCTAAGTCTTTTATAAATATTCCTTTTAGCATACTATTCTGTGTTTTCGCGTTCCATTCTTTAACGTCACCCGACTATATTCACCACGCTTATTCCGAATCTGCAAAATCTTTATTCGGTGTCAATAAATAAGCGAGAAATAGGCAGTAAAGCGTCAAACCCATACATTTCAGTAGGTTTGGTTAGTTTTTTACTTTCCCGGGTACCACTGGTAGGGAAAGTATTGTGATCGTGCGGGAAAAAAAATTAGATAACGACGGATATATCCATTTTGAGACCCCAAGACGATTAAGACCATTTTCAGAAAAATGTCTGTCTATGTCTGTATGTATGTCTGTATGTAATCTCTCACGATACTGCCGAGCCGTTGAACCGATTGATTTGAAATTTAGTATATAGGCATAGTCTCACCTGGAATGCACCCATTAGTTTTTGTCTGTCAACTGTCAAACCAAACTGTCACTGTTAAAAATTGACAGTAACTATATCTCACCGAAAATTACTTGTGATATATCATTTTTTTATTAAAAAAATAGGTTTGTTTTTTATAGGCTTTTATAATTTCACCTGTAGGTATGTACCTCACTAAGTTACTTTTCTGACGACTCAGCTTACATTATTTTACCTTTATTCTAGAGGAAGGTGTCACGTTGGAGGCGCTGCATGTTCTATCCAAGGACCACATTAATCGTCTCGTGCCGTGGGTCAAAGTTAAGGGTACGGAGTATAAGTCACACACAATACTTACCGAGGATGTAGATGATTTAGGAGGTGTTACTTTCATGGTAATTAGAAATATTTATATGTATAGCGACGAAAGGGTAATTTTTGAATGTGCTATGTTTAATACATTGGAATTTGATGATCATTTTAATAGCTTTGAAGTTGCGGTTCCCGATAATGAGAAAAAAAAAATAATTTTCTATGATTCACTTGCATGCCATGTTCCAAATAATATTACAATCTTGTCTAGCGGGCAGAGATTTATAACACTAAGGTCTCAGTTGTAATTTAAAGGTGTGCATGTTTCGAATCACATAATTATTGTATTGTCTTACCAGAGAAAAATAATAGCGAGCAACAACTTTTTCTGTGAATAATATGTTTGTTGCACTTCCAGATTGTTTGGTGTTATGATATGAAGACTCTGTGGCCGACAAGCTTCATTTCTGACGTCCGATGAACCTTGTAAAATTTAAACTGCCCTTTGCTAGCACAAATTCTAAAAAATAATTTGATAAGGTCCCCGGACGTCAGAAATGAAACATGTCGACCGTACGTAAAGTTGCCGATTGAATTTGTAATACAAGGTATGCAAAAAGATGTACTGATTTCATTCGACCTTTCATAACAAACCGCTTTTACATACTGTACATCAATATTATTAATGTTTTTAAGTTTACGCTGTTATTTGGCATTATGTAATATTTTAATTTTAGGGATTACGGAATTGTACTGATTTCATTCAACCTTTCATAACAAACCGCTTTTACATACTGAACATAAATATTATTAATGTTTTTAAGTTTACGCTGTTCTTTGGCATTATGTAATATTTTAATTTTAGGGATTACGGAATTGTACTGATTTCATTCGACCTTTCATAACAAACCGCTTTTACATACTGAACATAAATGTTATTAATGTTTTTAAGTTTACGCTGTTCTTTGGCATTATGTAATATTTTAATTTTAGGGATTACGGAATTGTACTGATTTCATTCGACCTTTCATAACAAACCGCTTTTACATACTGTACATAAATATTATTAATGTTTTTAAGTTTACGCTGTTATTTGGCATTATGTAATATTTTAATTTTAGGGACTATCAGTGTATTTGATTTACATAAGTCGACGTTTCGCCTGCTATGTCACAGGCTTCATCAGGTACCAGAGTACGGGCACCGGGGTGTATCTGGTGCCCGTTGTACCAAACATCAAACTAAGTTGGAAGTTAGGTACAATGGGCACCAGACGTCTGCTCCAGGAATTCCCGTGGTTCCTGATGAAGGCTTTGACGTAGCCGGCGAAACGTCGACTTATGCAAGTTAAATTAATTGGCCTTAGATGTATATATTATTTAATTGGCCTTAGATGTATATATTATGTGTTAGTATTAAGTATAAAACGCTGTAAGTTTTCTGAAAAATAAAAATAAAAATAAAATAAAAAATAAAATAAATCCACTGTTAATCCGTAAAATAAAAGAAGTGAGCATTGTGATTGTATAAAACGGCTATATATGTGTAGGCGGAGCATCGTGTTCTAATTACACGACATATCGGCACCTTTCTGTAATAATGTGAGTTAAAAAAATAAATACAACTAAATGTTTATTTTCTTTGATTTCAGTCTCCTCAGCTGAAAGCAACGAAACGTCTAGTGAGATGTAGCCAACAAGTGAATTTTGAGCCCTCACTTACAGGCCTACTCGCTATTGTGGGCGAGTAAGCTTGGTACAGTAGTGCCCAGCTGAGAGTTCCCATCTGCTGATGTAGTAAGGACATAAAATATGTCCTTACTACATCAGCCAATAGGAATTCTCAGTTGGACAGTACTGTATGTGGGGCCCAGTTCATTTGGCTACATCTTACTAGATGTTTAGTTGTTTTCAGCTAAACAGCGTAGCTGTGAAACCCAAACAATTTAGGTACACTTACAAACGTAGTTTAGCTACGTATAACTGAACAGTTTGGCTATCTACTAATAAACACTTTAGCTATGTATTACTGAACACTTTAGCTATCTTCTACTGAACAGTTTAGCTACCCACTACTGAACAGTTTGGCTATCTACTACTAAACACTTTACCTATGTATTACTGAACACTTTAGCTATCTATTACTGAACACTTAGCTATCTATTACTGAACACTTTAGCTATCTATTACTGTACACTTTAGCTATCTTCTACTGAAGTTTAGCTACCCACTACTGAACAGTTTGGCTATCTACTACTAAACACTTTACCTATGTATTACTGAACACTTTAGCTATCTATTACTGAACACTTAGCTATGTATTACTGAACACTTTAGCTATCTATTACTGTACACTGAAGCTATCTACTACTGAACAGTTTATCTATCTGCTACTGAACAGTTTTGTAAAATTTTAGCTCTTTTCGTTTAGCTGTGGTACCTAATTGTTTAGGTGTCACCACAGCAGCTAAACTGTTTTGTAATTATTTACTGAATCTTCGGTAACTAGTTACAAAACAGTTTTTTCAGTGCATTCTTAGTTTTAATTGTAGTAGTTTAGTTTTTTAAATTCTTAGTTTGTGTGTGCAGTATGCAGACAAACTTATGTGGTTGAAATCGGTTCACCAGAGGGCGCGGTAGTCATACTTTAATCTCAAAATATTTGACTTAGACTTGAAATTCGGTACACAGTACAATTTGATTTTTAAATTTAATGACATGATGCCCGTTCAAAATTCAAATTTTCATTCCGTTGGGTCGCATATTAACAGGAGTTTTCGCCAACTGGGCATTGACTTTATTTATTAAATTAATATTCCGATGAAATAAATCCCTTGCTACTTGCCGGGAAATATTTGGGGCGACGCAGGCGATTTTTTTACTCAAATCCCCGGTTAATTTTGGCTCTTCAACACCTCAATAAAAGATAGTAATAAAGCCGTTGGGACACTTTCATTTCGTGGTGTTTGTTTGTTGAGAATAGTGTGCCTCGTATCTAAGAGGGTGAACGACCTCCGCGTCCTCGCGTTGACACTTTGTAATCTTGGCGGCATGACGCAAGTTGCTACGAGAGATTTGCTCCGGACTACTCGGGAGTACTGAGTACTCGCTTTGAAGCCGTATTGCGACATTTATGGAGGGACGTAACAATTCGTCTTCTACTCGAACTGAACAGTAAAATCTAGAGTAATAAAATGGGACACAATTTCTACTGAACAATCGGCATTTATGGGTTGTTGAAGGAAGTGAGCTCATAGAATCGAATATTATATGATACAGGTGGCTATGTAGTTACATCTGCCGTAGAATTTATTAATATCTTATATAATTTCATAGTTTCATAGAATCATGATCCCAGTAAAATATTATTGGCGCGATTTGCCAAATCCTCAATCTTTTCTTTATTATAATGGTCATTGATTTTATATTTGTTAGTATCATTCCTCCCATTGTGTAGTGTCGCTGTCTTTCGATTTTTTCGATTAATTCATATATTTCTGTAACCATTTCATAATGTTTCACCTTTATTTTTAGCCAATTGTTCTCATTATTAAATTTATTCTAGGTTCTAAACGCAGTATGCTGTTTTAAGTATGTTTAAGTTGTGCCGCAGGCGCATTTCAAATTCAAATTAATTTGTTTATTTTCAAATTTACAATAGTTTATTCGCCCTAACCTAACCTAACCTAACCTTAATTACCGACATAAAATTCTAAACAAAATGACAATTATCAATGCCTAAAGGAACACATAAACTATTGCAGGTAATTGAAAATACAAAAAAATATATCGTCAAAGTAAGTTAATAATAAATCGTATATATAATAAATTGCAAGAAATAGATCAGAATATAATCAAAGTAATGATTGACAATATAATAATAATAATATTATTGAAAAAAAAATAACAAAATACACTCGGGGATAATATTATGATAGATAGTCACTACGTTATTCCAGTTTATTTAAAATTGTAGTTATTTAAAATTATTATTTTAATTTATGCCTACTTATATTTATGTTTTTATTTTAAATATTTAACTATCTAATAATATATACAACTTCTGCAGTCGTACAATTAAAAAGGTATGCACTCAATCTATCGTTAAATCTAATTAAACTATCTTAAATATTCAATGGTAGGCTGTTGTACAATTTGGGGGCAAGTTAATAAGTTAATATAAAAGACACATTTTTAAAAACAAGCTTCTATAAAATGCTCTGTTCCAAGGCAACCCTGGGTTCAACGGACATGTCTTAGTGGAACTTAGAACGGGCCATATTTGAATGCTATACCGAATTTTGTGTTTGTGCTGCTGACCGTTGAAAAGTCCTCTGATTGGAAGCCAGCCCTGGGTGCAGCAGCCCTATCGCTGTAAAACTCTGAACGGGCTATCATAATTGAATGCGTATACAAACTTTCGTTTCTGTGCTGTTGACCGTTGAGGAGTCTCCTCGTTGGAAGCCAACCTTGGATGCAGCAGCCCTGTCGCGGTGAAACTTTGAACCGGCTATCATAATTGAATGCGTATACAAAATTCCGTTGCTGTGCTGTTGACCGTTGAGGAGCCCCTCGTCAAGAGCCAACCCTGGATGCAGCAGCCATGTCATGTGGAAATTTAGAACAGGCTAACATAATTGAATGCGTATACAAAATTGTGTCTGTGCCGTTGACTGTAAAAGGGAAGTATGGTCCTGGTTTCGATTCCCGGCTGGGTAACCATTTTTTGTTGGGATAAATTTAACGGAATTGCTTTTTCAACTCTGTCGCTCGATTGCAATAACAAGACAAGACTCGATTGCGATTGCACTTACATACATGCTACATGCACACATACATATAAACATGCCTTAGTAGGGTTGGTTGTAAGAGATTGTCATATCACAATAAACCCGCGCATTGTCAAATTTCACAATAAAGAGTAGAAACAAACAAACAAACAATTGAAATTGAAGTATTTGTTTAGAATTTCGCGGCATCTCCATCAAAAATGTCGAAATTCACATCGACTAATCATTACGGAACAGAAATAGCATGCTTCTCTTTCCACAAACTATTATGCAGTAATGCGACAGCTTTGAGCTTTACTATCGCTTGGAGCTAAGCGCATGTTAAAAATTCCGCAAAAGGCGTCGATTCTACTTTGCTTGACGCGTCGCTTCTACTTACTTTGCTTGTCGCGGCGCAGTGGAATTATAGAAAGTGATACTTTGCAAAAGAGGATTATGCATCCGTCGGCATGCATAGCGCAGCCAGTTTATGCAGTCTAGACTTCAAACGGATTGACTCAGGAAGCGTCTGAGCCTTTTGATGCTCGAATTAAAGGCGACACATTATCTGCATTCAATAATGCAATCGGATTTTAGAAGATGCTTTAAGTTTGGTGTTGTAATAATACTTGCTCAATACACCCTCGTATACTTGTTTGTATACGAGGGTGTATTGAGACATTCACGGGGTGACCATCAAAGCGAATTCTAACCTATATAATTGCTATTTTTCTTACAATGGCCTCTTCGAACTTGGAAAACTTCAGTTTGATAGGGAATTTTAAATTCAAAGATTTATGACGGGCCTCGGGTTGCATGGGATTGGGATGAACCAATTTGTCGTTTTGTTTTAATTTAAAAGTCTTTTTTTCCAGTGTAATCATAGTGGAATTATACGATATAAAATGGGAAATAAATAAATAAATAGATAAGTAAGTATTTAATATAAACAAAGGAAAGAATAGGTTTCTTAAAAAGTTTAAAAAAAAATAAGTAATTGTTGGAAATTGTTTGCGTAAAATGAAGTTTGCGTAAAAATTACTTGAGTAAAATATACGTAGTTATGCAATAATAAGCCAACCCACAACGTTTGGTTTATTTTTGCAAATATATTCAAGCCCATCGGCTGAGGCTGGTTCGGAACAAACCTTTCAGTCTGCTTCTACAAGTTACCTAGGTAAAGTTGTTACATTTTTTGCAAAATTAAATATGGCCATACTATATCACATTTTTAAATCTACATAATAAACTTTTTTAATACGTCAGCTCGCAAACTAAAATATGTCGTAAATCGCACATCTAGGTACAGGCGTAAGCCTAGTTAGATGTCTTTCGGCCCTCGGGTTGCATGGGATTGGGATGAATCAATTTGCTGAGTTATTTTAATCTAAATGTCATTATATTTTCCTAGTGTATTCATAGTTTTATTTTATATTTTTATTTATTTAATTTTGTAATTCACAATCATTTACAGTAAAATAGACATGTACAATAAAATTTCATAGACAAAATCCATTAGCAACAAGCTGATAACATGATATGCTAAAAACCGTTGCCAGATATGCCAAAAACTGTATATTTTAATGCCATCTATGCTATAGCCCGTTTTAAGGCGGACATTTAAATTATTGAAAATATGTGATGAGCTATATAAAAACTAAGTAATGAAAAGAACATAATAAAATTGACAGAATGTATACACTAATGGCTATTATTAATTCTTATTAGCTGGACAATCATAGTAAAATTGAAAATATAAAACGTTTACCATATTCATAATAAATGAAAATGATGCACAAATAGATAGTATATAAATAATAACACCTATAACAATAAATATTAAAAATTAGTTAAAAAAATGAGATTTATATCACACATAAGAAGAATTCAAAAATCATTAAAAAAACAAAAGAGTCGCGCTCCTAAAAAACTATACTAAAAAACTTTAATGTCATAAAAATATGACATAAAATCGATGTTTTTATAAATTTTGATTTAATAACCATTACATACATACGTACCATTCCATACCATGCCATTCAGACGTTTATACTCAATGCTCTATATGTTTAATCCTTCCTTCATCAATCAAGACGTAACAGATTTTAAAAATGTACTTGTGTTGATAGCCTTGATTGAATCAGGAAGGTTTAGTTGACTTATTAAATATGATATATAAAATAAATAAATAATCCATTTGGCCCCTTTAACTTGATTTTGATAAAAGATTTGGGTTTTGTCATTATTGCGTAACTACGTCCGTTTATGCTACAGAAAACGAACGACGAAAAGGTTGCAAAAGTATTATTTCAGACATGCGGGATCATGCGTTATCTATTAGGGAAATGACACCACTCATGACTGACAAACTACGAGAGAAGATAGTGGGCTATTTCTATAATTCTGCGATAAATAAAAATGATCTAGTTCTGAAATTTCCAGAATTACTGTCGCCATCCTAATTAGCGCTACAATTCATTGTGAGTCCTGCTTCGTTAAAAATCTTCTTATATCCCTTTGGTTACGAGCTTTGGTTTTCCAGTTCTTTACTCCGAGTGAATTTAGGTCTTTGATCTCAGAACCAACCCATCGTAGTTTTGGTCGTCTCAATTCACGATGTCCTTCAGGTTGTCTACAAAAACTGCGTTTTCACGACTGTTTATTTTAAATCCTTTCCACGTGCTTTGACCACCTGAGCCTTACGTTTTTTCAGGAAACCCAACTTGCGCATCATTATACAAATTTTACTGTTCTTAGTTTTTTCGTCCTATTCACTCACGCTATTTTGCGTTCAACATCTGAATCTGCGACATTGAATCTGAATTTTAGTCCGCTTTGGTGAGAGTATACGGTTTTGAAGCGTAAGTTACGACTGATCTGATAAGTGCCTTGTAGAGGTTTGCCTTCGTCCTCCTGGATAGAAAACTGGTTTTGATTTGAGACTGGGGTCCAAAGTAACATCTATTTGCAGGTATAAACGCACATTCACCATTTCACTGATGTTGTTGTCGCATATCAACGGGTCGTTTACAACTGGTGAATCCGTCTCCCCAGGGAGCTATAACGACATCAAACCATTCTGTCTCCCATGGAGTGAACGTAAAAGACTGCGGACAATACAATACACAGTCTAGCTACGTTAACAGCCCGTAAGAGTTCAACGCATTATATATATATACAGCGAAGCACTAGGAAAAGGAACCAGCGGACAAATCTCGCTCCCTTACTATTTGATTTGAATAAATTTCTCCGTACTCCAGTCTGGTTACAGATTCGAGGTCGCTTGCGCGGCCTCTATCAGATGTTAGCCGTAATTCAGTTGAAATTTATTGCGGACCGAGGTGCTTTATGCCCGTAAAGCTCACACGGGATAGGATAACCAGCGGATCGTTTCAAGGATATATGACATCAGGTCAGCAACTACCTACGTACGTTTATTTGATACTGTTGAAGCATCCAAGTATGTAGCTTTCGCTGTGCTTTCTTGTTTTTCGTCATATTTTTCTGTTATGTAATCAGCCTATATAACCAAAATTGAATATTATTATTGTTATCAATGGTTACATTATTGGGTTTTTATAATCAAACAGTCCCTTATAAAAAAAACATCCATATCAATGTTATTATATAGGGCCTAATAAATGCGCTAATGCTTTTATCTATCTAGCTAGCGTATCTCACCATCTAGCGTAGTTAGATGGTGGACTGTCTTCTTCCCTAAGTCTATACGCTCAAGAACGATCTGAAAGACGAACAAGCTGAACGATCATAAATCTTTATATATGCCTGGGGTGACGGGTTCGCCCCTTGTAAATGACAACACTCTCCTATGTCATTGAGAAATCTAATACCCTATATAATCAATGTTTTCATGTTAACATGACTTTCTGCCTTAAAAAAGAGTAGATTTGTTACCCGACTGTTGAAGCATCCGAGTACGTAGCTTTCGCTGCGCTTTCTACTTCGGCTATTTAATTTTGTTAATGCCCATTCGACCGGAGAAACGTGTACAAAGTGAGTACAAGGCGGATTGTTGGTAATGCAATTAGGGTTAAGCTGTACGCGAGTCCCACATTAATTAAAGCTGTTTTATCATTCAAACGAGATGTACGCGAGATGTGATAATAAATTAGTTAGGCGCCAAAGCTAAGCGAGTAGAATCATAATAATATTATTTTTTTTCATTTCGGAAGATGAAAATGTACTTTTTACACAACTGCCCAACAAGAAAGGAGTGTTATGTGTTCAGAATTCATCTATGTATGTTTTCCGTTTCTTTATTCCAGCATAACTGCTAAACGCTCGAACTGATTTAAACGTATGTGTTATTGTTAGAATCGATATGTCATCCCGAGTGTCATAGGGTACCATAACTATCCAAATATCAAGTAAGTAGTTGTCTAAATGTCCAAATGTCAATAAATTAACATACATTTATCGTATTAGTGATAAATGAAAGGTCTGATTAAGTACATTCCGGAAGTATGCAAGTTTCTATGTGGGTAAATACTTGAAGCATAAATATTTTATAAAAAACCGTAATAAAAATATTTATTACAAGTAAAGTACTACAAATGATTCCAGAAGCTAACGGAAAATCAGGTACCTCAATGAAATATATATTTTTGAATAGCTTAGACCTTCAGGATAATGGTTGATTATAGGCAAAAATCGCTGAATACATGGGAAGGGGGTCAAATCGCTCAATACATGGCAAGGGGGTCAAATCGCTCTCATCAATTTTGTTTACACTAATAAACACTAAATTACATCAAGCGACCAGAAATGGTACTAATGTAAAAAGATAGTACGAAAGAGTACATACAAATGAGTATAGAGGGCGTTAAATTTTATATAATTATTTGACGTTTCAATCAAATCCCATTAAGATAATGAAAGATGCATTGCATCAATGTATCAAATATAAAGAAGATATTTAATAAAATCAGTCTTAGTTTGTTGTTATGTTCAATACTTTACTCGTTCTCTCTACCTTGTCATAAACACAATAGTTCACGTTCTGTAACGGTAGTTTTAATCTTTGTAGTATATTTACTTGTTAACATACTTAATGTATCGCTCTATTTATTTGTTTATTTTTTTATAGAATTACTTATTTACTTATTTATTTATTCAATATTAGTTTGATAATATACTAGTACCTATATAGTATTTAATGTTATTCATGAGCGATCTGAATGAATGAAATAAAAAAGTTATAAAAGTGAAGTCACTATGTTTTCAATACTATCCCCACAAAACAGACATTAAAACTCTAATGGAGTGATAAAATCCACACAATTCTGCTTCGCTAAAACACTGTTGTTAAAATATTAATATTTATGCTTTTTTTCATCAAAATGTTTTACCGAATAATTTTATTTAATAAATTATAAAATATGAAAAACTTAGATGCTGCTATTATTTGAAAAAAACAAACACAAATCGTGACTACAAAAACTAGTTGATGGGTAAGACCTGGGGTACTATCATTTTATAAAATATGTTATATTCAATACAAATTAGTTTTACTCCTGTAGGTAGGCATTCCTACTTTTGTATGCGTCATTGCGTCTAACGTTCTCAGTAATGTAATGTAATTAAGGAAAATTAACTATCGTGATAGTTTTGACTATATACATAAATTTAAGTAATTTAAAGTCGGTTTTAGAATGATTAATAATTTTAAAATAATATAATAATGAAATTGCTGATTAAATATAGAGAACAATGTCTACAACAATAATTATTATGGTAATAATGTGATAGTCATGAACATTGATAATCGTATACTTAAAATCACACAATTCAAATTAATGATCAAATCCATCAATAGAGCGTTTGTCGATTAAAATAAAAATACGCTATTTAGCAAATGTCAAATATTAGGAGTTTTCCTTTATTTTACAGCATGATACTCTTAGAATATGGATTCAGCATTATCCTAATCTCTTGTCTTATATTGTCCTCAGTATTCAGTATTCTCTCCCCCCCCCCCCCCCCTTTAATTCCTCTGTATGTTTCATTTGTACTAAAGCGACTAATGGTGGCCAGCCCCACATGATTCGTAACATTCCTTTGTCCCTCTTTAAATCTAACATATAGTCACATGTCATTGTTAGGTATTGAGGTGGTGGAACCTAGCTTCTTAGGGTATTCTTGCACAAACCGACTAAAGAGCGTGATCTTTGATTCTAGATTGGACAGTGAAGTGGAATCCACAGTCGCGCTGTGAGATCCAACAGGGAGAGGTGTGGAAGGCAAAGGAAAACCACCACCCTATAATCTATTCTAGTCACACCATGGCTGCGAGTTGGAGCAACCCAGGTACACGATCTTCCAGGCCAAGGAAGTGGGTGACACTCAAGAGGAAGAAGCCATTTGCGAGTGGCCTCTCCCCGGGCACGTATAGTTACAGCTAGCTTTATGGTCGCATGCGTGAACAGCTATTAACTTAGGATTCCGTGCGCCTTTCTGCGTATGGCCGTGAAATAAAACCGAGCACTATGCGGCTTTAAAGGTTAACGACACATACTTCCACTCAAACTTCAGCCTCACTTTAGCCTGGGAGCTCACTGCAACGTACCTACCTTTACCGTCTTATCCTTTCATTGCCGCAATTTCCGCTTATCAATTATAATAGTAGCGAAAAGTTCGACGTTCGACGCCAATTTCGCTGAAGAGGGAAAACTGATTTCCGTATTCGGAGTAAAACTTTAAAACTAGCGAAGGCAGTTTATTAATTAATTGGTTACGAAGCTGACGCTACTGTACTACCGCTAAATGTTGGCAAAGGGCCCAATGTCACGATTCGGAAACACGCGATAGCAATATGCGCACAATGTTACTCGATGATAATTGTTTAATATAAAAGCATTTACAAATACAGTGGCAAATAATAAAAGGCACAGGCAAATAATAATCTTTGCGCATTTCCCTCGACGGGACACAAATCTTTTGAGGGCACAATGAAAAGACCTGGTGGACATATCGGAAGCAAGTTCTAAATGTACCGCATATACAGGCGATGATTTATACCCAGAATCCGAGGGCTTATCCGAATTCGCGATGCTTCGAAGGATCATGAAATTAGACGGGGGTCTGCTAGGACAATCTCTGATCTGTCTCGAAAGACCATAAGTTGAGATGCGGTCTGCTAGGACAATCTCACTGTCGCTGGTGAGGATTGCAGGATTCGAGATGATAAACGCCTTGTTTTAATGGTTGCACAATTTATTGATCGTCCCGATGCAGTATAAACGCGAGCGAAATGGAATACATAGAAAGGAATTACGCCGGTAGCGATATTGACCGTCCGCTCCGATCGATGACAGGTTGACGTAAATGGCGGCGTTCGGCCCAATCCTCTTTTCACTTATTGGTTGCGTTCGGCTGTGTCGCTTGACATGAGTTGACACGCTACGAAGTACGAAACTATTATCACCGAGTAAATTTAGTTGCCCGTGCGTTAATTGATTTTGTTTATTATTTGCCAGTGCTTTTTTAACAGCTGTTATATTATTGTACCTGTGCTTTTATTGATTTTATTATTATGCTTGTGTCTTTATAATTACGATTTATTATTTGCCAGTGCTCTTGTAATTGCTTTTATATTACTTGCCTGTGCCTTTATTGATTTTTTATTTTGCCTGTATTTTTGTTTCAGATTTTTATTAGTATTTTTTAATGCCAAATTCAATGGTTGTGTAAATTTTGTAGTTCGTAATAGAAAAAATGGATGTTTTTTGAAATGCTTTTTACAATGTTGCCCTTTCAAAAGGGGGCGGTGTTTCGATGCTGATGCTGCAGTGTGCTTTCTTTTTTATTACTGGTCATAAGTCAAATATTTTGTAACGCTGCAGGTTAGAGTATCTTGTGCATTTCTTTAAATAATATATATTTTTAATAATTTAAAGATAGTATCTGTAGGATGATGTTTTAAGAAGAAGAAGAATAATGAAATCCACTCACATGGTAAGTCTAATCAAATTGAATATACTCGTATGTCCCTAACTTCCGACCAGGAAATGTAGGTTTAATGGTCCACCTTTACCACCAGTGAACGATTACCCTCCATCCATCTCAAAAACCAGCTTCGCCTCTGAAAATAGAAATCACTATCAGAGCTCTCAAAACGTTTCATTTCGTAAAATGATACTAAAGGAAGCTTTGAAAATCATCAGTCAGCTAAGAAATCAAAATCAAGTATAGTTTCTTACATTCATTTTGATGAAAAGAAGCTTTCAATTAAGAAGTTTAAACTTCAGCCTGTGATAATTACAAGGTAGAAGAAGGGGACGGTTTGCAACACAGGACCTAAATTGTATAATATTATTTCATATTTAATTTTTTATGTATTTGTGTCATTCTGTTAAAAATACGTATTTTTTTTTACGTAATCGAAGGGTAGCACACAAGTCTAGGTACGTATTACAATAGTCTGGCATTTTCCGTTTCACCCTTGGCTGCTTGAAGTTTTTTCTTAACATAGTTTTTCATTAATTAATTACTATTAGAAGAGCAAAAAAATTATCAAAATTTCGACGTTGTCCTTTTTTTTCAAAATGCCAAACATCTATATTATGGCGCTATTTTTGATAAACTTCTATTATGTATCTTATATGGCAGTATCGCCATTATCGACGGATCAATTTTCTGTCCTTCGCATGGCAAACAACTCGACATTTTTGTTGATATCGCTTATCGCATAAACCGTCAATATTTGGTCGCATTTTATAAAAAAAATATCTTCATATCTATGATATGAGTCTTATTCGATTTGCTCCGATGTCGTATTAAAATAAGCCTCTTACTGGTTTTTTTTACAATACAAGTGTAATAACTGATTAGGTAGGCACTGAACATGTTCCATACTGTCTGAAGATCCTTCACAAGCTAATTTAATTATTATAATATGCCGATATTGTCAGTGGTCACTTTGAACTTAACTTCGACTTTGAGTTGATATATTAAAGGTAAATAAATACATTGGTGTGGAATCGCCGTCGACCGCGTGCACTTGGCCGCGCGGCCCAAGTGCGCGCGCCCGACGGCGATTTTATATGTTTCGTAGTATCTGTTGGTCGCCGCGGCCTGGCTGCCGAGGCAAGGCCGCAAGTGCGCGCCGGGGCTAAGAGATCTATCCGCCCGGTTGTACCTACCTGCTAAAAAAAATGTATATTACTTTTATATACAAGTTTTATTGTTAATTTCTTGGTAAAAGGCGACTAAGACTAAACGATTCTCACAATGCATTGGAAAGTGGCACTCAGAGGCGGGTAAATTACTGAGCAAATTATAGAATTCTGCGACTCGAGCAAACACATGCATTGCCCTGTTCAAATATTTAATTTTGCATTCATCCAAGCAACTGCAGCCGATGGCCAGTTAGCACACTTGACTCCTTTGATGGCCAGGGGCTTTTGTTTGCTTATATTAAACAGTAGGTACACGGCGATGGATGTGGCTTTGAATGCTGTAATAATAGTGACACTAAAAGTAAACTTAGTTAGAACGGCGGTTGTAACATCGCTGAATCGTAGGGTGCTTTAAACTTCACGCGGTAAAATTCCAATTTGTTTTCTTTTTATTGTAATTATTAAAATGCAATTTAGGTTAATTTTGAATCTCATGTAAAATTGATTCTACGCCCTTGTGGTAATTAATAAAGATTATGCTATTATTATGATTTTGTTATCTACCACCGATAAAAAGATTATGTTTGTTTAGTTTAATTTACCATAGTTTAGTTTATTGATCCATAAATTCAATATACAAATTACAAAAAAAATATTTTCCTAATACAAAACCTAGCTCGGAAAGGAGGTTCATTGTTATGACATAATAATGGTTTACCACCTTACTAGGAATTAACCTGTGTTGAGATGGTGCTACTGTCGGTTGGTAATTCCTGTTGAGAAGTCTCATCTATTACGAAAACATAAATTAAAATTAACGTAGCTGATAATCTAAATACTATGAGTTACATAAAATTACACTTAAACATATTTTTGCATATTACAAAAATACATACATAGATTAGATATATAATTTATGTAATTTTATATTATGAAAACATATTTAATACTAGTATAATTAAGTACTTATATATAATATAATAATATAATATAATATGATAATACCTGCCATGAACCTTGTGCCTTGGTAATAATTTATATTAGAGAATGACAGTTTGAAATGCTTACTTGTAATATAATATAGAAGTAGAAATACATTAGAGCCATATTTGGTGTTATGTTCACACAAGAGCTTTAATAATTCCTCGCAGTCTTTTCTAGACTTATGTAGAGGCCAACTTACAACCACTCTTCGAAACGTAGGGTTATGCACGTCGGTCGTAGGTACATACATTATCAGTTTATTGTATAGCCTTGAAATGCCATTGTCCATACATCGTGTTCATGTTTATCTCCGGTTGGTCGTATCGATTTCTGGTCTCATTTCCGTGACCCGAAGTTTAAATGTCGCAGTCCTGTAATTCCTCTAGAAGCACATACAAACCACTTTTAACTGGTAAATGTCCATTACGTTGAAGCCTGTGAATAATGGAACGAATGGGAAATGTAGCTAAGTCTATTTTTTCGCATTTAAAAAAAAAAAATAATATTATATATTGTTTTTTAAAATTTACAGCGTTTTATACTCAATACTTAACATATCTTATGCAGAGGTAAGACCAATTAAAAGTGTTCGCAATTAGACTAGATATATTGCTACAGCGCAACAAGGGATAGAGAAGCCATAAAGAAAGGGATAGAGAAGCCACATTATAAATTTATAATATAGTATATTTATCTGATTATTCTATGAAATAAATTGCTTTTTGCATAATATTGAAAAATAAGATCATAACATAAATAGTAATTTACGATAATGATAAAATGTAAAAAATATAGATAATATAAGTAGATATACTCGTAATATACGCATTACATTACATTTTCGTCGTGGCCGATTGACGGCTAAAGACCGCTCTTGGACGTGTCAAAATATTTGGGTAAAGAAGTAAGTCTCGTTACTATTTACTGAACATACATAGGTAGTCAAGAATTAATTACTAGATTGTCAAACTATGAATATAAATAATCAAAATAGAAGCCTAATATTTGAAGTAGTTAGTAATTCGAAAAGATACGTAGTAAAATTATTCATCGTAATATTCAAATTGTCAGTAAAATGTTAAATAATCAAATTAAATCTACGTTATGCATTTTCAACTAAAAGTACTGATATAAGACCATGTAAAATAATCTGACAATAAGACTCTACTTTTTTAAGTAATTTAATTGGTCACAATATTTGAAAAATCATGGCCCTCAAATTCGGCCACATTATAGAAAGGGTGGCCTATCAGCATCTCCTTGATGTTTTTTTTTTTTTATTTTATGTCCTCCAGCTGTTTAAATTTTGTAGGGAGCACAATATACATATTTATAATGTAATATACATAATAATCATTACAATATTTTACAATATTTCAAAGACGAAGAATTAGTACTCCAGCCCGACGGCTGTGATTTTAATGTCTAGGTACTTAGCAAGTATTTGTATATAAATTATAAATATATATATAGATAAATTGAAAATATCCAAACCTTGAAAAATAGGTTGTACGGTCTAAGAATAGTTAGTCCGAGTCGTATCGGACCGTTTATTTTCCTTTGAAGATAGGTGAATTTTATGTCTTATACAATTGTGCCGCAGATATACGTATTATGCGTATTTAAGTTGGTTCCACGTATGCCGTGGTACGGGCCCCGCGTCCGCGGGGGCGCGTGGGACCAGCCAGGTGTACCAACTTTCTCCACTATTGTGGCCCGCGCTGCCTGGATCGGAGACCGACTTATCGTACATACCGCTAAACGGATTTATTCACGCGTTGGTCGATACCCACACTACCCGCTTTAACAGATTACTTGATTCCTTCATTGTAATTCCACAGCGAATAATCAAGAAATTCGTCATTTTCCCATGATTTCTAAACGAAACGTTTGTATTTCTATTTATTTTTTATATGGGGGCAAAATTGAGTGGTCCTTCGAGCCGGATTTTATTTAAACACTCAGCATTATTTACATATTTGAGCATTGCTCGCTCTATGATGAGCAATCCGCCATCATATTCCAAGATTTCTGACTAGCGAATATGCGGCAATAAATGTGAATCACTCTTACATCTACTGAAAGATGTCCTATGCAGTGGCGTAACTAAGCCGGTGCATCCGGTGCGGCGCAGCAGGGCCCATGGCAATTTGGGGGCCCAAAATGGAATTTCAGTCATCGATCGACGTTCCATCCATCTCTGCTAGGAATCTAAGGAAGTCGAAAATATGGATGTATCAAAACTGATCGATGATTTTGCAGAGTGCAAATCAAGACGAAAACCCATCCAAAAATGTATGTTCATATTTTTTTAATACATTAAGTAGTAAATTTGAATAAATAGATATACAAAAAATGGTACATTGTAATAACATTATGTGGTTATTTTTTAGCCTTTTCTGTTTTGCACTTTATAGTTCCACTCAAAAAAAGTCATAAAAACTGAAATATTTTTTTTTATTTTTCACGAACATTCAAAGGTCATTTTTTTATTTTTCACGAATATTATATAATTCAGTGACTGAATTAACAGCTTCATATTAATATAGAAACAATTTTTTCGAACATTCTCCCGCAACAATCTTTCTAAGTGATCCCGCGTGAAAATGCCGATCTCGAGCCCCAAAATGAAAACGTCGATTTATAATGTAGCTACAATAGAAATATGTAATGTAGCTAGGTATATAGCAAGTACATCCATTTATGTCATAATGAACATAAATAAGCAGGGGGAAGGGCCTTCTGTTAAATTTTGGCCCATTTTTTTGGTTACGCCACATTTTTTTTTGGTCCTATGCGATACTACTATAGGATAATGCTCCCGATAATCGCGTTTTTGTACTGCGAAAGCAAACCGGTTAGGACAATCTTTGGCGCAAAAAGCTGAAGTCCTTACCAAAGCTAGAATCCTTACCGTGTCTTCCACGTTACATCTAGCAGTGCCTTTTATACACCAAATAGAATCTGGTGAATTGCGAGTTTCTCAGCCACAATACGCGGCATCAAAACTATGTCATACTGACAAAAGTACGCTTAACACAATATCAGGAAACATTTTTCATTTAGTTTTAAAATTTTAATGTAATACAGCCATCCACGAAAAAACTTGAAATTGCAGATTATATAATATGCTTAAAAAACTATTTAGTCAAACATACATTTTATAAACTGTACATTTTATAAACTGATGATATTGCGTGTACAATTGTTTTTGCTTACTTATTTTTCTGAATTTTCTTTTTTGTTTTATTGAATATTTGAATTTTATTGGTATTTGAATATTATTGGTATTTTGTATACTTTTGAATTATCTACAACGGTTACATTCAGTATTTTGTCTCCCCTAATGGAGATCTCTTTCATTAGAAACGGAATTATCATTATAGTATCCATTATTAGACTAATTGGTCCTTTGATTATTAAACATACTTTATTATATATATATATATATATATATATATATATATATATATATATATATATATATATATATATATATATATATATATATATATATATATATATATATATATATATATATATATATATATATATATATATATATATATATATATATATATATATATATATATATATATATATATAATGATGTTTTTATTTAAAATAAAATAAGTAAAAGCTACTTAAAAAGTAGCGAAGGAAATCCCAGCTTGTATTGGGAAATGCTTATGTTTGAATGAGATATACTTACGGATGTGCACGACTTTCGACGGTGCAATGTAAGTTTAAAGGTCCTTTTGCAGTCGACTGACGATCACTATTCATCCATATATCTCATAAATAGGGCTTATCCTTATGCAACACAAAATGCCTTCAATTGAGACGAATTAAGCGAAAAAATAAAAAATTAAACTATTGATCTCAGTAAGTATATCTCATTCAAACATAAGCATTTCCCAATACAAGCTGGGATTTCCTTCGCTACTTTTTAGGTGGCTTTTACTAATTTTATTTTAAATAAAAACATCATCCTATAAACGGATTTCTTTACAAACCTTATCATATATATATATATATATATATATATATATATATATATATATATATATATATATATATATATATATATATATATATATATATATATATATGTATGTATGTATGTATGTATGTATATATATATATATATATATATATATATATATATATATATATATATATATATATATATATATATATATATATATATATATATATATATATATATATATATATATATATATATATATATATATATATATATATATATATATATATATATATATATATATCTCATATATATATATATATATATATATATATATATATATATATATATATATATATATATATATATATATATATATATATAATATATATATGTATGTATGTATGTATGTATGTATGTATGTATGTATGTATGTATGTATGTATGTATGTATGTATGTATGTATGTATGTATGTATGTATGTATGTATGTATGTATGTATGTATGTATGTATGTATGTATGTATGTATGTATGTATGTATGTATGTATGTATGTATGTATGTATGTATGTATGTATGTATGTATGTATGTATGTATGTATGTATGTATGTATGTATGTATGTATGTATGTATGTATGTATGTATGTATGTATGTATGTATGTATGTATGTATGTATGTATATATATATATATATATATATATATATATATATATATGTATATATATATATATATATATAATAAATATTAATGACTGTTTCTTTCTTTTCTCACATATAACTTTATTTATATTATTTAATCGAATTTTATATTATATTTATTGCCGATTATATAATGGATTTGCATTTTATTTATTATTATTATTATTTATTTTTTAAGACCACATTTTAGGGCGATTTAATGTTATTAGCTTTTTACTAAAACTTGTACATTTATAAGCAATCAAGCCATGAAGCAAACTTGATAGAAGCAATATTAGAGTCCTGTCCACCCTAGAACGGGCTAGTCCTAGTTGGGTAACAGAATCAAATAAGCAAAAGGTTAAGGTTTTGCCATTCTGTTCCTTTTATTTTTGTAAGCAAATCAATGTTTTATAGTAATTAATTCCTAAATAAATAAATTAAATTAATAAATAAAATAAACACGCGTTTGTACTTGTAGAATTGTCTATTTCAAAGTAAACACCGTTGATTACAGTTTCATTATTTTAATAACTACCTATGAAGCTTTATCCTGGGAAAAAAATGTAGAAAGTAGTTATGTTTATATGACTATATATAGTTATATAAAATCGAAGACTATCGCGGTTGTTTGACATTATAAATAGGATAGAAAACGAATTTACCGCGTGAAATTTGTAGGACCCGACGTTTCGGTGACGTTGCAGCCGCCGTTGTCTAGGGTAGACACTCTACCCTAGACAGTCTACCCTAGACAACGGCGGCTGCAACGTCACCGAAACGTCGGGTCCTACAAATTTCACGCGGTAAATTCGTTTTCTATCCTATTTATATATATAGTTATGTTTACCTGAATAATATGCTACGCTTAGTGCTAATGAAACTCAATATTGTTGACATGTTACTCAGTATACGAGTGAATACATATACCTGGGTGGGTGAAAGACTACGACGACGTGGGACGTGATATTATTTTTAGGACGGTGGTATACGAATCAATGGACCACAAATCATCGTCCAAAATGTTGTACTTTTTTTTTCATTCATAAACCCTAATGCTATTTACTCGTGATTTATGTGCTGATGTTCACGAAGCCGTTTCATTTTTATGTCCAACTATCGTTGCGACAGTTAACGACTCAAAACCTTATTAACTTAATCTGCCGAAAGCGATAAAGCGGGCCGCGTGTCTACCGGAGTGATCGCCCCCGTGCGCAGCGTCCCGCATTCGATACGATTTCATTAGGTCCGGGGGAAAGTAGTGAGGTGCCGTTAGATGTTAGTATTGCGCTCTATAACTGGGGCTAAAGCCGCACAAATGGGCCGGCGGCGGGGGATAAGAGCCGGTAAAACTGTCTTTAATAATCGAAGTGGGTAGGGAAGCGCGCTACTCAGAAACTCATCAGCCGGCCTTATCTAACGGCTGTGATATCCACCACGCTGCGTGAGCTAGCGCTTCCCTAACTGTCGCTATCGCCGTACGAAGATCCACCTGGGATCGATTTGAAACTGACCATTGACAGTTGACCCCGCTCAGACATTATGACCCCCGCTCTTTAGGAAACAGTACTGCTTCCAAACTCCCCCGACTGTTAGTCAGAGTGCACAGTCGGCGTAATCGACTGTGCACTCTGACTAACAGTCGGGCTAGTCTGGAAGCAGTACTGTTCCCTAAAGAGCGGGGGTGGTTGCGGACCTTACGGCGACTGCTCTTGAAACGACCATCGGCCATCCGATCCTGGGTGAGCCGGGCAAAGGACGCTGTGGTCCGCGATAGATTCGGTATACACCGTTTCACCGCTTCGTAAGGGAGAGGACCGCGCAAGCGACCTCGAACTCGTAACCAATCGAGAGACCGGAGTAATCTGGTCACAATTGGAAGTAAGGGCGTGAGTGTCGGCCCGCCAGGTAACATTCCTGGCTATCTCGCGGTTAAGGCGTTCGCCTCTTACGGGCTTGTGACGTAGCTAGATGGTGGACTGTTTTGTCCGCAAGTTTTCTACGCTCACTCCAGGGAGATAGAACGACTAATCGTTAAAACTTCCTGAGGTGACGGGCTCGCCCGCTGTAGTCGACAACCCAAGTTGACCATTGACAGTTGCCAACTACTCAGGGCGCACCAGCCACCCCAGAAAGATATAGCTATATCATAACATTTTCTCTCCCACGGAGTGAACGCAGTGACTTGTCGACAAACACAGTCCACAGTCTAGCTACGCCAAAAAGCCCGTAAGAGTCCAACGCCTTACCGTGAGGCACTGTTCAGAGCATTCCGATTCAGAGACCACAAGAGAGAGCATTCCGATTCAGAGTCTTTGCAAGTCTTCATTCTTTTAAACGGGTTCAGAATATCTTACCTCTTGGTATTATACGCCAAATTCAAATTCTTCATTGTACAAAAAAATCATAATAACATTTACAAATAAATTAAACCTAACCTAACTGGATCGCACAAGACGTCCGCACTAAGGTAGGCTTAGATTCGTATAATTAAGTACTGCCTAATGCTAAATAAAAAAATACGTTGAAGAATGCCGTGAAAAATAAAATCAGTAAACTAAAAGTTTAGTAAAAATTAAAATTTCAAATAGTGATAATATTTATTTATTTATTTATTTAGGTACATAGGATTAGGTATACAGTTCATTCATAGATCATGTAATCTTATAATAAATATATAAATTATTTAATAATTAATATAGGGAGGTTTAACACATCTTACATGACCTTTACTGCCAATAGCACATCTAACTAGGCGATAATTTGGCCCGTCTCTAGATGTGCATATTTTTATGCAATTTTAAGAAATGAAGTGTTTTTTTTAAATAAATTATTTGGACCCACCACCTGTATATACACATAAATATACCAATTTTATAAAAAATATAGCTATGTAATAAATATATACATTTATAGTTGTAATTTAATAAAATTTAATTTAGAAAAATAGATAAGTGATACTAAATAAATTGTCGTGCGTTGCAAAGAAGTTGATCAGATTTTACATATCCCTTGTTAAGTAGCCATCTATTAAGGTTTGCTTTAAATATTTTTATGTTAGGATAATTTTACATGTCTTCACTAAGGGAATTATATAATTTTGGGGCTATGTAGAATATATGTCTCTGGGCAAATGTTGTCCTGACTGACGGAATTATATAATTGATACTCGCGGACATTCTTGTGTTCAGATTGTTTTGAGTTCGGGCGTGGTCATCTCTAGATTTGTAGAATGCAAGAAGCGCTTGCTTAATGAATAACTGTTTAGCTGATAGCACATGGGATTTGGAAAATAACAAGGCAGATGGATGACGCCGGTTTTTCCTGTGAATTACTCTCAATAATAATTTCTGCGCTTTTGTCAATCTATCCAGATTATCATTAGTAGTAGCGCCCCATGCCGCGACTCCGTAGGACAAAATACTCTGACACAAGGCCATGTATACCATTCTTATGGTTGTTTTGGACAGAATGTTGCGCAGCCGAAGAAATACATAAACCAGCTTTCTAATTCTCGAACTCAAATTTGCAATCTGATTTTCCCAACATAGCTTCTCATCTACCGTTATGCCTAAGTAGGAGACTCTTGCAGATTTGCTTAATTTAGTACATACACATCTATTCCTATCCAAGCATTTGTCGGTATGAATGGCAAGTGTTTGGTTGAGAACCTGGCTGGGATTTCCCCGCAAGCGATAAATTTTGATTTCGCAGCATTTAGCGTTAAAATATGGTTGTCGATCCAAGTTTTAGCCAGTTCCAAGTTACTTTGAGCTTTGAAGAATGTATCATTCCAATTATTAGTCGCAGTAAGAAGGACAGTGTCGTCCGCGAAGGATACAATTCTACCATTAACAGGTAATTCGCACAATTCGTTGATGTAGGTAAATTAAAAAGAGAATTGGACCCAAAACACTATCTTGAGGGACACCGAATGACACGTTAGTCGCTTCGCTTATTTGTCGACCAATTACTGTGCCCGGAGTCCTCCCGTCTAGGTAACTCCGAACCCATTTTAAGGCCACCCCATCGATTCCGTAGTCAGTTAGTTTTTTTTCGAGGATTACATGGGAAACTGTGTCAAAAGCCTTTGACAGGTCAAGGAAAGTGGCAATTACCTTTTTTCCTTTGTCTATGTTTTCCTTTCCACTATATATTGTATGACAGCATTGATGGCCTCACTGGTTCCCCGACCCTGTCTAAAGCCATACTGATTAAATATATAATAATAATATAAATATCATTATGATATATAATAATAATATAAATATCAAAAAGCATGCCAATCATAAATATATGGTAGTTGAATAATAATGTGTTAGAAATGGTAAGTTAGCTAGGAATAAAACAAATTAGTTTTTCAGTTTCTTTCCTTCCCTGGGTAATCAACCAGTGGGTTAATCTTTTTTTGTTTATATTTATACCTTGAGTATAAATGCCGGGTATATCCTTAGTTTTATTGAACAACGACGGTGCCAAGTATAGAAAATGTCTCTGTGCATGGGTACTATTCAGTTTGGGCACTTTGTGGTTACTATTAGTTATCGCTCGTGTTATAATTTTATGGGTTGTTTGCTGGTGCAAATGGCACAAGTGGCACAATCTTCTCTTTTACCGATAATTAACTACGCTGATGTGGCCTACCAAGATGCGAACGAAGAACTACTCGATAAGCTAGAAAGGATTCAAAACGCGTGTAGTCGCTTTGTTTATTCCTTGAAGAAGTTCCATATCGACCTTATTTATGATCACATATCGACCTTTCACAGGCGAATAGAATGGCTTCCCATTAGACGATGTCGGGATTTTCACATACTCACCCTACTCTTCCGCGTACTACAGTCCGAACAGGTCTTCTTTTTTTGTATAATCTCTTCTCACCGCTTTCATTCCATGGCCTTCCATTACGCTCTCAGGAAAATCTATTACTGGCTATACCTGCATTCATTAACTTTCATGTCCAGGTCATTCGCTGTGCAGGCAGCCCGATTCTGGAATTCTGTGCCTTTGCCCATAAGACAACTTGAAAACCTGAGCGGGTTTTAAAAATCTCTAAAGAGACATTTACTCAACTCGTGAATACCCCCTCCCCTCCCGCCTCCTTTGCTTGTCCATATATTCCGTCCCTCCCTTTGATATCGAGTTGGCATACGTTACTAATTACTGTTTTGTATTATTTATGACGACTATTACTTAAGTGTATTCATTTATGACTCTTTTTATACATCAATTTGCCCACATAAACCTTTAGTCACAATAACCCTGGCGGAATGGCCGGAAGATATTGTCACTTGGAAATAGGCCCACCACATTGTACCTACTCTTTTGTGTATGCAATACAACTTTTCAAACAAACAAACCACCGATTCAGAGCATTCCGCCCCGCGTGGGAGGGGCGGGGGGGTAGGGAGTTGGTGCGCGTGGGGGGGGGGGGGGTGTCTGCTTACTGGGAAAGTCTTGGGGTGACACAACCGAATGTTATTTACTTGTTTCCTTATTCTTGTATATTAGGTATTAAATTCTATATATATTGAACGTCTGTTAGGTAACTCATGGGGATCTACGAGTATTTAGTGATGGGTGTGATCACGAATAGCAATAACAATAACGTGTGATATTTGCAATCACGAAGAACGCGTTACGAGAATTTGAAAGAACATGCTATTTGAATCACGGCTACGAACAGCACCGCGTTGCCATCACTCGGCGCCGCTACGACGCGACCGATCACTGATCAGTGATTGGCCGTTCTCACTGATCGCCGTCGAACGAGCGCACGGCGCGCCACTGGACGATGATCGGTGAGCGCCTAATTGAACCGTTCACTTAGTTTCGTTCATTCTTAGATCACTAGTGATCGGCGATCAGTGGATCAGTGATATGATCAGTGGATCAGTGATCCGCCGTTCGTTCTGGCGAACGCCCGCGCCGGCTGGACGATGAGTGGGCGTTCATTTAGTAAGTAACGTGAATTTGGACACTGTTATCGTATGAATTTGGACACTGTTATCGCTCGCGTCGTAATCGTTCGTGAAAATGAGTTTGCTCATGATTTATTAAAGCAATAAAATAACTTTTGGGGACAAGTGGCTTACATTATTTCAGAAAGACGAACTCGGCTTAGCGCCAAAAGAGCGAGAGAGTAAATCTTTCTGAACGCTAATTCTACTAATTACTAATAAATATAAGGCAAATATAATGCGCGTTTCTGTTATTAGTTATCAAATTGACGAAACTTTGTTACTTAACGTTTCACAGTACATTTCAGTACAATCACGAAAATCACGAGTAGCAGTTATTATCACGCGTGATAAAATACCAGTAACGTGATCGTCGCGTGATTGAAAATTGAGAATCACGCCCATCACTAGATCTATTTAAGTGTAGGTTCAACCGCAATATAATACCATGATAATCAATAAAGGCTATTCTATTCTGTTCTTTTCAAATTAGTTTTTTTTTTGTTGCAGGTAAGCGAAGAGTCCGATGTAACACCTACAGACGAGTACATATTTGCCACCATTAGACGTACTTTCACTTAACTGGTATTATTGTCGCTGGCAACTAATGAGTCAAGGTAGGCAGTGATTTTTTTACAGCTCCGAAGCTATAAAAACCAACGAAAAAGGGTCGCAAATAAAATTCCTTGTGTCAACATACATATCTTTTATTAGACCAATTGTAACATACATCTCAGAAATGTAACAAGGCCAACTAAAGCAGATGAAAATGCGCTAGACTTTTTTATACGCAAAATACTATTTTATACGAAAAGTACACGACCCGATGGCGCAATCGTTGACATTGACATCGAACGTGCTTAATGCGTTGCATTCTCACTATCCGCCCTCGACGCCTACTATCCCTTTCAATCAGGTCAACCTTTGTCCCAAATATTGGTGGTTAAATTTCAACTCCATTTATGTCTATCAGTTCATTCAGTATCTCATGTCCTAGATAATCTGATCATTGTTCATTACTTATCAACTTGGTGGCAACTTCAGCAACTACACTGAAAAAATATAATGATTTAATACAAGGAAATACACATGTTTTAACAAGGATTACGTATATAACTCATACTGTGGTCCACACGTATGAATTAACATGACGCGTAACGGTGTTGGCTCGACGGCAGTTACCGTGTCGTAATGTTAAAACATAATATCATTTCATTACGTCGCGACCTTGGGGTCTTGCCTCTAACACGACAGCATGTAGTAGTATACGTACGGTTATAATTGGACACATGTATCATATTGAAACTACAGTATACTGTTATTTTCGTATGAACCGTAAGGAAAATGTTTAGACATATAATTGTGTATTGGAGTTTTAACAAAATTCTTTGTAATTTATTTAAATTATGATTGAAACATCGTCATACAGTCTAAAACCGTAATAACCAAAAGGTAATGTAAGAATGAATCCAATATTTTTCTCAGTGTAATCTTTCGTTTGGTTTCTACTATTGCCATCTTATAACTTTTACTTTTATCGATTTCTTCTATTTTTCTCGTAACCTTTGAGAAACGATCTTTTCCTCATTTATTTCGTCGATTCCCTCTCGCCCTCCCACCGCTGACTGCCTCTGCGGTCGCTTAAATCAATTTGCTGCCGTAAAAGTTATCGCTTAAGCTCGCATGGATAATCGTAGCCATTTGCCGAGATGTGTTTCCCATCATTAGGAAATTCCCCCTTCTTCAGCACTTTTATCTCCGCTCCAGATAAGGAACGCATGCGGGACCACCACAGCTAACACTCCACCGGCCTTTAATACGTTCGCACAACGCCGCATGGGCGTTTCTGGGAGACGTACGAAGAGAAACGCGGTATAATAGTTTCAAACAATAGCCCTTTTGGCGGATCTAGAGCATATTAGGCCCGTGTAAGAGTATTTGTCGTTTTTGGCAGTTGCCACATTGAACATGGATTATTTCTGTTTGAGTTGGAAATCCTTATTAGAGTGAGTGTTCAGCGCTGATCAAGAATTATCTCTTATTTCGATCAAATACTACTGAATGTCTTGTACATGTAGCCTATCATTAGAACGGCTATAAATTACAGAACTTTTTAAAATAAAGCTAAGTGCAACACCCTACAAACATTACAAATTTTTAAGAGTTTGGAAGCTCGTAAGTCGTTTTCTTGAAGTATTACTCAAGTTTACATCAAGTATTGATTTATTTGGAATAACAAAACATTGCGAAATACAACACAAGTTATTTTGTTCTATTACTACCATAACCAAAAAAGATATGACGACTTAACCGCAAAATTTCGGATAATTTAAAAATAATGATTTTAAAAAAAACGGTGACAATTAGAGCATAGGGTCTGTTAGTGAAAGGTAGCAAATCACCTCCCCAATACCTCAAAAAATTGTGTCGGTTTTTCTGCTAAACACACTGTATAGTGCTGGATTTGACAATTAATTAAAAAAAATTGTATCGGGATATCTACTTTCATGACTATCGCATTATTAGTGGGATAATTATAGTTATATATATTGTTCTTGTTTTTTCATATTACATTATTTTCATTATTGATGATTCTCATACCGATTATAAATTACTCAAATTAATGTCACAACTGTTACGATAGTTAGTTTGCCATATTTATTTACATTAGTGAGAATATTAGATGGAATGACGCATCCAAGTGTAGGAATGCCTACCTACTGGAGTAATAAAATTCCTGTCTTCAAAATTTATATCGTGATTACCCTTAAATCGGGCATGAACTTATGCAATCATATAATAGAATGATATCTAAGGCATCTTGGTAGTTTAAAGCAAAGTTAAAGCTGGTGTCTAGCTCTGGTCGCTTTACAAGCGATTCCATTAAGGCTAGGCGCCAGGAATTCAGGTCCGAGACCAATTAGCTGTGACTGGGTTAAGCTTCGTCTAATCGTCCGCTCCGCGCCACCAAGCACAGTGGTCCGCTTGAAGAATCTTATAGGAATTAAGGCTTAGTTTTAACCACCGGTGGTAGCCACCGTTTTGACAGTTTTTAGCGTCAAGTCAGTCATAGTGGGACTCTCCGTCTGTCGAATTTTATTTAATGATATGTTCGTACCTGCCCGGAGGGGGTGGGGGCAAGCCAATCGATTATGCATTCTGGCTTGTTAGTTAGTCAGAGTCCGAAAACACTGTACTGTTTTCTACAGAGCGGGGGTGGTTGCTGACCTTCCGTGGTCCGCGATAAATTCGGTTGACACCGTTTCACCGCTACGTAAGGGAGAGGACCGCGCAAGCGACCTCGAACTCGTAACCAGTCGAGAGACCGGAGTAATCTGGTCTCAACTGGAAGTAAGGGCGTGAGTGTCAGCCCGCTGTGTAACATACCTGGCTATCTCGCCGATAAGGCGTTGGCCTCTTACGGGCATGTGGCGGAGCTTAACGGTGGACTGTTATGTCCTAAGTCTTCTGCGCTCACCTCACGGGAGACAGAACAATCAAATTTCGTTAAAACTTCCTGAGGTGACGGGTTCGCCCGTTGTAGTTGACAGTTCTAAATGCCCGGAGGGGGGAGGGGGGGAGTTCGTGCAGCTTGGTCATGGTGGCCTGTCTGTATTTTCTTAGGTCGGTGTCTGTATTTTCTAAGAGAGACTCCACTTGGAAGGGACGATGTAAACTCTGCCTGCGGCTCTAACCCGAACCCGGAGACCATAATCACGTACAAATCTATTTCCTTAATAAACTTTCGAAAAACTTAAAAGACTATTATAGCTATAAAAACCTGAAAGTTTAAAGAGAGATAAAACGGTAATTTTCTATTCTAAAGTCAGAATGCTACTAATTGATGAAGAACTATGCGCGTGAGTTTTAATTTACCAGCATTCTTGAAGTAGGTGAACCAGTGCAAGCAAATAAGCAACTTTTGATAAAGATTTGTAAGATAACCAAAAATAAAACTGTACTGTAAATTTGAACAACTTGACTTTAAAAAAAAGGTTGACAAGCGTTGAGCGCGCTGCCACCATCTAGTGGTAGGTAAAATATCGCGACTATTGTTTATTCGCGACAACGAAATTAGAAAACTATATTCTTCTATTTTTTCGCACATGTTTGAGAAGGAATGACAGGATACAGTAGGGCGGTGTCGACTACAACGGGCGAACTCGTCACCCCAGGCTGGTATAAAGATATGTGATCGTTCTTTCAGCCGTGGGATGAACGTAGAAGACTTAGAGACATGACAATCTACTTTCTAGCTCCGCCAACAAGCCCGTTACAGGCCAACGTCTTACGGCGAGGCACCGGGAAAGGTAAACAGCGGGCAGCCTCGCCTCCTTATTACCAGTTTTGGTAGGATATCTCCGTCTGGAGTTAATCTTCAGTATACCTCCGTCCTCCTGACTGGTTATGGGTCCTAAGTCGCTTACGCGGCCTTTACCTATTGTATTACAGCGGTAATTCAATTTGAATTTATCGCGGACCTGGGCGTCCTTTGCCCGTAGTGCCACACGGGATCGGGTGGCCCAAGGCCATTTCAAGAGTGGCATGACGGCAGGTAAACATCCACCCCCGCTGCTTAGGAGACAGTATATTTCCATAGTCTCCAGACTTCTTCATTAATTAGTCAGAGTGCACAACCGATTGGCGTCGCCGAACGGAGCGCAAACCGTCCGGTAGCGCCGAAATGCAATCCAGCCAGGAGTAACCGGTCCACAAGCTGTGAGGTCTGAGACGCGGGAGTCTTACCCGGGGTAGCCTTCCGCACGAGGAGGCTTCTGAATAGGAGCTGAATCGTGAATTGAGCCGATCCGAGAACAAAATGGATCTTATGGGCCAAGCTGCACGAAACCATTCGCTATCAATGACAGGATACAATCAAAAGTGCCTTAAACTACAAGTGTTCTTCGAGTTAAGCGGCACTTGAGTTACGCGAATTTTGAGTTACGCGGGGGAAAATGGCGGCAGTGCTAGAGTTACGCGGTATATGTTTCTAACTTCAAGTTACATTGTGTATTTCTAACTTCAAGTTACACGGTGTATGCGGAAAGCAATAGTACATATTGTAGTTTGCACTAATTCTGAGTCTCGACTTGCACTGACTAATTAACGCGGATACCTGTAATTGATTATGAAAAAAATACCTATGAATTAAATATGAAACATGCTCCTTTTTGAAACATAAATTCTTGTGATCTATTTTTTGTCTATACTCATGTACGTAAAAATCAAGTTATGCGAGCAGAAAGAAAACTGTTTTTCAATATTATATTATAGGATTTCGCCGCATCTGTGTGCGCCGACCCTATAGATAAGCTGCAGCGAAAAGACGCAACGGCTACAGTAATTACTCCCTAATGGGTATTGTTTACCTGCCGACGTTTATAACACTTAACTCTCTCAAACATCAGAAATTACCGGAGCGCCGTAATCGAGATAGATATGAATAATGCGAGGTTTGATATTAGAGTTGAAGTTAATGTAAAGGCTGATAGTAATGAGATTGATGGCGAGAATAATTTGAATGCAAATATGGTCATTGAATGTTTTACGATGGCTACGGCTATTTCGTGTCAATAGGGAAAAGCGATTAGGAAGTGGATAATCAGCTCGATACGCCACCAATAAAAATACACACGCAAGTAAAATCAGATAATGAGAACTACCCGTCTATAGACTTAAATATTTGAAAAATATAGTTTTTTGGAAAATTGATAAATGTTGTAATTTAAAAAAAAAAACTTTTATCAGACTAGTTGCAACATAGGCCTCAGAAATATTAAAATTCAAACTAATGCATGAGGCATTTTTGAACGCAAAATACTCAGCAGAATTTTCAGTGGCATGCACAGCAGGATAGCGTTTAGAGAAGACGAACTAATAGTGAATTTTGATGACGTCCATGCGGTGATATACCTGCAGATACCTGTAAGGCTGAGTTGGTTATGGTATATGATATATGAACAGGATGGAAAATGAAGTTCCGTTGAAACTGCATTTTTTGTGGAAAAGTCGAAAGGTATAGTAAAGTTGGTATCGTATATCGTAAACGAAAAGGGTGAAAAGAAAGCTAGTAGAAAAGTACATGGATCTATGGCGTAGTCGTTGATATTTAAAAATCTATGTATATAGGTTTCAATTCGAGATTTCTTGTAATCGAGTCCGTAAGCAAAAACAGGTGTATGAAAATCTACATAAACGTTCATATAAGCGTACTAGTTTACGGATAATTAATAATGGAAATTTACTCAAACAAGTAAGCAAGCAAGCGAAAGAGAACGGGAATACGGCCAATTGTATATTATCTGGATTTTTTTTTGTCTTGAACGATTAATCTCAGATAATCACTATATATTTTTTAATTTGAATTACCGTAGGAAACATATTATAAGCCAGCTGTATTAGTAGTTATAATTTTATTTAGTATATTGTAGCGCAGTACTTTTTTTTAGACAAGAAATAAATAAATATGCAATCTGAAATCGAATAAGAAATTGTGATTGTGATACAGGGCTATTCCTTATTTTTTTCTGAGCTTCACATACGAATTTCTCCGTTGGTACAGCAACGTTGCTGTTTTAGCTACTGTTTAATCACATTAAGCAGAAACTAAATAATCTTCTAGCTTCGCTCGATGCTCGTATGTGCGTAACGTAAATACGCCGCTCTACCATGCGATGAATTCATTTTTTTCAGTCACTTTTTACCACAGCACTCAAATTAAATATATATATCTGTAATGTAGGTAAATGTGGCTTTCAGAATGTTTTTTTTATATACCGATACCTTTTACGGTTAAAAAGTAAACTTCGTATATGTAAAGAAAACAGAGGCGAATGATTTTTGGATTTTACCAATGTTTTTTTCATTGGAAAATTAATTTTTCTTCTAGAAATGAATTCGTTATCATAGAGTGCCACTTGCCCTAATGCCTATAATTGAGGAGATATAGGGCTCGAAGTGAAGCTCGGCGGGATTTAACTTCCCCCTTCCCCCTCCACCCGCACGGGGGCTCTGATGACACCCGGTTTAAGAGGCCGTGTACGAAATCGATGTGGGCCGTGATACCTCTATAATCAATGGTATAATATAACTATAGGTAGGTAGGATTTTCGGAGCCAAAGAGATACGTCCACCTTTTGGAAGCGCTCGGCGGGGACTAGCTGACTTGAGGCGTGAATCGTATCATAGGCGAGTATCATAACACGAGAATTAGATTGTTTTAAAAGACTTTATTGCCAATTTTAATTAAGGTTTTCCATTTTTTTTTGAGGAAATGGATTGATATTGAACTAAAGTTTATTTCTGTTGTTTTTATTTTATGAACAAGAGTTCTAAAAGGCCAAAATCAAAAGCATTTCTTCGCCCATTTTCTAAAAAATTTGACAAAGTTAAATATTTTTTTTATCAACAATTTTATATGAAAGTAGTAAAAAGTGATTCACTTATTATATAGAGGACTTTCACAACAATACATTGTAATTTTTTTATACCGTTTAGATGTCAAAACGTTTCGTAAATATGTTATATTCTAAACCTCTTACAGCAAAAATTCACAAACACTCGCCGGTTTAAGGTCAATTAATCAAAATTCTATAATAATTTTCAAAAAAGTAACTCACTCATTAGACAATAATATAAATGATCTTTTATGTTGTGCAATAAAACTTATAGAAATACAGTATTTTAACCTTAAATTCACGTCTGCAAAATTACGTAACTTCACGAAATGCGCAAAATTTCGTGTACGGCCTCTTAAATCCACTCAGGACCACCTAAGAAACAATTATGCCAAGTGCCATTAATCACAAAATGCAGGTTAACTCGTACTAAATCCCCAGCTATAAGCTAAATGTTGTTTTTCCGCAGCAGTAAAAGGGATTCCATTTTTCAATAAGCAACAGAAACGCCCAGGACGAGTACATATGTATACGCGTTGAAAAGGCCTGTCGATTATAATCCATCGCTGGGCCAAGCGACCCGCCTTCGTCAACTTTCCTTCCGCGCTCGATTTGTCAGCCGCTTTACTTACGCACGACGTGCGATAAATAGCGCCGCTTGTGTACCCGGCCTCGCATCGCGCTCGAAAAAATCCCTCCGAATGTCCTTTACGGGCTTTGTGCTTTATGGAGTCACGTGAGTCGCGAGGAGCCCCCCGGCCCGAGCCGGGCCTCACGTCAAATGCAGGCGCGCCCCAGCCGAGGAGCCTATATATGTAGGTGTCTCAACATGCGACACAGTAATATAGCGAAACATGCCTATGAGCCATCGATCGCGGCCGCTCCTGCTTGAGAAATTAATTGAATCGACCCTAGGCAGTTGCGTTTGGGAAGGATAGATTATATATTAACGTAATAACCAGCAAATGACCCAAAAGTGTATAGTTATTGATTAACAAGAAACCTTCAGAGAAACGTTCATATAATTTGTTTGATATAAAATCGGTTTTGTAGCCAGGTCAAATTAGCCCGTTATCCTGGGCAGACTGAAGTGCTGTCAATCGTCATCCGTAGAGTACGGCGGATAGGCGACGTAACTGCTGCTGTTACTACGTAGATTATACAGGTGGTGTGGCGGCAGTCTCGGCACGCGAATTTTAAAAAACCGCTGTGCACTTAACACTCACTGTATCGTGTGTTACGTCCTTGCGCTTGGCGATGGGCCTTGTGAACGAGTTTAAAATCGTCGTCTCCATGGTTGTCGTTTTGGTTCTTCTTATTTTAATTGCTTCTCGGAATGATCTGGGAATGAGCGGGGAAAGTAAAACTGTTCTTCTTTAAGCAACATGGGATTTTGAAACTGCACCCATTGGTTAGTTCCGCTATCCAATATGTGTTCGCTGATCGTCGGTTTTTCTCGCCGAACGTTTTTAACAGCTTTGATGTGTTCTATCATTAGACTGGCTATGAACTGTTCCGTTTGTCTAACGTAGGCTAAACAACATCTGCAATACACTCCCGGGGTTTTTGCGGTAGTATTACATTCTTTACATGCATCAAAAATCCAACTATATTTTGGGTCGGTTTGAAGATCGTTTTTATATCGATTTATTAAGCATCTTACTTATTCGATCTGTCACGCCCTTGACATATGATAAAAATTCCCCTTTACTTTTCACGATTTCTGAGTTTCGTCTGTATTAGATCGTGTCCGTGTCTCGTGATATTTCCCGTAACCGTTTTTCCTAAGGACATCAATTATATATTAGATCTCCTGCGGAAAATGCTCAGCGTCGCATAGGTCGCGTGCTCGATTCACCACCAATGGTTTGAGCTGGCATGCAAATATCTGTCCGTATGTGTGGTGGAGTTTGCGGGAGAGGTTTCAAATGGAGAGTCTTCTCCTGTTTAAAGAGAAAAAGACAATGTCGATAACTAAAAATTAGTAGGTCTCAACGCAGGAACACGATCTTATACACAATAAACACGATTTGTTAAAATATTAAATACTAGCTGTTGCCCGCGGCTTCGCTTCGCGTAAAGTTTCGATCCGATTTGTTAATTGAAGTAGGGTGGCCTTTATTTGCCTTTTTAGACGATATCTTTAGATATATCGTGCGAGACGTCTCCTCTCAGATGCACGCTACCTATCTCGTAGGCATACGCGTCTTGTTCCTCGCCACCCGCGCCGCCTTTCGCTGAACGCTGACCTTGCTGGGCCAGCAGCAGCCCGCCGCCCGCTAGATATTTCGAGGTGCTTGCACGCGTTACTAATTTCATGATATCTTTATAACTATAACACCTAAAAACTTACAGTCAATCGCTAATTTTATCTCTATTTAACACCGCTGATAATTTTCTTATTTTATTGCTAATGTCTTTAACACACACTGCTTACTTATTTTTCTTATTTTTTGAGAAATAAAAGCAGTTATTGCAGCTTAAACATAAAAAAAATAATATACTATGCTGTCGCCGATTTTTTTATAGGTCTCTTCAAAGTCGATGTTTTTGTCATATATTGTTTTCACATATATTAAACTGTTTCGTCAGCGCAAGTCGATATAGCAACTCGACAGCTCATTTTTATCCGACTTGATTTACAAATCTCGGGATTTCGTATTGAAAACCAATATTCATCACAATAAAATATAGCCTATAGCACTCGTCGATAATCGAGCTTTCTCGTCGAGAATCGAGTAAAAGATTTTTTGAAATCGGATAAGTAGTTTCGGAGATTACCCCCTACATACAAACATACAAACGTACAAACTTACAAACATTACTTCTTTATAATATTAGTTTCGATAACTATGATTTCGAAGATTATCGCGGTTAATCGTTTTTATTTATATCGATTTTAATAAGCATCTTACTTATTCGATCTGTCACACCCTTGGCGTACGGTAAGAAAGCCCAAGATCTGCTAGGTTTCTGAGTTCGTCTGTATTGGATTGCGTGCGTGTCTCGTGATATTTTCCGTAATCATTTTTCCTAAGGACACCATTGACATCCATCTAGACGTATTCACGTCAACATTGATTTACTTTTTATTTCAAAAGTAACATGATTTTATAAGCGAGAAAGTGGTACGCTCTCCGAAAGTCGGTTAAGCAGAACTACACTCTGCAATTGTGGCAGAAGGAACCGAGCGCGGCCATTACTAAACGCATTTGGGGGTAGGATTTATAGCCGGCTGGACGCGAAGAGAAGTAGTCATCCATCTGGGCGGAAGAAAGGCATTCCTGATAACAAGCTTATTTAGTGGGTGGGACAGTTGGAAAGAACACCCCGCCTGGACGTTGAGGTGCGGTGCCTGATACGAATTCCATAGCATTAAAGACATATGACAAGTAAATAAAGATGGTGGTAAGTTTAGCGAATTGGTTGATTTTATCATCTCTCTGTAGCAGTCCCTTCATGATTGAATATTGTGATCATTATTAATTCGCAGGCCGTTCGTCAAAGAGGTTCTGACGACGAGGGAAAAGGTCATCATTATTTCGGATGCAAGTTGTCTTAATTTTGGTTCCGCCTATATAAAAACTGCGATAGGTGGCACTACTAATTGAATGTGATTATTGTTATCATTGGTTAAATTATCAAGGCATCGATGTAAGAGGCCAGCCGGATGATCGCCATCATCTTATCATTCACGACTGCAAGAGAGATGCCACGTGTCGTTGTCAGCCAATCGGACCAGTCGGAGAGATAAAATATCTCGGAATAATTATAGATAGACACCTACGGTGGGAATTACATACCGAATGTCTAGTGAAAAGACTAAGGAAATTTATTTATATATTTATACAATTGCGAGATATTCTGGGCCTGCCCTATTTAAAAACAATATATTACGCTATATGCCAATCCATAATGACATACGGTATACTTGGATGGGGAGCTTGCGGAAAAACCCTCCTCCAGAAAGTGAACGTTGTCCAAAAGGCAATAATTAGAATCATGTTAAGGAAGCCTAGGCGTTACCCTTCTGACGACCTGTATGTTGAGGCACAATTGCTTGATTTGAGGCAGTTGTATTGCCTGAAATCAATACTTCATCCGAGTGACCAAATGCGACTGCCAACTGATTAATGTACGGCAGGTGAAAATCGCTATTTAACAGGGTCATTATTGGCAATAGCTATTAGTCCAGGCAAAATTAAGACGTCCTAGTGTTTTTCCTTATCCTGTTTAGAATAACTGTATCGAATTACTTAAAATCGTCAGTCGAATTTTATATTTTAGTCCACTGTCGCGGCACTGTCCACCGATCTGATACGGCGCGGTGCCCGCATCTATTGCGGATAAGCATATCTATCTATCTATCTATCTATATATATATATAAAAATGAATCGCCGAACGTTAGCTCGCAAGATCTCGGAAATGACTCGACCGATTTGAATTATTTTTGTTTCGTTTTGTTTGCCTTGATTCAGGGGTGGTTTACAAAAAGAAATATTTAGGAAAAACGAAAAAATCGAAATTGGTCATTTTGGGAAATAGGCCACTTTCAATAGATGGCGTTCGTGGCGATCCTATTGTTTGACAGCTGCGCCATCCATGGCTGTTATTCATTCCGTGCAATTGTGTAAAATTTCAAAATGTCAAAAATTCGAATAAGTCAAAAAAAGTCATAAAAAAGTCAAAAAAGTCAAAAAAGTCGAAAAAGTCGAAAAAATCGGAAAAATCGAAGAAGCATTTATATATCATTTATATTTCATCATGTACATTAAATACATTGAATTGATTTTAATTACAAATGTCTTTCATTTAATCACCAAACGAAACTCAAACCGTACATGATTCGGTCATATTACAGATTTCAATTAATTGGATTTGGAAGGTTGATTAGGATTAATAAACGCTTATGAAGAGTTACAATCAAATCAATTTTAGGTGGTACGAAGTTCACCGGGTCATCTAGTTAATAGTAATAATAAAACGCTTTATTCTTACGAAAATGCGAGCTTATTGCCTGCAAGCAATACTTTAGAGTTAACCTATATAATGACTAGGTATACCAAGTTGACTTCGCCATGCATGCATATTGTATGACTATACCAAATTTCTTGTCGACACCTTTAAAGCTAGCCGAGATAAATGACCGTACTATTCAGATCGTCGGAAATGAACAGCAAAAATGTGTCTTTGTCACGTTTATACCCTTGCTAAGTTATCCCAATTGGTTTCATTTTGTACGAAACCTTAAAAACCAACTTGACACGTAATCGATCTCTCTGTGCGACGTCATAAACCCTCCCGTTTAAGCGATTCGCGTAAGCACTGCAACAATGGAAGCGATACGTCCCTATTAGAGCAGTGAGTGTCGATAACACAAAGGGCAAACGAGGGAAGGTACGGCCTTTACCTTATGGGCCGATGTGATCGTACGCGCTGACCCAGTTAGCGCTGACCCGCCGCTCGCCGCAGCCGTGGGTGTGGCTCCTCACGACTTCCGACGTTAGAGCCCCCGACTGGTAGTCGCGCCATGCATGCAACCACATGCAACATACCCAGGCTATGCGGGGGCGACCCTCCACCTACGCAGACCATGCTTGCTGCTGCCCGTTGCTCATTGCCGGATTAACACATGTGGAGACCGCTAAGGCGTCGAAATCTCGGGGTCCCTTTGCGAATTTCGGGACCCCCTCGACTGCTTTAAATGCTATAACGGGAATCTATGAATGAAACTAAACTCGGATAGGCGCTACCACGTCTTTCAAGAGGAAACGTGGAAAACTACATTTTAAAATAAAAACAAAAGAAACAACCTAAAAAAAACTGAATCAAAACTCAGGGGTGGATATTAAAACATTTTTCTCATAATCTAGCCTTGAGGTAGGTTTCAACAAATAAAGCAAATAAAATTCAATGCATAAGTACCTACTATATAATGAAATACGAAAAAATAACCGTTCACTAGAAAACACGATTTTAGGTTATCCAAAAACTCAATCAAAGTTACTTCCCGACCGGAAGTCTAAAGCTGGATTATTTCACCCGGAAAATATGTTCTCTGACCCGGGACTACGCGCAAGGCATTTAAATGGAAGGATCCATGCGAAAAAATGTGGATTATATAAAAAAGGATTTATTTTATTTTATTTTTATTCCAACAAAAGAGAAAAACAGCGCTCAGGTCTTAAATTAATAAATAATAATAACAATATTACGGCCAAAATAGTCTCCTGGTAATATACAGTTAATGTGCGCGATGTTGTGTAATAATATTTATATATTATGTTATATTATCATGTTCTCTCGATTTGTGAGTGTGTATAATATAGTAGGATGAGTGTGTTTATGTGTGTGATTGTGATGTGTGTTTAATGGGTGTGTGTAAGTACATCTACGTGTATGTGTCATAGTTGTGTATATATGAGAGTGTGTGATTCTGCACAGGTATGTATCTGTTCAAGCTTTTAAGGTCTGGTCTATTACAGCTCTGATAAACTCGTTTTTGCTCATTGAGAATATGTCTAGTTCCTGAAACGATTCATCATAGGCTTCCATAATTCGATGCAGAGTTGAATTCCTTGCTTGATTTGTATGGAGTCTGGGTACATTGAATACCCAAATAATAAATAAATACAAACGGAGCTGCCATGGAATTCACCGACCGGAGTCGGGCCCATCATAATACAATTTTTTACACTTCTGGGGGGTGAGCAGTGGATTCCGGACTTACGAACCGGCTGTGGTAGGTTTAGGACAGCTGTCTTGCCACATGTGAGCGTTCACCTTGCCACCCATTCACTCCCCCTTCGAAGCCATAGAATTTGAGATGCGCAAATCGCAGTTTTAGATAATTTTTCTAAGAAAGAGTTGATTATTTTTCTGGAAAGGCCAAGATCTTTAAAGAGGTGAAATAGAGATTTAGCTGGCAGGCCACGAGCGCCAACTTCCACCGCGTGAAGGTGAACAGTGAAGCCGTTCCGGGTTACGGCATTTGCGAGATCATGGTATTTATTTAATTTGTAGTCGTGGTCTTTTGGGATATTTGATTCCCATGGAACAGTTAATTCTACAATAAGAGCCACCTTCCGAGATAGAGAGTAAAGAGTTATATCTGGACGGAGGGCTGTGCATCCGAGACTTTCAGGGAATTTATACTGCTTAGAGACCGAATCAACCTCCAGAATCCAATCTGTAGCTTTCTCGATTATTGAGAAAGGTTTTGTAGTTAAATGTTTTTTGCCTTTAGAGCCATCCCGCACAAACTGTATTGGGGGTTTGGAGGATACTGTCAAACCCTCGTTGGCACGAGCCACTGAGAGACTAATTACCTCGCGAATAACAGCGAGAACTTTGTCATGGCGGTAAGTGTACCGTCCTTGATCTAAGGCCACCTTGCAGCCAGCTAGAATGTGTCTAGCTGTGCAAGGGGTATTGCTACAGAGGGGACAAGAACTATCCTCGGCAAAGCTCCAACGAGCGAGGTTACTGGGGTCTGGAAGTGTATGCTGAAAGGCATTCAAATAAAATTTCAGCATCTCTGGCGTCCAGTCATAGAGCATTACCTTCCAGTGCATTGGAGGCGGAATTATATTTAAAAAAAAACCGTAAAATCGAACCGTGAAATGTGGTTTCAGCGTTGACAGGTCGACACATAATTTGCGGGCGGCTTTATCCGAGATGAATGTGAAAGAATTTCATGTTTTTTTATATATTTATACAGACGTGCCCAAGAAAACTGGAACCAAAATGGAAAAAGATCGACCTGAATCATTGCGATCGCGAAAACATTCCAAAAAAAAGTGAAGAAACAAAACTCACATGTGTTTAACTGTAATTTACACTACATATTTCTGTTCTGCCCTAAAAAAGAGGGCCGTTACCCTTTTTTTTTCTCTCTAGAAAACTTTCATCCTTCCTCGGCGAAGCCGGAGAACGTCACCCGACCCTGCCATCTTGAAAACAGGAAGGAAGGACCGGATCCGGTTTGACCAACTCATCAACACGATTGTCTCTACTCTAGCGATTGTCTCTACTCTAGGGAGCTAATGGGCCCTTGCTGAGTTGGCCACGAAGACCCATTCTGTTTCAGGGTCGGTCACACTCACGGGTCAACACCCATCCGATGGCCTCCACGCATGGGGTGCGAGCCCGGGTAGGACACTGGGTCAACCAGTCTCCCCTGGGATATCAATCCTCTGGCGCTCCTGGACGGTCTGCGCACAGAGCGGCGCAAGCCAATCGATTGTGCTCTCCGACTAACAATCGGGGGAGTCTGGGAACTGTATTGTTTCCTATAGAGCAGGGGTAGTTGTCTACCTTACGGCGACTGCTCTTGAAATGACCATTGGCCATCCGATCCCGGTTCAGAGTCGGGCAAAGGACGCCTTGGTCCGCGACTGATTCGGTATACTCCGTTTCACCGCTTCGTAAGGGAGAGGACCGCGCAAGCGACCTAGAACTCGGAACCAATCGAGAGACCGGAGAAATCTGGTCACAATTGGTAGTTAGGGCGCGAGTGCCGCCCGCCAGGTAACATACCTGGCTACTCGCGGTAAGGCGTTGGTCTCTAACGGGTTGTGGCGTAGCTAGACGTCGGATTTGTTATGTCCAAAGTCTTCTACGCTCACTGCACGGTCGATAGAACGATCAATCGTTAAAACGTCCTGCGGTGACGGGTTCGCCCGTTGTGGTTGACATCTCAATATGTCTCTACTCTACGATGGCATAAATTGTAGATTTTCTACCAAAAATCCAAATAAAAGTTTAATTTTATGTAGTGTTTTTATTTCAAAATGTTTTTTCAATTAGGATTATTATTTAATACTTGAAATTTATTTAAATTTAGTTATTTATTTTTAATTAGGTTATTTCAATAATGGCGACACTAATGTTATTGACAGCTAACAGCTGTCAGGAATAAATTTTTGAGGAATTTTACAAAAGCAACAATAAACACAGTTTCTGGACATGTAAATGTTATAGAAAACCCTGAAAACTAACCTTTTATTATAATTCATGTGACAAACGCACGGCAACAAGGAATTTCTGTTACAATGCTAATAACGATATCTCATAAAAGAGACGCGCGCATCTAAGTAAGACACGAACGTGCACGATTCGTACCGGCAAAGTGGGCCTTCAAACATTCTGACGGCGATTTATTTTGAATAGACGTGTATATAAATAAAACACGATCGCACCGGCAAAGTGGGCCAAATTTCTGTAGACATTTAATATTAATTTTGTTTAATTACAAAGAATTTTGTCGAAACTCCATTACTCGATTATATATATCAACATTTCCCGTTCGGTTAATACGGACATAAAAGTATACTGCAGTTTCAACATGATTCATGTGTCCGACTATATCCGTACGTATCCTACCACATGCTGTCATGTTAGAAGCAAGATCCCAAGGTCGTGACGTAAAGGTGGGTTCCATTAGGTTCGCGCATCAACTCTGCTCCGCGCATCTGCAACTGCTCAAATGGAGACGGTTCGTGCATCAACTCAAGAACAACGAGTGCTCCGCAGTGTTCATTCGAACATTGAGCGAACATGTCGTCGCCAGAATTTATTGTTAAATTTATCACCCTTCGGATCCCACAGCGCTGTATAAATTCGGTACCTCCCGATTAGATCTATAGACATTCTCTTCGGCCCACTTCATAGCGATGGATATGCGTTTACTCAACGCGAGACGTTGCGTTTATTCAGCGCGAGACGTATCCACCGCGTTCAACGTTGCACGCTCCAAGAGCGCGAACGGATCCACTACTGGACAGTACTGGAGCAGTTGCAGATGCGCGGAGCAGAGTTGATGCGCGAACCTAATGGATACCCTTATGAAATAAGGCATAGTTACTATCGTCATGCCAACACCGTTACGCGTCAATACAATACAATACAATACAATCAACTACTCCAGTAGATAGGCATTCCTACACTTGGATGCGTCACAAAATTAAATGCATAAAATTTAATTATTAAAAACATAACTATCACGATAGTTGTCATAGCTGTAATATTATATTCAATATTACCTACTTACACATAATCAAAATATACTAATGTCATCTATACTAATATTATAAAGAGGTAAAGTTTGTGACGTTGTAGGAAGTCTCTGGATCTGAACCGATTTTGAAAATTCTTTTACCAATAGAAAGCCACGTTATTTGTGAGTGTCATATGCTATATATTATTCCGAAAAATGAAAAACTTTTTCGTGGTAGTCGGATTTCCAAAGTAAGTCGGAAAAAACGGTCGAACGAAAACGTTTCTTACTAACGCTGCCTTAACGATGAGAGATATATGATTGTTCTAGGGAAAAGTTGTAGAGCTTGATAATGCCTGCAAAAAAGTAAGCGACAGCATATATCTAAAGTAGTTTTTTATATTAAAAAAATATTTTAAATCGTTAGGTCATGTTTATTGGTCATATTATCAACAATTATGAATTATTATCAAAATAAGTAAATTTATCGTCTCAAGTGTTTAAAACAAAAGACTTTTACCTTTTACTGCATATAATTTCACTTTTACTGCATAAATGGTTAAAGAGATAAGACACTCTCAAATAAGATACTCACAAGAAGACACTGACTAATAACGGTAATATAGTCAAATTGGCATGCAAATACATACATACATATGCAGTAAAAATATAACCCTTCTTTTGGCAGTTAGGAAATAAATCATAGCACTCGGTACTAACCAAACCACACTCATAATTTCATCACAAGTAAAAAGTTTTACTGCTCAACGAAGTTCGCACGGGTCAGCTGGTTAAATAGTAAGAGAGAATAATGTATTAAAATAGAAATGCAAATTCTATGTAGAATAATCAACGTAAAATAATTTTATTGTCAATCCAGCAATATGCCTTCGTATTTTTTAAACATAAATAGATGTTTACTAAATTATATAAGAATAAGATGTCAGCTATCATAATTCCGTTATGTTTAAAATTTTACAAATTTTGCTTATTATCAACATGCAAAATAAATTCGGAATTTTCAAACTCCCTTATACCATAAATTGGGTTCCTTACCAAATTATTTATAATTATCTTTAAATTGGTCCTCTCCAAGGCTTTTCATTTTCTCTGGAGTCTTATTATAGAAGGACAAGTTTTGGTGTATAAAACTGTATCGCACTTTGCTAAGTCGCTGTCGGTTTACGTGGAGATTGGATTTATTCCTCGTATCGTCATGTTAATTCATACGTATGGACCACAGTCCGATTTCTATACGTAATCCTTGTTGTTACATCGTTGTATTTTTCTCGATGCACCAGCTTGTTTTATTGCATAGACTGTCAACAACGACCCGCCCTTATTGGAAATCCCTATATATGACATTCTTAACGGATATCGTATGGGTCTTACGATTGATTAAATGCAGGGTGTTACAGCTACATTTCACAATAGCCGCCCATTGTGATATGACCGCATTTTCCCAGGCAGTGTGTGGGTGTTCGAAGCGAGCGCAGCCAGCTACTCGTGCGCGAACTTTTCCTTAGATCAGTTGGTCATTATGTCGTCGCTGGGAGCTGCGCTGTCCGATACAGTTAGCCGCCCCGTCGTCCGTAATCGATCTAGCCGCCAGCATACAGCTCACCAACTCCTTCGTGTTTACGCAACCATTTTACGTGTACAGCAGCTGAATTCCCACAATAACTGTTATATCGGCTGTTAATTCCTGGTTCAATGCTGGATTCTATTCTGAAAGGGGTCTAAGTGAAGGTTTTACGGAATATATCAGGGCAACGATCTATAAAGAAGAGATGTGTGGCAGCAGTGCAATTTATTTATTTATTTTATTTTCGGGAAACATATAGAGCTTCATTAATTATTACTAATTATTCTAATACAGTGTTTCGCTGGCCGATTAATTGTTTCCTACATTATTTTCTTATACGGTAAATCAAAAGTTGCATTGCACTAAATTAAATTACAATTGAACTATTGCAAGGATAGGAAAGGAGATGGATGGGATATATGTAGGATAGGATATAGGTATTCAAATTATACTCTTTGCTATTCTCATTTTCGCTCCGAGTGTTTTGAAACAATTTGTATACTCACTATGTAATCACTTCCTAGACGCCTAGTGAGCTAAGGACAGCGTCGCTGAATTTAGGTTGATTCAAATAAAAAATGTCGATATCTTCGAATCGACTATTGTATCAAGCGGTGCATAACAGAGTTTTGGGCGTAACTAGTGTTCACACGAGGGATTTCGAACGTACGAGGAGAGCGAACCCTTCGTGGCGGAACCAACAACGACAGTTCCTTTGCCAAATGAGGGCTATCAATTTTGTTATGTATTATTTTATGCAATAATGTCATATCAGCCGCTGTGCGGCGGTCTTCCAGTGAACACATACTGAAATAGTTCAGCCTGCTCTCGTAGGTTCCAAGTCCCAAGTTCTCACGATACTCCAGGTATCTAGTAAAACGTCTTTGGACGCCCTCCACCCTATTTTTATACACGCCATATTGCGGATTTTAAATCTGCGATGCGAACTCTAAGGTGCTACGAACATAGGAAAAGTGTGCAATGATGATAACATATTTGAATAGGCAAAATTGTGTTATGCAGGTGCAAATATAAAGAAATATCAGACCAGCGATCGATAAGCGAAAGATGTGTGGCAGCAGTGCAACGATGATAACATACTCGAATAAGCAAAATTGTGTTATGCAGGTAATACAAAGAAATACACATCATTCCACTCGCACACCGTACTGAATGCCCTCTCCTCACCAAAGCTCATGGGCCCGTCGCCCAACTAGAAATGTCAACTACAGGAAGTTTTGACGATATTAGATCGTTCTGTCTCCCGTGAGGTGAGCGCAGAAAACTTACGAAAAACAACACACTGTCTAGTTACGCCACTAGGGCGAGGCACCGGCAAAACTACCCAGCGCGCAGCCTCGCCCCCTGACTACCAGTTTGGAAGTATATCTCCGTCTGGAATTAACCATTAGGATACCTCCTGCCTCCTGACTGGTTATATGATCGAGGTCGCTTGCGCGTTCTCTCTACGTAGCGGTGATACGGTGTCTACAAAATCTATCGCGGACCCCGGCATCCTTTGCCCGGCTCTTTACCTGGTATCGGGTAGCCGAATGGTCAATTCAAGAGCAGTTGCCGTAACGTTAACAACTACCCCCACTCTATAGGAAACAATACTGTTTCCAGACTCCCCTGGCTGTCAGTCGGAATGCACAATCGATTGGCTGATGCCGCACGGTGCGCAAACTCTCCAGGAATGCCCGAAGGTTGACTCCTAGGGGAGACTGCCCCGCAGGTCAGAGTCTTACCTGGGCTCGCACTTCTGCGTGGAGGCCGCCGGATAGGTGTTGACCCGTGCGTTTGACCGACCCTAATTCCTATACACATCGGTCTTAGGGGTCAAACTGCAACAGGGCCCATTAGCTTCCTAGTGGGCAGTTGCCATCGTACCGCAATAAAGAAAGTGCACATGCACAATTAAAGACACTCTGAATTTAACATAGACTTTTACCAGAGTATACCAGTTGATATACTGTGCCTTTACTAACCGTCTACTGCCGCCCGATACACCGCAATCTGAAGTCAGAACATTCAGAGGAAAGGAGTAAGGAGGCCTCTCCTCTGTCTTACAAAAATAAACAAACTATACCAAATCTCAAATTATATGTGCGCCTATATTTCTCGATCTCGCGAAGGCCTTTACCGTCTCGCATACCCTACTATAAGATCATATATTCTGTGTATTGCCCTTTTTCATGCTGTCCGCTTTGACCTTGGATAACTTCGATTTGAGTTAGCATCCCAAATTAAAATATTTTTTTATTCGATTCCATATTATTCCTTGTCATTTGTTATTGGAATTAAAGTTGGAAATTGGCGTTTTTTTTACTCGGCTGTCCAACAAAACAGGAGTGTAATGCGTTCAAGGTTCAATTCCTCGAGTGCAAACAACATTTGCACAACGACAAGCTTTTTTCATTGGTCCCAAACTATATAATGACATAGAGGAAAAATGGAAACACATAAAGAACAATTAATAAATGGTTATTTGAATTAGGGAGGTCTACATCTGAAAACTTGGTTTGTAAAGCGTATGTATAATGGTTAATTTAAAAATAATATTGTATATTTATATAAATTATTATGCATATATTAATAGTATCATATTTTTATTTATATTATTTCATATATTTTTAAGCACTGCTTTTAAAATTGTATTTATATATTTTATTGAATTATAAATATGTTTATACCATATAGCATTTATTATTTATTAAAATCGTATTTACGTATATGTGTATTTGCCATATTGTATTACCTACATTGTATTATTCTTACAAATTTAGTATTTTGATTTGTTTTATAGTGTTATTTATTTATTCTGATATATTATTCAATCTGAATTAAGTACATTGAATATAAAAATAAAAAGTTGTTTTTACTTTAACTAGGCTAATTGTTACGTAAGTTGTTTTACTTATTTCAATTATTTACTCTGACCCGCCTAGATACGGGACATTTAAGTCCTAGTTACGTGGGCACTGAGCATTAGCTGCATTTAGGTGTTCAATTTTTCCGGTGTTCAATTTAGCCCCATTGATAACAATGGGGCTAAATGTACAAACAAATAAATGAATAAAGTATTAAATCTAAAAAAAAAAATATATGTACGTTTTCCGTTTCTTTATTTCACCATACTTTCTAAACTCTCAAACCGGTTTAGAAGTATGTGGTATTGTTAGAACCGTTATGTCATCCTGAGTGTCATAGGGTCGCCAATTACGATTAATCAAGATTCAAAATAATAATTTAATAATGTGGTCACCCTAGAACAACCTAAGCTCAGTCGCACTGTTGGTTAAACACAAAAATACTTGTTTTGTTGCTGTTGGCGCAATGAAACTAGAATAACTTAACAGTTATAAAAAATAATGAAATGTACGTGCTTCATGCGCGTCAGTCTTAACTATGAATTTTATTATAACTTTTCATGTCTCGCCATACATATCTTCAGCTCCCTCCTATGTCGAATCTATTCAGTCTCCTTTAATTTAAGATACAAAGCTATTTTTATAATTTCCTGTTCAACGCGGCAACCCCGCAGTCGAGTCGCTCGCTGCCGTCCATACGATTCCGAGGGAACGGATCGGTAATTTGGGGGCAATCCGTAACTTGCCGAGCATATGTTCGGTGTCATGTTTAAAAGCTTTCATCGGTTGTCTGGAAAAAATATCACATGTGCTCACGTATAGCGGCCACCGACCAGAAAAAGTCGAATGGCCGTCGCCGTATCGCGATTTTGCAAAATGTTTACATTAGCATTTCCAGTTTGTTGGGGACGCCAAATAAAGCGATTTCGCGTATACGAATCGCTCTGCCGGCAATTCAGATATTTTGAAGAAGCAGTCGATTGCGGCTTAGAATGGCTTAGCATGATGCTGCGGGCACCGGCCAAATACGACGAGACTATTTGAACTCGATACCTCTAATCATTTAACCTGGCTGAGAGCGATTTGATTATAGCAGTAAGACCTATTGCCGCAGACACCCAAAGATTTTAGTGGTTTTTTGAACTTTTTACATCTAAATTATGTATAATATTAAATACCAGTTAAACCGGGCCATGCTTCGCTGTGGCTCAGTCTGCTATGAAATGAATGGGAAACGCACCGATGTTGAAGTGCACCGAGGATTTTACCGGTGTGACGCGTATTCAAATGCAAGCTGTGTCAAATTTTCAACTCAATTTACCTAATACTTTTCGAGTTTTGCGAGCACAAACATACGCAGGCTGTATTTGTACACTTGTATAAGAAAAAGAAGAAGAAAACTATATATGTTCATTTATATATAAAAACACGAGCGTATTCGAATGCAACGTGGTCTCAAAGTTTCAAAACAATTGACCGACCACTTTTCCAGCTTCCACTGCAATTTCGAGTTTTGCGGTCACAGATATATTATTATGTAGGGTGATTTTTGTATATATTAAAGAAAAAAAAATAAAAATAAGATAATTATATACAATATATTTATTTATATATAAACATATGCGCATATTCGAATGACAAAATTTCAAGTCAATCGACCAACTACTTTAACAAACGATTATATGTATTACCAGTTCTAGCATCAATAATTTAATTGTTTAAAAAAAACACTGAAAACACGCTTTTATGAATCTTGGAATGCCAGCCGGAAGATAGGCACTGGCATTCCATCATGGAATGCCAGTGCCCATCTTCTGGCTTCATCATCAGACCTTGAAACCTAATCGTGTTCAAAGTTTATTCCAAGACTTTTCTAACAAGTCCAAATACAGCTATGATACGATGTTCCATCATGAAGTTCCAGTTCATATCTTCCGACACCATCATCAGATCAGTTCGACAGTACCATATTATTGTATTGTCATCAGAACTACATACAGCTGCCAATTTTCATGACGCTACGATCCTTGGAAGACGGTTAAATTAATTACCTTAAGATTCCTTTACATAGTTATATACAGGTCGACCTAATAAAAGCGTGTTAAAAACATACATATTTCAAGACTGTTTATATTGAGTTATATATTGAGTTATATATATATATATTTATATTGAGTTATATAAATAAATTCGAAATTCGAAGTGACAGCAGCAAATTGTGAATTTTCCTAAATAAAATCGTAAAATAATATTAAATTGGACACAGAAAAAGCCTGCCTCCCCGAAGATTATACACATTTTTGACTATCATCGCGGTGAAACGAAAAAGCACAAGTTTTCGACAAACAAGGTTACTCCAGCCGGAATTTCAAATTTTCAAACACGAAAAAGCACAAGTTTTCGACAAACCAGGTTACTCCAGCCGGAATTTTAAATTTTCAAACTCAAAAAAGCTCTACAAATCTCTCACCAGTGGCTCAAAATAGCTGTTGTACACGCAGCAGCCACACCACGGTAAACCACGTCGGCTTGTGGACTAAACCTGGTCGAGGGGGGCCTGCACGCTTCGGCGGACAGGTCTGATTGCGGATACCTCCTGCATAGTGTACGAAGACTGGCCCGGCGAAGAAGGCAACTCGACAGCTGATAAGCGACGGATGTTGGCGGAAGCGGCGGGACAGCACGGCATCGTGGAAGGCCTAGGGCGTCCGGTTGAGGGCTAAAAACCGGCGGCCAGAAACTGCATCCCTCTTTCCTCCAATCGTGGCGGATCTCCGCTCCATTGGCGCACGGATTGCAGGGACGAGAGAGTGAGTCTGCACCAGCGCAACCGCTTACTCACTATAAATCATTCACGCGCAGATGACCTCTAGTTTTTGAATATCGGACCGGACTTGTACCCAAGATCTGCGGCGATAGTGCACTGGTGGTGGGGTCGTGACTTCTTCAAAAACAAACTGGGATTCACGAGTCACTTTCGCGCGCATATTCGAAGAAGTCCTGTGAACGAAGAGGTCGCCGTCGTCGGATCACGACGAGGAGGACATCATATTGAGTTATTGTTTTATAAATTTTCAGGTGTTCGGAAATTTCAGTTTTCGGAAATTTCAGTTATTTGGAAATTGCGCAATATTTTAGATATTATTTAAAGTTTTATGACTAAATTTGGAGGTAAACGATAAATATAGCTCCTAGCTCCTGCGAAGTAGACGTTAGACGTAGGTGTCGCTTTTTATTTGATCTATGGCAAAATATTTTAGGGTTGTTTTGAAATGTAACTCCAAACTTATATAACTCCGCTTTTTGGCAGTTTTTGCGAGAGATGAGTCTGTAAAAGTTCGTTTTACTAGAAAAAACACCGAAAACTTCAAAATGTAATCCCTGGCATTGATTATATAGATTATTAGATTCTCAATACCGTAACTACGTTTTGGCAGCTAGTATTTTATTTTAAAACGTTTAGACGATTTAAAACTCATAATTAAGAACATTTATTTTTTGTCTGTTGTGTTCAGTCGACTAATGGATGTCATTCTAAAGAAGGCTATACGGTATCTTATCTAAAAAAATATTAAAAATAAAAAAAAATTCAAATCATTATTTCAAATACATTGCTATTAGTTTCCTCGGACAGCATCAGCTTCATGTCGCGGCGCAGAAGGGTTGCCAAAACGTACTATGGAATTGAGCAGTCTTATACCCTAAATAATCAATGTCCCTGGGAAATGAAGACAAAGACATGAACTTTAATTTAGTACCACATTTAATATCATAGAATTGCTAATTTTCTCAAGAAATATCTGTAAAAGGGCCAATTTTCGCGGTTTTTGTAAATACACCCCCTTAATAGCGTGTAAGCCATATAATCGATACGCAAGAAGGAGGAAACAAGCTAAAGTTATCCAAAGTGAGAGAGAAATAAAATATTTCGTTTCTCTAAAATGCAAGTAAACTAATATAACTTAGGTTAAATATTCAGGTTAAAGAATGAATTCAGATCTAAATTATATGAGTTTGGCTACGTGTACTTTCTCTCAAGGCACGTGCAGAGGTACGTTTTTATTACTATTCGCGACGAAAGAAACATGGAAATCTTTTTGGCATCACCGACTGTGTTGAACGCTCAAGGTTATCGTTTGATATTTTCTTTATTTTATTTGTCACTGATATATGTAAAAGCCGCTTTTGTACACTGAGAAAAATATTACATTTCTTCTTACTTTACCATTTTGTTCTTACGGGTTTATACATAATTGAATTACAAGGAATTTTGTTAAAACTCAGTTACACGATTATATGTATTGATATTTTCCTTGCGGTTAATACGGAAATAACAGTATACTGTAGTTTCAACATGATTTATGTATCCGACTAAAAGCGTACGTATACTACTAAATGCTGTCATGTTAGAAGCGAGATCCCAAAGTCGCGAAGTAATGAAATAACATTATGTTTTAACATTCCGACACGGTAACTACCGTCACGCCAACACCGTTACTCGTCATGTTTATTCATACGCATGGACCACAGTCCGCGCTACGTAATCCTTGTTGAAAAGTGCGTATTTCCCTGTATTACATCGTTATATTGTTCTCAGTGTAATATAACTATTATAACGATGATCGCTGCTGCCCTGTTGATTAAGGTTGGATTTCATAATGATGGAAAGAAATACGCAGAAATAAAGCCAAGCCACCCACAAAAGTATTTCAAAAGACTTTCGTTGGTTGAATGCAACAACCACCCTCTACAATCGGCCTTTTGTTTAACCGCTCAGTTGTTTGCGAAGATAGCCACCGAAGATATCCACCGGAGAGCCAAACGAAAACAAACATCCGCGAAAGAACAAAAACAAAACAAAAACAGCGAAAAAAAACTCCGAAAAGTTTGCGCGCGAAGATTCGTTCGTGTTCGTTTGAAGAGAGCGCTCGTCTCCTCCCGCGAGGCTTCGTTTGAATATTCCGCTCTTGTATTATGCAAAACGCTTTTAGTTTCTTTCATTTCGCGACAGCCGACGCCCATTGTCTCCAGTCGGGTTTCCGATGGCGCAGGGCCTTTCATGCGTGCGAGCACAGATTAGCCACTCCTCTTGTACGGATGCGACAACATCCGACCTCTGATGGCCGTTCGTGACGGTCGCACAGTGGCATTTTTACGTAATCTACAAAGTAGGCGAAATTACAATGTTGACAAAACGAAAAGATTTAATTCCGAGGAAAACGGTACAGATTGACTTTTTAATAAATTATACAAGCTTGAAAAAGAAAGAAATACTAGCCAAAATAAATGTTCCCCACAATAGTTAGTATCATACTCAAAGAAACAATAATCGGCAAGACTTTATCGCTGAAGTGAAAGGGCAAGTGCGGTCGGGAATGACAGAATCTGTCATCCTCTTATGTCATCCTCTTTCTGTCATCCTCTAGTCGGGATGACAGAAAGCTTATTGATTAAGATGAGCCTGCAAAATCGCAAACTTACCTCTACTAAGCTGAGACAACACAGGTAACAGGCCGGCATTGATGTTAGCTTGAAAAATGTGCGTCGTAGACTTTTTGAAGCAGGATTGCAGACCTGTCGTCCTTTGTAAAAACCAAAGCTTCCTAAAGCAACGATTCAAGCGAGGTTGAAATAGGCAATAACTTATCAAAGTTAGACAGCGAATAATTGGAGTAAGGTAAATCATATTTGAAAGCATTTTAAAACTGTAAAGTATATAGAAATGCCCTACTGATACATATTTTAACTGTTGTGCTGAGCATGAAAAGTAGAGAAAAACTTTTAGGTAAAATTTTAACATTGAATACATTATAAAATGGTTTTTGGTAGTGTTTTGTGACGAAAACAGAGTCCAAATCTTGAATCAGTGCATAAAGAATGGTCGTCGAAAGCCAGCAGAAGAATTTAGGACAAAATGCTTCGTGTAAAGAGTAAAGCATGCAGCTTGCAGCGATTATAGCTTCAATATAATGGTAAGTTCAATATAATGGTTTGCAGCAGTCATGGTTTGAAGCCATGCCTTGAAGGCTTCACGTTGTTTCTGGAACTATGATGTTTGGTTTCGTAAAATGTGCTAAAACCACAAATAACGGAATGGTTTTGAAACTAGGAATATATTTTCCATCAGGATATTTGTCTTTGTCATGTTTCCAAACAGTATTTACTAAATTAAACAATGTTCGTAATACAATGGCCAGGAAATAGCCCCGACATGAACCTCATCGATGATATGAAATATAGGAAAAATATTGAAATCGTAGTAAGCAACAAAAGATTAGTTAGTAACTCGTCAAAATTTAAATTACTAACATAGGAAGTAACTAACATAGACACTTTCGATGTGCTTTCTACAACAGGCGAAGCTGTCACTCCAGGAGGTTATAACGACATACAATCGTACATTCAATCTAGTGAACGTAGAGACTTAGTGATAACAGTCCACTAGGCTAGCTACGACACATGACCGTCAGAAGCCAATGCCTTGCGCTAGGCACTGGGAAGCACCCAGCGGGCAGCCTTATCCCTGAATACCATATTTAACCGAATTTCTCCATGCCCCAGTCTGGTCACGGGTTCGAGGTCGCTTGCGCGGCCTCTACCTGAAGTAAGCTGTTATTCAGTTCGGATATTTTGCGAACCGCGACGCCCTTTTCCCGCCATGGACACAGGATCGAGTGGCAGAGGGATCGATTCCAGGGTTGAAGACTTCAGGTCGACAACAACTTTCTGCTGTCATAGGAAACGTAGGTCTCCAGACCCCCCTGGTTATTAGCCGGCCGGGGCTTTCTTGTTTTTTTACGCAAGTGCAGATAGTGCTCCAGCCGCCCAGTTTCGCGATCTTCTGTCCGCAATCGCCTCCGACTGCAGGATTACAGTCGTGACAGTAGCTCACAGCGACCCTGAAACGTAGCCCCTCTTAAAGGAGAACCATTAGAGACGAAACTAACATAGACAGTCTTATCAGAGTCTGGCACCATGACGATGAGCTCAAAGCCACTGTCGTAAATTTATCAAGCGTATGCCGAAAAGAGTGAAAGCCCTAACAAGGCTAAAAGAAATGTCATACGAAATACTAATTTCAACATTCAATACTTTTTTAATTGCTAGATAATTGTCGTTTATAAATATAACTTTTTTTTTAATATTTAATAGACGTCCGCTTTTAAGAATTGCCACTGCGACAAAGAAAGCGATTACGATCATGCAATCTGCGTAAATCGATATCATTTCGAGCAATCTGAGACCTCGATCCCTTCTATTTTCAGCTCAGTATATCATAGGTTCCCTGAATAGAGTATAGAATATCTGAAAGTAGAATGAATAGCCATTGTACGTCGTACTCACCCTCTGTGTCGCTTTTGCAAGGAGTCTCTCGCATTTATCTTCATTCTGTGGTGCAAGCGTGGAGGTGTTCGGCTGCGCGTACCTCTGAGCCGCTTCGTTTATGTCTTGCCATATTAGTTGAGATGGGATAACACAACAACGCTGATTACGCTGAGAGCATAAGAAACAATAAATATTAGTCGGCTGCCAACAAGTACAAAGCTTACTCATTACATGGTCTTGATGTATCGAGTCGTCTTTACAAACTCATGTAAAAGAAGACAGTCACAAAATCGTTGTATTTTAAGATCATCGTTCACATTTATGATTCAATACGGAAAACGAAGACTATCGCGTTTGTTTGACATTATAAATATAATAAAATCGAATTTACCGCGTGAAGTTTGTAGCATCCGATGTTTCGGCGATGTTGCATCCGCCTTTGTCTAGTGTAAACTGAAGAACTGTCAGTCGCCATGGTAGACCTAAGAACTGTCAGTCGTTGACAAACTGTTGATGTTACTTTGCAGATTATAATGGTGGTGGGTCAGCGGGTTCGGCGCGCGCGAACTTTTAAAATCAGCCGTGCACACACACTCACTCTTGATGCATACAACACAACAGCCTTGTTGTGTTCCATCCGTAGAGTGACTATGGGTTGTTTCGTTTGTCTAACGTAGGCTAAACCACAGCTGCGGTCCTCACACATCCTTTGTGGAAACGCTTAGCTGGTATCCTCCGCTTACGAGCAAAACGACGTCTTAACTGAGACTTGCGGCATTTCGAAAGCATTGCTAAAAGCTCAAAACTGGCCTAAGACGAAATTATAGTGAAGTTGGACATCAAGTCTCTCTTTACAAATTTGCCCATTTCGGAGTCCGTTACAGTGGATTTTGTCATTTTTAACATCTTTTTCGAGAATATATATAGCAGAGGTAGTCGGAGAGGTAGCCTAATTGGCGGCTTATGTAGTAGCTTCAAGCCTTCTTAAGTTGCCAATGTGGGAGGTTAGAGGTACTAATGTAAATGGCGAAATTTTATCTTAACTGGCTACACTAGCCAAGACTTACGCTTTGAAACGTCCAGGAATACAATAAACATGGTAAGTAGTTTCGTCGAATATTATGAGTGTTCCCCATGCTATTTCGTTTTGATTTGAATCGAATATTTTAGCTTTCTACCGCCGCAACTGCAATCAGAGACAGTAATTGTCGACGCCGTATTGCGGAACAAGAATGCCGATCGCTAAATGCACTTCGCCGCAGACGAAATATATGAAGTCGCGTTGGCGTTAAATTCAAGAGTTTATAGAAAAGCGTAGGACTGCTAAAGCGAAAAGTGCATAATAAATACAGAAACTAGAAAATCCAGTTGCACGATAGAAAAACTCCTAACTCAAAATGTACACATGAGGTTTATACCGAGTTTTCTTTGGCAGGTATGTATTAGCATTGATTATATATGGTATCAGATTACTAAACGCCACAGTACGTTTCGGCAACCTTTCTGCACCGGCGAAATGCAGGTGGCGCTGATAGCATTGTCCGGCAAAACTAATAGCAGTCCATTTAACCATCTATAATAATATTGATAACTAATAGTTTTTTATAATGAAAAGAATGTGATTATAAAAACTTAATAATTTAAGCAATGATAACAATAAAAACATTCAATTATTAGTGCCATTTATCGAATTTAATTATAGACTGATTACATCACAGAAATAATAGTCATAGTCATATTTTATTAATTTCAAAAAGTACATACTGTGGAATACGTCATTTTACATTTGATAGAAGTTATTCACAACTTCATTACGTGTACATATACTTTTTATATGTAAAGGCAAGGCACCTTCAGATCAATTATAAACATTTAAATCAAACACACTCAAATAAAAAAAAAAATAAAAAAAACTTTTTTTTAAAAATTAATCTATCAATAAGTTTTTAACAATATCAATCAAAAACGGTAAATAGATTTAATAAATGGTAAATTGTCTTTTAAAAATTAAGACGGCCTTGTCAAATTCTTCAAAATTATACGGAGCATTCATGGTTAGGTTTCTTTATACGGAGAGATAGAATGTCATGTATTAGTCTTACTATCTGAACATTTATTTATTTATTAAAGGTAAAGCACAAAATATAATTTACTGCAGCATTACAAAAAAAAAATGTGTTTGGACCAGTAGCGAAAAATAGAGCACACTGCAGTATCATGGTCACTGCGTCAACACCGCCTAACTAGTCCTAGGCCTGTACTAAGGCAGGTGTACCAGGAAATATTTTACCTGTGCACACAAAAAAAGTAAAAAATTAACAACTAAACTTAAAAATTAAACATGTTAAAAAAATAAATTAAAATATCATCAAGAAGTATTTCAAATTATAATCATAAAATTATCGAGTAAATAAATAAAAATCGAAATTATAATAATAGTAAATAGATAGATAGACCTACTCAGTGCTTACTTAAAGTGCGTAATTATTACGTATTGAAACCTGTATACCAACTTTAAAAAATATATCTCTATGTAAATAATATTAAAATATTAATTACTATGATTTAAACATTCATTTGTTATTATATTATTATTTTATTTCGAGAGAAAAAACCGTGTTTAGAGTCATCTATAGTACGACGCCATACTGCCAGCCGCCTTTTTGAACATTAGACAGATTAAATCATTGTTTGAAACTATGAGTGCCATCTACACGTTGCGTTTCATATTAAAATCCTATACTCATATACCCTATAAAATCAGTGGTGTGAGGTGTGAGGTAGATACTTACTATTACATTGAATAAAGTTATAGCTTTAATTTAATAACATCTCATGGGATACCTAATTATTAACATACATCGCCAAATTCACTACTCAATACACAATATTGTCACTTGATTAGGGTTCAAAATGTCTAGCTGTTTTTTTTTGTCTAATATTTTTTTTATTTGTTTAAATGTGTCTATATTAAGGTGCCGTTATATTTGCGAACGACCATATCTGAAGAACTTTAGTTTTATGATTTTTTTGAGAATATAAGCATTATAAATAAGCAGGTTGCAGCCGCCGTTGTCTAGATTAGACTGTCTTACCTAGACTTTCAGTCTACCGTAGACAACGGCGGCTGCAATGTCGCCGAAACGTCGGGTGCTTCAAAATTCACGCGGTAAAATCGTTTTCTATCTTATTTATAATGTCAAACAATTGCGATAGTCTCCGATTTCATAACATTAGAATTAATTTTAAAAAATATCTTTTCGACAGCGAATCTTCGATAAGTAACCAGTTTACAATTTAGACTCATAAAGAATGCTCATTGCCTTGGACATTGAGGCTTTAAACAGATTTTAGGCGCGATTACTCCTACACTGTAAGCGGTGAGTGTGTTTTATTTTAATTTCATTATATTGACTGTTTAATTCTCTAGCATCGCTCTTAGCCACATTTTGTATTTAGCCCATTAATTAATTACAATTATTTAAAACGAGAGAGCGCACAGTTGGGAGATGTAATGAAAAGTTGGCAAAAATTATTTATTTTTTCTTTTGTTTCAACATTTTTTAGTGTCAGCTAACATCACAATGCATTTTTCTGTTTTAAAACTGTTATTTATGTTTAAAATTCCACTAAAGAGTCTTAATTTGAAAACTAAAAATTATTTCAAAATGTATAACGATGACTTGTGATAATATAAAAAAATAATAAGTAAAAGAAAACAAAATAATGCAATATAGTAACCATTTATTGCACAACCTTCATTCATCATCATCATTCGAATCAACTGAAACTAATTCTGATGTGCCAGAAATATCTAATTCAGGTGCTTGCAAAGTTGGATCACATCTGGGTCTAATGCATGTTTATGTTGTTGTGGCTACTGCATATTGGTGATGAGTGGGTCTGATGATATCAAAAGCCTTTTAATGATGTCTTCGTTGGTCTTACTCTTGAAATTTTGCGTGAATATTCTTCTCTGTACCTTTTAAACATTTTGTTATTTGCCTCCTGGGCTTCTTCGCTTAGTTGCCCTATAGGCAATAAAGTTTTTTCAATTATTATAGGCCCATGAATTAAAACCTTATGTATTGTAGGGGGCATACAGTACCACGGATATTTTTCCACAGAGAAACGTGCACTTTCCAATGTATAAGATTGGAATCGTTGTAAATTAATGGTGTATTCACTTGCCATTGCTCGTAGTATGGTACGAAATCGTTTTATCACTTCTAGATCGACTCCTGTTATTTTGCATGATACTTCTTCATTTTCAAAAAAAAGCGTCGAGCCGTGTTCCCATCGTTACTGCTGCCATATCCAGGTTTAGGTTTGTCAATAATTACACCCAATTTCGATTTAAAATTTACCCTGATTTCATGTTTTCTTCTATTTATTATTTTTTTGTTCTCTGCGCCTCGAGCTTGCCATTTCTGTAATAGCAATTTGTATGATACATTGAGTAAACACTCAAAGAATCTTATCCAGGCGTGAAGACTGGACATTCCAAATTCTAAATTATCCTGCTTTATACTAGTATTCACGAATTTACTAATGTTATTAAAGTCTTTAGACGTTAAACCACATAAAAAACATCGCAATGCCGACTTTGTATCTGTTAGAGAATTGAAAATTTTACCGTCAACTATAGTAAAAAGCAATTTATGGGTAATTTCTATCACCGCGCTTCGTCATTTTCATATTTGGTTGTGACTAATCGGTTTATTTTATATTGAATGTCTTCTTTTTCCTTTTTAGCAACTTCAACAGTTTCGTGAACGAACTGGAACTTGATTGGACGGCAAAATCTTGTTGAAGATGCCCTTGTATTGCTCCATAGTATCGTTTGTGGTCTTCAGGATCTCCGTTTTTAAGTCTCCAGGGTACTATAGAAGACATGAAAATACTTGAATCGTTGTATGACTCGTTTGTAAACTTTTGTTCAGATTCTAAGTCCCCACTTTGATATTAAAACTAACTGGTTGTTAGCTCTTCAAAACTTTATTCTGAAACTGAAGGATACGTGTAACTGTATGGTCGAGCAGTCCTTGTAGCTCAATCTCAGCCCCTGTTTCAGTCACTTCAATATACTTCTTATAAGGGTAGCATTCCTTTTTGGCTTCTTGTACTTTCTTGTATGATGGGAATCGGTCTGTAGCTTTAGATCTTATTACGTCTTATTGGCTTCTTGTGAGTTGCGCTTCTACAAACATTGATAAAGCTTCATGCGCGGGAAGAAGCCCTGTTTTTTTTTGCTTTCTCTTTCTTAAAAGCTTCTTTATAGTGTTTGACCCGTCTCGGAGAAGAAGTAGTAACTTCTTTTAGCAATGCAGCAGCATCAATTGCTCCAGAAGATCTTAGGCTCATTTGTACTGCGTAACACAGCTCCTCACACTGTGACTCGACCGTAAGTCCTGTATTTTCAAACGCTTTGTCCTATCCGAAGCTTCTTTAAAATCCAATTTTGGTCTTCCCGATGTTAAGTTTCGGCCTACAAAGTTCGGGAAACTTATCGAAGATTTAAGCCAACTATCATTTTTTTGTGAGAAACCTTTGTCTGGTTTGGTTCGAAGAAGACCATCTTTTCTTGAAATCGGCAATAAAATAAGATATGTTTGTATTCAGCTCTGAATATTTCCATTCCGGGCATCTAGTACGCTCGATTAGGTATTCCTTCAAAAATGGTACTTGGTCGTTGAGTTTCTTATGGCTAGACTCGATCATTTTGTTATATAAGTCCATACGTGATATAAAAATATTAGTATATCCAGATCCTAAAACAAAAAAAATAAAAAACTTAGCTTTTTTAAAATATTAATTATATTTACTATTTTATATTACTAGTAAATCAGTAATTTACATAAATTGGGGCAAATATGGGCAAACATGTTTGTTATCAATTGAAAGACTATGGTATCAGGTATAATAATATACCAAAATCATTGCACCTAGTGACAACTAGTGGGACTAAAAACCTTATGTTTTCTCAAAAACAAACAAATACTCAAACATTTTATTAATTCAAAGTTAAAGTATTATCTAACTAAGAAATATGTCTAAAATACATTTTTTAAAGGCGTAACTATATTACTTACCCATTACCGAGGCTTCCATAATATTTTTTTAATAAATGATCACTTAAACCTGACGTTGAAATACTTGAAAATTTGACAAATTCGTACGGCCTGCGAGAAGGGTAAGTTTCGACTGACGTTTCTCGATCGTATTAGTGTTGAATCGCGGAAATAAAACCGGTTATCGAGCGGCTAGTTATACCTGCTCTTTATGAGTTATAAACCAGAACAACAGGTAACACTTTGCAAGTGGGACTTTTTGCCAACGATTCAGGGGTTTTGCCCCATTGTGGAGCGCTCTGAGAGTTACGCTAAACATGCTTTACGATTAACACCCTTATACCACCACTGCGCAAATACAGTTATTCTGTGCTAGCGCTGCAATCAAATGTTAGCGCACGGTCGAGCTCTACAAAGAAACGCATTTTTCGTGCATATTTGGCATTGACAATTGGCAGTTGGATGAGACGTGGCGAGCGAGCTGGTCGATTAATCTGCTCCAAAATTTGACTAGCATTAACACGATTGTTAATTAACTGAAGCAGATATACTGCGTCGACCATGCTTCGGCGCTTTTCTAGCATCAACATCTCATTAAGCCGGAGAGACTCTGCGTACGAAATCGGTTTTAATTTTAACTAACTTTATGCTACACTTATCGACAATATGTACTCCTTTATTTATAATTGGTCATTACTAGGCTTATAAAAAAATCCATGCTATTTTACTAACTTTTTTATAAAATCCAGGTATACATAAAGTGACATGTAGAACAAAATTTTTATACAAATACAGCGATTTTAAACAAAATTTCTAATAAATTTATTAATGTTATTATTAATATTATTCATTAGCGTATACAATTTATAACTTTCATTGTTTTGGCTTACTGTCATTCTAGCAGAGTAAGGAATCGTATAAGTTATTATTTCTTTAACTCCCAAAGTTAATAGTGAATATTATTTTCTTATCTTTTTTCTTTTATATCTATACATAATTGTTTGCTCAATAAGCAATTAATTTTCTGCACACATTTCTGCGAACTTTTAGTTCCCACGATGGAGGATTTAAAGCAACCTAATAGAAAACACAAGTAGTAGTTACATATATGTATATTCTTGCACGGAATTCATCTTATTTCAATCACTACAAGATTTATTTTCTGTTTTATGCCCTGTTGCGTATCCTAGGAATGATAGTAGAAATCCTGAGCATAAATCACACGCGCATCAGCTTCAGCAAATCTCCGCTCGCAATGCACATCGCGCCCTGATGGAGCTTTAGCAAATAAACCACTACTAAACAATAAAATATGCGGTGTCGAACTGAGTTCACACTGATTGAATATATTTCTTCCAGAAAGCCATATTTTTGATCACGTTTACTTTACCATTCCTATTTGTAAGGTTAATAGTAAATTCCCATTTTTAAAAACAAGCTTTTATTAAAGTACTCTGTCCGGAGCCAACCCGGGGTGCAGCTGTCGTGTCATAGTGGAACTTAGAACGGGCTATCATAATTGAATGCGTATACAAAATTTCGTTTCTGTGCTGTCGATCGTTGAGAAGTCCCCTCGTTGGTAGCCAACCCTGTGTGCAACAGCCCTATCGCAGTGAAATTTAGAACGGGTTATCATAATTGTATGCATACCTATACAAAATTTCGTTTCTGTGCTGTTGATCTCTGAGGAGTCTCCTCGTCGGGAGCCAACCCTGGGTGCAGCAGTCATGTCATAGTGGAATTTAGAACGGGCTATTATAATTGAATGCGTATACAAAATTTCGTTTCTGTGTTGTCGACCGTTGAGGAGTCCTCTCGTTGGAAGCCAACCCTGGGTGCAGCAGCCATATCATGGTGAAATTTATAATGGGCTATCATAATTAAATGCGTATACACAATTGTGCTGTTGACCATGGAAGAGTATCCATGTCGGGAGCCGATCCTGGGTGCAAAACCAGGCCTTGCTCACAATAAAAATGCATTGTCATCGGTACTGAGCCAACATAAAAAATTTCAACTTCATAGGATAAGAGGAAGTGTTTCTAATTCAGCTTGCAAGATTTGACCTAAACAAACATACATACTAACATACATTGAAAGGTAAATAAAACCTTATAATGAAACAATCTGGCCGTTGCACGGTATTACATTTTTTAGTAAATTTCGCCTTGATGAAGACTTACATTGTGTCGCTTTTCTAGGTACTAAGCGCGATAATTTATTTGCATTTAATTTTCAAACTCTTTGGTTTTCTTGTATTCGATTAAACTGATTTTTTATCGGCTGAAATAATCTCAATTTTCAGATTCGATTTTCAATTTCTACTATCATTTAAAAATTTTAATAATCTAATTCGTAAATCAATGAAGATATTAAGGAATGACTCACAACAAAGTTAGAGTCATTATTGCCAGAGTTCTAAGACACGTTTGTTTTCCATTCTAACATTAATAATAACTGAGTTATGAAAAATTCCATTTTCAGAATATATTTTTTTTTATTCAAAACTCGCTGAGGATTTCGAAAAGTTACGTAAGCAAGTATTGTAAGCAATGCCCTCATAATCCTAAGTCTCATTATTTTGATTTTTCTAGGACCAGTATAACGGATTTATGATTTGTTTAAACTTTGAAAGACCATCATTTTGAACACATAGGCAGATCTTTCTCATCAGCTTTTTAAATGTCAACGTTAGAATGAACTATTTTTGTGGTTAACCTGATCCTAATTTGGTCCGGAATGTGCATAATTTGGTATTAATTGACATATTTTAGCCGGTTGCAAGTCGGCCTTAGATCAGGGTCGGTACACAAGTCCTTGCCTTTATTCGCATAACTAGTCTCTGAGTGGCTCTTGCCAGCAAAGGTTTGACGCCACTTCTACTACAGTGCATATGCGGGATGTCTAAAATAAAAAAGGCAAAAACCATTGCACTTCAATGCCGTTCTCTTTAATCCGATCTTATTCTGGTGGTCGATTTGGCCTCTAAGCGGTATAATTTCCTGAAAATTTCTCAGTAAGATATTACGTCTTATATTATATCTTTGAGGATTGCCCTTATTGTAGAGTTAACAGTTCCATGTGAGTCCAACCAACATCCCCAAAAACCACAACCATCAAGATTAAATAAATGTCACGCTATCGCAAATGCCGTGACCTGGATGATTAAAATGATTTCAAAATTCCTTTGTTATTATATTTTTATTTTATTTCGAGATAGGGTACCATAACGGCGTGTTAAGATAGCTATACTTGTATATACTGCGCGTCTATTGTATATACACGAACGTCGCCATATGTATTTAACATAGGAGAAAATTGTTCGAACTTTGACACACGGCCCGGTGGCATAGTGGTTAGGTCGCCTGATCTTACATTGTAAGGTTCCGGGTTCGATTCCCGGCTGGGTCACCATTTTCCGTTGGGATCAAATTAACGTAATTGCATTTTCAATTCAGTCGATCGGATGCAGTAACAAGACATACACATACACACATGTTACACGCACACATACATATAAAAACGTCACAGTAGGGTTGGTTGTAAGAAATTGTCATATGACAATAAACCCGCCCATTGTGAATTATTCACAATAAAGAGTAGAAACAAACAAACAAACAAACTATGAGTGCCAACTATACGTTGCGTTTCGTAGTAAATCCTAGCTGCCAAATCGTAGTACGGTATTGAGCAATCTAATACTATATATAATCAATAGTAATAAAGGAAAAAATGTGAATGGATCTAATACCCTATATAATCAATGGTAATGTTTTGCGGTCGAGTAACTATTTTTGCTACTTTTTCTGGAATATACCTTTCTCGAATATTCATGCTAAATTGTAATTATCTTGTACTCACTATAGTTCTGTAATAAATGTTCTTTCATTTCATTTCATTATATTATAATGAGAAATGCTTCAGTATGCGTGTGGCAATGAAAGTTCATTATATTTATTATTCGGCGCGGCGCTCAGTTTCGTCGTTCTTTTCGGTCGTATTCGTTTTTATTAAATCAACTGAATTTATCGCCAATAAGGAACGTGTCAATTTTTATGAACGACCTAACATAATTCCATTTATTGCATTAGTAATCAACGATGAACGATATAATTTTTAATTTTTTATTCAATCTTATGCAAGTCGTTAGAGAGCGAAAGTCTTTGTAATTTTGAAGTATAGTAATAAAGAGTTCGTGTTCCAGAAATAGTGTTTTGAGAGTCATTAATAAATTCAGTCATTAGTCATTATTGAGAGTAATTCTAAAAAACACCCCGAGCAACATATCAATATCCAAGTACGCTGCCAGCATATAAAAACTATGAGGGCTGGATAAGGTGTAGGTTTTGTGATCACACTAGTAAGAAAGACATTCACACAGAGGCAGGCTTGATACATTGCACCCCGAATGTACAATAAATAAACTTGAAAAACATGTAAAATATTAGATAATATTGATAGTTTTAAAATCAGAATTAATAAATAGCTATTGGAATTGGGGCGTTCTGGAACGGAGAAAGAACTTACAATTGTTGTATAATTTGTTTTATAATAAATAGTACATCTACGAAATGTGTCAAATAGATATATTATTATCATTAGTGTTTAAATTTTAATTAGAAAATAGGGAAGTAAATATATTTTGTATGATTTAAAAAATATATCTACATAATAAACTCTATATATGTCTTTATACGTCCAGGTACGGGCGTAAGTAAGCTTAAGTAGTTAGATGGGTGACTGGCCTCGGGTTGCATGGAATTGGGATAATCAATTGGTCCCTTTGTTTTTTTTCCTAATCACAGTTTTCCTAGTGTAATCACAGTTCCTAGTGTAATCACATACGATATGAAATATAAAATAAAATAAATAAATATGAGTGATTCAGAAACGTTTCAAGATGGATGTATAGATGACGACGAGATTGGATTGGATGAGTTTTATGGAAACAACACTTTTCTTCTTATGGTTTTTCATTATTGACGTAATATAGCCTCCTAAGAATTTTTGCTTTTCTATGACTGACGGAACTATGAGAGGACAATGTTTTGCGATGTCATGTATGTATGAACTTCGTTTGATCGCAATAAAGCAAACTTTTTGATTAAACTGCATGGTTGAACAATTTTTAGAAACTATATGTGTGTGTTCCCTAGACTCTTATTATCATTTGATAAATACGATTAATGTTAGTTTTATTATTATTGATATCACAGTATAAGTACGACTATTTTTAAGTATAATAAACTTTATGGTTGATTATTCAATTTGATGTTAATTTATTAATCTATTTTAAATTCCTTTCTATTTTAAAATATTCTTGGACGGTTGGGGATTTGCGATTTTAGAGTAGAAAAATATGTTTAATAAGTTTGTTTATACTCTTTATTGTGAAAATGTCACAATGGGCGGGTTTATTGTCATATGACAATCTCTTACAACCAACCCTACTATGACGTATTATATGTATGTGTGCGTGTAACATGTCTGTAAGTGTGTGTCTTGTTATTGCATTCGACCGACAAGATTAAAAATGTAATTCCGTTAATTTGATCCCAACGGAAAATGGTGACCCAGCCAGGAATCGAACCCGGGACCTTACAATGTAAGATCAGACGACATAACCACTATGCCACCGGGCGTTCATTTCACCGCATTTTATTTTTTGTTTAAGTACCTATTGACGATTATTGAATTGTTATTTTTTCTAAATTTAAATCTATGTTAACCTAAGCTGCAACTCTTAAATCGATATAAGAAAATAGGGATGTTTTAAGTTTTTTTGACTTGTCTCAATTTACATTATATTTGTATGAAATAAGTTTACAATCTAAGATGAATAAAATTATAATATGATTATGATTATAATTTGTTTTCTCTACATTTTCCTCTTTTATCCCTATTTTACTAGTCCGCGGTACCTTGTAGACTAATACGTTGCACTTGAACACAGAAAAAAATGAGAAACTTCCCCTCTGTAAATCATAACGCTTCGGGGACATTTAAACGAATTATCAGCATTACTCATCGTTGCCTATTGCTAGAAACAAAGAATGGTGCACATGAACGAAAATCATCTTCCCGAGTTATTATTTTCCGTTTGGTATTTATATGAGTAATTTATCTTTTTCTTCTGCTTGTTTCGAAATACTTTCTTGTCTATTTTTGTAGATATAAGGGTGTAGGCGTGGTCTTACCTCGCTTAATAGCATTGATTATAAGGTTATTAGATTGCTTAATGCCGTACTACGTCTTGGCAGACTAACGCTACCTGTAAATGGTACTCGTAGTTCCAAACATTGATTGATATTTTCTTATCTTCAGTAGCCCAATAGATGCGTTTTAAACACGCCGTTACGGTATCCTATCAAAAAATTAAATATACATATAATTACAAATAAATTTTTGAATCATAGGTATTATTATTTAAATAAGATATTTACATAAGATGTAAATTTTTTATTTGGTATACAGGTTTCAAAACGTAATAATTACACGTTTTAAGTTCAAATAGACTAGCAGATGGCATTCTAATCTCTCCATATTAATTATGTTATGTAATAAACCTATATAAAAATGCGATAAATTGCACTAATAACTTAATGTTATTATTGTTATCATTGATTAAAAAGTCTTTTATTTAAAAAAAACATTCATTATAAATGTTATTATAGATGGTCAAATAAATGATATTAGTTTCTTCGGGCAATGCTATCAGCGCCAAATGTATGCCGCCGGCGTTGAATATTTATTTAAGGTACTGCTTTCTATGACCATTGGTTATATGGGGTATTAAATTTCTCAATGCCATAGGGCGTTTTGGTCACTTAAAAAATCAACATAATCATTAAATAATAAAAGTCCAAATACAAAATATTACGGAATAAAAATTATAATGAGGGTGTGTAACTTATATTTGTATAACTGCATTACTATTTTTGAAACGTGATAAGGGATTTACTTTACGTTCTTCCTTTATTAATCAACCACTGCATGAGGCATTTTTTAAGAACCACCTGTCTCAGTCCTGAAATATCGAAGTGTTTTCCTAAAATATTCAATAATCTTGGAGCAAGGTAATGATAATGGTGTTGTCCATTCGATTCCTAAGCACTATATATTGTCTATATATCTGCTATTAGATGTTACTTTATTTCTTATAAATTCTGAATCGCAACATGAGTCAAGCGGTTACACCACTTGTTTACACTCCCTATCACTGTGTCCGATTCCAATTCAATTCCACTTCATATTTATTCCAATCGGGCTCCATTACATGCGATTACCTCAGGTAGGTCATTTGTTGTGAGCTGTCTCGCCTGTCGCACTTCTACGTATGCTACGTCCGATAGCCGTTTTTCTTTATCTATTATTAAACCTAAGGATATTACACTTTATCGTGGAGTGTCATACATAATATGGTCACCATCAGCCCTTGATATCGTTGTAGATCCTTTTCATTTCTTTTATTTCAAACTCCGCCAGGTCCGGTTTTAAAAAAAAATACATTTTTATTCTATTGTCTTGTCTCACTTGAGTTCTATGTTCCTAAAACTTTATTTAGTTTCAAACTACGTTAGACTCCCAGATTATATTGAAAAAACAGCATTAAATTTAAAACTCCGTTACATCCATGACAAACTCCGCTTTCAAAATCCGCCATGTGCGTACCGACCGATCAGAGGAATGAAATCATCGAAAAACTGACTGTTTTTGTTGACGAAACAGATCGAAGTTATTAGCAAAAGCAATCGGATCCTAGAGCTCATTAACACAACATGCCAGATCCAAATTTGAATATCAAAACCAGCTATGTCCTATTTTCCGACATGGTAATATGCTGTATTTATTTATTTATATATTCATACACAATCCTGCTATCTATTAAATCTAATAAATTACAATTACTTGCTAAAAAAACAATTACTGCTTAATCTAATAAATTAAATAATATGCACTAGTAATTTTACTAATCAAATATTGCATAAATGTATGACAATAATATTTATTATTTAACTCTTTATTAACAGAAAATTAATTGATCTTACTGTAAAATAGACCTATCTGGATCTGATAGAGTTTGAAATTAGACGACACATATATTACAATTAATTATTTGCCTAAAACAAATTATAGGTGCCTTAATCTAAGGATAATAACAATATTACAATATATTTTTTAGCCAATAGAAATAATATGACCATTACCTTAATTTTACTGGGACTTGCCGAATAAAGGTATATCTGCACACATCAGTAGACGGCACGTGACCGACAGTTCCGTGCCGTTCAGCTCCGTGACGTGTTATTCGCACACATCAGTGCCGACGCCGACACGTACCGTGATTTTTAGTAGTCACTGAACTGGAGTACCTATCGCAGCAAGTTTTTGAAAAATGCCTTAATTTTCAAAAGCACAGTTAGCAGCTATAGCTTTAATATTAGATCATAGAGCCCCGATTTTTTTTACTTACTATCTGTCGCAAATCTGAAACAGCTATTGCCACGATTATACTTTTTTACCTTTTCTCTGGGTCTTCTACTGCCCCCCTGAAAGTCTCAAACGCCCACAAGGGGGCGTTATCGCCCACGCTGAGAACCTATGTATTAGATGAAGATGAGGAAACCTATGCGAGAAAAAGGATTTGGGTCCATAACGCGTGGAGACAAAGAGAAGAAGAAGGAGAGTTTGCCACTCTATATATATACATCTGATAGATTATGAATTAAAGTTTTTTGAGTATTTGAGAATGACGAAACATTGTTTCGACGTTATTTCATCCAAACTCAATGGAAAGCTAAAAAAACAAGATAGTCATTGGAGAAAAGCTATACCACCAATGGAACGTCTAGAATTCATATATTGCAGGATGTAAACGAACCAATTCAATCAGCTTTTCGTCATCCATCTTGAAATACTCCGTCCGTGTCAGCCAAAATATTATCTGCTAGAAATCCACGTCGGATCACTGAACGCGTCCAGTTCGAACTATGACCGGACACTGTCCAGTTCGATGGTAATATGAGAAATGTATGAAACAATATTAATTTTCACTGATACTGCACGGTACGATTTACACGGCAGTCAAATAAAATTTAAAAAAATGAGCTGAATCCATGTACATGAGTATACATATAAAATAGATAATTATTATAAGAATATTAATAGTCATCTTAGGCACTCTATACAAAAACTAATCACACAATAGAAAGTATCAAAACAAAATTGGAAAAAAGCAACGCATGTATATGGTCAGGTATGTTACGTTACACATTGTAATCTACATATTAAATATTAAATTCATAATATTATTATTAAACAATAAGAACTAAAATGAGGTACCTGAAAGTTACATATTAATGTTATTCCCATTTGAAAGATTGGCATGCTCAAAAAATCACCCAGCTTATAGAAAGCATGTGTGGATTGCAGCCTTTGTTTAATAAATCTTTTAAACGCCTTTGTTTCCATCTTACTTGTGGAGAGTGGTAGCCGGTTAAGAGCTTATAGCTCAAATATCCAAAGGACTTTTGTGTCTGCTTAAGGCGTACTTTAAATGGCATCAAGTTTTTTTGTCAAGCTGCATTTTACATTATTACCATTTCTACATTCAAATCTATTTGTAATGATTACTCCGTCGCTGTGTATGTGCTTCGCAGAGTAATTGAAGTCAAGGGCTTGAGAGTTTTTCGTCTCCCAGGTACGGTAAGAGCCCCCCCCCCCCCCCGTCCAATAGCGCTGCATATATATTTTTTTTAATCTATATTATATATATATATATATATATATATATATATATATATATATATATATATATATATATATATATATATATATATATATATATATATATATATATATATATATATATATATATATATATATATATATATATATATATATATATATATATATATATATATATATATATATATATATATATATATATATATATATATATATATATATATATATATATATATATATATATATATATATATATATATATATATATATATATATATATATATATATATATATATATATATATATATATATATATATATATATATATATATATATATATATATATATATATATATATATATATATATATGATAAGGTTTGTAAAGAAATCCGTTTATAGGATGATGTTTTTATTTAAAATAAAATTAGTAAAAGCTACTTAAAAAGTAGCGAAGGAAATCCCAGCTTGTATTGGGAAATGCTTATGTTTGAATGAGATATACTTACGGATGTGCACAACTTTCGACGGTGCAATGTAAGTTTAAAGGTCCTTTTGCAGTCGACTAACGATCACTATTCATCCATATATCTCATAAATAGGGCTTATCCTTATGCAACACAAAATGCCTTCAATTGAGGCAAATTAAGCGAAAAAAAAAATTAAGCTTTTGATCACTTTGGCAAAGCCGTTTTATAAATGAAAGTGACATTACGAAATAATTCAAATTTCGAATGCTACCAACATTTAAAATATGATACAATTGACTGAGTTTGTTATCAACGAGCCATTAAATGGAAATGAAAATAAAAAAACCTCCACACATATATATATATATATATAAAATCGAAGACTATCGCGGTTGTTTGACATTATAAATAGGATAGAAAACGAATTTACCGCGTGAAATTTGTAGGACCCGACGTTTCGGTGACGTTGCAGCCCACCATTTTTGGATGTCATGTTGCTCCTTACCATTTTTGGATGTCAAAGTGACGAGGAGAAGTGACAATACTCTCGGACATACGGTATATCGGAAGCCCACACATACGGACAGATATTTGCATGCAAGCTCACACCATCATCCCTACCATCTACGTTCAGTGCAAACGTCGCTCGTGAATCGAGCACGCGATCTATGCGACACTGAGCATTTTCCGAAGGAGATGGAACATGTCAATGATGTCCTTAGGAAAAATGGATACGGAAAATATCACGAGACACGCACACGATCTAATACGGACGAAACTCAAAAACCGAGCAGATCAAGAGCATTCTTACCATACGTCAAGGGCGTGACTGATCGAATAAGTAAGATGCTAAACAGATTCGATATAAAAACGATCTTCAAACCGACCCAAAATATAGCTCGATTTTTGAGGCCTGTAAAGGATGTAATACCACTGCAAACCCCGGGTGTGTATAAAGTCGAATGCAGCTGCGGTCTAGCCTACGTTGGACAAACGAAACGGCCCATAGCCACGCGACTGACAGAACACATCAAAGCTGTTAAAAACGTTCAGCGAGAAAAATCGGCGATCTGCGAACATATATTGGATAGCGGAAGTAACCACTGGATGCAGTTTCAAAATCCCATTGTTCTATCCAAGGAACAATTCTACTTTCCTCGCATGATCCGGGAAGCCATTGAAATAAGAAGAACTCCGAACTTCAATAGAGATGACGGCTACAAACTCTCTTCTACGTGGAACCCTCTTCTTAAAATGTTCCCGCCGCCGAACGCCGAACGCAAAGACGTAAAACAGGATACAGTGAGTGTTGTGTGCAAGACGGATTTTAAAAATTCCCGCGCTCCGAGCCCGGCCCCCCACCACCGTTATAACCTACGCAGTGGCGGCAGCGGTTTGCGGCCTACCCGCAAAACCACGGACTGACAGCTCTTTAGTCTACCCTAGACAACGGCGGCTGCAACGTCACCGAAACGTCGGGTCCTACAAATTTCACGCGGTAAATTCGTTTTCTATCCTATATATATATATATATATGTATATATATATATATATATATTATAACGAATTTCGTTAAATTTATATCTTTGTTTTAAATTTCCTTTCTATGGCACCTTTTTTGTTTTATAAAATGTTTATCAAGGTTTGTTTCTTGGCTGAAACAAATGCCTATTAATTCCGCTAGATGTCCATAGTGGGTGAAATATTCGATTTAATTGTTGACAGACAGCTGGGGGTACTTTCGGGAGAGAAAAAAAGGCGCTTCATCGAATTATACGTGTGGGCTGCGGCATTTTAAATATAAAAATCAGTTTCGGCAAAAAATCGGTGTTAAACCTTGTTAAAAATTTAACTGCGGAGTTAGTGCCAGTTCTCCCGTTGTTCGTGAAAAAGTCCAGGAATATCTGTGAGTTGTTTATCCGTTTTTTCCATATTTTTGAGTAGTGCGAAATTTCGAGCGGTCACTCATGTAATTTTGGGTGATTTCGCAGGGCATTTATCTTGGGCTGGAGAACAGCTCTAAGATCTTTGAGCTCTGCCTTCGACCAGCCATTTGACTCCCAGGCCCGGCTTTTTCGCAGTAGGTTTTGGGCCGAGGGAACTGAATTTCCGCGACGAAGTCCGGTATTACGCTGTCGGAAGTAGAACCCGTATTTGTTGTATATTTTTTCGTATTGCTGCCAACCATTCCGGAAGTTGCCGTTTTTTTGTAATATGTACACTTTAGGTCTTCTAGTATGTGCACTAGGCCTCGTATAAATAATGTTTTTTTTTAATAAATACCAGAAAGAAAAACTGATTGATTTTAATTTACCTTTCTCACGACCCGTGTATTTGATTGTCTTTTTGCTCAAGCTAGCTTATAGTCTTTCCGGCGCCCAATTCTAAATTTATATTGTTTTTTTGATATTGTAACCCTTGCAGTTATCCTGCAAGAAGGCTACATAAATGGCGCCCAACGTGGGGCCAGAAAATCAGTTTTTCCTTCTTTTTTATTATAATTTGTAAACTTGCTTTGTAGTTTTTAAATCAAAACGTTATGCTATTTTCTTCCTTAATTTTTCTGTTATATATTTTTCGGAAAAATCGTTTTACGGTAACAATAAATGCATTGGTATGTTTAATTATATATAAATGTCATTGTTTATAAATGCATACAATTGTATACATTGTATTTAGATGCCTTTCGAATGGTATTCTGTAAGTTACCATATGTATTATGATGTAACATTTTTACTATACTTTTGTTTGTTTATGGATATGTGCTTTTTAGAAAATGTGTCCTAATTAATATAACATTGCAATAATTGCTCGATACATTTCATTTTGTTTGCATATTTGCAAATTGTTTTTTTGGCCTTTTTTTTGCACATCATCTTTTAAGTGGTTTTTTGTTTTGTCTTTCTTATTGTGTCTTTGATTATATAATTTTATTTTTAATTTAATCAATATGTCGATCCCTTTGATATCATTTTCACTTTTAGATAAATCTGAACTAGAATATGAGGTTTTGATCAGAGGCGAGAAACCTGAACTTACTGTGCCTTTACTTAGGAAACAGATGGCTTTACTCTCGAAGTCACATCCCATAGGTTCTATTAAAAATACCGTCTTCGCGGTGGATTCAGAACTCGAGATTTGCTCCTCAAAACTAGCTGCGTTGGTAAAAGAAGAGTCCGCCGAATCTGATAGTAAGCTTGTTGACAAACGGGTGAGTTCTAAAACTGCTCATATTTTCCACAGATTAAACAGAATTACTCCTGAAAATCTTTCACAGGCAAAATCTTTAATGGAATTAAAAGATATTGTTTCTTCGCTGTTTTTGAAATTGGTTTATCGAGATGTTGGAAGGCGTTCTCCTTCGCCGCAGCGTAGTGAACCAAGTTCATTTTCAATTCCTACTGTTTCTATTACAGAAGCTAATGTTTCGGAAGATAGCATGCACCGAAGTGGCACTGTTGCTCCGGATAATACATATAGCAGCCGATGTGATAATTTCACTGAGGGAAGTAGGTATATGGATTCTCTCAGACCATTGGACTTAGGGTTAAAATTTGATGGAAAAGGTTGTGTGTTTGATTTTTTAGAACAGTTAGAAGAGATTGCTTTCGCAAGAAATATTTCACATGATCGTCTTTTACGTTCAGGTTATGAATTATTTTCGGGTAACGGATTGCTTTGGTTCCGTGGAAATGCTCCCACTTGCAAAGATTGGTCTTCACTGGTATGTAAACTAAAAAAAGATTTTTCGAAGACAGATTTCCAATACAATTTAAGGGAGTTTTTAAGGTCTCGTCGACAAAAAGTTGATGAACCCATGCATATTTTTGTGCCTATCATGGAGAAACTTTTCAGTAGGTTATCTGCCCCTTTGTCAGTAGCAGAGAAACTTGAAATTTATCGTCATAATATTCGTCCTTTTTATCTTCGTCAATTAGCGTCTAGACCTGTTACGTCGATTGCACAGTTGTTGTCTTTTGGTAGAGAAGTTGAAGATTTACAAGATTTAGCAAAAGCTTTCTCAACTCCTTCATGCTCGTATCGTACGGAGAACTCTGATGACTCCGATAGCGTGTTAGCGGTCGCTGCAGTTTCATCTTGTTCCTACTGTAAAAAGTCGACTCATACTTCCGAAAGATGTTTCAAAAGACCCAGGGATGCAAAGTCAATTAGGTGTTATTCCTGCAATAAACCTGGATTTACAAAAAGGACCTGTCCTGATTGTAATTCGTCGGATGGAAAGCTTGTTGTCGATTTGCCTTCGTCAAAAAACTGACAACTCGAGACTGCTATACGGCTTTTTTGGAAGCAGCCTCGGTTTATTTTTCTAAACATAGGGATTCGTTTCGTCCATATTTAGAAATCGATTTAGGTGATTTTAAGGTTTGTGGTTTGCTTGACTCTGGTTCTTCTGTGTCCATTCTAGGTGCAAAAGCACACCTTAAGTTACTCAAATTAGGTTATTCTATACATTCTCTTGACGATATTACTCTTAATACAGCCAATTCATCTAGGGTTAAAGTACTAGGTTACATGTACCTTCCTTTTAAATTTAACAATATTTGTCATGTTATTAAAACGTTGGTTGCTCCTGATATATCTTCACCATTAATTTTGGGTGTTGACTTTTTTAAATCTTTTAAATTGGCACCAGATTTAGTAAACTTGATCAAGAATAATACTGCTGATAACTCTTCATTTTTGGACTCTGTTAATGAACTTTGTGTTATTCAGGATTTTGATAATTTGTCTGAAGAACAAAGGTCGCTTGCGGCTGTTGTTCTCAAACAGTTCCACGAGATTTCGACAGAAGTCAGAGGTTTAGGTCGCACTTCGCTCATTAAGCTTACCATCGACACTGGTACCGTTGCGCCTATAAAGCAAAGATACTACCCTCTTTCTCCTGCTCGTTTAGCTGTATTAAACTCGGAAATTGATAGATTGTTAGAACTTAAAATAATTGAACCTAGTGTTAGTTCGTGGAATAGTCCCACTTTGTTTGTGCCCAAACCTGATGGTTCTTTGCGCTTTTGTTTGGATAGCAGGAAGCTCAATTCTGTGACCCGTACAGATGCTTATCCGCTTCCTTATATTTCCTCGATATTGGATAACCTCAGGGGTGCTAAATTTTTGTCGTCTATCGATCTTAGCATGGCATTTTTTCAATTACCTTTGGAAGATTCGTCAAAGGAAAAAACTGCATTTACTGTTCCTGCCCGCGGAATGTTTCATTTTACGGTCGCCGCTTTCGGGTTATGCAACAGTCCCGCCACAATGCAGAAACTTGCTGACAGACTATTTGATCCTAGTTTCAATAATAAGGTTTTTGTATATTTGGACGACATAATCGTCATTAGTTCAACCTTTGAGGAACATTTGTCCTTGCTGAATCGCGTTTACGAACGCTTAAAATTGGCCAATCTTTCGATCAATGGAAGTAAATGTAAATTTTTCCGGAAGGAGTTGAAGTATCTTGGATATGTGGTCGACGAACATGGTCTTCGTACCGATCCCGAAAAAGTCAAGTCAATTTTGGAATTTCCAACTCCTACCAATCCCAAACAAGTCAAGATGTTCTTAGGAACCGCAGGTTGGTATCGGCGTTTTATTCGCAATTTTTCTTCTATTGCCGCTCCTCTATCCCGTCTTACCAGTACTAGAAAGGATTCACCTCCATTTATTTGGTCGGATTTGGCAGAAGAAGCATTCCAACAGTTAAAAACTGCTTTAGTTACTAGTCCTGTGCTTTCATGTCCAAACTTTGAGTTACCATTTTCTATTCATTGCGATGCTTCAGCGTATGGCTTAGGTGGTATGTTGACCCAGAATTTTGAAGGAGTGGATCATCCTATTGCTTACTGCAGTAGAACTTTATCTTCCGTTGAATGTCGTTACTCAGCCACAGAACGTGAAGCTTTAGCTGTGATTTTCACTTTGGAACATTTTCGTCCTTATTATGATGGTGGTTCAAAAGTTACGATTTATACGGACCACTCAAGTTTAAAATGGTTTCTTAAGTTACAGAACCCGACTGGTCGATTAGCTCGATGGGGTCTCCGTTTAGCTCAGTTTAATTTTGAAATTCTTCACCGTCGCGGTATTGATAATGTAGTTCCAGATGCGCTTTCTCGGATGTTACCTGTCAATGCCATATCAACTAATTCCGATTCTTGGTATACAAAATTATTTAACGGCGTTTCGTCAAACCCTGGTGGACATCCTAATTTTAGTATTAAAGATGGACGTTTATTCCGTTATTGCAAAAGCAAATATCGTTTGACAAACTCTTTCGATTGGAAACTAGTCGTTCCTTTAACTGAAAGAGAAGCGTTAATTAAAGATTGTCATGACTCTGAGCTTTCTCTGCATTTTGGCATTTTCAAAACGCATAAGAAGTTGTGCTTACGATTCTATTGGCCTTCTATGCATGCTGACGTAACCAAGTACGTTAATCGATGTGAGAAATGTCAGGCGTACAAAGTTCCGAATAGGTCACCTTTTGGATTGCTTGGAAGTCCGAAAGTCTGTGAACGTCCCTTTCAAACTATTAGCACAGATTTGTTAGGTCCTTATCCTATGACGCGTAATAAATTTATGCATATTCTTGTCGTCACTTGTTGCTTTTCAAAATATTGCTTGTTATTTCCGTTAAGAAGGGCTGTTGCATCATCCATTTGTAGACATATGGAAAATGATGTATTTCTTAAGTACGGAGTTCCTCATACTGTTATCGCTGATAACGGAAAGCAGTTCGCTAGCAAAGATTTTCGTGACTTGATGTCTAAATACAGCGTTCCTAATTTTCAATTGTCTCCTTTGTACACTCCTCAGTTTAATACTACTGAAAGACAGAATAGGACTATCGTAACCGCGCTGGCAGTTTTTACTGATACTGACCATCGAGGTTGGGATTTACTCCTCCCTAAGATTCAATTTGGGATTAATTCTGCCGTTTGTGAGTCTACCGGATTTAGTCCACATTTTCTAGCCCATGGCCAAGAACCAGTATTGTGTGGTACTTTTTATTCGCAAGATCCTGTTCTCCAAAAGGATGTAATTTTTGGAAATAGGTCGGATTTCGCGCAAGACTTAGGGGAACTTGAGAATATTTTCCAAAAAGTTCGTTCCCGGTTGATTGATTCTCACGCGACCAATAAAAAATATTATGATCGTAAACGAAGAAACTTAGACTGTAATGTAGGGGATATTGTATGGAAGAAATCGTATCCACAAAGTAATGCTGGCACATATTTTTCTGCCAAGTTTGCTCCTAAATTCGTTAAATGTAAAATTATTCGTAAATATTCTTCTTTGGTTTATGATTTAGCCGATATGAATGGAAAATTTCTAGGAAAATGGCATGCAAAAGACTTGAAATTGGATTATAAACCTCAGTCTGATGCTTAAAACCGCCTTGTTATCTTTTAATCTTCGTGGGTTCGATGGTTTCATTTAGTCTTCAGAATATGAGTTCAGTAATTGCGTTGTTCATTCTTAAATTATGTTCAATGCAGTGTAGCGTGTAAGGTCCGCAGCGTGATTTATAATATCACGTTTTGGTAGTAAGTACTTGATGAAAGTTTGTTGTATGTATGTAAGTGAATGTTGATGCATGAGTCTGCAACTGGAATTCTCATTATTCTTCGAACATGCATAGTGTATAGGAAAGTTTGCAGTTTATCATTTTCGTTGGGTTACTTGCCAGATTGAGCTTTGTCTCATTGTAACTGCTCAAACTTCTGTATTGGCTCTGCTGTTTCTGTATCACTCGACATTGCATAACCCGACTAAACTGTGATTTCTCATCGTTCTTCTCGAACATTTACGAGCTATTTGTTGAAATTTTTGTTGCTTTTGCCTTTTTTCTTGTTTTTAATGCATTGAGGGCAATGCAATTCGTTTCCTGTTTACGTTATTTACCAGGTCACTCTTTTAGAAGGGGGGCTATAACGAATTTCGTTAAATTTATATCTTTGTTTTAAATTTCCTTTCTATGGCACCTTTTTTGTTTTATAAAATGTTTATCAAGGTTTGTTTCTTGGCTGAAACAAATGCCTATTAATTCCGCTAGATGTCCATAGTGGGTGAAATATTCGATTTAATTGTTGACAGACAGCTGGGGGTACTTTCGGGAGAGAAAAAAAGGCGCTTCATCGAATTATACGTGTGGGCTGCGGCATTTTAAATATAAAAATCAGTTTCGGCAAAAAATCGGTGTTAAACCTTGTTAAAAATTTAACTGCGGAGTTAGTGCCAGTTCTCCCGTTGTTCGTGAAAAAGTCCAGGAATATCTGTGAGTTGTTTATCCGTTTTTTCCATATTTTTGAGTAGTGCGAAATTTCGAGCGGTCACTCATGTAATTTTGGGTGATTTCGCAGGGCATTTATCTTGGGCTGGAGAACAGCTCTAAGATCTTTGAGCTCTGCCTTCGACCAGCCATTTGACTCCCAGGCCCGGCTTTTTCGCAGTAGGTTTTGGGCCGAGGGAACTGAATTTCCGCGACGAAGTCCGGTATTACGCTGTCGGAAGTAGAACCCGTATTTGTTGTATATTTTTTCGTATTGCTGCCAACCATTCCGGAAGTTGCCGTTTTTTTGTAATATGTACACTTTAGGTCTTCTAGTATGTGCACTAGGCCTCGTATAAATAATGTTTTTTTTTAATAAATACCAGAAAGAAAAACTGATTGATTTTAATTTACCTTTCTCACGACCCGTGTATTTGATTGTCTTTTTGCTCAAGCTAGCTTATAGTCTTTCCGGCGCCCAATTCTAAATTTATATTGTTTTTTTGATATTGTAACCCTTGCAGTTATCCTGCAAGAAGGCTACAATATATATATATATATATATATATATATATATATATATATATATATATATATATATATATATATATATATATATATATATATATATATATATATATATATATATATATATATATATATATATATATATATATATATATATATATATATACAGATGTGGCCAAATTATTATCACCCCCTTTAAAAAAACTTATTAATGTAATTTACAAAACTGCAGCTGCATTCTTTTTCTAAATTGGCATGTTGTTTGCAAAGGTTACCTAAAATACCAAGAAGTAATGCAATACAAATGTCATATTTTTGAAATGACACCTTTCCGGGAGCAATTATTACCTTAAAGGCCTTTTTCGGGAAAGCAACAGATTAGAGTTGTTATTGTTTTGCTAGTTAGTTTCAGTTACAAAGTGCTTTCATTTTATGGTTCCTGTGCGGTAATAAAGGACTAGCATCTAATCGATGATTTTCAATCTCATTTGAGGCTTTGAACAGTGAAATTGACAGTGGTTTTTTGAATTTTGCAAAATTGAATATGGGTAAAGCAAAGGATATCAGTGCAGTGACTAAAGCGAAAATTTCGACGTTTTTTGGAAGTTGGACAATATTTACATGGACAAATAGCTCAGAAAGTGGGAGTCAGTCGATCATTTGTTAGTAAGTTCGCAAAAAATAGAGCTGATCAGTTGTCACAAGTCCTAAAAGAAAAGGAAAATGCGGTCGCAGCCGGAAAACAACAGGCAGCCAGGATCGATATTTGCTGCGGAATGCTAAAGACGACCGAACCCTATCCAGTAAGTCTCTTAGGGGTACCATGCGTGACGTTGGTGTAGAAATATCGGAGCGGACAATGTGACTTCGACTTTTTCAATCTGGGCTATGTGCAAGACGACCACGCAAGAAGCAGAAGCTAAATAATAGGATGATCCAACAAAGAAAAACATGGGCGAGTAAACATTTAACATGATTGAGAAAAGGTATAGCATAACTACAGATGATTGAGGAAAGGTAAAATTGAAATAAACACTTTTTTTGATATTATTCTGAAAACACATTTTTCAATATTTTTTTTATTTGATTTAAATTATCTCTATTTTTAAAATAGGTTGTATTCAGTGACGAGACCATGGTAAGTTTGACACTACCAATATCCAGGAATGTTCGCCGATCGAAAGGAGAGGAGTATTTACCTTCCTGTGTCCAACAGCAGCTCAAACAGCCAGTAAGGGTCATGATTTGGTCAGCAATATCGGACAAAGGACTCTTTCCACTCCATATTGTTGACTGGGTAATGAATGCGGATCAGTATTTAACAGTCCTTCAGACACAGGTGATCCTAACCATGAATGAAAATTTAACGGAAAAGGAATTTTCATGCACGATAAAGCCACTTGTCATACTGCGAAGAGAGTTACGGAGTTTCTAAGGACTAACAACATCCAAATCCTTGACTGGCCAGCGAATAGCCCAGATATGAACCCTATCGAAAATATCTGGGCTATTTTTAAACAGAAAGTGGCAGAAAAATGGCGGCGGACCAAATCAGAATTGATTGCAGCCATGAAGGAAGTTTGGGAAAATGATGCCGATTTGGTCAGCCACGCTAAAATGCCATCGCTGGAATGCCGTGTAGGATAAAATCCTTGAAAAACGTATTTACAAAAATTTTACAAAAAATTCCTAGAGGTGATAATAATTTGGCCACATCTGTATATATATATATATATATATATATATATATATATATATATATATATATATATATATATATATATATATATATATATATATATATATATATATAAACATATATATATATATATATATATATATATATATATATATATATATATATATATATATATATATATATATATATATATATATATATATATATATATATATATATATATATATATATAAACATATATATATATATATATATATATATATATATATATATATATATATATATATATATATATATATATATATATATATATATATATATATATAGATAGATAGATATGTGGTGTATGTATTTATCAATATAGAGACATATATTTTCGGAATGTACTGAATCAGGCCTTTTATGATATATTTATGTATTTTTTTTGACATTTGGAGATTTGGACATTTAAACAACTATTTACTTGATATTTGGATAGTTAAGGTGCCCTATGACACTCAAGATAACATAACGATCCTAGCAATACCACATACTTCTAAATCAGTTCGAGCTTTTAGAAGTTATGATGGAATAAAGAAACGGAAAACATACATAGATAAACCCTGAACACATAACATTCCTTTTGTTGTATGGCAGTTGTGAAATAAGCAAATAAACAAATAAATAAATAAGAGCTGATTGACGTCTCTGCCGAGACGCGACATTGCATTTACAGTGACAAGTGTTGCGATAGGGTTCGCAATCTCTCTCCCGTCGACGCGTTAACCCATTACGAAATTTGCATCACTTTATGCGCCATTGTATGGGGCTTTTCACGGTTTGTTTATTATTTGTATTGCTCCGTCGCCTCTACGACGCTGGCATGCAAATATGCCAGCCACCTTCGGAAAGTGGCACAAATAATAAAGTCCATTACTCCTCGCCAAGGTGTATGGAAGTGTGAAAGCCGGATTTATACGAGGGGTGTCTGCTATCTCTGAAAGTTTGAAAGGAATTTGTGATGATAAGTCTTGGCTTTATGTTGCGTATCCTCAAATATTTCGGGAGTGATTGGGCATATACGATTCTAAGCTGTTCGGTCGATTATATTTTTATGTATTTTTAAAGATAGTATTAAATATCATTTAATTCATATTTATTATTTTTATTCTGTATTTATTTCTAAAAGTTTAAGTTTTGTCGAAATTTAAAGGGATCATTTTTTTATTATCCTTTAATTTAATGGTCTAAATCGTTTTTTTTTATTTTTAGTGTATTTTCTCTCACCATGTACATAAAATCTTTTTTTTCATAATGTTAATTAATTTGAATAATGTTAATAATAAAAGTTTTTATACTATTACTTTTTTAATGAATCTCCAGTTCAACAGCACCTATGCAAAAATGTATGCAGAGTACTCATAGATTATTACACTCTAATAAGAAATTATGTAAAAATATTGATAATAGTTAATGTTTTTTTCAGAGTATTGTTTGTGTTTTATTTTAAACAACTAAATAATTATATTATTATTCTGAATAACTATTATTCTAAATAAATAAATGAATGACATGTTTGATTTCCAGAAGTAATTATATGGTAGCTACTGACGCTGCAAGTAGGTTCCAGATGTCAATACAAATATTGTCGTCAATACAAATATTTTCACACAATATAACATCCAATACCTGGAACACTGATATTTAGGGAGTGGCCCTTCAGTATCATGAATGAGATTAATCACTTTTCCTGGTACTTGGGACCTCATTAGATACCTACCCATGGCAATTTCTTCTTTTCGTGGCCATTCCAATCATCCTGTACAAATCGTTTTGAGGGTTTTGAGGTCTATCGCTTGTTGGCTTGAGCGTAGAGGAAGTGGTCCAAATATAGAATATTAAATGGGAAAATTAAAATATATAAAATATATTTTCTCCATTAATCTTTTAATTGAAATAATTTATAAAACTAATAAATTTATTTATTTATTTATTTAACAGGGAAACATACAGCGCTACAAAATATATTACAATTACATTAAATACAATATTTCTGGCCGATGGCATGCTTTCAACAATAGTTTTAGTTAGTTAAGTCTCCAATACGCACAGTGCATAATGTGTGCGTTGGGAAAAGGAAAGGAAAAGGAAGGAATGGGTGTCAATAGATTTAAAGTATCAATATGCAGTACAAAAAATAAGAAAATTTACTGCATCATATAAATCTTTTTTAATTTATTAAAAATAAGTTAAAGAACAAAGAATAAAAAACCAAATAGTCCCTAAGACACACGTATCCCAAATAAATGTCTATGTCGCATTTTCGATTAATTTTAAGTATATGCTCTGCTTAAATTTATTCTCTATTCTGGAAATAATTATCGTAAGTTGACATTAAGCGGTACATAATGGGCATGCCTAGTAAAGACGCGCGGGACTTCGAAGGTACGGGGAAAGCGAGCCACGCGTGGTGGTACGTGAAAAGATAGATTCTGTATGAAATACGGTACGAAATTTACAAAATAAAAGATATAGGAAAATTTATATGGAATATGAATATGAAATACTTGCCAGTCATGCGAAAATAAATGTTTGTAATCAATAGTCGCTTATATAGTTCATGACATTACTGATGGAAATAGAAATTAAAATACATGTATTGTCCGAAGTATGGTGTAACAGTTATGGTGATGACATGACGTCTCTCGTAATTCCTTGTTAACGTAACAGTTTGACAAATTTTACTTATTTGCTAAGTTTATAATATTTAATTAATTGATATCATCTGGCTCACCTATAATATCTAACAAATGATATTAATTATAATAAAATCAAATTAGACAGAAACAAAATAATAACAATCTTTCTTTATTAAAACATCGGCATATATATACATTGAATTGTTTTAGCAGGCCTGTCAGAAGATGGCAGGCCATCATTATCATTCTTCGTTTTTGTGGTAACTGAAGTAGCCGGAAATTTCTGTAGCCTATCTTATTGCATATATCGGCTACAATCGCATGTTTTCCGTCCAAAAGTTTCTTTTTATACTGTGAGGTGTCATTTATCAATTTGGTTTTATCCTAATATCAATTAAAGAGTGTGTAAATAAGGTTACATGGATTTTAACAATACAACTCGTCTGCATATTTGGATCACAGGTATGGTCCATACGGTCAGCGCTTCTATACATATTTTGCCCTAATGTTTTTCAATGCCCTTCCCGGTGACAAAAATCGATAAGCAGCCACTTTAAAAGGCTGCTTAGGTACAACCTAGCTTTTAAACGGACGGAAGCCAACTTTCATATCATATACCTATATGGGGGTCGGCCGAAACGGCTACGCGTGGATCTGACAAAAGACGCAAAATCCTTATAGCACAGTATAATGTGCCTATAGGCAGTGTTGGCGTCCGACCGGTTAAAAGAGGTATGACAAGGAATTAAAAAATATTGCACGTTGTAAACTAATCTAGAGATTTTAATATTCTTCGTTATCATTTTTATTTTCTACTTTTAATTTTAAGTATTTACTTATTTTAAATATTTTTTTTTTTGCATTTTTATTCTTTTGTTTATAAACGATTGGATGATTATTTAATTTTTTCAATATAATAATAGTATATTCATTGACTAAAGGATATATGGCATTTTTTTAAATACAGTATTGAGCAAGCATATACATAATTAAATGTTTACCTTAGAACAGGTTCCTACCTAGTTAGGTGATCCATGATATTGCCACTGAACTATGCGATGTTTTTAGTTTTTGGTATTGACTCAACGTTAAAAATATTTTTGGGTATAGTACCAACCTAAGTTCTGAAATTGTGTACTCACATAACATATTTGCATTACTACGATAAACAAATAAATAATTAATATTAGAAAAGCATTATAAATAGTATATAAACGAATTTACCGCGTGAAATTTGTAGCACCCGACGTTTCGGTGACGTTGCAGCCGCCGTTGTCCAGGGTAGACTGTCTACCCTGGACAACGGCGGCTGCAACGTCACCGAAACGTCGGGTGCTACAAATTTCACGCGGTAAATTCGTTTATATCCTATTTATAATGTCAAAGAACCGCGATAGTCTTCGATTTTATATTATAAAAGCAGTAGTACAGGGCAAAAAACTGTATAAAATATATATAGAGAACTTAAAAGACTACTAAACCGTAACACTAGAAGTCAATTTTAATAAAGAGTTTTATATCTATATACAAGAATGCACCTTGAGTAAAATATAGATATTTCCAAAGAAAGTACTTACCCTAATGTGAAATGCAACTGTATACATGTATGTAACACATATATACAGTTGCTCCCTTTACACTCCAGATGCCTATAATGCAGATGCCCAGATGCCTATATGCCTATGTTGCCTATATCAAGCCTGTGAGTGGTCATCCATAAAAGACTGTTAACGGCATAATCACGAAAATAATATCTATCTCATTTCGTCGCAAAGTTGGTATTCCATAATAAGAGCGCATCCATATACGGGTATTGGGTATCTTTCTCTACATGTAACAATCTAAACCTTGATAATGCAGAACAGCTGACCGCGTTCCAATTAATAGGACTTTTTTCCTTTTTGCATTCGGCGGTATGCGAGAAGTTTCCGGTCGGGCAAGAATCCAACGCCCACACTTTAGGACCTGCCTGGCCGGTCGACGACCGTTTGGGCCCTTGCACGTCCTTGGCCATAGCCCATCGCCGATCGCCAAAGCCGGCTATCACAAATCAAGCCATGCGCATGCCATGCGCAGATTGATAATGATTTAGGCCCGTTTCAGAGTTCGGCTGTTGGCCAATGGCTTGTGCGACTCGGCCGTCGTGATTTGCTCTTTTTGCAAGACAAGGCACAAGTCGCATGCTGCAATGGATGCACTGAAGGATTGCGGCATTTAACTGCTCACCCACATTGACAAGCACATTCTCCAGACCGCCTCCGGGGACTATTTCCTCTTTCTGATCTTAAAGAGAGAGTGCTTAAAGCCTGTAACCATTTTTACTAGTGGAATGTTACCCGGCGATGCTCGGATATCTGTTTCCTTCATCGATATATTAGCTATCGATGGTTTGCTTCCCCTCCCACTCTTCCTTCTCTCCCCCCCCTCCCCCCCACCAAGTAGTGTATGTTAACCACCGTTCAACTTTCGATTTTATAAAATGTTCATGTCGATCGGTTGAACGGTATAGAATTTGACCTGCTGCAACGCCATCTAGTGGCTAGTTATAACAACGTGAAACAGCGCGAAAGTATTGTTCGTTCTCAAATACCTTTGTCTACCAATGTTCACGACGATTGGTTGAACAGCATAGAAGTTTACTGCAGCGCCATCTGGTGGCAAGTTATAATACAGTTAATAGCGCGAAAATATTATGAGTGCTCAAATGTATATGTAGCGATTGGTAGAGCGGTTTAGCAGTTGATGTGCTGCAGCGCCATCCAGTAGCGGATATCATAAAAACCTTCTCCATGTACAAATACATATATGTGCCAACCTTCATGGTGATTGGTCAAACGGGTTCGGAGTATATTAAGCTCGGACAAAGAGATATACCAACATCCATTTATATATGATATGTGGATATGTTTACATATTTTAGCTTAATGTGAGAAGAAGGAGACGTAAACTATATAGGTACATTTTTGAGATTCTTTCTGCTTCTTCCCTGCCTAGGTTGCAATTTTATTTAAAATCGTAAAATTGATGATATGGCCTGTAATTTCATGCTCAACAATTTACCCCGTTTCACTAGTATAACATTGCTTGACGCCCATCCTTGAGAAAGGACATAGACTCATCCATCTTGATGTTCTCTTTTCACAAGACAACGGTTCACAAGTCTCATGCTGCAATGGGTGCACTGAAGAATTGCGCCTCACCCACCCACCGTATTCTTCAGACCTCGTCCCCAGTGTCTATACTAGAAAGAGCTTCCTTCTTAGAGGTATAATGGCATCCTTCACCCAGACGAATTTGTGTCTCTTTCTTAGCATAAGCAATTTTTGTCGGATACAGATATTAACCTAATCCGACCAACGTTTTTGCACAGTAGTTTTAGACTACTGGTCTGTAAACTCCGCTGAAATCTGTGGAAATATTCGTCAAATTGTATCTCTTTTGAAGTATTAGTTCCTCAACATTTCTCATTGACCTAGTGTAAGGTTTTTAGAGGCTGTGGAGAGCTTATACAAGAAACATAATTTTCGCGTATAAAATAACACGACGTTGCCTATTTATTCTTATTCGCTCCAAGGCTTGTGTCTACAACAGTAGAGAGGAGTATCCGCTCCAACTCCAACCCTGAGGGCTACACTTAATTGGCCCTCACCTGATTTATGCGCGTGCCCTCCATTTTCGATTTCAATTAGGCGTTGCCCGCATGGAAGTTTTAATCGCGATTTTTACACCCCTCTCTTTCGCACCCACTCACCCTTCCCTATAAGTCAGAGTGAGACGGTTGTAGAGCATGGAAAGATTCGGCCTGTGACCGCCCAGAGAAACTCACTGAGACGAATCAATCGAGGCGTTGTTAATTACGGCCCTGAAGAACAACGTCTTCTCTGAAGTAAATTTTCTTCCTTTCTGTAAAATTTATTTTGAAAATTATGTGGGCTACCTACCAATGGGTTAATCATTAGCCAGATTGATGTAGACATTTTTCATAAAAAACTGTCTTTTAATCTGCCGAATATTTCAAAGTAATTTTAACTCGCTTATCTCTCACGCAAGCAAGATTCTCCTCAGCATTCTTAACAAGAGGCTGGAGTGCTTCATAGACCCACAAATCTCGATTGAGCAAGCTGGTTTCTTAAGAGAACGAGGCACACGAGAGCAAGTCTTCAACATACGCCTACTTATAGAGTTAGCAATATTAATTCCAATGACTCTGTTTCATCGACTATGCCAAAGCTGTTGATTGCGTGGCCTGTTGGTAGATGTTTGAGGTTATGCGCGATATGAGGATTCCAAACCACCTTATATTCCTCATACAGAGCCTGTACATGGAAGGCGCTTCGAGAGTAAAGTTGGACGATAAGCTTTCGAAATCCTTATAAACAGAGAGAGGCGTCAGACAAGGGTGCATCTTATCTTCGAAACTCCAATCTGATCGGCGAACATATAATGAGAAAAGTCCTTGACGAATGGGAAGGTGGAATTCACATTGAAGGTTTTAGGATCAATAACCTAAGACTCACCGACGACACGACCATCATAGGTGCCGATGAAAATGAGTTGGCGACCCTATTACGCAGGGTGGAGAAGGAAAGCAAGTAGTATGGACTGCACATGAACCGCAGCAAGACCAAAGTTATGGTCGTGGACCGGGCTGGAACCATGCAACGCACCAACGAGCTGAGTGACCTTCAAGCTGTGAAAGACTTTATCTATCTGTGCTCCATGATATGCAACGACGGAAACTGTGAAAAGGAGGTCGGCCATGAGCAAGCTAGAAAGGCTGTGGAGAATCGGGGTATTAGTAAGCGGACTGGTTCGTCAGGCTGGTTCGAGTTCTGATTTTCTCGATCTTTCTCTATGCATCGAAGACCAAAATCGATCTGGAGATGTGGTGTTGGCGTAAAATTCTAGGAATCCCATGGAAATCACGCCGCACCAACAAATCTGTCCTTGGAGAAATCGGCATCCAAGTGAGGCTCTCCACCGCATGCATGAGAGGGGTCCTGCAGTACTTCGGCCATGTTGCCAGGAGAAACCCAGAGAATTTGGAAAAAATGCTTTGCGGGGATCAAGTAAAGGGAAGAAGAAACAGAGGCAGATAACCGGCCAGATGGAACGACCTCATCAAAGAAGTAACAAAAGGGTCACAATCTGCGACCCGCCATGCAGAAGACAAATCGAAGTGGAGGAGCCTCGTAGGCAAATTGTTCTCTAGTGGCCACGATCCTCAGTACGGAGGGAACGACGGAGAAGAATTTTAACAGTTTAGTTGTCGAATTTGCTCTTTGCTCCGAGATTATTCAATATTTTAACAATTTTTATTTCAGAACTGACACAGGTGGTTCTTAAAAACGCCTCATTTAGTAGTTGATATTTCAAAGGAAGAACTGAAACTGAATGAATCTTCATGACATTTGAAAAATAGCAACCGGTGTCAACGGAGCTACGGACGCTACGCTATTTTACACACCCTCACATCTCTGACAATATTAACTACCTGTGCGTATACTATTTTGTGTGAATTCAGATTTTAATTTTTATTACGTAAAATTATATTTTGTATTTGGGTTGATTTTATATTAATTTTTGATTACTTTTATTTATTGATTATTTTGTTTTTTTTTTAATAATTTATTTGTTTTTTTAATTTGCTGTAACAATTTCGTAACCATCTTGATCTTGATCCTGAAACCATCTTTTCAATAGATCTTTTCAGAAAATAAAAATGTAATTGCTATCATTAAAAAAAATGTGTCTTTCCTGGAACAGACGTTGACTAGTTAGGAGTGACGCGAAAAAAAAATGTGATTGCTCACTGTCCGCGAAATTGGAGTAGATACGTTCCAAACCCTGTGTTATACTCTACAGAACCCTTCTTCCTCCAGTACGACTAGTGGCGTTGCCCCCGGTTAATGGAACTTGCCTCCATGATTGAGTTGTAGAGTAGACCGGAACCATTATAACATGAGTCGCCGCATTTTGCACTTCTTTGAAATTATGCGGTATCCAACGGAAACTAGCTTTCTGACCGCTAAATTACCATGCAGAATTGTTTGGATCACATTCATGCACGTGTCCGAATGTCCAAGTGTCCGAAAAATGACTAACTGCTCATATATTTTGCCGATGCCGATGGCCTTTATTTAGTCGATGTGTAGAAGTGTCATCGTCCTTTTAGTTTTTAATTTAGGGCATCTAACGAAATTTAAAGACGACCATAAATTTAAAAGCGGACGTAGATTCTATTCAGTATTACAATATGTATCCTAATTTACGCAACATCAATACCTTGCAGTTTAATAAGGTGTCTTACAGGGAAGTCACGAAATATATAAATGAAATTAGCTCAAATATTGGGAATGATGGCATTTCTATCAAAATGTTAAAAATCTGTTTGCCATATATAATTGAGTACATTACCGCTATAATAAACAAGTGCATCGAAACCTGTCAAGTGCCACGTCAGTGGAAAATTTCACTGATTCGCCCGATTCCAAAGAAAACACCTGTTTCTAGTTTTAAAGATCTCCGCCCCTATCAGTATTCTTCCTTGCTTTTCAAAAATCCTGGAGAAGGCTATTTATTCACAAATGATTCCTTTTATCGCGAAAAATAATCTGCTTCCTGATTACCAGTCTGGCTTTCGCCGCAATCATAGCACCTCTACTGCGCTGGCGCACGTCACAAATTTATGTCTATCCAACATGGATAAAGGTAAAGCAACTGCCCTCATACTTTTAGATTACAGCAAGGCTTTTGATTCTCTGGATCACTCTCTCTGGTGGCAAAACTTTTACATCTAGGCTTTTCTGGGTCAGCATGCGAATTGATACGTAGTTATCTGTCAGAGCGTTTTCAAAAAGTAATTTTGAAAGATGTATCTGGCCGTCAATCGATTTCCTCTCTTCGTGAAGTTAAAACAGGCGTACCACAGGGATCGATACTGGGCCCGGTCTTATTTGCACTATATACTTCTGACATAGCTGCAAATTTTGAAAACTGTCGCTATCATCTATATGCCGACGACACTCAATTAATGCATTCCATAGACACGAATTGTCCATTTTCAGCAGTCAGCCTAATCAATGCCGATCTTGAAAGGTTATCCGCTTGGTCCAATAAACATGGCTTACAAATCAACCCTTCGAAGTCATGTTTTATGATTATTGGGTCGAAACAGGGCAGGACTAAAATTGCTAACTATGGCTCTCTTCCTATAATGGTGGACAGTTTGCCAATACCACTGGTCACTACGGCTAAAAATCTGGGTATTCTATTTGATGGAAAATTACGGTTTGAGGAACATGTCAGCAAAAGCGTTGGGTGGGGTTTCTCACGTCTAAAGGCCTTATACAGAATTCGGGAGTATCTCAGCGTCAGAATCAGAATACTACTTGTAAATGCCCTTATATTGTCTATAATGGACTATGGCGACTGTGTGTACGGCCCCTGTCTATATAGGAAGACTGAGCGGAGACTTCAGAGACTGCAAAATGCCTGCGCAAGATTTTGCTTTAGGATTCCTCCACGTCATCATGTGTCACCATTCCTTGCGAAAGCTTCCATGTTGAATATGAGTAAAAGAAGGCAGCTCCATCTTGCGACCCTTGTACTCAAGGTAGTACGCAATAAACAGCCGCGATATCTTTACTCTATTATGACGTGGTCCCGTAACCGGCATGTCCATTCAACACGGGCACGTGAACAACTTGCTATAATACCCAAGCACAAAACTACACATTTCCAGTGCAGCTTTTCGTATTATTCTGCGGTTGTATGGAATCGGTTGGGAATGGCTTTGCGATCGAAATCAATTGCAGTATTTAAGGACCACTTTAAAAGTTTATTATTAAAGGAAGATATTTAGATGTCATAATTTGATTTTATTTTAAAATAACTATTGCTAATTGGATTATTACTATTGTCTTCGTTTATTTATTAATTTGTAACCTGATTATTTAATGTAAAATATTTTGATTTTGATTATTTTTGATTTATTATATGTAGATTATTAAATTTATGTAATTACGTTATTTTCTTTTAATATCATTTGATGTTAAATATCTTGATTTTGATTATTTCGATTTGTGTATTTATTTGATTATGATTATTTGGATTTTTTGTTTTAAGATTTATTTGATTTGGTTATTTTATTTTAAAAATCATATACCTATGTATCAATAATTAATAGGTGTGTCCTGAAAACCAGGATAAGAGATATCCTGAGGATACCCCTAATTTGCAGCGTTTGTAGCTTTATTTCATAGTCTGTGTCTATTTATAGTTTTAATTTTTAATCTGTGTGTTCTTGTTTTTTTTTGTATATGTTTTTTATAACAACTGCAAATAAATAAATAAATAAATAAATAAAATTAAATGAATAATTATAATCCGAATGATTGAAATAATATTGAACATTATCTAAAATACGTATTATATGTATATAACCATACTTATGATGACTATGTATTCCGCAATGGCCATTTCAATTTTAATTTATTGACTATTTCAGTTATGTGAAGTATGGTATATTTATTTATTTTATTTTTTCATTCTTCTATTTTTTTAAAATTGATGTGCACAAGCGGGTTTATGTAAATTCACTAGGACCACAATATATGTAAGCCTAACCTTAGTACGGCCAGACCTAAGTTAGGTAGAGCTTAACGACTCCTTAAAACATTGTTAAAAATCACAAAGAATACAGTTTTAAAGCTTATATTTATAATCATAATCATCATATATGAGTAATAATTATTTATCTGATGATGTCAAGTAAGTTAAAATATTATCTATGCCTTCCTGTCTAAAATAATCCTTAAGTGCAATTTGTTGTTGATTAAAGAGTTGCCGGAAGGTTATTAAATATTCTAGGGGCAATAACAGTGTAGTGCCGTTGCCCGAATATTGTGTTCATTTTTGGAACTTCCAAGTATTTCCGATCGTTGTGAGGTGTTTGTCAATGGCAATATATCCTGTCTATTAGTCCTGACACTAACCTTATTTGGAGTGTTTGGATAGATTTAGCGATGTTGCATATATTTTGGCAAATGGCGGTTTTTCGAGAGCTTTGCATTGCCTCATGCCGGGTGCGTCATTCCAATAGATTTCCTTATCTTAACAGCCACTAACAGCCACAATTTTAGTACATTTAGCCATCCAAAACCTCAGTTGGGCCAGTTCTAGGCCCAGCTGAGGTTTTGGATGACCCTTTCCTGGACAGGGCATTGCTTCCTCATTCGCTTGCATATTACTGTGTCTCGGTAGCCACGCGAGGGCTACCATGTTCATGGCGAACTGTGAAATTAGGATGTTTAGGCTATCCCTAACCAGTTTGAATGTGACTACTCGCCTTTAGTGCTTTCAGAGCCACGTGGCTGTCACATGTATATAGTCTGGTTGCTGTATTTCCTCTTCAGGTTTTCATGCACTTCGGATTGAAATGCTGAAGCATGTCTTCCTAGAGCCATCGTTATTTTAACACTTGGTCCTTGGTCTTTAATTCCTCCCTTGGTCCTAAATTTCCAGGCCAACAGTCACTGTAATAATACTGATGAGGCGACTTTATTATTTAAAATATATTCGCTATCATATCGGCGCGACGTGAAGGCTTTTTTGCTTTTTTGTAAAATAATGTTCATGCTTTTTTAAAATACTGAAAGGCATATTCGATTGCTCTGACCTGGTGGGCGAAAATTATATTAACGCCCCAATAGAACCACGTTCTCAGTTTCACCTTATTTGATTGCCACATTTTAAAACAAATTCATCCACAAATAGAGTACCCACATGCTGCTGTAAGCTTTACAATTTCCATTTAAATGGAGTTGATATTTATAATAATTCCATAAGCACTTATTCGTAAAAGAAACCCTATCCAATACAATTAATTGACTATTTTTAACTATTTTACTCATGAGTATTACTATTGTTCGTCTTTATATAGGCTAGTATTACTATTATATGCAATTATACTCCATACCCTCACACTCAACACTCTCACACACACTCACCCTAACCACAAGCCTCTTATGTAGTAGTAAAATTTTAGGTATTTTAGTTGTATTAAGTAGTTCAATGTAATTTCTGTAATTTTATTGAAATATGTGATCGGTTTTATTTTTATTTAATATGTATTTTTATATTGTAATATACTGTGTGATTTCTCAAATAAAGAATTGAATTAAATTGAATACCAGCTCTTGTTCCTTCGTCTACTTTGGATTCACTTTGGATCAGATGATCGCTATCGATGGTACGACGCGGTTTCGGTTCCAGTCTTCTCTGATCTGTATGAATTAGTGTTGTAGATTAAATTAAAGTACTTACTTTTTTATCGAAGTAAAGAATTTATACATTTAAGAACAGCTTAAGATTGGCACAGCTTGTGTAACAAATTGCGCTATACACAACTAACGATGCTTCTCGGGCCTGTATCTAGGTGCACATGATGCGGATGTTGTAAAAACAGGAATAATAGTATTAAAGTAATATAATGTGGATTGGCTCTCCGATTTCTGGATCAAGTTTTATTTTCCATTTCTCGCAATGTTCATTACCCGGCTCGACGTCCTTCTCTGCTTCATTATTCCTGTACCCCGTGTTGCTCCAGCTTCTCTCCCTTAGATAGTTGTTTAGTGAGCTAACTGAGATAAGTCCATGTGTCATGTCGCTCCGCGCCAAAGGGCCTTTGCAATTACTTGCAACCGGTATCGTTGGATAGTGACTGGCGGGCCGGTGGCGCCCGTCATTACGACGCGACGTCACCGTCAAACGACCGCGACACAACGCCACGCACAGTGGTTATGATGCCCGATCCGGGAGAAAAAAACTATTTTTTGAACTAAATATGATTTAAAAGTAACCAATCTAATAAAGATTCACTAAATTAAGTTTCTGATGTCCGCCAGAAATGTCACCGAAGTCAATTAAATAAATTTATATATAATATTTTGAAACAATTCGTTTATAGGATGATGCTTTGATGTAGAAATAAAAATAATAAAGCCACTCACATAGCAGCGAAGGATTTCCCGTGCCCAGCAAATCCAGGAAAAATGAGATATGGATATGAATGTGCACGTTTCTTTCCACTAGTGAACGATCACATTTCGCTCATTCATCTCAAAAACCAACCCTTTTAACAAAATAAAATATCTCCAATAGATACAAATTAAAGCGAAAAAATATGACTAAATCACATTAATTAAATTGGCGAAATCTTTTTCTTAAATATATGATGACAGATCGAAATATTAAAAGAAATCGAATGTATCCACTATTTAAAAATATGATACAAGGATGTCTCGCTCGTTATCAATCAGCCCTTAAATCGAATAAAAAAGCTTTATATGATCATTTCCATAAAAGGAAACAGTTAATTAGTCATTCCTGATTAAGAAGTTTATACTTAAGACAATATGATATTTACAAGAGTTTTTATTAGGTAATGGTAGCAACACAGGATAACATTGGATAATATTTTTAATCATCATCTATTTCTTAAGCAAAAATAAATATAAGTATAACGTACTTTTGGGCAAACAGTACATTGATAAGAACCTCTGTGCGATGGGGCGATCGCCTTGTGGGCAGCAAAGTGGCCGAGCTGCTGCAACATTCTTAATTACCTCAACTCGAGTAGTGGGTGTCTGAGTGGCCGTAACCACGAAAAATGCGGACGTCTCATAACGGAACTGACATCCGGCGCTAAATTAAACAAAAATATTTCTTTTGAAATACGACAGTCGGAAATCGGAATGAGCGTTATTATGCTGTGAGCGAGATGGCGATGGAACATACAGTCTTTGGTTATGTATGGTAAGCAAAGCATAACAATTTAAGCATAGCATAGACCTATGTAGGTTGCCAAGAAACTATCAAAAATAGATACAGAGACTGGCCTGCTTGGGCATAATGGATGCTTTGACAACGGCAACAATGGAGGCCATAGAAAAGTAGTTATTTATTTATTGCAAGCAATATAATATAGAGTGACTAATAAGTTATCCACAAAAACACTTTTTAATAATAATTTATAACAAACCTCCCGGAGCGGTTTTCACCCGCGCCCCCCGCTTACGGGCCCGCAACCTCCGAAGAATGCAGATATGTAAGTAAAATTGAGTAGCACATTTCACGTGCGATTTACGCCTGTGGCGGTCGCGTTTGCTCGTGGCGCCCGCAGCGTCTGCGGGCCATAGACTTACAAAGTGGTTATCACCCGCGCCTGCCGCGGTTGCGGGCCCGCGGCCTCCGTAGAATGCATATATGTATGTAAAATTGAGTACCACAATTCAAGTGCGATTTACGCCTGTGGCGGACACGGTTGCTTAGGCGGCTACGTGACCGAGCAAACCTGCGGTGTCGTAAGTTTTTAAACAAAACGGTTGTCCCGCAACCGCGGCAGGCACGTGTGATAACCGCTTGTCCTTGCCTGTGTATAATTATTTATGTCTACCGGCAGTTTTCATGGCAATCGGTTGTACGGTATTGAAGTAGGTGTGTTGCAGAGCCATCTATCGGCGAGTTAAAACAAAGTGGTTGGCCCGAAAGTATTATCCGTGCTCAAATACCTAATTTAAATCAATCTTCATAGCAATCGGTTGAACGATATAGTTACTATAGTTTATGCGCTACAGCGCCGTCTAGTAGCGCCTTCTCAATGAACAAATAAACATAATTGCCAACTTTCATTGTGTTCGGTCAAACGGTGTCGATATTGATTAACAATTTATATTACCGTACATACCACACATATTACACATATTTTATCATATTACGGAGTAGACATATTTAGATACTTACATAATTATAATTTTACGTTTTAGCATTGAAGGTTGCTATCTAAAAACCATCATTTTAATGTTTTATAGACTATAGTCAAAGATGTCGAGTTCATCGATGATTAGGCACTGTACAAGCAGCTTATGATGGCGTGCCCGTGGCGTGACAGAAAAAATAAAAGTACGTCACTTGTCAATGAATATATTACTAAATGGAACAAGAAGCCAACCGATTCTGGTAACAAAAGGTGTACCTCAAGGATCCATTCTTGGTCCATTTTTATTTTTAGTGTACACCAATGACTTGCCGGGATGTGTGTCATCTGAAAATGATGACATTACACTGTTTGCAGATGACACATCCCTTATCTTCTGTGACAAAAATAAGGAATCATTAATAAATAGAATTAGGTATACGATTGATCAACTCTTGATTTGGTTTAATGCTAATGAATTACGTCTAAATAATACAAAATCAAAAATAATTCCTTTTCGCTTAAGACCTGCCAATGTTGACTATTTAAATGATTACACGACTATTTTGAAATCGACATCACAGAAGATATAAATTTTCTAGGATTAAGAATTGACAGTAAATTACAATGGAATGCGCACATCCAACAATTAGCTAGTAAGCTATGTAGATCGATATACTCTATTAAAAAAAACAGAAATCTTTGTGGTTTTGCGGCAGCCAAATCAGTATACTTTGCGTATTTTAACTCATTAATGACTTATGGACTACTATTTTGGGGAAATGCCGCAACCAGTAAAAGAATCTTTCTTTTGCAAAAGAGAGCACTGCGCAGCATGTATCAGGTAATGACTAGGACCTCATGCAAAGAATATTTCAGCAAGGCAAGGGCCTAATGACAATGTATTCGGCGTTCATATACCAGTGTCTAATGTATGCTAGACAGCACCTCGCAGAAACTGCAATTAATGCAGACATTCACTCGCAGTATACCCGCGGTAGCTCCCTTTTACGCATACCCCGAATACGACTGGCAAAAGTACAGAAAAGCTACTTGTACCTTAGCATTAAATTCTATAATCTACTCCCTACAAAATTTAAACAGCTGGAGGACATACAATTAAAAAAAAACATCAAGGAGATGCTGATAGGCCACCCTTTCTATAATCTGGCTCAATTTGAGGGCCATGATTTTTCAAATATTGTGCCCATTTAAATTACTTAAAAAGTAGAGCCTTATTGTCTGGTTATTTTATATGGTCTTATATCTGTACTTTTGGGTTAAAATGCATAACGTAGATTTAATTTGATTATTTAACATTTTACTGACAATTTGAATATTACGATGAATAATTTTACTACGTATCTTTTCGAATTACTAACTACTTCAAATATTAGGCTTCTATTTTGATTATTTATATTTATAGTTTGACAATCTAGTAGTTAATTCTTGACTATCTATGTATGTTCAGTAAAGAGTAGTAACGTGACTTACTACCTAACCCAATTATTTTGTCACGTCCAAGAGCGGTCTTTAGCCGTCAATTGGACACGACGAAAATGTAAATGTAAATTATATTTTTTTTTTTCTTTTTATTTCAGGTAAGATAAAATCCACAAATCAATAACACATTCGCTGTGTCACGCAGGATCTCAGGTATCGTTCATTTGGCTCGTAAAATAATTTATTCAAGAAATTTTGTTTGTTGTTTTTTCTGGGAATTTGTAAAGATTTAGAGATATAATTGTAACGTCTGTATTGTTTCTTCTCTACTTTTAAATTTCTTTCTAAAAATCGATTTAAAAATTGTATTCTACAACTTGTTGTATAAAGGTACGATCTTGAGATCGCGATCTCAAGATCGAGATCTCGCCGAGACTTCACTACTTAACGGTGTTATTCAGAGTCCGGCTAGTACAGTGGGTTGCCAAATTATTAGGGACAGTACTTGATTTTTGTAATTTTCAGGTTTAGAATAATTTTGTGAGCAAATAAATTGATCCCAATGTAGTTTTCTTTTGTATTTTTTCTGCTGATATCATTATTATTCGTTTTATAAAGTGGCAACACTGGCAGTCTGTCTTATCTGTCAAATAAGTGAGGTTAAATCACATTTGGTGAAAACGGTTGTTAGAGTGAGCTCAATTATTAATTTTTGGAATCATTTCTTGTAAGTCTTTGCAGTGCAATATTATCTAAACGTAAGTAATGTTTTATAATTGATTGGTTTTGATAAATGTAATGTGTAAATTTCAATTTGGTAAATAGTACGCCTCAATAACCAAAAAAAAAAAATTTCAGTATGGGCAAGTCTTCAGACATATCCCCAAGAAAATGTAGGGAAATACAGACCTTACTACTCCACTCTACACGTTCCCAGAGAGAGGTAGCAGAACTTACAGGTGTTTCGAAATCAGTGGTAAACCGAATTAAAATAAAGACAGATAAAAAACTGCCTCTAGAAGCGGACCGAATTGGTAAAAGTGGCAGAAAAAAGATCACCACTCCTCGTACCGACCGTAAAATCAGAGACATCTGTCTTCAAAATCGTAAAAAGAGTGTGGCTCGGCTGACTACAATGATAAAGGACGAGGGCATCAACATTTCTAAAAGGACTGTCCAGAGGCGCTTGGCCGAAGAGAACCTGACTGGTCATCGCCCAACCAAAAAACCACGCCTGACTTTGGCAATGAAGAAAAAGCGACTGCAATGGGCCAGACAACACCGAAATTTGACTGTTGAGGACTGGAGTCGAGTAACTATGATTTACAAATTATCTTGTGATATTAGTAATAACGATTTATGATTATGTAAATATTTTACAGGTCTGCTTCTCTGACGAGTCAACTTTTCAAATTATGGTTGATAAAAGCTCATTCGTCCGCCGACGCCCAGGGGAGCAGTTCCATCCTGACTGCCTTGTGGAGAGAGTTAAACACCTTGTTAGCATCATGGTATGGTCTGTAATCTCAGCCAAGGGTATGGGACGCCTCTACATCGTGGAAGGGACCATGAGGCAAGACCAACACAAGCGAGTACTGGAAAGTCGGCTCCTACCTCAGGTTGAAGAATGGTTCCCTGGTGATGAGGAGTATGTGTTTATGCACGACTCAGCACCTTGCCATAAAGCCAGGAGTGTTACTGCATTCCTGGCTGACCAAAACGTGAGGGTTTTGCCATGGCCGGGGAATTCCCCTGACTTGAACCCGATTGAAAACCTCTGGGAACTGACAAAAAGGGAGGTCGCCAAAGAAGTAGTCACCACCAAGCGGCAATTATTTGAAACACTTATAAGAGTGTGGCATCACAGCCCCAATCTCCAGCAGAACGCAACAGACTGCATAGAGAGCATGCCCCGACGCTTGAAAGCCGTTATTGCAGCTAATGGTGGCGTTACAAAATATTAAGATTTTTCTGAAAATTTTCTGTCATCACTTTTTGTGAAAAAATAAATACTTATGACTAAGGAATATGTTGTTTTCTTGTTCTAATATAACACCCTAATAAATAACAACATAACTACAAGACCTAACACCCACTATTTGCTCACAAAATTAATTTAAACTTGAAAATTCAAAAAACAAGTACTGTCCCTAATAATTTGGCAACCCACTGTATATAGGATCTTTGATTGTTCAGTGCCATACTTGAGAGCCGTCACCTACAACGGGCGAACCCGTCACCCCAGGAAAGTATAACGATATATTTTGTTCTTTAACTTGGAGTGAACGTAGAGACTTACAGACAAGACAGTCCACCGCCAGAGACCAACGCTTTACCGCGAGGCACTGGGAAGAGAAATCAGCGGGCCGGCGTCACGCTCTTACTACCAGTATCGGACGGATTTCTCCGGCCTCCTGATTGGTTACGGATTCGAGGTCGCTTGCACGGTCCTCTCCATTATGTTAGCGATGATTCGGTATTAACCAAATCTGTCGCGGACCACGGCGTCCATAGCCTGACTCCCACACGGAATCGTGAGGCAAATTTATTTTATTTTATTTTATTTAGTACTTTATTCATATTTTTTATACATATAGCCACATTGCCCCACATTATTACCAATGTTATAAAGTAACTCGGAAAAATTTTACACGCAAATGTAGCAAATGGTCGGTGCCCACCTAACTAGGACTGAAATGTCCTGTATCTAGGCGGGTCAGTGAAAACAATTAAAATTAGCTATTTAATTTATAAAGAACTAAATTGACTAACGTTTTATTTTTAGAAATAGTAAATGTACCTAATTAAAATTTAATATATAATATATTATTATAATCTGTATAAATATTACAATGTATATACCTAATCCTATTTATGTAATAATATGGTAAGTACATAGATACCTAAATTCGATTATAATAAATAATAAATATATTATGGTATAAACATATTTATATTAGAATACAATTATATAAATACGATTAAAAAAATATCGGGAAAAATAAGAAATAACATACGATGTTTTAATATTATATGCATAATACTTTATGTATATGTATACGATATTAGCTTTAAAATCAACCATTATATAATATACGCTATACAAGACAAGTTTTCGGATTTAGACCTCCCTAATTCAAATAACCATTTATATTATATTTAAACTGTTGAATGTTCTTTAGGTGTTTCCATTTCGTTGGTCGATTGGCCGATGGCGATTGGTTTCGTTGGTCGATTCGATTGGTCGTTTTAAGAAAGACCGTAATAAGGTTAACAACCACCCTGCTTTATAGGAACCATAGCCGTTTCCAGACTCCATGTTATCTCGATTGCCTGACGCCGCCCGGAGTGCAAACGGTTCAGGAGCGCCCGAATTACGCTTCCCTGTGGAAACCGGCCTGCGGGCACAGAGTCCTACCCTGGCTCGCACTTCATGGATGCTATCGGATAGTTGCTGACATGTGAATTGGGTCGACTCCATTCCGAAGCCATTAGCTCTTTAAATAGCTTAAGTTGCACACTTTGGAGCCGACGTCTGCAACGAGCGAACCCGACACTTCAGGCTGTTATAACGATATACAGTCCACAGTCTAGCTCCGCCAACATGCCCGTAACAAGCCGACGCCTTACCGCAAGGCACTCGAAAGTGAAACCAGCTTGCCAACCTCACCCCCTTACTACCAGTTTTGGCCGGATTTCTCCATCCCCCGGTCTGGTCACGGGTTCGAGGTCGCTTGCGCGTCCTCTACCTGACGTAAGCGGTTATTTATATTTTGCGCGTATTCTCGTGTATATTTAAGGGTTGAAGACGTCAGGTGGACAACTACCCTCCGCTGTCATAGGCACATACGTCTCCAGACGTGGTTGCCATCTGGGCCTTTCTCCGTTTTTTCCGCAAGTGCAGTTAGTGCTCCAACCGCCCAGTTCCACCCGAGGTATTCCCCCGAATCCGCGATCTGATCCCAACAGCCCCCCACTGCAGGATTACAGCCGTGGCGAAAGCTCACAGAGACACTGACAGGGTAAGTTCCTCTTCGAGGAGGCTACCATATAGCAGTTGAACCGTGAGTTAGGTAGGCCGGATGACAAAAAAGAGCTTTAGCCACCACCACCCAAGCTGCACCATTAAGAACCAGCTTAAGTTGCACAGTTCGCAAAACAAGTCCACATCGCACTTCCACTAAAACTAACGGTTCGTGATATTGACCACCCTGAAAGTCACCCTTTTATTATCTGCCAATGCCAATACGCCTCCGCACAATATTCAGTAGTTAGTGTCGAATGTCGATGTAATTCTTGGGCGCGTGCTTTTTTCTCGTGGTATTTTTTTAAATATCGAGCTCAGAACCCACGTGTTTGCAGCCCACGAATGTTTTTTTGTGATGCGAGCCTTTTTTGACGGAGGAGGCCCTAGGTGTGAAATTTGGCAACGTCGCTGGCAGTTCTGGGTCTTTGTGGATAGGTAGTAGTTATCATCCACATTTGAATCGATGATTCTTAAAAGAACTTAAGCACTTATGTGACAAAATATTTCTTTACAGAAGACATATAAAAGTGTACAGTTTTTCAGAGGACGTTTATCTAAATGCATTTTTCAGTAAGTATCCAGCGAGTCTCTATCAATTGAGATAGTAGATAGTTGTGGTTACATGAGAAAAATCATATCGCACCTCCGATCGAATACAGTTATAACTTGAAAAATTAAAATGATTTTGTTTCTTTATAAAAATTATCGCCATGTCTCATTTTGCATTCCCAAAAAGAGTTAAACCTGTTACTTCAATAAGTCGTCAATGGCACTAGTGTAAACGGAGAAATGGCAATATTTTTTTATGAAGAAACACCATAATTTTATTTTTTTAAATTATTACTGTATGTGATCGGGGGGGGGGGGGGGGCTGCGATATAGCTTAATAACGGATTGTGCCGAAATATTTCTAAAAACACTATTTATTCTCTCTAATCCTTTTTATTATACTAGTGGAATGTTACCCTATGATGCCCGGGTATCCGCTGCCCCCCTTCCCTCCCCCCCCCCCCCCTTACTCCCTCCAAGGAGCCTATTATACTGACCTTCAGCTATCTCTATTCAGAAAATCACATCATTGGACCTTTTCGCATTTATTATACTCACACGGCCCGGTAGCATACTGGTTAGGTCGCCTGATCTTACATCGTAAGGTCCCGGGTTCGATTCCCAGCTGGGTCACCATTTTCCGTTGGGATAAAATTAACGGAATTGCATTTTCAATTCTGTCGATTGAATGCAATAACAAGACACACACTTACACACATGTTACACGCACACATACATATAAACTCGTCATAGTAGGGTTGGTTGTAAGAGATTGTCATATGACAATAAACCCGCCCATTGTGATTTCACAATAAAGAGTAGAAACAAACAAACAAACAATTTTCGTTGCGGACGGTTGAAAGTGTTGATGTGCTGCAACGTTGTTGATGTGCTGAAGTTAATATCCTGCAACGCCATTATATAGTGACGACGTAAAACAACGCGGATATCATAAAAACCTTCTCCATAAAAAAATACATACTTGAGCACATTTTTATGGTGATCGCTCGAACAACGGTGTCGAAGTCTATTAAGCTCGGACAGGCAAACAAACATAAACTAACATCCATTTATGTATATATATATAGATTCTATCTAGTCTAACTCCCGGCTACTGACGACTGTCTCCATTCTCCAAAGCTTTATAGTTTCAACGCAGGCATAAGAAACACTATAATTAAAGTTATAAGTGCAATTTGAATGTTTATGTTTATGAAAAGGTTCGTTTGTGTATGGGTTTTGCGAGGGCGCAGATCGTTCGCTCGGTTCGTCCACTCGCCCACATACGAAAATGAAACCCCGGCTCCGGTTCTCGAGCGCTCGCATGAAGGCTGCTCTCGTGCGGCGCTTCTCAAACGTTGTTCTCTTCGAAACATGACGGAGTTTACGGTTACATTACATTACATTTTTGTCGTGTCCAATTGACGGCTAAAAACTGCTCTCAGACGTGTCACAATAGAGGCCGTGTACGACATCAATGTGGGCCGTGATACCTCTATAATCAATGGTATAATATAACTATAGGTAGGTAGGATTTTTGGAGCCAAAGAGATACGTCCACCCTTTGGAAGCGCTCGGCGGGGACTAGCTGACTTGAGGCGTGAATCGTATCATAGGCGAGTATCATAACGCGAGAATTAGATTGTTTTAAAAGACGTTATTGCCAATTTTAATTAATGTTTTGCATTTTTTTTGGAGGAAATGGATTGATTTGAACTAAAGTTTATTTCTGTTGTTTTTATTTTATGAACGAGAGTTCTAAAAGGCCAAAATCAAAAGCAATTCTTCGCCCATTTTCTAAAAAATTTGACAAAGTTAAATATTTTTTTTATCAACAATTTTATATGAAAGTAGTAAAAAGTGATTCACTTATTATATAGATTACTTTCACAACAATACATTGTAATTTTTTCATACCGTTTAGATGTCAAAACGATTCATAAATATGTTATTTTCTAAACCTTTTAAGCTGGGCATTGACGGTTAGTTTTTCGCGTCAGTTGAACTGGCGTGCATCCAAAATTTGATCGTGAATAAAACTCCAGAGTTTTAACTGACGACGCGCCACGAATATTTTTCGTGGCTACCATAATCCAACTGGCGCGTCGCGCCAAACTGACCGTCAGTGCGCAATCGGCAATCCAACGCGTCAGTTCGCTCTCAGCGCCCACGGTGATAGTATTTATATGATCAGTGGGTGATAGCGCGTGCTGTGTTTTTGTTTTTGTCATGGCGGTGTCGGACGTGTCATAATGATAGATTTCATCAAAAAATATAGAAATTCAGAATGCTTATGGAAAATAACCGACAAAAATTAAAAAATAAACAGTATCGACAGAAAGCTGTAGAAGATTTTATTTAGATAAAATATTCCAATTTTATTTAGATATTATTTATAAAATTGAATTAGACCTTATAGAAGTCAGATTTCATTCCCGATGCTAAGAAACGAAGAGTGGCAGTCAATCTCTCATGAGGGTTTATAGCTTGTCTCATATTAGTATCTTGTTTAACAATATATGGAGTTACAAGTTCTAGAATCTTGAAATATGTCCCTTCGTCCATCCTTAAATAGTTTCGCCAGTCACTCGGTTCTAAAGATAACTCATTTAAGAAATTGATGTGCGTGAATTGACTCCTTTTTTTAAGCCATTCTTTAATCCATTGCTGTCTTTTTCGTTTTCTTGTGAGTACCTATATGACAACAAACAGTAGCCGTAGTAACAAGGAATGTTTCTTCTGCGGAATCAGAATCCAGTTTTATTCGTGGACGTCCGCAAAGAGAAACACGTCCTTCATGCGGCCGGGCCGGTCGAAAACTGAAGCGCCGGAGTGACGCCAGTGAATGGGGAATTCTAGTTGGCATAAAACCATTTGGAGTGACGCCACGGTTTTACGTCTAGACTGACGCGAAAAACTGACCGTCAATGCCCAGCTTTACAGCAAAAATTCACAAACAGTCGCCGGTTTAAGGTCAATTAATCAAAATTCTATAATAATTTTCAAAATAGTAGCTCACTCATTAGACAATAATATAAATGATCTTTTATGTTGTGCAATAAAACTTATAGAAATACAGTATTTTAACCTTAAATTCACGTCTGCAAAATTACGTGTACGGCCTCTCATTATTACGCTTTACCTATGTACATATGTAGGTAGACAAGAATTTACCTATTAGATTGTCAAAATATAAATTTAAATAAACAAAATAGAAGCCTAATAATTTAAAAATAAAGCTTTATTAGTTATAATTATCTGACCTCTCGCAGTCGCACGGGAAAGTTTCGTTGTTATGTCGAAAAAGTTTCGTTAAAATGTCGAAAAAAAATTTATCAACATACTAATTATACTCCATATTTCGCCAATACTCCTAATTAACGAACACGACAAAATACAATGGGCATTTTTGTATGAAAGTTAAAAGGCATTTTTATATGACGATTTTGTGAAATAAACTAGTTATTTAATCTAGTTAAAAACAGTTTATTATGTAACTAGGGTTGATTACAAGTCGTCGTTTGAATCAACACAGTTAAACTAAAATCCAGTTGAAAGCAGAAACCAATCAAGTCCAGCATCATAGCTAGAAAGTAAAAACGAAATCACATGAAAACAATAAAAACACTTAGAATACAGCAACGTAAAACGAGGGAATGATAACGATCCAGGCGCAAATTTTTACCTGAAACACACACACAATCTATGATTGTTTTGTTTATTTACTGTGTCCTTTCATACAATTGTTTAGACAACTCCAAAGTAAAACAAAAGTATAACGACGGCCCAGGCGCAAAATATTACCTGACACCCACACACTGATCATTATTTTCTATCTTACTTATTGGATTTCTGTTTCAATGTACCCCTATTCTCACACTTTTTCCAGTGGTGTTTCTATTTCTCTAGTAAGTAAGTAGTCCTGGATAACTTAATTTGAGATAGAATTAAAGGTCTGTGAACAATTTGCTTTGATGCCATCAGTACTTTGAAAACGGGGTCCTTTTGATTACTGATTTTAAATTCATAAATAAGAAAAATGCAAGGAGTCAGGTCTGGTTACTCACCAGACCTGACAGGAGGCTGCGGAACTACAGTCATCTGATTTTTGGCACAGAACTGACGAATTGACAAAGCTGAATGTGCGGGTGCAAGAACCGTTAGTTATCAAGCCACAAGTATGGTTTTTTTTCGCGGTTTTTTTTCACTTAACCGTTACAAAACGCCTCGATAAAATCGTTGCTCCAGAAAATCGCACCTTTCAAAAATCGCCACTGATATTTAAACACGTTGCACTCAAATGGAAATAAAATTAAACGATATATCCACAATCCAATAACGTGTGGTTACAAAGGAGGTTATGCCCAATGCAGTGCTGACAACCGCATGTCACTAAATATCTCCGATGGTGCGTAATTCACTATGTTAGGTTATTTTCTGAACAGACCTCGTATATTTCCAGTAGGTATTGGCCGCGCCAAATTTCTCGATCCCTCGCCCACAGATCCCTCGCTTAAAATATACGTATTGATTTATTGAACACCAATGCACTGAAACCAAAAAGGAATAGAAATCCTTAACAGGATTAGGATTTCTATCCCTTTTTGGTTTCAGTGATTTGGTCTTGAATAAATGCAATACGTGTGATCTGAGCATGTGGGTAAGGGATAGCGAAATCTAACGCGGCTAGTACATGGGCACAGTATACCAGACAGTAGCTTCTCTTAGAACAAAAATGAAATCGAAGCGAATACATCGCGAGTCGTCAGGGCTCGGATATGGCCGCCAGATGTCCCGCTACTCGGCTCAAACGATAGTAAAATCAGACTAAAACGCAAATAAACCTGCGCGTCTCTCGTGGAGGCACCACTCAGAATGCTTGCGCATCTACTGGTGACGTTCTTAGTAATAAGTTAGTTGACACACCCGAGTGCGTGCACAAACGCAGCGGACTGAAATTGTAAAACACGAAACAGGAAAATAAATTAATTCTGATGCCGATATGCAAACGTTCGAAAAAGTCGACAGCCTTTATCTGCGCGTAACGCTAACCAAAGGCGTTTGTCGAGACGTACCCCTCTGCCCACATTCCTCACACCCTCTTCCCGCAATGCCCTGTAGCTCGAGAGTAAACCTACTGTATAGTATACTGTGACATAGGTACTCCTTCCGTATAAAATCTTCTGAAATTCTGGCCATTGAAACCACGAAGAAGAACAGAGTTTTGTCCGATCCTGCAATATAGAGTGTAGAAATAACCTAGAATAACCTACAATTAAAGAAATGCTAGAATATAAGGAATAATCTGTTTAACTTTTAAGATATACAGTAATCCATTTACTCTGACGGATTTCTTATTCACTTGTTTAGGAGCGCTGGTTAGTGGGCATATCTTGCGTCTCTTTTCATCTTGCTCTTGGTGCAGTTTAACCCACGTCAAGTTAAGCGCCCGATTTCGACCTCATGCAGGCAGCGGTCCCCTGTGATGTTGCCATACGCATATAAATAAAAATGTACATCGTTAAAATAATTAAACATTAAGTTTATTGGAATAATTAATTAATGCAGTTTATGAAACGATTTCTGTGTACCGGATATTCGAATTCAGTGCAGGCATTAAGTTTTGTTACTGTTTTTTTTCTACATAAAGAACTTGAGATCCGAAGAATTGGAAAGATTTCGAAACTGATAGTTGAAAGTGCGAAATAGTTTTATTTTCAAAAATCTGTACTACATATAACAAGATTCCAGCGCCAATTAAAAGGCCTTCGAGAGAACCAATTTATAAAAATAAATGCCATTTATCTGGTTAAGGAATTCAATTAATCATATAGGGGAGTTTGAAAACTGTGATTTTAATTTCCACGCTGAATTAATTACAATCAAAAATATTATACATTATAATTTTTTAAATATATATTATTTTTAAAATAAATAAGATATATATTATTTTTAAAATAAATAAATATATTTATTTTCTATTTATTTTATATACGTATTTTTAATAATTCTTATATATTATTAGTTATTATTATAAATGATTATTTATTATTGCTATTATATATTTTTATTATTATTATTTGGTATTACTTGTCTATAGTTCTAATATTATTTTGGTGTAGTGAGAATTTCATTTTAACTTGATTTGATTCAAATTTTTTATTTTTAGTTTGGAATTTAACTTGATTTGATTCAATTTTTTTATTTTTAGTATGTATTTTTTAATAATTTGTATTGGTGTTCTCCTTAGAACAGGCTCTGCCTAGTTAGGAGCAACACAATCTATGTTAAGTGCTAACGGTGTAATTTTTTTTGTGGACCAATAAATAAATAAAATAAAAAATAAATAGTTGACATTCTTATTCAGATCTATTTTTTTACATTAAAGAATAAAAACGAAGGCAATATTGTTGGATTTAGGTGTAGTATTATTTTTATAAAATAATTGAAACGGATTTTACCGCGTGTACTTGGGGGTAGCACCCGACTTTCCGCCGATGTTATAACACCGGCGTCCAGGGTGGACTGAACAGTCAGTCTGCCCTGACAATGGCGGTTGTAACATCACTGAAATATCGATTGCCATTAAATCCACGCAGTTAAGTCCATTTTAATTATTGTATACTTTTTCTGTTCTCATTTTTATTATATTTCAGTCAAGAAATCAATATCACTTCGTAAACAATAGACAGTGTAAAGAATAGACGCGATTGCACGCATAAACAATAGACCCGATTGCAATTTTTTTTGAACTTATTGTGGGAATTAGTTCATGCGGGCAAGACAGACGTATACATTAAAGGTATTTTTTTTAATTTGTTGTGTGGGGCTTTTCTAAGGTATTTATGAGCCTTGTAACACTGCGACTATTGCTGATCTATTGGTTCGCCACCTACTATAGCTCTGGGCTAAGCTTCGTATCAGCCTGTTGACAGCCGAGCCTGTTGTTGACAACATAATCACATAATGCTCAACAGTTGCGATATTCATCGATTTCATAATAGGTATTATATTTATTTTTGGACTACATAGAATTTGTATTCTATTATTTCTGTTTTAATTTTTTGTTCCGGCGATTACATCATACTATTTAGTAAGTATATTTTGATTATTTGTAGGTAATATTGAAATTAATGTTATAGCCCTGACAACTATCATGTTAGTTATATTTTTAATAATTATTTTTTGGCAATGCCTATCTACTAGATTACTTTAAGGTATATATCCTTCTAGCCGTGTTCGGCCATAGCGACTGCATTGTAGATTCTAGTGACTTCTTTAGTCTTCTCAGAGTCCATTGTTCGGAAGCAGTCAAGTGCGCAGGGTATATTATAGTGCACAGGTGGGCGCACGACCACGGGTGCACTCTCTTTTCCTTCCTTTTCTGAACCCGATGGAACGGAGGCCATTACAACCAGTGAAAAGTTTGGATTCAGATAAAATAAAATAAATTAATTAATCGCCAACACAGCAATGGCTGTCATTGTTAAATTTGTACTCAATATTGCAGAGCTATTTTTTTCGGATTTAGTTCGTTTTTCCACACGTCATTTATGAAATTGGTAATTATAGCTTGTGGTGATGTTTGAGGTTTTTCTGGAGCTATTGTAGAGATGACCGTTGACTTATTGGTAGTTGTTGTAGTAGGCGGTGATGTAGAAGATGCATTATTGGATTTATCCTGGATTTCTGATGATCTCTTGTTGTTGCTCATGGGGCTGTGTTGAATACAGCATGCAGTCTCTTGTTTCGACATTATACAAAATTGTGATAGTTTCCCTTTTGGCAAATCCCCGTCAGTTTTTGGACAATTTTCCGGCGGTAGACATACTCCTAATACGCCATTTATTTCACATGACTCTTCACGGCAGTGTATATGCCAGGTCCCTTGGCACTTCCGCAAGGGCTCTTTCCAATACTGGTAACGGCGATTATGTTGAAGAGGCATTGGTTGTCAGCTATCGTCACTTGCAGAGGTCCACCACTATCGCCTCCACAAGAGTCTCGTCCTCCTTCTAAGCTGCCAGCGCACAATTGATCGTCGGTATACTTTAAGGTATTGTAGGTTGCATTGCATTGTATTTGGGCTGTATTAACATTTTGCCCCATACAACAATTTTCTATCACAGGACGATGCTTCGTAGTGAAATTGATTATACAGGGTATTACATTGCTCAATGCTGTTTTACGATTTGGCAGCTAGGATTATACTATGAAACGCAATGTGTAAATAGCATTCAAGCACATAGTTTTAAACATTGATTTATCTTCTATTGTGCTCAGTGGTCCAATAGATGGCGTTATAAAACTCAGAATCTCAGAATAAATAATATTATAATGACACAAATTTCTTAATCATAGCATTTATTAATTTAATATTATTTACAAAAAATATCAACTTCAATTTGGTATACAGGTTTCAATAAATACTATTGAGGCACTTTAAATTGAAATAGACTAATATATGGCATTCTAATAATCTCTCTGTTTTATTTTTATGACGTAATCAGCCTAAATAAAAATGCGATAAATGGCACTAATCCTTTAATGTTATTATTGTTACCACTGGTTAAATAATGTTTTTTTTATATAATCAATCAGTTCTTTATACAAAAAAAAATATTATCAGGGTTATTATAGATGGCCAAATTAATCGCTATTTGTTTCTCCGGACAATGCTTTCAGTGCCACCTGGATGTCGCCGGCGCGAATGTTACCAAAACTTACTATGGCATTAAGCAATCTAACACGCTATATAATCAATGTTAGTTATGTGTTATTATTTTTTTAATACGTCATAAAACACTATGATATAGCTGGCAGCACCACCCACGGCTGCCGGAACGCGCATTCAATTCAGTATTCAGCGTAGCCAGCCTGCCAGTATTTCAGTCAGTAAGTTGCCCCGCGTGAGCGTGTTGGACGCGTGTCGCGTCGCAGTTTTGGCGCGAGCTCGAAAATCGCCGCGTACTCCGCCTGACAGTAGTGTTTTGTTTTCATGACAGTCTGTGTTTATTTATTTTCTGTTAAATGGCCGACGGATGTGACTATTGCTGCCAGTGCGCGAGTTTCCTAGGTTGAGTCTTGTTTTTAATTGCATTGTAAAAGTGTTCTGTGTTGGTGCGGAGGTTTTTATGTGGGTGGTGTGTGGTTGGTTGAAGCTCTAATGGAAGAGTCGCTTTCTGAAATCGTATTTATGTTTTTTGTATTAAATGTTTATGCCAATGAATCTTTAATTACTTAATGGATTATATTTAAATTCTTGACAGGATTTTTAAATCAATAAACAATTGCGATTTTCACTGGAAAAACCAATAAAAGCTTACAACCGATCAGGTAGATCAATTAAATAAGTGTATAGGAAGTGAGGTGGACACACTATTTGTTGCAGGGCACACCTTGTTAGGAGCCTGATTTAAGGCAGTATATATCTCCTTTCGTTCTCCTTTGCAAATTTCAGATTGGAGCTCATTATAATCCACTGCTTGAGATTGCTCAGGTACTGACTATTGCTTACGCATCTATTGTATTCTATACAGAGTCGATTTTCCTAAGTAGTCGTGATTCTTTGTTTCGACTTAAAAGTAAAGTAACTTTATTACACCTAAACACGTGGAATATTGCTGTTCCATAAAATCCTCCTAAATATATTACTAAACTTTTAAAGGTCTTGTAAAATACTGTCAAAATATAATAAATACTACTAAATAAACTTCTGTCAAAATATTAGCTAAATTCTTCATTCTAACTCATTGTCTGCCATTAAAAAAGGACCCCCCCCCCCCCCCCCTGTCATGACCAGCCGCCATTTCTCTTCGTCATTTTGACGTTTCTATCGCTTGACCAGGTCGCTGTGTGTTGTTTTTATTATATTTTTTATTCAGCAACCGAATTGTATGTTTTTAATTAGGTCTGTTGCTGAATTACATTAATTTAGCTTTAAAAAATCTAATTTTGGACAACAAATTAAGCCAAGTCTTTAAAATATCCAAGGTGGATAAAAACACGGCAGAAGACAAGAAAATACAAAAGACACTCGCGACAATCGTGTTTGATATTTCCAAGCGTTGGTCATGCATCGTCCATGGGATACTTGGCATAAGCCACTGCTTTAGCATTGTTGACTCGACTATAGGATGAAAACAGGTACTTAATGGGCCCGATTGCGTTTCTTTGTGAACTAAAACTAAAATTAGTCCAAGCGAACGAGACAGAGCAATACGTTAGAGCGAGCGGATTATGAAACGAACGATCGTCGATAAATACTACCTGCCGAACTTACACTCGTCCGAATAAATTCGAGCATATTTGGTACGGTGTGAGATTTGACCTTGGCGGGCAGTTTTAATGAGAAAAAGTGACAACTGGTCATCTCACACTCCACTCTAGCGTATTGCCCTGTCTCTCTCGTTCACACGGACTAATTTCCGATTTTGGTTCACGAAGAAACGCAATCGAGCCCCATGTGTACTTAGTACTAAGTACGAGTCGATGCTTAAGCATGGACTCTAGATTCGTGAAGGTGCTAAACTACAAACTGAAAATATCGATGATTATCTAATTCAGCCATTTTAACTATAAAACGGGATCTTGTGGTCCCGGAATAGCACGGTGTAATCCCCAGTTACTAGTTATAAGTTTACACTATTGACTGCCAATTTCTTGGAGAAGAGCCAGTAGATTCCTAGTTCTCTCTCTTACATTTTCTCTGCCTCCTCCCCCCCACCCCTACCATCACCCCGCCTCCTCTAGCTACACCCACATCCTATTTTATCTGCAATCAAAGCTGCAACGCGTCCCGCTGCTGCTAGCAAATGTTTATGCAGGCATCTCCGTTTTTGTATTTTCTTCGAATCGCTTTGTTTATTATTTACGCTTCGCGACAGATTTTTTCAGCCGTGTGGGTTTATACCTTTACACCGACGCTGCTGCGCTTTCGACATATGTTTGCGTCCCTCTCTCTCGCTCACTCTCTTTCTGTCTAGTTTGCTTTTCGACCGTGTGACAATATTTGACCTTGTCTGGTTCACATGCCTAGTTGCGATCCACGTATGCTTGATTTGGAATTAGCTGGCCCGCCTCTTTATACATTTTTAATTTGGAGGTAAATATAAATAATTTAAATACTACAGTTTCTAGACACATCACAGCCGTTGATTAGGTGTGGTGTTTACACATTTTTGTAATTGTTTTCATTTGAAGTAATACACATGAGGTCGTAAAAACTTTTACTTTCAAATATTTCAATGAGTTTAATTGAAATTAGAACGCAGTTTCTACTTAAATCGAGAGAAAAACCAAAATCACAGGAAATTAAAATTTCTCGGAATGGTAGGACATTGTATAAAGGTATGTTTTAATCGTCTTATACGAGTAATTGACGACCCTATGACCCCCACCAGACTTTCTATCGACCATATAATCACCTAGTATGTTAAATCTGAAATATATTCTTTAATTGTTGTATCTTACATATGTTACTATTTAATTTTATTTTCCATATGTTTCGCAGCGAGTAATTTTAGTTTTTTTTCAAACTACACAAATAATAATCCTTTCAAACAAAAATGTTAGGCAATTCATCCTCTGTTTTCGATGGACCTAACTGTAATAACCAGGAATATTTTAATTTAACCATTTTAATGTTTTTCAATCTTCGGTTAATGAAGTCGTATATTTCAGATCCGAAATAATAAAATTGTCTTTGTGCATATGTCGTTTTTACAAATTTAATGAGGTGAATACTTTAAAGTTACACACTTCATGATATCTCAGCAATTGTGTTTCTACGAAGTGCTTTTTTAAAGTTTGCATTATAATAGATAGATAGATAGATCTGTATTGCATAACTGTATGTTAGAGGTAGACGTTTTGGTACAAAATGAAAGATACAGTTTGCCCACAAGGCGTACAATTTTAACCACATGTTTATAACCACAGATCACTCTTTGTGCTTATTACTTATTATATGTTTAATTACGACAACCAGTTAAAAATAATCAATCGAATTCAATCATAGTAACATTTTAACAATCATAGTAATCATTAGCATAACATTTAAAAGTAATCCAACTGTAATACAAATCATATTCAAATAGTCCAAGAATATAAAATTAAAAAAATAAATAAAACTGAAAATTATATCATTAAACAGTCCATGAAATCATATATATAATATTGTAATTATCCAAGAAATCGGAAATTTGCCTCACATAAAATAATGTAGTTAACATTAGTATTATTACGTGTAATCTTTGAAATCTTCAAAACTGTGAAATATAATAATTATAATTAATTTCTTCGGATTGACATAAAATACCTACATAAATGAAATGAATATTTAAAACAATGAATAGCGAATGCAAGATATGTCGGTCTTAAAAAAGACGAAGGGTATTGTGCAGTCAAAGGAACAATGAATATGCAACACACGAAATCTAGCACTGGTCCATTGACCTCCTGCGAATGTGATGTAACAAACGTCAAACTCTTAGCTCTCATGCCCCCGCAATTAGTGCGGCTATTAATGCAGTTGTTATCCCTTGCTGGCGTGCTTCGCTCTATCCAGTGTGCCGGAGGCCCGTGTCGAACACGATGTTTGTCTCTCGTTGGGCCTTCATAATGATTGGAGCAGGCCCGCTATACTCTCTCCAGAGGCCCCGGAGTGATTAATTCTTCACCCATTAAGATGGCGCTCGGGTCATAACCCTGGCAGTGGCGGACGTGTCATTAATTAAGACGGAGCAGCGGAGAGCCAGCGGCCTCTTTGGTCTTCGGCGGCTCCGATTTAGTCCGGGAGCCAGGTTTTTATTTAAGCCACATTGTACACTCTGTTCTTTCCCAACATTTTCAAACTCTGTCAGCATAAACTACATCAAAATCGATGGACAAAAAACCTATTAACTGCGGTTCGAATGTCTTTACTTTTTAATTACTACAATGTGTTTCTTATTAACTACAATTAATTAGTTGTATAGAAACTGTCGTCCAATGGAATGAAGTATTTTTTTAAATATGTCGTAACTCTACTTTAGAAGTTTTTTTATCTCCTTCTGATATTGCTATCTGTTGTCTAGGCGTGACATTCAGCAATTGTTGTGACTTTTAAACATTTTCGTAGTTAGAGTAATAAAATAATATTTTTTCAAAAATCAAAAGAAACTCTTTGGTTGCTGTCGCTTCATTACTCACTGAGTTAGAGAGTCATGAAATTCGGGACATTTAGTGTTTTAGTCGAAGAGCCTTTCTAAGACCCGTGATGTCTTCTGATAGGTATATTAGCTTTGTGCGGGGAGACTCACGATCCGGCCCCGGCTTGCATGTGTCAGGTTCCTCCTCCCAGCATAGTTTTTTTAGTATATTCGGCTCCTGCCACCACTACCTCCTACTCCAAGGCGGCGTGCCTTCCCGCTTCTTTAGGGGTACAAATCTCGCGACTCGGCAGACCCCAGATCGGTGGGTAGAAGCGGCTGGACCAGGCCTTGCGCTGGTCTCTTCGTGCGGCTGAGTTGGCCACGAAGACCCATTTGTTCGGGGTCGGTCACACTCATGGGTCAACACCTATCCGGCGGCCTCCAAGCATGAAGTGCGAGCCCGGGTAATACTCTGGCCTTAGGGCTAGTATCCCCCTTCTGGCGCTCCTGGACGTTCTGCGCACCGTGCGGCGTGAGCCAATCGATTGTGCACTAACAATCGGGGGAGTCTGCAAACAGTACTGTCTTCTATAGAGCGGGGATAGTCGTTGACCTTACGGCAACTGCTCTTGAAACGACCATCAGCTACCCAATTCTGGGTGAAAATCCGGACAAAGGATGCCGTGGTCCGCGAGAGATTCGGTTGACACCGTTTCACCGCTACGCAAGGGAGAGGACCACGCAAGCGACCTCGAACTCGTAACCAGTCGGAGACCGGTGTAATCTGGTCGCAACTGGAAGTAAGGGCGCGAGTGTTAGCCCGCTGGGTAACATACCTGGCTATCTCGCGTATAAGGCGTTGGCCTCTTACGGGCACGTGGCGGAGCTTGACGGTGGACTGCTCTGCCCTAAGTTCTCTGCGCCCACCTCATGGGAGACAAAACGATCATATTTCGTTAAAACTTCCTGAGGTGACGGGTTCGCCCTTTGGGGCAATCGTTGGCTTGTCCGTCCAAGTAAGGTACTAGTGCGCTTCCTTCTCCGACGCGGTCTTTGGGGCTTTACAGCCGATGTGTACTATAACGCGGTTCCCGCGACCAATCGGGGTTGAGACGTTCCACAGTATTGATCCGCACAAGTACGTACTAACACGGTTCCCGCACAGCCGGTACCGCGCGACGCGATCGCTCGCGGCCGTCTTTCGAGTAGCACTGACATTTGTAAGGTTTTCGTTGCTTCGAAAATTTTGATCCGGCTACCAAACGTATTTTGTATCGAACCGAACTTACAGACGTTTTTACGCCAATAAAATAATTTGTAGTGTCAGAACTGCTGGACTTAAAAATCGATATCTGTTGGGTAATTTTGGATTTGTTTAATTCGTGTGCCTGATTAGTCAGGTAATCGTCAGTTGGCTTCAGTACTATTGGAGGCGCGCTGGGATCGATGCAGAATTATAACCACCGCAACGTAAGGGCGGTGGCATCCAATATGCATGGCCTCTCAAGACTCCATATTGGGAGATGTATTATGTACTGAGAAAACGACGTCGACAAAGGCCAATACTCGCCCCTAAAGATCCAAGACCTCTACGCAGCGAGCAATTATTTTACGGATAGAAACACAAAGTGTAGTAGAGTACTAACTATTATGCTACGTTTCCGAGAATCACAGATAAGTTGCTTAGTCAGCGGTTTTAAGTCCTCGAAGAGGCTGTCAAAGCTTTAAAAAGTTATTTTAATAACTCTAATAGAATTACAGTTTTAATAGTTGGTTCGTTTGATATTTTTCACTCGTTTAATGTTTGCCGTTTTTCCTATTTCTGATCATCTCGGTGTCTATTACGGTGGGTTATACGAAATGATCTTTTTTCAAAAATTAGGTAGTTTTTCGTTTAATTAACGGGCTTTCAATATTATTTGTGTCGCATCTGTGTATTGATTTTCAAGTCTCTACGTCCAATATTTCGAGATTGAAGTATGAAGAGGGCGCGTTCCCCTGTGGAACGTGCGCGTTTCTTGTGCTTGCATGCCAAATTTCAGCTCAATCGGATAAAGCGTTTGGGCGCTATCGTTGAGGAACACACACACACACACACATTCGTAGACAGATAAGTGCGTTTACAAAAATTTCCCTCTGCCGGGAAAGTAAAACCATTAGGACAGCTTTACGAAGGTTTTAAACGGATGCCATCGATAGAGATGTATCTTTCGTGATGTACCAATAAAAATATAGTTGAACACATGATCAACGCTGTTCGTTAGCAGATACAAAACAAACCCTTAAAAAGATGACCTTATTGAAACCCTCATCAAGGATCCAAATATCTCGTTCGGATTTTTTCTCTTTTTTGAATCGCGACTCGACCCAATTACTGCCAGCCGCTCCGTCGAGCGCGCGGCAGTCACCAGACCGAAACAGGATCATTAAAATTTGCGCTTTTTTATGAGAACGATATTACCAGATGTGAAATCCCCATGCTTCCGACACTGAGTCTTTCATTTTTTCATTGAGGCCGTTTCTGGGTCGCCCGTTTCCCAAGCTCATTCACTTTTCAACACGCTTATTATTCGCGTAATTTTATGTCTTGTAGTTTTTTATGCAATGGAGCTGCAAAAAATATTTAAAAAAATCGTAGAAACTTCAACCATGTATAATTATTTATTTACTAGTATGATTTATGATTGAAGTTTATTGGCCGATCCCAATAAGAATATCCTTTGTAGTGTGAAAAATCGGAGCAGATCTGCGCGTCTAATGGTCTTTGGATCTGTCATCTACTACGTAGAGAATTAACGTAGAGAATTAATCTACCGTCTAACTACGCCAACGTGCCCGTGACAGTCTAACTCCTTACCGCATGGCACTGGAAAGTGAAACCAGCGGGCAGACTCGCGCCCCCACTTTCAGATTTTTATTTCTCCGTCCTCCAGCCTGGTCACAGTATCGAGGTCGCAAGGCCTTTACTTGACATAAACGGTAATTCAGTGTGAATATATCGCAGACCGGGGCGCCCTTTACGCGTCATGGTCACTCGGGATCGGGTAGCCAACGGATCGTTTCATGAATAGATGACGTCAGATCGACAACTACCCCTGCTGTCATAAGAAACATTCATATCCAGACCCCCCCCCCCCCGTTTCCACCCACCACCCCCGTTTATTCGCCTGATGGGCAGTGTATCTAGGAGCGGTCTAACGGTCTTTTACTTTGTCCGATTAGTAAGTGAAATTGAACTGACTGAAAACGCCAAGTAATCCGTACGGACCCCCCCCCCCCCCCACGAGGCTAATTCTTATTTTTTATGTTATGCTTTAAAACGCTTCATACCTTGTCATCGCTTAACGTATTCGTCGGTAGCACTAACAAATCCACCAGCGATTGCGGTGCGTCTGAATCTATTTGCCTCTTTTATGCACTTAGGTTTACAGGTTAGCTCTAAAATATATAGGTTAGCTCTAAAATATTGCCTGCAGGCAATAAGCTCGCCTTTTCTTAAGAATAAAGAGTTTTTATTATTATTATTATTATTAACCCGTCGAACACCAACAGTGCCTATAAGCACTGCATCATTTGGCAAATCCGCGTGTAACCGTTTCGGCCGGTCCCCATATATATATTATACTAGCTGATCCGTGCCCACTTCGTTGGGCGGTAAAACTTTTTACCTCTGATGAAATTATGAGTGGGGTTCGGTTAGTACTGAGTGCTATGATTCATTTCCTGACTGCCTAAAGAAGGGTTATATTTTCACTGCATATGTATGTGTGTATTTGCATGCCAATTTGACTATAATACCGTTATTTGTGAGTGTCTTCTTGTGTCTTATGTGTGAGTGTCTTATCTCTTTAACCATTTATGCCGTAAAAGGGAAATTATATGCAGTAAAAGGGAAAAGTCTTTGGTTTTAAACACGTGAGATGATAAATTTACTTATTTTGATAAGAATTCATAATTATTGATAATATGACCAATAAACATGACCTAACGATTTAAATTATTTTTTTAATATAAAATACTACTATTTGTGTCTTACATATAAAAGTTAGACATAATATCTTGCCGCTGACTCTTTTGTAGGCATTATCAAGCTCTACAACTTTTCTCTAGAACTTAATCATATATCTCTTATCGTCAAGGCAACTTTAGTTTTCGTTCGTCTGTTTATTCTCCGACTTTGCAAATCCGACTACCACGAAAAAGTCTTTTCATTTTTCGGATCAATATATAGCCTATGACACTCACAAATAACGTGGCTTTCTATTGGTAAAAGAATTTTCAAAATCGGTTCAGTAGATCCAGAGATTACTTCCTACAACATCACAAACTTTACCTCTTTATAATATTAGTATAGATAAATATATAACATACACGACTAACAAGATTATGTACTAGGTAAAAAAAGGGAATTCATGAAAAACCGATATTGTCAGTATTTATTTAGAAAATCGACCAAAAAGTTGCGTAGCAATTTTTTGCGCGCTAAGGCTGGCTTTCGAGCGGTTAAGCTAAAAAGAGAACACAGTTTACCAACATTTTAGCTGTGAAATTTGGGTCGGTGCAGTAAATGTTATCAAATCAAATCTTTTATTGTTTAAAATATATTTTTACACGTTATAAAATATCAAAACCTAACCTAACCGGATCGCACTAGACTTTCGCAGGTATGCTCATGTAGATTCATTAGAATATTGTTTATATGTTATACGTTTTACGCTGAGAATGTCAACTGGCAATGTTAATAATCTAGATGCATCATGTAAACAGAATATATGTATGCCTTTTAAACATCCACGCATGTTGCTATGTTAGAAAGAGAACAACATAAAATTAGGCGTTTATTTGAGCTTGATTGTCTCCCCAAACCTGGCATGGATTTTATAGACAATTTTATATAAAAAATGTGCTACTACAGGTCTTTAAAAAATGTGTGTATCATAGAATCGGTAAATAATCGTATAACGCCATAAATCACAACAGAAAAGGTACTACACAGAGTGGACTACTTGATAGCATCAGTAGACCAAAATTGGAATATTTAAACCGGTTTGTAAGCATCACTCCTATAACTGAGGAAAGTAAATCGAAAAACGTAGATTTAACTTTTTGATTAAGCATTGATTTCATCGACACTAAAACCACTCCGTCGATAGGGATCCTTAAGTTTATTTTTTGATTTTCATCCAAAGAATGTTATACCATATATTTGGTGTGTGATACTGAGAATTTCGTATTAGTATACAACAAGTAGAAGTCAAGGGCATATTACCAAAAATTAGCCTTTTTAAGAGACTGAACACAAAATAACCATAAGCCTTACGGATCGGTTTTACTTGGATAAAGCAATCCATAATCTGCGGTATACTTCCAACACATATCAATCAATAAACACACATTGCAAACGTTTCAACTGTTCCAACTGTCCATGCTTCAAACATGATTTATATCGATTCTTGTCACGTGGGTAAGTTTGCCCGACTAGTGGCAATCAGTGTGTATTCTTTTGTATATGTACGATTGTATCCGTGTTACGATCAGCCGAACTAGCTCCTCCATCTGTTGAGGAAATAATACATAAATACATACTGACAAACATCGTGAGTAATCGCTCTCTGAACCTCTGCGCTAATTATTTATCTCTCTCGGTGGCGTAATGGGGAACATGACCTCACTATTACAATTAGATATTATTACATACATGAGAGAGGAATGCCAATAGAAATATCGCTCTTGTCTTTGTTTATTGTTTACAGATTTGGTTCACACGAACCATTCTTCTTCTTCTAAAATATATTGAGTACGATTTTTAAAAATTGGGTACTCTTACTTTTTTACATATTTAAAACAGACTATATCCACCGAATGTCAAACATCAATAGACAAAGAAAAGTCGCCTTAGTTACATAATAATTTTTATCGTCTCCAGAAAACATGCACCTGTGGAGACGTATTTTTTTTTTCTCTTTATTTAAAAAACAACAGATTTACATCAGTCTTACGTACTAGAGATAATATTACATTAAGTTATTTGATATAAATCTAAAAACGTTTTCTACTTATTGTTTTAGCATTTAGCCCTTAATATAAAAGGCAGATCCTGGACATATACGTAGACTCCTCGAAGCTTAGGCGAGCCCGCCAAAGGATTAAGCGTCTACTTAATTACTAGCACGGGTAAGACAGTGACACACGGCCCGGTGGCATAATAGTTAGGTCGTCTGATTTTACATTGTATGATTCCGGGTTTGATTCCCGGCCGGTTTACCATTTTCCGTTTGATAAAATTAACGGAATTGCATTTCAATTCTGTCGATCGATACAATATCGACACACACACACTTACACACATGTTATAAGCACATATACATACATACAAGCACTTCATTAGTAGGGTTGTCTGTAAAAGATTGTCTTATGTTAATAAACCCGCCCATTGTGAAATTTCACAATAACGAGTGGAAACAAACAAAGAAACAAACATTTCACTCTTCTGGAACGTCCTTTTGCATCTGTTGCATTACTTTGTTTTGTATTCCATACAAATATTCGCCGATATGCGTTGCAGGTGAAAATAAAAAAATATTGGTTAACCTTCTTTAAATTATTCCTATACATTTGGAAGAAAGTTGATGTACCGCTTTGAACGTTATTTTATTTATGTGATAATTTCCAGTAGTGCATTTTAAAGTCATGTCTACGTATCTGAATCATCGTCCATTTTGATAAACTCGTCAAATTACTGACTGGGCTCAGTGAACGGTGAAGGTGACTGTTAAATAACTGTATCGGAACGATATCAATAAATAATTGAAAAAATGACGATCGACACGATGGCCGCTTGCATCGGTCCACCGCCGCTGCCACCGAACAAAAAGATGGCCAACCAGCGTAGAAACTTGCCAAACTCGACCGCGACCTCGACGTATCTTAGCTTCAAGGATCCGCTCGACGAGATTGTGGTCGTCGGCTCAGAGAGGGCTGACGATAAGAAGAAGCATCGATGCACCAAATTGAAAGGTCTGCCCAAGAAATGCAAACATTCGACAGACGAGATTGACGGGCCGCTTTTGAACCGTCAGCCGTCGCTCAAAATCACCCCCGACGCGATCGAGGATATCCCGCTGAAGAATCTGAGCAGAAGATGCGAGGATCTCACCAAATTCGGAGAAGTGCCCACCCCGTTCGCTACCATCCGAAGCGGAACACTCAGACAGCACTCATTCTCCAGATCCTCGTTCCACTCGAAGGCCTACCCTGCGAAGTTGTCACTCCTAAAGAGCTCATCGGAAGGAGACATTGTCTCAGCTCTGGAAGAGGAATCATCGCTGATCTCAAAGAATTCTGAAGTCACAGGCATGGGGCAGAAACGACTCAACAAGTGCCTTAAGGCGCTTAGTGGATCCTGGAAGAATCTTCTCATACGTGAGTTTTAAGAGTCTCTACACAGACTAACCGGTTTTGTTTGGGTAGAATTATAGAGCGGTAGAGTATGTAGCTGCTTGTAACTACATTAATTTTTAGAATAATGCTAGGCTAATATTGCCGGTAGATTTAACATTTTTCTTTTGTTGGTGTTGGGATTGATTGTATTTCAGTAGTATATGACGTTTAGATGCTGCACTTCCGTAAATATGTATAATATTCTTACATTTCGATCGGAACGTAGTGTGCAGGATGCTTTACTTTTTTTTAAATAATAATAATAATAATAATAATGCTTTATTTAAGAGAAAGTAGTACAAAAATTATGTCTTAAAAACTACCCAACTAGGTTAATGCCCGTACTAGGGTAGATTCTTTTCTTTTAAATTGAGATGCGCACGTAATTTTATACTGCAATTATAGAACTATGGTGATATTTTACATGTTTATATAATATTAAACATTATACATATATTATTCTCATTTATATATAAATATATACATTTACCTACTTGTATTATTTACATACTATTATTATTTACATACATTTGCATTTACATACATGTATTTATTAGTAATATATATTTGTAATATTAAATTAAATTGATAACGTCGTTTTAAACGAGGATATGTGTAATAATTTCAGCTACCTTTTCCCTGCCGGTCTCAAACAGCCACAAAGTAAGTTTTCCCTTTTTCATATGTAAGCTTTTGCATTGTTTTAACTTATCCTGAAAGTAATTGTGGAGTTTAGGAGCTACACAACTAAAGTGCCTTTGAGCAAATTTAGTTTTGGTTTTTTTAATTACATGTTTTTCTGACGCGCAACCTCTAGTTATAATCTTGTGGTCAGTGTGTGTGTGCGGATTGTTGAGATAATAAAGTAGGGTTACTTTTGCATAAATCTGTCTAACGTCCAAAAGTCTCAGCTCTTTTAGTAGTTCGTTTGTTGGATATCGATGTGGCTTTCTGGACATGACCCTCAGGAGAGCTTTTTGCGCTTTAACAAGCGGATCTAACGCTCTAACTTTCTCTATCGAAACTATCGCAGGCACTCTAGACAGATGTGATAATTGTATCGGAGTATAAAATCGAAGACTATCGCGGTTGTTTTATATTATTAACAAGATAAAAACAAATTAACCGCTTGAAGTTTGTAACATCCGTCGTTTCGGCGATGTTGCAGCCGCCGTTGTATAGGGTAGACGTCTAGTTTACCCTAGACAACGGCGGAAGCAACATCGCCGAAACGTCGGGTGTTTCAAACATCACACGGTAAATTCGTTTTTGTCTTACTTATGTATCGGAGTATATCCCGACTCAGCAAAGCATTCGATACCGTCTCCCACCCTAATTATTGAGCAAGCTACAGAACATCAGTGTATGTGGTAGGTATACCATCGCACTGGTTCGAGCATTTTCTCTCAGAAACCTGTAAAAATGTGGTGTAATGCAAGATATTCTATTAGGGCAGATTCTGAGACCAACAGTACTAAAGAAAGTAACTTAGTAACTTGTCTGAAACAAGGGGTAGATCACTGCGCTTTAGATTTTTCAGTAGAAAATGGGCAACATCAGATCAGTAAAAAATAAGCTCGCAAAATAATATATAAAGAAATAAAATGTTAAGAAAAAACAATATAAATAAAGCGAAATAAAATGAAAATTCTATTTTTTGGCGCAATAAAACATTTAAGGTACTCGCACTTATTGCTACTTAAACAATATCTTCCAGTCAATCAATAAAGTATTTCAAAGGGCAGACTCAAGCAACTAACTAGACATTAAGAGAAAGCATCGCTGACCTGTACCCTCCCCCTTCCCTGCATCAATTTAGGTTTCTTGCTTTTTTTAAAATATTTAATTTGTGATGTTTCATTTTCTGCTGGATTTAAATGTTAAGATACATTTAATACGAGCATAAGTAATTTTAATAATAGTTTTATATTATTTTTACGGCAAAACATGATTTCCTATCAGGTTAAGGTTAGCTGTAGGATATTGCTGCAACGTAATAAACTCGCCGATTTGTTTCGACGAATAAAACGTTTTATTTAATATTGTTAATATTATACCTATTGTTATCTCGAAAAAAAACGTAGAGTTGGACCCCATGGTTTTTTTCTAGATTTGTAGCTCAAAGAATTTTTAGTCCCTATAGGTACACTACGTATTGTCGACGAATTCACTATTATTTTAGCTATGAGAGGTTCATTATCATGAAAGGATCACTTCTTATTCAAATGACGTTGCGGAATATTGACACATTAACTGCCAGGGATTACGCAATAAACGATGGAGGATGTTGTTGTCGATTTATTTATACAGGTGAGTTTTTAATTAGTGACATCCTTGTAGTAGGTGAATTAGTATGACCAAATAAGCAACTTTTGATAAGAAATTTGGAAAAAAAAACTTTTTTTTTTAATAGTATTAAAAGTTCTGAGCCCGACGCGCTATCTAGCGGTAGGTAAAATATTGCTTATATTGTTTATTAGCGATATATTTGTAAGGGCGCTTAACGCTTCTCAAACTTTTCTTCAATAGATAAAATTTACAAACTTGACATAAAAAAAATTGTTTTGTTTTTCAATTTTTTTTCAATCAAAAGTTGCTTATCTCGTCGCAATAATTCAGCCACTACAAGTATGACACTAATTAAAAACATCCTGTATAGGTATAAGCAGTGGCGGATCCAGAGAGCCATTTTGGGGGGGGGGAAATTATTAGACTTTGGTGTGTAAAATACTCATTTATTACATAAAAAGAAATAAAGAGATAAAGACATACTAAGACAGAATAAAGACATAAAGAGAGTTTCGCCTAATGTCAAAATTTCAAAATTATATAAATCTAAATAAAAATGTGACCACACAATTTTATATCAAAATTCTGTGTTGCCCTATTTTTGAAAAGCGTTCCACTACTTCTTCTGGTTTTATATCAATGTCATAGTGGATGTGGAGTAACGCCAAGCCACATAATCTTTTTTCTAGTATGGTAGTTCTAAGCCAAGTTTTGATGCAACGTAAAGATGAGAACGATCGTTCAGCACTAGCATTCGTTACAGGTAGTGTGCAGAAAATCTGAAGTAGTTTGTGTATTATTGGGTATACGTCTTCATCGCAGGATTTAAGTGCATCAAATGATGAAGCTGGTAGTGGTAGACCGTCACCGGATGTTTTTTTTGTAGACCATAGTTGCTGCCAGTGTTGAACTTCTGCTTTCAGTTTTAGAACTTGTATCTCTTTGTTACCTTCGAGCAAGTTTCCAAATCTTGAGATAAGAGATTTGATCAGTTCTTTAGTTTGATTAAAAGTTTGTAGTATAACTTTATCCGGAATCAGTAATGTCAAATTAAAGGAATCTAGTACCTCTTGGGAAAAACGCACTTTTAAATCCTCGGTCACTGTTTCAATTAACGGTATGAACGTAGATACCCTGTAGTAGTCCTGACAATCTTCTAGTGCATAATTTTCCCGTCTCGTTTGTCTCGCGCACGTCCTCGGTCTTTTAACGTCAATGTCTAACTTTTCTGCCATTTGCTTTGCGTTTTCAAATATTTCATTGAAATGTTCATCTACTTCACGCCGTCGCTGCTCTAGTGTTGCACAGTCGTAAATTTGTTGGGTGGGCGGAGATGTCGCAGCCGGCATTCACCCACGCACGCGGCTACGTACGACGGCTGTCTACGGCCGACTGACTGAACTGACTGACAGTGTTGCCAAGTGCTGGGCTTGACTAGTCGCCGATTTCAGCAAAAAAGATAGCCTAAAGTAGCCGTTTTGAAAAAAAAAATTTTTTTTGCTAATAAAAAGGATTGCAGGCCATAGCTATAAATAGAAGAATTGAAATCATTCTAGGCCGTTAAAGATATTTTTAAAAAATGATCGAGATTAGTACATAAAAAAGCAAACATTGGATTAAACAAGATTGTATGATAAAATAGAACAACATTACCTAGATACTACTAAGATTACCATTTTGGAATTATTGCAGTATAGGTACCTTTCTCAGAAATCGAAAAAACAAAGAAATACTAGTAGGTTAGATCATTGTAATGCTAAATGTGAAAGAAAAAAGCTTCGGACGCGTAAATTTTTAAAACCAAACTTACATACAAAAAAAAAAAATGTTTTTTTTTACCTCAGTTTTTAAGGTTGTTTTAAAAAAACCTAACCTAACCTACCGCCAATAGGTGTTTATGTATTATTTTTAAAAAAAACTACCGAAATGTATGGGTTTGGCGCTTTTTTGAATGCCTATATCTCGCTTATTTATTGAGACCGAATAAATATTATTGCAGATTCGGAATCAGCGTGGTGAATATAGTCTGGTGACGTTAAAAAATCAACAATATAGAAGAGGTACCTATACTGCTTTTTATAAAGCTACTATATTTATGAACACGATACCATGAACCATACATAAATGTACAATGTACTATTACCAATTGCCTATAATAATTACATTATTGGAAAAAAACTAATTTTCATAACTAGGTACTTTAAACTTTTACACAGAAAGTTTACAAAAATCAATTACATGCTTACAAAAAACAATTACGTAATATTAAACTAAGCCATACCAAGTTAAGGTTAACAAGGGGAAATTATTTATCTTAAAAACATTACAAGTTACCCATTAATAAACAAGTTCGGCACCATTAATAAAAAAAATCGTTGTCGCCGTACAAATTGAAATCGAAAAACTGGTGTAGCCTAAATCGGCGACAGGCGATTTTTGGTATATTTTGGTCGCCGGTGACCCATTGGAGGTAGCCTAAATGGCGACATATCGCCTAACTTGGCAACACTGCTGACTGATGCGCGCGAGCGATTTCGAAGCAAGAAGCGACGCGGACACACTGTCTTTTTCTTCTACGTCGATTTTGGGGGGGGAAATTTCCCTAATTTCCCCCCCCCCCCCCCCCCCGTGGATCCTCGCCTGATATAAGAGAGGATCGACCACATACTACAGAATCCCTTTAGAGTTTGAGTGAGAGCCGCATCACGTAGGATAGTATATTCCTCTCTTTCTTTGTGATACCTACGAAATGTTATTATGTAATTCATGTAAATCACTTTAATTAACTTTGATGTCTATGAAGTTGTGCAAATTAATGAGGCACTCAATCCTTGCGTGGCATCTTTATTTACTAATATTTGGCATCATTATTATTTTTACAAACCATGTAAATGTTGCGTTGACATTCATTTATTTTACCGAATGTAACATTCTTCTTTCTGTAGACAAAATCTGTAAATGTGATTTCTAAAATGACCGTTTCAATTTGCGTGTGTGCTGTATTCAAATGACGTATGCTGGACGCGGTCGCGATAAGATCTCGCAGAAGCGATGGTGCATAATTCTCGCGCGAGCAACTTGACTGCAGTAATTGAAAAGAGCCGACGAATAAAAGGGGGACGATGCGCCTCGACCGGGAGACAATTTGTCCATGTTGGACGTTCGCAGGGCAATGAAAGGAGACTTTAGAACGACGACGGTGCGGCACACATGTTTATTCCTAGATGCCATCTCCCCTTGACCACAGTAGATATGTACATATAAACAGCAGTTTAACTTCATATAACGAACGAAAAATGTTTCACCAACACATTGAAGGTTGTCATCTACTTACCAATGTCAAGTATGCTTGCAAACACTGAGAAATATATAACGCTGTAATATAAGGAATTATGCATGTTTCAACAGGTATTACGTATATAACATGCCATCTCCCTTTGATCATAGTAGATAAGTACATATAAACAGCAGTTTAACTTCATATAACATTCGAATCACGCTGTCGTTCCAAATTTAAGTTACTAACTGAGTTTTTTAAAAATAAAGAAACACATTATAAAAAGTTTTCAGACACACATACTAAAAATGCGAGAAATAAATTAAACATTTTTATACCATGTATTAAACTAAACACAGCAAGGCAAGACACAAAATACTCAGGGCCATATTACTTTAACAGGCTACCAGAAAGTTTAAAAACTATTCAAGTGGAAAGCTTATTCAAAAAGTTACTTAAAGAATTCTTATTAGACAAAGCTTTTTACTCGATCGATGAGTTTGTTAATTTTAAATAATTTTTCTAATTTTTTGGTCATTTTTTTGACAATTTTAAGTAGCATTTTTTAATTATTCTGACTTTTTCTGATTTTAATTTCTTGATTATTTTTATCAATTATTTTAATTTGTGGTTTTAGTAAATAAATCTTAAAAATGATTTGGATGCCCTAAAAGCAATAAAGAAGTAACTGTATGTACGTGGTGATAAATTTAAATATTGTAAAAACGAACTAATATACTGTAATTTAAATGTACCTAAATATTAAGTTTCTACAATCTGTTAAGATTTTTTTGGAAATAAATTGAAATTGAAATTGAAATTGAAAAATTTAAAGATGTAATGTCGCTCAAATCCGAAATATTGGATCGATACCTCTTCTTACAACGTGAACTCCTGATACATCGAATTGGGGTTGAAGGCGAATTTTAAGATGGCGATTTTGTACTTGTATTGAATTCCTTATTTTTTTCTCTATTTGTAAAGAAGATATACAAAAATGTATTTCGATGCACCCTCGAGCTTGGTTAAAAATTCACACGTACGTGTTTTATGTGCGGTAGATAGTTACATCATTTTCTACCATTTTACTTTTTACTTTCCCGCCTTACCAACCGGCAAGAAGGGAAAGTGTTGTGAACGCGCTAAAAAACCAAGATGTCGGTAATATCGATTAAGAACCCACATGAGACGGAATTTAGATTGAATTCTATCTGTGTGCCTATCTGTGTATGTGTATTCCTCCTCCTGGATCCTCCACGATAGCGCCCAAACACTTAAACCGATTTTTTAAATTTGGCATGCAGGCATCATTTGGTCATGGCAAGAGTTGAAAATGTTGTAGTTAAAATCGGCCCACCTGAGGGCGTACTAGTCATATTTCAATCTCGAAATATAATTCACAGATGCCTTGTTACGCAAAAATCACATTGTGAAGTTTTGGTTATAATATCTCATATAGGTACAAGCTACACTAATACATTTTAATCACACATTAACGCCTCGGGCGGCGCGATTCGCTTCTTCGCTAAGGGCCAACGAATGGAACGAAACCCAGCTGTTTTCGTCCGCCAACCGAGAGAGGGCACTCATCGATTTTATTTATGAAATTAAAGTTCAATGAAATCAGTCATTGGCTACTTGCTGGAAAAGCCTTGGGGTGACAAAACCGATTTTTATTTGATTTTTAGTCTAAAGCGTCTCCAAGGCACTACATAATGACGATGAATACTATTATTTTTACAAACCATTAAATGTTTTGTTGTTTTGTTTATTTATTCGACCGAATGTAAAATACGGTTGATCATCGAAAGACATCCTTTGGCTACTATCGGGAAAGGCTTGGGGTGACACAGCCGATTTTTTTCTGGAATTAACGATTGCTACTGATCGACGACAATCAAGGGCAGGCTTCGAATTGATTGGCTGATCGCTGTCGCTTCGGACGTGAGCATCCTACGTGATAACGATCTATCGATCTATCTATCTATTCGCGCATGCGCGCTGCGTCACGCGCGCTCGCGCAGATCGCAAACCCACCGAGGCGCGGGGCGCGCCGATCATTTGCATCGCGCCGTTATCGCCAGCTTAACAGATTCTAATTTCGCAGCCGCTGAGAGTCCGCGACTCCGACGCAATTAAGCGTCGCCGCCATCCACCGCCCTATCGGCTCAGATAATCATATTTTCCGGATTAATTACATGCTGGTGCGAGTGATAAGCGATATAACGACCGCGGCGACCGTTACAGATTAGCGAATCCTATACATCTTCGATCGGTTCGCCGAAGACATAGGCTGCGCAGATAAGCTGGTACCGTGAAACCTTCATACTATAAAGCTGGCATGAGATATTATAAAGAAGATAGTTGTGAAAACCTGTCACCTCAGGCTGATGTAACAATAGTAGATCGTTCTTTCAGCCTGGAATGAGCGTAGACGACTGAGACGATGTCAATCCACTTTATACATAGTTGCGCCAACTATCCTGTGAGAGTCCAACCCTTACCGCCCGGCACCGGGCAGATAACCCAGCGGGCAGACTCCTCCAGACTCCTCCGGCCTCCCGACTGGTTCGAGGTCGATAGCGCGGTCCTCTACCGAATGTATGCGGCGATTCAGTTCGAATTATCGCGGACCGTGGCATCCTTTGCCCGAACGTTCACGCGGGATCGGGCAGCCGATCGGTCGTTTCAAGAGCGGCTGGCATTAGGTCAACAGCCACCCCTGGTCTAAGACAGAGACAATACAAATCTATTGTCCATGCTAACATGCCCGATAAAGGCACCGGGAAAGTTACCCAGCGGGTAGCCTCGCCCTCTGTCTACCAGTTTTGGAAGGATATCTCCGTCTGAAATTAACCATCAGGATACCTCCATCCTCCCGACTGCTCACGGGTCCGATGTCGCTTGCGCGACCTCTACCTGCCGTTTGTTCAGTGGTGATTCAGTTTGAATCTATCGCGGAGCAATAACCATCTTTAGCCCGGCTCTGATTTCAGGATCCAGGATATATATATATATATATATATATATATATATATATATATATATATATATATATATATATATATATATATATATATATATATATATATATATATATATATATATATATATATATATATATATATATATATATATATATATATATATAAAATTAGTAAAAGCTACTTAAAAAGTAGCGAAGGAAATCCCAGCTTGTATTGGGAAATGCTTATGTTTGAATGAGATATACTTACGGATGTGCACGACTTTCGACGGTGCAATGTAAGTTTAAAGGTCCTTTTGCAGTCGACTAACGATCACTATTCATCCATATATCTCATAAATAGGGCTTATCCTTACTTATGCAACACAAAATGCCTTCAATTGAGACGAATTAAGCGAAAAAATAAAAAATTAAACTATTGATCACTTCGGCAAAGCCGTTTTCCAAATGAAAGTGACATTACGAAATAATTCAAATTTCGAATGCTACCAACATTTAAAATATGATACAATTGGCTGAGTTTGTTATCAACGAGCCATTAAATCGAAATAAAAATAAAAAAACCTCCATATGCTCAATGAAATGAAAGAAGAAACTTCAATCTTAATTTCTGGCAGAGGAGTTTATAATAAAGATTGTATAATGTTATCAAAATAGGGTAAACCTATATAAAATTGTATAATATTAAAAAATTGTAAAGAAATATTGTAGAAAACAGTATAATATTGTTATATTTGATAAAGTTTGTAAAGAAATCCGTTTATAGGATGATGTTTTTATTTAAAATAAAATTAGTAAAAGCTACTTAAAAAGTAGCGAAGGAAATCCCAGCTTGTAAACCTATATAAAATTGTATAATATTAAAAAATTGTAAAGAAATATTGTAGAAAACAGTATAATATTGTTATATTTGATAGGTTTGTAAAGAAATCCGTTTATAGGATGATGTTTTTATTTAAAATAAAATTAGTAAAAGCTACTTAAAAAGTAGCGAAGGAAATCCCAGCTTGTATTGGGAAATGCTTATGTTTGAATGAGATATACTTACGGATGTGCACGACTTTCAGAGTGCACATCTGTAAGTATATCTCATTCAAACATAAGCATTTCCCAATACAAGCTGGGATTTCCTTCGCTACTTTTTAAGTAGCTTTTACTAATTTTATTTTAAATAAAAACATCATCCTATAAACGGATTTCTTTACAAACCTATCAAATATAACAATATTATACTGTTTTCTACAATATTTCTTTACAATTTTTTTATATTATGCAATTTTATATAGGTTTACCCTATTTTGATAACATTATACAATCTTTATTATAAACTCCTCTGCCAGAAATTAAGATTGAAGATTCTTCTTTCATTTCATTGAGCATATGGGGGTTTTTTTATTTTTATTTCGATTTAATGGCTCGTTGATAACAAACTCAGCCAATTGTATTATATTTTAAATGTTGGTAGCATTCGAAATTTGAATTATTTCATAATGTCACTTTCATTTAGAAAACGGCTTTGCCGAAGTGATCAATAGTTTAATTTTGTATTTTTTCGCTTAATTCGTCTCAACTGAAGGCATTTTGTGTTGCATAAGGATAAGCCCTATTTATGAGATATATGGATGAATAGTGATCGATAGTCGACTGCAAAAGGACCTTTAAACTTACATTGCACCGTCGAAAGTCGTGCACATCCGTAAGTATATCTCATTCAAACATAAGCATTTCCCAATACAAGCTGGGATTTCCTTCGCTACTTTTTAAGTAGCTTTTACTAATTTTATTTTAAATAAAAACATCATCCTATAAACGGATTTCTTTACAAACCTATCAAATATAACAATATTATACTGTTTTCTACAATATTTCTTTACAATTTTTTAATATTATACAATTTTATATAGGTTTACCCTATTTTGATAACATTATACAATCTTTATTATAAACTCCTCTGCCAGAAATTAAGATTGAAGATTCTTCTTTCATTTCATTGAGCATATGGGGGTTTTTTTATTTTTATTTCGATTTAATGGCTCGTTGATAACAAACTCAGCCAATTGTATCATATTTTAAATGTTGGTAGCATTCGAAATTTGAATTATTTCGTAATGTCACTTTCATTTAGAAAACGGCTTTGCCGAAGTGATCAATAGTTTAATTTTGTATTTTTTCGCTTAATTCGTCTCAACTGAAGGCATTTTGTGTTGCATAAGGATAAGCCCTATTTATGAGATATATGGATGAATAGTGATCGTTAGTCGACTGCAAAAGGACCTTTAAACTTACATTGCACCGTCGAAAGTCGTGCACATCTGTAAGTATATCTCATTCAAACATAAGCATTACCCAATACAAGCTGGGATTTCCTTCGCTACTTTTTAAGTAGCTTTTACTAATTTTATTTTAAATAAAAACATCATCCTATAAACGGATTTCTTTACAAACCTATCAAATATATATATGTATATATATATATATATACTAGCAGACCCGGCCACGCGTTGCTGTGGCTAAGGTTTTTGTTATATTACATTGTAGTAAACTATTTAATAGGAACGGTAGGAGAACATCATTCATGGGGACCACCATGCTTTTTTAAATAGATGCCATTTGTAAAAAAATATGGCGAACTCCATGACAGATTTTCTACTACCGTAACCCCTTAATTAATACAATGAAATTATTATTTACGAACGAAGACGGAAACGTTAATGCTGGTATAAAAATCCTCTGGATTGGGATTTAAAGGGGAAGGACTTTCAACACGATTGATTAAAATTTTCGTACAGTTGATATTAATCAAAAATCAATACAAAAGAATTAATTTTAAAATTTATTATTATTTTTATTAAAGTTTGTAACAAATGAGTATATTACAAAGTTGTTAGTAAATAACATGTGTTTTTACAAAATGGCTGTTGATGATGACGAAAGGTAACCTGAAACAACGAAATTTCTTCAATATCAAATTAACACCGTGGACAAAAACGTTTTTTCAAATTTACCGCAAAATTAAAAAAAAAAAAAAAAAATATTGAAAAAAACATAAAAATTTGTGCCCTTTTTTAAAAGTTTCACGAAAATATTTTTTTTTTGATCGTTTTTTTTTAAATATTTCGGTTAATCTTAAAACTCTGCAAATTGTCATAATTTCTGTAATATCGGTAATTGTTATCGATATTACGATATGCTCGAATGTGTGGGGCGCGCCAGTTTTGCATGCGGCAAACTTGCCTGTCATGCCACTTTGTCACTTTTTCATGTCAAAACATGTCACTTTTGACAGCTCCAAATTTGTTGAGGGCAGATTTGCAGGAGGCAACCTTGCAGGCGGCAACCTTGCAGGCGGCATTTTTGCAGACGGCATTCTTGCAGAAAGCAAACTTGCATACAAACCCGAAGTTAGCAACGTTTGAGAATGGCGCATTAGGACATGATTACACGAAATAAAATAATTTTATATTATTTTACAAACCAAAAATAAAGCAGTAAAGCATATGCTATAAATTTTAAATTTAGAAAAAGAAGTAGCAAATTATCATGTCAGGGTAAATTAAAGTGGTGAATATTTTTACCTCTCCACATTTAATTACCGGCATCCTTGTAGTGGATGATTCAGTACATCAAACTAAACATTAAAAAAAATGTTTTAAGTTTTTCTGTTAGGTTAGGTTAGGTTAGGTTTTTCTTTCCCTAAAATCGAAGTGACATTAATTACCGGCATCCTTGTAGTGGATGATTCAGTACATCAAACTAAACATTAAAAAAAATGTTTTAAGTTTTTCTGTTAGGTTAGGTTAGGTTAGGTTTTTCTTTCCCTAAAATCGAAAGTTGATTGCTGAGATCTGCGATGGAGAGGACACTCAAAGAAGTGGACTGGTTTCCCTACCCTGACATATGAAAACGCGGCTTTTGTCGATTTCTACTCTGGTAACACTAAATTTTAAATACGATGTTTTGCTCCTAACTTCATTTTCTGCAAAAATGCCGTCTGCAAAAATGCCGACCCTCGAAACGTTAGTTTGACATTTGCAAAACTGCCTTCTGCAAGATTGCCTTCTGCAAAACTGCCGCCTGCAAGAATGCCGTCTGCAAGATTGCCGTCTGCAAATCTGCCTTCTGCAAGTTTGATGGGACCCGAATGTGTCGGCCACGGTACGTACAAACAAAATGACCGCAAATTTCTTGACATTGCAATGAACATTTTGAACGCCTATATCTCTCTTATTTATTGAGATCGAATAAAGATTATGGAAGATTAGGAATCAGCGTGGCGAATATAGCGTGGTGAATTACTTAATTTTTTATTTTGGCCTGTTTTTAAAATTTAAACTTTGAATGCCTATCTCGCTTATTTATAGCGACCGACACAATTTTCTTCCAGATTTAGCATTAAAATGAAAAAAAATGGAGAGAGGTTCCTATACTGCAGTTATTCCACTTTTATAACTATGTGATAATACTTACCTACATGTATATATTTTAATTAAAGAGTTTTGAACAATGAAGCACAAATAATTAAAAAGCAGGAATAATTTCACTGTATTACCTTCACAATATTTTGAATTTAGAATAACGCTTGCCCGACTATGACGTTTGTAGGTTTAACATAGCAGCGCCATCTATGGATTACTCAATAGATAACGCCATCTGTTAAAATCGTTTGGAACTAACAGATAATTGCGAATGTCAAATAATAGACATTGCAATAAAATAATATCGCGACTATAAATTAAGACGTAAGCTATCCTATCTTTCAAGTTGGATCAAACTGCACATTGTGTGCAAATTTGATTCAAATCGGTTAAGTAGTTTAGGAGTCCATCGCGGACAAACAACGTGACACGTAATTTATATATATTAAGATATTGATAGGAACTCCGGCAGGTTCACTTAGTACAAAAACGTCAATTTCCGTAAGAATAAATGTATTTTCCGAAATAAAACAAAGCAATACAATAGCCGAACGTTGCCTCGATATAAGTCAATCCCCGAATGGAAAATTCCCTCCTCATTCGATGAGCCGGGACACGAACCGCTGATACATTTACTTCGTACAAAATTATACCGCATGGCTTCTCGTTCGACCGGCAGATGGCGCTACTGTCTTTTATACATAGATGTCGCTTGCGGTCATACTTGAAATTAAATTGTTGTATATTCTAAAAAATATATCTAACAGTCGGCCATCCTGAAAATCGGCTCGCCCCGAGACGACTGCTGGTTCATGTGTGTAGCACTCGGTAGTCTTGCATTTGACCATGCAAATGAATTGTTCAGAAATGCTTGTTTGCAGCTGTAAATAGTGAGTGATTGGTGAACTCTCCGTTCGGCCATGTTCTGTAAACAAAGGAAACAGCGCCACGGTGCAAGTTTTACTCTCAAAACACCGCGACACAAAAATATTAATATTTAATTGTTAAGTTTAATATTTTTCACATTTAGTAAGTTATGACGAAGTCATGTGAAGTATTTTTAACTTCAACAGAATAAAATTCCATCCTCGTTGATTGATGGACTTTGACGTATCAAGTCAAATAAGCCTCATCAAATCAACATCAACCAGAGTAACAAAAATCTCAATTTTTTTTTTTAAAAAAAAATTACTTCAGATGGAATACAACCTTATCTAACAACGATTTCAGATTAACACAATACCAACTTAACAATAACTTCAAACCAACATTCATATCATCAAATTCTTAAATCATCAAACTTCAAACCATATCCAACCATCAAACTTCATTTTCAGATCATCAAAATTTTCAAACAATCGTCTTCACTTTTGATAAAACACAATCTCAACTCAATAGCAATTTCAGATGAATACAATCTCAATCCAACAATAATTTTCGATGGAACACACCCTAAAATCGCAACTTTAGAGGAACATAATCAGAATTCAACAATAAATTTAGATGGAATGCATTCCCTATTTCCAAAGAACTCCAAGTGCACATTATAATATTATCAGCTGATTTTTGTTTTGTTATTCAAAACTCAAAGGCACTCTGAGGCGTAATAATAGCCTTTGTTTATTTTCATGATCATGATTTAAAACTCGGTAGATATCTCTCCGATAAATAAGCGCATACACTTCAGAAGGTTACTTATGCGTATTAATAGCATTAGTCACTTCATTCGGAAGGATCCCAAGGCAGTTTTAATAGGTTGCCCTGGCTTCTTCATAACGAGTGCTTTTGAAGGATTTACATTCCATGTAGGAACGACCTCGGAAGGACCCTGATGCGTATTAATAGCATCAGCTACTTCCTACGGAAGGATCCCAAGGCGTATTAATAGCCTCGGCTACTTCATAACAAATGCTAGCAAGAAGGGTTTACATTCCATGCCGGAAAAACCTCGGAAGGACCCTGATGCGTATTAATAGCATCAGCTGCTTCCTACCGAAGGACCCTGGGACGTATTAATAGCCCCAGCTACTTCATAATATAAACAAACGCTTACAGATGGATTTACGTTCCACGTGGGAATCACCAGAAGGGTTTACATTCCATTTAGGAAATACCTCGGAAGGATCCTGATGCGTATTAATAGCATCGGCCGCTTCCTACAAAAGGACTCAAGAGCTTATTAATAGCATGAACCACTTCCAATGGAAATACCTCAAGGCGTATTAATAGCTCCAGGCACTTTATAAATAGAAAAGTATATCAAACCTTTGTAAGGCTTTGTTTCACATATTAATGGCTGCAGTTTTTAACTGTCCAGCACCAAAATAAATTCTTAACCAGACTTGTTTATTCAAACGAACATATATCATGGGCAAATAAAATTTTGAATATAATATCAATCATAATATCAAAGTTTCATTATATTTCTGCAACTAGTGCAGCAGTATGTCTGGTTATTTATTATATATTTTTTTTTTTTTAAATCATATTTTGCCCATTCCATCGCTTCAAACGATCGTTTGCGATGATATTCTTGTAATTATTCCTAGATGAAGGAATACTCTCAACCAGGTAACGGTCATTCGGGAACACTTCTGTAATTAAACAAGGTCCAGCAAATCTTGGAACTAATTTTCCACTCGTCAATCCTTTCTTTATAACTTTTCTCTCTACCAGTACCAAATCACCAACTTTAAAGTTCTGAGCTGCTCGACGTTTCTTATCAAAACGCGTCTTCATATTCAAGGCGTTGATTTTAGAGACTTTATCTGCTTCTTCTCTTACCACTTCAATATCCACAACTGGTGTTTCATGTTCAATATGAGCAGTTAAATTAGGATTGAAGCCGAATAATAATTCATATGGCGTTTTACCTGTCGTTTTATTTACTGTGGAATTAATGCCCATTTGTACTTTACAGATGTAATGTTCCCAATTTGCTTGCTCATCAATACAATAAGCTACCAAAGAATCCAAAATTGCTCTATTGGTTCTTTCAACCTGACCGTTTGCCCTGGGACTTGCAACTGCATTCAATATGTGTTTAATTCCTCTTTCAATACAAAACTCTTCAAATGTTTTGCTTGTAAAAGCTTTACCTCTATCGGATATTAATCTATTCGGTACACCGAATGTTTTTATCAGCATATTCATTGCCATAACAACATACTTTGCACTTGTATCACGTACGGCTTCGATAATAGTAAATTTTGTGAAAGCATCGATCATCACGAGAAGGTTAGTCTTGCCTGTTTTAGTCTTACAAAATGGACCTAAATGGTCTATGTGCACAGTGGCAAAAGGTACTGCCTTTTTCTCAATAGGATGCAGAAATCCTGGTTGCTTTCCTGTTGGTTTCTTCGCGAATTGACATTCTGGGCATCCGTTTATGTATTTCTTGATAAATGTATGTGCCTTAGCAAACCAATAACGCTGCCTTATTAAATGAAGGCATTTCTCAACTCCTTTATGTCCATTCTCATCGTGGTGTATCTGTAATATGCGCCATCGTCCATCCTTTGGAACAACAATTAAGGGTTTCCCATCGATAAGCCGACATAATTTTCCGTTCACAATTTTGTAATCATTAGTAAGACCTTTCCGAGTTTTATTCTTCAAATCTTCCTCTAATTGTTTTCTTAAATTCCGTACATTTTCATCTTCGTATTGTAGAACATCAATCCAGTCGTTAATGTCAATTCGTTGTACATGTGCCGGATTGCGACTTAGCGCATCAACATGGGACATAGACGGTCCAGGTCGGTAGATCACATCGAAATCGAAATTTTGCATTTCCAACCACCATCTTCCAATACGCGGCACCATATCTTTCTTTGTCCATGTCAACCTTAATGCATTACAATCTGTTACTACAGTGAAGGTTATTCCAGTCAAGTAAATTTTAAATTTGCGAGCACCCATTACCACAGCAAGTGTCTCCAATTCATAGCTGTGATAACGTTTTTCTGCTGACATCGTTTGTCTACTGGCATATGCAACTGGCTTCCATAAACCGCTTTCTTGTTCCTGTAGTAAAATCGCACCCAATCCAATCTGAGATGCATCAGTATGAAGTTGAGTCTTAAAAGTAGAGTTATAAATTGCCAAAACAGGATATTCTGTCAGGGCTCTTTTGGCTGCCTCAAAAGCATTTTGCTGTGTATCATTCCATGACCAATCAGTATCCTTCTTAAGTAATGTTGTCAATGGAGATACCATTATGGCGAAATTCTTTATAAATTTACGAAAATATCCAGCCAATCCAAGGAACTGACGAACTTGATGAACATTTGAAGGTGTAGGAAATTCTTGTACTGCAAGTAACTTACACTTTGAAGGACGAATCTCTCCTTTTGACACTTCATAGCCCAAATATTCAACCTTAGTAGTTAAGAATGAACACTTCTCCAATCTCAATGTCATATTTGATTTCTTCAACACCTCAAAAACAGTACGAAGCCGTTGGATACCCTCTTCTTCATTATGGGCCAAGATTAATATGTCATCTAAATAAGCCATTGCATACTGGAATCGTAGAGAACCCAATACACCATTCATTGCCCTTTGAAATACTGCAGGTGCATTGGCCAGCCCAAAACTTACTCGTCGATATTGATAATGGCCATCAGGTGTTATAAATGCTGTATATCTTCGAGAATCTTCATGAACGCTGATTTGATGATAACCTGAAGCCAGATCCAACATAGTGAAAACACTATGATTATTTAAACGATCCAATAGATCTTCTATTAGAGGTAACGGATACCTCTCCTTTTGTGTTATCTTGTTTAAAGCACGATAATCTACACACATTCTCGGCTCTCCATTCTTCTTTTGTACCAGAAGTACAGGACTTGCATAATCTGATTGCGATTCTTCTATGATCCCTTCATGAAGCAGATCCGAAACAATGTCCCTAACCGTCTGACGTTCAGCATCAGAAAGCCGATAAGGTCGATAGTAGATTGTTTTCTGTTCTGTCAATTTGATCTTCATCTCAACGTTGATGTGACCCAATGGTTTATTATTTCGTTTAAAACAATCTTTGAATTCATCGAGTAAATTGTCAAGTTCTTGGCGATCTTTTTGTGATAATTGATCACCCACTTTGTAACCTCCTTTTTCCTTAATGAATGTATAATCACATCGCGCAATACACTCATTCTGATTTATGCGAAGTACTTGATTAGTCTGATTTACCACTTTGACTTGTGCTTTTCCAAATTCAACCTTCATTTCGCTCTGTAATACTTCTTTCTCCCTTAGTGGCTCCAAATGTTGACCTCCGTATGTTATTAATGACCCAGAGTACGGTTCAGATAAACATACATTAAGCACATTAATTCCTGGCTGTAATTCAACATTATCTTCAGTATATAGTTTGGTCTTTGAAGAAAGTTCTACAGCTTGAGGCATTTCTGTCCACGGAGTGTTATTGAGAATCCTCAACGTATTTGCTGTTTTAATGACATAGATATTGGATAACTCGGTAAAAGTTTGTCCAATTAATATGTCCATTTTCTGCTCCTTGTCGTCAACTACTAAACTTTCAACATTTGCAGAAGCTTCATCAACTTCCAAAAATATCTTGACATATCCTAACGGCGTGATCACTGATCCACCGTAGCCACGAATCAAGCAGTCACTTTTCTCGTTTACTTCCAAACCGAGTTCCAGGACTTTATTATATCTCATTATATTAATGCTGCTGCCAAAGTCCACATATCCCGTAACTGGGATACCATTTATTCTGGCAGTCACATAATATTTGTCCCCATCAGTGTTAATACAAATTGATCGTACGGGTTTCCGTGTTTTATTCATATCCTGCCTTTTAAGTTTGAAGCATTGCTCCCGATTATGGCCACGGAATTTACAAAATGTACAAAACACCACTGGCGGTGCTCCACTCTTATCCTTATCTAGCGTTAATATCGTCTTTTTATTTTTGAAACAATCTTTAGTCATATGGCCACGTCGATTACAGATTTTACATAGTAGCTGTCTTCGATCATATCCTCGGTTGATTTTAGGTGTAAATGAAGTACTGGCAATTGCTCGATTTATTTCGGGCAGTGCTCGAAGCGATGACAAATAGCTCCTGAGAGTGTCAGTTGTTTTACACCCCGCTGATACGGCTCCTATTTCCAGCACCTCGCTTCCAAGAGTGCCTATAATCGCTTCGCAGATGACTGAATCCTGTAACTGACATGCTACACCCAAGTTCAACTTTTCGTTGAAAAATTGCAAAGGATCTTCATTTATTGCTCTTTTATAATTCACAATTGTTTTCAACATTTCCAATACACTACGTCCAGAAGGAAAAGCATTTCTAAGACGCTGCTTCCAAAGCGACCAATCAACATTATATGACGTTTGTTGATCATACCAAGTCTTAGCATAGCCAACCAATTTTGTTGTGGCATGATAAATTTTCGTCTTCTCATCCCAGTTATAAAGGTCAGCTATATCATCCACAACGCGAATCCACTGTTCTATGGTGGTAGACCTATTTGCAGGATCGAATCTAGGGATCACATCACCATGTCCGAAATATTTAACAATCGGTTGTTGTACAGCATCTGTCGCAATTGCCGGTGAAACGATGTGTTGATGCACACTATCTGTTGCCACCGCTGGTGAGTCAACGTCCATATTATTGGCCGTTACCGTCGGTAAATCGGTGTTCACAATATTGGCCGCCAACGTTGGTGAGCTAGTATTCGTAGTGTCGGTTGATACTGCTGGTAATTTAGCAAGCATATCGTTGGTTAAATGAGCCACACCCGATGCAGGAAATCTTTTATTTAAAATTCGCTCTACCTCTGTTTCGATCTCTCGCCTACGCTTAGATCGCTCCTTTGAATGTCGATGTTTAGATTTTGAGCGTCGTTCATAGGTATCGCTCCCTTCTGTATTATCGTTGTTGAACGCGTCCATTTTCGTGAAAATAGCGTACGTGCTCAACTCTACCAAATGAACATACAATTGGCTCAATCGTGCGACATCACTATTTGACGTTTAATTAACCCAATCGCCCAACACTACTGTCTGACATCTGATGACGTCACGCCGGATGACGTATTATTTTTCTCGAATTTCGGAAATTATTATCATTATTTCACAATCAAGACAGCTCAAAAATACACAGAATTTCAGCACTCCCAGGCCGTCCAGTAAAAATAAAACGTTGTACTCACGTTCGGCGCGACGAAAGAACTGGACTTTTTCTCGTACCTGGCCTTATTAGATATGAAATCACCTGTTGTCCAACAGAAAACAAGCTGCCTCAGGTATTAGACGCTGTCTCCAATTTGTAAAACAGTCATTTTCAATGTTTTTATGCCCAAAAATAATGATACGCAATTTGCGATCGATTGCGCAATAGTTCGAATTCTCCACTGATAATGTTTAAAATCACGAAAAATGCACTTGTGGATTGTGTTATCCCACTTCTGATATTTGATAGGAACTCCGGCAGGTTCACTTAGTACAAAAACGTCAAATTCCGTAAGAATAAATGTATTTTCCGAAATAAAACAAAGCAATACAATAGCCGAACGTTGCCTCGATATAAGTCAATCCCCGAATGGAAAATTCCCTCCTCATTCGATGAGCCGGGACACGAACCGCTGATACATTTACTTCGTACAAAATTATACCGCATGGCTTCTCGTTCGACCGGCAGATGGCGCTACTGTCTTTTATACATAGATGTCGCTTGCGGTCATACTTGAAATTAAATTGTTGTATATTCTAAAAAATATATCTAACAATATATATATATATATATATATATATATATATATATATATATATATATATATATATATATATATATATATATATATATATATATATATATATATATATATATATATTGATAGGAACTCCGGCAGGTTCACTTAGTACAAAAACGTCAATTTCCGTAAGAATAAATGTATTTTCCGAAATAAAACAAAGCAATACAATAGCCGAACGTTGCCTCGATATAAGTCAATCCCCGAATGGAAAATTCCCTCCTCATTCGATGAGCCGGGACACGAACCGCTGATACATTTACTTCGTACAAAATTATACCGCATGGCTTCTCGTTCAACCGGCAGATGGCGCTACTGTCTTTTATACATAGATGTCGCTTGCGGTCATACTTGAAATTAAATTGTTGTATATTCTAAAAAATATATCTAACAGTCGGCCATCCTGAAAATCGGCTCGCCCCGAGACGACTGCTGGTTCATGTGTGTAGCACTCGGTAGTCTTGCATTTGACCATGCAAATGAATTGTTCAGAAATGCTTGTTTGCAGCTGTAAATAGTGAGTGATTGGTGAACTCTCCGTTCGGCCATGTTCTGTAAACAAAGGAAACAGCGCCACGGTGCAAGTTTTACTCTCAAAACACCGCGACACAAAAATATTAATATTTAATTGTTAAGTTTAATATTTTTCACATTTAGTAAGTTATGACGAAGTCATGTGAAGTATTTTTAACTTCAACAGAATAAAATTCCATCCTCGTTGATTGATGGACTTTGACGTATCAAGTCAAATAAGCCTCATCAAATCAACATCAACCAGAGTAACAAAAATCTCAATTTTTTTTTTTTTTTTTTTAAAAAATTACTGCAGATGGAATACAACCTTATCTAACAACGATTTCAGATTAACACAATACCAACTTAACAATAACTTCAAATCAACATTCATATCATCAAATTCTTAAATCATCAAACTTCAAACCATATCCAAACATCAAACTTCATTTTCAGATCATCAAAATTTTCAAACAATCGTCTTCACTTTTGATAAAACACAATCTCAACTCAATAGCAATTTCAGATGAATACAATCTCAATCCAACAATAATTTTCGATGGAACACACCCTAAAATCGCAACTTTAGAGGAACATAATCAGAATTCAACAATAAATTTAGATGGAATGCATTCCCTATTTCCAAAGAACTCCAAGTGCACATTATAATATTATCAGCTGATTTTTGTTTTGTTATTCAAAACTCAAAGGCACTCTGAGGCGTAATAATAGCCTTTGTTTATTTTCATGATCATGATTTAAAACTCGGTAGATATCTCTCCGATAAATAAGCGCATACACTTCAGAAGGTTACTTATGCGTATTAATAGCATTAGTCACTTCATTCGGAAGGATCCCAAGGCAGTTTTAATAGGTTGCCCTGGCTTCTTCATAACGAGCGCTTTTGAAGGATTTACATTCCATGTAGGAACGACCTCGGAAGGACCCTGATGCGTATTAATAGCATCAGCTACTTCCTACGGAAGGATCCCAAGGCGTATTAATAGCCTCGGCTACTTCATAACAAATGCTAGCAAGAAGGGTTTACATTCCATGCCGGAAAAACCTCGGAAGGACCCTGATGCGTATTAATAGCATCAGCTGCTTCCTACCGAAGGACCCTGGGACGTATTAATAGCCCCAGCTACTTCATAATAGAAACAAGTGCTTACAGATGGATTTACGTTCCACGTGGGAATCACCAGAAGGGTTTACATTCCATTTAGGAAATACCTCGGAAGGATCCTGATGCGTATTAATAGCATCGGCCGCTTCCTACAAAAGGACTCAAGAGCTTATTAATAGCATGAACCACTTCCAATGGAAATACCTCAAGGCGTATTAATAGCTCCAGGCACTTTATAAATAGAAAAGTATATCAAACCTTTGTAAGGCTTTGTTTCACATATTAATGGCTGCAGTTTTTAACTGTTCAGCACCAAAATAAATTCTTAACCAGACTTGTTTATTCAAACGAACATATATCATGGGCAAATAAAATTTTGAATATAATATCAATCATAATATCAAAGTTTCATTATATTTCTGCAACTAGTGCAGCAGTATGTCTGGTTATTTATTATATTTTTTTTTAAAAATCATATTTTGCCCATTCCATCGCTTCAAACGATCGTTTGCGATGATATTCTTGTAATTATTCCTAGATGAAGGAATACTCTCAACCAGGTAACGGTCATTCGGGAACACTTCTGTAATTAAACACGGTCCAGCAAATCTTGGAACTAATTTTCCACTCGTCAATCCTTTCTTTATAACTTTTCTCTCTACCAGTACCAAATCGCCAACTTTAAAGTTCTGAGCTGCTCGACGTTTCTTATCAAAACGCGTCTTCATATTCAAGGCGTTGATTTTAGAGACTTTATCTGCTTCTTCTCTTACCACTTCAATATCCACAACTGGTGTTTCATGTTCAATATGAGCAGTTAAATTAGGATTGAAGCCGAATAATAATTCATATGGCGTTTTACCTGTCGTTTTATTTACTGTGGAATTAATGCCCATTTGTACTTTACAGATGTAATGTTCCCAATTTGCTTGCTCATCAATACAATAGGCTACCAAAGAATCCAAAATTGCTCTATTGGTTCTTTCAACCTGACCGTTTGCCCTGGGACTTGCAACTGCATTCAATATGTGTTTAATTCCTCTTTCAATACAAAACTCTTCAAATGTTTTGCTTGTAAAAGCTTTACCTCTATCGGATATTAATCTATTCGGTACACCGAATGTTTTTATCAGCATATTCATTGCCATAACAACATACTTTGCACTTGTATCACGTACGGCTTCGATAATAGTAAATTTTGTGAAAGCATCGATCATCACGAGAAGGTTAGTCTTGCCTGTTTTAGTCTTACAAAATGGACCTAAATGGTCTATGTGCACAGTGGCAAAAGGTACTGCCTTTTTCTCAATAGGATGCAGAAATCCTGGTTGCTTTCCTGTTGGTTTCTTCGCGAATTGGCATTCTGGGCATCCGTTTATGTATTTCTTGATAAATGTATGTGCCTTAGCAAACCAATAACGCTGCCTTATTAAATGAAGGCATTTCTCAACTCCTTTATGTCCATTCTCATTGTGGTGTATCTGTAATATGCGCCATCGTCCATCCTTTGGAACAACAATTAAGGGTTTCCCATCGATAAGCCGACATAATTTTCCGTTCACAATTTTGTAATCATTAGTAAGATCTTTCCGAGTTTTATTCTTCAAATCTTCCTCTAATTGTTTTCTTAAATTCCGTACATTTTCATCTTCGTATTGTAGAACATCAATCCAGTCGTTAATGTCAATTCGTTGTACATGTGCCGGATTGCGACTTAGCGCATCAACATGGGACATAGACGGTCCAGGTCGGTAGATCACATCGAAATCGAAATTTTGCATTTCCAACCACCATCTTCCAATACGCGGCACCATATCTTTCTTTGTCCATGTCAACCTTAATGCATTACAATCTGTTACTACAGTGAAGGTTATTCCAGTCAAGTAAATTTTAAATTTGCGAGCACCCATTACCACAGCAAGTGTCTCCAATTCATAGCTGTGATAACGTTTTTCTGCTGACATCGTTTGTCTACTGGCATATGCAACTGGCTTCCATAAACCGCTTTCTTGTTCCTGTAGTAAAATCGCACCCAATCCAATCTGAGATGCATCAGTATGAAGTTGAGTCTTAAAAGTAGAGTTATAAATTGCCAAAACAGGATATTCTGTCAGGGCTCTTTTGGCTGCCTCAAAAGCATTTTGCTGTGTATCATTCCATGACCAATCAGTATCCTTCTTAAGTAATGTTGTCAATGGAGATACCATTATGGCGAAATTCTTTATAAATTTACGAAAATATCCAGCCAATCCAAGGAACTGACGAACTTGATGAACATTTGAAGGTGTAGGAAATTCTTGTACTGCAAGTAACTTACACTTTGAAGGACGAATCTCTCCTTTTGACACTTCATAGCCCAAATATTCAACCTTAGTAGTTAAGAATGAACACTTCTCCAATCTCAATGTCATATTTGATTTCTTCAACTCAACGTTGATGTGACCCAATGGTTTATTATTTCGTTTAAAACAATCTTTGAATTCATCGAGTAAATTGTCAAGTTCTTGGCGATCTTTTTGTGATAATTGATCACCCACTTTGTAACCTCCTTTTTCCTTAATGAATGTATAATCACATCGCGCAATACACTCATTCTGATTTATGCGAAGTACTTGATTAGTCTGATTTACCACTTTGACTTGTGCTTTTCCAAATTCAACCTTCATTTCGCTCTGTAATACTTCTTTCTCCCTTAGTGGCTCCAAATGTTGACCTCCGTATGTTATTAATGACCCAGAGTACGGTTCAGATAAACATACATTAAGCACATTAATTCCTGGCTGTAATTCAACATTATCTTCAGTATATAGTTTGGTCTTTGAAGAAAGTTCTACAGCTTGAGGCATTTCTGTCCACGGAGTGTTATTGAGAATCCTCAACGTATTTGCTGTTTTAATGACATAGATATTGGATAACTCGGTAAAAGTTTGTCCAATTAATATGTCCATTTTCTGCTCCTTGTCGTCAACTACTAAACTTTCAACATTTGCAGAAGCTTCATCAACTTCCAAAAATATCTTGACATATCCTAACGGCGTGATCACTGATCCACCGTAGCCACGAATCAAGCAGTCACTTTTCTCGTTTACTTCCAAACCGAGTTCCAGGACTTTATTATATCTCATTATATTAATGCTGCTGCCAAAGTCCACATATCCCGTAACTGGGATACCATTTATTCTGGCAGTCACATAATATTTGTCCCCATCAGTGTTAATACAAATTGATCGTACGGGTTTCCGTGTTTTATTCATATCCTGCCTTTTAAGTTTGAAGCATTGCTCCCGATTATGGCCACGGAATTTACAAAATGTACAAAACACCACTGGCGGTGCTCCACTCTTATCCTTATCTAGCGTTAATATCGTCTTTTTATTTTTGAAACAATCTTTAGTCATATGGCCACGTCGATTACAGATTTTACATAGTAGCTGTCTTCGATCATATCCTCGGTTGATTTTAGGTGTAAATGAAGTACTGGCAATTGCTCGATTTATTTCGGGCAGTGCTCGAAGCGATGACAAATAGCTCCTGAGAGTGTCAGTTGTTTTACACCCCGCTGATACGGCTCCTATTTCCAGCACCTCGCTTCCAAGAGTGCCTATAATCGCTTCGCAGATGACTGAATCCTGTAACTGACATGCTACACCCAAGTTCAACTTTTCGTTGAAAAATTGCAAAGGATCTTCATTTATTGCTCTTTTATAATTCACAATTGTTTTCAACATTTCCAATACACTACGTCCAGAAGGAAAAGCATTTCTAAGACGCTGCTTCCAAAGCGACCAATCAACATTATACGACGTTTGTTGATCATACCAAGTCTTAGCATAGCCAACCAATTTTGTTGTGGCATGATAAATTTTCGTCTTCTCATCCCAGTTATAAAGGTCAGCTATATCATCCACAACGCGAATCCACTGTTCTATGGTGGTAGACCTATTTGCAGGATCGAATCTAGGGATCACATCACCATGTCCGAAATATTTAACAATCGGTTGTTGTACAGCATCTGTCGCAATTGCCGGTGAAACGATGTGTTGATGCACACTATCTGTTGCCACCGCTGGTGAGTCAACGTCCATATTATTGGCCGCTACCGTCGGTAAATCGGTGTTCACAATATTGGCCGCCAACGTTGGTGAGCTAGTATTCGTAGTGTCGGTTGATACTGCTGGTAATTTAGCAAGCATATCGTTGGTTAAATGAGCCACACCCGATGCAGGAAATCTTTTATTTAAGATTCGCTCTAACTCTGTTTCGATCTCTCGCCTACGCTTAGATCGCTCCTTTGAATGTCGATGTTTAGATTTTGAGCGTCGTTCATAGGTATCGCTCCCTTCTGTATTATCGTTGTTGAACGCGTCCATTTTCGTGAAAATAGCGTACGTGCTCAACTCTACCAAATGAACATACAATTGGCTCAATCGTGCGACATCACTATTTGACGTTTAATTAACCCAATCGCCCAACACTACTGTCTGACATCTGATGACGTCACGCCGGATGACGTATTATTTTTCTCGAATTTCGGAAATTATTGTCATTATTTCACAATCAAGACAGCTCAAAAATACACAGAATTTCAGCACTCCCAGGCCGTCCAGTAAAAATAAAACGTTGTACTCACGTTCGGCGCGACGAAAGAACTGGACTTTTCCTCGTACCTGGCCTTATTAGATATGAAATCACCTGTTGTCCAACAGAAAACAAGCTGCCTCAGGCATTAGACGCTGTCTCCAATCTGTAAAACAGTCATTTTCAATGTTTTTATGCCCAAAAATAATGATACGCAATTTGCGATCGATTGCGCAATAGTTCGAATTCTCCACTGATAATGTTTAAAATCACGAAAAATGCACTTGTGGATTGTGTTATCCCACTTCTGATATTTGATAGGAACTCCGGCAGGTTCACTTAGTACAAAAACGTCAATTTCCGTAAGAATAAATGTATTTTCCGAAATAAAACAAAGCAATACAATAGCCGAACGTTGCCTCGATATAAGTCAATCCCCGAATGGAAAATTCCCTCCTCATTCGATGAGCCGGGACACGAACCGCTGATACATTTACTTCGTACAAAATTATACCGCATGGCTTCTCGTTCAACCGGCAGATGGCGCTACTGTCTTTTATACATAGATGTCGCTTGCGGTCATACTTGAAATTAAATTGTTGTATATTCTAAAAAAATATATCTAACAATATATATATATATATATATATATATATATATATATATATATATATATATATATATATATATATATATATATATATATATATATATATTTCCTTAATCTCCTGCAGACTACATCAGCAATTAGTCAGAGTGCACAACCGATTGGCGTCGCCGAACGTTGCGCAAACCGTCCAGTAGCGCTGGGAGGTAATCCCCCGGGAGAAGGAGAAGGAGAATGAACCTCCCGTCGCGTTTGTGCCATTCGATATGGCAAATACAAAAATCAAAACTGCCGATGCGAAAGGAGTTTCGTAGAGACAAAGCCAACGACAGCTATTTAATAATAATAATAAATCTTTATTCGCACATTAAAAAAATAATAAAAAAGGTGAGCGTAAGATATTGCCACATGGCAATATCTTACAACTAACCTAATCATTATGCAGTGTTACATGCTCGCGTTGTGGTAATAAAGATTAATAAGTTTGTATGTACATAATACAAATAACTATATTTAAAACGAAGAATGCCCGAGAAGAAGAAATCGGGAGAGGAAGGAGAGAGACAGAGGTGAACTGGTTACTTCTTAGAAAATTAGTACTTATTGAGGTGAGTCTTGAATTATTCTAACGAAGGCGAGCTTCGTATATTTGCCGGGAGATCGTTCCAGAGTCTTTCACTATGGACACAGAAAGAGTAGGAGTAGAAATCAGTATTATGACACAGAATTTTAAGTAAATAGTCAAAGGCTGATCAAAGTACGAGATCGTGAGAACTTACTGGCTCGAAAAGTTCGTGGAGATAGGATGGTGTTGATTGGGACAATACACGATGCAGGAGAACAAGTATATAAACATTTCTGCGTTGGCGTACTGGCAACTACTTTAACTGTGCCATATATTCGGACGCATGATCATACTTGCTTAGACCGTAAGTAGCTTTTTACTTTGTTCTCTCGGGGCTGCCATAAACGATTATACAATGGAATGATCCATGACACTTCCTGGCCTTACCCGTAGACCCTCGTATTCGATTTTTTCCAACGCGACCGATGCATCTCCTCGCCTATTCATATAATCTCGCCTACAGTCGTATTTCCTCGGAAAGCGCAGCAGGCTGAGGTCTTTCCGCGTGACTAGCTCCGAGAGTGCATGCGCACCGTTCTGCATCTAAATTCGCTAATTATACCAAGTCCGCGTCGCGTCTCTTATCTCCCACCTACCACTAAGCTCGCTCTCAGCTGTTTTCTACATATGACACCGTAAATCGCTTCGTATACGGCCGTACTGGACTATTTTATGGTTTACCGGACTGACCAGAATGACTTGCTAAGGGAAATTGAGGGGACGAAGCTTGCATATACACAGAGAAAGGCGAAAGCGGTATCATACCTCTTAAAGCCTTTAATAAATTTCCTAGAACTAGGCAGATTCAACGTCGACAAGGAGGTCTGTTGACGAATCCAACTCAGATGGGCAGCGTTCAGGAAACTATTCCATATCTTATCGTCACAAATACCGCAGAGCCTCAATACGAATGTCTGTAATCAGCCAGAAAGTCTGAAACGTGGTCGTTAACTATTGGCATCATACACAAGTTCAAAGTCGTGCAACGATCTATGGAGAGATCTATGTTTGGAGTTTCGCTGCGCGATAGGATCCGAAACGAGAAAATCCGCAAAAGAAGTAAGATCTTTGACATAGCTTGTAGAATTACTAACTTGAAATGACGATTGGCAGGCCATATAGCTCGCAGAACCTACAACCGTTGGAGAAAAAAGGTTCGCAACCACGAACCGGCAGACGCGGCATGGGACGGCTTGGGAGCCGTTGACATTGCCACGGTCGCGGTAAGTAGGTGAATGGAGACGGCTCAAGATCGCTCGTCGTGGCATTCTAGGGGGGAGACCTATGTCTAACAGTGGATGTCTACTGGCTGATGATGATGATGATAAATCTTCACAGGAGGAATGTATCTTCACTATACCTGGATCAAGGATTTTTAGCAAATTTGCGTCTCCGCGTCCAGGGTTCACATTTTTAATCCGTCTTTCGATAAAGTACGTCTATTCTGCTGTAATGGTCCACTGAAAGTCAATTCTCCGGTCCATAAAATGTAAGTTTGACAGTATGGACTCTCTACATCAGCATCTGTAAGTAGAAGAGAAGAAAGGGCGCATCTTTCGTGCCTCGTCGAACTGAGAGAAGAAGAATTACTAACTGATAAAGCATTACTGGCCAAATAGAGTCTTTGTTGAATAGAGAATAGATATTTAGGCTTACAAAGAGCTGTGGATTTAGTTTTCTTAATGATCTCAGCCATTCTTTTCTGAGTTTTTGCAAAATCATGTTTTTTACAAACCTGTATCCAAAAAGTATCTGGAAATCCGAAATTTCCATTGTTCCGAAATTCTGAAATTTCATTTCCAGAATTTTTGATTGTTTCTGGTGTAAACATTTTAATGGCATTTCTAAAAACATTAATCAGTATGACCTTTTTTTATTATTATTTACGCGGTGACGGGCTAGGGGAGAAACCCCGCTCACCACCCTGGTGGTTCTAACGACATGGGTCGTTGTATCTGCCCGGGATGTCGTGCAACGACAACCTCACACATACCGGAAGGGTATTGCGTGAGGAAAGGACGAACGGAGACATGGGGGAAGGATTGTCCACGTTTCTACCCCTCTGGCACCCCGTAAACCGTTTATTTATAAACCATAGTATTTAACAATTTATTTTACAAACTACTTAAAAACTAAGTTAGATGTCTAAATTGACATAATAATAATAATAATCAGTATGATCTACACAGATAAGCGGTATCAACTACAACGGGCGAACCCGTCGTCCCAGGCTGGTATAAAGATATGTGATCGTTGTTTCAGCCGTGGGATGAGCGTCGAAGACTTTAACAATGACAATCCACTGTCTAGCTCCGCCAACTAGCCCGCGAGAGTCCAGCCCTTATCACCCGGTACCGGGTAGTTAACCCAGAGGGTAGACAAAGCGCCCTCGCTGCCAGTTATCGCCAGAGTTCTCCGGCCTCCCGACTAGGCCTCCATTCTGGTACTCGGAAGAGTTTTCTTGCTTTTACCAGTTCCCTAGTATAAAAAGGTTGACGAACACCGATTTAGGCGATATTCTCATCACTTTCTCTCCATTTAAAGAGCATATTGCCTATCTATAATAAATAGTTTTGGATCGTCTGCTCTAAGCAATGGTTATGATTTCTTTCCGAAGGTGTATGGTCTTTGTACCATTAACTCGATTCGGTAACATTACGACATGAACTGGGTAATTAATAGCTTCACAATACATCTTAACGCCCGCTTGATCGATCGTATTTTCTTCCCAGTAATTGGCTTTAAACAGGTTGAAGTCTGTTCATACGTCATCCATCCATCGATATATAAGAATACCACCTGGTCTTTATTTAATTAATTAAGTAATTAAATAAAATCTAGCGTGCTATGTATACATACTTATACAGAAAAAAAACAATCGGCCGGTAATCATGTGCTGTGATAGTTACAGGTTTAATAAATATTAACATATTTAAATAAAAAATACAAATTCAAGTTAAATATTGAATTTTTAAATAGAAAGTCGCTAAGAAAGGCAGAGAGTTAAAAGTAGTTTCTTGACTAAGGGCGGGGTTGGGCCAAGCGCCAAAAGATGACGTTAATAGTTATTTAAAATGTGTAGCGGAATTTAAATATTATTACTGCAGATTTTGTGAGGGATATTGCGTGTATTAAATTTTAAGTCTCTAAGTTCAATCTTTCGTGATTGAAATATTACAAGTGCGCCCCCCCCCCTCCCCCGGTATACCGATTTCAACCTCGACCTATTCAACTCTTGCAATGACAAAATGATGCCTACATGGCAAATTTCAGCTCAATCGGAATAAGCTTTAGACGCTGTCCTGTAGGAATACACATACACAGACAGACAGACCAACAGTCAGACACACAAATAGACTTCAATATGGAAATATAAGTCTCAATCGCCTCAGAGGGTCTCAAAATAAATATGTAGGTCTTTATCTAAAAAAAAAATGCGCGTTCACAATACTTCCCCTCCTCGTCGGTTGGTGGGCCGGAAAAGTCTAAAGTATTTCCAACAGACTTCTGTGGCGCAAACGCACTCCGCTATCATATGTCGCCATTCTTTGGTTATGTTGTAGATATACCGCCCTACCCATACGAACGTATGTGATACGTCCGCTATATTATCGTCCGTACGCAACAAAACGTATCCCGTACGTTCATATACAAAAAATTACTGAAACCCACAAAACGTACATGATGCGTCAAATTGTTCATACGATTCTAAATACATATAATAGACAAAATTTTAAGATAAAAACCGATTCCATTTTTTTATAAGTGCAGCAGCCACTTCATGGTGATACTTAGAACGGGCTATCATAATTGAATGCGTATACAAAATTGTGTGTCTGTGCTCTTAACCGTTAAGGAGTTCCCTTGTCGGAAGCCAACCCAGAGTGTAGAATCAGGTCATGCTTACCATAAAAAATGCATTGTCATCGGAATTGAACCAACATGTACATTTTCAGGTTAATATGATAATATTTGAGGAGTTCCCTCCATTAACTATGGATCCCATCATCAGAACAGGATTTTGATAAAAATTGGACCAATCTGCAAGTATATCCTTTCAAATAAAAAAAGATTTTTTCATTTCGGTTCACAAATGGTAGAGTTCTGAGATAACAAACATAAAAAAAGATGCAATCGAATTGATAACCTCCTCCTTTTTTTGAAGTCGGTTAAGAAAGTATCATAAATTGGTCTTTTGTGTAAAAGTTTTCTGGTAAACAAGTATTGTTATTAAAAAATATATTTAAAAAAACTAACGTTTTTTACCTACTTTTTGAATAATAACCCAAAGGTAGGGCAGTTAAACTTTTAACCCGACCTCAGGTATTATTATAATCTAGTTCGATTAACGTCAATTTTACTCTAACGAACTTTCCATCTTTTAAGTAGATTACTAACAACGCTAGATCGTCCATTCATTTAAGCATTTGGCCATCCAAGCGGAGACATCATAGACGCGATAAAACATAAAATAGTGACTGCTAATGGACGTTTACATTATCTCCGAACCTGTTCTTTAAACTGGAGCATTTTTGGGCCCAGTGTCTGGGCGTCCGATATAGCGTGCTGTAGCTGTTGTTATACATATCCTTAAAGATAATTTACAAAAAGTAACTCAACCTTAACCCCTGGGAGAGGGTTACCCAACCTTAACAACCTTTCGGTAGAGAAGTCCTATAAAATCCTAATCCCCACCAGGGAAGAATGGAAGAACCCGCAGTGGCTCCAAAGCCACAACGCGTGCGCCTGGTTCACCGACGGATCAGGAACAAATAGACGTTTTGGGGCAGGCGTGTACGGGCCCACAACCAACCACAGAATCAGCATTCCCCTTGGACAACATGCCACGGTTTTCCAAGCCGAGGTATTTGCCATATTTGAATGCATAAAACTCCAAAGTCGACTTGAGGTAAAAAATAGAAAAATCCTCATCTGCTCTGACAGCAGAGCAGCACTGGACGCTCTGGCTAAAACCACCACAGAATCTTCGGTGGCCTAGGACCGAATGCAAGAGCTCTACAAATTGGGAAAAGCCAATAAAATCACCCTAATATGGATACCGGGTCATAGGGCATACCCGGCAACGACAGACTGGCAAAACTGGGCACACTGGAATGCCCGGTGGAGCCACTTATAGGGGTCCCCTTCGCTACAGGTAAAAAAATCATCAGGGACTGCTTGGAGCAGGAACATCAGGCATCTTGGAAACAGGGCCAGGGATGTCGCCGGTAAAATGGAGCAACCACTACAAAAGAAAACCAAGGCCCTACTTGACATGAGCAAGAAGAACCGTAGAACCCCTATCGGTCTCCTCACCGCCACACGGCCGTTAGAGCACATCTATTGAACCTTGGCTTTACCAAGAGCAAGGACTGCCGAATATGTGGCGAAGAACCTGAAGACAGCATACACATCGTTGGTCGCTGCCCAGGCCTCGCCGCAAAAAGACACAGTTTACTGGGACGAACCTTTCTCGAACCCAACGATCTGCCCAACTTGAAGGTCAGTGATCTACTGGACTTGTAAGAAGTACTGGGCTACTAACTGACCACTGACCTAACCACAAAGTGGGTAGTTACAAAAATAAAACCAACGTTTTCCTTACAAAAATAGAACCAACGGTACTTTTTCTCAAACAATCAAAAAGTTACAATTATGTCACCGAGGATATAACAGTATAGAGACCATATTGAAACTCAACACCTGTCCGACTAATAAATCACGATTAGCCAAATTACCATAATCGTCAAATGAAAACACAATTTACAGATTTAGCGACGTCGGAGTTGCGAACATTTTAATGATAAAATTCCTCTAGAGATTAACAAATTCTCATACTTGGGGAACTTAGAAAGTTTTGCGAAAATAATACAGAATGTTCTATGGGTAATTTTATCATTATATTTTTTCAAAAACTCTCCGCCAGGGTATAAACCAATTTTTGATGCATTTCTTCTAGACAGCAACAGACGGCTTTTTCACCGCCTGCTCGAATGCAGCGAAACACCTTCCGGCGATTAAAAAGTATTTTCCTTTCAGTAGTTTTTTTTATATATTGGGGAATAGAGAGAGTCACACGATACAAAATCGGGACTGGAAGTCAGCAGTCGCTTGCTACATTAATTACAAACATCACATTACATTCGCATACAATTGGCGAATTTACCGCTCTCGGACGTGTCACGACATAATATAGGTAGTAATATATGTACAAGCTGCTTTATAAAAAAAAAAAAATAAATAAATAAATTGAATATGTAACAGGTAGTTTTTACAAGTTTTTTGCATCTATTTTATTCAAGAATTTATTACTATAAAACACTGAGTGAATTATTGAAAAGTAACAGGAACCGAACATCGATATATGATCCCCTAGATGGGCTTTTCGCGCTCGAAAATGACCCCTTCAAAGGCAATACTCAAAGCCTGCCAGTAGTAATTTGGTCGTAGTCCGCTGACAGACAGCCGACCGTTTCCAGCATGAGAGTTGCCGCGAAGCATAGTAACGCGCTATTCTCACGCATACTGTTCAATTTATTACTCTCTCTGTCACATGATTTACGACCAAAGGGAATGTGGAGCCAACTTATTTGTATGTGAGGGCATATCTAGATGGAACCGAATGGCAAAACCTAACATTAACATTATGCTTATTTGATTTGAGTCACCCAACTGGGACTATCCTATTCTAGGGTGGTACTAGTTTGAGTATCTTACCTATTTAAAAAACAAATAGAAAATCTAATGGTCATTGAAACAGTCAAAATATTAAAAAAAATAGTAACTAAGATACTAACAAAAAAACAATTACAAAAATGGTCTGTCTTTTTACTTCTTAAGGCCGGCAATACATGTAAAATTTTCTACGATACGATAGTCGGATCGGATATGTATTGAATGTTCAAACAAATATATGGCAAGAGTGCCTTCCGATAGTCTGACCAGACTATCGGATCTGACTATCGAATCTGACTATCGTATAGAAAAAATGTGACCTGTATTGCCGGCCTTATAGTCGTATTTTAAAACTCAGTAACAACCGGCCGGTGTCCCATAAACAAAAACTTTTTCGCGAAACTTTCTGAGTAGCCTAGCATATACGGCGCGGTTCTCATGCATCTGAGAGCGCGGCGCCCGTCTAAAATAGATAATACTGGCTCTTCAGGCTTGTGATAATGCCCAGGGGAATGACATGTTTATCAGCTTGCGTTGATAAGACGGATACGGTGTGAATGAGGCGGGAAACTAGAAGAGAGATCTCCTGTTATAATCGCGTTAATATAAACTTGGGTGGTCATTCTAGTTCGTTTCCGGCTCAATTTGTAAAAGAAAACTGAGACAGATAAATGTATCTCCTTCATTCCAGTTCTGTGATTCTAGGATGAATATTCATTCATCAAATTCCGAGAAAAGAGGAACTCTTTTGTGGAAAAGTGGAAGACAGGTTTCAACGACTTCACATACACGAAAATATTTCAGGAATAAAAAACGACAGAAATACTAACAAGCTAAACCGAAGTTGTCCGAGTTCAAAGTGGCCTTTGACAGTGGGCGAACCCGCCACCCCAGGTTGTTCTAACGACATCGTGCCTATCTGTCTCTTATGGACACGTAAAAGAATTACTGGACAGCACAATCCACAGTCAAACTACGCCCTCATCGCGTAAGAGTATAATGCCTTATCGCAAGACACTAGGAAGAGAAGCCAGAGGGCCTTCTCGCTTCCTTACTACAATATTTGGACGAATTTCTCCAGCCTCCTGTCTGGTCACAGATTAGAGGTCACTTGCGCGGCCCCTACCTGACGTTAGCGGTAATTCGTATTTTCGGACCGAGGCACGCTTTGCCCATCAAGCTCACACAATGCACAGCAGTATTACTACTGGTCTTACTACAGGCTTAAATTAGGCCAGTATTACTATAAGCTTAAATTATAGAAACGTATAACAAATTTACTTATGACCACTAATTTCACTATAAACGTCCAACAGGTAGCTTTTTAATCTCTTTTTAAACATCTGTTTGCTCACGCTTACACAGTGTTCCTCAGATACAATAGTATTAAAGATTCTTGGAATGAGGTACTTTAACGTCCTTTCACCATAGTAGTTGGTCGCTCTTGGTTCTTCAAATCTTTTACGGACTTTTTCTCTAACATTCTTTAATTGAATTTTATTTGAATGCCTTTCAGCATACACTTCCAGACCCCAGTAACCTCGCTCGTTGGAGCTTTGCCGAGGATAGTTCTTGTCCCCTCTGTAGCAATACCCCTTGCACAGCTAGACACATTCTAGCTGGCTGCAAGGTGGCCTTAGATCAAGGACGGTACACTTACCGCCATGACAAAGTTCTCGCTGTTATTCGCGAGGTAATTAGTCTCTCAGTGGCTCGTGCCAACAAGGGTTTGACAGTATCCTCCAAACCCCCAATACAGTTTGTGCGGGATGGCTCTAAAGGCAAAAAACATTTAACTACAAAACCTTTCTCAATAATCGAGAAAGCTACAGATTGGATTCTGGAGGTTGATTCGGTCTCTAAGCAGTATAAATTCCCTGAAAGTCTCGGATGCACAGCCCTCCGTCCAGATATAACTCTTTACTCTCTATCTCGGAAGGTGGCTCTTATTGTAGAATTAACTGTTCCATGGGAATCAAATATCCCAAAAGACCACGAGTACAAATTAAATAAATACCATGATCTCGCAAATGCCGTAACCCGGAACGGCTTCACTGTTCACCTTCACGCGGTGGAAGTTGGCGCTCGTGGCCTGCCAGCTAAATCTCTATTTCACCTCTTTAAAGATCTTGGCCTTTCCAGAAAAATAATCAACTCTTTCTTAGAAAAATTATCTAAAACTGCGATTTGCGCATCTCAAATTCTATGGCTTCGAAGGGGGAGTGAATGGGTGGCAAGGTGAACGCTTACATGTGGCAAGACAGCTGTCCTAAACCTACCACAGCCGGTTCGTAAGTCCGGAATCCACTGCTCACCCCCCAGAAGTGTAAAAAATAGTATTATGATGGGCCCGACTCCGGTCGGTGAATTCCATGGCAGCTCCGTTTGTATTTATTTATAATGTACTGTATTGGTATTTTAAATTCTGAATTTCTAAAGTGCTCCATTGCTAGTATGTAATTTTTCATGTATATGTAATATATCGCATCGCTTAAACAACAAGTTATAGTTCATTTTATATTGTATTAACACATTTTTATTTACTAAATGTTTTATTATTCTACGTTGCAATGACCCCGGGTCAGCAACTACTCCCGTTTCTTAGGAAACGCACGTCTCCTGTCTCTCCAGTTATTCGCCGGATTGCGCAAGCGATTGGCTAACGCCGCAATGCACAAACCTCCCAACAGCGCCCAAGGTCTTCCCCCAGAGGATCCGATCCCACCTGTCAGTGTCTGATCGTAATTCGATCCTACTATACGCAACCGACACATGTATACACAGCCGGTTCACAGAGTCATTTCCATGTTCGCCCTCTTCGAGCAGGCTACCGGGTGGCAGTTGAACTGTGAGTTAAGTCCACCTAAAATAACAAACGGTCCTATGGCCCAAGCTGCACGGAACCGCTAGCTGCCTTTTGAAAGTGGCCAGTGTGAATACACGACAATTGTCTAATGTTGTGTCATCTATCCACCTCTATCTTAGTAAGTACGTTACAAGTATTTCTTAGCAAGACCGGACCACCTAAAGTAGGATGCGTTCGTACATTCCAAGCATTCGCCGGCTAGAGTGTGACTCCGCACAATTGACAATAAATATCTAGAGATAAACAATGAACTTTATGGGAGTCGATTATCTCTGGCTGTTTGTCGAATTGCCTCTACCTAGTTCAGAATTATGCGAATAATGGTGATGAGTTTTTAATATAATATACTTAAATAGAAATCATTACTTTAGTACTTCTGCAATATGACTTCTGCAATTGCGTTTTTACTGGCGGCTTCACCCGCAATAATGTCAGAATACCTACTTATTATTAATGCCCACTATTGGATTATATATCCTTCTAGCCGTGTTCGGCCATAGCGACTGCATTGTAGATTCTAGTGAATTCTTTAATCTTCTCAGAGTCTACTGTTCGGAAGCAGTCAAGTGCGCAGGCTATATTATAGTGCACAGGTGGGCGCGCGACCACGGGTGCACTCTCTCTTCCTCCCTCTTCTGAACCCGATGGAACGGAGACCGTTACGACCGGAGAAAAGTTTGGATGCACTATTGGATTACTGGCATGATATAGGTAATAATTGGTCATATAGGATCTGAGATACAGTAACCACAGATACAAAAACACATAAACACACACACACACACACACACACACACCCTGAGAGAGTGTGTGTGTGTGTGTGTGTGTGAGAGAGAGAGAGAGATAGATAGATAGAGAGAGAGAGAGAGAGAGAGAGAGAGAGAGAGAGAGAGAGAGAGAGAGAGAGAGAGAGAGAGAGAGAGAGAGAGAGAGAGAGAGAGAGAGAGAGAGAGAGAGAGAGAGAGAGAGCCATGTTCCAGTAATCACTGTTCCAGTAATCACTCAAAAGGTGGAAATTTGATGAAAACTCGAATTCTAAATGCTGCTCGAAAAGAAGACTTTCTATTTACGTACTTCGATTAACACAATATATTTTTTTGTAAATTAATAAAAGAAAAATAATATTATCATCATTAAATTAGAAAACTATTGCATACAAAAAAGAAACACACAAGTTTACTAAAATGCTTATTACTTGTAACTAACTCTGTACCACGTGTTCTTGTTATTACTTAATTCGACCCAAAAGAATAATACAAAGCATTAGATATAAGAAATGGCCTTCAACAAAAAGCCACAATATTTTGTTCTTGACTAAATTGTTTTCTTGTGGCGCAGATGAAACTTTTGTATTTTATTTCGTTCTATTCTCACGCTCCTAAAAACATAAAATAAATAACATTTTTATTGCAATGTTCGTTATGACAGTAACTTTCATTCCAGCTATAAACTTAAGTGGACATAAACATCACCATTATTCACTAACATTTACGATCATGTAACATTTTTTAGCCCGAAGTAAATAAAACACGAATTTCTCCAAAAAATAACATTATTTTATTTCGGTTACGCCCCGTCGAATTGCAAATCGTCACAGTCGTTCGGATAACTGTTTCCTAAACAGATGTTGACATTTACATCTGTTTTAATATGTTTTCGATACTAAATTCGGTCTCGAATCGCGAAAATGGATTTATTAGCCTTAATTTGACATGGTTTGTGAACTGGGCTCGCTTCATTTACTGGTAATGAAGAATAATCGGGAACTTTACGATGTATTTAGAAAGTTTTATGCGATTTTTCATTTCGAGAAACGGTTATAGACAATAGATATGTAAAATTAATGCGAGACGCGTGGCTGTTGGTGGTTTATCGCATACTGTAACGTTAGCGAAACTTTTTTTATTAGTGGCAATTGTAACTGAAACAATACTGAATAAAAGAGAGTGAAAAGAGGAGCTGAAACAATACTGAAGAGAGAGAGGGAGGCAATGTTGGAAAGGGTAATTTGGCAACATTTGTCGATCCCCACTTCAAACTGCAATAAAAAATACAAGACGAATGCACAAAAAAATAATTTAAGTAACTCTGCTCCCGCATACGCATCTGTAAATCTAAGTATCTGTATGCAAAAGCGAAAGCATGTGCTAGGCAATGAAACGTCGATTTCGTTTGGGTTAACGCGGGTCGTTATGTAAAGAAAACATCAATTAAAAACTGAAGTCTATGCAATTTATCAAAATTGTTTCGGATTGATTGGCAGTTTGAAAACTGTTGTGTGCAAGTTATACTCCCTTGGAATTCGTCATTAAAGGGACAATTTCTTGGGGCCATTAGGTTTTCTACTATTTTTACTAAAACATCGTCGACACAGAAAATACACACTCTAAAATTCTGAAAAAAAAAGCGAATCTGAACATGACTAATAGTCCGAAACTGATAGTCAGAACATGACTAATAACCAGTCAGGAGGTAGAAGGTATGCTGAAGGTTAATTCCAGGCGGAGATATCCTTCCACAGTGGTAGACAGGGGCGAGGCTGCCGGCTGGTTACCTTTCCCGGTGCCTCGCCGTAAGGCTTTGGCCTCTGACGGTCAGGTGGCGTAGCTAGACGGCGGATTGTTTTCGTCCCAAGTCTTCTGCGCTCACGTCACGGGAGACAGAACGAACAATATCGTTAAAACTTCCTGGCTATCTCGCGGTAAGGCGTTGGTCTCTTACGGGTTGTGGCGTAGCTAGACGTGTTGGATTGTTTTGTCCAAAGTCTTCTACGCTCACTGCAGGTCGATAGAACGACTAATCGTTAAAACGTCCTGTGGTGACGGGCTCGCCCGTTGTAGTCGACAACTCAATATGTTATAGTTGACAGGTTTAAAAAATACTAATAGCCTTAATTAGTAATAGCAGTGGGAATAAAAAAAATGGGCAAAGTATAGAAGTTTTAACAAAAATAATTAATTAAGGTTAAAGAATATGCAATTTGAGATGTACTAGTATATTTGTTTGTTTGTAATCTTGTTTTTTATTAATGTTGCTGTAAGATACAATGGGTCCGATTGCGTTTCTTTGTGAACTAAAACTAAAATTAGTCCAAGCGAACGAGACAGAGCAATACGTTAGAGCGGAATATGAAACGAACGATCGTCGATAAATACTACCTATCGAACTTATACTCGTCCGAATAAATTCGAGCATATTTCGTGCGGTGTAAGATTTGACCTTGGCGGGCAGTTTTAATGTGAAAAAGTGACAACCGGTCATCTCACACTCCGCTCTAACGTATTGCCCTGTCTCGTTCACACGGACTAATTTCCGATTTTAGTTCACGAAGAAACGCAATCGAGCCCAATAACGACTACATCATTATAGCATTTTGGTCCTCAATACTTCAAGACTTTCTAAGAATTGGTAGAAACAAAATAATCAAAAAACAAGAGCAAATATTAAATTTTCTTTGTTTTATATGAATTATCTTTGCAAAATCTTCTATACTTCTGCGTTACTCTGTATTCAACGCATATAATAATTTTCTAAAGCAACACTTCATCAGTTACCTCATTTTTTAGAATTATTGAGTGCGTATATCCTATAAAAAAACAGCACCTTAGAAATCACTCGCTTAATCAAAAGTTAATCAGCTTATTCGAGTTAACATGGATACACTTAGCTGTTTTGGTTGACAAATAACAGTGAACTGTCATATGATTTGTAGGATATTTTTGAACGAAAAATATGCTTATTAAGTCAGAAAAACCAAGGAATAATTAAAAAAAACTAATTCGTGTGCAAAATGCGCAAAAAGTAGTTTTTGATGCGTAGTAGAACATTAAATATAAAATTTTCTCATTTTCTTATCAAGAGGCCTGTCTCATCATTTCATTATATTGTTGGCATTTACTTGTGTGATTCTGATGACTTTATTTTACAGTACTATTATATTTGGGTGTGTCTGAACACAGATCTCGGCGCGAGCGAGCCCACACGTGGAGGTTTAAACAATGTAACACCGGAATCCGCGTGGGTAAGAAGGCAATGAGCTGCCGAGACTGACAAAATGGAAAATGGACTGCTGACACGAATTTCCAGCGAGCAACGTCATAAAACCCTGATGAGGTGTAATACAGATTTCTAGAAATGTAAATGCAATCAGCGTAGTACCAGTAACTGCCAGTAGTGTGCGAATTAATTTCAACACATTATACATTTTCAAACAAATATTTATTGCCTATTTAAATATAATAAATGAACTAAGATGAACATATTATTGATTATTTTACTAAGTATGATATTCTCCAATAGCCTGAATGACTTTTTGGAGGTTTTGAGTATACTATGAAATTCTAGCAGTTTTTAAAGATTTCTATTAAAAATAATACTCGAATTACTGCCTCTATCATCTTTATTTCAGCCTATCGAAGCCTCGACCATTGTTTATATAGCATATTAGATTGCTCAACGTCGTACTTCAATTTGGCAGCTAAGATATTACTACGAAACGCATTGTGTAGATGGCACTTATAGTTCCAAAAAATATTTAATCTTCTCTTATTATGTTCAACATGGCGACTTTTGTGGTATAACAGTATGGCGGCGCACTGTAGATGCGATTTAAGCACTCTTTATGGTATAAATTAATAATATATATTTTTTTTAATAATCATACCTGTTTTCATTTTAATATTATTTACACAAAAAAATATTTTTTTAATTTGTTAAACATGTTTCAAAACCTAATAATTACCCTTTTTAGTTCAGATAGACTAATAGATAGCATCTCTTTATATCGTTTCTGTGATATATTGTGATATAATATATAATATATGCGCCACCTGCCACCTATCAATACTATTAGCGCCACCTGCATTTTGCTAATGCAGAAAGGTTGCCAAATCGTACTGTGGAGTTCAGCAATCTAATACCATATATAATCAATGCCTAGACAATAATGCCTTCCATGGAATAAATCATAAATTGTACATGAAAAAAATCTGGATAGGCTTCCATGAATTCCCTTGTCAATGTTGTGTCGGAGATGTTGAAAGACTTGTACTACTTGGATCAGATTTCTAGTTCCAGTAATATTTTTATTATTAGCATTACAAAGTAAGAAATAGGTACACAGATTTTATATCAATAAAATTGTTCTTGGAACTTGAAAAAAACTGAAACAAAATTAAATGGTAAAGCGACCTTCAAGTAATTTTTTGCATAAAACACACCGGACTAAATCCCATTAGCTATTTTTGAGTCCAAGCTAAATTAAAGATAGTCTAAATTAAAGATAATAATTTAGTTAAGAATCCACACCTGCAAATTAGTGTAAACTGCAAGAATGTCATCGATTCCATGTCCAAACCTCCAACAAGCCATTAAAGCTAATTGAGAACATTATCTTAATTAAAATAATCAATAATATGTCCATTTTAGTTGATGTAGATTTTTTTATAACCAATGAGTACATTTTTGGAAAATTATTACACCGACTCTTCAAAGCCTCGTGACAAACTTTCCCTCTTGAATGTTTACGGAGAAATACGTCATTATCTGGCCAAAAGGCATCATCATCTGCCCAATATGTTTAAATAGCCAATATAGCTTTTGTGATGGATCCTGCGTGGGTTTAGACTAATCACCCAGCAGGAGCCAGGATTATAATATACCGCAGAACATTATCCGAAAATCACCGCTATAGTTCGCGTGGCGCTAGATGTTCTGAGCACCCAAAATTAAAAGAAATAACAATATAACAGCTGCCCGCCGCACAGTGATTTTTTACACGACTATCTAACAAAAAAGGAGTGTAATGTGGTCAGGGTTCATCTATGGATATTTTCCGTTTCTTTATTACACAATAACTTCTAAACGTTTGAACCGATTTAGAATTGTGTGGTATTGTTAGAATCGTTATGTCATCCCAAGTGTCATATGGTACCTTAACTGTTCAAATATTAAGTAAGTAGTTGTCTAAATGTCCAAATGTCAATAAAGTAATATAAATATATCACGTTTAGTGACAAATAAAAGGTCTGATCACATTCCGGAAATAATGTAATAGTTTTCTTCTTCTTCTTAGGGTGGCAGTCAGCTCTGCATACTTCTTTTTGTCCTTCGCCGGGCAAAACGATTCGGCGACACTCGTAATCCCGGTCCATTCTCGAATGTTCCGCAACCAATATGTTCGTCTACGGCCAGATCTCCTCTTCCCTGCAACTTTTCCCATCCTAATGAGTTGCAGGAGTTCATACCTGTCGTGCCTAAGCACGTGATCCAGATATTCAGTTTTGCGCTGTGTAATGGTCTGCTAAAGCTTGCGTTTTAGGCCGACACGCATTACAACTTCCTCATTGGTGACTTTCTAAGTCCAAGATATCGTCAGCATGCGTATGTATGCCCACATCTCGAATGCTTCTATAATTTTAGTCTAAGAAATAATAATATTTAATGTCATGTTAATTTCTTTGATTTGTAAGATCATAAAAAAATATGAAAAGAAACTACATAAAGAAAACAAACATTTAAAATAATGGATAGCGAAGGCATGATCATGGTACATTTTTATTGTCGGTTAAAAATTAATTTATACTGTATTAACATTTATCCTTTAGCCATTTTTAAAGTGTTCGTAAATGCTGGCTGTTTCATCGATTGCTTATTTTTCGGAATAATATTATAATATTTAATGCGGCGGAATGTTAGTCCCTTCCTGCTCAATTCAGTCCTTATAATGGACAATTGACGAGGTGATTATTTTTTCGTAGATCTTGTGTGCACATAACTTCGTAATTTATAATGATGATGGCGACGTAATGAAGTCTACCTGGCTTATATACTGGACAATTCACAGTGCGCCGCCCGCGTCTCGCCGCATACTTCAGAGGTGACAAGCAAATAATAAAAATGCCAAAAGCCGTGTAAAGTGTCGGCCTCCCAGGGCGAGAACTCATTAATATTGATGGAGACTAAACTGTACGCCTAATAAATAAATACATGAAACAAGATTAGGACGTTCTGCGAGCTAGCAGTGCGATGGGACGTGGGTCGATACGGCTACAATAACTGTACTTTGCCTTTACATACTGAATATATACTTACTCATTTCACGTGCCTAGGAATATTATCATATCCTAAATGTAATAAACAGCGTTTAAAACAAATCTCTTTTGATTGTAGGCCTATTCGTTTTCTTTCTGGCAATTTTTGCTCAAGAAGCTCTTTGCGAATCCTATTGCAAAGAGCTCAAAAATATCTCACGAGGGAAGTACATCGACACGACCAGGAATATACATTTCTTTCAACCGATCATTCACGTTCAGTTTTAGGCATTTAGCATAACTGTTGTTTTATCCATGTTCATCAGGTGACTCGTTGGGATGAATCGTTGAGGTTGTTTAGTATTTTCTGAAGTTCCTCCAGCGTCTCTGTCATGATGACTATATCATCTACAAATCTTAGATGCGAGATGTGTTCCCCGTTGATGTTGATGCCGTATCATTTCCACTTGAATATTTTGAAGGCGTACTCTAGGAGTCTAGGGCATAGGTGAACAGTTTCGGGTAAATTAAAGATCCTGTTTTACCCATTTTTCCAAACAGTGGCGCCCAGAATTTGTCCGAATATTACATTCCATTTTTAATATTTGTCTTACTTATTTCTCGGATACTTTGGTGTTGGTTTCTATTGGCGCCCTTGGAAAACTGCTTCTCGACCGTGATTTTGTGGTCTAGATAAATTTAGCGACTTAATACGGCCTCCGAGAAGTTCATCTTCAGTCCGACTGTTTGGGATTCCTCCTTCTTCTTCTTTCATTATGCATTATGTATTTAATGTGTCCAAAACAGGACCATGTCGTCAGCGAATCGTTTTACCATTCCTGCCCTTTCATACCATTGGTACCTTTTCGAGTCCTGCCTAATACAATCATCAGTATATTCGTCTTAATCCTTCTCAATTAATTCAACCATTTACAATGACTGTTTTGATAGTCGACCTCCTGCCTTGGCTGGCTCCTCTAACAGCCTTGTCCGATCCGAAATATTTCATCACGATTCAGCCCACACAACAGTACACAGGTGAAATATCACCGCCCTGAATAATTCGCGTGGGGTAAAGTGACAAAATTTACGTCTCTCGTCTCTCGGTCTCGGTCTCCGGTCTTTCGAGTTACCAGCCGCTAAATCGAATGCATCAGCTTCTATCAAAACTTAAGGCTGGCAACATTATTTCCAAATGTCAAAATTTTCATATAGACTTTGAGAAGTCGTTCGACAGGGTATACATTGAGAGACTGCTACTAAACCTCGAGCCCTAAGGCATCCGCGGAAACCGGAAATGTAGAATCATGGTGTTAACCTGATGCCAGCATCTATAAGCCAGCCCGGTACCAGCATCCTGGTATCAGCACGGTACCAGGATCCAGGATAGGGAGTTAATGGGCCCTTGCTGAGTTGGCCACGAAGACCCATTCTGTTCAGGGTTGGTCACACTCACGGGTCAACACCTATCCGACGGCCTCCACACATGAAGTGCGAGCCTGGGTAGAACTCTGGCCTTATCGTCAGTTTCCCCTGGGAATCAAACTTGTGGCGCTCCTGGACGGTCTGCGCACCGTGCGGCGTAAGCCAATCGACTGTGCACTCTGACTAACATCTTGCGGTGTCGACTACAACGGGCGAGCCCGTCACCACAGGACGTTTTAACGATTAGTCGTTCTATCGACCTGCAGTGAGCGTAGAAGACTTTGGACAATAACAATCCAACGTCTAGCTACGCCACAACCCGTGAGAGTCTAACGCCTTACTGCGAGTTAGCCAGGAATTAACCCGGCGGGCTCGAGATACTCGCGCCCTCACTTCCAATTGTGACCAGATTTCTCCGGTCTCTCGATTGGTTCCGAGTTCGAGGTCGCTTGCGCGGTCCTCTCCCTTACGAAGCGGTGGAACGGAGTACACCGAATCTATCGCGGACCAATGCGTCCTTTGCCCGCCTCTGAACCGGGATCGGATGGCCAATGGTCAATTCAAGAGCAGTCGCCGTAAGGTACGCAACCACCCCCGCTCTATAGGAAACAATACAGTTCCCAGACTCCCCCGACTGTTAGTCGGAGAGCACAATCGATTGGCTTGCGCCGCACGGTGCGCAGACCGTCCAGGAGCGCCAGAGGTTTGATTCCCAGGGGAGACTGGTTGACCCAGTGTCCTACCCAGGTTCGCACCCCGTGCGTGGAGGCCGTCGGATGGGTGTTGACCCGTGAGTGTGACCGACACTGAACACATGGGTCATCGTGGCCACCTCATCATGGGCCCGTTAGCTCCCTAACAGTCGGGGGAGTCTGGAAGCAGTACTGTTTCCTATTGAGCGGGGGTGGTTGCGGACCTTACGGCGTCTGCTCTTGAAACGACCATCGGCCATCCGATCCTGGGTGAACAGCCGGGCAAAGGACGCTGTGGTCCGTGATAGATTCGGTATACACGGTTTCACCGCTTCGCAAGGGAGAGGACCGCGCAAGCGACCTCGAACTCGTAACCAATCGGGAGACCGCAGTAATATGGTCACAAATGGAAGTAAGGGCGTGAGTTTTGGCCCGCCAGGTAACATTCCTGGCTATCTCGCGGTTAAGGCGTTGGCCTCTTACGGGCTTGTGACGTAGCTAGATGGTGGACTGTTTTGTCCCCAAGTCTTCTACGCTCAGTCCAGGGAGATAGAACGACTAATCGTTAAAACTTACTGAGGTGACGGGATCGCCCGCTGTAGTCGACAACCCAAGTTGGTACCAGGATCCTAGTGTAAGCCTTGTACCAACCTTTAAGCGATAGAAGTTGACTATCGTATCCTGCAAGCCAAGTCTCTTTTTACGCCTTGATCTTTTACGATTTTACGATCTTGGTATCTCAAGTATAATATCAACTCCTTCCTGGAAAAAATATCTAAAACTGCGATTTTCGCATCTCAAATTCTAAGGCTTCGAAGGGGGAGTGAATGGGTGGTAAGGTGCACGCTCACGTGTGGCAAGACAGCTGCCCTAAACCTACCACCGCCGGTCCAGTCAGTGAATTCCATGGCGTTTGAATTTGATCGATTACGTTTATATTTGTAAAAAGGAAACCGACTGTTGTTGGTAAGTTGCAGCCGAGTGATCCACCGGTATCGGTTACGTATTCAAACATAAATTGTATTGTATATCAAGCAAACCGACAGTTTCACTGAAACCGATACCGACAGGTATCCGTCGCTTTTAGATAACTGGACTTACCACACTATAGAATCAAATTTGACGAACCCAAATAGTAAGCATGTGTGGAAAAGACAATTCGGCTTTAACGCTATTAACTCATTTATTAGACTATTAAATAAAGAATGCTTTACTACTGATTCATCAGACCCAAATTCTGACTATGACAATTTTATAAAAGTTTTTAATCGTCATTTTGAAGCTTGCTTTCCCTCGAAATACAGACTAGTGTCAACAAAAGGCGGTACGCCTTCTTGGATTGATAATGAGCTTAGAAACGATCTAGGAAAACTTCAAATTCTACAGGATAATTTAAATCAAAACACAAATTCATTACTTAAGGACTATTATACGAACTGTAAACAAAAATATGACAAAGCAGTAGTAGCGGCTAAGAAAAATACTATAGAAGAAGAGATTAAGCAGTCGAATAACAAAACCAAAACTATGTGGAGTATCATCAATAGAGAGGGGAGAAATATTTCAAGTAAGGCAAATGAACCTATTCAATTACTTCACAATGGTTCTAAAGTCTCTGATCCTACAGAAACGGCAAATATACTCAATGAATATTTTACAAACGCTGTTAAACGAATGACAAATTCTCCTAGTTTACCCTCTTCAACAATTGTAGGTGAGATACCAGCATCAATACTGTTGCATCCTATAACTTCCATTGAATTTGATAAGGCCTTGAATGGCATTAAAACAAAAACATCAATGGATATCTGGGCACACTCGATTAAATTAATAAAGAATATAGCACCAACGATTTCCAACACCTTGAGGTCTATTTTTAATAATTGTATGAAACAAGGTGTGTTCCCAAATTTAATGAAAATAGCAAAGATAGTACCAGTCTTTAAAAAAGGGAACAAAACTGATCCTGAAAATTACAGGCCAATTTCACTGCTTCCAGCTTTCTCCAAAATTTTCGAAAAAATTTTATATAACAGGCTATATCTATTCGCAAATAAATTCGATATACTAAATAAATATCAATATGGTTTTAGGAAGAACATGTCCACCACCTCGGCGATTTCGGAGATGGTAAATTTCATTACCGACACTTTTGAAAATTCTTCCCAACCCGTGGCAGTTTTTTGTGATCTATCCAAAGCGTTTGATTCGGTTGACCATGAAATACTGCTCAATAAATTAAACAGTTATGGGATTCGGGGCAAAGCCAATAACATGATGAAATCCTACTTAACAGGCAGGTCACAGGTAGTAGAAATAGATGGATTTAGATCTACACCTCAACCGATAACCTGCGGAGTTCCCCAGGGATCGATTCTTGGTCCATTATTATTTTTATTTTTCATTAATGATATAGGCAATTGCTTGCCCGCCTACACCAAGACCTTGCTCTATGCGGATGATACAAGTTTCCTGTTTCACGATAACAATCTTAACGACCTAATGACCAATGCCAATCATGCGTTAAACCTAGCAAGTTCATGGTTCACAGAGAATAATCTCTTGCTTAATGCAAAAAAAAACCGTAACTATGCACTTCTCCTCAAAATATAAATCGTCTGCTATACCATTCAATATAACTCTAAACAACAGTACTCTAGAATTAAGCAAATCGACAAAGTTCCTAGGTATCATGATCGATCATCATCTTAGCTGGATCATCCATATTAATGAACTATGTAGTGCGCTTTCTTCGGCAATATATGCAATAAAAAAGATTAAATTCTTAGCTGGTGAAATCGCTGCAATAACTGCGTATCATGCCTGTTTCCATTCTAAAATGACTTACGGTATACTGATATGGGGGAATGCCACAGACAGTTCTAGGGTTTTCATTTTACAGAAAAGTGCATTGAGAGCAATTGCAGGAGTATCCCGTGACACGCACTGCGAACCATATTTTCTTAAGTACAAAATACTGACTTTTACGTCTGAATATATTTTACAATGTCTACTATATGCTAAATCAAATATTAACGAACAAGAGGTAAACGGGAATATGCACTCCCACAATACACGCAGACGTGATGACGTTATCCTGCCTAAAGTACGCCTTACGCAGACACAAAAGTCCTTTGGATATTTGAGCTATAAGCTCTTTAACCAGCTACCACTCTCCACAAGGAAGATGGAAACAAAGGCGTTTAAAAGATTTATAAAACAAAAGCTGCAATCCACACATGCTTTCTATAAGCTGGGTGATTTTTTTGAGCATGCCAATTCTTTGAAATGGGAATAACATTAATATGTAACTTTCAGGTACCTCATTTTAGTTTTTATTATTTAATTATAATATTATGAATTTAATATTTAATATGTAGATTACAATGTGTAATGTAACATACCTGATCATATACATACGTTGTTTTTTTTCCAATTTTGTTTCGATACTTCCAATTGTTAAATTATTTTTTGTATAAAGTGCTTGATGACTATTAATATTCTTATAATAATAATCTATTTTATATGTATACTCATGTACATGGATTCAGCTCTATTATTTAAAAAAAAAAAAAATATTTGTCTGTCGTGTAAAGCCGACTTTAGTCAATGCTATTGTTGAATTAATGTTTATGCTTTAATAGTTTTATATCTACATATAAACTGACGAATTCTAATATGCGATAATTAGCTTTAATTCCTAATTCATGCTGTTATTGTATATTCTGAATAAATAAACTGAATACTGAAATACTGAATACTATCGGCTCACGGATGTCCTAAAAGATCTGAATATAATTACTGTTCGCTATCCCTAGCCAAAGGAGCGTTTTTTTCTAATTTTTCGTCACGCACGCAGTCTCTGGAACGTTTTGTCAAGATACGTCGTACAGCGCCGAGTATCTGGCGCATCAAAAACAGATTCGTGTACAACTTATTTTATTTTATTTTATTTTATAGCAAACTTACAGATAGTAAATATATGAAACTAGCGTTTTAAAACATATTCAAACGAAACTAATTTACTATCCTATGAATAGTTTGCAATGCTTGCATTACTAATTAACAGAAATAACATGAACACGTTGATAGTAGAGAAAAAAAATAATAAAGCTAATAATAATATAAGGGTAAGAAACGTAATAATTAAATAAGTTGTAAATATGGTTATTTGGATATAGCAAAATAGAAGTATGGGTTATTGGATAATAATATTTATTATACATAATATGATATAATACAATAGTATGTTAATAAAATAATAATATAATAATCATATAATACAGTACATTAGGAAGGAAGTTAGTGAACTCTTAAGAAGTAGGAGATATGATCGAGTCTTTTATTAAATTAATGGAGTCATAAAATATGTCTAATCCTTTACACGATTTATCAAAAACGCGACACATTCTGGTAAGAGGTCTATTCGACGCGATGTTGTTATTGCAAGCAACAACCGAAAATGTTTGAGAGCTCCTCGTTAGTCGCGGTGGCACACGAAATTGAACTCTTTCTAGACTAGCTGGGCTGTCTAGTCGATTGTGCAAAAGCTTATGGAATATACAACAAATAAATAAAGAGTCGTATATGTACAACAAATAAATAAATAAATACCATAAACTTTAAATCACCCCTATGAGTTCCCCTTTCCTTTTGGGCTAGTTTTGCTCACATTGTATTAAAGTTTAAAAGATTAAAGAATTAATGCTAGAGGAATTAATATAGTTGGCCAATCTCCACATTTCTTTGAGTGCAAGCGGTTTGGCGCCTGTCGTAGACGCCCGGTGTCGCGTCGCCCGTCGCGCCGCCTCGTTCCAGTTATCGCATGCAATTATTAATATCGGCTAATTCCCTCTCTAACAAGTGGACCCTGGAAAGGTATCCAAACATCTCGCTAGGGACGCCCACGCATCGACACTCTCACTCGCCTGTCCGGTCCACTCCGACTTGTACTCTCCAATAGCTTAGTAAAATAAAGATAGGCCCTTGCGTTTACGGACTGTGCCACTTGTTCGTCGGTCTATGTACGACATACTGACATACGTCCTCTTTAACAGCACAAAAACATACTATTATTTAGTAATCGCCACTTGTGTGTGAAAACATTGCCAGTAATACGCATACACATTTAGATTATGCTAAAAATTCTAGCGTAATGCGGATTTCACCAACGTGCGCAGAGAATTTTCCAGAACAGATTTTTGGCTAAGTTTTTTCAGGATCGGTTTTTACAGTGGTCAAAAATGACTAATATGGCAAATCCAAATTAATAACAACTCCCCCTCCCCTCCTTCCCCTGCCTCCCCGAAATTCTTCTTTTCTAAATAAAAAAAATCGGTTGTGCACCCCAAGACTTTCCCGCTAAGGAACCCCCCCTCCACCCCCCCCCCCACCCCCTCCCCGCGCCAATCCAACCTAACCGACGCGCCAATTTGTAGTATATTTGTAGTGAATTCCGTGGTATTTTTCATAAAATTATGTAGTATTTTCTTTAATACGGCGGACTTTAAATGTTATTTGTGTCGCTTGTATACGAGATATTACAACCAAAATTTTACAACGTGATTTTAGTCCGACAAGGCATCTGTACAGAACTTTAAGTCTCTACCAGACTCTAACTGCAATATTTTGAGATTAAAGTATGACTAGCGCGCCCTCTGGTGAACCGATTTCAACACAATTGAGGGGGGGGGGGGGGCTCAAAATAGATGGTTCCGTCTTTATCTCGAAACAATTTTTTTGGCGCGTTCAAAATATATTACCTCCTCGTCGTTTGGTAGATCGGTAAAGTAATAAGTGAATATATTAAAAAGAATAAAAACCACGACTGCTGTTACAGAAAGTGAACGATTGTTTTTATAATAATTTTTAGTAAGGTTTTTTATGTAATATTTGTGGTTTATGTTTATGTCCATATAGTTACATGCATGTTTCCGGAATGTACTCTATCAGACCTTTCGTTTGATACTAAACATGATATATGTATGTTGATTTATTGACATTTGGATATTTAGACAACTACTTACTTCATATTTGGACAGTTAAGGTACCCTATGACACTCGGGATGACATAACGATTCTAACAATACCACACCCTTATAAATTGATTCAAGCGTTCAGAAGTTTTGGTGGAATAAAAAACGGAAAACATACGTAGATGAACCCTGAATACATTACACTCCTTTTTGTTGTGCAATCGTGTTGAAACGAAATAATCTCCTTGAGACCGACATCTCTAGCTTATTCGATAAATCGCACCTACAGTTTACCTTCCGATTAGCAACATTATCTTATTCGTAGCTAGATGTCTTTTTGCTACGGTATGGAATGGGACATCTACACTTTTCTTCAAGTGAATAACTGTCTAGCGTAGACCGTAACGAATTATGAGATAATCATTTTCCCGCGATTTATTCGTGCATTACAATAATAATATGCCCATGCACTGCTGATAAAACGACTCAACAGATTAAATAAAATATGTCGATGAAGTAATGCCAGCCATTCCGCTGGATTTGCTGTATTGCAATACGTATAATCATATGTATTGCTTTAGCTAACATATAATAAAGACTGACGTAAGTCTGAACGGACACGTTTTAAAAAAAACTCCAAGATGTGTATGATAATTTCGGATCAAATTACTGTTCAATTATTACAAAATTTCTTACTGCTATCAAGGGTATTATTGGTAATATTTAAAAAAGGGTAATGTTTTTAAAAAAATCAATTTTAGGTATAGACCAACTTAGATTTTATTAAACAGTAAACAGTATAACCTATAACTGCTGTTATTTTTCTAACAAATATTTTTTAAACAATTATTCACTGAAGTTATTATCAATGAAAAATCTCGGAGTTGTCTTCTTTTTTTTTTTTATTCAGAGAAAAAATACAGTTTTTTTTAAATATTAAAATACTGCCAAACTGGTATACAGTTTGTTGGCGAGACTCCTTTTTTCTAGTCTTACACTTCTAATTTTGGGATACAAAAAGACATTAGTAATATAAAAAACAAAAATATAAAAACATGAAAAACAATGCACAGCAGTATTACTACTGGTCTTACTACAGGCTTAAATTAGGCCAGTATTACTACAAGCTGAAATTATAGAACGTATAACAAATTTACTTATGACCACTAAGTTCACTATAAACGTCCAACAGTTAGCTTTTTAATCTCTTTTTAAACATCTGTTTGCTCACGCTTACAAAGTCTTCCTCAGATACAATAGTATTAAAGATTCTTGGAATGATGTACTTTAACGTCCTTTCACCATAGTAGTTGTTCGCTCGGTTCTTCAAATCTTTTACGGACTTTTTCTCTAACATTCCTTTTGTACTGTATTGGTATTTTAAATTCTGAATTTCAAAAGTGCTCCATTGCTAGTAAGTATGTAATTTTTTCATGTATAGGTAATATATCGCATCGCTTAAACAACAAGTTGTAGTTCTTTTTACATTGTGTTAACACATTTTTATTTACCAAAAGTTTTATTATTCTACGTTGCAAATTAAATATTTTATCTATATATGTGCGAAAAGTACGACCAAATGAAGTGAGAGCATAGCTCAGTACTGTATCAGCGAGGGCATGATATACTAAGCGTAATGTTGGTTCGATCCCATGTTTCTTGCGATTCGTATACATACTTCAAAAACTTGACAGTTGTCACCTACAACAAACGAACCCGCCACCCCAGGAATGTGTAACGATATTGATCGTTCTTTCAACCGTGGGGTAAACGTAGAGACTTGAGGATGAAACAGTCCACCGTCTAGCTACGACATTAAACATTGCCCGTGAGAGTCCAACGCCTTACTGCGTGGCACTGGGAAGTGGACCCAGCGTCAACCTTACGCCCTCACTACCAGATTTGGCAGGGTTTTTCAGTTCTCCCGTTTGGCCACGGGTCCGAAGTCGTTTGCCCGGCCTCTAACTGATTTTAACGGTAATTGAGTTCGAATTTATCTCAGACCATGGCGTCCTTTGCCCGTCTATCACTCGGGATCGGGTGGCCAAGGAGTCGCTTCAAGAGTGGCTGACAGCAGGTCAACAATCACCGTAACCTTCCTGTTTACCTTCCTAACCTAACCTGTTTACCTTCGCCGGTGCATCGCCGTAAGGCGTTGGACTCTAACGGGTTGCTGGTGAACTAGACAGTAGATTGTCTTGTCTCCAAGTCTTCTACGTTCATCCCACGGCTGAAAGAACGATCTATATTGTTATACCAGGCTGGGGTGACGGGTTCGCCCGTTGTAGTCAACAGAGTCCTTTCCATGTTCGACCTTCTTCGAGAGGTTACTGGATAGGAGGAGAACCGTGAGATGAGCCGACCCAAGCTGACGAGCGGGCCTTAGTGGCCCAACTGCATGGGAACCATTAACCAGTACAGGCACTATCCTTATTTGTACCGTATTTTTTATTTTGCTAGACCTGAACTCTCTTAAATTGCGCAGAGAATTGCTCACAATGGCCAATGTTTTCAAGCTGTTTGGTGGCAGAGTTAAAAACCCTAGCATGCTTGCGAAGGTCTGCTTTTTGTTCTGAAAAATTTTATTCAAGGTCGATCTCATAACATATTTGCGGAGCCGACCTCGCAAGTCACACGCGCTTTACGGCACAAATGCATTTTGTTCAATAATTCCAGATCTGAATATTTTTGTAGCGGCCCGCATCTACCTGTGTTACTTATTTATTTCTGAGCGAGGTTTAAATTGTCTATACTAATATATGTTATTCTAATATTTAGAGTTAATATGTGTACCTATGTATGTAATAGAAATACTTCTCTTCTGAATCTTTAGCGTATTGGTGTTACTGTAACGCTAATGAAACAAAATTCAAGAAATATATAAATATACAAATTTATTTAAGTATTTTCAGTATACAAATTTATTTAAGTATTGCAGTATCCGAATTTCTTACTTTCAGTGATATTTAATACCATATCATTTTTCATATTTGCAGTCGCTGGTAGTATCTAGTATTTTTTGTAGTAATAGGTATCCATAATATTTTATTACTTGCTTCAGACGTCAAGTTGCTTAGCACGTTGCCTTGCATTTTAATAATTTTTCTTTTTTTTGAGGTGACATTTGGGAGGATGTCCGCTTAACCTTCACAATTATGGTAACTCGCAATTTTAATCGGAACACGTCTTTTTTAAATGACTAGCTAAACCCGGCAACGCTTCGCAGTAGCTCAGTCTGATTATTGTCGCGCGTATTCGAGCGCAACGATGTGTCAAAATTTCACTTTACTATAAAAACACGCGCGTATTCAAATGCAACATTGTGTCAAAGTTTCAAGTCAACGATTACACTAAACTAAACACTAAACAACAACGACGACACATCGTCGAACGATTACACTAAACAATGCCAATAATATTACTCTACATTGATTTAACGGCCGCCACTGTGACCAACTTGCCAACATTACTTTTTTCATATTTAAAATACTCTTGTGACTATTTTTGTGTCTGGGTCTTACGTTAATGCCGTCTTTTTCCCCATAGATCGCGTCGTTTGTTTCATAATACTTACGTTTACCAACAGCAGTAAAACGATTCATAGAGCTTCAGTCGTAGCTTTTTTCTTCTTTAAAATACCCTTGTGACCTTTTTTCTGTTAATGTCTTGTATTAGTGCCGTCTTTTTCCCCACGGATCGCGTCTATTGGTTCACAGTAGTGACTAACTACAGTAAAAACAATTCATGGAGCTTCCCTAACAATTTTTGAACAAAGGCTTCATTTATTCGTTTCAATCGACCGACTACTTTTCGAGTTTTGGGAGCACAAACATCTTGCTATTTTTTTATATGCATATATATAAAGAAGATTATCGAGGTCGTTTTAATCTCATCATATAGCATAAGTGGTGGAAACGTATCCAACTTTAAAACGAACAAAGCTTCTGACAAAGCTAGTAAATTTATAACAGAAATAAATCTCACGGTAAACATTAGTTAGTGCTTTCTCGATAGGAGAGACGCTCTTTATCGCCGGTTAACCAGTCCTAGATGGCAGAGCGCATCCGCCCTGCTTTGATGTGTCCTCTAATGGAAATAGCGCGGCGTACGGAGGCGATTTCCGTACGTGCTCTCGGTCTAATTTGAATGGACAAGAGCCGGATGAGTGGTGGTTGCTAACCGCTGGTCGCTGTCATAACATCCGCATCTGCCCCGAGTGAGTGGCACTGGCTCACAGCAAATCGCCGGCGGGCTAAAGGCTAATCGACTCTGAATCCGCGACAGTAAGACGAGCGCCTAACGGAGCGTGCAATCCGCTGGGATCCATCCTCTTCTTCGTATCCCATCAAAACAAACACGATTAGAACTACTTCATTGTGATTTTAATCAGCGGCAGCTAACGGTTCCGTGCAGCTTGGGCCATATGACCTGCTCGTTACCTTTGGTCGGTTCATTTCACGTTTCAGCTCCCATTAGGTAGCCTCCTAGAATATGGGCGAACCTGGCAATGACTGTGTCGCGGACTGGTGGGCTAAGAGCATCTGGGTGAAGACCTCGGGAGCTGCTGGGCTATATAAATACTCTTGAAAAGACTCGTTGGCCTCCCGATACCGTGCGATATTGACGGGCAATGAGCGCCACGGTCCGCGATACATTCGAACTGAACTCTACCTAATGTTAGCGATACTTACCGGTATAGCGGTATCGGAGTTCGCGCAAGCGACTTCGAAACTGCGACATACTGTAGGACGAATAAATCCGTCCAAATCTGGTAGGGAGAGCGAGGGGTCGGCCCGCTGTGTCCACTTGGCTTTATAGGGTCCAACATTTATAACAATTTAAAAGAATCTACAAAAACATGCCAACATACTAAGTCAATCCAATTAAATTACACAACATTTACTTCAACTTGGTAGAAATGAGGTGGAAAAGGTAATAAGTCATATTTTAAAGTAAATGTATGCATTATTATTATTGTGATACATTGCATTAAATTTTATATTTTTAATATTATTTATTTATTTGTTCTACAAACTTTATATAACGACATTTTATATTAATATTTATTTCCATGACCATGCTATATCAATATTTTTAAAATAATTATAAGTTTAATTTGAATTCGCTTATGTGTTTTATATTTTATCATATTTTGTATGTTTCATTTTAATACTATGTGCACATGAATAAATCTTTGCCATACATAGAGCCTTCCTTTGTACGGGCTGTGGTTGCCGTTAGGCAGATTCTGCAATTAATAAAATTGTAAATTTATGATTTTGAATGAATAAAATTATTATTATTATTATTATTACTTCCCAGTGCCTCACGATAAGGCGTTCGTTTCTTACGGACTCGTCGGTGGAGTTAGACAGTGGATTGTTTTAGTCCGCCAAGTCTTTCACTTCACTCCACTGGAGACAGAGCGACCTGATGCTATTATAACTCCCTGGGATGACGGGTTCGCCCGTTGTGTTTGACGCCCCCAGTAGGATCCAAGCTAGCTCAACAAATAGCATTGCTTTAGGGCGAAAACTGCCTCGATTCAGAGGGATTGTACGTATGTATAGTTTCTAGCATAATAGCGTGTCTAGCATAATGCGGCACATTGACTGTGAACCGTCCGGCGTGGCTTGTCTCTTAGGGGTGTCTCGTCATCTTTCGTCGTCCCATACGAATAAAACAACGTTAGCTGTATTTCTATAATAAATTTATTGCGTTTTTCACTTAATTAGATGTTTAACGAATTAAACCTACTGTCTGCTGAGCGCGCGCCATCCTGCGTAGTCGACGTAAAGATGCGCCCAAACCTTGAACAATAATTCCATTTTTTACTCGATATCGATAATTTCATTTTTGTGTTTCTCAATGTTGCATAGGTAGCACATTTAAATGGGTCATTTGCATTCCCCTAATTTGAAAGTACGCAACGCTAAACTGATGTAATTTTCTATTTATTCTTCTTATCTGCGTTTATTCCAATCTAATATAATGTATTTCTCTTTTTCTAGGTAAGTGTTTTACATCATTATAACGTTAGAAGTAAGCGCAACATCCGAAGTCAACCCACGTTGTAGTAAGTCATTTTATTTCATCGTTTTAAGCTCTCAGACTCGCGTCATCGCGCCGCCGCGAAGGCGCCACGATGACTCAAAATCTAAACACATGATCCACGTCCATGACAAAAAAAAAAGAGGCGATGATACCATTCAGATAGCAGTTGGACATGACACGGTAACCGTAATAATCGAAAGAGAAACAGACGGAAACAATAAGCGCCCACGTGAAATCAAAAATAACATTCTTTTTGCTTTCGTAGTCGTTAGCTCCGACGGAAGAACAGGTTAAATTACCAGGATTCGGAGTTTCTGGTTTAGAAGCGGCTGAGATGAAAGCTCATGTCCTCTAAGATTACAGTGGCTTTTATGGTCGGCCAACATGTACGCTTCGTCCATAAAATAAGAATTATATCCGAAACTAAACTATTTTCTGTATGATGATATGATGTCCTCATCGTGATCCGACGACGGCGACTTTTCTGTATATTTATTATCTGAATATTAGATTTGTCTTCTCTGCTATTGTTTTCAAATATTTGTTGTAAAGAAAATAATGATGGGCTCATTGGCATATTTATGGGCTCATTGGCATTGGCATTTTGGTAAACGTACTGTCTCTTACACTTTTAAAACTGAACGATTACACTATACCCTTGTCGCAAAGAGTATAAGATCTTGGTGTAATGGTCGATGGACATTTCTCCTGGCAAGTACACTTTGAAGGGAAGTCGCGAAAAATTTGCTAGTGTTCACCCTCTGCAAACTCTCAAACGATTTCTTTATATGGACACAATAGAATATCTTGCACAGTCTCTCCTCTTACCTTTTCTCGACAGTGGAACTGCCCACCAAACTTGAACGTTTGCAAAATGTATGCATACGCTTCATCTTCGGCCTAAGTAAGTATGATCACGTGTCCGAATATAGGGCACGGTTAAAGTGGTTGCCAGTACTCCAAAGAAGAAATGTTCATATACTTCTCTGCTCTCCTCTATCGTGTAGGGTACTCTCTCAATTAACATCATCCTATCTCCACGAGCTTTTTGAACCATTAAGTTCTCACGGTCTTTTAGCCATATAGACTTTACCATTTAAAATATGGTAGTATTAACATGGTAGCATTAACTGGTCGGAATGCAGCCTTCGCGCGCAACAACTGCGCCGCAACTTTTTGGTTGATATTATAGATAAATACTAACAAAAACATTTATTCATGAATTCCCTCTTGTTACCTAATATTTATGTAATCTTGTTAGTCATGGATATTATATTTTTATATAATTCTAGCTGACCCGTGCCCACTTCGTTGGGCGGTAAAACTTTTTACCTGTGATGAAATTATGAGTGTGGTTCGGTTAGTACTGAGTGCTATGATTTATTTCCTGACTGCCAAAAGAAGGGTTATTTTTTTACTGCATATGTATACACTACTGTGAAAAAGTCTTCGAACAGTTACCCACAAAATAAAGGAGGTGTCGTATTTTTGAAAGTACTCAAGTGCGCCCATTCCTTTTATTTGTCAGGCTTGTTCATTCATCGGAGGAGTCATAAAATTTTATTAGACATTTCTGCAACCTACTAGGGTTCGAAGTGTTCTGTTACGAACTGTTCGAAGACTTTTTCACAGTAGTGTATATATGTATTTGCATGCCGATTTGACTATAATACCGTTATTTGTGAGTGTCTTCTTGTGAGTGTCTTTTTTGAGAGCGTATTATCTCTTTAACCGTTTATGCAGTAAAAGGGAAAATATATACAGTAAAAGGGAAAAGTCTTTTGTTTTAAACACTTCAGACGATAAATTTACTTATTTTGATAAAAATTCATAATTGTTGATAATATGACCAATAAACATGACCTAACGATTTAAATTATTTTTTTACTATAAAATACTACTTTTTGTGGTTTAAATATAAAAGTTAGACATATGCTGTCGCTGACTTTTTTGTAGGCATTATCAAGCTCTACAACTTTTCTCTAGAACTTAATCATATATCTCTCATCGTTAAGGCAGCGTAAGTTAGAAACGTTTTCGTTCGCCCGCTTATTCTCCGATTTACTTTGCAAATCCGACTACCACGAAAAAGTCTATTCATTTTTCGGATTAATGTATAGCCTATGAAACTCACAAATAACGTGGCTTTCTATTGGTAAAAGAATTTTCAAAATTGGTTCAGTAGATCCAAAGATTACTTCCTACAACGTCACAAACTTTACCTCTTTATAATATTAGTATAGATATATGGGGGCCAGCCGAAAGGGTTACGCGCGGTTCTGTCAAACGACACAAAATGCCTATAGGCATTGTTGGCGCCCGACTGGTTAAGGAGTTCAATAAAAAAGCGATTGATAGATAAAGGACCACTCTATGCTAAAACCCTCTGCATTGATGTGATTTTGGTGTTGACCATTTTTGGTATTTGGTAATAATCATAATTTCTTTCCAAGGTATTTGGTAATAATAATAATTTCGTGTGAGTGCACGACGGAGTAATACAGTGTGTGTGTTTAAGTATTATACTAGTGTGAATGTTTACAACTTTGTTAAATATAACTAGACGTAATACCAGTCAGATCGCGAAAAAGCACTACACTAAGTAAAATATTAGCATCCCTAAATACGGGCGTTTTTGCTCAGTTAGGTCCATACCTAATCGAAAGGCTGATCGCACTATCAGCCAATGGCTATTGGTTTTATTTGTATCTGTACGATTTATAATAATGTTTACCGTATATCGTAGACCTTTTGCTGTAAATTTGATGGTACGTAATAAATAAATAAATAAATGAAAGTCGAATTCGAGCGAAACTATCTAAGGCGAGGAAAGTGCAGCAGTAGTGAGAGTTTGACTTTAAGTAATGGCGATTTTGATGACGCTCAAACGGCCGGAAACTCGTACATCCACAAGAGAAATAAATCTCAGAAATGATGGAAGAAGGTTTCGACGACGAGGAGGAAGAGGTCCCTCCAAAATTAAAAGCCATGTCAATTTTTAACTGCCTTTATTGCTTAAAAAAGAATCGGCATTTTGGGCCCACTGTTCAAGCAGCTATAAATCATATACCAATGGAAAGATCTCTTTATGTAGAACATTTAATAATAGAATGACTGATATCAATTATGAGCCGCTTCTAAGTTATATCCTATTAAATATGGCTAATTACCTGATATCCTCTAGGGCACCTAACACGTCCAGGTCTTTTATTACTGCACGACTGCTTTACAAAAAGGAGTGTAATATGTTTAGGGTTCATCTATGTATGTTTTCCATTTCTTTATTCCACCATAACTGCTAAACGCTTGAACCGATTTAGAAGTGTGTGGAATCGTTAGAATCGTTGTCATCCCGAGTGTCATTGGTCATTGGTAACCTATCCAAATATCAATTAAGTAGTTGTGTAAATGTCCAAATGTCAGTAAATTAACATAAATATATCGTGATTAGTTTTAAATGAAAGATCTGATTGAGTATATTCCGGAAATATACATGTATCTATATGGATGAATACATAAACCACCAATATTTAAAAAAAACCGTAATAAAAATAATTATAATACAATACTTCACTTTATGTAACGGCAGTCGTCTTTTTTATTCATTTTAATATATGTATGTACTTGTTTTTAATAACTATTTAAACGAAATCTGTCGCACAATACCCGAATCGATAAAGTACATACGCTGCATGTGTGAGTATAAACTATATATTCCTAATAATGCTCAAGTTTGTCAGCAGTATATGGAGGAGAAATACTGGGAAATGTTGCTTGATGTGTCTTATGATTTCCATATGATTTCATTGCCGCTCTGTTTACTGACGGGTCAGCGTACATCGTAATATACTATATTTTATGGATCTTCGCTGCACATAATATATTTTAAATAAATGATTGGCATTGGGGTTTTGGTGTAATTAGCCATATTTAAAAATACTCCGAAACGGTTTATAAGATATGAGAGATAAGTTGTAGTAGTCATAAATATTCTAGAAAAATAGATCTTTCCAATTGTAAATACGTTATTGTTATTGGAGAGGTGGGCCTAGCGCCCATACATTTTTTGGCCATTGTCCTTTGCCATGTTCTTTTCTGTAAACGGCCATAACTCATTTAAAGACCAGTCCCCTTCGGCTACGTAACGACCAATATTGGCGGCTTTCCCGGAGCGCACAGTAATATTATTTTCTAATTCGAACGCATCCTAAAATCCATATCAAATATCTTATTATTACCATAGATACATAGACGGCCGCTAGAATAATTTTGCGCGTCATTTCGCGGATATTTCTGGTAAAATTCCATTGTCAAACATAACTTTTTTTTTTCGATAAATCATCAAAATTTTTATTGATTTTTATGAGCTAATATCTAAATATTTTTCTATGTAAATAAGCAAAAACAAATATTACCTTTGATAGAGAATCTAAGGAAGATCACGATATTATTTACGATTTCTAAATAGGGTTCCGTATTTTTCCGTAAGACAAGTACAAGTTAGAAATGCCGAGTTTTTTTTTTCACTTTTTCGAGTTTCTCATATTTATTCATAATTATCTAATTGTTTTACAAAATGAGTTTTTCAGTTTTCTATATATGATTCAGTTTTCTATATACGAAATTTCAATGCGATCATTCCACAGTTAGTTTTTTATGATTGCTTTAGTAGTTCCGTAGTTTTAGTACTTTTTGTCGAGCGCGGCGATATTGCAAGAAATTCCAATAAATATGTCCGCGGTGTGCCATGAAATTATACCGCTGGTCGAAGGGTTAAGGTACCGACATGATTTGTAATGCTAACTTCTTCCGACGTATTAGATTCCCGCTCATTTCGACGTGTCCTAGCGCACTTACTTTCCACTGCAAATTTCACAGCGCAGTCAAAATGACTTTGCAGCCCGCTTGTGCGCGTTACAAATTTCAATTTACATTGTGCGCATTCAGATTGTCAACGCCGCGGCTCGCCACGGGATTGTCGTAAATTTCAAAAATGGTTTTCGCAATCAAAATTTCTCGCTCGCTCGCTTTGCACTGCACAGTCGAAACGACCAATAACCGTAACAAGAGCCGCATCTAATCTTATGATCCACTGTAATGTCCCTGCACTGCTATGCGGCACTCTGAATCGCTGTTTCATTGCAAAAATGGGTTTAGTCGAATATGATAACTTTAAATCAAGTATTGTGATAATTTTAACAGCTATTGTCCTCTTTTAGGGTTCCGTATTAAAGCGTACAATCTGAACCTATTAGTGAAACTCCACTGTATGTCTCTGCGTCTGTCTGTATGTCCCTGTGGGAGCTAACGGGCCCTTGCTGAGTTGTCCACGAAGACCCGTTCTGTTCAGGGTTGGTCACACTCACGGGTCAACACCTATATCCGACGGCCTCCAAGCATGAAGTGCGAGCCTGGGTAGGACTCTGGCCTTATGGTCAGTTTCCCCTGGGAATCAACCTTCTGGCGCTCCTGGACGGTCTGCGCACCGTGCGGCGTAAGCCAATCGACTGTGCACTCTGACTAACAGTCGCGGGAGTCTGGAAGCAGTACTGTTTCCTATAGAGCGGGGTGGTAGCGGACCTTACGGCGACTGCTCTTGAAACGACCATCGGCTACCCGATCCTGGGTGAACAGCCAGGCAAAGGATGCCGTGGTCCGCGATAGATTCGGTACACACCGTTTCACCGCTTCGTAAGGGAGAGGACCGCGCAAGCGACCTCGAATTCGGAACCAATCGAGAGACTGGAGTAATCTGGTCGTAATTGGAAGTAAGGGCGTGAGTGTAAGCCCGCTAGGTAACACTCCTGGCTATCTCGCGGTTAAGTCGTTGGCCTCATACGGGCATGTGGCGGAGCTTGACGGTGGACTGTTTTTGTCCAAGTCTTCTGCGCTCACTTCAGGGAGACAGAACGACTAGTCGTTAAAACTTCCGGAGGTGACGGGCTTTCCCGCTGTAGTTGACAACTCTAGTTGTATGGCCCTGTATGTATGTCACTGTCTTGCAGCTAACGTTTTCATGCAGCTTGGCCATATGACCTGTTTTTTGCCTTAGGTCAGCTCAACTTGAAATCACTTGAAATCCCATCCGGTAGCCTCCTCGAAGAGAAAATAATCTCGAAAGGACCCTGTCACGGCTGTGTCGTGAACAGGTGGGATCGGATCCAATCTGGGAAGCACCTCGGGCGATATTGGGCGATTTGCGCATCTTGCGGCATTTGCTAATCGACCGTGCACCCGGCGAATAACCCGGGGAGTCAGGAAACGTCCGTTTCCTAAGCAGCGGGGGTGGTTGTTGACCAGCTGTCAGCTACTCTTCAAACTAGCCATTGGCCACCCGATCTCGCGTGAAATACGGGCATATGGTCCCACGGTTCGCGATATATTCGAACAGAATTACCTCTTATGTCAGGTAGAGGCCGCGCAAGTGATCTCTAATCCGTGACCAGATTAAAGAATGGAGAAATACGTCCATATCTGGTAGTAAAGGTCGGCAAGATTTATTTAAAAGTACCTCGCGGTAAAGCCTTAAACCCTTACCAGCTGTTAGCGTAGCTCGACAGTGGATCGTGTTGTCCCTAAGTCTCTGCGTTCATTTCCTAAGAAACAAAATGATTCGATATCGTTATAAGTTCCTGGAGTGGCGGGTTCGCTCGTAGTAGTTAACAACTCTCGGTGTACGTCACTGTCTTAAAGCTATTGAAAAGAAAATTGGCATACAAAATCAAAATGAAGATCTAGTTATTAAGGATGATTAAAGAGGGGCGTTTTTTTCATGCAATCGAGTCGTATATCGCTCAAAATGCTATGATGTTAGTAGGTGGATTTTTACATTTTGATGTGGGAACGTCTTTAGAAAGGCTCCTATACTAACGTCCCGCCAGAGTTAATGTAACGCTTTTGTTGTCCGCAAACATGTTAATATATCTCATGGTCCAAGGGTTACGTCGCGACGTGGCGTATATATTCTAAGAATAAACCATCATCCCTTGCTTATGTTTGTTTGCCTAATTCATCGATCAAGGTAGCGTTCGGATAGAGGTCTCAAAATTCACTCCACGCGACCAAATAATTAGTCATAACTCCAACAGATTTCAAAACACTATCCCTTTTTGTTTTGTGGCTCGTTCTTGTTTTTGTCATGTGCTCTTAGGGCGCGGAGCCCAAGCTAAGGGACACACCCATTGGCCGTTTTTATTTCCCTTCCCGAACCGCGTGGGTTTCCACATCCTTTGTGACTCTCCGGACAATAAACTCCTCGGCCGGACCGCCCGGAAACTCGGATTAACGCAAGTCGCCTTTGTAAATCATGTTCACTCTTACGTTTCTCAGTTATTTATTGGCTGTAGTCGTGAGCGGACCAGTAAGAGTATTTATTCCCCCCCATGAATCACACCTAACAGATGATTGAATGATTACCCAGAATGGAAGCCCTACTCGTGTTACAGAAATTTTATTTCTGGTCCAGGCCGGTGTAAATCTTCAGCCACCTGTCCATCTGATGGGTCGGGTTGGGCCGGGCGGCTGGAAGAAAAATATCTGCCAAAATACCCCTGAAAATGTAGATAATTAGTCAATAAGTACGGTCAGAAAATAACGCGAAAATAGCATCAAAAGAACCATTATTTTAATTGTCTAAAGCAATATGAAATCGAAGACTGTCGCGGTTGATAGACATTTGAAATATGATAAAAACGAATTTACCGCGGCTGCAACATCGCTAAAACGTCGTGTGCTAAAAACTAGACGCGGTAAATTCGTTTTTATCCTGTTCGTTATGTCTGAAGCAATGTCTGCAGGCGTGCTTTCATGGGAACAGAAATTAATAAGAGGGTAATATATCGACGACTTCATGTCAAACAACCAATATACGTAAATGGGTGTTAATGAGACTGAGAATTTCGCGGTCAAGATCGCCGATGTCATAATTGTAACAAGCCACCCGCTTTTGACCTATATATATATATATTTTTTGACCATGCACTAGAGCTTATATGGTTACATTGATTAAACAAAATTAAAATTTAAGGTACCTATAGCCTTATTGTCACGCCAAAATCACAGATATAGCACGTTGGTTATGTTCGCACATATAATAATAATTGTATAATGTTCACTTTGGAGTTGTCAACTAATACGGGCGAACCCGCAACCCCAACTAGAGTTGTCAACTACAACGGGCGAACCCGTCACCTCAGGAAGTTTTAAGATTAGTCGTTCTATCTGCCTGAAGTGAGCGCAGAAGACTTGGACAAAACAGTCCACCGTCAAACTCCGCCACATGCCTGAAAGAGGCCAACGTCTTAACCGCAAACGAGCCAAGTGTGGCTTACACTCACGTCTTTACTTCCAATTGCGACCAGATTACTCCAGTCTTTCGATTGGTTACGAGTTCGAGGTCGCTTGCGCGTTCCTCTCCCTTACGAAGCGGTGAAACGGTGTATACCGAATCTATCGCGGACCACGGCAGCCCGGCTGTTCACCCAAGATCGGGTAGCCGATGGTCGTTTCAAGAGTAGTCGCCGTAAGTTCCGCAACCACCCCCGCTCTATAGGAAACAGTACTGCTTCGCAGACTCCCCCGTTAGTCAGAGTGCACAATCGATTGGCTTACGCCGCACGGTGCGCAGGCCGTCCAGGAGCGCCAGAATGTTGATTCCTAGAGGAAACTAGCCCTAAGGCCAGAGTCCTGCCCGGGATCGCACTTCATGCGTGGAGGTCGCCGAATGGGTGTTGACCCGTGAGTGTGACCAACCCTGAACAGAATGGGTCTTCGTGGCCAACTCAGCAAGGGCCCATTAGCTCCCGCAACCCCAGGGAGGTATAACGATATTAGACCATATTTTCAAACTTGGGGTGAACGCAGAGACTTATAGACGACACCGTGCACCATCTAACTACGCCAACATGCCCTTAACGGTCCAACGCCTATCTAACAGTCTAACGTGAAAAAACACAGGAATAATTAAATAAAGTCTCTGACTATCATAATTTTCTCAATGACTCCTATTATTTTTATTCACACTACTTCAAACTCAAATCGTAAAATTAAAACAAGCTTATAAAATCTAATATTCGCGAAAATATGTGTAAAAGTAAATAAAATCAAAATCATCGACGTTGCCTTCTTCCAAAATACTCGTAGATCCGAAAGTGCCAAATTTATTCTACGTTGCTATGTCGTCATTTTCAAACCACTCTATCACAACAACACTCGATCGAGCGAGTAACACTCGAATACTGAGTATTACGCACAGCATAATTTGACATCGCACACGGCTATCATGACGAGCTGTACTGAGCTCAACTCAAAACGCAGCTCGATACCGCACAGCTTAAGTGGACGCCGGGTTTAATCCAACGGCAGACACTGCTGTGATGGTGCAGCTTCTAGTATAAATTATAAAAATATTTATTTGTAGCTGCCAATACAAGAAATAGACAAAAAACATAAAATTACAAAATGAAACTGAAAGTAGACAAAGACTATGTAATAAAACTACAAACGCTTCAAATTAGAGGTATACTCAGGATATCCCTTAACCCGTTTTTCGATACACACCTAGTATTCTTACTACTATTTAATGAAATTAAAATAAAATAATCAGAATCATATAAATCAACAATCAAAATAATCAACATCAAATAATCATGATAAACATTTATAAACAAATAGTAAAACAATAATAATAATCAAATCAGGAAGTAATCATTATTAAAACATCTAAAAATCTTCTTTTAATAACGTATTTTACAGTCCTTAAATTTTCTAATTGATCTCGATCGCAATGCTTCCCAACCGATTCTATGCAACCGCAGAATACAACCGCAGAGTTTGGTCTAGCTAGCCAGTGATCTTTATGACAAATATAATTTACGCAATGATCTCTAATACCTGGACACAGCGAATATAATACTAAAGGAAATTCCGAAATTCCGGATAAACCAAGTGCGCCACCCAGCAATAATTCGCTACGCCAAATTCATTTTCGATGTCGTCGTTTAACACACTTTTTAAATGGTCTATTAAATGTCGATAAATCTTGCCATTGGCAATCATTCGTTAAACGTTATGCCGTTTCGGTAATTTAACTTGATTCGCTACTTAATTATTTAAATTGGAAGACGGTTTTTTATGAAATTGTATGTTGAAAATGGTTATATTATGTTGGTTCTTTGATTTTCGCTGCGGCGTTACGAGTTCAGACTTCTATAAAACTCGGCATCCAAGTGAGACTCTCCACCGTATTAATGAGAAGGGTCCTGCAGTTCTTCGGTCATGTTGCCAGGAGAAACCCAGAGAATCTGGAAAAAATGCTTTACGGGCGTCAAGTGGAGGGAAGAAGAAGCAGAGGCAGTTAGCCATGTCTGCCGGGTGGCCTGGTTCCTCGTCAAAAAACAGACGTACAACCATGTTTAAATTCTCTGAACCAATATCTCACGGTTGTCATAGATTGTGAAGGACCGCATCCAATAGACGGCATCCAACTTCGCTTTTATTTCTTCCCACATTTTTTCATCCATAAATAAAAAGCGAATTACTGATGAATATGGCCCTTTTTCCATTTTATCGAGAAACACACGTGCGATACAACTGGCTGACAAAATAATAGGTCTGAAATTTAGTATGGTGTCATTTGATACAGATGGCAGTAGGTACACAACGACAATGCCAACTTCCCTCAGCAACGCCACCTGTCATCAAACACGGGTATTTATTAATCGGCCTAGGTAAGTGTTACTTAAATGATTACCTGAGTTACTTCACAGACTCAGCGACCAGTCAAATCGCAAATGCTCATATTTCACGCTCATTACATACGTCAGCGAGAAGACAGATGGATAGTAGTAAACTTAAGAGTAATGCAAAGGTATTAAATGGAAAACAGAGTTGCCAGGTGGCATAAATCCCTGATAATTCTTTAAAGATTTATTTATTTAGCTTACATTAGTTGATTGTACCCGCTACGTCTTTTTAAACCAATTTAACTACGTAGTTTTAAACCAAATTAAACAAAGTTTTAATAAGGATCCGTTTTAGTTATAAAGTTTTTCATAAATATGCCTACCCTTTAGTCCATTCCTCTTAGCATTTAAGGTCGTAATCGAACGGGCAGAGATAAAAATTGGTATTTAAGGTCTCTCTCTCATTTTCCAAATTGTAATCTTTTAGCACTGCAATGAATCGCTGCCATCTTAGAAAATATACCCCTTTTGCAGATTGCTGCTTTTTTTTCGAAAACTATTGACTTTAGGGAAATGAAAGATATTGTTAAAATAAAATATTTTTAAATTTTAGACAAAAATCTTGTAGGTGAGTGTCCAAAAAATGGCTGTCCACACATGGCGACTTCGCAGCTTTCTTTAGGTCTGCTTCATCTGCGTCATTCGTCGAGTTCTTTACTGATGAGGCAGCTTTGTCTTCATCCATATTGCTGCTCAGATATTATTTTCATCATCGTCATCACCCATTTTGTCTTCTTCGTAAAGCTTCATACAATTAAAATAGTGAATTCCCGAGCAATGACCACACGAGGTCGTGCACTTCAGTCTTTTTTTCTGTATCCACACAATGGCGTGCAGCTTTTCTTGCAATATCACGAAATTTGAGTTAATAGACTCTAAAAAAACTTACTATTATTGAGCAGGTAGCAAACAAGCCCCTCCCCTCCCCCCACCTTGCTTTTCCTACCTATTATTTTGAACAACGACTGCAATTCTATACCAGGAATCCAGCAGACCCTTGCCACGGCTAACGGTTTCTGTGCAGTTGAACCGTTAAGACATTCTCGATATCTCTGGTCAGCTCAACTGACGGTTCATCCGTAGCCTCCTCGAAGAGGGTCTAATGTGGAAAGGATTCTGTTTCCCCTGTCGTGGTAGGTGGATCAGTTCCTCTGGGGATGCCCTGACTGCGCTGCTGGATGGTGCGGCGTCAGCCAATTGACTGTGCTCTCCGGCAAATAACTTGAGGTATCTAAAAATAATCATGTACGTTTCTTAAGCAGCGGGGGTGGATGTTGACCTGATGTCAGTTACTCTTGAAACGATTCGCTGGCCGCCCGATCTCTTGTGAAAGACGGGTAAAGGACGCTACGGTCCGCGATAAATTCCAGCTGAATTACTGCTAACTACAGGCAGATGCCGCACAAGCGACTTCGGAAGTGTGACCAGACTGGAGGATGGAGAAATACAGCCAAACCTGGTAGTAAAGACGTGAGGTGAGCGTAGAAGACTTCAAGAGAATACATATCTACCGTCCAGCTAAGCCACGAGCCCGCCAGAGGCCAACGCCTTACAGCAAGGCTCTAGGAAGGCCACCTCGCCCCCCGGCTACCAGTTTTGGCAGGATATTTCTTCAGGATACCGCCGTACCTACCGACCAAAGTTGCTGACGCGGACTCTACCTGTTGTATTACAGCGTTAATTTAACATGAATCTATAGCGAACCTGGGCGTCCTTTACCTGTAATGCCACTCGGAATCGGGTGGCCCATAGGTCGTTTTAAAAGTGACATGACAACAGGTCAACATGCACCCCTGCTGCTGAGGAAACTGTATATTTCCATATTCCCCACACTCCTTCAGTAATTAGTCAGAGTGCACAACCGATTGGCTGATGCCACACGGTGGGAAAATCGTCCAATAGCGCTGGAGGGCAATCCCCCAAGGAAAGCCGATCCACCAGCTGCGAGGCCTGAGACGCGAGAGTCCTTCCCGGGTAGTCCCTCACACGGGAAGGCTACTGAATAGGAGCCGAATCGTGAGTTACGCCGACCCGAGAACACATTGGATCTAATAGCATAAGTTGCACGAAACCATTCGCTTCCAGAAACCATTGTCTTGCCACAGTATACTGTGTCCGTTAAGGGCTCTCTAGACGACCAAGCATCGCGTCCTGGGCTGTTAGGGGATCGTAAACCGCAGGAAATATGTTTTTTTTTATATTTACGAATAACGCCTAATTATGTAGTTTTATACCAGGGAGTCAATCATTCATCAATCAATTACGTCTAATTAACGTGATTCCCTGGTATAAACTACAAAATTAAGCATTTTTGGTAAATATTACAAAAAAATATTTGCATCTTTCCTGCGGTTCACGATCCCCTCCCTGCCCGCGACGCGAAGCTTGTCAAGCATGCTTGATCGTCTAGAGAGCCCCTTACATCGTTTGACTTGTATGACTTGCGACGCGATCTCCAATTCGTACCTTTACTGTGAACGCTGTGAAAAGAGTATCTCGCCTGCACTACGGGTTCTTAACCTGGCAACTCCTCGCCAGCGATCAGCCGCCCACGTGCCCGGCTAGGCGGCGCCAGGGCTGACCGGCGCACGAAGCCAGTAGAGACTGAAGGTGTGACAGATAAGACGCGGACAGTAATATTATTATGCGCCCGCACCGCTCCGCAAACTGGTTTCGTGACGCCCCCGCCGTCGATCGCCATCCCCGAGCCTGACTGAATTCACACAGGTGGAATGACACTGCATCTTGCGCCGTTTGTGTATTGCCTGCATTCTTTCGCACTGTCAGGTGATACGACGTTCATCCAGAAAGGAAGGTTATAACATTTATGTAGGATCGAACAATGCTTTCATTTAATTGAAATTCATAGGAGACTTCACAAATATATTAAACTATTTTTCAACGTAATCGCCTTCGATATTGAGACATTTCTGTAGTTAAGGCATCAGCTTTTGTATGACGGTGTCATTGACCTCCGCCGCCAGCTTTTTCAGCCACTTCTTTACAGCTTCCTTGTCCTCCTAAACGTTTTAAATACGTTTCCGACCCAAAAACTCCTATAGTTTAGTGAAAAAGTGTTAGTCCGAAAGCCACAAGTTGGATGAATAGGGGGAATGGATGACAATATCCCATCCAAACTATGTCAGCAGCTCCTTTGAAACTCGCTCGGTGTGGGACCTGGCGTTGTCATGCAGGAGGCTGACTCAGCATTCTTCTTCTGCGGTTCTGAATGGCTCTTCTGAAGCTTTTTAGGGTATTGCAGTAAGCCTCTGCATTAATGGTAAATCCTTCAGATATACAATCCACCTTAAGGGTCCCCTTGCGGACCCATACAACAGATGCCATGACTTTTCCGGTTGAATGGGTCGTCTTGAACATTTTGGTTGCTGGGGGAAGATGAATGACGCCAGTGAAGTGATTGTCTTTTGGATTCTGGGGTGTAGTCACACACCCACGTCTCATCTCCCGTCATCCGATGGATATACGCGGCGATATAGTTCTACAAAGTCAAAAATTGGATGACCACGCGGATCTCGCACGGACTGAAGGTGGTGGAAGCGCGGGACTACCTCTCCATCGTAATAATTTACTGTGATTGAACTAAATGGCCAAGAAATACGCGGGACCAAACAAACTGACTGTTAAGACACCCACTACACGCCAGGTGTGCCAACTTCGAAATAAAATATCCCCTGACCTCAGGAGCCCTTGTAACCTCCACCTAAATCAACGGTCTAATATTATTAAAAATAAAAAAACGATATTTCCTGGATAGGTACCAGATAACGCTATGAACATTTCAAATTTATCATAAGACTATAGTAACCATAAATTTAAACAGTCGTTTTTGTGAATAACTTCCCCATCTTTGCTTTACAAACGTAATATCATTAATTTTTTCGCAATTAGTCAATGCATTGTTTTCCAGCCCTTTGCATAATACACCTAAAACTATTTAACGCGTATTTGACGCTATTAAACGGATATTTATTTGACAGTGTGTTCACAAGAGTACATTATATATTATACGCGGATGATATCAAAATTTATGCTCAAGTGGATAGTATGGCTGTTTGTCTTTAGATTCAGACGGGTACTGACCAACTCTTCGATCATTGCATAAAAAATGCCACCAAAATTGTATTACATCCTTTAAATGCCACCAAAATGGAATTGTATTACATCCAGTCGAAAAGAGAAAGCATCAATTCCAAATACCACGTAAACGTCAAGTACATCCCCGAAGTGCGGTGCATTCGATATCATGTTGCTCATCTGGATCAGAAGCTGACGTTTGGCCGAACACATCAATAGCATTGTTAGTAAAGCGTTGAGGACTCTGGGTTTTGTGAGCAGAATATCTATACCATTCTCGAATATAAACGTCTTCAAAACGCTTTACTTCTCTTATACTCGCAGCACTGTAGAGTTCGCATCTCAAATTCGAAATCCTTAATATGGCGTATATAAAAATAGAGTAGAGGGCGTCCAAAGACGTTTTGTTAGATACATAGACTACCGCGAGCACTTAGGAATTGGAATTTACGAGAGCTGTAGAACTATTTTCGAATGAGTTCACTGGAAGACCGCGGCACAGCAGCTGACATTATATTATTGCACAAAATAATACACAACAACATTGACAACCCTCAGCTAGAGAAATTATAATTTTTCGTACCGCCGCGAATAGTTCGCTCTCCTAGTACGTTTGAAGTCCCTCGTGTCAGCACTAGCTATGCCTACAACTCTAATATGTACCGTTTGATGACTACATACAGTGGTCGATTTCAAGATATCGAAGTATTTTACATGAGCCAGGCTAAATTCAGCGAGGCTAGTCATAGCTCACTTGGCGAATAGGTATAACGTAGACTTTGAAAACAAACAGAGCGAAAATGAAACGAAACAGTAAACCATAATATAAATACCTATATCCCATCCCTCTGGTTTCCTATCCTATCCCCTATTATTCTTGATTGAAATTATTAAATTTGCGACTAAAATATAATGTAGTTTATAGTAATTTTATTCAATTCAATTTTGATCATTTGTCTATAAGGAAATACTGCAAGATACTACGCTAGGAAACAGTGTGGGTCAACTTAGTGGGCCAGTGAAACATTTACCAAGATATTTTTTAATAATTAACGAAGCACTTTTTTTCAAAGAATACATTGATAAATAAACGGTGTGATTGACCTGCTTTGACTCCAAATGCTGATACTCTTTTCGACGTCGCTGCAAAATTATACGACTTCGTTTTCTCTCTTGTTTAGCTACTCGGTTTTACTGCTACCAATGCGACTCCGGCAACTTCGACTCGGCTAAAAGGAATTCCCAGAAATCACTCAACTTTAGTGTACCGATTTCGTTTGACAGCTTCTGCCATCGTTCGCGTAAATCCACCGCAATGCGTTTACGAAATAAAAGAATAATTAGTACAGACTACGCCTCTGTTTTATGGCCCAATGACCTCAACGCCCCTGAATAAACTGACAAATGAGTACGCATCGATTTAAGTTGATTGACTCCTAAAAATATGGCTTCCAGATATGCATCCGTTAACAATTCTATGTTATTATAACGACGTTGCAATATCTGTCATTCAATGACAAATAATCTTTGATTCTGTGTTTTATGAGATTTTGAATGACTAGCGAAGGGGTTAATACACAGAGATATTAAGAGATGATAATAATAAATAGACCATACCAAGATGCTGAAGTCAATTGTCTTGTATAACAGCCAAGGAGCCAATTATTATAAAATTGACAATGTTGAAATTACCACGGAAGATTATGTCAAAGCGATACATCTACTGCAAAAGTATCGTTTTGATAAAAACTCGCACTTTTACTACTAAGATATTTGAGAAGATTTGCATTTATAATTATCGCTATGCTTTTAGATGTATACATATCTGACTTTAGAACCTATAATTATTTGTTTGATTTAACTGTAATTTTTAGGAAACGTTTAATGAGTAAAATTGTTCATCCTATAAAAAAAATAATTTTGCTGAAACGGTCTTCAATTTGTCTACTCGTATAATTGTCAAATATTCCTTAAATAACAGATGAATTATGAACGTAAAGTGTCTCATCAGCCGATATCCGCATTTTAATACTCCCGAATCCTATCACAAAAGACCTTCAAAATAGGACTGAAAAACATAATCGTTAAAAAGTCAAAACGGCACAATGGCACAAATGAATCCCTCTTTATTTTTATCGTTGTCATCCCTCAATAGATAATAGTCCCGACGCACACGTCGAAGCTCAACAAACCGTGCTATTCAGAGGATATACTCATATAAACGTTGGCGACGTGATGAAAAAACAATCTTTATTGTTGCAAGGCAACAACAACACGGCACAGACAACAATGGCCAGCTAACAAACGAATCGCGGGGGGGTCCACCGCGAGATAATGCTTTTGTATGTATGTAGGTTGAATAACGCCTAAAAGACACTGGACGGAGGAAAGGTGGAATTGAGTAGGATTCCGATGCAGGGCACCATCAGTGGGAGTCATTAGTGCAAATGATAACCGAATCGCGAGGAAAAAATAGACGAATAAAACAATTAAAATGGTGTGGAAGTGATTATGACAATTGTTTTGTGAGAATAAACTAAACTAAATAAGGCAAAGATATGGCGGCAACAATATCTTTCTCTATGATTAACATGACTTCAAAATATACAAATCTTTAAAATAAAATCCAGTAATACAAAACACATAGGGTATAAAATAGGTTTTACTCAACACATAGTTTTACTCGGTACATTCGACAAAAATGTGAAAGAAATAGGAGGTCAGGAAGAACACTGTACTACAATGCATAGCAATATACTTCGAGTAGGACCTAGGAATATACTTCGACTCCAAACTTCGATATATTTACACTAACAGCCATAACTATATGATCATTTTGTTTTCATATGTAACTTTTTAACCATATTATGTGCCATTTGAATGAAGTTTTAAACCATAGTTCAGACCGTAAAAACATACTAATCACATATGATGTTTGTCAGTTTTGCAATTACGTACTCATTTAAAAAAATATGTGTTTTTTTTTAAATGTCAAAAAATGTCGTTTTATTACAAAGTTTACTAGTTTTATTCAACTATCATATTTCCGGGGGAAATGTAAGACGATTGATAAGGTATTAAGACCAAGTACCAAGTATTAAGACCCACCACTATGGTGGGTCTTAATACTTGTTGGGAAGCCTCTTGCTGTCGATAACGACTTGACACTGACGAGGCATGGAGTTCATGAGGGCGTCGATGACGGAGAAGGTAATGTGGCCCAGGCCTCGGCCAGTTGTGTGAATTTTTCGCCCGCATGCTTCGATGTTGTGCTGGCCAGTTGTCCTCGAGGGTATCCCAGAGTGGTTCGATTACATTCAGGTCCAAAGATTGTATCCGTCAGCGTGCAGACCAGGCGTGTATATGATGCGACCCGTGCTTCGGATGGTTGTCCTACTGGAAAAGAAGGATCAACTGATGCTTTGAAGAGCAAATAATTGCATTGTGTTTTCCGAGATGTTTGCATATTGGTGGTGATCGATGTTGCACTCGATGCGGCCAACCTCTATGCTTCACGGTGGGCGTTTAGTACTCGTGATGATATTTTTTGCCCACAAGACTTCTTACTCTTTATACTATCAGATCCGAACAAATTAACCTTACTTTCGCTTAACACCAGTACTCGCGAGTCCAGTTCAGATGCGCCCGCGCCTACCTCATTCGCGCTGCCCGGTTCTTCGTGTTGATGTAAGTCTTCTTAGTAGGACGATGTTCATGAAGCCCAGCCTGCCGCAGATGATGCCTAACAGTGTGAATTGAGGGCGCCGGGCACTCTGGACTGCAGATGAGTGTAGATATTTCGGGTGTGGTCCGGCGAGGGTTCTCCTGAGAAGCGCGAATTATGTTGCGATCCACGACTACTGCGAACAATAAATACGAGGAAGAAATGTCAGAATACAGGTATATCGGATACACGTATATGCAGAAGTATTTAATGTTTATACTAATATGCGCTTATGCCAAGGGTAGGAAAAAGAGTGCGTTTACGCTATTTAATGTATCTTTTTAAGAAGCAGAAGAAAGATGAAGACAGTTATAATATGACGGCATTAAGAAAACAGCATAAGGACGTTTGGAATAACATGAGTGACAGAGAGAAAATAGTATGGATAGATAAAGCACATGCACCTGAACCAAAATTAGAAGTAAGATAGTTTTCATAAATAATAACTTCTCCAGATCATATTTAATTGTGTGTTATTTATTTCAGAGAAACATACACGTGGCCCAAAATTTTTAGTCAATGCGTTAACAAAAATGTAACCAGTAATTTATTTATTTATTTATCTATCTGTTTATTATCACATATATTATAATTTATATTAATAGAAAAATATTAAATAAAATTATTTTGAATTTGAATCATTTACAGTAGCAATTGTATGGATGCTCACTTGTCGTAGTCTTAGTTTTGAATTTTAATTTTTATGTTAATAATGGCTGTCTGCACATACAAAAAAATGTTGGCTTTGAGTTATAACAATTTTTCCATACATTTTTCATCCTACTACTATTATAAACGCGAAAGTTTGTAAGAACATTCTTACAAACATCCATACATATGTATGGATGTTTGTTCCTCTTTCACGCAATAACTACTGAATGGATTTTGATGAAACTTTACAATGATATAGCTTACACATCAGAATAACACATAGGCTATAATTTATAAAGATATATAGTTTTCTATCATCATTATCACTTTTCCATCACGACGCGGGTGAAACCACGGGGCGCAGCTAGTTTTATTACAATGTATGAGGAAAAATGTCCCCTATCTTCCTACTTAGTTTTCCTAGGCAGATATGCGGTAACTTTTTGCGAAGGATGTGACCGTAGTGATTCGTCCTATAGATCTTACTTTTTTGTGATTGCCTTTTCTAAGGGTCTTGCATATTTTTGATCTGGGTCGCAGGTTTCTTGCTTGTTCTCAGAACGCATTTTCCTCAGGACGTAAACGCTCATATATACCTCATATTTATGTATACTATTATAAGACTAATATGCAAGCAAAGTTAACAAAACCACGCTTGCCTCTCGTATGCTTTGAAACCGCGCTCCGGTGCTTTCAGGCTTTGTCGTCAGAGTCTCGAGACAAGCCGTTTCCGCCCGCCATTTCCCTAGGCAACCGGAAGTGCAATTCAGCTCCGGTTGTTCAGCAAACAGCCTTCGTTACAGCGTGCGGTCTTTCTTACACCCAATCTAAGAGGATACTATGGACATATACTACGCGAAGCAATACGTAAAATAAAAAAATGCGGTCAAGTGCGAGATTGACTCGCACGCCGAAAGTTCCGTGACTTCCTAGTTTGCTAACTTATCACAAACTGTGATAAGTCACAGATTTTTCATTTGTCATGTAGTCTGTATCTACCGTGACATCTATAAAAAAATCATTTTTGTCGAAAGGGGGACAAAAAAATTCATGCACGTTTTTGGTGATTTCTCTGAAACGAATAGGTACGAAAAAACAAAAACGATACGGTTTTGAAATCAGCATAGACAGCTAAGTTTTGAACAACGCTCTTTATACTCACCTATAAGATTAACAATTCAAATCAATTTTATTTTCAAGTACCCTATTGTTTCAAGTCCTCTATTCGAGAGTTATTGATGTATGACTTGACATTCTGGCTTAACCCTCTAAGGACCATGGGACATATGTGTCCCATAACTTCAAAAATCTCTTTATAAATTATCGAATACGAATAATTTATACAATATTTTGTTTTCCATGTTACTGAGACATTAGAATCTTAATATTGGCAAAAATAAAAACAAATAAATGTAAATTATTGTTTAAAAATATAACGCTTTTTTTAGACCGCAAACGATTTGCATTTATCACACCGCAATGCATTTATCACACCTTTTTAAAAATCATTTTTTTTATTACATACTGACCCTGACTTAAATAATAATTTTAGAAATTTCAGAAAAACTGGTAACTTGCATCTCTTATGGACCATAGGGACACAAGTGTTCCATAAATTTATACAAAATCTTTTGAACCAATTTGCACAAAACTTGATACTGGTATATATATATATATATATATATATATATATATATATATATATATATATATATATATATATATATATATATATATATATATATATATATATATATATATATATATATATATATATATATATATATATATATATATATATATATATATATATATATATATATATATATATATATATATATATATATATATATATATATATATATATATATATATATATATATATATATATATATATATATATATATATATATATATATATATATATATATATATATATATATATATATATATATATATATATATATATATATATATATATATATATATATATATATATATATATATATATATATATATATATATATATATATATATATATATATATATATATATATATATATATATATATATATATATATATATATATATATATATATATATATATATATATATATATATATATATATATATATATATATATATATATATATATATATATATATATATATATATATATATATATATATATATATATATATATATATATATATATATATATATATATATATATATATATATATATATATATATATTATTTACATCACCCTTTAACAGTTGTTTGTATTAACATTCTTCGTACTCTACTGCAAAGCTTATGGCCCTCAAAGGGTTAAGCCTATGCGATCGACAGCATTTATCGTGAATACACTTAAGAGGAATAAAAGACGTTAGGTCCCTCAATAACGACCTTCCTGCATAAAAATAATTGCCATACACGGTTCCGATCAGACGTCTCACGTCGCTCAATAATCTATGGGGCATAATAGTGTATGACTCCTGGCATTTTAAACGACATTGCCTACTTCTAAGTCTGGCACGCTTCGTAGCATTACTGTAACACCACTGTGGTGCAGTGAGTGAGATGCATCCTGCCAGTACCAATATCGTATAACCTTTAAAACCGTGAAAGCAGTGGGACGAGCATTTGTGTCATTGAAATAACTCAATATTTCCTGGCGTTTTCGATAGTTTCTGTACATGCTACGATTTATGCAAGTATGTAATACCAGTACCGTAATGCCATGCAAACCGTGAAATGATCCCTCCATTACCAGTCCTTTCAGGGGCATTCACATTTATTGAACCAACCAGCTAACTAAGATCTTGGAATATTTCAACCAACGATACTAAAATGACTGTATTGTATATTTACTATACGTGTCTTTCCGACGTAATCGAAGCCAACCTACAACATGTACACTCTTCAACCTCCCTTAACCCTTTAAGGACCATGGGACATGTATCCCTTAAATTCAAAAATCATTTTGTAAATTATCGAATACGAATAATTTATAAATCATATTTTTTTCCAAGTTATTAAATTATCAGAATGACTAAATATATTTTTTTTTAATATAGCAAATGTCAAACGAACTGTTGACTTGAAATAAATTAATTAAATATTTATATCGACTTTTTCAATTCGTTTTTTTTTCTTTTATTACGTTTTTTAGAACGTATTAAGTTAAATAATAAAACAGTTGGGCGGTGTCGACTTTAACAGGTGAACCCGTCATTCCAGGCTGGTATAACGATATATTATCGTTATTTTAGCCGTGGGATAAGCGTAGAAGACTTTGGAACGGTAAAAACCTGCCGTCCAGCAAAGCCACGAGCCCGACAAAGACCAACGCCTTGCGGTGAGTAACCGGGAAAGGTACCCACCCAGCGGGCAGCCTCGCCCCCTGTCTAAGACTTTTGGAAGGATATCTCCGTCTGGAATTAACCCAACCTCCCGACTGGTCACGAGTCCGAAGTCGCTTGCGCGAACCTCTGCCTGCCGTATATTCAGCGGTGATTCAGTTTAAATCTATTGCGGACCAAAGGCCTCTTTTGCCTGGCTCTGAATTCAGGATCAGTTAGCATAATGGTCATTTCAGTAGTGGTTGGCGACAGGTCAGCACCCGCCCCCGCTGCTTAGGAGGCAGTATATTCCCATAGTCTCCACACTCCTTAACAGTTTTATGTATCAAAAAATTCCATACTCTCCTCAAGGGGTTAAACACCCAGGTCAAAATTTGGCGCGACATACGTGGACGCTTACCCAACCCTAAAAAAGCAGTTGGGTCGCTGGGTTATGATCGATCGCGAAGAGTGGACAGACCGCTCGTCGGCAATAAAGCGATCTCCCGGCCTGTGTATTCGAAATGTCGTTCGCGTAGTAAAAGCGGCAATAAAAGGGACGATCGAACCGCGCGCGGTTTGTCCCACATCGCACGCAATAAAATAAGGAGCCGTAAAACTGGCCCGGGCTCTGTCTGCGGTATCAAAATATCGACATTACGAGCGAGCTCTGAAAGGTAATCAAGCGATGCGAACGCGACGCGGTGACGATGTCAATGCGACTGCTTCACGTGCTAATCGAGCAGGAACTGTACGGAATTGGTGGAAAAGGTTAAAGATCTCTGTCGGTACTCTTAGACCCGTTTGAGGGGAGTACCTGCCCCGGGCGGCAATTTAAAGGGGCGCATAGCATTCAGGGCGCATCGTACTATCGATTGTTCATTTGGTTTTGAAACGCATCATAAGTTGATTTTTGAACGCTTTCGCAGTGTGTGTGATGTCTGCCAGAAGAATTCCATGCCGTTTAGAAAAAAATCATCCCGCAGACAAAACGGGACGGGGCTACGCGAGTGGAGCATAATTAATCCGAATGTAATATGTATAGTACACATCTATCTCGTACACCCAATCTAGCTCGAATATATTCCAGAGACTTAAACGCAGTTGATTTCTGCCAGGAACTCGCCGTATTTAATAAAGAAACTTCACTTGTAGTTTGAATCAACTAAAATACAGTGCATTCAAGTTCGACCTGTTACAAAATAAGTGCATACATGACTTGCAAGAAGTCTTCCGAATATTGGTTTAGCTTTAAGGATATACTGCTTTTTACCGATGACATCTGCAAGCTGTGAGTGAAGTTTCAGCAAACTAAAAATAATTAAAACCTACCCGCGTCAACAATGAGTCAGGAACGTCTATCTGGCCTCGCGATCCTAGCCATCGAAAATAAAACTGCCTATGATGAGGTAGATGGAACTGCCGATACGAATGATACGAACTGCCTATGATGAGCTAGATGGAACTGGAGGAAGAGCAAAAGTAGAGCGAAGAAGAAAATGCGGAGATGCGGAAAATTTTCATTTTTGTAGAGTTTTTTTGGTAGACCACGTTCTTAGGTTTCGTCTCAGATAACAAAATGTAAATATGATATCACACTTACTCGCTAACGGCCAACATAAGCTAACCGCGCGAAAAACACTGCCCCTTCAGGTCAAAGCCGGCCTTGCGACTTGTTGATAGTCACCGCAAAACACACTTTTAAGGGAAACTGGACTAGTTTGAAAGTGCGGGGGGAAGGCGCGGTTTGAACACTGATTCCGTAAGAGCTTATTTTGTACTCAGAAAGTTGTCGATGTTTGCGTAATATTAATGGCCCAGGCCCAGGTGGAGTCAATTACCCGCAGAAGCTTTTATTGATGCATCCGTCGCGTCGCTTGGGGTCCCCGCACTGTGCATCGTCTAGAATCTCGAAGATAGCTGGACAAGTCACTTTTGAATATCCGACAAATAGTAAAACTAACTAATTAAGGAGGAAAGGCTGTTATGAAGAAGTAGGGAAATTGAATAATTTAATTTAAATTTATCTAATAAATGGGAAGTCAATATTTTATTGACTTCCCACAAAATTATGTTTTGTAGCACTGTAATTTTCCTTAATGAGTAAATAATAAAAAAATTATAATAGAAAGTGTATAATGATTTTCCTGAAAATAAATCGGTTCTGTCACCCCAAGACTTTCCCGGCAAGTAGCCAAGGACGTATGGAAGGTTTTTTAACGTGATATTCCTTCGGGAAGGAGGTTGACCTAATTAAAAGGGAGAGTCGGCGACGAGAGCAGATAGTGAGAATACAACATATTAAACACGTTCGATTCAATGGATTACGCAAGTATACTGACCGGAGAAAAGTCAATGTGATTTAGGCTCAACAATGCATCTGTGGATCAAATCGTCTATAACACCGATATTTCGAGATTGATATATAACTAGTGCGCCCCCAGGTGGACCCGTTTTCAACTCTTGCCATGACCAAATGATGCCTGCATACCAAATTTCAGCTCAATTGGATTAAGCGTTTAGGCGCTATCGTGTAGCAATACATAGACAAACAGACACACAGACAGACTTCCATATGGAAATGGTCCTAATCGTTTCAGGGGGGCTCAACATGTACAATTCTGTCTTCATCTCGAAAAAAAAAATGCCCTTCACAATATCTTCCCTCCTTACATTAATTACGTTTTATCGTCTAGCTTGCGTAAAACGGACCACTGTGCGTGTCGGCCGGTGGGACACGGCGCCGGACGGACGACCTTTGCCGACTGGCGCCAATCCACATTTTTAATGACAACAAACGCCCCGAGGCCTCTTCCGTTCCACCAGACTGGCACACATCCAATAAGGCAATAATGAGTTTGTTTTAGGTGCAATAGGATTAGCCAGAATGTAGCATGTGTGCGACAGGCAACCTCTAAACAAATCACTAAAGTAATCGTGATTTACGTCAGCACCGCTCTTCCAAGATGACTTGAAGCAATAATAATTTTCATAAAATCGTCATGTTTTAAGCATTTCATACTGTTTTTGGGCAAAAGCGTCTCCCTATTTCGAGCCTGCTTAATCCGAAAATGCCGGTTGCCCAAGCGACATCCCGACATGAAGTGATATAGCGATGAAGGCGCCACATACCCGTAAGAGGCCAAGGGCGTGTTACCCAGCGGGCGTACACTCACGCCCTTACTTCGAATTGCGACCAGATTACTCCGGTCTCTCGATTGGATACGAGTTCGAGGTCGCTTGCGCGGTCCTTTCCCTTACGAAGCGATGAAACGGTGTATAATACCGAATCTATCGCGGACCACGGCATTCTTTGCCCGGCTATTCACCCAGGATCGGGTAGCCGATGGTCGTTTCAAGAGCAGTCGCCGTAAGGTCTGCAACCACCCGACTCCCCCGACTGTTAGTCAGAGTGCAGGAATCGATTGGTTTACGCTGCACGGTGCGCATACCGTCCAGGAGCGCCAGAAGTTTGATTCGTAGGGGAAACCAGCCCTAAGGCCAGAGTCCTGCCCGGGCTCGCACTTCATGCGTGGAGGCCGCCGGATGGGTGTTGACCCTCGAGTGTGACCAACCCTGAACAGAATTGGTCTTCGTGGCCAACTCAGCAAGGGCCCATTAGCTCCATATTTATATACAACTAGGGTTGTCGACTACAGCGGGCAAGCTCGTCACCTCAGGAAGTTTTAACGTTTAGTCGTTCTACCTCCCTGGAGTGAGCGCAGAAGACTTGAGGACAAAACAGTCCACCGTCTAGCTACGCCACAAGCCCGTAAGAGGCCAACGCCTTAACCTCGAGATAGCCAGGAGTGTTACCCGGCGGGCCTACACTCACGCCCTTACTTTCAATTGTGACCAGATTACTCCGGTCTCTCGATTGGTTACGAGTTGGAGGTCGTTTTTATTTTATTTATTTATTTATTAATATTTCACATACATTTATAATACTAGATTAATAAGATTAAAATCTACCTTGCTGGAGTAATGCCCGTACTAAGGTAGACTTTTATGTATTCTTTTTTTCCTTTTTTTTTTTTAGTTGGTAAGTGTTACATAATGTAGCATTGCTTTACGTGGTAGCTCTATATTTACACAAATTTTACATATACCTACTTATAATTTAGTAACATAATATACATAATAATATTAAATAATCATATATACACATACACATATAAACATATACATCTACACATATACATACACGTATATACATATACATTTATACATATAATCTATACATATACATAAAAGTAGTAATTTTATGTAGTTTGGTATTCTTATACAGCACTATAATTAACTAATTTCTCCGTTTCGTTTCTTCCTAGCTCAATCAACCATTCCGTCATAATTTTTCTTCCTCGTATGGTATCTAACTTCACTTTTAATTCCGAATGTATTCTATTGTGTAGTCGGACAGCTAGAAAAGAAAAATGTCGTTGGGCGAATTTAGTTTTCATAAGGGGAACATCATGTTGCATGGCTGTAACTGCGCGTGTTCTGATAGTATGAGATTTAATCATATGCCGTTCTGTGTGGGTGTAATAAAATATTGTCGATACTTTTACATATAATTGGCGTATGTCTAGGACTCGGAACTCTTTAAATAAGTGGTCGCTGGAGAACCTAAAAGGCTTTTTATTTATTACCCTAATTATTGACTTTTGAACCTTAATTAAGGGATCTAGAGCTGAAAGTGACGCGCCACCCCATCCAAGGATCCCATATGATAGTATACTATTGACTAAAGCGTAATAGATTGTTTTGATTAAGGGTTTTGAGATTACACTCCTTAGTGCCTTAAATATGTGAATAAGTTGGCGGACTTTTGATGCAGTACCCTGTATGTGGTCCTTCCAGTTGAGCTTATCATCTACAATAACTCCAAGGTACTTTATTTTACTCACTTTCTCAATAGTCGTATATGGACAATAAGGGCAATTGTAGTCAGCATGTACACAGTCGAGTAAGTGAAGGTTTGGCATACTACCTTGGAGGCGATTGATGTTACTGATGGCGAATGTCATATGTTTTGTTTTAGCTATATTCAAAGTAAGTAGGTTGTGATCGAGCCAGTGGTTTGCGCGGTCCTCTCCCTTACGAAGCGGTGAAACGGTGTTTACCGAATCTATCGCGGACCACAGCGTCCTTTGCCCGGTCCTTTGACCACAGCGTCCTTTATATACAGTGAAGTGTATCTTCAATGACAATCGCACTTAAAGAGTAAACACCAGTCGCGCGTCGAAGCTGACACGCACATTTTTTTTTCATTGCGGTTTAGATTTACGTAATTTTAACATTTTGACGCGTTACAATTATCATTTTAACGCTGGCGGCATAGATAAAAAAAACCTAATTTTGATAGCGGCTGTAGAAAAATATATATATGCCTGTATTGAACCCCCATGCTACACCCGAGAAGATCGCATCATTTATTACACTTGTCAGGAAGTCATCGTTCATCCACGTCGGAGCCGGAACGCGCGAAAGCGCCGACATGGCGCGTGTCGTTGTCGTGTTATGTCCGAAGCGCCATGCGCGGCATGCGGCGGTGCGGTGTAGGAGACCGCAGATAAACATCGCCGACGCTATGATGGCGGCGGGCCCTCGTGTTTTCCTGGGCGGTCAGCTCGTGCGCGGGACAGCCGGAAAATCGCTGGATGTCCGCATAATGCCCACGAGCACGCGTGACAACTTTACTCCCCTCAGTACAAAGGCATTTATTACTTATGTGGATACGTGACGATAGCTCCAGCCGTGAAACGTTTACAATACAAGGGCTGGTAGTAGGGGGCTAATTAAACTTTTGGACATTTTTACTTTCCCATCCCACCAGCCGACTAGGAGGAAAAGTATTGTGAACGAGCTGTATTTTCTTTTCGAGATGAAAACGGCCTGATCTTACCTTGAACAATAAGGTCCCGTGTTCGATTCTCGGCTGGGATAAAATTAACGGAATTGCATTTCAATTCTGTCGATAGAATGCAATAACAAGACGCACATTTACACACATGTTACACGCACAAATACATATAAACTTTTTATAGTAGGGTTCGTTGTAAGAGATCGTCGTATGATAATAAACATAAAACAAACGAAACAAGATGTAAATATTCATTTCGAGCCCTCATGAGACGATTAAGAACATTTCTCTACTATATCGCCCAAATGCTAAATCCGATTAAGCAGGCATCATTTGGTCGTGGCAAGAGTTTAAAAGGTTGTAGTTAAAATCGGTGCAACAGAAAGCGTACTAGTTATATTTCAACAATTTTCCGTTGGGATAAAATTTATGGAATTGCATTTCAAATCTGTCAATCGAATGCAACAACAAACACACACTTACACACATGTTACACACACACTCATACATTTAAACGCGTCATAGTAGAGTTGTTTGTAATATATTGTCGTATAACAATAAACTTGCCGATTGTGAAATATTACAATAAAGAGTAGGAATAAACAAACGAACATATACAAAGGGTGGCCGTGATTCCCAAAATAAAATATATAATATGTATTACATATGTTAATTATGTCATTTATTAGTAGGTTCACTGCTGTAGCTATATTCCTGAGAAAAAAACATGATATTTGACATACCATCTTAGTATATTATCCCATATCGTTGAATTCAAATTCTACTTTGGCACGCTTCTCATACGCGCCCCCCTCGCAGAATGCCAATACTTTACACCGTCAGAACGGGGGAGAATGCCAAGAATTCGGTATCGAAGATGTGAGCATTAATTACAAATATTTGTCGCTGAACTATGCCACCCGGGCTTCTTCATTGTTTGCGGCGTTCCTCGAAATGCAAGGGCGTAAAATTCCCTATTATTACGATAGTCAGTAGCCATTCAGGGAGTATTTCATTTAAGTTAGATATGTTTAGATATATAGGTACATTTTTCTCGCCTCATCAGATGCATGTTACTTTTTAACATAAGAAAGTGCGTTATTGCGTGCAGTTGGCGACGCACAGTAGATGTTCCAGTTGTACCTCGAGATAAAAACCTAGATGCTCAAAATAAATCTTCTGTTTTTTTTATGGCTTTGAAGGTTATTATATTAATAAGCAATTCTTTTTTGGGACAATGTATACGCTTCTATAACAAATTTCCTCATACTATTAGAAAACTGTCTGTAAATAAGTTCAAAGCCACCATCAAAGCAAAATTGTATAAAAAAGCATACTATACAATATCTGAGTATGTAAATGACAAAACGGCTTGGGAGTAAGGCTTGGATGCATCACAAGAACATAAATTAAAAATAATATTTAATTGTGTCTATATGAATAAAGAACATTTTGATTTTGATTAAAGAGTTCAAAGGCAAATACACAAATGATATTTGGATTTTAGTCAAACGCATTTTGGGAAGGGCTACGCTTAACATCTACGTACATGATCACGACACTCGTAGCAAAGCCAACATAGCCCTCCCCAAAGTCCGTTTGACTATGATCCAAAAGTCATTTGTGTCTTTGGCCTTTAACCATAACCGAGATTGATTAAACATAACCTTTGGCCTTTAACCATAGCCGAAATTGATGACAATACGAGATTTTGAACAAAAAATATTCGAATATAGAGTTAAACACTAGCTATTTATAAGATAGACGACCTCGGGGAAATATTTCAATACCTTTAATATAGGTACATATTTATTATGAAAAATAATATCATATCTCTAAGATACCTCTATTATGCTTATGTTAAAAAGTAACGGGGTAAAAACCTCTTAATAACAAGTTGATAATATTTGATTATTAATTAGGATTATTGTCGTTTTACGTATGACATTATTGAGAATTTATCTTTAATTTTTCTGAGTTTTGGTTATTTTTAGTATTTTTTTCACTAACTTGGAAAAAAGGAAATATTTGTTACATTTTTATTTTGATCATTGTATTTTAAACAGTTAGGATTACGACATATCCAACTGTATTTGCAATTTTGGATGAATAAAATACTATTGGCTATGTTGGCTTTGCTTCGAGTGTCGTGATCATGTACGTGTGTATGTTAAGCGTACACTCATGTATGTTGTTTTTCGATTTTAGCTGTTAATCTTGAGAACAAATTGTATTTCCTTGACCTTCACATGTTTTCCTCACCTGTAGTACATAACATTATTATACTCAACTATAAATTTTTCACTAGGTCTTTGTTCAACAACTCTATTGTTAGACGACCAGGATTATTCACCGATACATAATTCATTTTCTCGGCGATTATGCTTAACGGTGCATCGGACGTTGTTTGAGCTTTGGTCGTAACTGTCAAATATAATCACCGCTAAAAAGTTGAGTCAACATAGCGATCGTGCTTAGCGAGCAGAATAGCATCGAAAAGGTTATCGGGCATCGCTCGATGCATGCATTGGACGGTGTTATTATACTCATGCCGCGCAGCCTGGCTCCGCACGGTCGGCTGGACGAATAATGGCGCCTTATTTATGACTTTCACCATCAGCCAATAAACGAACGGAGCACTTCATAAACCTGGCGATACGAATTGAGGTTATTGTTTTTACTTGAACGCATCTTGGAAATCGACGACCTTTACAAACAAACTAATTGTATTCTTTTTTCATCCATAAATTAGAATAAAGAATTCGAAATTTTATTTCTATTTCATTATTACTTTCAAGAATTACACATTATTATTTTTTACACTTTATCTTGCCCAAAATACTTATTATTAATCCAACAAATTAATTATATATTAATAATTAATCTAACTACATTAAAATATTAAAATCATTAAGCCAACCTTTGTACGGGCATAGCCTAGTTAGATTAGCTCAGAAATGAAAAATGTTGTAAATTACATTTTAATAAATAAATAAATCTATTTTTTTTATTTCTTGTGTGGGGCTTTTCTAAGGTCTTTATGAGCCTTGTAACACTGCGACCATTGCTGATCTATTGTGTTCGCCACCTACTATAGTTCTGCGATAAGCCTCGTGTCATTTAAGAACCGCAACAGGCTTTTGGCGCCAGATTGTTTTACCTCCTCAGGTTGGAGGTAATGACCACCCAAGTGGGTGTATTTTGTACGCATCAGCGAGCCACACTCGCACATGAGGTGCAGGGGACTTCATCTGCCCCTTGGCAGAACCTGCACATTTTCGTGTCTTGGAGCTTGGGGTTGTACATGTGTTTGTTCAGGCCACAATGACCCGTGAGCGCCCTCACCAGTATGCATAGATTGTACTTATTTAGCGATAAGACCTCACGGGCAGTCTTACGGTCGTAAACCTTAATTAGCGCTTTGGAATGATTCAACCCTGGCGTGTTGTTCCAGTGGTTGACAGATTGTTATAAACATATTTGTTTGAGCATTAGGTTTACAAGGCTTTTTGGTACGCCACAGCAAAGTTCAGGGCCTTGTAACGTTCCCTTTGCTCCGGTTTTAGCAAGTTCGTCGGTTTTTTGATTTCCCTCGATTGCTGCATGGTCGGGAACCCATCTTAGAACTACCCTGTTCTTTTCGCCCAGGGAATTCAGTAGTGATACGCAGTTTTGCAATAGCTTTGAATTAATGGTATTCGAGGCTAGTGCCATAAGAGCTGCATTGCTATCCGAGTGAATATAGATACGGTGGTTGACGTAGTTCTTATGGAGGTTGATATCCGCACATTCAATAATGGCGTATACCTCCGCTTGGAATATGGAGGCGTATTTCCCCAAGTTTACACTTCTTTCGAAGTTTGACGCTCTACATATATACCGCAGCCTACCTCAAGTCCCGATTTGGACCCATCAGTATACCTTTTAAGGCTACCGGCCTACCAGTGCAGTTGGCGTTTTCGCCAGTCGTCTCTAGGCGGCAGTTCCACTGTAAAAAGTTTTCCAAAGTTTAGGAGTGGAAGCATGGTGTCTGATACCATGTCGAGGGTTGGAGTTTCACTTACTGAGTCAAGAACTGCTCTTAGTGCTTGTAACATCCAGTTTACCTTCTCCCAGGCAGACAGCCTGTACATGCTGGCTGACGCCACCTGTTGCAACTGAATGTGTAGGGGCGGTAAGTTCAACAGTGCATCTAGAGCTGCTCTAGGAGTGGAGGACATTGCGCCAGTTGTCATGAAGCATGCCGTTCTTTGGATATTGCTTAGTTTGGTAATCACAGTTTTCTGCTTAGCTTTGTTGCACCATGCCACCGAGGCGTACGTGATTATCGGCCTCACAATGATAATGTTCAGTGTATGGCCAATGTCAGTGTATAGTCACAATGCACAATGTCAGTGTATAGCCTTCGGGTTAAGGCCCCAATTTTTCCCTGCCAGTCTTCTGCTTATACCCAAAGCACTTTTAGCTTTTTGAATTGTTTTGTCTAGGTGGCTGTTCCAGGTGAGTCTCTGGTCGAGCGTGACTCCCAGATACTTTACTTCCTTGGAGAAAGGAATCTGCATGTGGTTACTGCGGAATAAATAAATTACTTTTCCGGCCCACCAACCGACCACGAGGGAAAGTATTGCGAACGCGCAAAAATTTTTTTTGGGATGAATACAGATATATACATTTTGACAAAGAATTGTTGCTGATCTGTACAGACATTTTACAAAAAAGATATGCCCATTGTATGCCCTTTTTTATTTTTATTGAATGTCTAGCGACACCGCTGGTGGCCTTTTTAATTTCTATTAGCGTAACAGCCTAACATTTCTGTTTCATCATATATCGTCGAGTTTGCGAGGTGTACCTTAAAGCGGTCCAGTGCAGCTTCGCCAACAACAATGTCGATGCATTTCTGGGCGTGATTTTACGTCCTCCGTCGCCGATATATCTCGTCGTGATGCCCGTTTATATTTGTATACAGGTTATCGGTAGCGAGCGGGTGCTCTTTTATGAAGTATCACCTTATGACATGGCCCTATTTCGATGCGTGAGCTATCGAGCTAGTCACTTTCCATCATTATAGGTGCTCCACTTTACGACAAGAGTTTGACGCGATAGACTAGAAGTGTGCTCGCAAATACGCTGCGCGGTATCAGTGTCAAAGCATGGGAAATGCCTCACCAAGATTTGCCGTTTACATGGCGTTTCGGGCCAACTAGAGGTATCAAACCCAAAAAAAAAAAAAATTTAAAAAGGATTTTTAAAAACAATCTTTACTGTTTACCAGGGAGTTCCAGTGGCAATTTCCCAGCTCCATCTTCAGACCCTCGTCGTCACGTGTAATGGAGCAGAACTAAATTGTATTATATTGTATTGTTTCTGAATAGTACTCGGCCAAATTAAGGCATGAATGAGACGAATCGGTCAAGTGTTGTGACCCCTTAAATATCTATGTACTGTGAGTACGGCTCTATATCACTAATTATGTCAATGAATCTGTGAAAAACAAATACATTAATTTCAAATAACGAAAATCAATATTTTTTTTGCACAGCATATATAACATTATTTAAAAACCTTGAAGAATGTATGTGGACGAGTGGTTTATTGCACTGTTTAATAGGTACCAGAACCGGAATCTATAATAAAATAAAACAATGGTTCGTACACACAGCGTTCGTTTCCTGCGGCAATGAAATGCATTTTATGGTAAATTTTATTATCTAGTTTTTAAAGTCCGCGATGATGACCACAGCATAAAATAATCGATCAGAACTGAATCTAAAGGCTTTAAAACCTACTATTAATTGCACGATTAAACATTAAATCATTCCATATTTAGTAGTTAAATGCGAGGCGATTAAGATAAAACTGATTACAAAGTTTATTAACAATAATTAGGTATGATGATAAAAAGGATGGCAGAACGATCATAACTCGTTTAACGGTCATTGACCAGTAAAGGGCTGCTCAGGAACAATTGAATCCTTGCGTAGTATAAAAACTTGTCCTATTTGAACTAGGGCAAATCAAATCAATAATATTTATTCAGTAATAATCAATATTTAATTAAAATAATTATACAGTGTAGCCCAAATAGGTTATCATCTATTTTAATGCGGATTCGATAACAAATTTTTTTAAAGTACAAAAAAAATGTTATTTTTCTTATTAGCTTTGGTTTTGGAATATCTCATATACAAGCTGCGGTAAAAATATTTCAATTCCGCCATACATTATAATCAAATATTAACGCGGAGCCGCCCTAGGCTAGCCGAGAAACGATCCACCGCCCGAGACGATTGTAGCGGGACCAACCGAGAGAGGGCGCTTATCGATTTTGTTTAGGAAATTAATATTCAGATGAAATCAGTGCTTGTCTACGGTCCGGGAAAGTCTTGGGGTGACAAACCGATTTATTAAACCCATCTGGCAACCCTATGCACACCACTGCTCTATCTATCTACACTGAAATATAACTGTGGTATTTACGTATGAATAACATGACGCGGAACGGCGTTGTCGTGACGGTAGTTACCGTGCCGTAATGTTAAAATATAATGTTATTTCATTACGTCCCGGCCTTTGGATCTCGCTTCTAACATGACAGCATGTAGTAGTATATATTCGGACTCATGAATTATGTCGAAACTACAGTATACTGTTATTTCCTTATTAACCGTAACGAAAATGTTGATACATATAATCGAGTAAAGGAGCTACAACAAAATTCCTTGTAATTTAACGAAATGATGCATCGTTATTCTGTATAAAACCGTAATAACAAAATGGTAATGTAAGAATCAATCCAATATTTTTTTTAGTGTATCTAAAAGAAGATGAAGATTTTGACAAATCGCGGCTCTCATCACCATGTGCCCTTATATGGTGTAGATTCACGATGCACCCAAACGAATAGATGCAGCACAATAGCGTCCCATGTCATCGATGCTTGATGAGGTTTCCTTAGCGTGCCTCGAAGCCGGCATTGTCGAGAGCTACCAGCAGTATGGGGTCAGCGATGTCGACCGTTCTAAGCGGCAATGCCGCGACTGAGATTCGGCCGAATATGGTCAGACCGCTTTCCGCATTCGGTACTAAATTAGCCGCGGCATGCATGCCAAGGCTTATAACTCTATTCCCGTTTGATAATGAATCCCGCATTCTGGAGTTGAGTAGATCTTGTTGTGAGCCTGCATGATTTAATGATCTATATTACTTCTAGCATAGTATATTAGATTGATCAATACAGTACTACAATTCGGCAGCTAGGATTTTACTACGAAGCGCATCGTGTAGATGGCACTTATAGTTTTAAAATCGGTGATTTTTATTTTACTTTCCTGGCCCACCAACCGACCAGAAGGGAAAGTATTGTGGACGCGCATTTTTTTTCTCGAGATGAAGACGGAACTATCTATTTTGAGCCCCCTCAGTCGATTAAGACCATTTCCAGATTCAAGTCTGTCTGTGTCTCTGTCTGTCTGGCTGTGTGTAGGTATTCCTCCGCGACAGAGGTATGCAGGCATCATTTGGTCATGGCAAGAGTTGAAAAGATTGTGGTTGAAATCGGTCCACCACATATCATCCTCGAAATATTGGACTTATATACTAGAGCCTTGTTTGTCCGAAATCACATTGTGAAACGTTGGTTAGACTATCTCGTATAGCTGCACTAATAATATTTGAATTCCTACGCCCGAGGCTAACCGTGGAACGATCCGCGCCGACCGAGGCAACTGCAACGGGACTCAACCCGGTTCGCCCGTTGGCTGAGAGAGGGCGCGCTCATCCATTTTATTTAGGAAATTAATATTCAGATGAAACGAGTCCTTGGCTACTTGCCGGGAAAGTCTTGTCGTGACACAACCGATTTTTGTATACATGCTCTTCGAAACACAGGGAACATTTTTTTTGGACTCCGGGTGTTGAGAATTTCCCAGCATTTTTTTAGTTCAACTAAAAGGGGCTATTTCATGAGTTCTTCTGTCTTTTTTGTTACGGGGCTTAATTTTATTCAAAAGCCTTTTCATGCCAACAATATAATATGATGCTATGTTAACTTTTGCATCGTTGATGATAATATTGACTAGATGGATATAATAAGCCAAATTTTCTCCGCCTTCGCAGGCGGAAAATAAATATTATATAATAATAAGCGAGGGTCGAAGCGTACCCTCAACGGACGGCCCGCAAATCGCGGTGGTCGCGTAGTGTACGTAGTATTCTGATTGTTAGTGATTCTGGTCGTCAGTGATTCCGCATCTTACACTTCAAAATACCCCATTGGGTCAATCCAGAAGATTCATATGTTTTTTTTCCGAAACCACTTTATTGTCATCGCTGGTTTTTGGCAAGGTACATTGCCTTGCTGCAATTTTACATATTCCATATTCGTGTCTCCGTAAATTTTATAAAGCGATGGTTGTGGCGCACTTTCCAGTACATTTATGTTCAAATACATTCATGATAAATTCATCCGACCTTCAAACACAAGCATTACAATAACTCCATCGGTTGCCATGCAACTCCAGACCACTATACTGCCTGCCTCCTGCGTGTTTCACCGCATGGCGGGGAGGAGCGCACTCGGAATGGTATTCTTCATCCACTTTTCGCCTTACCAGAAACAAGCTTACCAGAAACATGAATTATTTTGCCGAGAGTTAAACGTTAATAAATTCAATTTTATTTAGAGGAAATTATTTTTATATTGTGACATAACCCGTGTTTAAAACAGAAAAGTTATAAAGCATTATTTACCTCTAAATTTAACTCGTTGGACCACACAATATTAGACCAATTCTCGTTTATCCAAGATTGATGTTTCACATCCGAATCTAGCCGATATTTTAGTTCTTTTCAGAGAACTCACAAATGCTGGCTTCAAAGGCTGCAAAGTAAGGAAACAGCCATGGCTCTTTGAGGCTAGCATTCGCGAAGCTTCTCCTTGCTGTTCGGACACTAAATGCTCTTTCAATTTCCCCAACCAAAGACTCACGAATCAATATCCGGTTTTTGTATGTTGCCATGAGACTTGGTTTCCTGGAAGCCTTTGAAAGCAGATTGTACGGCACAGCGCGAGCATTTTATAATTTTAGCAATTTTGACGCCACTTGTTCGATTGACAATTGGATTCGTAAGCGTTTATGCACACTAAAATCATTTTCTTGAAGCAAATAATATAAACTTCAAATAGATAAAAAAAACACACCGCACTGATGCATACGCTTGTTCACAACGAGCAGACACGGCAAACTAGGGTCTTGTGAAATAAATAAGATTTACGGATTTGTGGCCAGGTGTTTAAAGCTTAATAAAATCTTACTTGTACAAAAACAAAAAACTACTACAAAAAATTAAGTGATTCCAAAAGATAATTGGCGAAATCTTATAACAATATAAGGGTGCCTGATACTTTTGGCCTTGGTTAATTCACTGATTCTAGAATGATGTTTGAGGTTGGTATTTCTAGCTAATGTTTTATTTTCTCTTTTTTCAGGTGAGTATCTAACACAGTTCAACACGAGTGTACCTCCATATGATGTACAAATAATTCGACACTTTGATCATACGGAGGAGCTTATTGGTAAGGGTTTAATTCACTTGTACTTTTCACTTTATGTACATTAGTGTAAGAATTAATGTGAACGCGATGAATAATTTTGAAAAATTCACTTAATGACCATTATTTCGATCGGAGTTTTTATATTATTGATTTTTTTTAACAAGGATGATGTTTTTAATTAGTTTGAATGACTTTTTGGAGATCCGTGAGATTCTTGCAGTTATTAATGGTGTTTAGGTCTTTAGGTCCGGAAATCATACTCAAATTACTGCCTCTGTCGTCTGTGTTTCTGTCTATCGAAGCCTGTACTAATTATAATAAAAGTCTGTCGGGGATATATTACATACTCAGCCGACTATTTGCATTCATACGTTAGCTTACGAATCGTCGAATCGCCTATTAGAAGTTTAACATTTTCTTTAATAAAATATGACCATTATGAACTTTGACCAATATGACCATTATGACCTTTAAGAAGCAGAGCCATATGTGGCTAATAAATGAAGGCCGTAAAAAGAGCCCCAAATTATTTGACGAGTATGATTTTTATTTTTATTCTTATTTTATTTTTATTTTTTTATATTTTACTGAGTAGGTATGTATCTATCTATTTACTATTATTATGATTTCGATTTTTATTTATTTACTCGATAATTTTATGATTATAATTTCAAATACTTCTTGATGATATTTTAATTTATCTTTTTGACATGTTTAATTTTTAAGTTTAGTTGTTAATTTTTTTATTTCTTTTGTGTGCACAGGTAAAATATTTCCTGGTACACCTGCCTTAGTACAGGCCTAGGTCTAGTTAGGCGGTGTTGACGTAGTGATCAAGATACTGCAGTGTGATCTATTTTTCGCTACTGGTCCAAACTCATTTTTTTTTGTAATGCTGCAGGAAATTATATTTTGTGCTTTGCCTTTAATAAATAAATAAAAATAAATAAATGGCTTATGATACTCGTATAAAGCCTTGGCTTTCCCATAATGTTTCTTGATAAATCATATAAGTCATATAAATATATTTCCCAGAAATAATTTATACGTAACCCCCTGCAAGGAGGAAACTAATCATTTGATTAACAGGGTAAATATTTTTTAATCGTAAAAGATTCAATAAGGCTCTGCAAAGAAGAAAACTGCATTCTCTTTCATATTAGTCGAAATAATTTTATCGGCCAATCGGTGCTCTAGGGGTTAAAACGGTTACAAGAACAAGCCCTTAAATGACCGTTCAGAAATAAAAAACAAAAGACAATAGACAATTATTTCAAACCTTGCACGTCAATGGAATAACGTAAGTTACACTACAGTAACACCTTTGTATATTTTATATTTTTAATGTAGCCTACATTAAAACGAAAGTTTCTGTTAGACTTTTTTAAATTATTTTCCAATAATCCGGCGTTTTCGGTAATCCGGCAGTGCACTGGTCTGGTATCTGTCAGATTACAGAGGTTGTACTGTACTTTCCTTGACAGAAAAGTAATAGATCATTAAAGATTGACACAGCTAAAATAACAAACGGCGCTATGCACATCTAACGTTCTTAAACTATGTCTAGATGCACATTTGTGGTGTAAAAACATAAATTGATAGTATTGTATAAATATTATTCAAAAAACAATCTCATATAAAAAAAGAGAAGTTCCGATTCATTCATTCACTGACTGACTCATCAATGCCCAGCCCTAACCCTTAGACCTAGAAAGCTGAAATTTTGCACATAAGTTCCTTTTAGGACGTAGGCGCTCACTAAGGGATTTTTCGAAATTTAACCCCTAAAGGAGTGAAAAGGGGTTCCAAAATTTGTATGGAAAATCGATATAGATGTACATTTTAATTCGAAACTTTTTAAGATTACTCTTATAAACAAATAAACAAATAGCTGTTTTATAGTTTTGCAAAATTCCGCCCCTAAAGGGGAAAAACGGGGTTTAAAATTTGTATGGACAAACGATTTTAGATGGACTTTTTATTTCGAAAGTTTGTAAGATTACTGTAATAAATAAATAAGGAAACACGTGTTTCATATTTTTTCAAAATTCAACCCCTAAAGGGGTGAAAAGGGGTTTCGAAATTTTTATAGAGAGACGATATAGATGTACTTTTTTATTCGAAACTTTGTAAGATTACTCTAATAAACAAATAAGAAAATAGGTGTTTCATGTTTTTCAAAATTCAATCCCTAAAGGGGTGAAACGGAGTTTCAAAATTTGTATGAATGAACAATATTAGATGTGCTTTTTATTTAGAATTCCTGTAGGATTACTATAATAAAAAAATAACAAAATGCTTCATTCGTGGTTTTTCCAAAACTCAACCCCTAAAGGGGTGGAAAGGGGTTATAAAATTTGTATGGAGAAACGATATAGATGGTCTTTTTAATTCGAAACTTTGTAAGATTACTCTATTAAACAAATAAGAAAATAGATATTTAATTTTTTTTAAATTCTACCCCTAAAGGGGTGAAACAGGGTTTCAAACTTTGTATGAATAAACAATATTAGATGTGCTTTTTATTTCGAAACTTCGAAGGATTACTCTAATAAAAAGGTAAGAAAATACGTATTTCGTGGTTATTGAAAATTCAACCCCTAAAGGGGTGAAAAGGGGTTTTACAATTTGTATGGAGAACCGATATAGATGAACTTTTTAATCAAAACTTTGTAAGATTACTCTTATAAACAAATAAATAAATACGTGTTTTATGGTTTTTCAAAATTCCGCCCCTAAAGGGGTAAAACGGGGTTTTAAAGTTTGTATGGATAAACAATTTTAAATGGATTTTTTATTTTGAAACTGTAAGATTACTCTAATAAATAAATAAGGAAACACGTGTTTCATATTTTTTCAAAATTCGACCCCTAAAGGGGTGAAAATGGGTTTCGATTTTTTTATGGAGATACGATATAGATGAACTTCGTATTTTTTTGAAATTTCACCCCTAAATGCATAAAAAGGGGTTTTAAAGTTCTTATGGAGAAACGATATTAGATGGACTTTTTATTTTGAAACTTTGTAGGATTACTCTAATAAACAAATAATCAAATACGTCTTTCGTGTTTTTTCACAATTCAACCCCTAAAGGCGTGAAAAGGGGTTTAAAATTTGTATGGAGAAACGATATTAGATGGAATTTGTAGGAATACTCTAATAAACATTTAGGCAAATACGTATATCGTTTTTTTTAATTCAACCCCTAATGAGGCGAAAAGGGGTTTAAATGATATTAAACAAATAAGCAAATGCATGTTTCATATTTTTCTAAAATTTATTACTAAGGGGGTAGGAAGGGGTCAATAACGCTAAAAATCAAAATAGAATCTGAGTCGCGCCTGACGGTTCCCGGACGCGAGAAGGCGCTAGAACCTTATTATAAATTCATCATTTGTCTCAATAACATGCGTAGCGCCAGCACCGCGATCGTCAAATGTTCACGCCTTAATTACTTAGTTGATCATCATGAAGTAAATATTGACAGGAGTACAGAGAAGGACGTTGGATACCTTTATATATTACACGCAAAAGTTACTACTTGATTGGGAAAAAGGGATCTATCTTAACCCAAATTTAACGCGTGCGAAGCCGCGGGCAACAGCTAGTAGAACAATAAAAAGAAGAAAAAAAAACCAACACCGTTTATATTAATAAATATCAAAAATAATAAAAAAAATGGCTCAGTTGACTCGTTAGTCTCTTTATCTTTCAACCGTCCATATAGACATTTAACTATTAATTCGCCAAATGCATCAGTAATGCCAGAGAGGGGTTACAGACTACAGACCAAATGTCCTGTCCGCTTCTGATTGATGGTCATTGCATTGACGATTCAAAATGAACACATATTAATTTGCCCGGTCGATTTAAAGTGGACCGTTGCTCTTAGGCATAATTCAGCTGAATTGCCAATTGGCAGTGAACAATTGTCAGGAATGGCGATTGGGAATGAATGGATATTTTTTGCCCTACTTGAAAAATGCCACGTCACTTCGAGATGACAAATTGATATAGATTCAAAGATTTTTGTGATGTGGGTGTTGTTATTTAGAGGGCAAAGTGTACCGCTTTCGAGGAGTCCTAATTCAAGACTTTTATAAGTTGAAAAGCAGTCTTCTTGGAAGATAACGTAATCTTCGAATCTTGAGCGAAGTTTATCATCAAATTCTGATAGGGGTATAACCATCATGATGGTTATATTTTACAAGCTTTTATTCCCCTTGCAATGTTTGTCAGTATATTTGATTAGGTCAAATCTTGCAAGCATAATTCTAACCACTTCCTCTTATCATATGAACTTGAAATTTTACATTTTGGTTCAGTTACGATGACAATGCATTTTTATGGTGAGCATGACCTGATTCTGCACCCAGAATTGGCTCCCGACGAGAAGACTCCTTAACGGTCAAAAGCACAACTTGGGTTGTCAACTACAACGGGCGATCCCGTCACCTCAGGAAGTTTTAACGATTAGTCGTTCTATCTCCCTGGAGTGTACGTAGAAGACTTGGGACAAAACAGTCCACCATCTAGCTACGTCACAAGCCCGTAAGAGGCCAACGCCTTAACCGCGAGATAGCCAGGAATGTTACCTGGCGGGCCGACACTCGCGCCCTTACTTTTAATTGTGACCAGATTACTCCGGTCTCTCGATTGGTTCCGAGTTCGAAGTCGCTTGCGCGGTCCTCTCCCTTACGAAGCGGTGAAACGGTGTATACCGAATCTATCGCGGATCACAGCGTCCTTTGCCCGGCTGTTCACCCAGGATCGGATGGCCGATGGTCGTTTCAAGAGCAGTCGCCGTAAGGTCCGCAACCACCCCCGCTCTATAGGAAACAGTACTGCTTCCAGACTCCCCCGACTGTTATTCAGAGTGCACAGTCGATTGGCATACGCCGCACGGTGCGCAGACCGTCTAGGAGCGCCAGAAGTTTGATTCCCAGGGGAAACTGACCAAGGCCAGAGTCCTACCCAGGCTCGCACTTCATGCGTGGAGGCCGTCGGATGGGTGTTGACCCGTGAGTGTGACCAACCCTGAACAGAATGGGTCTTCGTGGCCAACTCAGCGAGGGTCCATTAACTCCCAAAGCAGAGACAGGAAATTTTGTATACGTATTCAATTATGGTAGCCTGTTATAAATGTCATCATGACATGGCTGCTGAGCCCAGGGTTGACCCCCGACGAGGGGGCTTCTTAATAGTCAACAGCACAGAGACGAAATTTTGTATACGCCTTCAATTAGGATAACGCGTTCCAAGTTTCACCGCGACAGGGCTGCTGCACCCAGGGCTGGCTTCTAACCAGGGGACTACTCAACGGTCAACAGCAAAAACACAAAATTCTGTATAGCATTCAATTATTATAGCCCGTTCTAAGTTCCACTATGGCATGGCTGCTGCACCCAGGGTTGGCTCGGGACTGAGCATTTTAATAAAAGCTTGTTTTTAAAAATGTGTTTTTACTATTAACTTATTTAAAATATGCTCAACGCCTTTAAGTTTCACCATTTGCTTTCTGGAAAGCTTGTTTTATCGCATAACCACTTAGTTCGCTACGGCTTGAAAAAAAAACAGTTTTCCATATTTAGGGGGGGGGGGGGGGGTTGAACCCCTCGACTCGCTACGACCTTTGCCAAAATCATAGCTGCCCCATATTTAGTAAAGATGGTCGCTCAAAACGTGGGGAGATACGATGTCGAGGAGGTTGTTAAATTCAGCTGAATTGTAGTATATTTGCACCAGATAACGGAATACAGCTCCATTCGCCCTTCCTATTATTATTAAGTTATATATTAATATTATAGGTACGAACAATATTTAACAGCTCTTTTTTTGTTAACCCTACATTGTTTTTCCATGAATATAATATTGTTATCTTCTTATTTTTAAACATTTATAGTTTATGTATTTTTTCTTTTTATAACCCTATTTGTGATGACATTGTATTTTATTTTGGTAATAAAATTCGATCTGAATTACTGCTAACTTCAGGTAGCTGCCGCGCATTCGACTTCGAATCTGTGACCATACTATAGGACGGGGAAATCCGGCCAAATCTGGTAAAGATGGCGCGAAGTGCCTCGCGGTGAGGCATTGGACTCACACGGGCATGTTGGCGTAGCTAGACGGTGGATTGTATAATCCTTAGGTCTCTGCGTTCACTCCGTGGGAGAAAGAATGATCTAATGTCGTTATAATTTCCAGGGATGGCGGGTTCGCCCGTAGTAGTTGGCAACTCTCAAGTGTTACAAAGCTACTGCAGCCGCTCACTGCGACCAACTCTACTTTTCCGCCATAAAAATGAAACTTAGAAAGTGTCACAGACGAGGGAAATTATTATCGTTAATTATAAAATTGCCATTAGCCGCCATTAATGCCGCCTTTGCGTAATTGCTTATGCAACGATAGGCATGCACTCGATAGTATCGACATTATCAGTGTCGCCGCTACACCTCTGCATTTTTAATAAGCCGCCTTTTCTGCATATCGGGTTCGCCTAGAGTCTGCGGATTTCTCTTCCGCAGCGGCTCGCCCACTGGGAGGGGTTTGTGGTTCTGTTTACCTGCATCCTACTTCCTGCTGTGCTGAATAGTAACTTTCCACATTGTCAATGCCATAGGTTTGGCCTATCAAATCTAGCATATCCAAAATATATCGAAGTTTCTTTTGAATAACCAAAATATATAAAAAAATACACAAGTGTACGCTTAGCATACACATACATGTGAAATCGTAGACTATCGCGGTTGTTTAGCATTATACATAGGTTTAAAAACTAATTTACCGCATGAAATTTGTAGCACCCGACGTTTCGGCGATGTTTTAAACCGCTATGTTGCAACAGTCTACTCTGGATAACGGCGGTTGCAACATCGCCGAAACGACGGGTACTAAAATCTTCACGCAGTAAATTCGCTTTTAAACCTATTTATAATGCACGACACTCGAAGCAACCCACCACATCCCTCCCCAAAGTCAGTTTGAATATAATCCAAAATTCATTTATGTACTTACACTTATTTGGTCTTTAAACTCTTTCATACCATTCTGAGATAGTCAAACGGGACTTAGAACCATGAATGTTCGAATATAAACACTGGCTCATCACACCTGCTATTTATAAGGTAGACCACCTCGGAAAAATATTACAATATCTTTAAAATACACTTATTATGAAAAATAATATCATCTCCTACCTCTGTTATTCTTATGTTAAAGCATACGAGATAGGAAAAAGGTGGTATTGTTTGCTTAGCCATTGTAATTATTGTCGGTTTACGTTCGTGATTATTGAGAATATATCTTATATTTTGACTGACTTTAGTTATTAATTGTATTTTTTTTAATTATATGTTGCATCATATTTAGACTATTGGTTTCTTTGATATTTTTTGATTATTTGTTTCATTCCTATTTTGGATGAATAAACGGCTATTGATTATGGCTTAAACTCCCGGAGCGGTTTTCACCCTCGCCCGCCGCGGTTGTGGGCCCGCCGCGGCCTCTGTAGAATGCAGATATGTATGTAAAATTGAGTCGTTATTTTCACGACGTGATTTAGATAGGTGTTACACGTTCAATGTGGCATCATCTCAGTCCGCGACCTTGATCATGAACTGACTGATGGACTGATGGAAATTATCAAAATGTTTGAAAATCCATCAATTCAGTCCATCAGTCAACGCGATAAACGATCAGTTTCCCGTCAGTCTGACCAACGTCACGGACTGAACTGATGCCAGATTGAACGTGTAACATCCGTCTTACGCACGACGCAATCTATGGCGGCCGCAGCGTCTGCGGGCTACTAGTAAAACCGCGCGGGACGCGGTCAGCGTCTTAGAACTCACGGAGCGGTATTTACCCGCGCTTATTCATATCTGAGGGGGCGGGTGAAAACCACTCAGTGAGTTCTAAACCTGACCGCGAAAACCTGCGGTTTCGTGAATTTTGAAACAAAACAATTGTCTCGCAACCGCGGCGGGCGCGGGTGAAAACCGCTCCGCGGGTTTTAGGCCTATCTTGACTATTGACTTGAAAAGGTCTATTCGGTCATTATATTGTGTGATAAACACCATCAGATTGGAATCGCTAAGACTATTGATTATATAGGGTATTAGATTTCTCAATGCCGTGGTACGTCTTGGCAACCATTTTTCGCCAGCGACATGCAGGTGGCGCCGATATCATTGTCCGATGAAACTAACAGTTATTTATTTTGCTATCTATAATAACATTGATGCTGTATGGTTTATTATAAAGGACTGAGGGATTATAAAAAAAACATTATTTAATCAATGATAACAATAATCACTTTAATTAATTAGAGCTATCTATCGCATTTTTATATAGGCTGATTGCATAACAGAAATAATAAGGAGAGATTAGAATACCATCTGTTAGTCTATTTGTTTAAATGTTTATTCAAGCGCGTAATTTTTACGTATTGAAATCTGAATATCAAATTAAAAGTTGCCATCTTTCTGTAAATAATAAGACTTTAGGGATACTTTCGCCATTAGAGCTTACTAGGGAACTATGCAGCGTTGCGAAGTCTTTTGTGTTCTCTTTTCCTTCATTATCCGTTTCTTGATTCGAATGTACAATTGTGCAAACTATTTTTAAGCAGCCGTAGGTCGTTGAATGCACGATCGCAAAATGCCGTGCAATAAAGAGACCGTCTTTTCAAAAGATTTCAATGCGCCGACGCGCAAACCATTATTCTTCCAACTTCCAACGCTTTCAGCAGTCAAGTTTCTAAAAGGTACGTCTGAGAGCGTTTACTGTAATTTTCTAGTTCTATATAAGCAGTAGATGGGTATCTATTTATTTGATTAGAAACATAAATCATAACAATATTAAAATATAACCATAATATCCAACGATAGCAAAGTCAATTATATTTTAAATTATTCACAATATAAGGATTACAAAAATTGCTACATAACACAAAGAAAACCAAATAAAATTTAAAATTTAGAAGTAAGTTCTCTATTTGTTGTATGTGTGTTGGTGTTGGCGTGTGTGTAAGATGGAGAGCGTGTGCGTGTGTGTGTGTGGGTGTGTGTGTGTGTGTGTGAGTGTGTGTGTGTGTGTCTGTAGTGTGTATGTGCATGTGAGTTTATGTGGAAATGTAGGATGCTAACTCAATTCAATATGTTCTCCAGGTTTTTACGGCGACTAATCTCGCGGTTAAATATGTCAATTTCGTTAAAGCTTACATTATATGCCTTCATAATGGCAATAATGAAGTGGCACCATAGTTTCTGTTGCCCTTGGTACGTGAAAATATTTCCCCAGCTATAGAGTGGACTTATTCCACAAAAAAAAACTGTAATGCAAGTACGGACTCAGGCTCATCAGCTTATGCTGCCTAATAATAATAAGTAATAACAACTACTCCTTCTACTAGACTGGTCACCGCTCGATCTCACTTGCCCGAACCTCTACCTAGTGTAAGCAATTACACTGCCCACTTTTGTCACCGGGGTCGGGTACCAACAGGCTATGACATGAGGTCAACATCTACACTACTGTTATAGGAAACTACGTTTTCTGACTCTTCTTGCTTTCAATTCACCTCTCGAGGAGGCTACCGGGTGGGATTTAAACCGTGAGTTGGACCAGCACAAAGAAGCTGGCTTTGCGGCGCAGGGTGCATAGAATCGTCAAGTCCCCGCCCCGTATCTTAACGTATACATGAAACTACCCGTGATGCAAGGCGTAATCCCGGTCAACGGTAAGACTCCAACGCTCAACACCATACCACAAGCAAGGCGTGTTCGCGCACAAAGTAGCAACACCGAGAATAAAATGATAAATTTATAATAAAGTGTACGTCTGTAGCAGTAGCATTAAGAACTTGTCCTAATATTCGACCCTCTTCAGACGGCTCGACCCATTCCTCATCTCGTGCTTAACGGCGCCTCACAGCTTCGAAAAGCCCTGGTTTTTACGTTTCGACGCTAAATAATGTCGGCGATTAATCTGTCTGTCAAACGTATTCGCGATCTCGGCTCACAGTGCGCAGTCTATTAAGGCGTCTCTCGTGGTACTGCAATTAAAGAGCCTTTGCCTCATATCTGAGCGCATTAAGAAGGATATTTATAATCCGAGAATGGATTCAACGGATAATGCTTGTGCGAAAGCTTTAGACGCCGATGGGTTGCTGAAGGGAATTCACGGATATTTCTCCATACATAAGAAATAATACAGAGTTAACCATAGATTTATGCATTATATGATTAAAAGCAGAAAGTCACCACACAAGATTGCGGGATGAATGATCAAAGTAAAATTTAAAAGTTTTTGGTGATTCCATTTCAAAAATTTGCTTGCTTAAAATAGGGAATTTTATTTTAGGAAGGGTTTGTTCGAATGTATATATATCCCACTAGCTGACCCGTGCCCACTTCGTTGGGCGGTAAAACTTTTTACCTGTGATGAGATTATGAGTGTGGTTTGGATAGTACTGAGTGCTATGATTTATTTCCTGACTGCCAAAAGAAGGGTTATATTTTTACTGCATATGTATGTATCTATTTGCATGCCAATTTGACTATATTACCGTTATTCGTGAGTGTCTTCTTGTGAGTGTCTTATTTGTGAGTGTCTTATCTCTTTAACCATTTATGCAGTAAAAGTGAAATTATATACAGTAAAAGGGAAAAGTCTTTTGTTTTAAACACTTAAGACGATAAATTTACTTATTTTGATAATATTTCATAATTGTTGATAATATGACCAATAAACATGACCTAACGATTTAAATTATTTTTTTAATTTGAAAAACTACTTTTTGTGACTTAAATATAAAAGTTAGACATATGCTGTCGCTGACTTTTTTGTAGGCATTATCAAGCTCTACAACTTTTCTCTAGAACTTAATCATATATCTCTGATCGTTAAGGCAGCGTTAGTTAGAAACGTTTTCGTTCGACCGTTTTTTCCGACTTACTTTGGAAATCCGACTACCACGAAAAAGTCTTTTCATTTTTCGGATTAATATATAGCCTATGACACTCACAAATAACGTGGCTTTCCATTGGTAAAAGAATTTTCAAAATCGGTTCAGTAGATCCAGAGATTACTTCCTACAACGTCACCAACTTTACTTCTTTATAATATTAGTATAGATAAAAAAGTGTCTCATCATAAAATGTGAAATTGAGTTTGAACGTTCTTCTCCGTAACCTTTCATATGTGCATGTGTGTCTATGTGTTTGTTTTTCGTAAGTATCTCGCAACGAATATCCTGCAAATAATAAAATTGAATGGCCATGGGCCATTGACCGGAACAAATAGTAGTCGGATGGCGCAATATCTGGGGAGTACGGCGGGTGAGGTAGGATGTCCCAGCGAAGCGTTTCCAGGAAGTTTTTGACCTGCATCGCGACGTGTGGTTAAGCATGGTCATGCTGGAAAATTGCCTTGTCGTGCCTTTTAGCGTATTCCGGCCGTTTTATCGTCACAGCATCGCTCAAATTCTTGAGCTGAGCTCGATAGCGATCGCCAGTGATGGTTTCTCCCGGTTTCAGCAGCTCGTAATAGATGACACCCTTTTGGTCCCACCAAGTCGATGGAAGTGATTCACCTGTTGAAGTGATTGACAAGCGATATTTATTGCATTTGGGGTTCTAGTGAAAGCCCCTTTTTTCGTCACCGGTGATTATTCGGTGGAGAAAACCTTTTCCTTTTTGACGGCGAAAGAGCATTTCACAAGTCATAACGACTTTCGATGTCTCTTAGCTTCAACTCGTGAGGAACCCAATTCCCTTCCTTTTGAATGACTCCCATAGATTTTAAAAGTCTCGAAACGGTTGAGGGATGAACATTAAAGATTGTCAACTCTTTTAGATGGTTTATCAATTTACTCTCTTAAAAATTAACACGAGGGAAATGTAATGTTATAAATCGGTATCTAAAAATCATAAAACCATTTTGCACATTTTTTTGATACTTCGCTGCATGTTACTCATAATATATAGAAGATTATTATATCACACTTCAATCACATGCAACCTTAGATCTTTATGCCATGTATCTACTGGTATAACATATACAGGTCAAACATTTCTATTGATACCCTTTATTTTGATTGTGCGTCGTGTTGTTTTGGCGCTTTCGTACCCCCCACTTAAGGCGACATGAGACCTCAGAAAAATATCCGAAATGGGCGGACACGCGAAAACAGGAAACACACGAAAACAGGAAAACCGCGAAACACGCGGACAGCTGTATGTTTCCTTAAAAATAATAAAATAAAAATAAATAAATAAAAAAATAAAATAAAAATAGGCGTCAAGAGTCAATTTTGTTGGTTTTGACCAAAAAAAATCCAGTGTTGACGAAGCGTCAAGCGCAGATTCCACGTCCGCTAGCGCCGGGAACCTGACGCATACTAAACGGTCAATCGCAGCGCTAGCACAGAATAACTCTCTTTACGCAGTGGTGGTATAAGGGTGTTAATGGCAAAGCATATTTAGCGTAACTCTCAGAACGTTCTCACGTTTTAATTAATTGTAATTAATTTAGGGCCTAAAAAAAAAAGGTGCTGCCCCAGAAAATTAACCAGTCAATATAATTAAATTATAATAAAACACACCCACCGCTTACATTGTAGGAGTAAACGCCCCTGAAAGTTTTCGAAGTCAGTTTAAAGCCTTAATGTCCAAGGCAATGAGCAACTTTTTTGAGTCCAAATTTTAAATTGGTTCCTTATTGAGGGATTCCTTAGAAACTTTTTTAAATTAATGCTTATATTTTTCAAAATACTCATAAAACTAAAATTCTTCAGATATGGTCGTTCCCAGGTATCATGTCGCCTTAAATAGACAAATCTTCGATTGCTTTTGGGGTGTATACAAATGCGAGATGCTCAAAATTACATTCCCATATTTGACGCAACGTATTTTAAACTAATAGAATTAATAATTATAGCTTGAAATCAGTATACATTTCAAGAAAAATCAGTCACTGTGGAAATATCCTGTATGCTATTGAAATCGATGTCCATAGTATTAATTAATTCTAATTCTATTCAATGTTACGATAATTGAACAGTCAATTGAATCGCTTTTGAATTTTAATAACGACTTCAGCTATTTTCACAGCTTGATGTCGTATGGCATCTTGCTGTGGGGTCATGCTGCTGACGCTGATAAAATATTTATACTACAGAAACGAGCCATCCGCGCTATTTATAAATTAGGTGCTAAACAGTCGTTACGCGGAAAATTTAAAGAAATCAATATTTTGACACTTGCATCTCATTACATCTATGAAAACTTAATGTAAGCATAAAAATAAAGAACTGTTTTTAAAATACTCTGATAGGCATGGTGTCAATACTAGAAATAAAAATAAACTTGCTGACCATGAAAGTCTACTCTCCAAAACCACAAAATCATTCAAAGGGCAATGTATACGCTTCTTCAATAAAGTCCCAGAAAACATCCAAAATTTATCTGTGATACAATTTAAGTCATTTATTAAGAAGAAGCTGTGCTCAAAGGGCTACTATAAAATAAATTATTATCTAGACGACAAAGACCCTTGGAAATAAAATGGTCACGTCGATGAATTATATATCATTATATGTCAAAATAATTTGTTATAATGTCACAATAATTTAATTTTTATATCATTTATGTATGTTTGTATGCATTATTGACGTCAAAAAGTTACGATTTCGTACTATTTTGAATAAAAAACTTAAAACTTAAAAATCCTGCGGGTTTACTAGCTGGGGATTTAGTGCGATGTACCCTGCATTTTGTGATTAAAGGCTCATACTTGGCACAATTGTTCCTTAGGTGGTCCTGAGTGGATTTAGACCGGGAGCCATCGGCGGCCACCCCGCGGGTGGCGGGGGGAGGGGGTGGAAGTTTGATTCCGCCGCGCGTCACTTTGAGCGTTTTATCTTTCGGACTATAAGTACTTGGGCAAGTTAGATATCATTTTCGGGTAACTTAATGATAACAAATTCATTTCTGGAAGAAAAAAAATACCTATCCATAGAAAATATATGAAATAATTGGTAAAATCCAAAAATCGTTTACATCTTTTTTTTACTTATACGAAGTTTACTTTTTAACCATAAGAGTTATCGGTATGCAAAAAATATATTCTGATAGCCACACTTACTTGAATTACAGACATATATTTTTTATTCGACTGATATTGTAAAATCTGAGTGAAAAAAAATATAATTCATCGCACGGCAGACCGGCGTCTTACGTCCGTTACGTAGAGACGGCCATCGAGCCAAGTTAGATAATTACTTATCGGATTATTTAGTTTCTGCGATTGGCCAGTGAGTTAAAAACAAGAAGTACAGTCGTTATTATTATTATGATAACTATATTATTATTGTTTTTACTATTTAATAAAAATAATTCTTCATTCACACACCGTACTAACTGATATTTGTGCACGTACCTTAAATACCTAAGTATTAATTTGTCTGCAATCCCTACCACTTCGTTGAAAAAATAATAGTAAGTATTATATACATATGATATAAGCCATACTTACTTAATTGCTAGGAGAAACTATTAAAACACTGAAAATTGGCTATTCTTTTGAATGCCTATTTTCAAATTTTTCATTTCATTTCAGGTGAAACAGGGGCAACAACCTCGCTTTTTGTGGCCCTATAAGTGAAAAATGTATGGGCTATGACTTTACAAATTTTATACCAATTTAGATGATGAATTTGTACTTTCAGTTTTTAAATGTATGATTAACTTTAATCTTATTATTTAACACTTTACTGACTATTTTGTATATTACCCCTAGGGTACTTTCAACAACTTTTAGTACGTTTTCGAACCTACTCGAATTATTGACTATTTCAATTATTAGGCTTCTATTTTGATTATTTAATTTTTTACTGACTATTTTAGTTAGTATGATGATTGATTCTTAGTAGGTACCCATTAACATTATTGACTCTTTTAATTAATAAGCCTTTATTTGGTTTTGTAATAAGATTTTACAATAAATAACTTTTAGTAGGTTCCAATGTTTCTAAGATACTATTTATCCAATCTAATAGCTAAATTATTAACAACCTATGTGTGTTAAGTAAAGATTAGAGTAGTAATTAGATTTACTACCTAATACAAATATTTTGCCACGTCCAAGAGCGGTTTTTAGCCACCAATTGGACACGACGTAAATGTTATGTATGTTATATACTTAATATATGCTATCTAAACAAACATTATAATTTTTACATAAGGCATTCGCAATATCATGACAGCAGAAGTACTTTCCAGTACCTTTGTGTTTTTCAGTACCTCTGTGCACCCACAGCTTCTCAAGCTGGGTAATTGTGGTAATTTGCTTTTCTGCTGCTGCTGGTCTGCGAAGCCAGTATCCATAGTCAATAGCATAATTTTTGTCAAGCCATGAGTGACAGTGTTAGATACATGCACCATCATGCGAGTGTCCACATCTTCGTGGTTACGTATCACCTAACCACGAAGAAGCGTACGCTTTGTATCACGTGTGATATTGGTTAAAATATTTGGTCCACCCATGTTGCAAACTTCCTTGCCGTTGTCAGAGCAAACAATCCTTCCTTAAGGAATTGTTCATCATCAAATTGGCCTAACCTTTAGGTAGTTTCGTCGTAGCAGTGACCCATGTTCTTTGAATGTTTCCTCTGTTAATATTTTTTTATGCTTTCATTGTTATACGTCCCAAACCATATCTACTTTTGAAACCCTGTTCTTTGCAGAGAAATGGTATACATACTGGTGTACCTATTCTCCAAAGTCTTCCTATATCCTGAACTCAGCATGTGGACTAATGCAGATCCATGTAGAGTGTTCGCTCGTGGGGGGCGTTTGGAACGGTTGCAGTGCCAAAAATACTAGTAGGTAATCGATTTTAGTAGGTCTGACCTTGTTCCAGATCGCAATTTACCCATTGAAGAAAGTGCTGGAGGACTGGCTTGGTTTTCTTGTGCCAAGAATGAATCGAAATCTTCTACTCTGTGCTCACAGGTTGCAATATAAAGTTTGCTGAATAGACTGCAGTCATTCTCAAGGCCTCTTATTTTTGCTTTCGTTTTGCTCTCACTCTTTTTTTACGTATTTTAATAATTTGTATAATTATATTGTGTATATACTTGTTGTATAATGAGACATCATTAAGTTTGGTTGGATCCAGTAAACTTTTTTTATAGTTTATGTGTAATCTTCCTTTACAAATGTTATGTATTTAGGAGCAATAGCTTTACAAGATCAAAAACTCTTTGCCGCTTTTTTCTATATTGAATACTGCATTTACAACTTCAATACATAGAAGTCTGGAGACTGTTCGACAAAAGGATTTCCTGGAGTATTTATTGTAGCTACCGGTGATTGCAGGTATAGAATAAAGTTCTTCTTATTTGCGGCAGTGTCAGAAAGATGGCTGCCGTGTTCAGCTGTTCTCCGTAACAAAACATCCGGCTCAAAACTGTAAACGGTATACCAATTCAGGTCCAGCGAGAAGCCACTTAGTCAGGGTTTTCAGTCAAACCAATCAATTCTGTGATGTGTAAAATAATATTATGTTGCATAATGAAGAAGTAATCACAAACTATTTAGCGTAAAGATGAATGTAAGTGTAAAAATAGGTCCTACCTATGTACATCTCCTTTTAATGTGGCACTCATTTGCTCATGTGCTTGGTCCAAAGCCATCCCCGTAAACTTGCGATCGCTTTTTCGACCCAACTATTACACATTTTCAAAGTGCTTTAATAATTTTCCGTGCGGCAGACAAATTCTTTCACTGTTTACTACTAAACTGAGTGGATGGACCAAAAGGTCACCAAAGGAGCGGGCACTGTTTGCTCAAAAGAGCGAGTAGTGCCCGCGCCGCTCTGCAGCTTGACGAACTTATCAACGCATTATAACGTATGGTAAAATGCCCTCCCTTATGTAATTAAGTAGGTATGGGTAGGTATGTACTTGTATATACTACTTGCTATTATTTTTTCGACGAAATAGTAGGGATTACAGAAAAAATAATACTTACGTAAGTATTTAAGGTATGTTAAGCACAAGTAATTAGGTACGGTGTGTGAATGATGAATTATTTTTATTAAATAGAAAAAACAATAATAATATAATTATCATACTAATTATTACCATTGTACTTGTTATTTTCAACTCACTAACCTATCGCAGAAACTAAATAATCCTATAAGTACTTATCTAACTTCGCTCGATGCCCGTATCTACTTAGCAGGCGTAATACACCGGTCTGCCGTGCGATGAATTATATTTTTTTCACTCACTTTTTACCATGGCAGTCCAATAAAATATATATTGGTGTAATTAAGATAAGTGTGGCTTTCGGAATATATTTTTTGAATACCGCTACCTCTTATGGTTAAAAAGTAAACTTTAAATATGTAAAAAAAATATGTGAATGATTTTTGGATGTTACCAATTATTTCATATTTTTTCTATGGACCGGTATTTTTTTTCTTCCATAAATGAATTCCTTATCATTGAGTTACCCAGAAATGATATCCCACTTGCCCTAGTACCTATAGTCCGAGAGATATAGGGCTCAAAGTGACGCGCGGCGGAATCAAACTTCCACCCCCTCCCCCCGCCACCCGCAGGGTGGCCCCCAATGGCTCCCGGTCTAAATCCACTCAGGACCACCTAAGAAACAATTGTCCCAAGTATGAGCCTTTAATCACAAAATGCAGGGTTCCCATACAAACTGTTGCACTAAATCCCCAGCTATACTTAGCATAGAGGGAATCACTCCGCAAAATAGATGCAGGAAATCGAATCGCCACATAAAAGTTTATTTCACCATAATTATCAATGTCTTTATTTCTTTATACAGCGAAACTGTCGCCGACGCAAGCAATTAAAAAAACTGAATATTCATAACCAACCCGTTTAATAATCAAGATTAATTATAACCGCTATGAACACAACTCGTTTCATTCAGTTAATGACAATAACAGTTACCCGAATCCTATAATAACAGCTAATTAGGCGCCAGATGGATATCTTAATCTCGGAGCAATTTCGGATTAAGCGGTTTTCCCGCAGAGAAAGTTCATTCCGTCTTTGTATTAATATTATATTGGCTGAGGATCAATATAATTATTATGACGATCTAGAATAAATAGAGCCGATATCAATAAGCGGCGTATTTTGGGACCGTTTCTTGATTAGTCTGTTTTACTTTCACGGCCCACCAACCAACAAAAGGGGAAAGTATTGTGAAGATGCATTTTTATTTTCGAGATCAATACCTAAATATCCATTATGAGCCCCTCTGGGATGATTAACATAATTAGCAGATGGAATTCTGTCTGTGTGTATTCCTTCACGATAGCACCTAAACGTTTAATCCGATTCAAATTGTTCTTCAAATTATTTATTGAGTTCAAATTATGAGTACATTCAATATACAAAAGTCTTAACCTAGCTAGGCAGCCGCCTGTTCCAAGGTAGACAATTTATTTTAATTAACCTAAGAAAACTATAATATCATATTTATATAAATAAACAAAATAATAATAATAATAATAATAAAACTCTTTATTCTTAAGAAAAGAAAATCATACTTAATGTAACAGAAATATCCTAATTACCTAATAAAAATTCCTATGAAAATGTCATGAAAATTATCAATATTATTTTATTTTAAAACATGATAAAAATTAATATATATTTATATATGTATTAATAAGTATTAATATGTATTAATAATTACAAAATAAATTCACAAAAATTAAAATTAAAATTAAAATATAATTACATTTAGAAATCATCAATTTATATTACTACATATACTATTATGTTTTTATTATAAAGATTCAATTATTTAATAAGGTGTTCAATATCTGCATTTGTACAATTTAAGAGGTAGGCACTCAAACTATTTTTAAATTTATATGAAATTTTAATGTCTGAACTGAAATTTGGCATTGGGGCATCATTTGATCATGGCAAGAGTTGAACATGCTATGGTTGAAATCGATTCAGCAGGGAGCGCGATAGTCATATTTCAATCTCGAAATATTGGACTTTAGACTTATTGGTACACAGATGCCTTGTTAGGCCGAAATCAAATCGTTAAATTTTGGATTTTTTTTTTCTAGGACAATATTATTTACATACTGCCTACCTAAAAGCTTATATAATACCAGATATAGTCAATGCTTAGGTTAGGTTTGCTTTGGTCATATTTTTGCTTTCTCGTGGGCAGTTGTTATTTTTAAAATGTAGTCAAATTCAGACCTGTAATGTTCAATAGAGGATATACTTTAAGCAAATGCTCCGAGATTTTAAAACAGCATAAGTTCAAAGTTCAAAGTTTATTTATTCCAAAAAACCCGGTAAGGGTATAGAACTTACAATTAATAAATACATTTTTTATAATATTCATATTTTAAACATATCATATATCTGGCAAAAATAAAATTAAATCAAGTTAGAAATCTGAAAGTCAATAAACTATACAAAATCAACCATTACATTGTCTAAATATTAAAAAGATCATTTAGAAATATCAAAAATAGAAATACCAAATCCAAAAATAAAAAAATAAAAAAGTATAAATCTTTAAATAAAAAAAACAATAATAATAATAATAATCAAGGAGTCCAACTTGGAAAGCATCAAATAATAATCAGAGTAAAAATATAAAAATAAAAGCAATAATTCCTAAATCATGTTACATAATCAGTAAGTAAATTGTCTATAAAATGAAGTGTTCAGAATAGGATTAAAATGGAAGTTAAAAAAAAAAAAATATATAAAAAATAAATAAAATAAAGAAGTAGTCAATTGTGAATATAAAATTTTAAAAGTCCGTGCCATATAAACATTTTTGCAGTAAAAATTCCTTGGTAAGTTTTTTGAATAGTGTATATGTTTGTATATTTTTTAATTCATCTGGTAACCTGTTATAAAATGTTATGCTTCTGTATTGAGTTGTCCTTTGAAATTGTGATGTTGCAGGTATAGAATTATGAGTATACATCGATTTGTGCCTTCTATTGTGGGAATGTATGTGGGCAAGAGTTTGGTGCTTTCCTTTATTTTTATAGAATTCGCACAGGCTTTCGTGAATAAATATGGTATAAACGGTGGGGATCTTTAGCATAACCAGCCATACCTTGATATCTCTAAATCAGAATCTGTAACATCGATCGATTCTACCTCATTTGAATATTATGCGTTTGATTGATTGACCGGTGTGGCTGTTAAAGCACGCGTGTACTGCAATCGCATTGCTTTATTAATGTTTCCTTAGTTGCGTGTGTGAGTCTATTAACTATCAGATTTGCTACTAATCTGATTTTCACACAGTCACTGGTGATAACTTTGTTATCGACGCAGCTTAGGCTGTATTACTTTAGAATACTGCATAGCAGATTATTTTTAATTAGAAAGAAATTTAAATTGAAGAGAAATTCGACAAGTTAGAATTAATTGAAAAGATGCGGTCGGTTTCGCTGATAGTTTATCAGAAGCATCTTGCGATTTGTTTACAATATCATCTCTAACATTTCGCGGGCCGTATTTCATGCAATCTGTTATCATGAAAAAGTTTGCTGCTTGTATATACCAAGGACCAGTATACCGAGTTAGAACAGTGGGCGCACTCTCGAGTGGCAAGGCGTTGCGTGGATAGGGTGCGAGTTATACTGTGACCAGCGTGTTGTTTAGAACAATCCGTCAACCACTGGATAATTCCAAAGCGCTAATTAAGGCTTGCGACCGTAAAACACTGCCCGTGAGGCATTGTCGCTAAATAGGAACAATCCACGCATACTAGTGAGGGCGTTCACGGGGCATTTTGGCCTAAACAAACACATGCACAACCTCAAGCTCCGGGACACGAAAATGTGCAGGTTCTTCCAAGGGGCAGAGGAAGCTCCTCTGCACCTCATGTGCGAGTGTGGCCCGGTGATGCGTAAAAGATACACCTACTTGGGTTGTCATTACCTCCAACCTGAGGAGGTAAAACAATCTGGCGTCAAAAGCCTGTTGAGGTTCTTAATTGACACGAGGCTTAGCTCAGAACTATAGTAGGTGGCGAACACAATAGATCAGCAATGGTTGCAGTGTTACAAGGCTCATTATGACATTAGAAAGCCCCAAACAACAAATAATAAAAAATAAAAAACTAGCCTATTTTATAAATAAAATAAAATATGACGAGTAAGAAGAAGTACCGATGTACTGCACTTATATTGAGACTGATGGCCAATTTGCCTGTTACATCGTTTATACCTAAGCATGCTTGCTTTTGTAACTTCTGCAGACTGAGGATATAGTCCGAAACTGTTCTCGCTCACTAACTTTACGAGGTGGGATTTGTAAGCGCGTGCTTTGCGGCGCTTAAATTGATGGCACCAGATTTAAATATTACCACCAACGGTTTTACAGTTTTAAATTACAGACGATTAATTACGTATTCTTATCTATTATTTAATAGGATGTTCTATTTGTATAGTTATTAGTCGATAATTGTTAATTTAACGACGTTTAAAATATCGACGCATTGGTTTTTTGTACTGTTGATTAGTAATAAATAAGCGAAATAATTATATTTATAAAACCTAAATTAATGATGATGATGACGTATCGTTTAGTACATCACTTTGCATTCGCAGAAAATCGATTATCCTTTCAACAAGCTATTGATTGCGTATAATGGACCATAAATTTTGAAAGAAAATCCACCTTAATGGCATTTTTATATTATTATACATATTTCTAGTATTATTAGCATGTATAGTTACTCGTTTTTAACAGCTATATCTTTAGCGCGATCTACGCCGCGCGCGCCGTGTGTGGGCCGAAGGCAGCCGAATGTGTCCGGTCTAACCCGAGCTGTCCAACCGCGGAATATTTAGGAAGCCCATTATAGTTTACCCGACGTCATGCGGTTCAAGAAACAAGCCAAACGGAGAGTAAACGTATTCAGCGAAGAGTTTGGTGGAATTTATTGTAAATTTCGTCTTGAACGGGCCACCGCACTGATGTTGATAGTTGTTATAGGTAAAGTTGCACTGTGCCGCATCGTTGGTAGCGAATGATTTCGTGCAGCCTGGGCCATAAAACCCACCGTGTTTTCGGGTCGGCCCAACTAACGATTCAGCTCCTATTCAGTAGCCTCCTTGAGTGAGGGACTAACCCGGGAAGGACTCTCGCGTCCCAAGCCTCACGGCTTGTGGATCGGTTTCCCCCGAGGGAAGGCCCTCCGGCGCTACTGGACGGTTTGCGCACCGTGCGGCGTCAGCCAATCGCTTGTGAACTCTGACTAATTACTGAAGGAGTGTGGAGGCTATGGAAATATACTGTTTCCTGAGCAGCGGGGATGGATGTTGACCTGTTGTCATGCCACTCTTGAAACGACCTATCTGCCGCCACCTGGTCACGAGTGGTATGACGGGCATAGGACACCCAGGTCCGTGATAAATTCATTTTGAATTACCGCTGTAATACAACAGGTAGAGGCCGCGCAAGCGACTTCGGACCCATAACCAGTCTGGAGGCTGGACGTATTCTGATGGTTAATTCCGGATGGAGATATCGGCCCGCTGGGTTACCTTCCTAGTACCTCGCGTAAGGCGTTAGACTCTGGCGGGTTATTTGAGTACAATGCATAACAACATAATTCAATAAATAACCTTAAAACATGGTTTGGAAGGTTAATATATGTAAAATGCGCAAATTAGTACCGAAATTCACAGTGTAACTAATAATAAGGCCAGCCACTGTAAATTCAATTGATTATGATAAGTTATCACGCGATGCTTGGAACACTGCTTGGTGTAATGTTATGCAAGGTACCACTGCTGATGACAAGGTTGAGTTATTAAACAAAATTCTTACTAATTACACAGAACTCTACTCCTCAATTGATGTCTTGCCTATAAGTTTCTTCGTATGGTATAAAATTCTGCTTGACAACAACGAAAACGGTTCGTTACGAATACCTGCCGATCATGTACACAGAACTCGGCTACGTGAAAAGGGGTATTTGAAATATAACAAGCAAAACAATTATTACGGCGATAGAACTCTTGAATTCATTGTTCCAAAATTATTCAATCACTTTTCTATAAAATTAGACAACTCAATCAGCAAATACTTACTAAAGAAAACATTGAAACTTATACTACTAAGCAACCTAAATAATGACTTACCCAGGCGAGCTAATTGAAATAATTTAAATATTATGTCATATAAATACTATAATAGAGAAATTAAAAACTATATTAGTGTAAATTAGCATAAATATGTAAAAGCAGTAGCATAACTGTAACAAGTAAAAATTCTATTAGACTACATTAGCATTAACATCAAGTAGAATAATTATGGTAAACCAAGCTAATTAAGATAAGTTAGGTTAGGTTAGGGCATAAGTATAGATATCTGGTATGAATCATTTTATTAGTGTAATCATTTGTTATTGTAATTGTAAACAAAGTAAGTATACCAGGATAATTAGTATAGGTTAGGTTAGATTAGTAAGTAGGCATATTAATTTAGTGGAAAAGCATATTTATAAGTGTATATTAAGCTAGTTATGATAGGAGATATAGGTTAGATTAGGTTAGGTTAGGAAGTCAATGCATCTACTTAACGTAAAAAGTTATAATAGTTAATAAAAGTATAATAGGTAATGGATAATATAAGTCAGAATTATAAACACATTATTGTTAGTTACCCACTGAAAAGGCACTAGCCTTAGTGGGGAACTGTGACATGTAATTTGTATCTTTTTTTATGAATAAAGACTACTACCAAAAAAAAAAAAAAAAAAATTATTCTGGAACGATATGATAATCACGCGCCTATAAAATGTGTAAAATTAAACATCCGCCTTGCCCGTAACTAACGGACACAATAAAAACTAAAATAGCAAAACGTGACAGAGCAAAATCTAAGCACAAGTCGAAGCTATCTGAAGCATTGCGGGATTCTTATTATTCATTATCATGTGCAGCACAGTACATGTACGACATTTTACTGTCCGAATAATTAATACTACAGTAGTATCTCTCGATATTTCCTTATATAATAATTGAGCCGTGTTGGCCATCGTTGACGGGTTACGAAAATTATAAAATTGAAATTACACGGTACCTGTTATAAAATCGTAAAAACAGTTAAGTAAACCAAAATTGCAGAACATGAAAAGCCACACAACTTTATTTCTCGGCACCAAAAGGCCGTGTCGTAACCGGAGCAACGCCATTCGACAGTAAATTTTATGGGTTTTAAAATATCTCTTTCCTCTTTAGCCAATTTGGTCACCGTTTTTGAGATATTTGCAAAAAACCGAAGAATTGCACATCTAAATATTGCTTGAAAATGATGAATAGGATAAGGGGGGGTGAAATTTTGTAAAACATTTTTTCCCCTTGTTTTAAAAGTCACAGTACAAAGTTTCATCGAGATCGATTAAAAACTATGGACTTGTATAAAGAATATATAGGTACAAGTATACACACATCCATTTGTATATACCGTACATTTTTTGTATATACCATACATTTCTTTATATACCATACATGTTCTGAAAATATAGGTTTTTAGATATTAGTTGAATGTTTATGTTAGGAGGTTTTACAGGAGGCTATTGTGCGTGAAAAACGAAGTTTTAACGTATCTACATTATTTTTTAATTTACGCCTTTGTTAATGTGAAAGATAACTGAATATCCGTAAGTTGAACATTAAAAACGGTTTTTCTCTGTTACCAATTTTTTAAAAAATGTAGGCGACTTTAAAGACAGGTTTTTGTGTACAATAATATGTTGTACTAAAGAATCAACTTGTATCCAAAGATATGCTTTTTCTTAAAGAAAAAAAAGTAAAAAAAAAGGAAAAATCAATATTCTTGTTTAGTTTTATGTGCAGATTGTCCCCTAGGAATGCGACACTTGTTTCGTCACACTGTATAGAACTGCAATGGACTCCCAATCTACTGTTAGGTATAAGACAGAATCTCGCCTACTCGTAGCTGATCAGATCGGTCGATAAGACGGGTTCGCTCTCGAATTTGTCTGGCGTCTAAAATATGGGGCCCGTCGCCGCGGCGTCGCCATCGCTCGTTTGTCAGTCAATTTTGCATTTCTGCTAACCGCCGGACGCCGCGCCCGCGCCGTTGCCTGATTGATAGCTTTTACTTAAGCAATTGCTCAGACGACCTGCTGAAAATGTACAACTGCAAAATTTGAATGGGTAGTATGCATAGCTAATTCAGCGCCGGTCGAGCTGACCCCCCTGTGCACGCCAATCGCATTAAAAGTGTATCTGCATAATAGCAAGTACTCGTTGGGTTCTCCCCCGTCTGGGAAAAGTAACAAACAGTACCGTACCACAGTATACCAACTGGGGTATACTGTGACCGTGCCATGATTCAAATCAAATTGTTTATTGTCTTAAAAACTAATACATAGTTGTATAGACAGTAGTATTACATTTGGCCGTGATAACATTGGATTCTTTTTTAATGATCAAATTCTTCTACTACTAATCAAAACGTAAAAGGTTACTCGTAAGAATGAAGAAGGTATTATTGTAGAATAAAATCGAGTCTCACCATTTAGTTTACCAGATTAAAAACACAGAGTAAATTATTCTTTAAAATACCGATAAAAATAAGTTTTTTTAGTATAAAATTAATAAATGTAATGTCAAAAATAACAAAAAAAAGTGACGGTTGTCAAAAAGTAAAATAAAATGTCTTAGTGATTATATTGTAAATAAAAATAGTCAAAGTATAATTAATATGTGCCTACCTAATAATAAAAAATAGTTAATACGTTTTAGTCAAATTGAAAATCGTTTTAAAACCTATTACAGAAAGAGATATAGTCGAGATGCAGACAGTTTTTAGAGATCGTTAATGTCGTACAATTCTCTTTCAATTAGATATAATTTGAGTTTATTTTTAAATTGGAGCATTTTTCCTTCGCGGCATATATTTTTTATACTAGAGGGTAGCTTATTGTAGCATATAATTCCGACGTAGCTCGGATTCCTTTTAAAAAGTTCTAGATTTGGACGAGGAAGAATCAGATTATTTCTCCCCCTGGTAAAGTGTTTATGGGTATCTGAATGTATCGGCAGCTGAGCTAGGTTTTTTGTGATCAATTTAACGCATTCTAAAACGTATAGAGATGGAAGGGTGAGGATTTTAAGCCTTCTGAAATGACCACGGCATGATTCTACATAACCCAGATTACTTAAAATTCGAATGGCCCGTTTTTGCAATGAAAAAATATGTTGCCTTAGATCGATGGTGCATTGCGATTGGTGATTGTGTTATGCTACTGCTTCTCAAGCATCTGCGATGTCGGAATAGGTCGAATTCGTTCTTTTGTGACGTCCTTTTCCCTTGCGGGTAGGGTTGTCAGATGCGTGAAAAAAACGGACTAGGTTTTTTATTAGCTCAATAAATTTAGTGAGTCATCAAAAAGTTAACAGTTAGTAAGGAATGTCCTACTAATTGAGCAGAGAGATACGTACGTTACGGCAAACGCCTGTAGTTAGGACTACACCCGCGGGTGGGAGTCGCCAAATTTATCGAATGTTTGAATATCTAGGTCGGCGGAGTAGCGGCCGTGTGGCGGCCATATGCGAATTACGTTCAACGGCAGCACTCTTTGTGGTAGTCGTTAGGACTCGTGACGTTGCTCGCTTTGATTTCAATTTTGTTCTAAGAGAAGCTTCCATCTGTATACTGTGATTCAGTGCAACTAGTACTAATATGAAGAAAACGCTTAATTCACTTTTTTACAGTGTTTACTGCGAGACGATTTCTTTCGTCTGTCCATACATTTCCCATGACGATAAAGATACGGTTAATAAAAGCATTTGATATAGGAATACTACACACATACTGCATGATTTTCAACAAATTTGGTGCTGTTTCATTGTTTTAAAAAAATGCACCACATATTAGGAATCCTAGTTCCTACTTATAGGTTGTCGGCCTAAGCGCAAGCGCCAGGTATTACACGATTTTTTTATTGTCCAGTTCACCAAGATTTTCTTGACCGGACAGACATAAAGAAAATCGGGCTTTCCGATCGAAAACCGGACATCTGGTAACCCTACTTGAGGGTGTTCCCATAAATATGTATGGCCAGGGTCACCATATCTCCACCCTCGACTGTTTTTCATACATATTCTGTTTTTAACGTGAATACTTCCAGAATTTCTCACCAGATACTAACTTAGTGACACCGAAAAACTTGATCGACAATTCAGAAACATAACAAAATAACTCAGAAATAAGGGTCGGCGCAAACAAGCCACCAGCCACAACCACCGGTGGTTGTCGAGTGCGACGAGTAGCGTAGAAGGTAGCCAGTGGCGGCCACTGGCTACGCGGCCACTGTCATCTGCTTTTCGCTGGCCACCATTGGCTGTGGCCGGTGGCTCGTTTGCGCCGAACCTAAAAGTCCGACGGGGAGGGTTTTAGTATCATTCTAATTGACGCGTAGTTCCGTTTTACGTAAACACTTAGCCGCTGCGGCGAGGGGGCGCGACGGGCTGAAGGGGGCTCAACTCACAGCAACCTTTTTCGCGTCAGCTTGAATTTATAAATCAGTAAAGCTCAACACTTCGAGCAGCTGCCACGCCGACTTAGGCCTCAAAATACAGCTTTCGATTAGATTTACGAGGTAAATCATTACGAGGTACAATTTTAATCATTTCTATTTTTTTGAGAGTGAGAGAGAGTTATTTATGATATAGGAATAAATGAAAATAAAATTGAGAATGTCGTCTAAAACACGAGCAAAGCCAGCCTGAAATATAGAAATATTACCAAAAAACTTAAAATTTAACTTGTTTGAGATCCTTTTCTCTCAGTGTACTTACTCTCAATTTACTTTTTGCTTTACAATTGAGCACAGTTTCAATCTTGTTTTTTGTGCGTATTTATTTTTGTCTTCTAGGTCTTGTATTTTACTTAACTATCTGCAAGCCAAAAAAACGGCCATTGTTTGTGCTATGAACAGAACAGAACGAGGTATGAAACAAGGCAACAACCACTCTCCCAACTTTTATCGAATACCGTTAAAGGTCGTTTAACCCTTTGAGGACCATGGGTCATAATAATATGTGTCCCATAAATTAAAAAATCATTTTATAAAAAATCTCGAATGAAATCCGCCGATGCAGATATTCAAACGTTCGAATAATTTATAAATTATATTTTTTACATGCAATTGAGACATCTAAATCATATTATTTTATACAAAAAATATTGTCTTAAAAATCGCAAATGACCAACAAACTCAGGTGATTTAAAATAAATAAATAAAATATTTATCAAAAATTTATCAATTTGAAATGTATGTGTTTAGTGCTTGTTTTAGTAGGTACGTATGATTTTTGAGGTAGGTAAATAATAAAATAATAATCAAATTTTGGAAAACTTTTAACTTTGCATCTCCTATGGACCACAGGGAGACATATGTCCCATCAATTATACAAAATCTATTGAACTAATCTTCAGAAAACTTGACATACATGTTATTTACATCGCCCTTTAACAGTTTTATGTATTAAAGATTTCCATATTCTACCGCAAAGCTTATGATCATCAAAGGGTTAAACTGATTGTCTGCGGAACAAAGGAATAAACATAGCTTTCGAGTTTCACTCCCTCTTAAGATTTACAATCTACCGACCGACGCTTACAAAAATAAATATAACCTTCGACCTCTTCAAAAGAAAGTACGAAACCTTAGCTAACGAGTACGGTACCTCGTTATGTTATCCATAAAAATAACTGGCTTTATACATATGTTCTTTAATTTAATCATAACGGAACCGTTCTCAACAATAACTGCTTTTACGTTTTATCGCCTCAAGAGCCTTGAAGAATGGTTTGCGTACAGCAGCCTCTTCACTAGGGACGCTACCTGTTTGTGGAGTTTATCGAGTAATGGAGTTTCAACAAAATTCCTTGCAATTTAACAAACATGATGGAAACATCATTATTCTGTATAAAACCGTAATAACGAAACGACATTGTAGGAAGAAATCCAATATTTTCTCAGTTCTTCAAGATGGAAAAATAGATTTTTATCACCCTCTCTACCTATATTTTTGTGTTCGCTGGTTCTACATACACTCGGAAGCAATAAATCTGCGTCACCAGCATAAACTTTCTCGAAAACTAAGAATTTTAGCTTGTTCAATAATTACCACATTAATAATGAATATTAAATACCAGGAACGCTTCTTTTTTTTTGAAAACTGATGCATTAAATTCGTAATTCGATTTTCGAAAAAATATTTATTTTATTTTTAGCCTGTTTGCAGTACTTTAGAGCAGTGTTTCCCAATTAGTGGTACGCGTACCCCCAGGGGTACGCGAAGTTGCATCAAGAGGTACGCGATGCTACCTCTTGACTAAGTTGTTTCAGAGTTGTGCAATAAAAACGCGCACATTTGTCACATTAAACTGATTTTCACCGTCATCAATTGTATTTTGATGGTACTAAATATTAAAAAAACTGATTTCATTTTTTATTTATCATTCCTGCAATTAGGAGTACGCGAGCTTGAGGTCTTTCTTGAAGTGGTACGCGGGAAAAACTAATTGAGAGCCACTGCTTTAGAGCAACCAAGAGTTTTCTTAATTTTATTTGAGAGGTATTAAATAGTCAATAAAATACTTTTTATTTGAATAAGCTAGCATTCTTGGTTTACCAGATATTAAGGTTTATGTTAGTGACGCGGATTCCTTTTTTCCTAGCGTAAGGCGGGCAATACACGTCAGATTTTTCTATACGATAGTCGGATCCGATAGTCTGATCAAACTACCGGAAGGCACTCTTGCCGTACATTTGTTTGAACATTCAATACACATCCGATCCGATAGTCGGATCTGACGTCCAAGTCTGGAACAGCGCCGAGGCGTTTACGATTTTATTGTCGTTCCGAGTGTGGGCGCGCTGCGCATGGGTGTTCGTAGACAAAATACACCTCAATTGTTTTCCTCCGATCCGTCAGTTGGCTGCTTGTGTTGACATCGAACGGATGTGTCGCGTCGTGTTTTGTGCAACTCAAAAGTTCTCAAAAGGACCATTCTATAAAAATCAAAAATCCGTTATGGATATTTCGCTAATTTAGGATGCTTCAAATGGAAATGACTATCGGCAAGTCTCGTCAAATTTATAGGATGGATCCAATAGCATCGTTTTTTCTCATTTTTTTTTTTGCGTCAGCACAAGCAAATATGCAATAAGCAGCAGTATTTCCTCGTCCATCTTTTTCGTCTACTCCCGCGAACTAAACGAACTAACATGCCGATAGCTCAGAAACGGTACGGAGTGAATATGATTAGATAGCCTGATCAGGCAATCGGAAGAAAAGTCGGATGTCTATTTCCAGCCTAAATAGCTTTTTATTACTTTCTTTGCAATGATTGTTGCACGGCGTCGGTATTTGTCCAGTATATAACTGAGGATCCAGCTCATTAGTCAGCATCCTGCTTCTGCCCGGTATCGAGAAGTCCACTGCTGTTTCTCAATGTGGATTGTTGAATATCTTGTTTATTTCATTACGATAATTTATAAATATTATGTCGGGTTGACGAAAGGATTACATCCATAATCAAAGATAACACCATCGTGAGGCAACTGTATCTCGTCCATCTACTCTTCACCGCAGCGATATCGATTGTGCGACGTTGGGCGACTTGTCCGCTTCTAGAAGAGCTGGCGGTGCGCTTGAGTGTTTGCGTAAAGACGAGTTTTTCGCGTTTTCAGATGATTAACGAGGCCGCGCGCTGTCGATGGCGCCAGGGCACAGATTATGTACCTAGATACAGAAGCGTCACCCGCGAATGAATTGCTGTATAATGCTCGCGGCTTTGCGTGCGCGAGTACTAGCGGAGGGGCAGGTTGTCGCGGAGAGGCACAGGCAATCACTATCTGAGCAGCTTGGGAACTGCCGTCTGCATCACAGTTATGGACCCTAATGGTCCCTAATAGCGCAGCTCCTGTAGCGTTGGCCAAACTCTATATCACATGGCCTGCGCAAGTCACGATTCAACTCCTATCTGGTAGTCTCCTCGTAGAGGGATCTAACCTGTCAGGGTCGCTGTATTCCTGCAGCCGGAGGTTGTTGGGATCAGAAGATCGCGGATTTGGGGAGAATTCCTCGGGCGGAATTGGGCGGTTTGCGTACTAGGCTGTGTTAGCGACGCTCACGCGATCCGGCGAATAACCAGAGAGACAGCGGGGACAGTTATCGAACTAATGTAATCTATCCTCAAAATGATCCGATGGCCACCCAATCCCAAGTGACCATGGCGGGCACTGAATTACCTCTTACGTCAGGTAGATGCCGCGCAAGCGACCTCGAATCCATGACCAGACCAGAGAACGGAGAAATCCGGCCAAATATGGTAGTGAGGGCGCGAGTTCGGTCCGCTTGGTTCACTTCCCAGTGCCTCGCATTAAGGCGTAGGGCTCTCACGGGCATGTTGGCGGTTTGTGTTGTCCCTAAGCCCCGGCGCGCACTTGCTGCCTGGCCTCGGCGGCCAGGCCGCGGGGTCACCGTAGTAAAACTTTAAAGTGCATCACAGTTAAAAGATTTACACGTGACAGCGTTGTTACAAAGATTTTGCAACAACGCTAACATGATGAATTTTGATAAAACTTTAAAACTAATTGCGATATCGTACTTATCGAATAGGTACCAAGCCTAAACTTACAAAGCTGGAAAAGTATCTAACCATTTCAATGTATTACTATACTAGACGTGGAGATACTATACAAGACAATACACCGACGATACTGCTGTTGTTGCTACCGGAAATACAATCGAAACCGCATTGGGCAAACTACAGAGAGACTTCAATAATTTACAAAGGCTATCACATGACGTCACAAAAGAGCATACCCGTCTTCATCTCGATAATTTTTTTAGCTCGTTCAAAATACTTTTCTCCTCGTCGTTTGGTACGCCGGTAAATTAAAATGAACCAATTGGCGTTTTCAAATATTGCAAAACATTCACAGTTTTTTAAATGGTTACATATAGGATATCATTACAGTATTTCGTGATGGATGACTTCAGGGGATACTTCAACCATTCAAATGCAAATCTTCAGCCATTCATTCACAAGGCAAATCGCGAGAAATACTCAAATGATGCAGCAATATAGAAACGTGTTTGGGGAGAGCGACGGACACAATTATTGTTTTGTCGCTTCCTCAATAAACTGCGATCGTCGATTAAAGCGTGCGATCGGCCAGGGACTTTACTCCTCAAGGAATATCTCTGGGAGTGCACTTATCACATGGATGAGCATATCCATTAATGTATTTTGAATTTTCTGTATAATCTTACTTTTTAATGTTCTTTGTATTTACTGTGTGATCAGTATACACTAAATTAACGAAGTACCTGGCCGATGAGTTCTTGGACTGTACCAAAACAAGTTTGTGTATCATGTAATATATTTAAAAAAATGGATTGGGTCACACCAAGACTTTCCCGGTAAGTAGTCAGCCCTCCCCCCTCGCCGTTATTCGCCCGCCCCGCCCCTTCGCCTCCCTCCCCCTGCCAACCCCTTGCTAACGAGCTAACGGGCCCATGATGGGTTGGCCACGAAGACCCATGTGTTCAGGGTCGGTCACACCCACGGGTCAACACCCATCCGACGGCCTCCACGCACGGGGTGCGAACCTGGGTAGGACTCTGGCCCTGGTCAGTTTCCCCTGGGAATCAAACCTCTGGCGCTCCTGGACGGTCTGCGCACCGTGCGGCGCAAGCCAATCGATTGTGAACTCCGACTAACAGTCGGGGGAGTCTGGAAGCTGTATTGTTTCCTATAGAGCGGGGGTGGTTGCGTACCTTACGGCGACTGCTCTTGAAATGACCATTGGCCATCCGATCCCGTGTCAGAGGCGGGCAAAGGACGACATGGTCCGCGATAGATTCGGTATTCTCCGTTTTACCGCTTCGTAAGGGAGAGGACCGCGCAAGCGACCTCGAACTCGGAACCAATCGAGAGACCGGAGAAATCTGGTCACAATTGGAAGCAAGGGCGCGAGTGTCCCCCGCCAGGTAGCATTCTTGGCTATCTCGCGGTAAGGCGTTGGTCTCTTGCGGGTTGTGGCGTAGCTAGACGTCGGATTGTTTTGTCCAAAGTCTTCTACGCTCACTCCAGGGAGATAGAACGACTAATCGATAAAACTCCCTGTGGTGACGGGCTCGCCCGTTGTAGTCGACACCTCAAGATGCCAACCCCCTGCGAATGGTTTCGTGCAGTTTGGGCCATAAGATCCATCTTGTTCTCGGATCGGCTCAACTCACGATTCAGCTCCTATTCAGAAGACTCCTCGTGCGGAAGGCTACCCCGGGTAAGACTCGCGTCTCAGGCCTCACGGCTGGTTGGCCGGTTTCTTCTGGCAGGATTGCATCATGGTGCTACTGGACAGTTTGCGCACCGTTCGGCGACGCCAATCGGTTGTGCACTCTGACTAATTGCTGAAGGAGGCTGGAGACTATGGAAATATACTGTCTCCTAAGCAGCGGGGGTGGATGTTGACCTGTCGTCAACCACTCTTGAAATGACAATTACGCTACCTGATCCCGAATTCAGAGCCGGGCAAAAGATGCCTTTAGTCCGCGATAGATTCAAACTGAATCACCGTTGAATTACGGCAGGTAGAGGTCACGTAAGCCACTTCGGTCCCGTAACCAGTCGGGGGAAGGAGGTATCGTGAAGGTTAATTCCAGGCGGAGATATCCTACCAAAACTGGTACCCAGGGGGCGAGGTAGCTCCACTGGGTTACCTTCCTAATTCCTCGCCGTAAGGCGTTGGTCTCTGGCGGGTTCGTTGGTTTGCTAGACGGTAGGTTTGTGCCGTGCCAAAGTCTTCTAAGCTCATCCCACGGCTGAAAGAACGATCACATATCGTTATACCAGCTTTGGGCGACGGGTTCGCCCGTTGTAGTCGACACCGCCAACCTCCTGCACCCCCTCGCGCGTAGCCTTAAACCCCCCCCCCCTTCCCGTGCGCGTCAATCCCCCTTCCTTAAGTAGTATTTTCGATAAAAAAAGTAGTATTTTCGTACTATATTTGATGTATTTTCTGTGGTATTAAATTGGTATTTTTCCAATATGATGTAGTATTGTCTTAAATATGGCGGAGTTTAAACATTATTTGTGTCGCTTGAGATATTCCAACCAAAATTCCACGATGTGGTTTTGTCTCAACAACACATCCGTGTACTGACTTTCAAGTCTCAAAGTCCAATATTTCGAGATTGAAATATGACTAGCGCGCCCTGAATTCTGACTGAGGCGTCGAACGCACTGAAGAGTGGACTGAATTCAACCACAATCTTGTCAACTCTTGCTATGACCGAATGACGCCTGCATGCCAAATTTCAGCTCAATCGGACGATGCGTTTAGGCTCTAGCGTGGAGGAATACACACACACACACACACACACACTGACACACATGCGTGCGTTCACAATACTTTCCCTCTGCCGGGAAAGTAAAATAACAAAATAATAAAAAGTACGTTCATAACGGCCCGATTGCCATCCCGCCGTGCGTCGCACGCGGCGCGAACCGTTTCTTGGTGCTTTATTACGCGATTTCAAATAATGCACTCAACCTGCTAAGGGAGATGGAAATAAGCCGCTCCGGAGAGACGCAGCAGTGTCGTTTATTTAACACAGCTATTCCATGCCAAGTCCACCGTCGACGTAACCGTTAGCCTCGCATTATTTCTTTACGGGGATGACGGGGGAGGGGGGGGGGGGGGACTTTTCAGTACGTTTAATCAATGCTGACATGGCCCTTTTAAAAGACATTATCAATAGCAAGGTCGACAATAAGAAGCTGATCGCACCTAAAATGCCAACTTTCAGTACAAGAAATTTCCGCTCCAGGCGTTTATCTTGCCGTCGATACAACACCTTCCATGCGATGAAATAATACGCGCTTACATAATACGTTAATAACGTAATAGCATAAACGCAATAAATAACATTACATTTAATAATATTGATGTATCCCACATTGACAGATTTAAATTTTTACCAGCCTTGCGCAAGACACTCTCTGACGAGATGCGTCTTAATACTTTACAAGTTATTTTAACTCCTAATACAATCACATATATACCCTCTAGCTAGGACATGTTTTTAGTTACCGGCATCCTTCAAGGGGGTGAATCAGTATGAGCAAACAAGCAACTTCTGATAAAAATTTTGCAAAAAAAAACAAAATTAAAGAAAAAAAAAGTTTATTTTTTAAATTGTATAAAAAGCGTTAAGCACATTGCGGCATCTAGCGGTAGGTAAAATATCCCTACCGCTAGATGGCGCCGCGCTCTCCAAGCTTCTCAGTCGTTTTATAAATAGATAAAAATTTGAAACTTCACAACAAAAAAATATTTTTTTTAAATCCTATTTTTTTAAATAAAATTTGCTTACTTGCTCGTATTGATTTACCCCCTTTAAGGATATCATTATTTACTTACCAAAAAGCTTAAAGTTAGTAACTACTTTTCTACTAAGTAGGTAGTGTAGGAGCCTACGGCCCTACATACCCACAACAAAAAAGTCAATTTCACAGAACAGAAAACTGTAGACTCGCTCAAACTTGCACGCGCAGCTGCAGTTAATTTCCAGCTAAATTTGGCAAATATTGCCCAGGTTAGCGACACATGCGTCGCCCCACTCGTAGCTATTGCATCACCGATCTCCCTATAAAACGCAGTACATTGCATTCGATCATTATCATTCCTTTGCTGGTCAAGTACACCTACACACCTCTACACATCATTCCTTTGGCAGACAGTTGTCACGTGCTACATCATTCCTTTGGCAGGCAGTTGCCCTTCTACATCATTACTTCGGCAGACAGTTACCGCGCTCTGCACATCGTCCCCTCAGTGGACAGATATCTCGACTACACACTTCGCTCCTCGACTACACACGGACCGCCACGGCTTCACCTCGCGCTCAAACTACAACACAACGGCGAACACGACTCAAGGCGTTAAGAACTGGCGACTTCGACTCACTTCTGAATAAACTCTTCTACACGGACATATACGACTCTCATTAACGGAGCAACCTTCATGATGAGAACCACCCTTCGCTCACAATCAATTGGAGTCTAGTGAAGGGTGGCCATTCTCACAGTAGTATCAAATGCTAAATTAACAGATAATATACTCTATATTAGCATTCAATGCCACTTTACTTTACTGCGAGCCGATTACTTCCGTCTGTCTATATATTACCATATAACGCTAAAGATTGATTCCACACAGCCTTAGATATAGGAGTACTACACACACTGATTTTTTTACAAATTTGGCGCTGCTTGATTGATGAAAAAAATCACCACATATTAAGGGAGTTGCCTTCGAGTGAAGGAAAAACACTTTAAAGTGAAGCCAGTTCTTCAGAAATGTTTTCAGACGAAGTTTGCTGCTTCCGTGAAGATAATTTCCATAACTCATCAATTGATCCAGCGCAGGCATTCTTAATCCTACTTGTGGGTTGTCGGCCCAAGCGCAAGCGCCAGATATTACACTTATTTTTATTGTCCGGTATACCAACATTTTCTTGACCGGAGAGACATGTAACGGACCTTAAGTCCATTACATGCGATCAACAAATGCATCGATTTCCAGTGAAAGCCACAGACACAATTCAGCTATTATTTTGACTCGTGCAGCTATGAATCAGCACGATGAAACAATACTTTTACTCGGAATATTTTTTGATTGCATCAATTCACAAAAAGCAACCAAATTATCATTCCTCGAGTGGTCGTGTCTCCAGATAGCGACGGCACACTTCGGTGTCCCGGCTTCTCGGTCACATATCATTCCCCGAGTAATCACCTTCCCCCAAGGTTGCGACGGCATTCGGCACTCTCTCTCACGAGTTAGGTCAACGAATCCGGCTCTTTGGTTTCCTTTCCGCATTCTCCCTGAGTCTCGAAGCACCAGTCTGTAATCCCACAGACTCGAGCCGTGCCCAGTACAAGATACTAGGAGCACACGCACAATCCTCATCCACTATTCCCACATAACCTCCGTCGCGCAACCCTCGCGTCTCGATAAAGTAATCCGGGCACTCGTTACTTCGGCAAGCGTTATAACTGGCGATATTCAAACCTTCGATCAATAAATTCCTTCTACTTCATTCAAAGCCGCCTTTCAATACGGAGATAACTCATAAGTTGATACCACCACCTCACACCGAACAACCTGGAGTCTTGTGAGGGGTGGTCCCTCACAGACATAAAGAACACCGGACATCTGGCGACCGTAACACCCTCACACGTCATCATCTCTGCTTTTGATTGTGCGGATAATAAAAGATGAGCATCCTGTCATTATATGAGTCAACATTACCCTTCAATCTTTTATCTGTTCCGAGGATCGATCCCTTAAACACTACGAATCGAAATAAAATCGTCATCAAAACACTGAACCACGCTTAAAATTTATTTCTTTATTCAGTTTAACAAGATCATTAAAAGTGGCGTAGACCAATGCATCCTCCTTGATTTTATAACGCAAACCTCCACATGTATATCAGTTCGACGCACACCACACTTCGTCGCCCCTTATAAATTATTTAATATTGATAGCCAGACTCTTACATATATCAAAATGTCAGGAGGGGGATACCAATTAATTGCCACCGATTATGGCCTGATAAATCAAATGTGAGACTCACGACGTCGAGCAGAAGCAGTATGCCATTTATACGGTAGCCGATCAGCGAATAAAATCGCTCGTACCTCGGATTATTTTATGGGGCCTTTCATACCCATTTATGGGGCAAATCATAAAAAGGCCTCTAAGAAAGCAGTCAGGAAAGCTGCGAGACATAGAAGATCAATGGCATGCAAAATTTCCTCAAACCGCGCTATAAAAACTGCATCGTATAGAAGATCCTTGAAACGGTGAAACTATAAAGTTTTCATATTTTTTTTAAATCGAACAATAACGACTCGAGATAAAAGGAAATAATAACGGTTCGACGCCACTCGGACAACGAACCCATATACCTACGGATTGAAAATACCAGTATTTTCGCGGTACAATCAGTAATCTGTCATCAGCAAGCTGAGATTATAAATAGAAAAAAGCGATTTTACCGCCTGAAGTTTGTAGCACCCGACGTTTTGGTGACGTTGCAACCGTCGTTGTCTAGGGTCTAGCATGGACAACGGTGGCTTCAACGTCACCGAAACGTCGGGTGCTACAAACTTCATGCGGTAAATTCGGTTTTTTCCTATTTGTAATGTCAAACAACCGCGATAGTCTCCAATTTTATAGTAAGCTGAGAGCTGAGCTAAGAGGTGTTTTTATGATAAAATATGCTTTAGTCTGGGCTATCTTTATTTCATAACGAAGAAGAGACTCGACTAAAAGAACCCCAAATAAATCCCACAGAAAGAACCTCAAATATTACGAAACCGGACATTATTTCGTTATAAAATAGGAAAGCTTCCTACTTTTTCTATGAAGTTAGATAGAGTAATGGTAATTGCATGTGTTATAATGGTAATCGCATATGTTATAATGCTAATTGCATTATGTTATAATAGTACTCGTAATTGCATATGTTATAATATTAATGATAATTGTATGGGTTAGATTGAGTAATGGTAATTGTACATTTTAAGTTGCTATGTGCTTACTAAGACGATGAGATGGAGTAACTTCACATTGATCAACTGATACAGAGTAAAAAAAATAGTCTTAAATTTAAAATATTCAATAGATCTATACTAACATAATACAAAATGAAACAAACAAATATTAAAATCAATAGAAATATAATAGAAAAGATATAAAACGAAATAACAGAAACAGACAGGATGAAATCGGTATCGAATGTATAGGAGACAAAATAAATATAAAACTATTAATGAATATAATTACAATACGAATTTTCTAAAAGGACCTCCTTCTTTTAGAAAATTCGTTTTGTTTACTCGAAGACTTCGTTATTTTAAGAATTACTAGTAGAAAAAGTATAATTTTAATTTTGATAAAAAGGTATAATATAATGAAATTTTTGGCTATTTGTTTTTTTTTTTCTTTTTATTTTTATTTGAAAAAAACAACAGATTTACATCAGTTTTACGTACTAGAGTTAATATTACATTGAGTTACTTGATGTTAATTTAAAAACGTTTTCTACTTATTATTAATTTACCTACATAGTTATACACTTCTAATTACCTTAAATATTTTATTTTAATTTCAGTTTGGTTTTTTTAGTCCGTTATCTTTACAGAGGCGAGGTGCCTGAATTGTGATTTACTTAGAAGGATACCATCAAAGCTATTTACAATTTTCACATATGAGTGCATTATACGGGGCACCGGCGAGAATAGTGCGTTATTGGTTGAACAATGCGGCGGGCGGAACACATCACAACGAGTTCTGTGGGTCGACGGAATTTTATACATATTTCAATTTTGTGTATTGAATTATTTTGACTTATTTTACTGTATATTATCCTGATTATTTTTATTTGTGTTTTAGCGAGTAGGTTTTAATAATGATTTTTGAGTAGTGGAGATAATATAAAAAATGTCTTCTGATTTTTCTATAAAGTGCTAAATGAAGTCATTCCGGTTATGAACTCTTTGAAAAGTTTAATGTTTTGAAAAACGGTATAGAATGAGTTGAGAGCATTGCGCGATCTAGCGGTTGGTAAAATATCGCAAATATTGTTTATTCGCCATATTTTACCTATTGCTTGATGGCGCAACGCGCTCAATGTTTGATAAACTTTAATTTATCAGTCAAATTTTTCAATATTTCTATAAAAAAATACATATTTTTAAAATCAAAAGTTGCTTATTTGCTCGTTCTGATTCACCCACTCCAAGGGGTATCACTTAATAAAATATCAACCTGTATAAATAAACATGTTGTTGTAATTAGCATAAAATATTGTATGCTCTATGAGCGCTTTAATGTTGTATGTAATACATTATAAAACAATACAGATCTTTTAACTTTGTATGCCTATAAGTCTATAATTTGCCACGTGTTCTATTGTTTGGTTGTTTTATATCTTACTTTAATCTAAATCTTAATAAATCTAATAAATAGAAATTAAAGAGAATTCGAGGCAGCTACAGCCAATGTGCCAAATATGTCGTACTAAGATTAATCCGGTCGAATGTTAGGTAAGTCCAGTAGACAGGGCGCGACCGCCACGCGCCTCACAAGCTCATTACTGAAATGTGAACTGTCAGGCTGTCAATTTGTGCGCCGGCGCGGCCGATGCTGTCAGTGCGATCAGCTGTTTCAGTAAGGCGTCGTGATTGATTACACCCTGTCTCCCTGCTACTAATCTATCTAGTCTATGGTCCAGTTTAGTCTATGGCGCGCCCGCCTCGTTAATATCTATATGCTTTATTAAAGCCTGCCGTTGCGCAGATGGGGTCGACGATAATAATGCAGCATTCCGCATTTTGTGAAATATACTAACGTGGCTTTTTATTATCAATCACTACTGTCTTCAATGGCTGAGGACCCGAGAAATGAGCGAGTCCTCGGTTTGCACTTCAGAATCTAGAATTGGGCCGCTCCGATCTATCTCATAACTGAAATTAATAAAATTCATTTATAGTTGCTATGAAAACAAGTAAACGACCTTACATTTATTGTGACCATCATATACGTATTTTTTTTAAAGCAACGGTGTATGTTTTCTTAGGAAATAAATAAATAAATGAATATATTAGTAACTTATGGGGAATGAAAACAAGTGATAAACCACTTTAATACTCAACTCCGTGGTGCTCTTGAACATTTAGAGATGTCGACTAACACGAGCGAATCCGTCACCCCAGGAAGTTTTAACGATAATGCTCGTTTTGTCTCCCGTATAATACATTGGGACGATACTAATCTATCGCCCTGCAAAGCCACGAACAGAGCAACGCCTTACGCCTTTGTGGCACTAGGAAGGTATCCAGCCCTGGCTACCAGTTTTGGCAGGATATCTCTGTCTGGAATTAACCTTCAGGATTACTCCGTCCTCTCGACTGGTTACGGTACCGAAGCCGCTTGCGCGGCCTCTACTTGTTGTATTACAGCGATAATTCAATATGAATTTATCGCGAACCTTGGCGTCCTTTGCCCGAAATGCCTCTCGGGATCGGGTGGCCCATAGGTCGTTGCAAGAGTGGCATGACAACAGGTCAACATCCACCCCCGCCGCTTAACAGCCAGTATATTTCCATAGACTCCACACTACTTCATTAAATAGTCAGAGTGCACCCGGGGTAGTCCCTCACACGAGGAGTCTACTGAAAAGGAGCTGTATCGTGAGTTCGGCCGACCCGAGAACACTAGAACACGAGAACACAAGGATCCTATGGCCCAAGTTGCATGAAACCAATCGCTGCCAATTTACTGCTCTTACAGAAGTAAATTGAATTATCCTAATATTGGCGTAAGAGACCCCTTTATTATATAAAAATAGGTAGTTTTTCTTTTTTTAAATCGCCCGCGGCGCTAATGGATGGCCCTGTCCCCCCCCCCCCCCCCCAAACCCGCTTCTATGCCGGAGTGGCTCGACTCGACTAAAAGTGTGCCGTCACCAAAAATAGCTTGAAAACCACTGGTCTAGCCTATGCCCACGTGTTACTCGTAATCATAATGACTATTACACACATTCGCCTCCAATAGCATCTAATTACGTCATTTATGCCGTTTCGGCGGGTCCATGGCGCCAGCGCCGCGCCAAACCGGGCCTTGGCCGCAGCGAACGGTCAACTCACTCTAATATTGTCCTCTCGATCGCCTTATTATCTCCTCTACTTTACGAGACGCCTCCGGCATTCCTCTTATTTGTGTCATAAACGCGCACACCTTTTACGGCTTATTGGGTCGCCGAGTTTTTGTCCTTTCACTGCCGATCGCGCCACACGAAGCATGTAGGATGCAGATGCAATGCAGTATGTTTAGTGCCTTTGTGCGTGCTGATCTGATATCGAACTCGAACACGAATATTCGGACTCAGTTATTGGCCCACCTCTTATTTCAGCGGTCGAAGTCAGAATTATAGTTTGCGATAAAAGTCGGAAAAGGCGATCTGTTATCCGGGATGCCACAAGGCGTCGCCCTGTCCCCGCTTTTATTTTTCGTTTTCATCAATCCGATATCTGCCTGTCTGAAGTCACATACTCACCTTTTTCCACGCTTTTGCTAAGCCCGGCCACTTATTTAGACCTATTTTAAATTCACCAGAGTGGACTAGTAGCCATGGTCTGCTAGTCAACCAAAATAAAACTCAGGTAATTCTCATCGGAAGCCGGAACTTAATTAGTCGAGCAAAACAATTCACTCTTCTCTCCTGATATATTTAAACGTGCCGCCATCCCTGTTCAAATGAAGTGAAGAACCTGGGTCTGATAATCGACGAAATTGTCTAAAAAAAAGAGATGTTTTTTTTTGTTTTTTTTTAATTTTGTTTTTAAAGGTGATTTGTAAGGAAGCTTTATCACTTTTAAATATCGCCGGCATATCATACGCTGAAGGAAGGCTGATATTGGAGGACCGTCGAGTAGCATCAGGTATATCGCTTTTATATGAAGTAGTTGATTCTGTGAAGTAGTTGATGATGTTGATTCGTATGCTCACACTACTAGATATTATCTTATCTAGTAGTGTGACCATACGAGCGCCTTAGAAAGTCCGATAGAAAGTCTGGAGGAGTAATACGGTGGTCAATTAAGAACCGATTAAAACATATTTATATATACAGAATGAGTGTTTTTTCCCCGATTTAAATAGAAAATGCGTCCTTAATTCAATGAAACTCATTCAAGTTTGTTTGTTTGTTTGTTTATTTATACTCTTTATTCTGAAAATGTCACAATGGGCGGGTTTATTGTCATATGACAATCTCTTACAACCAACCCTTCTATGACGTGTTTTATGTATGTGTGCGGGTAACATGTCTGTAAGTGTGTGTCTTGTTATTGCATTCGATCGACTGAATTGAAAATGCAATTCCGTTAATTTGATCCCAACGGAAAATGGTGACCCAGCCGGGAATCAAACCCGGGACCTTACAATGTAAGATCAGGCGACCTAACCACTATGCCACCGGGCCGTGTAAAAATAAAACTTTTTACAACCTCTAATGTATATTACTTACTTTAAATAAAAATAATTACAAAGATCTGTAAATAATGGAAACTTGTACAATTGCATTTAATAAAAATATACAATGAAATTTAATGATTTTTTAACCGATAAACACAACGCACAAATGCACCTAGGCAGTGATGTACAAACGTAGTAATCACAACGCACAAATGTAGTAAGTCAAACAGCACTAAATATAAAAGATTATAATTGTTATCCAACACGGCCATGAAGAGCTAGGCGACTGTCGGATCTATTGGGACGGGACCGTCTTGTTACTTTTGTCCATTGTACTCGCATTGTTCCACCATAAAGCAGCAACAATGCACAATTTAAAAGTGCATGAAACACAGGATGTTTTCATTGTATTTGATCAATAATTACTGTACCTAATCTTTTTTTTAAATCGTCTGGAAATTTTGTAAATTACATTTTAGTACATTTAATATATTATTAAATGCAATGTTACATTTTTTAACCTTTTAAACATCCCTGTAATTGTTTTAATTTTAAGTAATACACATTAGAGGTTGTAAAAACTTTTATTTTTAAATATTAGAATGAGTTTAATTAAAATGAGGACGCATTTTCCATTTAAATCGGGTTAAAACCAATTTTTCAGAAAAATTACAATTTCTCGAATATGGTAGGACTTTGTATGTAGGTAAATATGTTTTAATCGGTTTGTAATTGACCACCCTATTACCCTACTAGATTTTCTACCGCGCTTTAATCACACAGTATATATTATTCATATATTATTAAGTTATGCAGTGTTTAAAAAAACATATGCAAAACTCCAGATAAAGTTATTGACTAAGAGATTATTAAAGTTTGATATGAAAGCTAAGGCTTTTAAACAACTCGGATTGATTCTGCGCATAAGTAAACCTTTTACCAGAGGCAACACCATTAAAATACTCTACAATGCATTTGTTCGTAGTGTCCTAGAATTCGGAAGTGTAGTTTGGAATCCCCAGTATGCTTTTCACGTAGATAGGATTGAGAGGGTTACAACTTTCGGACAGGTAGCCTCTGCACCGATTACGCAGAGAGAGTAACAACACACAAAATGCTTTTTCTGTATTCAAGACGAAAATTCTTAGACAGCATTTTCTTATATAAAATTATTCATAACCACATCAACTCTGCACCCCTTTTGGAAAAAAATCTTTTTAAAATCCCGCGGTCTTCCTCCTCACGTTCAAAAGATACTTTCTATATTCCCTCTTTTCATTCAAACTACGCAAAAAATACCTTCTTCAGGCGCTCTTGCATGTGTTATAATGAAGTTTTGAACGACATAGATATATTCTCAGTGTCATTAATTACTTTTAGGAAACAATTGAGTGATTTGTTGTTGCATTAGTTTTACTTTACAGCTAATAATTTAGGTACTCGTACTAAATGAGAATAGTTCGATCCGACTAGAAATTTACATTGTTGTGGCTACATTTACAAGTTTTGTTAAAATTAATTGTAATGTTGGTCTATTTGTTTAAGTGTATTTGTTAAATCAATTGTTTAAATCAATTGTTTTGTTAAATCAATTGTTTATGTTGTTTATTAAAAAAAAGAAACTTTACGATTTGGTCCCGTAGTGTGGCGCCAGTGTAGCACTCTACACTCTTGCTGTTTGTTTGTGGGTTCCTCGCCGAGGCCTGCGTCTTGCGTCAGACCATGGAGTCGCCATAGCGTTTGATCCCTATTATGCTTACGTGGCCGCGTACATTGCCGGCCAGGAAATGTCAGACGGTCGCCGACATAGCCGAAGGGCATTATTATGTATGATAACGCCATCCAGATGCATCGGGCCGAAGCGAGCGTGATTTCGGCTCATTTCTTCGGCACTAGGAGTGGCGCACGACGCGGCATAAGCACTGCACGACGCGATTTCGATTGGTGCGTGCGCGTCTTGTGTTTGATAAGGCCTCGTGACAGTGTTACGTCTGGTGTGTTGGAAGTTCTAGAAAGAACTGGCCAAGGTGGGAAGGGAAGAGGGGATTTGGGGATATAAAAAGAAATGTTAAATGATCCACTAATTAAATTCCAACATAATTTGGAAATAATACCGTTTCAAAAGGCAACTTAACAACTAAAACGCCTGAAGCGTATATTTAAAAAATCCTATCAATATTGTAAAATAGCATTTCATGCCCTAAACTTTTTAAATCTGATATACAAATACTATTTAGACTACAAACGATTCGGCACAGCTGTAGAATTCGTCCAACGTATAGAAAGCATGTGTGGATACGTTTACGTTTACTATCTTAGACGCGGCCTCCTGCGCTCATACGATAAGAAAAAGTGTCTCTAATTCGGCTGGCGAGATTTGACCTAAACAAACATACTGACAAACATTGCTAGGTAAATAAAAGCTTGTAAAAAGGCTGCGAAACGTCTCGAGTTGCTGGTGCGCCGCGCGAAAAAGGCCTCGAGTGCAAAGGGTTAATAATGTATATCTATCTGTATTTTATTTAATAATCATTTATAGGTATGTTAAAAAGTTGCTGAAAACATCACGTGATTAATGAACGACCCCTAAGAGTATGGAGGCGCACTGTAGATGGCGCTCTAAACATGCCTATACGGTATAAAATAATAATGTAATAACAGACGTATTTTTAAATCATAGCTCTTATTATTTTAATAGTATGTACGTAAAGATGTCATTTTTTTATTTAGTATACAGGTTTTAATACGTAATAATTACGCACTTTAATGTTCAGATATACTTATTAGTAGGTACATCTAGATAAAATGCTATTAATTGATGGCATGCTATCTTTCGTATTATTATTGACTAGCTGACCCGTGCCCACTTCGTTGGGCGGTAAAACATTTAACTTGTGATCAAATTATGAGTGTGGCTTGGTTAGTACTGAGTGTTATAATTTATTTCCTGACTGCCAAAAGAAGGGTTATATTTTTACTGCATATGTATGTATGTATTTGCATGCCAATTTGACTATATTACCGTTATTTGTGAGTGTTTCCTTGTGAGTGTCTTATCTCTTTAACCGTTTATGCAGTAAAAGTGAAATTATATGCAGTAAAAGGGAAAAGTCTTTGGTTTTAAAGACTTGAGACGATAAATTTACTTATTTTGATAATAATTCCTTTTTGTTGATAATATGACCAATAAACATGACCTAACCATTTAAATTATTTTTAATTTGAAAAACTACCTTTTGTTACTTAAATATAAAAGTTAGACATATGCTGTCGCTGACTTTTTTGTAGGCATTATCAAGCTCTACAACTTTTCTCTAGAACTTAATCATATAACTCCCATCGTTAAGGCAACGTTAGTTAGAAACGTTTTCGTTCGACCGTTTTTTCCGCCTTTCTTTGGAAATCCGACTACCACGAAAAAGTCTTTTCATTTTTCGGATTAATATATAGCCTATGTCACTCATAAATAACGTGGCTTTCTATTGGTAAAAGAATTTTTAAAATCGGTTCAGTAGATCCAGAGATTACTTCCTACAACGTCACAAACTTTACCTCTTTATAATATTAGTATAGATTATAATGGTATCATTTCTGTACTTGTTTGTTTATACTCTTTATTGTGAAAATGTCACAATGGGCGGGTTTATTGTCAGACAATCTCTTACAACCAACCCTACTATAACGTTTTATATGTATGTGTGCATGTAACATGTCTGTAAGTGTGTGTCTTGTTATTGCATTCGATCGACAGAATTGAAAATGCAATTCCGTTAATTTGATCCCAACGGAAAATGGTGACCCAGCCGGGAATCGAACCCGGGACCTTACAATGTTAGATCAGGCGACCTAACCACTATGCCACCGGGCCGTGTACTGTAATCAGCCTATGTAAAAAAAATGCCATAGACGACATTATTATTTGTTTTTTTTTTATTGTTATCGTTGGTTAAATTATTGGGTTTTTATAATTAAAAACCAATACATAGTTGTATAGACATTATTTCATTAGTATTACCATTAATTACATTTACAATTGAGATAAGTATGAATAAATTCTTCATTCTCTTACCAATCGATAGAAGAATGTTTAATCGTAAAAAGTATCTTAAGTATATAGGTATTATTGTATAATCCAAATGAGTCTCGCTATTTAGTTTAATAATATTTAACTGAAATAGAAATTGTTTTTGTCAGATGGATAAAATACATAGAGTGAGCTATGTAGGTAAAATTAAAAATTAACTCCTTGTGTTGTGATTCTATTTAAAAAAATATGTTTATATCAGTGGTATTATAGATGGCCAAATAAATTGCTATTAGTTTGACCGTCAGTGCCTACTATTAACGCCACCTGCATTTTGCCGTCTCGCAAGGGTTGCCAAATCGTTCTATGGAGTTGCGCAATCTAATACTATATGTAACTAATGCTTGAGCATAGATCTCTGTTCCGTGCTTGTAGTGTAATATTTCTTTATAGTGTATGTATAACCGGCGCAGTGACGATAACTCAACGGGCACATAGAGGATCCACGCTTGTTTCGTATTCCCGCGCGCCTTTTTACCTCACGGTGGGATATGGTTTTTTTTCGCTTCCTCTTCATGTTACGTCGCCCTCGCCGCCTGCTTATCGAAATGAAATCCAGTGAACCACGCGCGGTGCGTCGAATTGAAAATACACGCAGATGCTACCTAGCATCTGTCTGACACATCTGTGTAGCATAATCTAGTAGCAGTTTTACAAAAATACGTGTTGTGATTTCGTTTCGGGGTTTCATCATCATTTCGAATGATGTGTTTGCATCATCACATCGTTATTTATTTAATAATAATAAAACACTTTATTTGTTGAAACAAATCAGCGAGCTTATTGCGTTGAATCAATATCTAACAGCTAATCATAGCATAATGGAAACACGTTTCGCGGTAAAAAAAAATATAAGGTAAAACTGTTATTAAAATCATATATAAAGGTAGCTCGTATCAAATGTATGTAACAATGAAATTCTGCAGAAAATGAAACATCATTGATTAAAAATTATAGAAACCAATAAACCTATAATAACGCAGGGAAGGGGAGGGAAGGGGATGGGAGAAAATTATGAGCCGTTTGCGTTTAAAGCAATACGAAGTCGGTGCTGTCGTTACATGTGTGGGCAAAGCATTCTAGAGACGGGCTCCATATACGACGAACGAGCGCGAGTAAAAATCCCTACTGTGACCAAAGATCGAGAGCAGTAGGTTGTATTCAAATCTCAGAGGGCGCCCATGAGCTGATAGAGACAATGCTCTATCAGCTCACGGGCAGCAGGTTCAATAAGCTGCTTATGCGCGAAGCTCGAAGCGGCTCCCTCCAAGATTATGCAGAGCAAACCTAGGACTTTCGTATCTCTCCTTCCTCGGGGCGTGAGCCAGTGAAGTCTCCTTCTGTACTCCGTAATATGGTGATACTTTCTTAGGTCATAAATAAAGCGAATGCAGACATTTTGCAGCCTTTCAGTCGCGGTGGCTAGATCTTCCTTGATGTTGAAAAAGGTAACATCTGAATAATTAACGAGAGGGAGATTTTTTTAGTTTTTTATTGCATGAAAGCGACTAAATAGTTTACCTCTTATCTCCTCAATATGTGTCTGCTACGAAAGATTCTGGCCGAGGTATACTTCAAGATTTTAAACCTGGAGGCTGATTGAGACCTCCTCCGCACCTATGCCAATCCTCGGTGGAGAGTTCATGACGATCCTTTAGGTGAATTAGCTGCTTCCGATTATTCAATTCAATTCAATTCTTTATTGAGAAATCACACAGTATTACAGTAATGATATTTTTTTAATGTATGCAGATTTACAACAAATAAAACCGGTTACGGATTTCAATAAAATTACATAAATTAGGTTTTTTTTTTAACTACTTAATAAAACTAATGTACCTTCAATTTTAGAACTACATAAGAGTCTAGTATGCAGGGTGTGTGTGTATGTGCTTGTGGGAGTGTGTTGAGCGTGTAAGTTTGGAGTGTGAGCGTGTATGATATTAGTAATGGCGTATATAAAATATGATAATAATAATAATAATCAATAAAAATAGCTAAAAACGAATAGTCAGTTTATTGTATCGGTTAGGGTTTGATTTACGGAGTATTTGTAAGTGATTATGGAACTATTAAATATATCAATACCATTTAAATGGGTATTATAAAGCTCACAGCAGCGTGTGAGTACTCCATTCCTTGATGCATTAGTTTTAAAACGCGGCAATCGAAACAGGTCAAATCGGCGTGTGGTCCTCATGGGGCGTTAATATTGATCGCTCCCACCAGGTCAGAGCAATCGAATATACCGTTCATTATTTTATAGAGGCACAGAGCATCGTTCAAGTTGCGCCGATAATATAGCGAATTTATTTTAAATAGTAAGGCCGCCTCATTAGTAGTATTACAATAACTTTTCGTCTTGAAATTTAAGTATCGAACGAACTTATTTTGGATATTTTGCAGTCTGTTAATGTGGACCTGATAATAGGGAGACCATATTGGAGAAGCAAACTCAAGGTGAGATCGAACAAACGCATTGTATAATACCTTCAATATTAATGGATCGGTGAATGGTTTCGATGCGCGAATTATGAAGCCAAGCATTCTACTAGATTTTTCGGCAATAGCTGCAATATGTGCCCGAAAGCTTAATCTGTCATCTAAAACTATGATAGCTCGAGTCGTCTTCGGCTTATCTTCTTCTTTATTTACAATTTCGAATATCGTCAGCAGATCGTCAGTCACCTTATTCGACTGTCCCGTTACGTTCGTAGCGCTCACCTTTAATAAAAGTGTTTTGTTCGTTGCAGTGGGCGGCATGTCGCGGCCGCCGAAGCCCGCGGCGACGGCGAAGCGCGTGCCGCCGCCGGCCGTGCCGGACGCGTACGGCGCGTGCGGCGGCGGACAGCAGCCGCCGCTGCCGCAGCCGCAACCGGCGCTGGCGGCGGCGGCGCAGCAGCACCGCCACTCGGGCAGCAGCTTCGGCAGCTCGCAGGGCTACGCCAGCAGCGAGGACGCCGCCTTCCTGCAGCCGCCGGACACGCCGGGAGGCAACGCCAGAGGTCAGACATGCTTTATAATAAAATCTCCAACGAAAATCACGAATCGAATCTGCAACATTTTTACGATATCTTGAAAATTGAAACTTATAGTAGTCTAAAGTTACGCTTTTTAAAAAAGATCATACAGAAAAATCTTAGCGAATTGGTCTAAGTAGGTAGGTATGCTCGATAAAAAATCCCGGCTGACTTAAGGGGGAGCCTGGTTTAGAAGGCCGAACAATACACCCAATTAGCACAAATTGGCTGTATATAATGGTCACGGCAACGTTATTTCTACAGCTTTTAGTCACAAAAACTGGTCATATAGCAGTCATATAAACGGTTATATAACGTCTATACCACCGGATTAGGCGCATTTTATACGGCTTTTAGCTAAATAGTGGCTGAATAGCGGTCATAACGGCTACCTTTGATGGTATAAGAAAGCTGAATAAGCGCTTATAAAGCCCTTGTAGCGCTTGCTGTCGCACCCTTTTATTGCCAGCGGCTATAAAAGTGTCTCCAATTGATACTTTATTACAGCTTTTAGCCGGGCAATGCCTTGAAATGATATAGAATGGTAACAAAAGGAAGCTGCATGATCATTTGCCGTCGCAAACATAGAATTCCTAATGGCTACTAATATATTGTATTTTATTGACTTGTCTTGTAGTTTTATACACAAAATTCTCTTGCGGACATAATTTTATCGACAATATTAAGTAACATGTCTAACAAAATTTTAATGCGCCTTCAAAATATTATTATTTTAATTCATAATTATGGTTTCATTCATAATATTAGTTTTTTGTAAATTAATTTTATTTTTCGCAGTATAAAATAACACTTGCAGAGTATTGTTCACACACTTTGAAAAGGGATTTACCTATAATACGTGAATTTTATGACTTAAAATTGTCTTTAAAAATTTAATACAAAAATTTTAGGTTTTAAAGATTTGAGAATAAATGGCCGCCTTGCTTATATGGCATTTGCAACTTTAATGTAACCTTTATAAAACTATAAGCTACGTAAGTGAGTTCCTAGTGACAACTTTACAGCTTTAACTTTTTGTAAATCCATTACTGCACTTCAATATGACTATAAGCTGTATAAGGGTGGGTCTTGTAACCACTATACATACAGCCTTTGGTAGAGTAAGGGTAATGTAGTAGTTTTTTTTGGTCGTTCTATAAAGGTTATTTATTCGACTACTATACAGCTGTTAGTTATAAAATGGTTATACATTAGTATGCTTTATAGCGATTATACCACCCTTATTCGACTAAAAGGCTTTATACGACAAAATTATATGACTAACAGATAATTGCTTTAAATGACACCTCTACATAGCTGAGGGTTAATCTGAGCGCCTATACATGACTTTTAATCAGCTTAAAGCTATATTCGGCACTTGTTATATGGCTTTTATGCTTGTTGGGCATGTTTTTAAAGACAAACAGAATGACGTCAGTATTGCCTGAATAAAATAATTAAAAATAACCGTGAATTGTTAGAATCAGATCATATAAAAAAAATTAAAAAAACAATAACTAAAATACTAAGAAAATATCCAAATAATAGTATCTCAAAATATCAAAAATAATGATTATAATCAATAGGTAGCTTCTTTTATAGATGCTGTTTTTCAATTACTGTTGCTATATATAATATGAAAGCTATATAGGCAAACAATGAATCCATGAATACTTTATCATTCAAATAAGTACAATGTTTTAAAAGTCATGGCCCTTGAATTCGGTTAGATCACAAAAAAAGGGTGGCCTATCAGCATCTCTTTATTGGTTTCTTTGAATTTTACGTCCTCCAGCTGTTTAATAGTGGTAGGGAGTAGATTATAGAATTTAAGGCTAAGGTATAAGTAGCTTTCCTTTACTTTTGCCAGTTTTTTTTGGGGTACGTATAAAAGGGGATTACAGGTATGGTGAGAGTGAATTTTAGCGTTAGTTGCAGTTTCTGTTAGGTGCTGTCTGGCATATTGGATTTGAAGTTCCAGTAACAATATTTTTCAGCAACTAAGATTGTGAACTTTCACAATAAAGAGTAATAACATATCAAACTAAGTCAAGATGTGAAACATCCAAAGCACCCTCTCGAATTCTGAAAACAATCCATTTGGAAGAAAATTACCATATTTTAAACACACTTTGATTTCAGTCTTGAAATATATCTTTTTTTTGCACTCAGATGATCACTCGGACTATGGCAGCACAGTAAGCGGCGTTAGCGGACTTAGTGGGAATAGCGGAATGTCGGGTAAAAGTCCTGGAGTGCCACCGACGATGCCAGCGTTCACCTTCCCACCGCCGACACAACCGCTGACTCACAAAGCTGCCGTTTATTACCACCACCAGCTCGCCCTGCAAGAAGATCAGGGCATCGACATGACACAGGTTAGATAAAGAAACATTACAGGGCGTTGGGGACTTAAAATCCTTGTTTTCAAGGGGTTATTCTGCGCACCAAACCAAGCAATAAAAAACACAAAATTAGGACTTTCTTTTAAACTAGGCTAAAAATAATATAGAACTTATTTATGTAAGCTTTGGATACCGAGGAAACACCACAATTATTCTTAATATGTAAGAATATGATAATATTGCTTATTATATAAATATTTAAATCTGAGTTATGACAATTATTTGAAATTATTTATTTTTTATCCAGAAACGATTTTGTTGATTTGACCTTGTTGATTTCCACTTCCATTTTATTTTTATTTATTTTTTTTTTTTTATTATTCATTACAATTATTTCTACACTTTTAAAATGGGATCATTGTGATTCTTATGTAATTTTGTAAGTCATGCTTTATCATTTCTGAAATTCAAATTATTTCTATATAAATGTAATTTTTCGGGTACTTTTATTTTTATTTAATTTTTTACCATATTTTATTAAGTTTCACTACTATGTATTATTTTAGTTACTAGTTAGAATAAAAATAAGACTTGTAATAGTGTCATAATATCTTCAATTAATATGTTCAATAATATTTGGACGGTTACGGGGAAAACGATCAATTTAACTTCTTCAAATTTTTGGTAATTTCATTTTTAAAATTTACTTGCTCAAAATGTCATCACCCTGAGTTTGTTTGAGTGGGGAAAAAATTTGTCTGTAAACCAAATTAATTTTGTCTTTGTCTTTGAGTTTATAAAAAAATACATTTTACTTAAAATGATATATACCTCAGAATAGAAAGTATCTCATTTTTACAAAAAAAATACATTGATCGTTTTCCCCGGAACCCTTCACTTTTTTAGTGTAGTTATTCACTTGAGACCATGTCGCCGCTTGAAAAAAGGATTTTAGACTTCGAATCGTTAAATCGCAATGGGTAAAACGTTGGAGGTTCTAAAAACCATTAAAAGAAGGAAGATAGACTATCGTGGGCACATTATGCGTAATCAAAAATATGACCTATTACAACTGATCGTCCAAGGGAAGATACCAGGCAAGAGGAAACCAGGAAATAGAAGATCATCTTGGCTTAAAAATCTGCGCCAATGGTTTGGGGCCAACACCCGATCCATGTTCAGAACAGCTGTGTCGAGAGTACAAGTGGGGACTTAACCCCTAGAGCCCCGATTGGCTGATATCGGCCACAACACGATTCAGCGTGACGTTTTATTATGTTTTATTATGTTAATATGTTTTATTTTAATTATGGGTACAGTGGTTTGGCAGTAATTAATGTTTTGGTGAGACAGTGTCATAATTCAATTTTTTAAATTATTTTTACTAAAATTTTTTGGGACATCAACTTGTCAATCGGCTGAGGGGCCGAGGCCTGAAGGGTTAATGATCGCCTTTGGTAGAAAATGGCACCCCTAGAAGAAGAAGTCTTCGAATACCCTGTATAAAGTTCTGCCTAGATAATTTCCAAGGATTTCTAGAAAACTTTTAGCATAAATTTGTCTAAATGTGTAATCAACCAATTCACAAACCCTAATAGCGCTGTAGTTGAAGGGTTGTAGTTGGCGCTGTAGTTGAATATGAATGTGCTTACTGCTAAAATTAACACATCTCTTGATGAATTTGATGATTAATTCAAAGTGAATAAAATGTTTCTTAACCCTTCAGGCCTCGGCCCCTCAGCCGATTGACAAGTTGATATCCCAAGAAAATTTTGTAAAAATTAGTAAAAAAAATGAATTATGACACTGTCTCACCAAAACATTAATTACTACCAAACCACTGTACCCATAATTAAAATAAAACATATTAACATAATAAAACATAATAAAATAAAACAAATTAAATTAAAATAAAATTAAAACGGGGCCGTCACTCTGAATCGTGTTGTGGCCGATATTGGCCAATTGGGGTAGGGGTTAATACCACCTGAACCACTCGTTAATTCTAGTTACATTCATAGATCACCGTACATTTGGAGTATCTTGCATATTCTGATTAGCAAGGCGCAGGTGAGAGGAAGGGAGATTTTTTTAAGGAAGCCACCGCATCATATTCTCAGTTGTATTTCTTTCGAATGGAAACCGATGGGGATGCGTGCGGAAAACTTTCTGTAGGTGACTTCAGCGGCGGTTCAGTTGCCCAAGGGTGTGAAGTGAGTGAAGAACCGCCCGAGCGAGCATTCATACAAAGCTCGATATGTGAGGATTGGGGGAGAACACATATATATTCAAAACATGGCAAGTTGACAGATGGACAGTCCTAGCATATTTTCTAATCATTTTCTAATAAGAGCTATATATAAACTTGATCCTCGAGTTTCACTTAGAGAAAAATTCAAAGAGATAAATATTCTTACTGTTGCATCACAATATATATATATATATATATACGAAAATCTGTTGTATGTCCACAAGAATATTGACAAGTTTAAAAAAAAAGCGACACTCATAATGTTAATACTAGACATAAGCATAACATTGTTGTACGTGCTACTCGTCTCCACAAAATAAGCAATTCTTTTTTGGGACAATGTATACGCTTCTATAACAAACTTCCTCATACTATTAGAGAACTATCTGTAAATAAGTTTAAAGCTACCATCAAAGCAAAATTGTATAAAAAAGCATACTATACAATATCTGATTATGTAAATGACAAAACGGCTTGGGAGTAAGGCTTGGACGCATCATAAGAACATAAATTAAAAATAATATTTAATTGTGTCTATATGAATAAAGAACATTTTGATTTTGATTTTGATTTTGAATCACAATACTGTTATGAATGGGAAAATTACAATTTCCTAGATCTTTTCTTAGAATTATTAAGACTAGCTTTTTGTTGGGTTTTTAACTATAATATGACTGCAAAATGTGCAAATATGCAACACTGCAACACTCACATCCGACCGCCTTGATTTCTAACCAATGCTCACTCGCGCGGTGTGTTACTCACTTCGCACCTTTCAGGAACAGTGGCCACTGTGCCCTAGATGAAGTTTGGTATCATTTCATCTCCCTGAACCCAGAAAAAAATCTTGGCTAATCAAACTGAAACATTCTGTAATATGCAGAGTCCCGGTCGTGATAGTCCTGGATCATCGTCCGGCTCAGCTGGGTCATGTTCGAGACACTCAACGGCTTCTCTGGACAGCGGTAGGGCTTCGGGGCGAGGACCTTCACAGCAGGGCGTTCCAGGAGTATGCTGTGACCATTCACTCGCCGATACCGTACGAACAATGATGTGTCAAGGAGTACAGGTAAATGAAAAATTTGTAGAGCGACGGGATATGTTTAATGTTTCGAAGACTTTAAAGCAAATTTTCGACGATCATTTTGGATTAAGAATTCGAGTGCAAACTCGAATTCTTAATCTTGCTGAAAAACAAGACTTTTCCTATTTAGATACTTCGAACAAACGCAATGTATTTTTTTGGGAAAATAAAAGAAGTCCCATAAAATCGCAATAAAATGCAGTAAAATATGCTGAAACCAGCAATATACTACACATGCAGCTGGATAATTTGGCTGATATCATGCAGCTGCACATTGTTATTGTTTGCCTGAAATGCTATTTCCATTGTCTGGCAGACTAAACAGTTTTGCATTAACGACCTCATAATGTCCATTTTGCAGATTTCAGAAATATTATTGTTTCAGCAAAATTGAATTGAGATGGGCTGCAGATTTCAACCTTAGCTGTATCATACTTATTTAAAGTATTACATTTAAGCCATTGGATTGATAAGAGAATATATATTTTATAAGAGTTTTTGATAAGAGAATAAGATATAACAATGTATTTGAGTGATGAATCAGCTCTCGGTTGAGTAAACTTACTTGGTATTTAGGGCCTAGAGAATGGGTTTGTGGGAAATGGATCATTGCCAGATATTCAGATATGAGAAGTAGGAATGATGGGCAATTAGTAGTATTAACCTTAGTATCACTCGTAGCCACTCGTATTTTGATAGGAAATAATTAAATAAAATTAAAAAATCTCTTTATTGCAAATAAAACATTTAAAGTACAATGGTGGACTTATTGCTAGATACACAATATCAACCAACTAAAGGAAAAAGTTTTATTTTATATATATATTTAAGAATTAATTGCTATAAAACATTGTTTTTGCTTATAAAAATAAAAGATACCGAATGGCAAAACGTTAACCTTTTGCTTATTGTATTCTGTCATCCAACTGGGAAGAACCCGTTCTAGGATGGACAGGACTCTAATTTTACAATAAATTTATGTAAAAGTTTTAAGAAAATGCTCATAAAACTAAATTGCCGTAAAATATGGACCTAAAAAATACAATCAAATAGAGTGTGACAAACAGAGTTAAAGGCTAGAAATTGACAAACAGAGTTTAAGGCTAGAAATTGCTAGGTTCCATGCTGAAGTTCATAATGGATAAAGCAAAGGAGAATAAAGCATTGTTGGATTTCAGTAATAATTCTTATTATTATTATTTATTCTGGGTAGAAAGTTTTGCTGATACGCCCAGATAAGATCTTGTAAAGTCATAAACAATAAGTACAAACCGAGTGCGTTTTTAAATAGATTCACAGAGCTTGTTCTAATCAATTCAAATGGTAGTTTAATCCACATGTCCACCACTCTATTTTGCAGAATGTTCTTAAGAGAGAATGTTCTTAAGAACTTAGTGCTGTATGATGACAGAACAAAGTTCCCTAATTATTACATATCACTATTATTGGTAGAATTAGATTGCTCAAGCTGCCACAATCCGAATAAAACTGACTTTGTATAGAAATAACTTTGGAAAAAAATGTTTATTAAAATTAATGTATTGGCGTTATGAGTAATTCTTTCTCCTGTAATGGCCCTTTTAAACCTTTGTCTCGATCTTTTATTTCAGGATCAGGACATAATCCACACGTGGCTCAGTGAGCTCAGGATGGAAGAGTATGCGGGACTGTTTGCGGTGGCAGGGTACGACATTCCCACCATGACCAGGATGACTCCCGAGGATCTGACGGCAGTTGGCGTGAAGAAACCTAATCACAGAAAACGGCTCAAAGCGGAGTTAGCCAATTTAAACGTTTCCGATAGCCTGCCGGACTATATTCCTGTGAGTATCTATTAAATAAATCCAAAACTGATGCCAAGGTAAATGGTCAATTAAGATATACAGATTATAATATACTGGAGGGCTTCACTTGGCGAGGATGTAAAGGAAGAGATAGCACTGGCATCCCATGTCTCCTTCACCACCTGGCTGAGGGTGGGTGTGACAATATGCCGAGCCGATCTCGTTCAGTGGGGCTATACACAGAACCCAATATGCAACTGTGGAACGCTGTAGGATGAAGACCACCTCCAATCCTGCCCGCAACTGTCAACCCTTATCACACATCGGGACCTACAAGAGGCAAACGACAAGGCCATCCAGACCGCATACTTTTGGAGAAACGTGTCCTAACCTGGCCTGTAGTTACTAATTTCCAGCAGCTTGGAAGAACTTCAGCTCATTGACAATGTTATAAAATGAGGGGCAATCATTAGCGAATTTCTCTTGTATAGTCGTAAATTTGTAATACTTATGTAAACAAACAACCACGCCACGCAGCTTTCTTCCTTTTTTTATGGCCACAGTGTCACGGAAATATCGGGGACCATGGTGAGGGGTGTGGTTAGTGGGGTGCGAGGGAGAGCCCTCATACTTCTCGTACCTGTCGATCCCGCCTAAATCACGAGTACAACCGACAATCGCGGGCGCCCAATGTTTATATTGTTTTGTAGGTCTGTACGGTGTGTTTTATCCTGCTAGAATGAGGCATTCTATGGCTATCTGTAAGAGCGGTGATACCTACTGAAGCGAAGATTGTATTCACACAGGGAAAAATATGCAATTTTGAAATGCAGGTTGCAACTTTGTGCACCCCCCCTCATCCTCTCCCACTGTATTCCGCCTCATTATACAGTTCTTTCATCTTCTCCACACTTCATCCTCCTGATCCATCTAAGATTGATCAGGAGGTCAAAGATCCATCAGACCAAGGTGTCATTTGCTCGTCTTTCACACGGAATCAGGGTTGCCAACGGGCCGTTTCGAGGAAGCTACTGGATGGTTGTTGAACCGACCAAAGTTGACGAACAGGTCTTAACGGCCCAACTGCACAGAAACCATTGGCTGCCAATGTTTAAAAAAATGATTATATATCATTATACCTTCTTGGGGTGGCTATGCCCGTAGTATCTGGCAACCCCAAATTGATTCATCTAAGATATATAAAATTGTCTACAATTCTTGATGTTAGAAAGTTGACAGGACGCCCTAAATTATGTTGACATCAGGAATTTGGTGGCTTGATCGTCGATCATGAGCTTCTGTTAATATTCTTGCTCTCAGAAGTCAACTGTTGCAAAAACCCACACTTTTCTTTAATTCTGTGCCATATTTTTATGGCTAGCATAAAATAAAAATTAAAACTTTTGAATACGTCTGTATTTCTGTATTTTAATTATCTAAAACCGCAATTTCCGCATGTCAAATTCTATGGCTTCGAAGGAGGGTGAATGGGTGGTAAGGTGTGTTAGTCCGGAATCCACTGCTCACCCCCCAGAAGTGTAATAACACTATATGATGGGCCCGACTTCGGTCGGTGAATTTCATGGCATTAGTTGTATTTTATTTACTGATGATTTGTTAGTATGCGAATCTTTATTATACTTAATCATCGTTCGCCAAAATGGCAAAATTTGCACAACTGAATTATGTAATAATACCACCTCTACATTACCATAATTGTCAATAAAGAGACATACTATTCTATTCTAATTGTCATGAAAATTTCAGGGTTCACTTGATGAATGGCTTCGACTGCTAAGACTAGAAGAATATGGACCAGCATTAGTGTCACAGGGATATCGATCGGTTCAAGATGTAACACAACTTACTTGGGAGGTATGTATATAAAAAGTTGTGGAGAAATCTGTGCTAGAAATAACAGTTGAATCTGCCTCAGGTAGACGAAAGAAAACAAGGCGGTTTGTCAGGGTCAGCGTTGCCAGATGGCTGGCTCATTTTCCAGCCATAAATACGGTTACAAATAATGAAAAAAATAGCAAGTTCCTAGTTTTGTTTAGAAAAAAATATATTAGTTATTAAGATGATAGATATTTTAACTTTTGGGGATATTTTTTTTCGGTTTTTAACATTATGGCTGGAAAATGTGTCAGCCATTTTGGCAACATTGTTCATCTGTCAAACCTTGATGTTTTCTGTCTTCGCCCTCAGGTACATATATTAATGTATCTATGTTCTCCCTCTCTAGTCTCACACTGAGCTTTGTAGGGATGCTGTCTCTGGCGGTGTTTCGCCCTCCAGCAAGAAAAAATGACAGTGAATATCCCCATAATAAAATAATGCATTTGTCGCCATATTTTGGCTATTTTAAAATACACCTGGGAGCAATGAATCCGATCACCAACATAAATCTTAATAACTCGGAAACTAAGAATGATAGCTTATTCAATAATTACCATATAAATACCAGAAACGCTTCTTTTTTTTTTTACAAAACAGAAACAAAGCAAAGACAAACGGAGTAAAGTCGTAGTTCAATTTTCAATAAATCATTTATTCTGTTTCTAGCTTTTTTGATGGCATCACTTTAGAGCAGGGATGTCAAATTAAATTTTCTAAAGGGCCGTTTACAACATATTGTGAGTGTTAACGGGCCAGACTCAAAATGACTATGCATACTGAATTGGTAATATATTTATTTAGTTATGTACATGTTTAGTATTTACACTAGGTAACTGTCTAATATCGATATTCTACATAATATAATAATTCATTATTTTGAAGATCCAGAGATTTGACTTCTTTTGTTCTTCATAATCTGGTTGATATCGGGTGTCGTATTTTTAGTAGTTAATTTCAGAATAGATTGGAGATGTTCTCATGCAGTCTTAAGCGATGTTTGTTTTTATTAATTTTCGTAATAGAAAACATCTGCTCCCATAAATTTGAACTACTGAAAATACACAGGATTCGTGCTGCATGTTTTAATAATATTTGGATAGATATCCAAATTCTCGAAATATTGTGTATAAAATGAGGTAATGTTTACCTCTTTAAATTTGTCCTACAAAATAGTCACATTAAAGATTATTATTATTATTATTATTATTTATTTATATACACTAGCAGCTTTTGCAGCTGATGCGTGTACGTCACGTGTTGAGTGCACTGTTTGTCTTTATTTTATTTTATTCCTTACACTTTTTAATTGCCATTTTTACTAAATGTTTGTCTAGTAGATTTTTGAAACCATTCACTGAGATAGCACTTATCACTTCTTGTGGTAGTTTGTTCCAAGAGTCCACCACTCGGTTAGTCAAAAAGTACTTTCTTGGGTTGGAACTAAAACTGTTTCGGTTTAGTTTTAAGGAATGTCCACGGAGTTTCTCGTTGGTGTTCATTGTGTACATTGCATTAAGGTTGGCTACATCATAATGACCATTCAGAATCTTAAACGTCTCGATGAGGTCCCCTCTTTGTCTTCTTTGCTCGAGTGTAGTAAGACCCAGTGCATCCAAGCGGTTTTCATAAGGCTCGTTCCTTAGGGATGGAACCATCTTGGTTGCCCGCCTTTGCACTTTCTCCAGCAGTTCAATGTCTTTTATGAAGTAGGGGTTCCACACCTGGTAAGAGTATTCGAGGAGAGGGCGGACGTACGTTTTGTAGAGTTTGAGGAACAAATCAGAGTTTATGTAGGAGAAAGCTTTCCTAATCATGTAAAGAAGTGAGTTTGCTCTTTTTACAACTTCTACTATATGCGGTTCCCATTTGAGGTCCTGGGACACAATTACTCCAAGATCTATCAGTTCCATTTGTAAATGAATAGGTGCCTGTGCAACTAAAAAGGTGAATGGGTTGTTGAAAAGTGGAAACTCCATCTTATTCAGTTCTAGAAAATCTTCAAAACGACTGTTAAATTCTGTGGTCACTTTGAGCAAAAGCTGAAAAAATCATACAATTTTTCTGGTTCACTGTGTCACATGGTTTCGGATGAGGAAAATGATCCAGTATTCCGTTTTTTATATGAGTTTCCCACAGAATTAATTTTGTTTGGAACGCTTGGATAACCGAATACATTTGAGTAACGACCAAATCTTTCCCATGCAACTATTCAGGGCGTTCATGTATTTAGTCATGTCTAACAAAAAGGCACAATCAAGGCACCAGTCATTGTCATGATCAATTGGCTTGCCTTTTTCTGCCATTGCCGAGTGTCCGAGTGGACCGTATTGAATTTATGGAAAAATTAAATTTATCACTGAAAAAAAAACGGAATATTTTAATGGAAATAGGTTACTGAAAATTCAGGTTTTTATTCTGCACACGAAGCACTTAGGTTTTGGCACACAGATTTTGGCGCGCGAAAATCTAAGCCCGTAAATATGTCATGTTTGAATTTTGGTCCAGGGCTGCACCATTCTGGTCCGCGGTACACCCGCAGCGCACGGGCCGTATGTTTGACATCACTGCTTTAGAGCGACCAAAAAGCATTCCTAATTTTCGAGATATTAGGGTTTATGTTGGTGACCCGGATTCATTGCTCCTGAGTGTAGTTTTGTTTTATTTATTTAATTTGTGTACCGGTGATATATTCGTCAACATTAATTTTTCAATTCTGAAATATCCAGGATCTTGAAGACATCGGCATAGTGCGTCTCGGTCACCAGAAGAAAATACTGCTAGCGATAAAACGCGTAAAAGACATACGTTCCGGCAAAAGAACCTTCAGCAACCCGGCTTGTATCGACCTGAGACTGACTCCTCATCACCCGCAGGTACGAGAAACCTCTCGATTTCATCTTTGAAAATTATGCAATTTCGAATTTACTTTCATTTCGATTGCAACTGACATAAAGCAACCATTTTTATTTTTCTCTCTTCGCTTTCTCTATCCTCGACGGCTAACAATTGACTAACATTGCCTTATTGATTTTGCAATTCCGCTGAGTAGTGTGTGGATCTATCTTTACATCAGTTGCAATTTGTTACTGTTTTAGCGTTAGTTTTACCAATTTCAGTGCGATACAATTTTTTACATATTTTTATTGTAGTAAATCAAGATAAAAGATCCAGTCAATACTTTCTCGGTTATCGAAAATTGTTTTGATGTAGAAGAAAGACTTTTGCCTTTTAACCCTCCAACTGCGGGCGGTTTTTCGATCGATTTGGTCTATATTCTACGATACAGGTCGTAAGTTGTCCGTTCCTGTAAGCCCTGCGACTCGAGAAAGTGGAAAATGCGACTCTATGTTACAGAGCAACAGAAAATGATTCAACGGGAAAATAGCGAAAATACAGATATTATATGCAACGCTATAATAGCGTACAGAATCGTATGGAATAAACTGAACGCTCAGTGAGCGTCTCCCGCAGTTGGAGGTTTATGCCAACCCGCACAAACTGTATTAGAGGTTTGGAGGGGTACTGCCAAAACACTTTAACACAAGTTTGAGAGGGCAATTGCCTTGTGAATAACGGCAAGGACTTTATCATGGCAGTATTACCAAGCTTGATCTAAGACCTACTTGAGAAGTTTTAAAACTAAAATGGATTTTACCGGCGATGGGCGTTGAGAACCTTCTAGGAAGAGGGCTCCTCATAGCAGAGAGTTTGAAACCTTTGCCTCTATTGAAGTTCGGAGTTTTTCTTGTTTCAATGGCTTCCCGTTTATGATGGCTTCCCATCAATTTTACTCTATCCGCATGATCATGCGGGTAGAATAAAAGTGTTCTTTTGGATAACACAATGGGATTTTGAAACTGCACACAGCGGTTCAGTATGCTATCCAGTTTGCAGATCATGCTGCAGTCTGCAGAACAGCCATGATATGTTTCATCAGTCGATTTGATATGGGCCGCTTTGTTTATCTAACGCAAGCCAATCCTGCAGTCACAAATACCGCAGGCCCTCAAAACGAAAGTCTATAATCAGATTGTGTGTGACATACGGAGTGATGACATACGGCACTGAGCTAATTATTGACCTAAAAATTTGCAGTGGAACCAAGGTCACTGACATAGCTCGTAAAATTAGCAACTTAAAATGGCAATGGGCAGGCCATATAGCTCGCAGAACCGACAACCACTGAGAAAAAAGGTTCTCAAATGACGACCATGAACCGGCAGACGCAGTGTATGATGGCCCCCCACAAGATGGACCGATGACAATGCCATGGTCGCAGGAAGTAGGTGGATGGAGGCGGCTCACGACCATTCGTTTGGCATTCTTTAGGGGTGGCCTATTTCCAACAGTCGACGTCTACCGGCTGATGATGGTGATGATGATGAAGCCAATCCACAGCTCCACTCGATTTTATACTCACCCAGGGTTTGCAGTGGAATCACATCACAGTTTTAACATCTGGTAAGAATGCTCTAGGCTGAATACTCTGGCTTTGGGTTAAAATATGTCTAGCTGTGCAAAGAGTATTACTACAAGGGACATGATCTACCCTCTGAATCGTTCCAGTGAATGAGGTAACTCAGATCTGGAAGTGTATCCTGAAGGCATTTAAATAAAAAATCAATGCATGATAACGTAAAATTTTCATTGAGAAAAAAATATATAAAAAATTGTAACGCACAAGCCCAGTAGTGTTGTGATTTATCCATCCCATTGCGAGTGATTTTTCACACCGTCGTCATCAACAAAACGCACATTGACTGTCGCCGTTTAGATTCGCCACCGCTTGTTTCTCATCACGATTACTTTATGGCCACAGCTCGCTCGCATAGTCATAGACAATAGCGCAATGTGTTGGTAGTGCACCGCAAAATCACTCGCAAGTCGGACAATTGACTAAAGTGCGTCATACACCTTTACACGTTCGGTTCGGTTCAAAATCATTCGGGTGTATAGCGCACTTAACTCTACGGAAACCGCCGTTTTAAAATTTTAAATTTATAGATGGCAGCTTCTGCGTAGCGCCACGCTTTCTTATACTCGTATTTTACACCGTGCTGGGATAACATTTCAATGTCATTAGTTGCCGTTTTATTTTGATCCCCATATAAGTAGATTTCTATATTATGGGTATTGGGATATCTATAATATATCATTATTTCATAATAATTGGTCATGGGTAATTAACAATATGTATTTCATATATTTTTATTATAAATATAAATAAGGTTACCATGTTTTCTCCTCATCTGTATATTTTTCAAATATAAGTTATAAGTAAGGAAGTAAACACTCAGAAAGAAGATAAATAAATATTATGTGTGTTCCACATAATGTCGCGTAATCAAACTGTAAAAACGTAGGCTGTTACAGCACCCCGTCACAGTATACAGAAAGTAGCTTCTCTTAGAACAAAATTGAAATCGAAGCGAGCGATGTCACGAGCCCTAAGGGCTACCACAAATCGTGCTGCCGTTGAACAAAATTCGCATATGGCCGCCACTCCGCTGATGCAGATATTCAAACGTTTAAGAAATTTGACAGCACCCTTCCGCACATAACATTTTTTACGGGCATTTGCCTCAACGTATCCCTCCGCTCACTTCCTACTGTTCTAGCTCGGTATACTGTGACGCCGTGTCAGTTAATCCAATTCTGACATTCGTAATGTGTAATGAAGGAATACTTTGGTTTGATTTTTATACTACAGTTTTGAAGTACCTCCGTTTACACTTAATCCGACTGATGTGACCCGTCCATCATTGGATGCAAGACTACCCGCGGCGGAATGTGAGCGATCCAATATTGGATATGAAATCCAATATAAACTATCACACGCAGAAGTGACAGCTGAATTTTTACCCCGCGATAATTTTTTTTTTTTTTCTTTTTTATTTATTTCAAACCAGTTGATAGGAGTTCCTACACTTGGTTAAGTCAAAAGTAATAAAAATAACAAGTATAATATTTAAATAAATACCTATTAAGGTATAACATATGAACGTCAGTATTGCAAGGTATGAACGTTGAACATCCAAGCGCAGATTTTCTATGTAGAGGAAACAACATTTTCCAATATTTTCAATCAAAATTCTTAAGTAATTTCGTAAAATTTTCTATCTAATTTTCTATATAATCCTAAGTACTAAATAATCAAATAAATATTGGATAATTTCCCAAATTATCATACGGGAAGATATTTTAAAGAAAAAACACAAATACAAACAAATCAGTAATAATAATTATTGTCAATAGCCAATAGTTTGAAGAAGAAGAAAAAAACGCAATTGTAAAATAGTCAATAATAGAAAGAATAAGGAATAATAATAGTCAAGTAGGTCAATAGAGCTGCGAAAAATTGATGTTGTCGAAATCCTCAATGCTATAAATGGGGTTTTTAGTCAAAGAGGGGTTAAAGTAGCATAATACAATATACACCATTTTATGCGCAAGATATCTAGCTAGATGATAGCAGATATCGCATCAAAATTCTTTCAGTAGATTTGAGTTATGAAGCTACAATGCGAAAGAAGCAGATGTATATAGATTTAATTTGTTTTTAAACAATTTTAAATATATTTGTAGTTTTAAAAGATTTAAGATTTTAAACATTTACAAATTAAAAAATGTTGATTCAAGATTTAATAAGTCATCTCCTAAATATTGCATTCAAAATCTTGGCTTGGCATTAAATCATTTTATTCATTAGGATTCATTTTTCATACTTTTAGATCATTTTGAGCTAAATCATCACCCATCTCAGCAGCTGAATCGTGTTATTCATTACGAAAGTCTCTTTCATTCATTTTCTTAATTTTAAGAAGAATTATTCCAACCGATGCATACTTTTGCATGTGAATGTTTCTGTTTCCTTTCTCTTTTCAAATCTGTCACACAACCGTCAATTAAAACACTACGTCTGCGCCCGCATCGGTTACGATCGTTAAACGGACGAACGAACCAAAAGGATTACAACCCGATGCATGTGCACACGTCCCTGCACGCGTACCAACAGCCGTGGGAGGTACAGCAGAGTCGTAACATTAGCGCAAGCTACCACCCGCACATAGTACAGCCGAAACTCCACTATGTGGAAGACCTCGTCCCCATCCAGGTATGCCAACAAAAAAAAACAACGCCGCCACTTTTAGACCAGTCAACAGGGAGTTTATACTGTAAAGAAATGTTGCCGATGATTTTTGATTTCATATGATTATTTAAGTAGGTGTTTCATTTTTTTGTCACTACCGAGGTCGGTGTTAGTAGCACTTGTGCATTAAAGGTACCAAAAATCACTTTTCAAAATACTTCTATTAATTATATTGAGAAATCATTTGACGACGATTTCCAGGACCCTGATTAAAATTTGCTTAAAACCATGAAAACGGATTAAATTCTAGTCCTAGATAATTTTTTTATACAATTTATAGTTTCGAATTACTAGCTGCGCAATTGTATTCATTATTGCATTGTATTGTGCATCCCGTTTGTTGAATTTTTGACCATTTACCACTATTTTCATGATTAGTGGCTCCTGTCAAAACCTTTCTTTTAATTTGCTTTTTAGGAATATGGAAGTTTTAGATTAATATGATATGAAATGAGATATTTCCTGTATAGTTTATAATGAAACTCAAAGTTTAATAGTGACAGCTGCAGTAATCTGCTGTGTCGAACAAATAATGATTTGAAATATACATAATATTAAATACTCATCCATTTTATTCATAAAACAAAATGCGATTGAACAGCAAAATTGAACATTTTCATTATAATTTCTTAAAAGTAACTCTAAAATACGATTACACGTTTTCAGTAAACGTATGTATGCTAAAAAAATCAATGTATTATGATATATTTTCGAATAAATTATGAAATAAAAGTGTCTATATATGGAAAAGATATCCACGAGTGTTGCTATTGCTATTACTCTAAAAGTACAAATCCAATAAAAAAGATGTGTAGTACTATTTTATAGAGCAGTTAATCAGCTATAATTTCGTGTTCAACAGTTTTCAATAAGATGAATAAAAAATGACATATTTTGAAAAATATGATTTTTGGAAGCCGACCTCGGAGAAAGGGAAAAAGTGAAAGACTATTCAGACTCTACTTAATTATGTGAGATTATAAACTTCGGTGATATTTTTTTACACTTTAACACTTGTTTTCTCTTTGGTGACTGGCCTATTTGTTTTATTTTTCTTTTCCGAATGCGTGTTTGTTTGTGAGTCGTATGCCTGATCAGTGTCGCACTCTTTACTTCTTAATACCGCACTTTGCACTTTTTATTTTGTTTGACAAGAGCAGCACATATGCACAAAACTAATGAGGCACCTATATATTATAGAGTTTTGTACTCACTTGCGTTAGATTTATCGAACGGAGAAAAAAATATTTTCAACGTTAAATAACGGACAAAAGGTGAAAATTTTGTTGTTGCAAGTGGATTTTTATATTAAATAAATATATGTATTTAAAATTAATATTTGATATTGTATTATTTGAAAGGTTGAGGTGTAGTTTTACAGTAGTTTTTATATAATTCCAATATAACATTCCAATATAAAAAATGGAAATATATAGGAAACCCTGTAGAATTTGTAAAATAACCCTGATTGGCATGAAAGTATCTACTCATTTATAAAATTTCAACTCTTGCTAACATTTATATTCATATTTTTTTAATGGATTAAATTTTGATATGTTTTTTTGAATGACACAGGTTAGGCAACCGCGCGGTAAGTCCCTCGAGAGCCTCGAAGACACGGAGCGGACGACCCATTTGACATTCTCGCCGGAAGCGCAGACGTTCTACTACCCGAGCGGAAACGCCAATCAGGCCCCGTCGTGGCGACGGTCCTATGACGACGGCGATATCACGCCAACCAACGAAGCCACCATCCTCGGCAACTACGAGGGCGGAGGCACCTTGCCGCGGCCGCGCGGGCTCGTCCGGCCGCGGCCCGTCGCCAAAATCAGCGCAAACACCAAACCGACGGTGCGTGAAAACGTCATCTTCCAAGACTTAAACGAGAAATCGCCCAAGTACATCATGGAGTGCTTCCAGTCGGGGTATCAGGACAAGCTGGGGTATCCGATTCAAGCGCAGCACATGCGGCCGGTGTACGCGGTGAGTCCGCAACTCGGCAAGAAGATGCCGCCGGAGCCTCCCAAGAGGCAGAGCTCGAATCCGGGCATCGATCAAGCGACGGCGCAAATGGAACACCTCAGCAGGCCGTTTTCGCCGAGTTTTCGCTATCAGTACGGCGCAAACTTCGGTCAGACGACCGTCGAAATACACCCTGAAAAACAGAAAAGCTTACCTCTAAGTTTACCCGCGTATCCGAGCTCGGATAGTTTGAGCGTTTCTCTCGAGAGCACCGGATTATTACCGCCGCCTCCGGCGCCCTCTTCGCCGCCTAGATACCAGAACCACCCCTCGCAGGAAGAACACGAACTGGTTAGCAAACTTGTCATTCAGAGTCGGAATGGATCCGATGCCAGTTTTAAGGTAAGCTAAATATATACTATATTAGATTGCTCAACTCCATAGTTCTATTTGGCAACCCTTCTGCGCCGGGGAAATGCAGGTGGCGCTGATAGCATTGACGGCCAAACTAATAGCAATTTATAAATAGGATAGAAAACGAATTTACCGCGTGAAATTTGTAGGACCCGACGTTTCGGTGACGTTGCAGCCGCCGTTGTCTAGGGTAGACTAAAGACAACGGCGGCTGCAACGTCACCGAAACGTCGGGTCCTACAAATTTCACGCGGTAAATTCGTTTTCTATCCTATTTATAATGTCAAACAACCGCGATAGTCTTCGATTTTATAATAGCAATTTATTTGGCCATCTATATTAACAGTGATAATGTTATAGGTTAGCTCTAAAATATTGCCTGCAGGCAATAAGCTCGCATTTTCTTAAGAATAAAGAGTTTTATTATTATTGTTATTATTATTATAATGAATCGATATATCTTTTCTGACATATAACTTTATTTATATTATTTAATCGAATTTTATATTATATTTATTGCCGATTTAATAATGGAATTGCATTTTATTTATTATATTTTTTATTATTTTTTTATTAATATTATTTTCAATTTTATTCTGAAGACCACATTTTAGGGCAATTTAGTGTCATTAGTTTTTTAACAAAACTTGTACATTTGTAAGCAACCAAGCAATCAAGCAAACTTGATTGTAGTATTGGAGTCCTGTCTACCCTAGAACGGGCTAGTCCCAGTTGGGTGACAGAAACAAATAAGCAAAAGGTTAAGGTTTTGCCATTCGGTTCCTGTTATTTTTGTAATCTAATCAATGTTTTATAGTAATTAATTCTTAAATAAATAAATAAATAAAAATAAATAAAAATTCAGTAATTTAACAAATGAAAATAATAATAACATTCAATTATTAGTGCCATTTATCGCATTTTTTATGTAAGCTAATTACATCACTGAAATAATACAGAGAGATAAAATGCCATCTATTAGTCTATCTTAATTTAGGTGCGTAATTATTACTTATATACCTGTAACCTGTATACTAAATTAAAAATTTATATCTGTTTAAATAATATTCAAATAATAAAAGCTGTGATTTAAAAATTCGTATGCTATTATATTATATTTTCTACTGTATAGGAGTGTTTAAAGCGCCATCTACAGTGCGCGGCCATACTGTTTTACAACAAAAGTCGCCCTATTGAACAAAATAATAAAAGATTAATAAATTTTTGGAACTATGAGTGCCATCTACATGTTGTGTTTTGTAGTAAAATCCTGGTTACCAAATTGTTGTACGTCACTGATCAATCTAATACGCTATATAAACAATGGCTAAACCAAAATTACATGTCATAAATATACACTTTAACCCTTCAGGCCCCGCGACTGCGATATCGCAGTCAAACTGAGGGTTAACAGCGAGTCGCGAGGCCTGAAGGGTTAAGGAGACTTAAGTCAGCCGCTCTCCGATACTATATATTGCTCCAGATAAAATAATGCTTTTAATTGTTTATACTACTACTAGATACTAGATATTTTATCCATGTCTCCAATAAAAAATCTCATATTTTTAGATATATTTTTATAAAATTGCGGATATTAACATTGGAACAAAAGAGTTGAAATTTTTATATTTATTTCATTCAAGACAAAAATAATTTTATGGATATTCAAAATAAACTTATGAAATCGAAGACTATCGCGGTTGTTTGACATTATAAATAGGATAGAAAACGAATTTACCGCGTGAAATTTGTAGGACCCGACGTTTCGGTGACGTTGCAGCCGCCGTTGTCTAGGGTAAACTGTTTACCCTAACTGTTTACCCTAGACAACGGCGGCTGCAACGTCACCGAAACGTCGGGTCCTACAAATTTCACGCGGTAAATTCGTTTTCTATCCTATTTACAAAATAAACTTCATTACTTTTTCCAAAATACTTCTTTTTATTCTGATGCCATATAAGCTACCGAACGTCGGCTATCGTATTGGCCATAAAAACTTTATTGACCGCCTCTCAAAACAAGGAAGTGGTAGATTTCTTCATCCCGGACCACATCCGGCTATTTGGCATTGAATTATTAGGTGCATAATGATGTATCTTTCAAGTTGATGCATACCATGAGCGAAGTATTTGAGTATGAGGGTATTTTGGTCTTCGATATTTTTATATTCTTGCTCAAACGCTTTAAGACATCTTCATTTCTGACTCTGAAAACCCAACCTATTCGTAGTATCCTCCGATAGGCTCACATAGTAGTCAATAGAGTTTTTATTCATCCAAAATTTCAATGGCAGTTGGATATGTCATAATAATAAATGTTTAAAACATAAATAATCAAAATATGAATGAAAAAATAATTTAAAAAAAAACAAAGAAATCAATAGCCTGAAACTATTGCAACAAATAATCAATAAAATAATACTAATAATAGCCAAAGTCAGACAAAATAAAAGGTAATACTCAATAATCACATATGTAATATGATTCAATAATCACATATGAAATTATTCCTACGAGGTTTACCTCGTATGTTTTAACATAAGAATAAACCGTTTCGTTGGCTTTCTTATTTATACTTTTACCTATATTTGTATGTTTATACATAGTTACAGCAGTATCTTAGAGAGATGATATTATTTTTCATAATAAGTCTATATTAAAGATATTGTAATCTTTTTTCAAGGTCGTCTACCTCATGACGGTTTCTCGTTGTTTGGTGATTTTAATCTGCCAAAAATCTTTTGGTCTGGTCCTCCAGGATTACCCCTTAGTCCCGCATCGGAAGGCGGAGGGACTCTCGATCCTTTAAGCACCTCTTTCTGCGAAGGTATCGCATTTTCGGGCCTCGATCAGTTCAATCATGTGTCCAAGTCTCTTCATCGCTTTTTAGACTTAGTACTTGGCACCGACGACTTGCGAGTATCCCGCTGCAATAACCCAATAATTCCGGAGGACGTTTATCACCCATCACTGGATATAGAACTGTGTAATATATCTGTGCGCCTATTGAAAGAGCTACCCAGGATCATCAAACTCTACGCCAAAGCTGACTATTTCTCTATAAATCACTACCTCTCTTCCACTGACTGGGAACTTCTCTTTGCTCATCGCTCTATAGACGAGACCGTAAATAAATTTTACTCAATTATAAATAAATCTATCGAGGATTTCGTACCTACGCGAACAACAGCCAATCCGCGCTTCCCAACATGGTTCTCGCCAGCCCTAATAAAAGTAATCAAAGTAAAGAACTGATTTCACAAGAAGTGGAAGAAGAACTGTAATCCCCGTGACTATGACACTTTTGCATTACTCCGTCGTAGGCAAAAAATGATGCAAAAACAATGCTTCCGCCAATTTGTCAATCGGAGCTCGGTTAATATTCGCCGTAATCCTAAGCACTTTTGGACGTACATAAAAAATATACGCAAAGGCGGTAAAATACCACAATCTATGGTCTGTGGAGATGTTTGCTTTAACGATGGCTCCAGCATTAGCGAAGGATTCTCTGCATATTTCGAATCAGTTTTCAGCTCTGCTGACCAATCCACGTCGTACCCGGCACTTCCGGACGTTCACCCGTACAACCCAACAAACTGTTCTATCGGTTCGATCGAATTTTCTACAGAGGTTATTTACAAGTATTTATCTAACTTGGATTTCAATAAGGGCGCAGGTTGCGATGGAATTCCACCTATGTTTTTTAACAACTGCGCCGCTTCTCTATCTCCGCCTCTGACAATTATCTTTACGCGATCGCTACAAGAGGGAATATTCCCTGACGTGTGGAAACAGGCGCTAATTATCCCGATACATAAAAATGGTCCCAGAAACAGTATCGAAAATTATCGCCCAATTTCAATTCTTCCAGTTCTGAGTAAGGTCTTCGAGAAGATTGTGTACGACCAACTTTATCCTGCAATTAAAAACTCGCTTTCTGAGTATCAACACGGTTTTTTAAAGAAGCGCTCTGTCATAACTAATCTTAGTCTATTTACCGATTTTATATCGGAAAACATGGATAAACGCCTACAGACGGACGCCGTGTACACTGACTTTTCGAAGGCCTTTGACAGGGTTAATCACCCCATACTAATTACCAAATTACTACAGTTCGGAATTCACGGGGATCTGTTGAGATGGTTTGCGTCTTATGTGGCCAATCGACATCAAGCTGTCACTGTTGGTCCGAGTATGTTAGAGTACCTTCTGGAGTACCGCAAGGTTCGCATCTCGGGCCATTATTGTTTAATATTTATATTAATGACATCGCCTCTTGCTTTCACACATCTAAATTTATCGTTTATGCCGATGATCTAAAAATTTATTCCACCATTAAAGGTACGAAAGATTGCATAAACATGCAACGCGATCTAGACCGACTCTTGGTATACTGCCACAAAAACAAGCTCTGCCTCAATCCCTTAAAGTGCAATACCATCAGTTTTACCAGAAATACTCGGCCAATTGTATATAATTATCTTATCGATGGCGAAAACATTCCAAAAACATCTTTAATACGCGACCTCGGACTTTATTTAGATACGAAGCTTACATACAACGACCACATAGATTACATAGTTCTTAAGGCCAAGAAAATGTTAGGATTTTTGTTTAGAGTATGCAGACCGTTCAGTGACACCCTCGCCTTAAAAACACTGTATTACGCATATGTCAGAAGTGTCTTAGACTTCGGATCCACTATATGGTCACCGATGTATGCTGCATCTGTCAACAAGGTTGAGTGCGTCCAAAAGCGTTTCTTGCGATACCTAAATTGGCGCGAGCACACGAACTTCGAGACATATGAGGAAAGAGCGGATTACTTTAAGGTTGCACTGCTCTATAATAGACGGACCATAACCGACATGTCTTTCCTATATGACATCCTTCATGGTTTAATAGACTGTCCAGCTTTAACTGAGCGAATTTCCTTGAGAGTGCCCCCCAGAAGTACCCGAGTTTCTCGTTTGTTTCATGTGCCCAGGTGCAATTCAAGCCACTTCAGCAACTCTACTATGATACGGTTACTCACCTCTTTTATTAACAGGTTTAATGACCTTGACATTTTTTCTCTGGACAGGAAGCCTTTTCTTCACGCAGTCGAAGAAAAGCTCAGGAACGATAATTAATTTAAATTTACTTATTACTTTATTATATACAATATATTTATATGTGTATGTATGTCTATATGTATATATATGTCAATAGTATACGTATGTATGTGTTATAACAATCTTCCACAAAAAGTTCCTTACTGGAATCAGCCAGAATGGCACTGGTCTGGGGTATGGCAGTACAACCACGAGCGACGTGGACTTGAAGAAGTCTCTTTTGCGGGGAGATTACGACAGCAAGAGTATGGCTCATGCTATTGGCCTTCAATGCCAGAATGATTGGACAACAATTGGGGACTTTTGCATTCCGCCTCCAATGCACTGGAAGGTAATGCTCTATGACTGGACGCCAGAGATGCTGAAATTTTATTTGAATGCCTTTCAGCATACACTTCCAGACCCCAGTAACCTCGCTCGTTGGAGCTTTGCCGAGGATAGTTCTTGTCCCCTCTGTAGCAATACCCCTTGCACAGCTAGACACATTCTAGCTGGCTGCAAGGTGGCCTTAGATCAAGGACGGTACACTTACCGCCATGACAAAGTTCTCGCTGTTATTCGCGAGGTAATTAGTCTCTCAGTGGCTCGTGCCAACAAGGGTTTGACAGTATCCTCCAAACCCCCAATACAGTTTGTGCAGGATGGCTCTAAAGGCAAAAAACATTTAACTACAAAACCTTTCTCAATAATCGAGAAAGCTACAGATTGGATTCTGGAGGTTGATTCGGTCTCTAAGCAGTATAAATTCCCTGAAAGTCTCGGATGCACAGCCCTCCGTCCAGATATAACTCTTTACTCTCTATCTCGGAAGGTGGCTCTTTTCGTAGAATTAACTGTTCCATGGGAATCAAATATCCCAAAAGACCACGAGTACAAATTAAATAAATACCATGATCTCGCAAATGCCGTAACCCGGAACGGCTTCACTGTTCACCTTCACGCGGTGGAAGTTGGCGCTCGTGGCCTGCCAGCTAAATCTCTATTTCACCTCTTTAAAGATCTTGGCCTTTCCAGAAAAATAATCAACTCTTTCTTAGAAAAATTATCTAAAACTGCGATTTGCGCATCTCAAATTCTATGGCTTCGAAGGGGGAGTGAATGGGTGGCAAGGTGAACGCTCACATGTGGCAAGACAGCTGTCCTAAACCTACCACAGCCGGTTCGTAAGTCCGGAATCCACTGCTCACCCCCCAGAAGTGTAAAAAAATAGTATTATGATGGGCCCGACTCCGGTCGGTGAATTCCATGGCAGCTCCGTTTGTATTTATTTATATCCCTTCCATTTCCATTCCCCTATTGTACTTATACATTTATATTTAGAAATGCTTCTTTTTCCTTTTTTCTTAAAAAGAAGGTTATAACATTATTATCTTTTAAATGGGTACTTTATATTTTTTGCTAATTTAAAATGTATTAATGGCTATATTGATGTTAATTTATAAAATGTTTTTTTTTTTATATAAAGAATATGCTGTATACATTTAGTTAATAAAATAAATAAATAAATAACATGTGCGACGAGCCAGTGTTTACCTAACTCTAGATTTGAACATTTTTGGTTCTAAATCTCGTATTGTAGGTTATTATAGTTTAAAGGCCAAATACACAAATGACTTTTGGATTATAGTCCAACTGACTTTGGGGAGGGCTACCATTTCGAAGGTTTCAAGCTTACTTAACAGCTTGTCTTTAAGTGTCCAGTTTTCCATTCCATATAATGCTTATGAAAATACAGTTTGTTTTTTATGTGTAGGTTGATGTTTCTTCCGCAAAATACCTCTCTCATTTTAAAGAATGCACTTCTGGATTTTTCAATGCGGATTTTTATCTCCTTGCTCATATCCCAGTTGTGGTTCCAATTGCAGCTCAGGTAAACAATGTTAATCAGTCTTCTCCAGTTGAATTCGGTAAGCTGTAACTGTAGCTATGTTTACTGACTATCGTGTACTTGGTTTTTGTTGAGTTCAACCCTAACCCATATTTGTCGTAGACTCTTGTGACAATGTCTTGAGGAACTGGAGCTCTTCCACGTTGCTTGCAATTAGTAATCGTCGGCAAATATCATATTGTTGATGTTGACGCCATTTTTGTTGACTCCACTTTCGAATTAATCTAGTGCTTCCTTGAAGATGACCTCAGAGTAAAGATTGAAAATCAGAGGTTGTATTATGCAATCCTCCTTGACTCCGTGCTCTATCTCCACCTCTTCAGAAATATTCTGGCCAACTTTGATTTGCGCTTTATGGTTCCACTAGAAATCAGTGTACGCAAGTCTTCGTCATCTATTCCTACTTGTTGGAGGATTTTGACCATCTTTTTGTATTTCACTATCGAAAGTTTTCTCAGTCAATGAAACATGTGAACTGTGTGGCCAGTATCTCTACATCTCTGCACCAGAAGTTGGATGCTAAATAGTGCATCTCTGGTTTCTAGATTATCGCAGAAGTCAAATTCCGTATCACTGATTTGTTTTTCTATTTTATTAAAAAATCTGGAGTGGTCCTTTTTCGGGATCATTACAAAAGTTGACTTTGCTTACTGTATGTCAAAACCTAAAGTGCTGTCAGGACAAGCCAATGTCTATAGGTAGATGGATTAGAAAACGAACGAGTAGAGTTTCATTTGGACACTTTCTTTTTCAATCTTTCTTTTTCAAAGTCAATCTTTTTAGCTACGCTCCATGCCCACCATTTCTTCCAGGCTGGCTTGTACGTTTTTAAAGTGGATTCATGCCAGCTGGATTGCATGAGCCTTTGTTCCTCTGGGGACCGATCGCTAAGTTGTTCACCCCACTCCCAATCAGCCATGCTTCCAACTGTAGCTCGTTGGAACTGCGAAAACACTAAATATGCATGAAATCAGGTGCAAGTCATATACACAAGAAATTTAGAGCTGAATGATTCTAAATGAGTCATCAATTCTGCATGAGTCATGGTTCTAAACTCTATTTATCGCAACATCTCTTGTTTTGGATTACAATAATGAACATAAGGTGAAATAATGAGCTTTTAAACCGCATCGACTTCAGAGTTCCACTCTGTAACTATAGTAAGTAAGCCCCGTAAGTCAAAGCCTATAAGCCGTAAGCCCCGTAAGTCAGACGCATCATCAAACTTTAATATAATTCGAGCTGAATGATGAAAATTAAGTGTTTATTAACATTCAAACATTGATTATATATGCTAATAGATTGCTCAATGTTATAGTATGTTTTGGTAACCCTTCTGCGCCGGTGACATGCAGGTGGCGTTGATAGCATTGTCTGGCGAAATTAAAAGCAATTTTTTTGGCCATCTGTAATAGCATTGAATAACAAGCCAATGAAGGTTATTTTGATAAAGGACTGATTGATTATAAAAACAGATGATTTAATCAAAATAATTTAAAAAAAAATTGTAACTTTTATTGCATTTTTATATAGGTTGATTTCACCACATAAATAATACGGTCCTATTAGAATGGCCATGGCACGGAGTCTATTTGAATTTTAACGCGCGTAATCATAATATATTGAAACTTGTATACCAAATTAAAATTGTCATCATTATGTAAATAATATTAAAATAATTAGAGTTATGATTTAAAAACTCGTTATTTTATTATTATTTTATGTTGAGATAGGATACCGTAACGGTGTGTTTACAACGCCATCTATTGGGTTACTGAACATTAGAGAAGATTTATCAATGTTTGGAACTATGAGTGCCATTTACACATTGTGTTTTATAGTAAAATCCTAACTGCCAAAACGTATATGGCATTGAGCAATTTAATACCCTATATAAACAATGGTTTTAGGTAGTAATTTATGAAATTCAGTAAAAAAAAGAATTAATAGCAATTTCCACAAAGCTACTTTCCACGAGTGAGCTAATTCTTGTGACTAAAAATCATAATTTTTTGGAAAAAAAACTGAAAAATTACACCAGAACCTTAACAACGATGATAGTGGCAGTCATTTGCAAGTAAGCCGGCGTGTAGTTTTGGAGCATAGACAAATTATTTGAAATCGAGAAAACTCTCAAATGCGGTAAAAAATGTTCACCCCCTATTCGAACTCACCCCACACTCTCCTAATTGGTTTTTTTTCGTTTATTTTTAATATCCACCATAGGGTGAAATTAATTATTTTTGTTTATGTCTTTCGAATAAATTCTAGTACTCGAAATGCAAAGTTCGATAATTGTTATTTATGAATTGATATTTTTTTCTCGCAGTCGAGTTCCAGCACGGAATCGGATAGCCTCCCGTTCGCCAACGACAACGCGGGGACGATCAAGCAAAACCGCAGTCAGATCGGCGGCCGAGCGCACGCCGCGGAGTACGGGCGCTCGCTGGCCTCGTTGCCGCCGCGGCCCCCCGCCGCGCCCCCCGCCGCGGCCCCCGCCGCGGCCCCTCCGGGCGGCAAGGAGGACACGCCCTCTGCGGAGCCGGCCGACGTGCTCAACGACATCGGCAACATGCTGGCCAACCTGACCGACGAGCTGGACGCGATGCTCGAAGAGGAGAAGCGGCAGGGCTTGGCCGAGGTGTAAACTAGAACTTATTATCGCTTTCCTACTTAGCCCAGTAGCCGGGGGTATAAATCGACGGGGTATACATCCAAAAACGTCAGGAAGTTTTAACATTTTGCAATTTGGCACATTTTTAGGAGTCGAGGCAGGGCCAGACCGATCCCTCGTATGCAAAGCATTATGAAATTTAAACCCTCAAATTTGCGAAGAAAACCGATGATTTTAAAATGCACTTATCCTACGTTGCATATATAAGTATGCTGTGTTGCGTACGCTTACATGCATGCGCTTATATATTCCTATATGCATTTTTTTCCATATGATAAGTGCATTTCTAACTCATCTGTTTTTATGCAAATTCAAGGGTCCAGATGTCATAATGCATTACGTGCGTTGCGTAAGTGGGATCGGTCTGGCGCTGCCTTTATTTGATTTTCCTCCCTTTAAAATCCTCCTATCTCATAAAATATAAGCAATATGATCGTAATCATTATATTGGATTCACTATTGTATTTGCAGTCAAAAAAATACAAAGTCATGGAATTCATAGTTATAGTAAAAGAAATCAACATTTTACCGAAATATTGTTTTTTTTTTCTATGAATTGCTAGGAAGTCTCGAACTTCTCGTGACCCAAATATCCTAAACTTGTTGGCGTTTTTGTGACTTTTAGAAACTAAATGATAGAAAAACGACACTTTCATTCTCTTACTTTTGCATATAAAACTTCCTAACTTTTTCGATCGAAAAATAACTGGCTGCGGTAACTGGCTACGGGGGTAACTTCCGTTTTGGCGGCTACTTATGTGATAAAATTTATACTGATTTTTTCCGTTTCGAAAGCTAGACCACTGAAGCCTCAAATCCGTAATTGTCTGTGCCTCGACGTTTTTTATACACCATAATTAAATTACAAAAAACTCATTGTGTAATCGGGATACTTAGCGAAAATTTACACATTTAATCTATTTTATACAGAGGTTATATTTAAAAAAAACTTATTATTAAACATTAGTTTTTGTACAGTGTCTGGCTGGTTTAACTAACGGTGATTTATACGTTTTTAGTATACGGTTTTTATAACTGTACATTTAACGATGGTAGCTTTTTACTATTAAAATACCTACACACTAACAGAATTAATCATAGCTTTTGATACTGTAATAGAAAAGTGGCTATAGTGTATCGTCATTACATTGTTTTATTTTTGTATAAAAAAACCACTTTATATAGTGCGTGCCATTTTTTATTGCAAAGCTAGTTTATTTATACGAAATGCGTTTTATTTAATCCGATTATATCTCACCGCTAATGCTAGTTTATAATCGAAGACTGGATAAGCAATTATTGTAGACTATTATGAAATTTTCAAAAGAAAGCTTTTTTTTCTATAAGTACCATATCATTACAATCTGTTCTTTCCCAACACCATCAAACTCTGTTAACGCAAAATATGTGAAAATCCATCAACAAAACCTATTAAGTGCAGGTCGATTTTCTTTCGTTTTAGATTTATAGTTTTGAAAGATATCTTGAAGAAAAATGTCTTGTTAGTTTTTACTTAAATGCCATGTTATTTTTCAGCAAATATTTCTAAACTACTAAGAATTAAAGATGAAAGTTTGTTCTACTTTACTGTGTCTAAATTCATACATCAATTGATTGAATTGTGTCTATAAAAATAATAAAAGTTAAAGATAAAAAGAAAGTTTTATTTTGTCTCATATTCTATGTTTTATGGCAACAGTATGTTTAACACTATATTGCATTGTTCGACAGTTTCCTATTTTAATTAGAATATGTCAAACCTCAAGCATTTTTAGATTTACTTTATTCGTTTACTAAACGTAACCATTTTATTTTAGCGAAAATAACACGGAACCCATTCATAAATGATCCAACTCGGAGTAAATGTTTGTAATGAAACACAAAATAATACTCGAAAAATGTTTACGAAAATTTATACATCATCTTTTTGGAATGTTTCAAAAATATTTTGGACAATACAATATTCACTGAAAAATAACATGGCAGCTAAAAACTAACAAGATATCTTTTTACAGGATACACTTCAAAACCTTATTTTTTTTGTTTATGGATTTTGACATAGTTTATGCTGACAGAGCTTGATGGTTTTGGGAAGGAATAGCTTGTATAAAATGTTTATTTTGCACATTTTTATCTTCTCGCTGTCTCGCTAAGAAAAAAAAATGTAAATAAATTTAGCATTTAGCCGTTTTAGTTCTTATTATTAATAACTAACTTAATTTAGTCGTCGATAGAGAATATAGAGAAAAACATTTCTGACATTGTCTATAATCCATTAAATTTCATATAGGAAAAAAGTAGCTCTGATGTACATGTAAAATTACGACGGGTTCAAATTCAGAATTTTGTTCAATGAAATTTACTATATTAAATAAAAAAATACTTATTATGGGTGTTGTTTTTATTTTTACTGTTTGGGGGTGGTTTATTTGAAGGCGCTTCCGCCGTTTTGAGGGCGCTTCCGCTTTTCCGTTGCGGTGTTGCCTGTATCGCATTCATAAGCCTGTTTCTAGCGATAATAACCCAAGTGATCAGTTAATATTATTGAATATACGATTTATGACGTATTGAATGTTTAGAAACTGAAAATAAGGGGAAAATGTAATGAAATTGTCAGCATTAACACGAACAGTCCATTGATTTTGCTGTCATATATTTCAGCGTTGCCAACTGAATGTTTAATTAGGGGGGTGGTCGACAAGTTTGTATGAGTCGACTCCGTGACTAATCACCTAATAAGTCGATTACTTCGACTTTTTATGACATTCTTCTTCTTCTTGTATTGCATGGCGGCGTCTTGCATTGAATGTTAGAAGAAGCACAACCCACTTGTTAAAAATATAACTTAAATAAAATGTAACAGTTACATAATAATTATTGATCGGCTAAGTACACGACCACAAAACCAAAGTGATCCGATTGGAGAAAGGAGCGAGACAGGGAGATGTCATTTCCCCGATACTGTTCACCATGGCCGTGCCCAGGGGGGGGTCCGAGGGGTCCGGACCCCCCCCCCCCCCCCCCACCGAAATGAAATGGATTTACACTAGATAGAATCGACTTTCCAAAATGAAATAGATTTACACTAGATAAAATCGATTTTTGGGTGCAAAAAATACATTAGGGGTATTTCGCTAAGCTATGTTATCGGGAATCGAGGAAGAAATAACAGCAGTACGATATTTCAGTGACAGTAGAAATCTATATGGTAACAGACCCTTGGGGCCTTGATGTCGGACCGACAAATCCCGCGCAGTCAAGTGTCAACTAGTAGAGTTGGACACTCGCATTCATCTCAGCGTCGTGCTTCGTCATATCATCAAAAGCTCTGTTAGCGGACAGCGCTTAGAACGTTTCCGAGCAATTTTAGGGCGTTCACGGGTATGTTTTTAAGTGTTAGTTTCATATCCATCCGTTCCACTCATATCGAAAAGAGCGTAGAGCTGTCAAAAGACTCAAGACTCAAATGTTTGTCTCCATCGCTTGAGTCAATTATTGGACGATTGGCATGGCCAGCGCCCTGCTATTAGACGGTGTAACAAACGTTTGACGTACGTGATACGTCTAATGTTTGAACAGTTACCTAAAATAATTTAAAAAACTGATAATGACGACGATGTTGTTCCTGTTGCCGCGGCAGTAGTCAGTCAGTCATGTTGTTTTGCTGCAAATTACTCCAAAATAAAGCTAAAAGCCTAATAGGAAGTGGTGGATGGTGTGTATAAATAAAAATAGGACTATAATAAAAAAATCTGTAGGTTTTTAGGTTTGAAAACGATAATGTTAGTTAGTAGTTAGTACCTACAGTATTTTCAGTGGCGCGCTCCTCCCGTCATAATGTAAGGGTAATAAAATTGAATTTGAATTAGCCGGTCTTTTTTTTGGACCCCCTCCCCCCCCCCCCCCCCCCACCCGAAATAAAAATCTGGGCACGGCCTTGCTGTTCACCAATGATCTAGCTAGACTAATCTAGAGGACGTCTTCAAAATATTAAAGTGGAAAGGATACGACACCATAATTAAGTGAGAATACATCTCGTATTTAAGCTTTGGAATAAATGGGGGAGACGATAGGGGGAACTCCAGAAAATGCTGAATGACCTTAAAGAGGCAGCCCGACGAGCTCGTCCACAAATTAAAAATAACTCAGCAAGATATGGAAAGAGCTATGCTCGGAGTTTATCTACGGGAAATTACCCAGAACGTAAAAATTCACAGAAGAACCAAATGTGTGGTCATAGCTCATTAAATAGGCAATCTTAAATGGCAGTGGTCCGGTCATATATGCCGAAGGACTAACAACCGCTGGGGACGAAAGGTCCTCGAATGAGACCGCGCACCGGGAAACGCAGTGTAGGACGCCCTTCAATCCGGCGGTCTGTCGTCTTGAGAAGATAGCGGGATCGACTGGATGAGGAATAAAGAGGACCAGCCGGCGTGGCGAGCATAGGGAGAGGCCTATATCAAGCAGTGAAGAGACATAACCTAATTAGTATAAGAATCCTATTAGAAAATAAACACAGTTTAAGAGATAAATTAATCTGAATAGACTATTGGAATAGATAAATATGGTTAAAATAGACTAGGAAATATAGAATAGAATATACTGAAATAATTTTATATCACAGGGATATTTTATTTGCCGAAAAAAGGTTATTTATGTACGATTTTTAGTTATGTTAACAATAAACACGAAATATTAACGGGGAATGAGACTTTAACCCCTCAAGTGATCCGCGCTCGTATACGAATTCATCCGAAGTCGAACACGCGGCGCGGCGTCGACAGCGGCGAAAATCCGACATTCCAGGAAAACAGTCGTAAATCCTAAACTACTAGGCCTATCATAAATCCAATGACAGTAGCGTAATCACATTGAAATTTGCAATATAAAACATGAAACATAATGTTATGAAACAATTACATAATTATGATAATAATTAGAGAAATTGAAAAATTGAAAAAATGACGCTTTTTCAAACTAAACAATGTTTATTTCAAAAGTACGGAACCCTAATTAAAAATCTGAAGTAATCTTGTGATCTACATTAGATGTGTTATGAAAGCTTGTATGTCGTTTTATCGACTACCATACAAAAAAAAATATATATTCTCTAATATAAACTTACATAAATTTGTATGGTTTTTGAAAAAAATATATTTTTTTATGTTTTTTTTACGAGTACTTCCGACAGAATTTTGTATGAAATTCTTACATAATAGGATAACCAATCTATCACTCTTCGTAAAAAATTACTATAGAACCTATTCTTTATTTCAATTATGTAGAAAAAAAATAATATTTGAAAAAAAACCTATATAAATCAGTGCTATTTTTGACGTCTTATAAAAACGAAATGATTACAAGGTTTTGAAATATATTGAGAGATTTGTATATGTTATATTGTCTATTGTTACGAACAAGTCTCAACAGAATTGCTTTTCATATAATAATATAAATCTACGAGCGATTGAATATGCCGATAAATTCCATACTAGCCGATGACGTCAATGATTGAACATAGGTATGTAAACGTTCACTTTCAACGTCCGCGTTTTATCGCACCATACAACGAACAATCGCACGATGTGATTATTGTGAAAAATGGATATTAGGGATTAGGAAATGTTATTTTCAGTTTATATGTTGTTCATATTGAAAAATAAAATGTTTTTTAAAAAAAAAATATACATAAAACAAACATATTTTTTTAATGATTTTACGACAAACATTTTTGACATAGAAAAATGACAGTGTCACCTAAATAGAGGCTTGTGACCTGTCCTAAGGTAGACAACATTTTTGTATGTAAATAATACAATAAATAATCATAAAATTATAATTCAAAAATATTTTTCATCGTACATCACGGTACAAATTACATATAGTACATGTAGAAATCATAGTGTACAGAACGAAATAGTTGAAATTATACAAAACAATGTTTTTCATATTATAATATGGTATTTTCAGTTATACATATAATATATTTTGAAAGAAAATGTTTTTTACAAGATAATAACAAAATTAGCAATCAGTAAACAATAAAAAATGTAAAATTTACTTTCAAAAGGTACAAAATTCAAAAAAAATCAGACAATAGTTTTGTAATAACATGTTTTGGTGGTGGCAAGAGGTACTCGATGTTTTGCTCGGAGGGGCGAGCAATGGCAGCAGCGACGTCAGCATAGACATACATAGGTACATACAAAGAATAGCCATACAGATTATAAAAAGAAACCAAAAAATGTCGTGAACGACCATGACATAGATAAACGAAAAAATGTAAATACAGTTTTTATGAACTGTCATTGAAATCATTGAATTGAATGGAAATAATGAAAAGGCGGGAACGTCTTGATCTGTCTTACATACTTCAACAATCTGATCTCTTGGACACCACACATGCTCACCAATCACAGCAGAAGTGGCAGCGTGTCGACCTCTGCCAATCCCTCCCCTTCGTGGTGCTCCGCGTGCGCCGCGTGCCGCTGCCGCTGTACCCCTGCCACCCCTGCCACCACCAGCAGTCCTTCTGCTCCTAACAGCCCCAGCCTCCCTCCGTGTCACGATCCGCGCTCCGCGCCCGGCAGCTGCTGCTAGTCTTGCGTCTTGCCCCTCGTCCTCGTCGTACCAATCCGGGTCCGACGATCTGAGAAAAAAACAATATTCTTATTTATAAAATTATTACTGGCAGTTGAAGCGAAAGTCTAACTAAAATAAATTAGTTTTACCGTCGATCGTCGATCATCCGCGACTGCGGCTGGAACGGCGAGGATGGGGGCGAAGAGGAAAGGCTGCGGGCGGTGCGGCGCAACGGTGATCGCTAAAAGTTACAATAATTCAATTACAATAAAATCTGTAACATTGTTTTGCGATATGTGTTCTAATAATTGTATACCTCACGGTAACTGGGGCCTGCGACTGGCTGCCAGGGCGTCTGGGGCTCGGGCTCGGGCTGCTCGGGCTCGGGCTCCTCGACCAGGAGGATTACGACATCGTCTCCCCCGGCCTCGAAGTCGAAATCCATGCTGAAAAAAACGGAAATATTCATTTACAAATAAATAAATAAATAAATAAATGCGCACCATGAACCAATAGGTTGTTACCAATACACTGTTAAAACTGTTCCCTAAAGCAAATTTGAAATATATATAGGTATATATATATATATATATATATATATATATATATATATATATATATATATATATATATATATATATATATATATATATATATATATATATATATATATATATATATATATATATATATATATATATATATATATATATATATATATATATATATATATATATATATATATATATATGTTATATATATATATATATGCATGCTTGCATGCATGCATACATGCATACACACACACACACACACACACACACACACATACATATTATATATATATATATATATATATATATATATATATATATATATATACATATTATATATATATATATATATATATATACATATTATATATATATATATATATATATATATATATATATATATATATATATATATATATATATATATATATATATATATATATATATATATATATATATATATATATATATATATATATATATATATATATATATATATATATATATATATATATATATATATATATATATATATATATATATATATATATATATATATATATATATATATATATATATATAAAAATAAATATAAACATGTGTGTAATCATTTTTATTTTATTTTCTGATTCTGCAAATAAAGTGTTTTGCAAATAAATAAATTAATAATTAATTAAATAAATAAATAAATGCGCACCGTGCGGCGAGAACCAATCGGTTGTTACCAAGAAACTGTTGCTAAAGCAAATTTGCAAATAAAAATGAAAAAATTATATATGTATAATATAAATAAATAATATAATATATACATATAATGTCTGATGTAAGTTACTAACATCGATATTTGCAATAAAAATAATATGCTCTATCAATAATATTTGCAATCAATACAATCGCATATTCGCGTACGATTATTTCAAAATATCGGAATCGCATCTCTAGACTCGGCCGATGGGTGACGTCACTCAACCGACAAATCTTCAAAAAACTTTCCATTGCGAAATACATCGATGTATTGGAATGCACCGATGGCGCTAAATATGTATAAATCTGTCAATATTTCTACCGAAACATATAGCAGGACTAATTTTATAGTGATTTCTACTGATATTTCACCGTATTTATAGTTTCAAGGTAGAAAAACGGTTTTGAAGACGACCAAAATCGAGAGCATTCGTTGCGCCGTCGCAATATATGTACGATTTTCGGCGTGATGCACTAGTAATTGTTCGTAAAACCACTATTTCTGACTAAAAACAATGTTATGAACACGTCTACTTACTTTTTCTTGCGAAAATCGGCGATTCAAAACAGTTTTGGTCGATTCAAACTTTCACTATCGCCTCACACCACACCACACAGCAAGGCGAGAAGCAAAATGGCGATATTAAATTATTTTTGTAGGTGGCGTGCGAGTATTATTGTCGTATCCGATAGAAAATCTTCTGTCGTTGTCATTCGTATTGATTTATGAGTGAGACAGTGCTCTACAGTAAAAATATCACAGTTCTGCGTAAGCTCGTCGAGCGTGACACTATAGTGTCTTAGGGCATTTTACGGTAAACTGAAGTTGAGACACTATAGTGTCTTAGGTCATTCTAGGGGTTAAGCTGAATAAGGTAACGGATAAAGTCAAGGGAGCAATAGTTTGTGGGACAATTAAAGAATATCTGGTCTTGTATACATTATACCAAGTTAGAACAGTAAACGCACTCTCGAGTGGCAGGGCGATGCGGGGATAGTGTGCGAAGGAAGTAAACAGAGGGATGCATCTCAGCAAACGCCTTTAGTTAGCGTTACGCGCGGGTGGAGGTCGGCAAATTTCTCGAACGTTTGAATATCTGCGTCGGCGGAGTAACGGCCATATGCGAGCCCTTAGGACTCGTGACGTCGCTCGCTTTGATTTTAATTTTGTTTAAAGAGAAACTACTGTCTGTATTCTGTGTTTAATGTGTCAGTGTGCGACCACACTCGCACTGGAAAAAATAGTAAATATAGTGAACATTTTTTAACAACAGTGAAGCTATTATGCCACGTAAATTTTGAAGAACCCTACGTTTCAGCGATGTTACAACCACTATTGTCCGAAAGTAACATCGTCGAAACGATGCGTCGGGCGCTACAAAGGTCACGCTATAAAATCCGTTACATCCGCGATAGTCTTCTTTTCATATAGTGACGCAGCTTTTTTATTTTCGTAAAATGGTATGTTAAACACGTAGAGTGGTATATTCATACGCGTATGTTCTAAAATTCATCAGTAAAGACAATTGATATACAACAACCACGCCGAATTCGCATAAAACATACATTTTCAATATTTTCGCTCCACTAAATAAAGTAAGACCGACAATTGATTTATTTCTCATTTTAGTGCAACGTTCATCTACCCTAGACCTCGTACGCGCCAAAAATTCGAATAGCCGTTTTTTTATTGCTATTGGTGTAATTCCACGCTCCAGATCTTTCTGTCTATGTCCCGAAGGCTTGTTTGTTTGTTTCTACTCTTTATTGTGAAATTTCACAATGGGCGGGTTTATCGTCATGCGACAATCTCTTACAACCAACCCTACTATGAAGTGTTTATATGTATGTATGCGTGTCTGTAACATGTGTGTGTGTGTAATGCAGTTCCGTTAATTTTATCCCAACGGAAAATGGTGACCCAGCCCGCGGGATTCAAACCCGTGACGTTACAATGTAAGATCAGGCGACCTAACCACTGCCACCGGGAAATTGCTTAGTTTTTTGAAACTCGTTGCAGTGGCATCTCGTAGGCATCAGTTGATGATTTTATTCGGCGTCGGGTAGTACGTGCTTAGCAGTAATTCCTCGCAAACAACGTAGCCAAAACAGTTTTAATCGTTAGTAAAGTAAATAATTTCTTTTAATCTATTTACACAAGTAAAAAAACATCTCGCGAACGAAGTTCTTCAATTTTTACATGCATTAAAAAGTTTGCTTGTTGGCGTCTTCGAGGTCTTACATATACAGAGCGACGAAATATATTTAAAATTAGGGTGTTAAAATGCAAATCCTACCCCAAAGTCGATTAATAATCGACTGTAAGTCGACTCTCGCTCACTCGTTTGACGAACGCGGTGGAAATCGTGCCGCAGGCAACACCGTTTAGTTAGCGAAATAAAGATGGACGGAACGGGCGCTTACGGCGGAGGCAAAGCTGGCGGGCATTTTGATCCGATTACGTTCGCTCAAAGGCCGCCTGTAATATTACGGGCAGTATGTTGGGTAAGTCTTTCTTCAATTGCTATCGTAGAATCCGCTTTTGCTTTGTGTTTGAAAAGGCGGAAAGGCCATGACCGAGCTAAAACCTCAAACCGTAATCGATTTTGACACATGAGAGTGGGGGATGTTTCTCTCGAGGGGTGAGTGGGGGCTCGTCGGAAAACTGTCCAAGAAAAGACGGAATGCAATAATCATTCGCACATAAATCCCCATGGTGGTGAGATTCCTGAATAAATTGCGTATCCCGCGAAACGGCGCATTAGCGAGAAACCCTCGCTAGGATGAGAAATTCTCCTTTTTTGAGGCGTCTTTCTATTGTCTACCTCCCCATGAAAATCGCCCTTTGCAATTTCAGCGTTTGTAGTGTTATTTTTAATATTGTGACGTTATTTCCGATAAGAAAAATTGGAATTTATATGATATTGGTAGCTTTTTAATTTATATAAAAAAACACTTATTACATTTGATCATTTTAACCCTTCAGGCCTCGGCCCCTCAGCCGATTGACAAGTTGCTGTCCCAAAAAAATTTAGTAAAAATTAGTAAAAAAATTGAATTAAGACACTGTTGCACCAAAACATTAATTACTGCCAAACACTGTACCTACCCATAATTAAAATGAAACATACCTACCCATAATTAAAATGAAACATAATGAAACACGGTACCTACCCATAATTAAAATGAAACATAATAAAATAAAACAAATTAAATTAAAATAAAATTAAAACGGGGCAGTCACGCTGAATCGTTTTGTGGCCAATCGGGGCCGGAGGGGTTAATAATAATAAATAAATAAATACAAACGGAGCTGCCATGGAATTCAGTTTCGGAATCAGCGAGGTGACGTTAAAACATCGAAAATGTAGAAAAGGTACCAATATTAGAGAAATACCAAAACATTGGTAATATCATTAAATAAACAATTGACATTTATAACTTCAATATATAAGAAACGTATGGAAAATGAAAAACGTGATGTAAATGATGTAGATGTTGTCAGTCCCCGAAAATTAGGATTTTTATGGTTATTGTTCTAAAATTATTGTATAATTGTCTTAATTTGGTTGTTAACCCCTCTCCTCGCGGATTAAAAATTCAGCCGTCCCATTCGCGTGCGACCTTTTCGCGCGCAAAATCGACGACCTTGATAAAAACGACCATAACTTGTAAACCACTATACGGATCATAAAAAAAAGAACTGTAAAATGATCGCATTGAAATTTGACATATAAAACATTATAACCTTATCTCGTAAATCAATTAAGATAATAATTGCCTTTTCGCAAACGGCCCCCATCGTGTCGTCATCACTGGACCAAGTGGACGCCTCTCATTTCAGTGTATTAAAACTTGCATCCCCAAAAGGACGCCTTTCATTTGAAGGGTTAACAAAGCGTATATTACTATGTGGCTTTACCTTTTATCCTGAAAAACTCCTCTACATTGTCCTGGGCACAATTATTTGGCAAAGATTACAAAAAAATAGTAAATTAAAATGTTTCTTTATTTTTAAAATTGAAAAAGTCGCAATTTGTATGGCGACTAGAATTCTTCTTCTCCGTCGTTCCCTCATTACTGAGGATCTTGGCCACTAGACAACAGTTTGCCTACGAGGCTCCTCCACTTCGACCTGTCTTCTGCATGGCGAGTCGCAGATTGTATTGACCCTTTTGTAACTTCTTTGATGAGGTCGTTACATCTGGCCGGTGGTTACATCTGGCCGGTCGTTACATCTGCCTCTGCTTCTTCTTCCCTCCACTTGACCCCCGGAAAGCATTTTCTCCAGATTGTCTGTGTTTCTCCTAGCAACATGACAGAAGAACTGCAGAACCCTTCTCATGCATACGGTGGAGTCTCACTTGGATGCCGAGTTCTTCCAGGACAGATTTGTTGGTGCGGCGTGCTGTCCATGGAATTGCTAGCATTTTACTCCCAACGCCACATCTCCAGTGCATCGATTTTGGTGCGTATCCGAGCCTTCAGGGTCCATGTCTCCGATGCATAGAGAGTATGAGCTAGAATGTGACGACTAGAATATGAGCTAGAAATTTAACAAATATCCAGAAGTCCATTTTTTAAGATAAAAAAGATGTTTTGGGGGAAAAAACGAAGATATGATCAAGGGCCGCAAGTTGAAAGGTCATTCATGTGGACAAAAATTAAATTTTACAAGGGATAAAATTTCCACTGTGTAGTAATGCCAAATATGAAAAAAACGTATGTGACAGCTTTTTATAAATACATAGACATCTAATTTATTAACTCGGCGCTCGTCGCAACCCCGTAAGGCACACAAATGCTCGCTATTGGTGAAAAATACTCAGATGTCAAAGTAGGTATTTATCAATATTTATTACCCACCCAGTTGAAGATATGTTTTTAGACCAAAAGGATGTTTAGTCAAAATTTAAGCTTTTATTTTTAATAAAACAAAACGCAACAATTACTTCACAAAAGTTAATGAATAGACCATTGGCATACAAACTTAAAAAATATATTTTTTTATTAAAAAAAGTACAACTTGTATGTCTTATTTTTATCTATATAAACAACGATTCATAGTTGTTCATAATTATCTATAATAACCTATAGGGCGTTAGATTAAATTTGTTTTTAAAAAAAAAGCAGAGTTAGCTAAATCGCATAAATTATTAGCTTGGTAGCGGACATGGCACTAGAAAAAATCAGAAGAATAGGTACTTTATTGCTTGCATTTGTAGCACTCGACGTTTGGCGATGATACAACTGCCGTTTTCCAGTGTAGACTCCAGATGTCTACCCTGGACAACGGCAGTTGCAATATTGATGAAAAGAGGGGTGCTACAAACTTAATACCGTAAATCCATTTATAATCTTGTTTATGTCAAACAACCGCGATAGCCTTCAATTTCATGAATAGGTACTTATCTTCTTCACTCGCATGCACGTCTTACTAATTCCACTAGGTGGTAACTAGAGCTCGTCATCGGGCAAACTTTTCGAATTGTCCTGAGTAATTTTGATCTTTTATTACGACTCACGGGTTAATTTTGTTTTCAGTTATTCAGCATTATAGTGTTTGGATGCATATCATCGAAGGGTTGGGTGGAGGACAAGGAGACGAAGAAGGAGTACTGTTTGTATAACCGCGACACCAACGCTTGCAACTATGGCGTCGGAATAGCGGTCATCGCATTTGTGGCGTCCCTCGGCTTCATCGCTGGCGAGTTCCTCTTCGAGCAGATGTCTTCGGTCAAGACGCGGAAGCACTATGTGCAGGGCGATCTCGCTTTCTCCGGTAAGGCTATTTGGATACTCGGACTATGCACTCAACAATGAGGATGTATGCGCGGAACTTTTAGTAGGTGGCGCTAGCGGCGATCTACCAATGGAGTCGACCCAAGTGAGTGATGCCCCGCGCATGCGAGCACTATCATTAACCGCTGCAGAGCGGCCAGATGACTGGCACAATTTCCATAACACTGTTAAAAACTGAAAAAAAAAATACAATTTCTTAACAATCCCAGAAAAATCACAAAATTCATACTTTTCGAAACATAAATTGCCTAAAACTCTCGCTAAACTTTAAACAATAGCCAATTCGGCGGGTAAAATTGCAAATCTGATAACTGTCGATTGATTTCAGTAGTGAATATTACAACACAAGCTTTGTATGAATGCTTACTTCACGCTGAACCTTCTAATGGGAGAAAGAGTGGCAGTAAAGATCCCCATTGCTGCAACGACTAAACTGTTTAGCCTTTAGTGACGAAATTACTTTCAGTGCAGAGCATAAAGGCATGAAAACATCACCTACACAGCCGCAAAACCTTACTACTAGGTTAGTCAAAAAGTTTCTGTAAAAGAAATGAAATACAAAGAATTATGATTTGTGGTATGCTTTATTCTTCACTTCAGTATATTCTCCCTTAAGTTCAATACATGACAGGTGCATCATCTCAATGCACCTGCGCACATAAATGAAGTGGTAATTGCAAAACTGGTCGAATTAAAGTAGGAACAGACCTAAAATAAATCCTGCGAGGCGTTTCTCAATGAATGAAAGGGGTCATAACAGCTGTAGTGATAATTGAAGGGCCTTATGGAAAGTAATTTCGCACATGAAATACAGGAACTGGAGAATCGATAAAAAGAGTATTGAACTATGAAGGAAAGTATCATTGCATCGTCTACATAACTCAACTGAACAGTTTTAGTCGTTGCGGATTTATTATTTATATTGATTGTTCAGTATGGCCTGGGCTCCAGCACAAGCTTACTCTTCGCTGCGTTGCTTGTCTATGTAAGTACTAAGAAGACTGACTGCCCATAGATATTCCTACGAACTGGCCGGAAAAAAATTACGCACAAGTCCTTGATAGCATTTTTCATCACGTTGTGACCAAGTAGGAGTCAATTAAAGGGTCAAACTTCATTGGTTGTCTTCGTCACCTTTGGTGCAATTATAATTTATTTGTAAATATGCTATTGCCTAATATAGGGCACCAGATTATTTCTGCACATCAATTATAGTTGTTGAATTTGGTCACTTGAAATTTAGTTCTTTTCCTACAGCGTAGCAGATAGCCTCACTCCATACCAATTTGTAAAATCAACATAAAGGGGGGGGGGGGGGGGGAAGTACGTTTTTCCAGTTGTCTCTAATCATAAACAAACAAGGCTGGCTGGCAGAATCAGCGAGCATTTTGCCAGGCATAATAAATTACTAATAAAATACATGTTCATTTGATTGTATTGATAATAGATCTAACAAATAGTCAGTGTCCGAAATGACATTGTTAACAGGGTTTCATTATTCACTTAGGGATGACTACTCCACCCTCTCGTTTGCCTGCAAGTAACTGTCATAACCAACATTGGTGTGAAGAATGCAAGTACACTTGGAGCATGTCAGGACAGTGGATTTCAGTTCGTCTCGTTTAAGGTCCAGCTCCAGTTTCCTTAGCGTCCGCACTCTGCCTTAAGAGTTGCCTCCACCCAGGACTGTCTTCAAAGGGCAGATAACAGTTCTCGTGCGGTTGGGCCATTAAGACCTGCTAGTTATTTCTGGCTGGCTCAACTCACTGCTCAGCTCCTATCCAGGAGCCTCCCCGAAGAAGTTCTACCCCGGTAAGCACTCTGTTTCTCATGCCAAGACAGGAGGATCAGTTTCCCCTGGGGGATGGGCCTCGGGTGCTGCTGGGCGGTTTGGGCACCGTGCGGCTTCAGCCAATTGGCTGTGCACTCCGGAAAATAACTGGAGTTCGGAAACGATATACTATGTTTCCTAAGTATGCGGGAGTGGATTCCGACTTGATGTCAGCCACTCTTGAAACGACCATTTGGCCACCGGATCCCGAGTGAAGAGACAGACAAAGGACGCCACAGTCCTCAATAAATTCAAACTGAATTACCACTGAATTTAAATCACGTAGAGGCCCTGCAATCGACTTCGGACCCATAACCAGTCAAGGGGATAGAGAAATGTGTCCAAATCTGGTAGTCAGGGCGCGAGGTAGGCCCGCTGGTTTCTCTTCCCAGTAACTCGCGGTAAGGCGTTGACCTCATATGAATTTAAAGCAATTTTTACTGCTAGGCAAAGTTGGTTGACGAAATCGCTCAAACCTGTGGCAAAATTGCCTAGCAGTAAAAATTGCTTTAAATTCATATTTTATTAGCAATTGCTAATGAATATACAAAACAGACCACATTATACAACTTTTAATGTAGCAATGAATTACTTACCACACGTATTTCGACCTTGACCACAAAATATATGAGCACACAAAAAATTTGTTTCAGCACACTCCACTTTCTTTGGCCTATGACAGCGGAATGTGAACTGAACAAACCTGCAACCTTGTCATTATTGCTTGTCGTCTAATTAAGATTCACCCAATGAAAGTTTAGTGTTTCTCCATTTACGAGGTAAAAAGATATACAACTTTGTGTTAAGGATTTTGGTGTCGGGCAAAGTTGCTGCCGTTGACGGTAGCTACCATGCTCAGTAAATCGGTAACAAGTGACGGCTTGCGTGATGTATGTGTCTGCTTTGTCTGCCTTACGCCAGTTTGTTTTGTTATAAATAGGATAAAAACGAATTTACCACATGAATTTTGTAGCACCCAGCGTTTTAGCGATGTTGCAATCTCGTTGTCCAGGGTAGATTCACAGTCTACACTGGACAACAGCTGAAACATCGGGTGCTACAAACTTCATGCGTTTTTATCCTATTTATAATGCAACAGTCTTCGATTTCATACAGTCTGTTCGCTGACATGCTGTATTTCATCTGTGTAATTGTGTGTGTTTGCAGTGCTGTGAGTTAAAAATGTACAGTGTATGTCTCTCTATATATGACTTTCAGACCAGTGAACCAGCCTTGGTTAGACAAATTTAAGACGTTTTGGTATGCGGGTTTTGAGTACGACGTGTGGAAAGCTGTCATGTGTAACTGTCATCATGTATGATGTCTAGCAATCCGACATTTTTAGTAACCTAGCAGTGCTCTGATTTGATATCTGCCGGATTATAGAGAAACCACTGTATATGGTCAATACTGAACTCTTAACAGAAGTCAGCCAAAGACATTTCAAGTAAAAACTTATTCATCCCCTTCCTTACTGTAATTAAAAGAGTATTTCACTTCCACATAAAGTATTGACAAAACCTTAAAGTAGTGCTTACATAACCATGTCTCAACGAGAACGTACATAGATTGCACAATGAAGAAACTAATTCAAGCTCATTATCTCATTATTAAATACTTACCTAAGTAATTATTGCGACGATTCTTCAGCACCGAATCATGCTTGCATACCAATGAGATAGATTGCAATAAAACACTGGGTATTTAATTTGTATGCCAACTTGAAGCGTTAATGTGGTCATTTTATGCTAGAGCACAACTCAATAGTTCAACAAGGAGTTCATATTATGATCTCTGAGCACTTACATATAGTAAATAAGATTAAAACAAATTTACCGCGTGACGTTTTTAGCACTCGAAGTTTCGATGTTGCAACTGCCGTCGCCCAGGGTAGACTGGTTCAGGGTGTCCTGTATCTAATTTATAAAGTCAAACAACTTCAATAGTCTTCGATTTCACTCCTACATATAGTCAAGTCGTAGGTCGTTACCAGTATTTTACTACAAAATGCAACATGTAGATGGCACTCACAGTACCTAAAATTGATTATTATGTTCAATAAAGCAATATTATGGAGGTGCACTGTAGATGGCGCTCTAAACACGCCTATACAATATTAAAAAAAATATTTTTTAATATTACTTACATAAAGATAACAATTTTTTATTTGGTATACAGGTTTCAATACATAATAATTATGCAATTTAATGTTCAGATCAACTTATTAGTATATCTACAAAGATAGAATGCCATCTATTGATAGCATTCTATCCTATATTTTTAAAAAAACAATAAATGGCACTGATAATTGAATGTTATTATTGTTATTGCTGTGTAAATTATTTGGGTTTTATAATCAATCCGTCCTTTTTAAAAAACCAATAATTATCAGTGTTATTATTATATATGGCCAAATAAAATGCTATTACTTTCGCAGTCAATGCTACCAGCGCCACCTGTATTTCACTATCAAAAAAGGGTTGTTATGGAGCTAATGCCCTATGGAGCTGAGCAATCTAACACATATATAATCAATGATAGTGTTGGAATATTATTGGTCATTGTCTGAATATTGCCTTTGATAATTTCAGCCTTTTGGTCATTCCTATACTTTGTCGGATTCTGCTACTTGTCCAACGCTTGGGGCAAGTCTGAAGAACCACCAGAAGGCCGTGGAGTCAGCAATATGCAAGCAGCCATCGCTTTCTCATTCTTCTCTGTCTTCACATGGGTATGTATCAACTTGATAACTGTTACGATTATTAGTGTTGACGTTTGTTTTTAGACTTGGCAGTATTGCGGATTGTATCGAGAACATTGTTTTAAAAATTAATTTTCAATTATTTATTTAACTTTTTGAATAACAATATATCTTTATAAATTGTTATTGTTACTTCGGGGGCAAAACTTGATATCGGTGCCCTTCCCCTCCAGCATTTGAGCTTAATTCTTTTAAAAACTCACAAAACAATTATACTGGGGAGGGACTTTTTAGGACTTCTTCTTCTTAAAGTGCCATCTCCTATCGGAGGTCGGCGGTCATTATGGTCACTTGGGCCCGTGATTTTGCGACTGGGGAATAAGAACTATTAAATAAATTTGCACACTTTTTTGCCTGTTTATAACTTTTCCTTACATGTGATATTAATATAGAATACATACAACCAGTGTAGACAACGCACAAGCCAGACTGTACATACACCTTCAATCCTTAGGTTTCACCCAATTTTATTATTTAATCTTGCGACAGCTTTACACATCGAGCTTTCCTTTCCGCGAAAGAATCTATTACCACATCAGCTAATAATTATAGTGATACGTTTGAAAGAAGTTTTTACCAAAGAAAACCAATGCGAATTACTCGCACACCTAATCAGCCACAGAAATACGGACCGTCGCTTGACGTTTGGCCGCTCGGGTATATTCGGCTTCCCTCAAGTAGCCCGTCCTTTTCTGACTGTAGGGAGGATTTTTTCTAGGAGCGACAGGAATTCCCCTGTCAGTTCTTACACACCCACCTTGAAAAATCCACTTAGGGTGCATTCCAAAATCAAATGCACAATTGATAGTACGATGCGACCTGGATGCTAGTTGCTTTAACCTTTCGGAAGCCAGTCATTCTATGCCAAATTTTCGAAGCTCTCAAAAATTTGTTTCTAGAAGGTGTGTGCAAATATACTAATATATATTGGTGGCTTATTTAATGACAGGCTTTTACCGCAGTGGAGGGAGAAATAGAGCAGACAATTGAATAAATATAGATGTAATACGAAAAATGCTAATCGGTGGGCGTGGCCACCTAGGGGTTAATAAAACAAGTTGGCTCCCCCCCCCCTCTCACCCAAATTGCCACCCCGGTATACCCCCCTCCCCTAAATCTCTTACTAATTAAGCAACATGTAAATATGTACATTGGAAACAATTACTAGGTTAATAGGACATAATATCTTATGGGTTATGTTTATCAAAGTCCAATTAGGTAAAATGGAAAAAAATATAAACCAATGTCTTCAGTAACCCATGGCAATATTAGCTAATTAATTTTAAAAACCACTGAACTTGCCTTTAGGGATGTTTGATTCTTGTATTGGACACAACTGCCGGGGGACCTGGTATCTTTGTCTCAAGGAATGTGATATGCCTTTATGCAAACAAGTTATTCTACGGAGCAGAGGTATGATGCCTTCTGGTGGATGGATGCTGATGCTCGCTCAATGAGGGATCTGATAACTTCTCTTTGGCATACAAAGCAGCATAGTTCCTAAATAGCTGTCAAACAGCAAGCTCCTTGAATTTGGTGAATAGCAAGCAGATCACAGCTGTAGTTGAAAAGCTTCCTAGAAAATACCTTAATGATAAATCTCCCTCCGAGATCACATGCAAAGTTGCTTTCCAGGATGGGGTTTTTGGATGGAATGTTGTCTATTATCTTTGATTTAGTGATCACTTCTCTTGGTAATTAATTCCGCGTGTCAATCCCTATACTTCGCTATCTTGTATATCTGCCACTAAACACGATATCTTTGAAAATAATACAAAAATACAAAAGCGAAGTGGTTAATACGGTCTTATCTTTTAATATAACTAACCGTACCTTGTTTAGTAACTAAAGGTGTTATATTGCAATGTTTGCACACCTTGCCTTTAAACACTTTTCCTGAATAGTTGCACTTTTTCACAGCGGAGTATACGTAGGGACCGTCGATTTTGTACTTTTTAAAGTGTTTGCATTTACTCGGCACCGTAAATGTATTTGCTATAGCCATGACGTTTTGTGTTTACGTTGACACATTGTATTGACATAGATTCTACAACTCGTATGACATAGTTCTTATTTTTAATTCCATGATCGTTATCATTGACGATTATGAAGGCAATCCAAATTTGCTCATCGCTGTATATTTATATAAATAAAGGTTGTGGATCGTAGTTTATCTATTATAAAAGTATAAGAATTCTAGAAAGGGGACAACTTCTGGAGCCCAGTATGTAACTCTGTAATTTTTAATATGGAAAACATTAACAAAAAAAAAAAAAGCAAACTGCGTCTCCATTGCGGTTGTTCTTTTCAATGGTTGGAAATATGCACCTGTTGCGCAATTCTTACATCATAATTGTACATTTGACAAGCGCACGAGTGTGAAAATTGGGTGCTTATGATGAATCGCAATGATGCAGTAAAAGAAACTGCAATCGCACCGCTGATGAAAAGTAAAATCATAATTAATGGCGCTATGTCGAAAAAACTAATATATTCACAGTAATGTTTTTTTTAAATTGATGATGATACCATTTTCAGCAGTTTTCCATTTTTTTGGTATGAGATATAACATATAAAAAGAAAATGATTGGTGTAACCTTTTACAATCATGAAGTCACTAGTTAACAAATGACAGATATTCCCGACTTGCCTTTTATTTTCATTACACTGTGTTTACCCTTTTACAATTGAAAACCTTTCAGCAAGAGGGGGGCAGAGCAATATTTGTCAATTTTTGAGTAATTGAAAAACTTTTAAAATAAAATATTCAGTGATAAAATCAAATAAAACTACTAATATGAAGGCAATGTATTTTAACCAGCAATGTTTTGAATTGATGTTAAAAAAAACGTGGCAAATTGTATAAATTTGGAGCTGCTTTATCTTCATCTTTCAGTGACTCCAGACTGCATCAAATTTACAATCTCTTGCGCCAGTATAGAAAAAAAACACGTCTGTACTCAATTTTACGCTTGTGTGAAGAAATGCTCTACATGTTGTACCCGGGAGGCTACCGAATGCAAACTAACAGGCGAAGGATAGGCAGGCGAGATTGCACACTTGTTCCTTTATTCCTATTCAAGACTTATCTGCAAAACAGAATGCAAAAAGTGGAAATAGCCAATATTGGCAGAGATCTAATCGAGTCCGTAGCAACTTCCGAAATACTTACTGTCAATATTGGAGTACCCCAAGGCTCAATTCTTGGACCGTTGCTTTTCATTATTTACATAAATGACCTGAGTCCAAATCTATCTACACCCTTGTGCAAATTAATCTGAACACTTCAAAATATTTCATACTGGCAAGTAAAATCTGTTTTTTTGATGTGGCAACACTGTTCTGTACTGTGAAATGTCATTCTAACCTCTAATGTGACCCTAAGAGCTTGTCATATTGTTGTTGTGCGTGGATTTTAGTGTTTTTTCCTCACATTGTGTATGTCGGGGACTTTTTGAAGATTTTTGAAGATATTCGGATGTAATTCATCCCTACGAAGACGATGGATATCTCGTTGGAAATCCGTAGCAAGGTGATTGCTCTAGATGCGCACACATCGCTAAGTCAAAGACGAATATCTGAGGAATGTGGCATATCACTGGGATCAACTAACGCCATCATACGGAATCACAGGGAATCTGGTTCAATTTTGCCACAACGAATCGGAAAATGTGGCCGCAAAAGGAAAACTACAATGAAAGATGACACCATTTTGATTCGCAACAGTAAAATTAACCCACACAAGACTAGTGACGACTTACAAAAGGAGCTTGCAGCTTCTGGGACGATCGTGCACGCATCTACGGTACGTCGAAGACTCTTGGAAAGTGGGCGAAAAGCTAGGAGACCCTTAAAAAAACAGCTTCTTACAAAAACCATGAAGAAAAAAAGGATGACATGGGCACAAAAATATAAGCTCTGGACTTCTGAGGATTGGAAAAACGTTTTATTTTCTGACGAGAGTCACTTTTTTGTCCAGGGTATGCGTTACCAATTCGTTCGCAGGGCAGACGGAGAACCACTTTCTCCAGCCCATATCCAACAATCGGTGAAACATCCCGTTAAGAAAATGTTTTGGGGTTGCTTTTCATTCTATGGCACTGGTGCATTAGTTCCGGTAACAGGAATGATGAATAGTGCAAAATACATAGAAGTTTTGACGGACAGAATGATACATGACCTAAAAAAAATTCCAACAGAGACTAAAATATTTCAACAAGACTTGGCTCCTTGCCATGCTTCCAAGTTGGTAAAGAAATTCTTTACCGATAACAGCATTATGTGTTTGGATTGGCCTGGAAACTCTCCAGATTTAAACCCAATCGAAAACTTGTGGTCAATCTGTAAAGCACGGCTAAGAAAAATGGACTGCACTACAAAAGAAAAGCTCGTAAATGCTGTAATTGAGGTGTGGTACAGAGATCCGAAAATTCGTGAAAACTGTAAAAACTTGGTGGAATCAATGCCGAAGCGTATACAGTTGCTACTTAAAGCTAAAGGAGGCCACATAAAATACTAATTTATAAGCTAAGTTAAAGTTTTGTATGATTTTCATGAATAAAACCATTATTTGACTAAAATTGCCAGTGTTCAGATTAATTTGCACAAGGGTGTAAATGTGAAGTCACCCAATTTGCAGACGATACTAGCGCTGTAGTTGAAGCTGACAACATAAATACGCTCACTGCCAATCTCAATACATCTCTTGGTGAACTTGATGATTGGTTTAATGCGAACAAGATGTCTCTAAATATGTCTAAAACTGTTATTTTAAATTTTAATAGCAAGACATCATCTATAAAAGTTAACTACCCGGTTGAACTTGCGGAATCAGTTAAATTCCTCGGACTACATCTGGATGCAAAGATGTCATGGAAACTACATATAGAGCATGTTAAGTCAAAACTTTCGTCAGCCTGCTATGCTCTATTACGCATCAGAAATTGTTTGGAGAGAACTGAAGTAATATCGGCCTATTACGCGCTAGTTGAGTCACACCTGCGCTATGGTATTCTTTTATGGGGTAATGCAGCACACATCAACAGTGTATTCACTCTCCAGAAAAGAGCCATACGTGCGATAGTAGGTATTGGTCCACGGCAGTCATGTCGTGAACACTTCCAAAAACTAGGGATATTGACCGTATATGCGATTTTTGCTCAAGAAGCTCTGCGAATTCTATTGCAATAAGAGCTCGGCCATATCCCACGAGGAAGTACATCGGCATGACACCAGGAATAAAACCCTGTATCTCCAACCGTTCGTAGCACGTACTGCCAAGTTCCAGGCGACTAGTCGATACTTAGGCCTCAAACTTTTCAATAAATTGCCCGAAAGATTAAAAGAAATTAAAAACATCGATATTTTCAAGAGATCCATCCGAGTCTATCTGCTTAAAATCAACATGTATGCCCATAACGACTTCTTAAAATATTTTGAAAATACATAGCATCGTATCTACCCATTTAATCTAATACATATTATTTACCGTTAATTGTTTTGTTGTAAACTGTTATCATATAGTCTATGTTTTTGTAAATTGGTAAGTTTAAAACTATATATTGTATATCATCTCTTGTCTAAATTGAGTAACTAATTTAAGATTAATTACTGTCATTCCTACACAATTGTATGGTTGTATTGGAAATAAATACCTTTTACTTTAATCCCCGGGAGGCCAAAAACGCCTCAAATCAGTGGTTAACAGATCCACGTGTAGCCATTTTGGCCGGCCATATATATTATATAACTATATGGTATACATGACTAACAACATTAATCATTAGGTAACAATACATCATTCATAGAAAAATTATATTGTTAGTATTTATTTACAAAAATCGACCAAAAATGTGCAGTGTCTTGTGCTTCCGAAGGGACACCTGGTTTTGATGACAATTTGTCCATTTTAACACTTTACTGGGAACATGATTTTAAACTACGCAATAGGGAACATCGGTCTCTGAGACCGCTATTTTGAATTATTGATAATGAATCACACTTCTAACTCACAACATTTTATTTAAGTGCCAATATCAAAAGCCTGATATCTTATGAACTAGAAAGACTTAAGTATAACAGTTATATAAATTTTCTATCTTATTATAAGTAACACTTTTGTCGTATTCGGAGCACATATTTGCAGAGCTTCATAGAACCCTCTAAACATATAGGAAACGAGCATTCGATGCAATAATAGCCTGTCTTGCGCTTTGTGGTGTATGGATAGAGTTCGCAAGTCTTTCTTTTTTCAAATTTGTCCGTCATGGTCATCGGTACCTCCGCAGAGGGTCTCCCAGACCGGTACTAATAATTACGACTTTTTGAAACGGCGCGGCGCTAAAACAATGAAGCAGACGATCCTACAGACACGATCGCCGCTTGCGCTGACACAGCGGGAACTAATAAAAGACTGCTGGGAGCATTGGGTCGCTGAAGGGTATGGGGACGGACTGGAAGCATTTCTAAGAAACCTTAGCGGTCTGTGAGACCGATGTTCCCTGTAAAGGGTTAAATACCCCATCAAAATCACTAACCTTTTGGAACATTCAGTCTCACCACGTATCGCTGGGAAAATTATTCTTTTAATAGGTTTTATAAACAAAACAACTGTAATAAATAAAATATGTTTTTTTATAGAAATATTTTTATTTAGAAACATGGGCATATCAAAAATATAAGGTTGCAATGTCTACACAATTCATATAAAAAAAAAAGTTGAGCTATCAATCGATTTCTTATTACTAATTTATAAACGACTGAAACTGCAGCATGCGGCCATGCGAAAGCCTTCCACACTCAGGGGGTATTTTTTTTCTAATATTCCGCTGAGTTATTTTGTAAAGCTAATATTTTGTATTTTATTTAACAATTCCCAGTATTTATTGGACAGAACTGTGCGGCGAAAAATCAACATCCCTTTTTTTTCTTCTTTTATACGGTAGACTTATCGGATTGTGTATTTTCAGGCCGGCTGCGCGTACTTTGCCTTCCAGCGTTACCGCCAGGGGGCCGAGGCGGCCTTTGCCCCTTCGTACGAGGTGGAGGGGCAGCTGGGGGCGGGGGGCGCAGGGGGCGGCGGCTACTCCTCCTACCCGGGCGCTCCGGACCCCGACCCGGCCTACCAGGAGCCGCCGTTCTCGCAGCAGAGGGGCGCCGCCGATTTTCAGGCGCCCACATATTGAACCCGACGCCTGCGCCTCTTCGGGGTCTCCTTTCTCTCCGCCGGCGATGCGATATTCGGCATCGTAAACCGCAGCCTAATTTACTTATTTTCATTTTTGCGTCCCTTTTTTGTGATATTTTAATTTTGCGTTTCGTGTACATAATTATTTAATTGATGCATTCTTTTTTAGTGATATTTTATGTAAAAATGGGTGATAATGTGCTGAGACTATGCGGTCGCAGATTTACCGTCGCGTTCGGTCTCTACGCAGTGCAGTTTTCTTGCACGCTTTTGACGTAGAATAATAGTCTCGCGACCGCCGACTATGATCGCCTTATGGTTTCGTTTCGTGAAATCCAAACCTGTAACATTATCGATCCAAACGTTCGCCTACTTTCGTGCGATCGACGACCGCTGCGCATCGGAAAGCTCAATAATCCGAACGCAATTACGCCCATTTTTAAATCATAGCTACGGATTTGTTATCTCATTATTGTATAGTTTATTAAGAAAACTTTAAAAACCGCTTGTACAGGAAAATCTATGTAACCAGTATTTAACTGCGTTTTGCATTTTTGAGCGCTGAGCTCCTTTATTTTTCGTTAGTTAAAATAATCACAGGTACATATTCTAGAGGAGGAGTTTAATCTTTTTAGATTATTAAGGAACGTTTAGGTGTTTTATTGATCGTAATATTTAACTGGTTTATTGAATGAAAGTGACCACCCACCCCCGTATTAGTCATCCTTTTTGGTAGTCATTGAGACATTTAATTATGGTATTAAATGCAGATAATAATTAGGTAATTGTAATTATATACTTAGCGGCGTAGTCTGTTCATTGTATATGTATGTACATGTCGTGTCACGCAACTATTTAAAATGAAAATGCTATGTAGTACATATTAAGACATTCCAACGAATCTCATATTGCTTTTTTTTTAATTTTGAGTTTTTTTTGAACTGGCAATACGATGACAATATGAATCTCAGATATGCATGCACTCCCCGTAGCTTGCACTTATGATAGGAATTTAAATATGCACTAAGATTTGTGCCAATATTTTGAGCCATCGTTCAAATACAACCAAACCAAAGATTTAAAGGCGTAATGCATATCACCTACTACTGAGCCAAACCAAACTGGAACCTTTACTAGTCAAAAAAAAATATATAGATACGTGGGCTTCTGAATGTTTATATTTTTAATGTTATAAGGAAATATAACCCGTTATTATATTTAAAAATGCAAGTGGAGTTGTAAATTATTGAAAAATAATATAGTTCTACGTGAATTGAACTTTTGTTTTATTTTTCGGGACGAATCTCACAAAATTCTTAGATCCCAATGAAGTTTCGGAAAGAGGAGATTGGTGGGACATTTGAAAAGGTGCTTCTCTCTTCTGAACTATCCTAACCCTTTGAGGACCATAAGCTTAGCGGTAAGTAGAGTATGGATATTTTAAATACATAAAACTGTTAAAGGGTGATGTACATAATATGTATGTCAAGTTTTGTGATAATTGGTCCAATAGATTTTTTATAAATTGATGGGACGTACGAATCCCCGTGGTCCATAAGAGATGCAAAGTAAAAGTATTTCCAACATTTGATTATTTTATTATTTACCTCAGAAATCATACGAACTAAAAACAAAAATCGAAATTGAAGAAGTTGCCATAAATAATTTATTTATTTATAAATATTTTATTATTTATCACCAGTTCCTTGGTCATTTACGATGTTTAAAAAAAATACGATTGTGACTATTGTGAAATGCAATTGTAAGCTCGCTTAAAGTAATGATTCCTACCACTGGATAGCAATCTATGATTTTTTCCTTTATCGATTTTTTCTAAATTACATTTTAGGCCCTTATTTTATTTGTAATATCTATTCCGTTTCAAAAAGGTTCAGTAAGTGATGGTAAATGTCTCAAATATTCCAAATATTTCTGTTGAGAAATAATAGCGCAGCGCCGTCTATGGTCTTGCCTTGCGACTATTGTGTAATGTTGAATGCCATTTAAGGTCGCCGACTTCGATGATCTAGCGCCAATACAATATCAAATGAACAGCTGATCGGTTCTCAAACTGTTCTAAATCATTTGAAATAAAATGCAATTTTGAAATAATTTTATTATATAATTTGTTTCAACTATTATCAGGAGTTGCTTACTTGCTCGTACTGATTCACCCACTAGTAGGATGTCGCTAATTAAAAACAGTGTATTATGACTGGTCGTTACTAGAATCTGGCTGTCAGGCTTGGTTTATATTTTGTGAAGCCATTGATTTCTCGAAAGAGTGAAGAGACGCTCGATGCTACAGCGGACTCTAGACAGTCGACTTACGAGGAGGCTATGGTCTCTAGGTAGCATCTGCAGCCACGTTGGTCACCCATTCTTTTATGTTTCCAAAGTTAAGCAGCATTGGGCGTGGTCAGTACTTGGATGGGTGACTGCATGAGAGTCTAGTAACCGGTTGATGCTACAAAATGCTAGCCTAAAGATAAGGTGAGTTCCACGAATCTTGTCGGCAATAAAAAAAAGCGATATTGTAGGAACGCAGAAAGGGAGGGGATTTGATCGAGACCTACAAGAAATTTTTGGAATGCTACAGCTGTACTGATATTGAACGAATAGCATCTCCGATGGAACGACTTGAATTTATCACCATTGATTGTGTAGGATATTTGATTGCTCAATGCCATACTATGTTTTGGCAGGTAGGATTTTACTATGAAGCGCTCTGTGTAGATGGCGATCATAGTTCCAAACATTGATTAATCTCCTTTTATGCTCAGTAGACTAATAGATGGCGTCTTAACCCTGCTGTTACAGTATCATCTTATATATAAAAATGAATCGCCGTGCGTTAGTCTCGCAAGATCTTGAAAATGACTCGACCGATTTCAATAATTACTTTTTTGTTTTGTTTGCCTTGATTCAGGGGTGGTTTACAAAATAAAATATTTAGGAAAAATCAAAAGAAACAACTGAAAATCGAAAAATCGAAATTGGTCATTTTGAGAAATAAACCACTTTCAATAGATGGCGTTCGCGGCGATACTATTGTTTGACAGCTGCGCCATCCATAACTGTTATTCATTCCGTGCAATTGTGTAAAATTTCAAAAATTCGAAAAGTCCAATAATCCAAAAGGTCAAGAGTTGAAAAAGTCAAAAAAGTTGAACATGTCGAAAAAGTCGAAAGTCATAAAAAGTCGAAAAAGCATTTATATTTCATCATGTAAATTAAATACATTGAATTTATTTTAATTACAAACGACTCATTTAATCACCAAACGAAACTCAAACCGTACATGATTCGGCCATATTATAGATTTCAATGAATTGGATTTGGAAGGTTGATTAGGATCAATAAACGCTTATGAAGAGTTACAATCAAATCAATTTTAGGTGGTACGAAGTTCACCGGGTCATCTAGTATTGAAAATAAATAAATATATAACACAATTTTAAATCATTGGTATTATTATTTTAATATTATTTACATGAATATGTATTTTTTTTATTTGGTATACAGGTCACAATACGAATAATTAGATGCTTTAATGTTCATGAAGACTAAATACAAATGGAGATACCATGGAATTCACCGGAGTCGGGCGCATCGTAATACTATTATTACACATAGTAGCGGTGGACTCCGGACTAATGACGGGCTGAGGATGTTTAGGGTGGCTGTCTTGCCACATGTAACCGTTCACCTTACCACCCATTCACTCCCCCTTTAAAGCCATAGGATTTAAGATATGGAAATTGCAGGTTTGCTTTCCTAGAAAAACTATCTGGTTTTTCTAGGAAAGAGTTGATTGAGATGGCTTTCTAATCTCTCCGCATTCTGGGTATGTAATTAGCCTATATAAAAATGCAGCAGATGGCACTAATAATTTAATTTTAATATTGTTAGTGGTTCAATAATGGGTTTTACTATTTACAAATGGTTGACTGTAAGATATCGCTATAGCGATAAGTCCAACATTTGTGCATAAATTGTCTTTTTTTAAAACCAGTGTAATTTATTTATTTAACAGGGAAAACATACAGCGCTACAAAAAATATTACAATTACATTAAATACAATATTTCTGGCCGATGACATGCTTTCAACAATAGTTTTAGTTAGTTAAGTCTCCAATACGCACAGTGCATACTTTGGGGGTTCGGAGGGGAAAAGGAAAGGAAAAGGAAGGAATGGGTGTCAAAAGATTTCAAGTAATAATGTGCAGTACAAAAAATAAGAAAAAATTATATTATTTTAAATAAACCTATCATATAAAGTTAAAGAACAAAGAATGAAAAACCAAATAGTCCCTAAGACATAAGTATCCCATGAGAAATGTCTATGTCGCATTTTCGATTAATTTTTAGTATATGCTCTGCTTAAATTTATTCTCTTTCATGTTAAATAGGTCGATATTCTGGAAATGATTATCGTAAGTTGACATTAAACTACATAATGGAGTTCTGGGCATACCTAGTACGGACGCGCGGGACTTCGAAGGTACGGGGAAAGCGAGCCACACGTGGTGGAACGTGAAAAGATAGATTTTGTGTGAAATACGGGTTGTCCACGTTGTTATGGATAACTTTGTGTAATAATACCATGTCTGCCGTGGTACGGCGGTTCTCCAATGATGTAATATTAAAGTGATTCATCCTCTCCTCGTACGAGTTCAGTCCCAAGCATTGACGGTAGTTTAATTGTCTCATAAATCGTTTTTGGACGCTTTCTATTCTCTCCTTACATACATGATATTGCGGATTCCAGATCGGAGATGCAAACTCTAATACGCTGCGGATGTACGCAAAATAAAGGGTTTTGAATACAGTCGGGTCAGAGAACGACTTAGAGACTCTACTAATGAAGCCCAAGGTTTTTAACGCTTTACTGACAATACCTTGTATGCGTTCGTCAAATGTCAATCGGTGATCGAGTTGAACGCCAAGGTCGCGAATGCGTAATATTAATTAAGTTATGTTTTAATAACACAATAAAGTTATTCTATTCTATTCTACTATTGTTAGTGGTTCAATAATCAAATACAAGAAAAAAGCAGAGAACAAAGTCAAAATCTGTACTGTTTCGTTGACCTAGGAGAAGGCCTTTGACAGCGTACCACTTGAAGCCCTGTGGAAGATTCTGGAAAAGATTGGACGCACTGAGAAATTTGTCAGACTGATTCGAATCCTGCATGATGACATGGAATGCTGTGTGTCAATCAACGGCGAACAAAGGTCTGTCCCGGAGGCCTGTAGCAACCCAAACAGGCTGCTAACCTTCTGGGAAAGCCTGGGTTGGCTGGAGTAACAGACACAAATACAAGTAACAAACATGAGCCTCGCACAACGGCCCAATCAAGAGGCCAAGTGCGAGCAAAAAGCCCAGACAAACTAACTAACTAACTATGGGCGAACACGGCTAGAAGGATGTGATGGATTTTTATAATCAGACATTTATCATCAATGTTGTTATAGATGGCCAAATAAATTGCTATTAATTTCGCCAGACAATGCTATCAGCGCCACCTGCATGTTGCTAGTGCAGAAGGGTTGCCAAAACGTACTATGGCATTTAGCAATCTAATACCCTATATAATCAATGCTATCGCGGACAAGTTGTCTACAAATCCACAGAAATATTTTCTTCCTAACAGAGTTGTGAATGATTGAAACAATCTTCTAAAAATATTAATATTGGCTGTTTATTAATGATAATAATCTTTTTTTTCTTGATAAAACAATCTCGTTGCAATGCTCACATGGCTTTAATACCCAGGTATAAATTACCTGCGTACAAAGGCGGTTTTCTCTCTTCAGCTGCAGCAACGGGAAATGGACTAATCAGATATAACATCCTTAAGCGAGTGGGCCCTCCGCCAATATTATCTCTTTGCATGTGCCAAATTCTCTAGTGTATTTTTACTGACTGTATAATCAATGGATATTTTTTCTAGTCCTCGCTACTACCAATGATAACAGTGTCATTAACATTTGACCGCGTACCAATAAATCACTTAAGAATTCGTGGAAAGATACTGGCGTGGATGCAAGACGAACCGGGAGGACGTCTCCCAGCTTGTCCTAATATGCCATTCCTCCCTTCGGTATTAAGTTACATGTTATTAGTTTCTGTCTTATTTTCATTATGTTTAATATGTAACTGTACTCATTTACAAAAATTACACGTTATATATTAATTTGCCTACATAAACATTTAGTTACAATAACCCTCACTGTATAGTCGTAAGATATTCCTCTTTGGCAATAGACCCACCTTGTTGTATTCTATCGCGTGTGCAATAAAGTTTTTCAAATAAACGTTCACAGCACACACATATTAGAATAGACCGCGGGAGTACGAAGGTGGACTGTGAGTGAATGCGATAGCGGAATAGAGGAGATAGCTGCATATGGGCTTCCCTCTATCCTTGTCTAGTCGTGCATGCGCGTTTATCCATCGTCGAAGCATAAATTAGATTTAAGAAATTAGAGAGAAGAAGTATAAATTTACGTGCCCCAAGCATGCGCGGGGGGGGGGGGGGGGTATAGGGGGCCCATATGCAGCTTTCTCTTTCTATTCCTCTATCGATTTCTCAGGCTGGTCACATGGTCTATTCTAGTATGCTGTGACATCAGGCATCAGCCTTACACTGCTAGTGTGTAATATAGTAATATTAAATAATAATAACATTCCTCTTCCTAAATGGATCATCTCCACTGCTATCTGAAGTGCCGGATTTAGACTTGATAAGGCCCTAAGCTATTTGAGCTATTGCTGCAGTGAATTTAAGTATATATAACAATTGCTCACTGGACATTTTTTTGAGGGCCCCAAGAAAGTGGAGGCCCTAAGCTATAGCTTGTGTAGCGTAGCTTATACATAAATCCTGCATTATAATCTCCTGTTCCAAAAAGTATCCAACCTTCTGTTAGCAAAAATACACTTGACAGGGTTGGCAAAAACCTGGGTTTTATCAAAAAATATCTGCCCACTGGGTTATTTGGGGTTTTTTCGGAGATTTTCAGGCTTTTTTGGGGAATTTCGGTTTTTTTCGGAGTTATTGAGAATTTTAAATGAATACATTTTAATTTTACATTTTATTTTATTTCCATTTTATTGCATTTTTTTCCAATCCAAATCTATTTACTACTGAATAAAGTTGTAACACTACCATGAAGGCAATTCCCCCAAAAATCCTTATTGTCAGTTGTCGAGGAGATCCCCTTTATTTTCACAATAAGATAAGAGTTAACACTAACAACAAAATGATTTTAGAACTAAATAGTGTACATTGAAGTGTGTATAAGGGTCTTTGTCGCTTGAAGAGTATTGTAATAGTTTTGTAATAAATCGATTTGAGTGTTCTACCGTGTTTTTGCATCTTCTGCTGTCTATCCACGTAACAATATTATCCATAAGTTATTTATAAATCATGCCAAAAGTAGTCGGAAGTGGTAAAAATGAAGGGGCAGAATGGACAGAAGTTATTAAAATAGATAATAAAAGAGTGCAGTGTAAATACTGTAAAAATAGGAATAAGTGGAAAAATTGAAACCTGTCACAAATACATCCTTTTTTTTCTTTTTGATAAAATATAATATAAATGTATATCCGTTTTCATTGATTTACTTATTATAAACAAGTATTTTTTCAAAAACCCACATCTGTCATAACCCTCGGGTTTTTTCAGGTGGGTTTTACCCAATTTAACCCAGTGGGTTTTTTTCGGGTTGGGGAAAATCAAGCCAACTTGCAGCTATTGAATTCCTTGTATTGGATCTACAAAGTAGTCCCCTTGGCAATGCGCACTTGTATCGGTCCGTCGCACAACGCTTATCTTCTCTTGATTCAAATCGGTCCCGTTCAACATCATTTTCAACTTGGAGAATTAGCCAAAAATTACAGACCTCTAGGGAGTAGGTTAGGAGCCTGATGATGAACCATTGGTATGCCGGGAATGCGAAATCCTGCATGACCAAAGTCCTCAATGGTTTGTTGAGGGCCTACCGGGTTATGGTTCACTGTCCACTGAGATGTGATGAGATGAGATGCGGCTTGTGATGCTTGTGGCGTCACCCCTGAAAGCTGTTGGATCTTGTGAATGGTTTCCACTTGAGCATCGCCGGGCTTTTGGTAAAATTTGATGATACAATTTCTAGCTCAAAGTCCTTCCATCCTTGTAAAACATATGCTCAGTAACTTCCTTACTCATCGGCCTATTGCAGCAACTGACGCTTTCGGCAGGTGAGAGAAAACCTCCATGCAGTAGAGGTATTTATAAAGATTTACAAGGCATATGTGAGACCTATTCTTGAGCATAGCTATCGGCCCTGGAACCCCCCTGGAAAAGGTGCAGCGAAGGGCAACCAAAATGCTAGTGGGCCTGGAGAATAGGAATGATGATCACTTGGAATTCCAAGTATTTACTTGGACTGACTACTCTGAAACAAAGAGGTGACCTGACTGATATATAATTCTCATCAACGTCAATACAAATCTTCGGGGTCACAGCAAAAAACAACCATGCAAAATTTAAATCAAATCCTCTTGAGAACATTCTGCAAAATAGAGTGGTGGACATGTGGAATCAACTACCGTTTGAAGTGATTAGTGCAAGCTCTCTAGACATATCTAAAAACTTGTTATTATTGTTTATTAGTAGCTTTACAAGGTCTGGTCTGGACCTATTAGCAAAGCTGCCTGTCCATATAAATAAATTAATAGTTTAAAAAAAAACACTAAAAACACGCTTTTATAAATGCACGTAAAAACCAAAAAAAACCTTGAAACTTAATCGTGGTCAAAGTTCATTACAAGACCTTTCTAACAAGTCCAAACACGGCTATGATACGATATTCCATCATGGAATGCCAGTGCCTATCTTCCGGCTTCATCATCAGACCTTGAAACCTAATCGTGGTCAAAGTTCATTCCAAGACTTTTCTAACAAGTCCAAACACAGCTATGATACGATGTTCCATCATGAAGTTCCAGTTCATATCTTCCGACTCCATCATCAGATCAATTTGACAGTACCATATTATTGTATTGTCATCAGAACTTCATACAGCTGCTAATTTTCATGACGCTACGATCCTCGGAAGATGGTTAAATTAGTTTACCTTAGATTCCATTACATAGTTACATACAGGTCGACCTAATAAAAGTGTGTTAATAATAATAATGCACCAAAGCAGCTACCGGTGCTTCATTTGTTTAAAAAGAACTTTCAATATTTTTTAACAAACTACATATATTAGTCATTCAGCAAACCCAGATTGTGACTTTCTGACCTCTATTCTTATCTTTCTCCCTTCGTTTCTAAAATGGATAATGTTACTGGGTCTGCAAATTCGCTTGAAACAATGGGCCCGATTGCGTTTCTTTGTGAACTAAAACTAAAATTAGTCCAAGCGAACGAGACAGAGCAATACGTTAGAGCGGAAAATGAAACGAACGATCGTCGATAAATACTACCTGCCGAACTTATACTCGTCCGAATAAATTCGAGCATATTTCGTGCGGTGTAAGATTTGACCTTGGCGGGCAGTTTTAATGCGAAAAAGTGACAACCGGTCATCTCACACTCCGCTCTATCGCATTGCCCTGTCTCGTTCACACGGACTAATTTCCGATTTTAGTTCACGAAGAAACGCAATCGAACCCTTTGTCATATTAGAGGTTATATGTAAACAAATACATTAGTTTTTGTTTCATTCAAAAATACCAAGTAGTTTTTGTTTTGCACACATCTAAAACTCCCGTAAATATTGAATCTGGCGCTCGGGCGGCCGGCACTGTGTGACGTCATTTTCCAACACTCCGATCGCTCGCATGCTCTCGTTATTAGAGCACTGCCAGTTGTCAGCGGTTGCACTGTGTATTTTGCTAACGGGCCCATGATGTATTTGGGGGCTAACGGGCCCATGATGAGTTGGCCACGATGACCCATGTGTTCAGGGTCGGTCACACTCACGGGTCAACACCCATCCGACGGCCTCCCCGTATGGGGTGCGAATCCTGGGTAGGACACTGGGTCAACCAGTCTCCCCTGGGAATCAAACCTCTGGCGCCCCTGGATGGTCTGCACACCGTGCGGCGCAAGCCAATCGACTGTGCTCTCCGACTAACAGTCGGGGGAGTCTGGGAACTGTATTGTTTCCTATAGAGCGGGGGTGGTTGTCTACCTTACGGCGACTGCTCTTGAAATGACCATAGGCCATCCGATCCCGGTTCAGAGTCGGGCAAAGGACGCCTTGGTCCGCGATAGATTCGGTGTACTCCGTTTCACCGCTTCAAATGGGAGAGGACCGCGCAAGCGACCTCGAACTCGGAACCAATCGAGAGACCGGAGAAATCTGGTCACAATTGGAAGTGAGGGCGCGAGTATCTCGAGCCCGCCGGTTTTATTCCTGGCTCACTTGCGGTAAGGCGTTGGACTCTCACGGGTTGTGACGTAGCTGGACGTTGGATTGTTCTGTCCAAAGTCTTCTACGTTTACTGCAGGGCGACAGAACGAAAAAATCGTTAAAACGTCCTGTGGTGACGGGCTCGCCCGTTGTAGTTGACACCGCAAGTTGTGTATTTTGCTAACGAGGGAGCTAACGGGCCCATGATCAGTTGGCCACGATGACCCATGTGTTCAGGGTCGGTCACACTCACGGGTCAACACCCATCCGACGGCCTCCACGCACGGGGTGCGAACCTGGGTAGGACACTGAGTCAACCAGTCTCCCCTGGGAATCAAAACCTCTGGCGCTCCTGGACGGTCTGCGCACCGTGCGGCGCAAGCCAATCGATTGTGCTCTCCGACTAACAGTCGGGGGAGTCTGGGAACTGTATTGTTTCCTATAGAGCGGGGGTGGTTGCGTAGCTTACGGCGACTGCTCTTGAATTGACCATTGGCCATCCGATCCCGGTTCAGAGCCGGGCAAAGGACGCCTTGGTCCGCGATAGATTCGGTGTACTCCGTTTCACCGCTTTGTATGGGAGAGGACCGCGCAAGCGACCTCGAACTCGGAACCAATCGAGAGACCAGAGAAATCTGGTCACAATTGGAAGTGAGGGCGCGAGTATCTCGAGCCCGCCGGTTTTATTCCTGGCTCACTCGCGGTAAGGCGTTGGACTCGTAGCTAGACGTTGGATTGTTATTGTCCAAAGTCTTCTACGCTCACTGCAGGTCGATAGAACGACTAATCGTTAAAACGTCCTGTGGTGACGGGCTCGCCTGTTGTAGTCGACACCTCAAGATGTGTATTTTGCTATGAATTAACAAAATCTACTCGTCAATGGATTTCATTTTGTTTTGTTTTGTCCGAGCATTATACTGTTACGTTCATAGTGTATTCAATTAATTAAGCGCAGTACAATGGACGAAGGATTTGAAAAAGGGCAATCGGATAATCTACCTAAAATAGATGGATTTATGGTTGCCCATTATTTTTCGAATAATAGTGATTTTTTTGTCGCCGAAATGCGAGGAGTAATAATGCAAAAGTAAGAATATACCTGTCGGCCGCTTAACATAGCTATTTTGAAAATCTAATTTAACGAATACCATTATATAATAACCAATTTCGCAAACGCAGCGCAAGTACCAAATCGTTTAAGTTTTGTGTAATATATAAATAGTGAAATGTTAATACCTACATACCTAATTATTCTTTTTAATAAAATTTTACTAAAATAATTTGACTTATTGCGAATACAGTGAAACGGACACATGTACTAAACGTTTTTTCGCATTTTGACATCCATTGGAACAAGAAAAAACAACTTTCTCGATTCATTGGTGGTTGTGGTTTTACATTTTGGCACAAAACACAATTTTCTACTATTTGGAATAGACATTTCAAAAAATATTCGCGTAATCTTCTAATGAAACCTTGTAAACCGTACGGTGGCGCGCGACGAACTGAGCGAGTGTTGAACTATGACGTCACACGCAGCGAGCGCCGGCGGAAGAAACTAGCATTGCGCATCTATATTTAAAATTCCATATCTCGAAAACTAATGGACGTATCGAAATAATTTTTTCACACGATTTTTTTATATTAAGAAGACAATACGGAGAGCTAAAAATAAAAATTAGTGAACATTCTTCATTCTCATCAACGTCAATACAAATCTTCGGGGTCTCAGCAAAAAACAACCATGCAAAATTTTAATCGAATCCTCTTGAGAAGATTCTGCAAAATAGAGTGGTGGACATGTGGAATCAACTACCATTTGAAGTGATTAGTGCAAGCTCTGTAAATCAATTTAAAAACAGACGAGACACATCTAAAAGCTTGTTATTATTGTTTATCAGTAGCTTTACAAGGTCTGATCTGGACCTATTAGCAAAGCTGCCTGTCTGTATAAATAAATTAATAGTTAAAAAAACACACTTAAAACACGCTTTTATAAATGCACGTAAAAACCAAAAAAAACCTTGAAACTTAATCGTGGTCAAAGTTTATTACAAGACCTTTCTAACACGGCTGATACGATATTCCATCATGGAATGCCAGTGCCTATCTTCCGGCTTCATCATCAGACCTTGAAACCTAATCGTGGTCAAAGTTCATTCCAAGACTTTTCCAACAAGTCCAAACACAGCTATGATACGATGTTCCATCATAAAGTTCCAGTTCATATCTTCCGACTCCATCATCAGATCAATTCGACAGTACCATATTATTGTATTGTCATCAGAACTACATACAGCTGCCAATTTTCATGACTCTACGATCCTTGGAAGATGGTTAAATTAGTTACCTTAGATTCCATTACATAGTTACATACAGGTCGACCTAATAAAAGTGTGTTAATAATAATAATAATAATAATAATAATAATGCACCAAAGCAGCTACCGGTGCTTCATTTGTTTAAAAACAACTTTCAATATTTTTTAACAGACTACATATATTAGTCATTCAGTAAACCCAGATTGTGACTTCTGACCTCTATTCTTATCTTTCTCCCTTCGTTTCTAAAATTGCTATGAATGAAAATACGGTAAGCAACATTCCCAACTTGCACTTTATTTTGAAATCGAAAAAGATGTCAGTACGAAAAAAGATTCACAGAATCCAACATGTGGAATTATTATAATATGGGAGTGAAATTCTCGCAAGAAAATACGATCAGACAATTCTTAGATCCCATTAATAATTAGCTTACACAACTAAGAAACTTTAACTTATGAATATTCAAATACAATGAAAATCGACCTCAAGACAAATGCAATTAATACAATCCTAATATCGGTTAAAAGCTACTGGTTATTCTTAACAATTACTAAGCGTTTCGTATCTTTTTTTTTGTCGCTAGTTTCGAATGGAACAGCTTAAACAATATTATCACATCTAGCTAAATTACGCCTTAAATACGCAGATAAGTTATAGATCTGGTGGGGTGGCATGTCTGGAAAGGTCACTGAACTGCCAGCGGCGCTACAATCACTTTTTGATACGGTTTTTATGCGGTTCCCACTGTAAACACGACGGATCGATGCAAAGACGCGGCCTTTTGAAATTCTCACCGGCCAAGTGCTCTTGCACTATCTTTGGTGTCACGCACACGACGTGTTGCCCTTTCCAGTACTTAATCATATTCATCGATTGAAGTGTGTATATGATATCGGTCTGTAATATTCCCGTTAGGTTACTCATTTCTTTAATACTGAGCGTTCCGGATCCTCGGGAGAGCGTATCGAGCAAGATCCACGTCCAGTATGAGCGGTAGCTCAGCTTACCAAGATCGGACAGGGGCTTTTCCGGACTCGCGACGACCTGCTCTTTACGGGATAATTCGTAACTGAAAGCGATTAGTAATTTGCCGTAGCCTTGCCGCTGAAATGGCGGGAGCGTCAATATGCAAGCGACGTTATTCCCCTCCGGAGAGTCTTTTTCCTTTGAGAAATACCCGACGATGTGCGCCCCGTCCTTATCCACTTCGCAGAGAATGTAAAACAGGAACGGCTCTACGTCGAAGTACAGCGTTTTATGGTCGAGAAACAACTTTGCCAGAAGGCACAGATTTTGACAGTAGATTTTATGGTCTTTGCCGTCGACTTCGTATATCGCTATCGTCCCCTTTCGGTAGATCTCGCTGCCGACCGGCTGCCTCAGCTGACACTGCCGAAAGTGGCCGCGGAACGTTTTCTCCAAGCGCATATATTTCAAGCAGTACTCGCATATCCACAGTTTGGCCTGCTTTCCGTACTCGTCCGGATACGGGCTGAAGTACCACGTGTCTATTTCGTACTTTCCGATCTGGATGCGGTCGATGTATTTCACTTTTGTGATGGCTTCGTGCTCTTTCTCGAGCGCCGCCGTCGTCGGGTCCATCCAACTGTTGTTCTGGATGTGGTTTATTTCGTCGTGTTTGCGTTTTTGGTTGCGGGTCAGCTTGCGCCCGGATTTGTCCGTCATGTTTTTCCACAGCTCCTCGGACATGTCGAAGCGGTCGAGCATGATCCGATCGCGGGAGACCCATTCGTCCAGCCGCCGATCGCAGCCCTCGTAATGCACGTAATACTCGTAGCTGCTTTCCGCCTCATTGTACCTAAAATTAATAAGAGATCGATCTATAAATTCGATCCTATACCTGCAGGTAGGCCTCCTTCACTTCATACAAGTTAAGAAAACAACCGAGAGGGGAATGCATAGCGCTGGTGAGGGGGGGATGGCCTAATTTGTATCGTCGTAAACAAACAGGGCTTGGCTGGCAATTTACACACCCAAAAATTACGCTCATACACCCTAAAATTAAAATTAATTAACTGAAGTAGAAAGGACAGATCTCTGGCTTTCTTGGATGTCAAGTTCACAAGGAGAAGTGACAATGCTGTCGGACATACGGTATATCAGAACCTTACTCATATGGACGGATACTTGCGTCCCATCATCCCTACCATAATTACATCTATACACCCAAAAATTAAAATTAACTTTACCTAAGTAGAAAGGACAGCTCTCTGGCTTTCTTAAATGTCAAGGTCACGATGAGAAGTGACAATATTTCTTAAACATACGGTATATTAAAACGCCACACATACGGACAGATCTTTGCATGCCAGCTCACACCATCATCTCTACCATCTACAATCAGTGCAAACGTCGCTCGTAAATAGAGCATGCAACCCATACGTAGCTAAGCATTTTCCGCAGGAGATGTAACATGTCAATGACACAGTATACCGAAAGAACAGTAGACGCACTCTCGAGCGACAGGGCAGTGCGAGGGAAGTGAGCAGAGGGGTACGTCTCGACGAACGCCTTTAGTTAGCGTACGCGCTGGTGAAGGTTGGCGACTTTCCGAACGTTTGAATATCCGCATCAGCCGAATAGCGAACATCTGGCGGCTATATGCGAACCCTTAGGGCTCGTGACGTAGCTCGCTTCGACTTCAATTTTGTTCTAAGAGAAGCTACTGCTTGGTATACTGTGTCAATGATGTCCTTAGGAAAAATATTACGAGCATACTTACCGTACAACAATGCTTAAAATCCATATAAGGATCCTCAAACCGACCCAAAATATAGCTTGATCTCTTGAGGTCTGTGAGTAATACCTCTGTACATCCCGGATGTGTATAAAATTGAATGCAGCTGTGGGTTAGCTTACATCGGGTTAACAAAACGACCCGTGGAACACATAGATGGTGATGTTAAAAACGTTCATCGGGAAAAATCGGCCATCTACAAACACATCTTGGATAGCGAAATGAACCACCGGGCAACCAATTGGTCGCCTTTTGTACTTTTTTTTCACTGTGTGCATTTGTTCATAATATGCCGACGGTCAAATTTTTTTCTGGTTATCGCATGGTCAAAACCCCATGCAGCCTTTTTTAATTGTCTAAAAAATGGTGGTTTTATATAAGATAATTTTTACTGCATATTACATTGCTTAAAGTATGATATTGTGTTTAAAGGCTGGTCTCAAAAAAACATTATAAATAGGTATTATAATGTAAATTTATAATAAAATTATATTAACTATAACGGCAATCATCCCGTTAAGGTCATTATATATTATAATATACACACATAAGCACTTATTACTTATTTGATTGCAACAATTTGTTTACCTATAAAAATATTATGTATTACATGTTATATATTATGAATTTTAGCATTAGAAAGGAGGACTTTGAGGGTTTTTTGCATTAGAAGATGGACTTAAGAGTAAAAAGAACTACTGACATAGGGCACTGCACTGATCTCTATCATTTGGTTTTAAAGATGTTTTTGTTATACAGTTTTTTTAATGGATTTATTGTTTGCATTTAAAAATGGACATCAAGGGATTATTTTGCATTAGAAAATGGACTTGAGTGAAAAGCACTGACATAGGCACTGCATTGATCTCAATCATTTGGTCTTAGGGATTTTTTATGCAATACAGTATTTTTTATTAGACATTGTTTGCTTTAAAAATATGAGAATTAGAGAAAAACGGCATTACTGAAAAAATAACACATATTTTTCAAAAAATAAAAAGTGCAATCGATACAGAATGAAATTTCATTCTAAAAGTTTGGCCAACTACAAAGCACAATATTCAGAAAAATGTGATAGCTCTTTAGGAATCGCATTTAAAAAAAAACGTAGGTACCTACTAGCACAGTATACCAACCAGTAGCTTTACTCTCGAGCTACAAGGCAATGCGGGAAGAGGGTGCGGGGAATGTGGGCAGAGGGGTCCCTCCCGACGAACGCGAATATTTAGCATTACGGCAAGGTATGCTAAATGGCGACCTTTTCAAGCATTCGGACATTTGCGTAGGCCGAGTAGCGAAACATCTGGCGAGCAAATGCGAGCCCTTAGGACTCATGTCGTATTCATTTTAATATCAATTTTGTTCTAAGAGAAGCTACTGTTTGGGGTATACTGTGCTACTAGTGATGAGTCATTCCAGCTGCACCCAAGTTTTGAACCCCACTCTACCCGGAAGAAATCCGCTTCCTCCAAAATTATACTGACCACTCCGGTTTTTTTTTAATTTAAATAATAACCCACAATACTTACAAGATACCAAAATCTAGTTATTCTTATTATTAAACCTCTTATCTATTATTATTCATGGGAAATATTCATGGCACCCAAGCACGAGTGCAGAATGAATTGCTAATAATCTGAATGACCGATGTCTACTGCAAAACAGCTGACTCACAAAATAACCATCAGCCGACTCACAAAATAACTACAGACTCTCATGTGCGGGTGGTCGGCTCTACGGCTACAGCTGAGGGGCGAGTGATGACTCATTCCGGAAGCAGCCAAGTTCTACTAACCGGCTCCTCGGGCAGAATGATGTTTCGGAAGGAGCCGACTCTATTTATGCAGTTTAACAGACTCTTGTACATACAATACTTTGAAGGTATTATAATGTCAAAGGTTCATCACACTGATTCCAAATATGTTAAAATCTTCACTTTATCTCTGTAAATAGGTGAGATATAGGCTGTTAAAGTTTAACACCTATGTGGCAGTAAGGGTTTTTTTATTGATTCATATACACCTATATGGTTGTAGGTTGTTGGTTTTTTAAAAAGCTTCATAACCACCTATTTGAGGTTAGGCGGGTAGTTTAAAAAAATATATATAGTACGAGTTTTAATTAACCGGCATCCTTGAAGGGGCTGAATCAGTATGAGCAGGTAAGCAACTTTTAATAAAAAATTGTGGGTTCTTTTAAAAAAAAAATTTATAAATTTGAATATTATAAAAAATATAATATTCAAATTAATATAATAAAAATACCAAAACAAAACAAAAAACATTTTTTTTTCTTTCTAAATATACTTGTTTAGTTGCTCGTACTTATTCACCGCCTTGAAGGATGCCTGTTAATAAAAACTCACGCTGTATATGATAGAGCTAGCGAAACTACATAAATTCCGCCGACTTCAGAATAGAATGACTCCTCAATACGGTGGAGTGATGGAGCCAAAGGATTAGACGGCTCCTCGGAACGGAACAGTTAGTCGGTGCGATATTTGTTAGGTTCAAATTCGGAGCAGAACCCGCTCTCCCGGGTCTGCTCTTATGTTAATGGAACTGAGTTATGATACTGAACTAATTATATTTTCAATTTGTCTTTAAACTAGGTAAGATACTCAAAATAGTATCATGCAAAATACCTGTAATAACTACCTGTTACTTAACCCTTAACCACTGACGTATGTCTGAGGTAAAAGGGTCCGGCACACTGGTCCGACGTAAGCAACATACGCAACGCATTACGACATCTGGCCCTTGTGTTTGAATGAAAGTAGACACACTTATCCTATGCAACATTGTGTGGGATAATTGTGTCTGTCTCTATCTAAATTCAAGGGCCAGATATCATCATGCGTTGAGTACGTTGCGTATGTAAGCCCAGTGTGTCGGACCCCTTATAACTTTTTGGGTCGTAAGCGCACAAACTTGCCCCTCCCTGTACCTTCCTAGGATCCAGTGACGCGTGCACAGCTGGGATGAGCAGACGTGTGGTGTCCCTCAAACAGGTGCATATTTACTTAATAATGTCTGGAGACATAGCACCAGTGTTAATGTAAGTTTTTATGTTTTGGTTTTATTTTTGTTTTAGGGTTAAAATGGCTTTTAATAAACATCCTTTAACTGTTGGATGCCTAACTTTAAACAAACAGTACTGAATTAACGAGACCAGTCAAACTTTTCAGTTTTATAATTAATTATACAAATATAATTAGTTCAGTTTTGTTGTGGAAAACCTTACTTTTTCGGAGTCCTTTGAGGAAACTCCGAGTGATCTAGGGTGAAAGAAATAGTTCATAGAGCTTTCTTGGCACAGCTGCAACACCTAGTGCAGAGGTAGAACCTGAAAATGTTCATCTCCACATCCGTAAAAACTATACTCGATGTTACAAACCAAAACAGTGAACAACCCTTGTACATATACCAGGTCTGAAAGAAACCAGCCTGTTTGCAGCGTTCAAAACCCGCTTGTAACAAATGCCGCTAAAAAAATATTTCCTTATAAAGTGTCATTTTCTTATTATAAAGAACATTAACATTTTTATGTATTCACTTCTATGACAATGTTAGACCTAATAGTTAAGTTTTCCTTAGAAGAGAGGCTATTATTTTTGTTGATTTTTTAAAGATTTTGATTTTGAGATAAAAATATATACCTTAATTACTGAAGCTATTTTTCTATTATTTAGTAGGTAGGTACCACATATATAAAACTAACGATATATAAACAAAAAATAATGATATCAAAATACAATAACTGATTAGAGGTATTTAAAAACAAGTTCCTTAGAGGTACATCAGTGTTAATGTCAGTAAATACACGTCAGTGGTTAAGTTACTAACTTATAGTATATTGTGGCAAGTCCAAAAACGGTATATTCGCCAATTGAAAACAATGTAACTTAACGAATAGGCTCTAACTAGGAGCCGGAATGACCCATCGCTAGTACCTATATCGAGAGGCAAATATTATCAAAAAACAGTTGTTTCATCATGAGTAATTGATGTGAAAATGATGTGATTCTGGTGGAATCCACAGGCACATAATCAGGTATAATCCAACCCTATCGGATTTAACTGTTTTGGTGCAGTAATGAATATGATTAGATAAACAAGTATGAAATGTGAAATGCGTTATTATATCTTGGTATCGAATCAAAGCAGATTCCATTTTGAGCATTTCTTTGCACAGTTAAAAAAACAGAGTTCAGCCAAATCACAAAGTTGTAGTTTCGACAGTGTTTATAGTACCCGGCTATTTTGGCTTACTTCCGGTTTTGATTACAATGCTGGCCGCCTATGCAAAAAGGGAGTATTTAACGGAAACTATTTTTTGTTTACTAAAGCTGTCTGATGTAACGGATCTACGGTAGGAAGTCAACCGCCATGACTTCCTAATGGGATTTAACAAAAGAACCGCCGCAGCACCCGTCGAAAGGCGTCCAGATCCATACTTCCGGCAAACGAATTACGCACTCACGTACCTAGACTGTATAATCTCAGCCGGCTGCCATGACTCATCTGTGCGCCGCACCAGATAATGCTCGCCGATATCGAGAGGCTGCTCCTCCAGCGACTCAGAATCCTCATTGTCGGCGTTCCTGCACGCCGGATTTGGTATTTCATCGCGCACCAACGGTTTATCCAGCTCCTTTTCGCCTTTGGCCATTTTGAATCACAAAAATCGCCGCGAGAACGCCTCATGGGACGCCTGCGGAAACACGTTCAACAGAGATGCCGAAATGCGTCTTTTTCATTCATCCCACTAGTGAAGTACAATTGTTCATCGAATGATCGAGATGACGATAACATTGCGCAATGATTAAAGTCGATAAAAACGAAGACAAAAAAACGATAAAAAAACCCTTGACTCATGGCGGGGTTTCCAAGAATTACAAAATGGCTTGATGATTATGTTACAGGGAATGTATTTGAATTATGAAAGTAAATAAATTAATAGAGCAGTTGCGCTATTAGTCCATTGACAGCAAGGTATATTAGGGTATAATAGGAAATATCTGGTGACAGTTGCACAACTCGAATTTGTCTGTGTTCCCTAGTCCTAATGTAAGTAATGTGCTCGAAAAGTATACACGTTGCTTATACCTATGACGAGCTATAGGGTCTGCCAGAACATATGAACTAGTTTGTCTTTTCTTGAAATAAACGCTATATATGCGGAATTGTACTTCAACTCGATTGGATTTACCTAGCAGTCCAGTAGTAATAAACGACAGATTCAAGGGTGTATTCAGGGTGCAAAGATGTAAATATGTCATTAAATTTAGGAGGTTAAACAAGAACATACCAACAATATTTTTTTAAAGTAATTTATTTGCTATTAGGAAATTGTTATTTCTTGTTACATGAGGTTATTTTATACGCAAAAATGAATTACCTTTGAGTACTTACGTGGTTTAGGCAGGTCATAGATGCTGACGTGCGTCTCTCAGACAGCTGCGAAATAATCATTTAATAGTGTTATTATGTACTAATAACAAGATCGGTTGTTTAAAACGTATGTTCCAACTGGTTATTAAGCACTGAGAACAGGGGCGCCGACTGCGTGGGTGCTCGGGGGCTTCAGCACCCACGAGAGGCAAATAGTGGGTGCGGAGCACCCATGACCACATTTGCGGAGAAGAAAGGACGCAGTTTCCAAAGCAAGTGGCAGTCAATTTTTCGTGGCTGTTGTATGATGGAGATATTGATAAAGTTTTTTGCCAAATCTGTAAAGATAGCACTACTAGTGGCATTTCTGCGCCGAAAAAATCCTCAAAAGATGATGAGTCCATTAAGGCATTCACACAAAGCGGTTTTTCATCATGGCATAAAGCTTTAGAAAGGTTTAAAAAGCAAGAAATGTCTGATGTTTACCGATTTTGTGTATTGCATAAAGCCAATTTAGAACGTAGCGGCAATGTGAACTCCATGTTATCAAAAAGTAAACTTGAAGATATGAAAACAGCTACAACCACCCTTTTAAAAATGATTTCTACTCTTCGTTTTTTAATGACCGGAGGCCTAGCCCTAATGGGTCACGAGGACGTTTTGCCATGTTCTTCTGAAACTGTGGCTCTACATATAATGGATGTAACGTAAGCAATACTCTGTTGAATTAAGTCAATGCCTGACAACTAGGAACTGGTCACAAATCAGTTTTTGACATCAACATAAAAGTGTTAACGAAAGTAAACTGTTAGACGTGTTACATAATATTATAAATTATTTCTATTGAGTTACCAACAGAGATACAATAAGAGTTGACGTCGGTAAGGACACAACAATCAATCGATTATTTATAATCGTAATAATAGCGCCCTAGCGGTCATTCGCTCTGATCGAGGAAAGCGCGCATGAATCGAGTGCTGCCAGCACATAAGATGACGCAATGAAAATCCATTTTGTGAAAATTGCCGCCGACATTAAAAAATATTAATGAAGAATATATTTTTTTTAAATATTTAAAAAAAATACCGGATTTACTTTAATCTTCACACAAATTAATATGGTGTTAAAAATTAATTACCTTGTCTCCCGCTGGCAACCTTTTGCTGTGAGCGAGAGACATGGATCCCATCAAACTTGCAGAAGGCAAATTTGCAGACGGCAATCTTGCAGACGGCATTCTTGCAGGCGGCAGTTTTGCAGAAGGCAATCTTGCAGAAGGCAGTTTTGCAAATGTCAAAATGACCTAACCTAACCTAACAGAAAAACTTAAAACATTTTTTTAATGTTTAGTTTGATGTATAAAAGTCATCCAATGCAAGGATGCCGGTAATTAATGTCACTTCGATTTTAGGGAAAGAAAAACCTAACCTAACCTAACCTAACAGAAAAACTTAAAAACTGTACTGAAGGTTGCCGCCTGCAAGGTTGCCGCCTGCAAGGTTGCCTCCTGCAAATCTGCCCTCAACAAATTTGGAACTGTCAAAAGTGACATTTGTGCAAAATTGCCGCATGCAAAACTGGCGCCCCCCGAGAGACATTATGATCAGTGGAGATAGCTTAAGTAGTACGATTATATGTACCGCACACTGATATGCAATTATTGTAATCACTAGAACCAGTAGAAAAATATTCTTCATCTCATTAAACTGATACCATCGAATTGTCTCTAAATATTGTGCAACTTGTGTCTGCATTTCTGCAAGAAGACATCACGACTGGAACAATCGCATACATACGATACTCGTGAATAGTGAATAATATGAAACTTGACTAGTGAGGTGCCAGTATTCAGTTCGCGAAAATACAGAAATCGGGACGGTCGTCAGCGCTGCGGTGCTTCTAGCGCCCCATGTGATATTTTAGTGCTTTTATAATAATAATCCACCTTTAAATTGATTTATGAGTGTGTGAAACATCACAAGTGATACGTATTCCAGTGAAAGTGCATGAATATCGGCTGCGGCGGCCAACGACGGTGATAAACGCCCAGTTTGTGTGAGGACGTAACTTTTTTGTTTTAAGGACAACAAGAATGCAGGCGATAAAATGTGTGGTGGTCGGGGACGGGTGAGTTGATGCAGTTATTCCATTATTTTTTTTGTTGATGTTTCGGTTATGCTGTATGAATCGTGAGATTCGTGTAATTGATTGACGTCATTCATGGATGTGCATTTGACATAATGTAATAATGGTCGTAAAGCCAAGATACAATTTTGATAGTGGAATGGCGCTTTTAGTCCTCCGTGGATTTTGGACCTATTTCACATAAATGGCGAACGAAAGAGTCAAATGATCGCGAAAATCAGTAAATGACAGTCCGCCATTTTCCCGAAAATTTTCGCGATGCTTCAAATTTGAATTTGACGTTTTTGAAAACTAGTGTTTGGCGATGAAGCTACTCATAAAATAGACACAGAAATAAACACGATAATTGAATATACGAGGCCAAGTGGCTACTTATTACATTACCGTAAATTGTCCAAATGAATGAAAGTAAGGTTAACAATAGGGTCAAATGTTTGGCCTTTTGAGTTATTAGCTTCAATTATATTATTATTTCGTGTTATATCTATGAGCTTTAGGAGAACTTTTATGGACCTGCCAGAAATAGTGTTTTTTATTCTAATACTGGAAAATCCTAAGGACTTCAAAGAGTAAAGTAAGCGCCTTTGTAGATGAAATCATTTTAGGTACTTCGGAATAAAACCACATTTAAGAACAATTTCTATTTAAAATAGTTGTTCTGAAAATAAATGCATGAATTGCTAATAATAATTTCGTATTTTTCTCTACCATCAGAAAAGAAAGTGATCATGGCTAAGTTATTCTTACCTATACCTAGAGCTGATCATATCTATTTATTCGCTATAAATTTTTTATCATATTTAGATATGTTATCTTATCAAATGAATGGAATTACCTATTATCATTTCATAACTTGGTTTGTTTCAAATTCTGATGATTGATAATACATTTATCACCTGTTAGGTAGATTACATATCTAGGATTTTTCTTTTATTATGCTTTATATATTTCTTCTTGGGGTTCTGTCTCCATCAGAAATGCTTACCATGGCCTACATTTTAAGCTGATCCGGGGAAGAGTTGATAATAATAGCATGCTAGCGTAGGTTTTTCTCTTTGTTTCGAATAATTATAATCAAGTTCGGTCACATAATCTATTTGTGGAGCCGTCCTTGCGAACCAACCTAAGTCGGTGGACTCTAATTACTTTGCATGTTCGATAGCGTCAGATCTGGATATGTTTACAGGGAACCCTTATTTCTTCAAGGTGTGGGCACAAATTTAAACAACTGGAGGACATAAAATAAAAAAAAAACATCAAGGAGATGCTGATAGGCCACCCTTTCTATAATCTGGCGGAATTTGAGGGCCATGATTTTTCAAATATTGTGCCCATTTAAATTACTTAAAAAAGTAGAGATTTTATTTGATTATTTAACATTTTACTGACAATTTGAATATTACGATAAATAATTTTACTACGAATTACTAACTACTTCAAATATTAGGCTTCTATTTTGATTATTTGTATTTATAGTTTGACAATCTAGTAGTTAATTCTTGACTACCTATGTATGTTCAGGAAAGAGTAGTAGGGAAACTTACTACATAACCCAATTATTTTGACACGTCCAAGAGCGGTCTTTAGCCGTCAATTGGACACGACAATAATGTAAATGTAAAAGTAAATTGCTGTACTTTTTTTCGTCATAATGAGATTGATTGTTTTTTTTAATTCTGTTTATTTTCGTATTCTTTATGCCTGTACTTGCACATTTAATGCTTATTTAAAACTTGTTATATATTTACTTATGATAATTTTAATATTTCTTCCCTTGCATATCTTTATATTATGTCTACATCTCTATATTATGTCTCAATGGATTGGTCATGACTGTATTGTTGATATGTTTATTTTTATAAAATAAATAAATCTGGTGGTTGGCTCTCATATCTTTTATCAAGAGGATGGGTGAAGCAATACCTTTTAAGAAGGTATTTCTTTGGTCCATCTAGAACAAAACTGCGGATAGTTACTGCACATTACAAGATGTTGAGCATTTCAGGTTCAACATATCTATATATTTTGGAGGAGGCAACTTTGGGGACAGCGGAGTATATCATCTTTGTGTCCAGAATTATTCACAAAATGACGGATGATTGTGGGAATATCCTCAGCAGATATAGCTGAAATATTTGAAACCAATCTTTTTGGATCCTGCGAATACCATCTAGCGTGAGGTGGCTGCGGGACATGTAGGCAAGAAAGTACGAGGGGTCACCTACAAAGGCTCCACATATAGGCCTAAGAGCGAGTATCTAGTCAAGCGATGATTCATTTTGGGATTGGGCTACTGATAACCATTGGGTTTGGGACTACTGATTGTTCTCAATACAAACATGTTCATATTGTTATTATGCACGGCTCAAGAAAATATTGTAGAGGTGCGATTAAAAATAACCCACCCGGAGCCCGAAACATGTTGTCACAAATTATTTTCGTAACAAATTGATGCAGCAGTGATACTGTCTAATTTGATCTTAAGCTGGATTAGTTAATTTATGAGGTGACAAAACAGTTTTTATTACCAGTAAAACCAGTTTCTACACTGGTGTGATAGTCTAAAATATGTGATGTAACTAATATATAATCGTCAGATGGACAATTGTAGTTTGTCTTGCCTGCCATCTCAGGATTTTATAACGATTTTTTGTTATCTTGTCACCCTGATATGAGTCGCAAAGACTTTGACGAAAACAACATACTAATTCAGCTCCATTACAAGCTTGGCAGACACCGACCTTAAACCGCAATACACTGGGAAGGACAACCAGTGGGGCCCATCACGCCCTGCCTACCAGAATAGGAGGAATTTTCTGACCTCTGGTCTGGTTTCAGTTTGAAATCATTCCCGCGACACCAGTACCCAACGACTGCGGAGCTCTACCTGTTTAGAGCGAAAATTCGTTGTGGGCCCCTGGCACCCTTTTTGCCTGCAAGTCATTAGGGGTCGGATGGCCATCGGGGCGTTTCTAAGGATAGGTGACATCAGGTCAACACTTAACCCCCTTGTGTTAGAGGGCCTAATACAAGGGGGCTAATGGGCCTTTGCTGAGTTGGCTACGAAGACCCATTTTGTTTAGGGTTGGTCACACTCACGGGTCAACACCCATCCGGCGGCCTCCACGCATGAAGTGCGAGCCCGGGTTGGACTCTGGCCTTAGGGCGAGTTTTCCCTAGGAGTCAACCTTCTGGCGCTCCTGGACGGTCTGCGCACCGTGCGGTGTAAGCCAATCGATTGTGAATTCTGACTAACAGTCGGGGCAGTCTGGAAGCAGCACTGTTTTCTATAGAGCGGGGGTAGTTGTTGACCTTACGGCGACTACTCTTGAAATGACCATCGGCTACCCGATTGTGAGCAGCCGCGCAAAGCACGCCGTGGTCCGCGATAGATTCGGTTTACACCGTTTCACCGCTTCGTAAGGGAGAGGACAGCGCAAGCGACCTCGAACTCGTAACCTTAACTCTACTACTGTAGTCTCTTAGAGAGCTAATGGGCCTTGTTGCTGTTTGGCCACTAAAACCAGTTGTATAGGGTCGATCACGGGTCAACACCCATAGTGACGCTGTCCTGAAGCCAGTCTCCCTAGGAGTTAACCTTCGGGCGCTCCTGGACGGTTTCCGCACCGTGCGGCGTCAGCCAATCGTTTGTGCGAACCGACTAACAGCCGGGGGAGTTTGAAAACAGTAATGTTTCCTATAGAGCGGGGGTAGTTGTTAACCTTATGGCAACTGCTCTTGAAACAACCATTCGGCCACCCGATCCCGGGTGAACAAGCCGGGTAAAGGATGCTGTGGTCCACAATAGATTCGACAGACACCGTATCACCGCTACTTAAGGGACTGACTACGCAAGCGATTTCGATTCTGTAACCAGTCAGAAGGTTACAGTCCTAAAGGTTAATTTCAGACGGAGATATCCTTCCAAACTGGTAGTCAGGGGCGACGCTGCCCGTTGCGTACCTTTCCTGGTGCCTCGCCGTAAGGTGTTGACCTTTGACGGGCGAGTGGCGTAATTAGACTGTGGATTGTTTTTCGTCCCAGTCTGCGCGCACCTCACGGGAGACAGAACGATCTAATATCGTTAAAACTTCCTGAGGTGACGGGTTCACCCGTTGTAGTTGACAGCTCTAGTAGTAGTCTCTTATAAAGCATGTCTAACTAGAGAGCTGACACCCAAAAAACGCTAAACACGTATCTATGTGTTAAATCATTGCTTTCAGAATAGTTCTATACACCAACACTCTTACCAATAAAATTATCTTATAACCGCGTCAAAAACCCTTGTTATTGTTATACCCGGTATAGCCGAGTTATAACGAAGTTGTAAAATCGTGACCAATAAATCAGTTATAACGCGGTTATAACTACTCCCTGAAACCAAAGACAAGTCATATTTCTAGCATGGCAACGCCCGCTTGGAAGCAGTGTGGCCAACTGAAGCGGCATGAAATGCACATGAAATGTCACTTTTTGTTGTCAGAAAGCCCGTGCCCATTGTTTTGTTACGCGAATGCTGATCGAATTTATAGTGGTATTTTGCAGGTCAGCTCTCAGGATATCGATGATTCTTGCGACGTATGGCTTAGTGAAACGATATTAAGTTTTAAAATTGTAATCATCCAAATCGAACGGGTCGTATCGAAATTTGAACATTTTTGGTCGCCTATCACGACGCATTTTGATTTCTTCCAATAAATCCAAATCGATCATATCATCCAAGTCGACAAAATCCATTATTCGGCTAAAACGCAGGATTTCACAGCAGTATAAAAGGCGTCGTAACACGGCTATTACAACGAAAGCGCACGATTCGCGAACGAGAAGCTCCACGTCCGCGGCTGTCAGGTGGCTGTCAGTTTGAAACAGCTGTTACGCCGGTCGGCCATTTTTAAGTTAATATATTTATATGATCAGTGAGTTAATACTCCGTTAAACCGCTGTTATACCTGGCCTAGGGGTGGTATAGCGGAGTTATAGTGCGGATGGAAATCCAGTACCACTATTCCATGCTTATACCCGAGATGATCAGTGGTGTAAGCTATACCGCGTTTATTGGTCACAGATTTTCTTATACCTAGTAATAACAGAGGTATAAATTTTACAACTCGTTTATTGGTAAGGCTGCAAGAGTAAGAAATCCAGTATCGCCAGGGCTCTTCCCCCGTACTGTACCTACCTAGATAGTAAACGTGCTATAGTTATTTGAAATCCCAATTAGAAAAATGTTGTCTTCCAGTGAGCTTCCAATGAGATATATATACCTACTGTACAGAGTATAGGTCGAGTTTTACCTTAGAGTCACTATGGCAAAATCCTAAACTATAGATAGCAAGCAGGTAGAGAAAACTGCCGAAGGTATTGTGACATTCATTGTGATTAAATACAAAATGTTTTCTTAAATGCCATATTTTTTAAGGAATAGGAAGGAGTAATATGACAAATTAATAAAGATAATTTAAGGCTCATTCTGAGTACTTTAGACGTACTTTGGATGATTGCACCCCGATGGAAAACTAAATCAGTGGGCGCCATATTTTTTAAAGAAAATGTATTTATTTTAAATTAGGAGTGTTTCTTTTACAGTAAGTACACTTTGTTACCGAAGAAAATATTTTTTCAACTGCCATCCATTCGATTTTTGCCCATATTTCTGATTAAAAAGAATTTTTTTTTCCTGCCATCCTCACAAAACGAGAAAGGGGATGAGGAAAGCGCTTTGCAAATTCAAATTTAACCGGTCTTGTAGGCCTGTGCCTGAAATATTGGTTGATGGGGCTCAGTTTATCACTAGAAATGAAAAACTAGGTCAATCTTGTAGCAATTTAATAGTCGGCCATAATCAAAGAATTTATGTTTCAGGGGGCACTCGCGTATCGATTCAATGAATATCTGGCAAGCTAGCTAATCCTATATTTGCTACGTCTCACCATAGTAGACCTTGAATGCGTCAAATTGAACTGATTGAAGTCTGTTTGAATTAGAAATGACGTTATTTATATAGAGTATTTGTAATGCTTCTGCGGTTGATTACAGAAAATGATTGCAGGCTGGTGCCTACAATCATTGCATGGTTATAACTTACTTAAAACATGAGCTACTTAGTTAGGTTCGATTATGCATAAACGTGGGGAAGCTATATGGGAGAACAATACGCGAACGGTCTAAAATAAACATAATTTTATGCAGATAAAGGCAACACAAATCTCGCAGACGTTTATCTTAGATTATACAATCGTGTTTATCTGCCTATCCTTGACACATTCGTATAATAATCAAGAATCAAGAGAGCTAAGAATCTGTTTCTGTTGCTGCGAAAAATATCTACGGACACCGTCGGCGATTCGATATAAAAATGCGATACACTTTTTGACAAATCGTGTAGTGGGTGCTTGGAATGCATTGCCAGGGGAAGTGATCAGCGCTACCTCGGTCAATAGCTTTAAAAACAAACTGGACTCTAAAAACAAACTGGACTCGGGTTAGTGCAAAACAGTCACGAGTTCAGTAACAGGTGCGCGTAATGTACACGCATATACGCGTGATATACATGTATAATAATAATAATAGTCATACACGTATTATTTACTATTTCTGTCTAGAAATCTTTACTAGAAATGGGTTGAATCAGGCCACAAAACCGGCCGCAAAGTCGCCCGTGCCTGTAGGTAGTGTCATCGTGTGAAATCTGTGCGACTATAATGAGAACACTTAGAATGTCCTATGTTTTGTATGTGTTGCATAATTACACACAATATAACGGGTTTTGCTCATCAAATATCCCCCAACATGTAAAAGGCCAGAGGCAGCCGCCATTAAAAGAATTTCCCACGATTGTTCCATCATTCGTGACGCAATCCGTCGCTGAGATCTTTCGCGTGAATATCGCTCGAGCGCACGACACAAATGTGACTCGAGGTCACCAATAACTATAATAGAAAGAGCGAAACTGTAAAATAATCGCCAAAATGAATAAAACAATCCTGCTATAATATGTAATTTCCAAGATCTCTTCAGAGACGCGACTGAGATTTTCATCTGGTCAATAATGACTGATTTACATTGAGTTAGTAACTGTAACTTCAAATTAAGGCAAGTCAGTGCTGACCTAGTACTGCTATCGTCTAAATTGATTTTAAGTCAGTACAGCACAGTTGCGTCAGTGCTGACTTCAATATTCCCGCTATATATTTTGAAGTCAGCGCTCCTTCCGCCACTAGCGCCAGCGATAGTGACCCTGTCTAAACGCCGAAGTCAGTCGCTGGCACTGCGTTGTAGGGTAATGCCGCGTCATGTCGAAAATTTTAACTAGCGAAATTGAAGTTTCTTTTCGATACCTCTTCTGCTAACATTTCCGTCTTTTAACACTTCTAACAGAAGATGGAAAAATTTCCCCAACAAATAATTCCCTCGATTTAAGTTCTGCCTTTTTCGCGCAATTATTTTTCCCCACTGACTATAAGTGCGTACACCCTGAATAAATACCACTGCTGACTGACTGTGTAAAGAGTGTGTCAGCGCTCGGTGCCAGCACTGACGCCTGTAACTGACTCGATGTAAATCAGCCTTAAGGGCCCAACCATTAGTTATGTAATGAAAATGACTAGAAAGAAAACGGAATGGTGGCTCCTAAGGAAATTGTAGGGCATCAGTATGTTTGTTCTCGTGAGACTCCACTAAACTGGGGTGAACAGATTCATGACGAATATTTTCGTCGTAGATTCAGTGAATAATAATATTTCAAACAGTATTTAAACCAAGAAAAGGTAATTGCTTTGGTAAACAAGCACTTTAATTATAAAACTAATTCTAAGACAAATATTTTTCCAGTAATTACTAATCTAATACTGTTTTGATTAGTATCAGATGATTGCAAAAGTTCGTGCCCGATTTTCATAGATATCGCCAACTTAATCTATGACAGATATTCGGTGTTTATGATTCACTTTGTTGCATGCACTGAAACGAGGTGACCGCGTTGTGTCATCATTATGTCAGCAATAGTTCAAGAAAATTGATTTGTGTGCATTTGATTTTTTTTTAAATTGGCCCGGTAACATGCATTTGGGGTATGTAAGTCTATACGAATTTCGGATAGGCGCGAGTGTTGCGACTGCGCAAACAACATTTAGAAATTGTTTGTTGGGACCATACTCTTGCTCTCCGGACCATTAAAAAGTGGTTTGGCAGATTCCGAAATAGGGGTTTCAACTGGAAGATCAGTCTCGCTCTGGACGACCTTCTGGTATTGATTTGATGGCGACGTTGTGTGTTTGATAGTGGAAGAAAATCCATCGATTACAACGGACGAGATTTCTGAGAGATAGAATATTAATAATTCGACCGCTTTTCGCCATTTAAAAAATCTTGGATACATTTCTAAGCTCGATACTTAGGTGCCGCATCTCCTCGCTGAAATGAATAAGCTAAATCGCATGAATGTGGCCATTTCTTTATTCGCACGAAACGTAATTGAATCGTTTTTTGATCTAATCGTAACAGGCGATGAGAAGTGGATCCTTTTCAATAACGTGTAGTGTAAGAAGTTGAAATACATCTGCTGAAGGAGCAGAACCCGTCGCCAAAGCCTACGTGCATGCTTTGAAGGTGTTTCTCTGTATTCGGTAGGATTGCAGAGAACACTGAGAGCAATTGACTAGACTAGATGCGGCAATTCGAGAAAAGCGACCAGTTCTAGCCAACAGGAAAGGCATTATATTCCATCACGACAATCCTAAACTGCACGTCGCTAAAAAGACTACGAAAACTGCAAGAGTTCGAATGGGAAATTCTCCAGCATCCACCAAATTCTCCCGATACTGCGGCTTTAGATTTTCACCTGTTTCGGCCTTTACAGAATTGTATTGAATGGTAAACTCTTAGGTCCGTGGAAGCTGTAAAAAACATCCTCACAAACTTTTTTCGAGTAAAATCAATCATTTTCTTAAAATTTGAAACCAGCAAGCTTGTTCATCGTTGGAAAGAATTTTAGAGAAGAATGGAAATTATATACTTGTTTCATGAAACTCCTGTCTTTAAAATTTTGCGTGTTTAAGTGTACTCTTAAATCGAACACTAACTTATGCAATCATCTGATATAGCGCCTACCATCTAATTGATAGTGAAGGTATTTTTGTTAGTGTTTTTGTTAATTAGAGTATCTATTTTCTGTGCAGAAGGTCGCTTAGTTAAAGCGGTAATAGCCAAGATGTCGGTTTTTTATTGTGAAAAAAAAAACAGTATCGTTGCATGTGAAAGTGACAAAATTGCAATTTTCAGGGCAAATTTTTAGCTGCTTGCTCAATCCTTTATAGTTTATACTATGAAGGACTTTCATATAAAGTGTATCGTGTTGGATTGACGAATTGCAAAAGATTTTAAAATGCTTGTTCACTTTTCAGTGGCGCATTTTTAAAAAGTTGTAATATTTTAAAAACATCGGTCTTTAACCTTCTGGGTACTTTTGTACTATACAGTACCGTGCGAATTAATCGTGCGGAACAAAGAGTATTTTTCTTTTCGAAAAGTGCTTTATTGGACATAAACATACAAAACCAGTATTGGTAGTTATAGACTGTTAATTTTAATATAGAATGTATCCTCCTTTTGCGTTGATAACACCTTTCTTGTAGGCATATCATTTACCAGGTTTTGACAGCTTCCTTTCAGTTCATCGTGAAACCAGACTTGAATTACTGCACTGATCATCTTGGTTTTCATTGTAGAATCAATCCATCTTGGAGAGCCGTTTTTTGCAAATGGCCCAGAGGTTTTCGATCGCATTGAGATCGGGGGAGTTTCCGGGCCATTCAAGTACAGTAATTGGGTTCATCTTACCAAACCATATGATAGGGGAGCTCCACAAGTTCTATCCTTCCAACTAGGGCATTTTCAGCAGGATCTCGCCCCATGCCATTCTTTGAAAAAAGTGAAATAGTTTTTCACACAGAACTAAATTACTGTACTCAATTCGCACGGTACTGTATAGTACGTACGAAAAAATATATTCTGAGGTCTGTGTTTAAAATGGCAACACTGAAATATGAAAAAAAAACAGATTTTCCAGTGCATGTTTTTTTAAACTATTTTTCTCATAATTAATGAGTGTTCTGAAAGTTGAAAAAAATACGTGTGGCACTCGGGGACGGCCGCGGTAAAGCTATTGCATAGCATTTTTAACAACTTATGCAATTATAATTATTTATTTATTTTATTTATTTTATTTTTTCTGATATCAGATAACTGCGCTCTATCGGAAAACGTTGACATTATTCCGAATCATTTGCGGCTGCGGAAGCAAATGATTCGGAATAATTTAAACGTCTTCCGATAGAGCGCAGTTATCTGATATCAGAAAAAATAAAATAAATAAATAATTATAATTGCATAAGTTGTTAAAAATGCTATGCAATAGCTTTACCGCGGTAGTCCCCGAGTGCTACACGTATTTTTTTTAACTTTCAGAACACTCATTAATTATGAGTAGACGTAATTATCAGTTTAAAATCATTAATTTTCGTTATAAAATTTCTTCATTCGGTCGCCGCTCTAGGCCCGCGATAAAAGCTATGCAATAGCTTAAAAATAAAATAAAAAAACCCTAAACCCATAAAACATACTTGATACGTTAAGTTCTTCCTAAGATTCCTAATACAAAAAAGGGTACTAAATATGTCTATCAGTAAAAAAATGTTTGGTATATTGTTAACAAGTATCTAATGAATAAAATCTAACGATTTTTTACCTCGTTTTGAATAATAACCCAAAGGTAGAGCGGTTAAACCATTAAACATTGGTGGGTAACTTTATATATGGTGATTTGTATTGCAAATGACCTCATTTCAATTGGACTTTAACTTATATACCTACGAGTAGGGATAACCTGTGTACGAGTAGATCCTTGCTCCACGTCATAAATAAGTAGACGGGCGCATCGAATTAACTCCGTAACCCCGTCTCTCGGGTTAGTTATCAATGTCAGCGTATTTTTTTACTGTCAGAAACGTAGCGAGCCCGCAGCCGGTTATAAATAACAGGTTATTTATTGGGATTTTCTGTGCGGGAGGTCTCTTATTCCCGCGGATGGCTCGGAATTAGGCACACGGGATCGAGCGGACTGTTTTGCTTACGCCTCATCGAATATCTAAATTTATCTACGAACATCGCAACTCTTCAAAGGAGTCGCGAGCCACGTGGCTGCTATCCTTCCTTTCCTAATTTGATCGGATACTTGGATTTATTTGTGAAGTCCACGCTTGGATGAATGTATTGGCATTGATTATATAGCAAAGCGTTTCTCAAACTGTTTTGGCACTAGTTTTCACTAATTTACTATGTAATATTAGTTTTAATTTTTTTATTTTCGGTAAACTTACAGCGTTTTATACTTAATGCTAACACATATTCTACGAATCTAAGGCCAATTATAAGTTTTCATAATTAAACTAAATATTGTATTACAGCGCAAAAAGTTACGAAAAAAAATATGCAGTTTTAATTAAGGGGAAAGGGTTAGGGAAGCCTTTAAGTATTATATTTATGTATTTAAGATATATAATGATATATAATATATATTCATATGTACATACATACACGTACACAAATAATCACATAATATATATAATACATTTGTTATTATAATGTTAATATACATATGTACTTTTATAGAAAATAATATACTGGCTTGATTAGTACCTCCCCACCGGTCGATACTGCAAAACATTGTTATAGTTACTATGTAGTAACCGTTACCACACCCTACAGTACCTACCTACCTAACGGACGTAGAAATGCCAATCGAGCCCGAAGGCTGTTAATCGTATTTCTAATTTCTTCAAAGCAAGTATGATTTATTTATATATTTTATTTATTTATTTGCACGTAGTTCTAAAGTAAGCGTGTGTGGCGTCAGTTTTACGTGTTTTTTACAAGTAATGGCCGTTATCTAAATCCGCAATTTGCGCATCTCAAATTCTATGGCTTCGAAGGGGGAGTGAATGGGTGGTAAGGTGAACGCTCACATGTGGCAAGACGCCTGTCCTAAACCTCTCACAGCCGGTCGTTAGTCCGGAATCCTCTGCTCACCTCCCAGAAGAGTAAAAAATAGTATTATGATGGGCCCGACTCCGGGCGGTGAATTCCGTGGCAGCTCCGTTTGTATTTTATTTATTTAAAGGAAATTTAGACATTTGAAGGCGAAGATCAGGTTGATACAAGGTATTATATACTTTCCTAGCTATTAGCCATTGGCCAGTGTCAGGTATTGGCTAGGGTGTTATTACGGCACGGGCATTGTTTCTGTGGGTGAATCAGTACAACGTGGTAAGCAACTTTTAATAATTTTTTTCGGAAAAAAAAAATATTTTTTCGGAAAAAATAATATATTTTGTTTTCTTTTTAAATGTGAAAATTTGAAGAAATTGACTGTTAAATAAAGGTTTGAGAAGCATTTGAGCGCGCTGCGCCATCTAGCGGTAGGTAATAAGTCGTAAATAAACAATATCAGCGACATTTTACCAACCGCTAGTTAGCGCATCGTGATCATAGCTTTTCGTACTATTTAAAAACAAAACAAAAAATCATTTTTTTTGGCAGATTTTTATTTTATTTTTCAGTTTTTTTCAATAAAAAATATCAAAAGTTGTTTACTTCGTTGTACTTATTTACCCACAAAAAAAAAATGCCCGTGCATTAATAACACCCGTATAAGACTAAGTGCGATACGTTATTTGCATTCGATTTTCAAACTTTTTCTTTTCTTCTCTTAATAATCGCGATTTTTTTAGGTTTTATTTTAAAATTATTGATTTTGTACCACTAATGATTTTTTTCTATGATTAAACTAGTTATCCACTAAATATTAATAAATAACTTAAAGATAAATAAGCAACACAACGTTAGAGGCTAGAGGCATTATTCCAAAAACACTTTTGTTTCCCAGAGTTAATAAGTATTCAATTTTCAGATAACATTTTAAATCTGAAACCCGCTGAGAATGTCGAAAAGTTGCGTTAAAGCAACGTCCTCATAATTTTGTCACATTTATTTATTTATTTGTACGGACGGCGCTTGTCAATGCGTAATCATTCGTTCTTGCACTATCGTTTTTTTTCCTCCAAAAATCAATTTATTTTTAGGCAATATGAGTAGTAGGGCGGTGTCGACTACAACGGGCAAACCCGTCACCCCAGGCTGGTATAACGATATCTGGTCATTATTTCAGGCGTGGGATGAAAGTAGAAGACTTATTAGAGACAAGACAATCTACTGTCTGGCTCCGCCAACAAGCCCGTTAGAGGCTAACACCTTACGGCGAGGAACCGGGAAAGGTACCCAGCGGGCAGCCTAGGCAGTTAGGGGGCGACCCAACTACCCGTTTTAGAAGGATATCTCCGCCTGGAATTAAACTTCAGGTTACCTCCTTCCTCCCGACTGGTCACAGGTTCAAAGTCACTTGCGCGACTTCTACCTTCTATTTACTGTGAAGAGTGCCTACACATAATAACATGCGACGCTATATGTAAGTTCTGAAATTGGTCGGTATCGCATATTTTGAGTCATACATTTCTTTGTTATTTTATCTCCCATGCTTATCTCGTAAAACTGAATGACACCAGAGATAGCGCTATTAACATGCGAAGAATCGTCAACACGACGATAAGTAATTGATTATTTGAGTTTTTTAAGGATTATATTACTATCTAGGAAGCCTGGTTTTGATTTCTAACGGTATGTTTCGTAAGAACGTTGATTAAATATGGTATTAGATGGCTCAACTCTATAGAACCATTTTGGCAACCCTTCCGACACGACGAAATGCAGGTGGCGCTGATAGCATATACGACCAAACAAATAGCAATTTATTTGGCCATCGGGGGGGGGGGGGGGGGTTGTCTGTTTGCCGGGAAAGTCTTGGGGGGGAAAACATCGTTTTTTTTTCGACGATAATTTCTATTTTATTACTCAGACTATTAGCTATCTTCATTTTTAAATCCCATCGACTATCTAAAATAAAACTCAAATTGTCTTTTTTTTAATACTTTTTTGTGTTGTAGCATTAATTTTATATGGTATTAGATTATTTAACTCCATAGTAAATTTTTGCAACCCTCCAGCGCCGGCGAAATGCAGGTGGCGCTGATATAGTTGACGGCGAAACTAATAGCAATTTATTTAACCATCTATAATAACGTTGACAACGAATGTTTTTTTTTATAAAGGACTGGTCGATTATAAAAACCCAATAATGTAAGCAATGATAACAATAATAACATTCAATTATTAGTGATGTAATCAGTGGTGGTATTAATACGATTTATTTTACTTTGACGATAACAGTAACTGTATATTTGATCATTATCATTTTGTAGTTATAGGTAATAATAATATAATATTACTAGCAGAATATTCCCGGCGTTGTTCAGGTGGATTTTTTTCAAACGTCACTTTACACGTCGATACACGAAAATTACAACAAATGTTTCAGTCCTTTAGCAGCTACAGTTACAGGGCAGGTCGATGTTAACATTAGTGCAATAAAACCAGTTGTGTTTGATGTATTAACGAAAAAAAAAATATTCGAAAGGCCCATGTACATATGCCATTATGTATGGAATATGACATCGTTCAAATGTCGGCCGCGGCTTCGCACGGTGGCACGGATCCGAGAGGTCCGATGTGCAATGACTGTCGCATATATCCGGATGAATTTGAGCGATGGCCTGGAATTATGTTGACTTTGAGGGCATCGGTCGATTACGGCTTATTGGCATAGACCTGCGACTTCAGAAAACCCCACAAGATAAAGTCTAGCGGGGTCGAATCGCATCTTGGTGGCTAATTCACGTCACCTCCGCGAGATATAACCATACACTAACGAACACTCATTGCGATAATAAAGTGTTAACGTGCTGCACTATCGTGTAACTTGCCATGGTGATTTGGCATCAGTTACTGAATAATAAACAACCGATTTGACATACGCCGCCAAAACAACATAGCCGCCCCAGACTCAACATCGATCCGTATCTAAAAAGTTAAGATCAAAGGTTCATAAATAAAAAAGAGAGCTTCTTATCTCGATCGTCGCTCTTCGCTCGGTCGATTCACTAATCGTAAACAGCGTTATGAAATTAATATATGGTTATTATAGCGAAAAGAAATGGAAAATAAGCAAGAGCGAAAGTGGACGTAGGGCGTCCACAAGTCGGAATCATGCAAAACGCCCATAAAAATACGAGTTGAAAAGTGGGCTACCTAGTTGGGACGAAGCCAAGTTTCATGGGAGCGGAAATGGCACGAGTTCAACCACCGCGGTGGCCATTGCATTAGTTAGTGGCGGTCGCGACGCTAACTGCAGTAACCGAGTTTCCTCTTCTGTAATCGACAATGGATGTTACTTAAGACCCTATTCCACAAATTTGGCAAAGTTAATCGATTAACCTGTGTCGTTTGCGCATCACGGCCACGTGGCTGCTCGTAGGGGAGAGCGGGGGAATTGGAGCCTTCTTCTTCTTGAAGTGCCTCTCCATTACTTGGAGGTTGACCGTTAGCGCTGTAAACTTTTTTTGGTCTTGCGCCATCCGGAAGAGCTGTTCCGCATTGGTGATCCTGGTCCACTTTCTGACATTGCACAGCCACGACTTTTTCCTCATTCCAGGATGCTGTTTACCCTCAATTTTGCCTATTAATATCAGTTGAAGCAGCTGACATCTGTCATGCCGCAATACGTGCCCCAGATATCCAATCTTGCGCTTTTTGACGGTGTGCAACAATTTTCGGGTCGTACCAGCACCTAAATTTATGGGTCCAGCTGATACGGAGCATTCGACGGTAGCACCACATCTCAAAAGATTCTAGCCGCCGTCTGGTGTCTTCTTTTATGGTCCACGCTTCGCTGCCGTACATAACCACTGGCCAGCCTACTAAAGTAATTGGAGCCTACTAAGGGAAAATGTTGATAGAAACCACATTTGTTTACTTTGTTATAATTGTTAATTACAAACTCAAAGCTCGTTTATTTTACTGTCGTTTTATCACAGTTTAAATCAACTACAGTCATGCATTATTAAGATACAATAAAGATTTTACAAAAAAAAGTCAATCACTCTTATTTATACATAAGGGTAATGAGTCCCCATTTATCGCTCATATGGGAAATGAACTTCTTCCCAAAAATAAAGCTAAGCATATTTAACCGCCCTGACTATAAGAACGTACGCTATCCGTTTTTATTACCATATAGAAAAAAAATAGAATAATATAATATACATATACATATACAACTTTATATAAAACTGTTATATAAAAACCGCTATATATTTTGTCTGGTATATTATAAGCAAGTATTGTTATTGAGAAATCTAATTGTAAAAACTTTTGAATTTACCTACTTTTTGAATAACAACCCAAAGGTAGGGGGCGGTTAAAAGGCAAATTTTAGCTGTTAATACAAAAATCTATTTTGAACACAAAAAACTATTCAAACAAAACAAAGAAATAAAGATTACATTAATAAAGGAAAAATAGCATAAAAATACATTGTGAACTATAACGGGGTAATGGGAGCTATGCCGAGTAGTGAGAGATCAATATAGGCTTCCATTACCCGCTGACCACTATTTTGAAAAGTAATAACACAAATATCGTATTCGACTTTCAACCACAACTTAACAAATGGCACTTAAAATAAGAAGATTCTAGGTATGTGATAGGCATAAACATAATACAGTAAGAATATATCTTCATGCTTACCCGGACGCTGGCAATCGGCAGTTTATTATAAGCGAAGAGCGAAAAAGACACAATCGTCCCTCGTGACTCAACGCAGGGCACTAACGACACGTGCGCGTCAGGCGAACTTTATCGATGCTTGACGGAAACGGCCGTGTACTTAAGGTCACCCGAATGTGCATAGGTTCCGTCCAATCGTTATATGCGCCCTATTATTTTTCTGACACTGATATTAGGTTCTTAGGCCCTTGGCAGGTAACGGTTCTCGCGCAGTTGGACCATTGATACCTGCTGGTTATTTCTGGTCGGCTCGACTCACGGTTCAGTTCCTATCCAGCAGCTTCCCCGAAAAGGGTCGAACCCGGAAAGGACTCTGTTTCCCACACCACGGCAAGTGGATCAGTTTCCCCGGGGTATGGCCGTCGGGCGCTGCTGGGTTGTTTGCGTATCGTGCGGCGTCAGCCGATCGGCTTTGCACTCGGGAGAATAACTGGAAGTGCTTGAAAACGATATTATTCGTTTCCTAAGCAGCGGATTGGATGTTGTTGACAACCAACTTGTCGTCTCAAGAGTGGGTGACATCAGATGTCACCCACTCTTGAGACGACAAGTTGGTTACCCGATCCCGAGTGAACAGTTAAGAGTTTCAAGGCGATCGGTGAGGGCAGCAAACCCCGCCCACCGCACGGGCAATTATAACGACGAGGGTTGTCTTGTCTGCCCGGGATGTCGCGCTACGACAACCCTGCGCGTACCAGAGGGGTAGAACGCGCAGGGGGTGAAATAGGGTAACCCCCCCCCCCCCCGTACCGCCCCGAGAACCCATTTATTTATAATAAAAGATATATACAAAGTAAAAATTTACAAAAATAATACTAAATTTACCATATACACAATAGAAAAAGAAAAAAACAACAAATATCACAAATTTAGGGCCGGTGAGCGGGGTAGAGGACGCTCCAGAAACGATGATGGTGGAGGCGCACGGTCCGTGGGCAGGTCTCGGAGCAGCCACGGGGAGGAGGAATCCCTGGATCCTGCAAAGAACGAAACGCCCCTCGGGGCGGTAAAGAGACGGACACAAAGACGGGCACTTCGGGCTGGAAGTAGCCGCCGAATCACACCACCAAGGAAGAGGGTACCCCCTGGGGGGTATCCCGAGGCCTCATGCTTTCCCTAGATGGGAGAAAAGATATCCGGCCAAATCTGATGGTCTTTCTAGCTTGCTCATGGCCGATCTTGCCATCTGGCTTCTTCGTGAGACCTCCTTTTCGCAGTTTCCGTCGTTGCATATCATGGAGTCCAGATAAACAAAGTCTTTCACAGCTTGAAGGTCACTCAGCTCGTTGGTGCGTTGCATGGTTCCAGCCCGGTCCACAAACATGAGTTTGGTCTTGCTGCGGTTCATGTGCAGTCCATACTCCACAGTTCGCAGTTCGCAGACAGTAGTGCAGTTCGGGTTACTACTACGGGTTAAATCCCTTTCCTTTTCGATCACACTTTTTTTTATGGAAATAGAAATAGAAATATATTTATTGTCCGAAATTGTGGTGGTAAATTTATGGTGATAATGCGTAAAACTATGTCTCTCACAATGTTATTATAACAGATTGACAAATTTACTTATCTGCTAAATTTACTTATCTGCTAATTATAATATCTTATTAAAAATGTAATTATTTCACTGGTTTGCCTATAATATCTAAATCAAATCAATAATAATTCGTATTGTTCATTGAATGGCCTGAAATAACATTTAAAAGAGAAATATAACATGAAAAAAATCCAAACAGACCGGATAAGTAGCACACAGTAGAAGACAATTGATAAAAATAATTCACCAATAATATAAAAATTAAAGAAAAAAAATCAAAATCAAGGAATAATCAAAAATCCGCCTATAAATACGAAATGTATATAATTTAAAATGTTTAATCTTCCTAATTGAATTATTGTAAGAAGAAAATGAAAATGCATGCCCACAATATATCATGAGAAATATTTTTAATGTGTAAAAGCTTTTATCGATAAGCCATTTTTTCAACGCTGCGGTAAACCCTTTCCCTTTTATTTCTTTGATATTTGCAGGTAGGTGGTTATAGATTTTTATTGAATTGTATAACAGTCCTTTTTTAAATAGACTTAAATTTGGCTTGGGTGCTTGTAGCTGATGTTTATTTTTTGTGTTATAGCCGTGTTCAACATTGTTTATTTTGAAATACTGATCGTGGTTATTTACAAATTTGCAGGTTTCCAAGATGTATATCGATATAAACGTAGGCACAAACTCCTTTTTAACCCGTAAATGCTCAAGTTTTTTTTTTTGACAAACCAGCAGTTTTTTTGTATTATTATAGGCCAAAACATCAACAAAAAATGTGTTTTATAAAAATTGTTGATGATGAATGCAGGATTTTGGAAATTTTGACTGCCCCATTTTTGGGGCGCTAAGCACGGCCCGCCACGCGAAATATACTTTCCGAGTTTGTTCTGTTCTGGTTATACTAGAGGGTTAGGTAAATAATTTTACTCATTTGCAGAATTTTATTCAACATTTATGTATTTACTCTTTACTTGACAACATAAAACATATTACAATGAACATAAAAAATGTCATTTTATAAATGAAAAGTTTCGAAACAGTTCGAATGGCAACCGACATTACATTTTCGACATTTTTTTGTAGTATTTATATGGAATTGGCCACAACGTATCTGAGTATCGCTGGAAATAATAATGTGATCAACCCCATCCAGACGAACCTCATCTGGAATCCTCCTTTTTCGTGGAGCTGGCTTTAGTGGGTGGCCTATGGAGCAAACCGATGCATACTTTCGCAGATACGTTGTGACCACTGTCCCGATGAAAGTTAAAAAATCAAGATGAGCCTTTTCTTGCCCAGCTGGTGAAAGTCTGTACAACTGAAATGCGTTGTTCATCGATGCATTCAAAGACCACATCAAACGTTGCCAGTACCATTTTTTTTATTGATGCTGATACGATAACAGCCTATATTTTGATCTAGGCGATCAACCCCGCCCATGTATTTATTGTACATCTATACACAGACAGGCTGTTGAATAGACACTTTCTTCTTTTCGCTGCTTGACCAACGCTGAGCAGATTCCATGGGTGTAACACCTTCACAAGTTGATGCCGCGGTAAATACACTGTTATCATTGTAGCGAATCAGTCACGCCTGATTTTTCATGTGTAAGTTGATGGTAGCTACCGCTTTTGTCTTTTATCATTATTGGCACTGCCCTCAACGGTGCATTTCCTACTCGATTGGCTCGAATTGTACCAGTCCCTTGATGGCCAGATTCCTTCAAAGCTGTAAGCAATCTATAAGACGTAAAAAAAATATTCATGTAAACGTGCACTGTAAAACCTGAAGGTAATTCGGCAACCAAGGTCGTAACAACAGATCCTCCAACACCTAGATCAGCATTAGTATTGCCTGTGCTAGCCCCTTGATAAGGTATGCTTTGCATAAGGTATCCCAGGCGTGTAGCCATACACCAACATTTGAATCCGAAACGTATCGACTTGCCATGAATGTGCTGTTTTGTACTATGATGTCCATAATATGGGATCATCGATTCGTCATGCTAACTTCACTGTACTGAGGCCAATAATTCAACCATTTTTGGTTCAGTTTATACCATAAAGGTTCCACTTCAGTGAACTTACCTTCAACGTCTAATGCTGCGTTATCACATACATGCATAAATCGAAGTATTTGTTCAAATCTTGACCGTGATATGGCATTAGCTACGCCAGGATGGTAAGTGTCAATTCCGGTATCCCAGTACATACGATTTCTAGCCTGAATGTTATATCCACGCAGCAAAAATATTGCAAGTACAGAGCGGATCTCTTCTTTTGTAACGCCAAGCCTTCTTCCTTCAAAAATAGCATACTTATTCGAATTTTCAACAAACAAATCAATAATTTCTTCGTTGTAGAATAATTCAAACCATGCCACAGGTTTGAATAAATATAACATGTAAGGTATAAATATAACATGTAATACAATCAAGTAAGCATAACATAACATAACATAACATGTTATAAACACTGTAAATAAGTCAAGAAGCCTAATACATGAAGTTTGAAATTGACATGGGACTCGTGCTCACCGCCCCAATAATGGGGCGTTGCAAATAATAGCTCGATAAATCTATGCTTCAATGATCTATTGATTTTAATTATGAAAAACACATTGATAATAAATAAAACAATAAAATAAACCACCTTACATAGATCTACTAATAAATTATTTGATAAAAAATTACGATTTATTGCACGACATCATAACTTTCAATAATTACACTTTTTATCTATTGAAATGACCTATGAAATGTTGCCAAGTCCTCTTGTTTTTTTGTAACGTGTGTTGCCCGTATTGTAAATAAGCGATATAATTGTTTTTAAAAATAAATAAATGATTTTTGAATATCAAAAATGGTAAAATATGAAACGTTTTAAAATTGGGGCAGTGAGCACATACGGGTTAAACAGTGGTTTGCAGCTGTCAGTCGTATAGTGCAGAAAATGTAGTATGTCAGTATAGGATATACTATATTTTACTATAACTAAAACGAAGCTGCGACACCTGAAAAAGCGGCTTCGCTGGCGCGAACCACTTCTGCATTAGGCAATTCGATTACCGAATATTATAATGAGTAGCAGATTTGACGCAATGAGAACGAATGTGGCAATATAATATGGCGTGTCTAGTAGCCACCTTTGGCTGACTTTTATTACGTGGGCGCCATACCTAGCATACGCAAATCGTACCAAAAACGCTCCATATTATATTCATTTTATTACCTTTTGAAGTAGCAAGTGGCGTGACTTTTAATAAAACGAATAAATTGTGAGAAATATTTGGACCACATTTCTAGCTAATTGGTCAGATATTTCTCTATACGAAAAGACTAGAATGAAAAAAAATACTGTGCTGAGATCTACGAAGGGTATTTTACGATTAGAAAAAAATGTCAAGTGTATAAACCTAAATAAAAGAATATTCATTAAAAGTTAACTTCATCATACTAATTATCACTTTTTATTGAACGCCATAGTATAAGTAATTTGTATGTTCAATCATAATTACCCATTTATTAAGGGCCGTTTTCTAAAAGCGACGGATACCTGTCGGTATCGGTTTCCGTAAAACTGTCGGTTTGCTCAAAATACAATACATTTTGCGTTTCAATATGTAACCGATACCGGTGGATCGAACCGATCGGTTACAACTTACCGGCAACAGTCGGTTTCCTTTATACAAAATGTGAAAAAGTGTAATCGGTCGAATTTGGGCGTTTACTGGGTGGGGGGGGGGGGGGTCAGCTTATTGGAGGCTAGTAGGAGAATTTCCTGGCTGTCATTATGATGCTGGCACCAGTCTGTTTCTGCATGCTGGCATCAGGCTTCCTCCAGGATTCTGGTACCATGCTGACACCAGGATGCTGGCACCATCCTATCCCAACGAAGCTGTCACCAGGCTATCACCAGGACGTTGGTACTGGTGTTACACCAGGATGCTGGCACTACTTTGGCTCCAGGATACTGTCTCCAGGCCAGCTTCAGGATGCTGGCGCCAGATTAACACCAGGATGCTGGCACTGGGCTGACACCAGGATACCGATACTGATCCTCACCAGGATCCTGTTACCAGGCTGCCTTGAGGGAGGGGGGAGGTGGAGGGTTCAGGCGGGGGTGGTTTAAGGGTGAAAAGGGAGGGAAAGTAGGTGTGCCGCGGGGTGTATGGGGGTGGGGGGTGCGAAGGAAGGGAGGGAAGGGTTTTTGCAGGGGGAAGGAAAGAGGGGGGTGGTTGGAGGGTGTGCAAGGGGTGAGGGGTTGCGGGGGATGGGGGTTGTGGGGAAAGGGTGAACAGGGGCGGGAGGGGGGGGGGGGCGTGCGAGGATGGGGGGTACGGGTGCGGGAAAAGGTGGGAGCGGGGCGCGGGTGAAAGGAGTACACGAGGTTGTTGCGGGGGGGGGGGGGTAGAGAAAGGTAGGGGGGCGGGGGGGGCGTAGGTGTCCGGGGTGCGGGTTGCGGTTGGGGGAAGGGTTTGCGACGGGAGAGGGTTGCGGGGGAAGGGGGTGCGGGGGGGGGGGGGGGGTTGCTGGGAGGGAGTACGTTTTGCGGGGGGGGGGGAGGGTTGCGGGAAAGTGTTGAGGGGGGTAATAATCAAATATTGACGCCGTCTGTTGGCGCTTAACCGAAAAAAGGAACGCTCCGCTTTAGCAACCCAACCGGGTTCTTCCGCGGGCCGAGAGAGGGCAGTCATCGATTTTATTTATAAAGTTAATATTCAAATGAAATCAGTCCTTGGCTACTTGCCGGGAGTATTTGGATGACACAACCGATTTTTTAAATTATTTGAACTACCCCTGCGAAGTATAATTTACGTCATACTACGAAAATAATGAATGAATTTGTCGCTTTTATGAATGATCAATAGTCAACGGAAACCGTTACCGATCGGTATCCGTCTCTTATAGAAATCGGGCCTAACTAATTTCGTACCGTTCTCTTTCTAAAATATTGACGCACGTGGGTAGGTAAGAGATAAATAGGTATATTCTGTTTTATAAGTTTCTTCCGGATTATTAACATTGTCAGTTGACATTTTCAGTGTTGAAAAGGAATAAAATATTTTTCTGCGAAGACCCACATTTACAGGTGGAAACGTTCGTAAACTCTTCAATTGTGATGTGTTTTCTTTCTATCGTAATAGTAACGTAGGTGGATTTGCTGGCACACCGCATTTGCGGGTAGGTTTGTTAGTGTTGCTACTGTTACACTGTAGGTTTGTTGGGTTAGGGAGCTAATGTTAAGTAGGCCACTAAGACCCTTGCGTTTAGGGTCGGCCAAACTCACGGGTCAACGCCCATCCGGCGACCTCTACGCAGAAGTTCGAGCCCGGGTAGGCCTCTGGCCTACGGACCAGTTTCCCCTAGGAGTCAACCTTCGGGCGCTCCCGGGCGTTTTGCGCACCGTGCGGCGTCAGCCAATCGATTGTGCATTCCGACTAACCAACAGACTCCCCCAACTGAGAGCCGGGGGAGTTTGGAAACAGTATTGTTTCCTATATAGCGCGGATCGGTAAACACCGATCATCGCTACACTAGGGATCGGATCGCGTAAGCGACCTTGAACCTGTGACCAGTCGAGAGGCCGGAGAAATCTGGCCATAACTAGTAGCGAGGGCGCTTGGTCCACCCGCCGGTTTAACTATTCGGTGCCGAGCTGTTGGTCTCTCGCGGGCTAGTTGGCGGAACCAGATAGTGGATTGTCCAATGTCTCTAAATATTCTACGCTCATCCCATGGCTGAAAGAACGATCACATATCGTTATACCAGCCTGGGGTGATAGGTTCGCCTGTTGTAGTCGACACCGCCCAACTGTAGGTTTGTTAGCGTTGGCGACCTATACACTAAGCGACTAAAATATATGATGAGTTTTACAGCGTAATTAAAAAATACGGATTGGCATAATCATCCCATAAAGCAGCGGTTCCCAAACTTTTAATTTCGCGTACCACTCACGAAATTATAAATCAGTAGCGTACCACTAAGTGTAACAGTTAATAAAAATCGCTCAAAATGGTAAAGTAATAAAAACTGCAACAACTGTTTATGACACCATTATGTTTATTTATTAATTATAGAAAAAAATACAATACTCTTAGTGCGAAAAATGGTGCTGCATGTTCGAGACAAGAGAGGAAATATTTGGCTCAGTTGTATTTTAGCGCAAATTAGGGTCTATGTGAAGCTTATTAAGATATGTTTTTTTTAATTATTAACATAGCAGAAAATCCGCTCTCACAGAGATACGTGGTTGTAAATGGAACCAGAAACAGTAATGCTTTTCTGGACAGCGATGGATATTCATTTTTACCTTTTAGCCAAAATTCACACAACTACAGTTTGTTGAATTCCGCTTGCAAACCTCCATCGCAAGATAGTTCTATCAGAGATTCCTTTTCACTTACACTTAAATTTTCACGAACATTATCAAGATCCAAAACGAGTGGGTTCCTTATCCAATTGAACTCTGAATAATCTTCTTTAAAATATTCTTCAAATGTTTCAACGATCATTTGGCTGTGATTTTTGATGTTATTGATTACATTTTCACTCACTGTAAGTTCATTTTCAGTTACAAAATTTTTCAAATTAGGAAAAGATGCCAGGTTTTCATTCCACACTCTCCGTTTAATCATTTGAAATTTCTTGATAAATGCTTTTATTTTGCCATTTACTAAAAATCGATTTGTAGTTCTACCTTGCAAACTTAGATTTAAGTCGTTGATGCACGTGTGGACGCTCGCTCGCTCTCTCTCTCAGTCTAGCTCGCTTGGCATGAGTGAGCTGAAAGATGCACTGGCCAGCAAAATAGGCGGAGCTTAAATGCAAACTAGCGACAGAGCGCGCCCGCGCGTGTGCCAGAGCGCGAAATTTAAAAACGTTTTATCTAATTATTTACTATGTATGTCCTATGGCTATGGCTGCTTGCGTACCACCTTAAAGCTATGTCCACACTGTGCCCCTTTCATCTTCAACTTTCCCTTAATCATTCTATTCAACTTTCCTTTAGAGCAAGCAACAGTTGAATGCATTATGTCCGTGCGTCATCCGACCGGAGTCGTTATTATCGTTCAGTATAACAACATGTGCGACGAGATGATTCTACTTGATGATTTCGTAGCCGAAACTTGCAGACCATCATTTCTTTTTATTTTATTTGTGTATAGTTTGTTATTTTGGTCCCAAACTTGTGGAAAAGTTCTGTAGTCTTCAATAAACTGTAAAGTAATATCGTCAGCCATCTTGATGTTGAACGGTATGTTGCACAGAAATCCACGGACCGCGGGAACGAGTGCGTCGCAGCGCACGCTATGCTTTCAACGCGCTGTTGACTGCGCTATGACGCATGCCCTTGTTGAACGAAAAAAGGCATAGTGTGGACATAGCTTAAGAAGCGCCGCGTACCACTGGTGGTACGCGTACCATAGTTAGGGAATCACTGCCATAAAGTGAGGAGCACTGACTACTAACTGTTGTTTAAGTAGGTAAAAAAATCAGTTAGTTTAGTTACAGTCGTACTCCCTTCTAGGGCAACGTGAGAGGCCATTAGGCCCTTAGATCTTTTGTATTTGTTGTTTGTCTCTGGCCGTCATTTTTTCGCACTTCAAAAAGGGGTTATTTTTTGGATCGGCCACTAAACCAGCAATAATCTAAATCAGGATTTTATCATAGCAAACAACCCGTTTTGAACGGGATAGTATTGTAGATTTATAATAAATTGTATAAAAGCAACACTAAACCAGAAAATACATTTGCTATAGGCACTTATTAGGAAAATAGGGTAATTGCCATTTAAAATCTACTAAGATATTTTTTTCATTGAGACGCGATGGCTGGCATTTTGGTGGTCTTACCCATATCACAGTATACAGAAGTATACTGTGCATATATAGTGCCTTCCAGATATGTTATCGAAGATTTTTAATTCTTGTTTTTACTTGAAATATTTGGGGGTTCATTCGCAACCTGCAAAACGAAACAGAGACGTGGTCAAACCTGTTAGAACGACGACCTCTCTTTTGTTTCGGCTGAGCAAATTTAAGAGTAGCGAACGCTCGTAGAGGTTTATAAAGTCACTCAGCCGTCCAGTGCGTTGACTTAGAGGTTATGTTATTATATATCGACATAATAGTTTTGGGATTCTATATCTTTATGTTCACCGACCTTCAGATAAAACGGCTAAATCAAAATTGTCTCGAAATTTGAAACATGAAATTATTATATTTTAGATGTGCCCTGCGGGCATAAACCTAGAGCTTCATAGCTTCTTTGATAAAAATAAAAATCACCCTCTTTGGCAAATATCAACTATCATGATATTTTTTCTTTATTTTACAGCATGATACTCTTTTAATATATTTTAATATTTATATATTTTTCTAAATTAAATATATTTTCCCATAAGTTCAGAATAGATTGTTATAGGTAAAAAAATATAGTAAGATTTATTTATTTATTTAGGTACTTAGGATTAGGTATACAGTTCATTCATTGGTCATGTAATCTTATAATAATTATATAAATTTTTTAATAATTAATATATTACATGACCTTTACTGCCAATAGCACATCTAACTAGGCGATAATTTGGCCCGTCTCTAGATGTGCATATTTTTATGCAATTTTAAGAAATGAAGTGTTTTTTTTTTTAAATAAATTATTTGGCCCCACCTGTATATACACATAAATATACCAATTTTATAAAAAAATAGCTATGTAATAAATATATACATTTATAGTTGTAATTTAATAAAATTTAATTAAGAAAAATAGATAAGTGATACTAAATAAATTGTCGTGCGTTGCAAAGAAGTTGATCAGATTTTACATATCCCTTATTAAGTAGCCATCTATTAAGGTTTGCTTTAAATATTTTTATGTTAGGATAATTTTTCATGTCTTCACTAAGGGAATTATATAATTTTGGGGCTATGTAGAATGTATGTCTCTGGGCAAATGTTGTCCTGACTGACGGAATTATATAATTGATACTCGCGGACATTCTTGTGTTCAGATTGTTTTGAGTTCGGGCGTGGTCATCTCTAGATTTGTAGAATGCAAGAAGCGCTTGCTTAATGAATAACTGTTTAGCTGATAGCACATGGGATTGGGAAAATAACAAGGCAGATGGATGACGCCTGAAGATACATTAGCAGGATACAATATAATACGATACAATAATAAATAGGTGTGTCCTGAAAAGCAGGATAAGATATATCCTGATACCCCTAATTTGCAGCGAGTCTATTTTCAGTTCTAACTTTTTATTTTTCTGTTTGTTTTCTTTTCTATATGTTTTTGTAACAACATCTGCAAATAAATATTTTTCTTCATTTTTCGGCGAACCGACTTTTATGGTTTTGCGACGATTGGGAGTCTTTCATTTTTAGTCTTTTATTTTAGTTAGAGGATTTTTTTCGGCGTTCAAAATGAAACTCATAAAATTCAAGCTCATAAAATTAGTGTCGCGGGAAGCTATTTTTCGTACATTTATTGGTAAATAAATGAAGGTTTACGGGGGGAAACGATCAATGTCATTATTTGTGTGAAAATGAGATACTAATGCCATTTTGTGGTTTGTTCCCAAACGAATCGAAGCAGTATAAATAGGATAGAAAACGAATTTACCGCGTGAAATTTGTAGGACCCGACGTTTCGGTGACGTTGCAGCCGCCGTTGTCTAGGGTAGACTGAAGAGCTGACAGTCCGTTGTTTTGCGGGTAGGCCGCAAAACAACGGACTATCCTATTTATAATGTCAAACAACCGCGATAGTCTTCGAATCGAAGCATGAATCAATTTTCGAAAGAAAGACCATAGTCTGCTCTTAAATGAAGGGAGAAGAAAATGTGTGACGGGAAATAATGATCAAGGCTCACGCAGTGGCGGTGGATTTTAATCATTCTTTCCCGTTAGGTCCAGAGGTGGGGTACCTCGATTCCGGTTGACGCTGAGGAGCAACACTGGTGGGAAACACTGATCAAGGCCAATGACTTTTTCACGCTTTCGCTTTATTTCTGAAGTAACATGTATTTCTTTAGAAACACAAATATTCTTAATATTATATTATTCCTATATTATATAGTAGGACTAACTGATATAACGTGTCTCCATAAGCTTTTGCACAATCGGTTAGACAGTCCAGCTAGTCTAGAAAAAGTTCAATTTCGTGTGCCACCGCGACTAACGAGGAGCTCTCAAACATTTTCGGTTGTCGCTTGCAATAACAACATCGGATCGAATAGACCTTTTGCCAGAATGTGTCGTGTATTTCATGATTCCATAAATATAATAAAAGATTCGATCACACCTAGCCTATCTCCTACTTTTTAAGATTTCACTAACTGCCATCCTAATGTACTGTATTATATGAGTATTATATTATAACATACTATTGTATATTATCATTTTATATATAATAAATATTATTATCCAATTACTCATTCTTCTATTTTGCTCTATCCAAATAACCTTATTAACAACTTATTTAATTATTACTTTTCTTACCCTTATATTATTATTAGCTTTATTATATTTTTTTCTACTATCAACGTGTTCATGTTATTTCTATGTTGATGTGTAATGCAAGCATTGCAAACTATTCATAGGATAGTAAATTTGTTTCGTTTAAATATGTTTATAAGATACTAGTATCATATATTTACTATCTGTAAGTTTGCTATAAAATAAAATATATAATAAATAAATAAATTATCATTTTTCCTTTTTTTCTGAGGTGTAATTTAGGTAAAATGTATTTTTTTAGGAAACTCAAATATTATAAATAGGATAGAAAACGAATTTACCGCGTGAAATTTGTAGTCTACCCTAGACAACGGCGGCTGCAACGTCACCGAAACGTCGGGTCCTACAAATTTCACGCGGTAAATTTCGTTTTCTATCCTATTTATAATGTCAAACAACCGCGATAGTCTTCGATTTTATATAAACTCAAATATATTTGGTGTAGGTACCTACTGAAGACAAAATATTTTTTTCTCTCACTCAAACCCTTGCTAAAATGTATTTTTTTAGGTTAGAAAATTTTAAAAATGGAGTTACCAAAGATTTTAAAAAGTTGACATTGATCCTTTTATTTCTTAATTCTTTGAATGGTATCTGTAACTTCAATGTATCAGAAACGTACGGGGCATGAAAAAACGTGATGAGTAAACTTAATAACAGAATAACGTTTTCAGTAAAACGTCCGAAAAATCGAGATTTATTATTTATTATTTATTATTTATTAGTTTTAAATAGTATTCAAGGGCATTACAGATGAATCCAATTCGCCCTTGAATGTTAAGCTGGAGTGTAAGTCTAAAAATAAATGACGACATAACTAAATTAATGCTAACAACATAAAAATATAAAACTAAATAAAAGACAGATTATGATAAACATGAGATAGCAGGGAGATGCCTTTTTAGCTGCCAAAGGGATGTACAAAAAGATAGAAGGTTGCGTTAGCTAGACATCGATAAGGCATAATGCTAGGAAAGCTGAAGTAAAACATCCATCTTCCCCGTCGCAAAACTCACATAAAACCATTCATTACCTTGTATTCTTGCCAATGGCTATCTTAACTGCCGCGCAATTAGCACGCTGTAATATCCACCATCCACTAACTAGACTCGCCTTTCCGGTTGAAAGATTACCATTTTTATCTGCGTTCGTGCAATGCGCCTGTGCACCAGGGATTGTTTATTATTAGCATTCTTATGTGGTGCAAAAACGCCTTCGCGGTTTGATACATAGCCGGAATTACGCGCATGCTATCTGTCAGTTGTTAATTGCAATTGCAGAGTTTGATAAGTAGTCTCTGCACCACATTTAATTGCCATTGGAAATAAATAATCGGTCTTTAAAGAATATAAACGTCTGTTTTAACCCATATATGCCCGGAACTATTTTGGGATACGTCTATGTTGATAGGTCTCTTATTGATTACAGTATTGATTACTTTTATTATATATATTTTTTGTTAACTAGGTATTTTAGGGGTGTTCGAAAACGAAACAATGGGCAAATATCTTATATTCGTTATAGGTAATTCAAACAAAGGTGTTATAATGAGCTTATTTATTATTTATTATTATTTTCTCATGCAATCTAATAATTCTATCTACAACCAACTAATTCTAAAAACACAAACAAGCCCATAATTTACCCAAATTTACTACAAAACTATGATACTTGTACAAAGCTTTACTAAACTTTATTAAATACTTTTTTTTTTCGGGAGTCGATATGATTTTTGCACGATGCGAACACGGCACAACTGGCACTGTTTGCTGTTTCAATCAAAAGTGTCAATTCTGCTAAATCTTCTTGCATTTAGGAGATTGTTCCATACTCTTGCGATAGATGGCAGGTTTGTGGATTTTACTGAGCTCGCAAAGGATATCCGATGCTTTTACAAAAGTACTATTTCTTGTTTCGTTTTCGAATCACTGGGCTTATATGGGTTAAGGGCAAGGGTGGACACCATGCACATCCGAGATTGCTTAAATATTAGGAAATATAACATTAAATTATATACGGATAGATACGGCGTTGAATAAAAAGTGATAGAGTATGATGAAGTTAACTTTTATTGAATGTTATTTTATTTGTCGACAGTCACCTTTTAGGTTGATTTCCTTAAAATATCTTTTTTCTAAACATAAAATACTCTTCCAAAAAAATCTTCATCCCGATCACCTTATTCCTGCACTGCGGCAACTACCGCGTGATCATCCTCAAATTTTCGACCTCTCAGATGTTCCTTTATTATCTATACTTCTATACTAATATTATAAAGAGGTAAAGTTTGTGACGTTGTAGGAAGTAATCTCTGGATCTACTGAACCGATTTTGAAAATTATTTTACCAATATAAAGCCACGTTATTTGTGAGTGTCATAGGCTATATATTAATCCGAAAAATGGAAAGACTTTTTCGTGGTAGTCGGATTTCCAAAGTAAGTCGGAGAAAACGGTCGAACGAAAACGTTTCTAACTAACGCTGCCTTAACGATGAGAGATATATGATTAAGTTCTAGAGAAAAGTTGTAGAGCTTGATAATGCCTACAAAAAAGTCAGCGACAGCATATGTTTAACTTTTATATTTAGGTAACAAAACGTAGTATTTTATATAAAATAAAAAAATTAAATCGTTAGGTCATGTTTATTGGTCATATTATCAACATTTAAAATCGAAGACTATCGCGGTTGTTTGACATTATAAATAGGATAGAAAACGAATTTACCGCGTGAAATTTGTAGCACCCGACGTTTCGGTGCTACAAATTTCACCCTGGACAACGGCGGCTGCAACGTCACCGAAACGTCGGGTGCTACAAATTTCACGCGGTAAATTCGTTTTCTATCCTATTTATAATATTATCAACAATTATGAATTCATATAAAAATTAGTAAATTTGTCGTCTCAAGTGTTTAAAACAAAAGACTTGTCCCTTTTACTGCATATAATTTCACTTTTACTGCATAAATGGTTAAAGAGATAAAACACTCCCAAATAACGGTAATATAGTCAAATTGGCATGCAAATACATACATACATATGCAGTAAAAATATAACCCTTCTTTTGGCAGTCAGTAAATAAATCATAGCACTCAGTACTAACCAAACCACACTCATAATTTTATCACAAGTAAAAAGTTTTTTCGCCCAACGAAGTGGGCACGGGTCAACTAGTCGGAAATAAATCGAAATCACTAGGGGCAAGGTCCTTCAAGGTTCTTCAATGGCAGCCATCGCAACTCTGGATTTAAGTGCTGGGTAAATCCAGCATCTTGGTGAAATCTTTATCTTGGTGATCTTGGTTATCTTGTTGAAAGATCGTCTTTTCGTTCAATATCAAAGTTCAAAGTTCCACTATGACGTGGCTACTGCACCGACTCCTCAACGGTCTACACACAAAATTTTGTATACGCATTTAATTATGGTAGCCTGTTCTTTTTTTTATTTTCAGAGCATTTTAATAAAAGCTTGTTTTTAACAATGCTTTTTAATATTAATCTTATTTTATTTTAAATCAGAACTGTCATTTTGTAGAAGGCATACTGCCATAATTTAAAACAAAAGCTTTTATCACGGTTTGCTTTTTTATTCGCTTATTTTTATTATTGCTCATCAATATTATTTGATTACTATGCGTTCGACCTCATATAGCTTGTTATTAGTTTTTACCGTACCGTACCATATCTTCTATAACCTATTCCTGGTTCCTCACTAGGTCCCGATCCAACACTTCAAATATCCAGATAAATCCCTCGTGATCTATGGAAAACGATTCGGTGATTGTATCACTGTACAGTATCGTGTCGGTCGCGTGCCAGGTTCGCTCAGAAAAGGAAAGTGACTCATGCATAATTGATACGAATCGCAGAGTTTGTGCATTCTTTGCGGGTGACGTGACGTCACCGACCAGATTACGCGGACGAGCGGAACTACATAGGTGACGAATAGGCCGAGCTTATCGCGGCTTATCCCAGATTAGTAACCGTAACGGAAGCTACGCGATTAGCAGGATATGCGATCTATGACCAAACGGTGGACATCGATAGGATGGATGTGATGATTGTTCCTGGTTTTATCGACGGCAGTTCATTTCATATTCCGTTCTAACGTATTGCTCTGTCTCGTTCGGTTGAACTAAGTTCGTATTTTAGTTCACGAAGAAACGCAATCGGGCCCAGTATCGTAACATCTTTTTTGAAAATCCTTATTTCTTACGAGCTGCCCTCTCTGGCTTCGCACGAGGAGAGTTCCGACGGTATTATTCGGGAAGAGATTTTATCTATACTATCTATACTAATATTATAAAGAGGTAAAGTTTGTGACGTTGTAGGAAGTAATCTCTGGATCTGCTGAACCGATTTTGAAAATTCTATTAACAATAGAAAGCTACGTTTTTTGTGAGTGTCATAGGCTATATATTAATTCGAAACATGAAAAGACTTTCGAGGTGGTAAGATTTTCAAATAATTCGGAGAAAAAACGTTTCTAACTAACGCTGCTTTAACGATGAGAGACATATGATTAAGTTCTAGAGAAGTGCTTGATAGAGCTTGATAATGCCTACAAAAAGTCAGCGACAGCATATGTCTAAATTTTATATTCAAGTCACAAAAAGTAGTCTTTTATATTAAAAAAATAATTTAAATCGTGAGGTCATGTTTATTGGTCATATTATCAACAATTATGAATTCATATCAAAATAAGTTAATTTATCGTTTCAAGTGTTTAAAACAAAAGACTTTTCCCTTTTACTGCATAAATGGTTAAAGAGATAAGACACTCACAAATAAGACACTCACAAATAACGGTAATATAGTCAAATTGGCATGCAAATACATACATACATATGCAGTAAAAATATAACCCTTCTTTTAGCAGTCAGAAAATATATCATAGCACTCAGTATTAACCAAACCACACTCATAATTTCGTCACAAGTAAAAAGTTTTACCGCCCAACGAAGTGGGCACGGGTCAGCTAGTATCGAATAAACGCGAATTCCTGGCCGAAAGTATGAATACACTAATTCAGAAGTATCCTTTCTGTGTTCATAGCGCAACACTCTGGGACGATCTCCCAGAAAATATACGAAACTCGTCTTCGTTAGAATCATTCAAGACTCACCTCAAAAAGTACCTACTACTTCTCTAAGAAGTAACCAGTTCTTCCCTTTCTCTCTCCTTCCTCTCCTAATTTCCTCTCCTTGGGCCTTCATAGCAGGTTGTATTTTATGCAGACAAACTTATTTGTTTTAATAATCTTCATTTCCACAACCCGCACATGTACAGCCGCACTGTGATCAAGTTAGGTGCAACATATTGCCATGTGGCAATAAACTCGCCTTTTTGTACTTATTTAAAAAAATGCAAATAAGGAGTTTATTATTATTATTATTATTACGCAAACGAACAAAGTTATCGGTTAATTTATTTAGTGTGGTATTTCAACAATAATTTCATCACTTTTCTGTTTTGTTTTACAACAATCCTCTGTATACCGTATTGGCTTCGATCTCTCCCGATGCCAACTTGACGTGAAATGGCTCAAAATTCAAATCTTGCGTGAATTTTGGGACACCTACAGAACTGATACTGAATGGTAAATTAATGAGCATTATATTGCTGGTCATATTCATTAAAATCAACAACACAGACACATGAAAGTAAGCACTATTCAAAAGTATAATGATATGGACTGTATGTCGAAGTTGTTGTGACTGACGACTACTTGAATAATATGTATTTACTCAAAGTCACTAGTATATTGCTTAAGGGGTGTGAGGATAAGAGAGTTACGGTGTGGAGGGGGGGGGGGGGTGCGGAGCCTGGGCAATGCTCATTCGTTCGGTAACGTGTCCCGGCCAGGTTATTCTCTCTAAAAATATGCAGGCTGAATGGCTTTGTCGTTCGCCTCTTGTAGGTCCGGGAGCTAATGGGCCCATGATGAGGTGGCCACGATGACCCATGTGTTCAGGGTCGGTCACACTCACGGGTCAACACCCATCCGATGGCCTCCACGCATGGGGTGCGAGCCTGGGTAGGACACTGGGTCAACCAGTCTCCCCTGGGAATCAATCCTCTGGCGCTCCTGGACGGTCTGCGCACCGAGCGGCGCAAGCCAATCGACTGTGCTCTCCGACTAACAATCGGGGGAGTCTGGGAACTGTATTGTTTCCTATAGAGCGGGGGTAGTTGTCTACCTTACGCCGACTGCTCTTGAAATGACCATTGGCCATCCGATCCCGGTTCAGAGTCGGGCAAAGGACGCCTTGGTCCGCGACAGATTCGGTGCACTCCGTTTCACCGCTTCGTAAGGGAGAGGACCGCGCAAGCGACCTCGAACTCGGAACCAATCGAGAGACCGGAGAAATCTGGTCACAATTGGAAGTGAGGGCGCGAGTATCTCGAGCCCGCCGGGTTTATTCCTGGCTCACTCGCGGTAAGGCGTTGGACTCTCACGGGTTGTGACGTAGCTGGACGTAGGATTGTACTGTCCAAAGTCTTCTACGTTCACTGCAGGGCGACAGAACGACTAATCGTTAAAACGTCCTGTGGTGACGGGCTCGCCCGTTGTAGTCGACACCGCAAGATGTAGGTCCGGGAGTTGATGAGCCCTTGCTGAGTTGGCCACGAAGACCCATTCTGTTCAGGGTTGGTCACACTCACGGGTCAACACCTATCCGACGGCCTCCACGCATGAAGTGCGAGCCTGGGTAGGACTCTGGCCTTATGGTTAGCTTCCCCTGGGAATCAACCTTCTGGCGCTCCTGGACGGTCTGCGCACCGTGCGGCATAAGCGAATCGATTGCGCACTCTAACAACAGTCGGGGGAATCTGGAAGCAGTACTGTTTCCTATAGAGCGGGGGTGGTTGCGGACCTTACGGCGACTGCTCTTAAAACGACCATCGGCTATCCGATCCTGGGTGAACAGCTGGGCAAAGGATGCCGTGGTCCGCGATAGATTCGGTATACACCGTTTCACCGCTTCGTAAGGGAGAGGACCGCGCAAGCGACCTCGAACTCGTAACCAATCGAGAGACTAAAGTAATCTGGTCGCAATTGGAAGTAAGGGCGTGAGTGTAAGCCCGCTGGGTAACACTCCTGGCTATCTGGCTGAGCTAGACGGTGGACTGTTTTTGTCCTAAGTCTTCTGCGCTCACTCCAGGGAAATAGAACGACTAATCGTTAAAACTTCCTGAGGTGACGGGCTCGGCCGCTGTAGTCGACAACTCTAGCTGTAGGCCCGGGTGTGCGATAAGGGTCGACAACTGCAGGCAGGATAGGAGGTTCTTATCCTGCAGCGCTCCACAGTCGCATATTGGATTCTCTGTGTAGCCCCAGTAGACGAGATTGGCTCGGCATCTCGACAGACCCACTCTCAGTCTGTTGAGACTATGCCAGGAGGTATAGCGGAGATAGTACCCCGGGTCTATTTCTTTCTTTACGTCCTCGCCAAGAGAAGCGCTTCATTGAGGGGTTCGAAGATTGATTGCCTTGGACCGGTGGTGTGCGATTCAAGAATGGCTTTAGCGATTTGAGGCGAATGTGGTGTGGTTCTTGCACGTGCAGTGGGTGTCTTGGTTCGTCTATCACCTTTAGGCGTTCAGAATCAATGCTAGGTGAGTGAGCTAGTACGTAATAAAGGTTTAATATAAAATGCCACCAGAAAGCGTCTCTCTGTCTGCCAATCTATCGATTTGATCGAGATAAACTTAAGAACTACTCTTCGCTATCATCATCGGTTGATGAGTTATTGGCGTTAAGAGCCGGTGCAGCAATACGTTACGAGCCTATGTATATGTATTGTATATAAAGCGTATTGAGAATGTTTCTCTCGTTGTTAACTTTACGTGGCCCTTTCGCAAGTCATTTCAAGATGTATAGCAACTTGGTTTTGGAAGGCGGGTAGTTTTTTTTTCCACACACGTTTCAGCGCTTGGAACCCCATAACAAATTGAAAGTCGCGAAACACAAGTGACGCGCGTCCAGCGCTAACAAAGCGCGAAAATCTTGATGGCAGCTGAATGAACTCCTCCTGCTATTGTGTCTAGCTGACACGACGAACCCCTTCCGCCGGGAAACTCGTGCCAGCGTAAAGTGTTTCCACTCCGTCGGCTAAATCAATTTCAGCGCGTATTAGGGGCGGTGGAAGCGTCAATCAATCGGGCCGACAAGCTTAGGGAGCATTATACAGTATAAGACAGTAGTCTTTTAGGAGAAAACAGCCACATGATTGGAACTGCTGGGAGCAGTGTGTGTATAACGAAAAGGACTACTTTTAGAGAGATAAGAGAAAAAAAATCGTTTGAATAAGTGTATTTTTGCCGACCGTTGGATACAGTTTGAAAGCGGTGTCTCACCACAGTATACCGATTGAACACTAGACGTTCTCTCAAGCGAAAGGGGATTGCGGGGAAAAGGTGCGAGAGAAGTGAGCAGAGGGGTACGTCTCGACGAACGCCTTTGGTTAGCGTTACGCGCGTGTGAAGGTTGGCGAATTTCTCAAAACGTTTGAACATCTGCGTTGGCGGAGTAGTAGACACGTGGCTCCCATATGCGAGCCCTTGGACTCGTGATGTAGCTCGCTTCGTTTTCAATTTTGTTTTAAGAGACGCTACTGTCTGGTATACTTTGGATTGGGTAACCTACTAGCTTCGTCGCCGTACATAATCTGTACCACACCATTCCAAGCAAACTCCCATTAATTACATTACTCCGTGCGTGACCGAGTGGACGCTGGAAAATTCCTAGAGACGTGACGCTGCAATAATTATCTGAAATTATGCCACCATTATTTTCCGTAATCGCGTATATTTTTACTTTCCCGGTCTATAAACCCACGATGAGGGATAGTATTGTAAACGCACAAAAAAACGAGATGAAGACGAAATTATCCATTTTGAGCCCTTGAGACGATTAAGACCATTTCCATATGGAAGTGTGTGCCTCTATGTATTCCTCCACGATATCGCTCAAACGCTTAATCCGATCGAACTGAAGTTTGGTATGCCGACATCATATTTTGGTTATGGCAAGAGTTGAAAAGGCTGCGATTGAAATCGGTCTACCAAGGGGCGCACTAGTCACACGTCAATCTCTAAAAAATGGACTTATGACTTGACGTTTCGTACACAGATGCCTTGTTGGGTAAAAATTACATTGAATTTTCGTCGGTTAGTATATTTGCGTAAACTTGTTTATTGCTTTGCATTCTCACTATTCGCGCTCGTTGCCGACTATCCCTTTTAATCAGGTCAACCTCCTTCCCAAAGGGAAATCACGCTCGAAACCCTTCCGTAAGTCCTTGGCTACTTATCGGTAAAGTTGTTTGTAGCGACACAGCCGATTTTTTTTCGAAACATTGCTACTTACCGGTAAAGTTGTGTGTAGCGACACAACCAATTTTTTTTCTAAACATTGTGAGTGTTTACCACGTCGGTTTTAGTTCAAGTCCAAGGTAATCAATCCTGCCAACCTGGCGATGGGCTTGTCTATAATTCATAACGCACCCACAGATAAGGGTAATTCTCAAAATAAAAAAAAAACGTTACGAAATGATCAGTAAATTATTAATTTTATCGTCCTTATATACAACAGTTATTGTAACACCCTGAGTCGCAGCAATGATGGACAAACTACAACTTGTTTATGTAGAGATTATAGGTGGTTTTATTGATCAGACTTAACGGTGATATGAACATATTGCAGCCAAAATTGTCATTCTTTTATTCTGTGCAATTCCAAAGATCCGGCAATATCGAAGCACGTAGTAAATGGCGGCATGAAACCAATTGATTACAAGCCCGCGTAGACTTCCACATAAAGTTTCTTGCTGGAATACATGGCCAGAATGGCCATGTTTCCGTAAACACAAAAGTATCTGACGTAGTTATTTTGAACCTATTTTAATGTGGTTTTGACAGCACAATATTATTTTGGAGAATTTGACATCATGCAAAAGATAATATCAATGACCACTTCTGGGGTCATTACTATTATCTTTGATCACTATCAATAAAATATTCAAATACTTGGCACTTGCGTTTTATAAACCCCTGTTTTGTCAGGGCCTAATCAAATAGACGACGTAAGTGTTTATTATCGCCACCTTTTTTTTTAATATGCCTCCCCAAAAAAACAATTTATATACGCAGATAATTCTGTATTGCTGATGCTAAAATGAAACATATACATACATTGAAGTATATTAAGTGTAAAGTATACTTGAAGAGGTGGGGGTAACATAGTGCCAAGCGCCATTTCTGCAAAAATCGAGCTGGTGGCGAATTCTTGTGGGGAAAAGTAAGAACTATGAGTTTGTAGAGTCGGACTCATGATTTAACCGATAGAACTCGCTGCAGAGCCATCGCACTGTGTTGCCCGTAGTTATTGTTTACGAATCGCTCGAGGCAAGATAGTGTCAAGCGACAATGCGGCAAAACAATCCTGGCAGATCCTGTGTCCGGCGGTTGCAATTTACTAAAGAAGAAGATGAACATGTCTTCAACGATGACTACGAGCCCTCATTGACGAGCCCACAAGCAATTCGAATACCGAAACTTTATTAAATATAAGTAACGTTTGGCATTGTCTTCCACGTAACCTCAATTCCCAGTTTTGTCGCTTAGCATCTCTGATCTCAGTACTGTTCTTCATTCCTTTATTGGTATAAGTTTGATCTTATACATTTATCCTTAAATTTAAAGTAAGAGAATAACGTTCTAGTCTTCATAATTCATTGATAATTCCACTCTATAATGCGATATATGTACTTTAAAATTTGAATAACTTTTTGTTGCAACAAGCGCTTGGACAAAAAAACAGAACTCAGGCCTAATGGTAACAAAAATGGGGTAATGTACTCATGAAGATATTTACAATTGCTTTCGAAACTCATCTAGCCTCCAAATCAAATTCTCAGATTTGAGGATTTGATCAAACTGTCAAATGCGTTTTTCTCGAAACTTGAAAATGGCGCTTGGAACTATATTACCTCTTCACGTGAACTTTCTCCATCTGTAGTTTTATACACTGAAAATTTCAAGTACGTACCTAAATAGGATTCAAAGTTTTTTTTTTATCTAGGCTGTTTTTGCTTTTATTATACAAGATATAGGTTTGTATATATATGGATATATACCTATATCTTGTATATATAGGTATAGGTACGGTTTTGCTTTTATTATACAAGATAATCGGTATGGTTTCTGTCTGACGTTTTAACCCCTCAAATGTGAGGCGTCCCTTAAGGGATGCCTTGGCAAAATGTATACAAAATGTATATAAATTTATATAAATGTAAATATAAATGTAAATGTGCGCCGCTTTATAGTAATCCGCTCTATAGTAATGCTATAGCTCTATAGTAAACCCCGCTCTATGTAAATGTAAATGTAAATGTAAATATAAATTTATAAACATTTTGCCGTAGGCAACCCGAGCTAATCGCCATTCATTTGAGGGGTTAAGGTTTGATAAGATGGTTCAAGGCTTGATAAGCCGGTAAGGTCGTTTAGAGAGAGAGAGAGAAATCTGTGGCGCTGCCGTCCATTCGCTCTCAGAACTGTCGCCGAATTTAAAGTGAATGGTGTGAACTATTCAGGCGACATGATACCTGGGAACGACCATATCTGAATAATTTTAGTTTTTTTAAAAAAATCGATAAGCATTAATTTTAAAAAGTGTCTATGCGAATCCCTCGATAAAGAACCAATTCAAAATTTGGACTCAAAAAAGTTGCTCATTGCTTTGGACATTAAGGCTTTAACTTCGAAAACTTTCAGGCGTGATTACTCCTGCAACTTAAGCGATGAGTCTGTTTTATTTTAATTTCATTATATTGACTGGTTAATTCTCTAGGGTCGCGTTTAGCCACATCAGGCTCTAAATTAATTACAATTAATTAAAACGCGAGAGCGCTCTGAGAGTTACACTAGATATGCTTTGCCATTAACACCCTTATACCACCACTGCGTAAGATAGTTATTCTGTGTTAGCGCTGCTGTTGAAAGTTTAGTATGCGCCTGGTCGCCGGCGCGAGCGGGTGTGGAATCAGCCTGACGCTTGGTCAACGCTGGATTTTTTTCGGTCAAACCCTATAAAATTAACCTCGCCTATTTTTCGCGTGTCCGCCCATTTCGGATATTTTTCTCAGGTGACATGTCGCCTTCAGAGGATAGTTCATATCCCCTTTGTAGCTATACCCCTTGCACAGATGTACATATTTCAGATTTTTATAGAGGTTTTAAACAGTGTGGACACTCACCATAGTATGTACATTTTTCTTTAAATGACTAATGGCTGAAAAAATGTTAAAAAAATACAAATTGCTACCAGCGAATATGGCTAACTAATTACCATTTTTACGGATAAGGGTTTCGTTAGATCGCTGCTAATCTTTTTTATTGCTGTTTTATTTGAGCGAATCGCCCTGCGTCCGGCGCGTAAAATAAAATGATGCGTTCCCTAAATTTAGGCTATTCGCGTTTGAGTTAATGAAGGCATTCAGGGCGGCTGGTATACAAACGCCCAAACATGTAGCAATTAATATGGAAATTGTGTCGTAAATACATGGAAATTGTAAAGTACATGAACGTCGATTTTGTTTCTTTATTAAATAGATTTACATCTCATTTTATACTCTCACTAAACCAATGCCAACGTTGTTACCTTTACAGAGTGATAGCGAAATTCAAAATTAAATTTGATGGTATTAACGATACAGTTAAGGGACGATTATTGTGTTTTTCGGTTAATCGAAATCGTCGAGGGGCGGGCCGTAAGTTTGTGGAGCCCTGAGCTAATATTACTTGGGGGCCTGCCTAATTGATCAACTAATTGCCATTTTGTCAAAGAACTGTTTTCGATAATGATATCTAGGTCCCTAGCTATACGGTATAGAAAAAAAGAGGACAATAAAATATTTCATTTATTTAATATGACGGATACACACGCAGACACTGTAAGGCATTTTACTTTTCACTAAAAATAGACAAATCGATTAGCAAAAATGTACTTGAGAAAACGTCGAAACAAGCTATTATACAACTTAAATAATGATTTATCCAGAAAAACTAACTAAAACAATATATAACATTAATATTATATAAACAATCTATGTAACTTAATATAAGTAAAATGTATACCAACTATTCGATATTTCGGGATTGACACAGGTGGTTCTTAAAAAAAAACTCATTCAGTGGTTGATTATTAAAGAAAGAACGGAAACTGAATGTATCCTCATGACATTGCAAAAATAGCAGCACATTTACACACACACAATTTACACAACCTAACATCTCTAACAATATAAATTGCCCATATGTAAACAAGAGTGAATTCAGCTTTTGATTTTATAACCTAATATTAAATAAATGTAAGCCAGTATGACTAGTAATTTTAATGAATGATACGCATCTTTCATACACTCTTCCCCGAAAACAGTATCGTATTATAATATCAAGTTGATCATTGTGAGATAGATTGACTAGTATTTTGTGTCGTCGTTATTTATTTCAGTTATAATTTGTTTAATTATCTGTTCGCCCATAATCTCAATTATTTCCTCATATACTGTTTTTGATAATTACGATATTATCGATTTTGTCCATAGTTTTCAAGGGGGGCTGGGGTCCCTTATATCCACGGGGCCCTGGGCTGCAGCCAAAAAGGCCTTATATAGATCCGCGGCTGATTGTTGTCCTGATTATTTAGCAATTACCGAAGGGAGGGGGGGGGGGGGCAAAATTAACAGACTAAAAACAATGATAAATCTTATAACAAACCAAAACATCAAACACGTCTCAAGTTTCCGCGAAACAATAACTCGGGGCAGAGGAGCCTTGGTCGAATATTGCAGGGAAAATCGCTCTAGATTAGTCTAGATCAGTGATATTCAACCTTTTCTAGATCGCAAACCCCTTTTTGGTAAAATAAATAAAACTGACGCGACCCGCCCGAGACTGTTTTATAAGCATCCAATAAATAAAGTTTTTGTAAAAACAATGGCGAAAACTACATTATTTTTTATTGTTTTTTACTTTGGAAGCTGTATCTAATGTTTCCATATTAGATCAACATAAAGTTTTGTAAAAGCAATCAGCAAAACACATGACAAATATGTTTCTCTTCCGTTGTAAATGTTGGCATATTGTATAAATAAAGATTTTGTTAAATTTTCTATTTTTATTTTTAGATAGCTTGCGACCCCCTGGGGGTGTCTTCGCAACCCCCCAGGGGGTAGCGACCCACTGGTTGAAAATCACTGGTCTAGATGAGCCCCCCCCCCCCATCCTCGCCCCAATTTTCCGTAAAGCTTCGACCCACGCAGCTGGACCTATCTAGATTGATTTAAGAAATAGGCTGACACCTTACAACTGCTTGCTTTTAAAACGGAAATCTTCCTAATGTTAACTTTAATTACATTGTCTTAACTCTTAAACAAGTACCAAATCATAAAATAGTTTAGTATTAAATATCATGTAGGTATGAATATTACGACACGGAACTATCTACTGTGCATATTTTGTAGTTTTATGAATGATGAATGAATTGTATCAGAGCCGTAGCAGTAATTGGAAACGCAATCGGCAATTATATTCGACATAACCGGAATCGTATTCGGTCATATTCGTTCATAATAATTAGTCATTATCGGGGTCGTAATCAATAATCGTTGCATCCTTTGTTTTTACAAAACGAATTCATTGTGATTAAGAAATATGAAACACTTGACACATGTTGTTCCCTAATGACTATAATAAATCGTGAAGCCATTTTTCACAATATCTCGACTACTTTTAACTGTTATTTTTAAATTCTACCTTTTGTGATAATTGTACAGGGTGTCTCAGAACGGTCCAACTATTTTATGAGTGAACGAGACGCAAAAGAAGCGGAGTGGAGGTGAGTGAGGGGTAGCACTAGCAAGATCTGTTCTTACATTTTAGTTGCCGCCAGGCCTTAGACGGGAGAGCCACGCTCATTTTGCGTGCGCGCGTATTTCGAGAACAACCGATTGCTCATTCGCGTTCGTCGGCTATTTTGACTTCATTATGGATTGCGCAAGATTGAAGAAACCACTATCCTCGTAAGGCCACTATCCTCGCATGGATCCAGGCATTCAACGCTACTGGAAACACACTAGGCGATATATTCATCATGGTCGTCCAAGAACAGCGAGAATCCCTGGAAACATTGAGTTGGTTGCGAATTCTGTAAGTCGACAGCCTCGTGTTAGCATCATGAAGCGCGAATCACATTTTTTTGGTCCAAGACTTACAGAAAGTAGGCACTACAATTGCCTCTCGTGGTTCCAACAAGATGGGGCCACGGCACATACCACGAACAACTCGCTAGCAGCACTGCAAGAGTTGTTTCCCGGAAAAGTGATTTCTCGACGGGGTGCCATTGAGTGGCCACCACGGAGCCCTGATTTATCCCCACTTGATTTTATCTTGTGGGGTTATCTTAAGAGTGTTGTCTACAAGAACAATCCACAAAGTTTGGAAGATTTAAGAAGAAATATTGAAGAAAAAATCAGATTGATTTCTCAGCAAATTCTTCGAAATGTCTTCTATAATGTCCGCAAAAGATTTGAAGAGTGTCGCCAAACAAACGTTCGTCACTTAGCTAATGTGATATTTAAAAAGTAAAATTTCCTTCTTTGTTTACATTTTGGTGTCAATAAATAATTAATTACAATAAGCATTTTTTTTATTAGTGTTCGAAATAGTTAGATCGTTCTGAGACACCCTGTATTATATTATTTATCGCGTGACATAATATGTTATTTTAAAATTATTACTCCTTTTGTGATAATTATAGAATATTGACTCATGTTGACGGGTAACATACATAGTACAGTAAGTATTTTTCTTTGAAAAGTGTTTTATTGGACATAAACATACAAAAGCAGTACTGGTAGTTATAGATTGTTAGTTTTGATATAGAGTGTGTCCTCCTTTTGCATTGATAACACCTTTCTCTCTTGTAGGCATATGATTTACCAAGTTTTGACAGCTTCCTTTCAGTTCATCATCGTGAAACCAGATATGAATTACTTCACTAATCATCTCGGTTTTCGTTGTACAATCCATTTTGAGAGCCGTTTTTTGCAAATGGCCCAGAGGTTTTCGATCGCGGGAGCTTCCGGGCCATTCAAGTATAGTAATTTGGTTCTGTGTGATAAAACGTTTCACTTTTTTCGAAGAATGGCATGGGGTGAGAAGGATAGACCTTGTCCCGTGTCATATGGTTTGATAATTTGTCAATATATTGGCCGAATTCATCATGATGACCAATATATTGACACCAATTTCGCCACAATATATTGACACCAATTTTGTACAACTACCAACACCGTATCTAAGACCGTACCAACTCCCTACAAAATTTAAACAGCTGGAGGACATAATATTAAAAAAAAAAACATCAAGGAGATGCTGATAGGCCACCCTTTCTATAATCTGGCCTAATTTGAGGGCCATGATTGTTCAAATATTGTACCCATTTAAATTACTTAAAAAGTAAAGCCTTATTGTCTGATTATTTTATATGGTCTTAGATCTGTACTTTTATTTTAAAATGCATAACGTAGATTTAATTTGATTATTTAACATTTTACTGACAATTTTAATATTGCGATGAATAATTTTACTACGTATCTTTTCGAATTACTAACTACTTCAAATATTAGGCGTCTATTTTGATTATTTATATTTATAGTTTGACAATCTAGTAGTTAATTCTTGACTACCTATGTAAGTTTAGTAAAGAGTAGTAACGAGACTTACTACCTAACCCAATTATTTTGACACGTCCAAGAGCGGTCTTTAGCCGTCAATTGGACACGACGAAAATGTAAATGTAAAAATGTAAATGTAAGAAGGGACGGAGAATCAGTGCCGATCGGCAAACTTTCACAGATCGGTGTCTGAGCTCTTTACTTTTATTAGAATTTCAGTGCAAATTGTATGTTTTGTTCCAATCAGGCGCAAGGCTGCTCTCTTCCAGGGCGAGCAAGAGGGCGCGGTGCGTGTAGGTACATTAGTATTTTGTATCGGTAATACAAGCGCTTGAACGAAAAAATATATTACATTTTCCTTTGTTCGTTTAAATTATTTCTTTATTTAATTGATTATTTCGGTTTGACCATATTACGGAGTACAGAAGGAGACTTCACTGGCTGACGACCCGAGAAAGGAGAGATACGAGAGTCCTAGGTTTGCTCTTCAGAATCCTGAAGGGGGCCGCTCCGAACTATATTATATGTAGGTTCAAACCTCTATCTTCTCACGGGCGCCCTCAGAGATCTGAAGACAACCTACTGCTCTCAATCCCTAGTCACAGTAGTGATTTCTTCTCGCACTCCTTCTCTGTACGTGTAGCCAGTCTCTGGAATGCTTTACCCACGCGTATAAGGATAGCACCTAGTTTGTTTTGCTTCAAACGCAGGCTCAAAGAACACTTGAACCCATGCTCATAAACTTTTCCTTATTTTTCCCTATTGCGTCCCCTGCGTCATTATAGGTTTATTGTTTGTTTTTTCTTAAATTTATTGTTTTGTTTTCCTGCTGAATTTAAATGATTAAAATTTAATTTATTAGTTTATTTTTACCGCATAACATGTTATTCCACTAGGTTAAGGTTAGCTGTAAGATATTGCTTTTAGGCAATAAGCTCGCCTTTTTGTTAAAGCAAATAAAGCGTTTAATTATTATTAATAATATTATTATTATTATTATTTCGGAAAACATACAGCGCATACTGCCACACGTCACTGCCGCCGTGACATTCTAGGTTTAATGCTGATCGGGACTGTAAAACGATCAACTCCCTGAGAGCGCCGCCCACCTTCGCAGCACGAAAGCGTGGGCAGGTGACGTGATTAGCAGCACATCGATAACTCACTTAGGTCACTATGTAATTTAATTTTGAATAAATAAAACAAACAATTCGCGCACAAAAATATCGAGCGACAAAAGATCGAAACGGACGCGGCCGCCTCATACAGAGAGGTCGATCAGATTCCGGGATCGCGCCATCGATATAATAGATAGCGCGATCATCGATCCCCTAGGATGGGTCTTTCGCGATCGAAAATGACCACTTCAAAACCACTACTAAAAGCCGCCCAATATTTTGGTCGCAGTCCGCTGGCAGACTGCCGACCCTTTCCGATGTGAGAGCTGCCACGAAGCATATTGGCGCGTTATTCTCTCGCATACTTTTCAATGTATTGCTCTCTCTGTCACATTATTTACGACAAAGGCATTGCCTTCTCTATCTCATACAGAGATACAGGAGGCTATGACAAAGGGCATGGAGCCAACATATTTGTATCTGTGGGCATATCTAGCTATTGATGGGTCGCGCGTCACTCTTTTCGCCCTTTTGTTTTTTGCCTAATATGTAGATGCTTGCTACAAGCACAGTAAACCAGACAGTAGCTTCTCTTAGAACAAAGTTGAAATCAAAGCGAGCTACGTCACGAGTCATAAGGGCTCGCATATGTCTGCCAGATATCCGCTACTCGGCCGACGCGATTATTCAAACGTTCGAAAAAGTCGCCAACCGTTACCGCGCGTAACGCTAACCAAGGGCGTTTGTCGAGACGTAGAAAAGTACCTACGTCTGAAGACTGCTCTATTCCATAGCACTTTATTCCTGCAATGCCCTGTCGCTCAAGAGTGCGTCTACTCTCCTCTTGGTATACATTACATTACATTTTCGTCGTGTCCAATTGACCGCTAAAGACCGCTCTTGGACGTGTCAAAATAATTGGGTTAGGTAGTAAGTCTCGTTACTACTCTTTACTAAACTTACATAGGTAGTCAAGAATTAACTACTAGATTGTCAAACTATAAATATAAATAATCAAAATAGAAGCCTAATATTTGAAGTAGTTGTAATTCGAAAAGAAACGTAGTAAAATTATTCATCGTAATATTCAAATTGTCAGTAAAATGTTAAATAATCAAGCTATACTGTGCTACAAGCGTATATCGCCGTCTCTCTCGGCCACAGCTGCTTTAACTGTCATACTCTTTCCACGTCTACTTCTACGCCAACATATTTATCTCACTTATATCGCACGAATTCTCGTTAATTTTTATATAATTACGGGTCTAGGCACTCGATTACCGCGCTAGAGAAGAATGCCCAAGAAACTGAACGGGTTTTTACAAAGTTCAAAATATTTTGAATGACAAATTTACAAGATATGTTACGATTTACGTGTATGATTTACACTACTTTTTACTTCATCGGCGGCAACAAATACTCTAACATGATATATAATCACTTTTGGAGTTTGTGTATGGATCTGTAGGCAAGTCGGCCAATCTGTAACGCTTGCGATAGCATACGCGGATGGCGCAGCACATGACAGGAAGTCGCTTTATTGGCCACCATCGCCATGCCGGTCGTTGAGCTTCGAGCGATCCTACAATAAAATTAAATGCAACAAGCGAGAGCAACAGTCACTGCATTTTTTACTCTTGTTAACCGACTAACTGCGATCAATTCGACAATTTTTCAATTTTAAAGGGGGTGATACAAAGCGTCAAAACACATCCCATAGCCAAAATAAAACGTTTAATTACAAATGTTTTAAATATAAGTATTACACCAATAGTTAGATAAAGTTCTAAAGTTTCATGTGATCATTTTCACGTGTATTTTAATTATTAACATAATTTATGGCATTAGGGATGTTGACAATATCGAACTTTCTCAGTTCTCTTGACTTTCTTGACTACTTTTATTCTTTCTATTATTGAGTATTATATCGTGAAATTTTCTTCTGACTTAGCGTATGTCTATTTATTATTACTAATTTGTTACTATTTGTATTTTGTAATAATTTTTATTACTTCGTATGATAATTTGTGAAATTATCAAACAATTCTGATTTATTATTAGTACTGTCCATATTTTTATTTGTGAAATTATCGATGAATTGTGATTGTAAATACTGTTTTCTTTTCAAACAACAATGTTCATATTAATATACCTTATAATATAGGTACACATACAGTAGCGAACACAGAAATCTGTCCAGACTGAAAATATCAGTTTTTTTTTATTATATTTTTTTATTGTGATTTCTTGATAGCTTTTCAGTCCAAATTATGAAGCAACACTCCTTAAATATGATATACAAAAAAGTGCCTATTTAGTGACCAAATTTTTTTTTATCACAATTTTATAGTTAATTTGTAGATTTTCATTTTTTTCGCACAAAAATGAAAAATGCTCATATAATAAAAAAAAAACACATATTTATTTAAAATAAAATTACATAGTTTATTACAATTACAATTACTTTGTTGATCCACCTTTTTTTATTACTGCTTCAATACGTTTTGGCATGGATTTCACCAAATTTTGTATGTAGTCTTGGGAGAAAAAAAATCAAACCACACTTTTTCTATGATGTTTTTAAGGTTTTCCTTTGACGAAGGCTTCAGTTTATTTATTTCTATTGCCGTTTTATGTCACAAGTTCTCGATAGGGTTCAGATCATAACTATTTCCGGGCCAATCCAGTGTTGGAATTCCATGATTTTTTATATATTCTTTGACCTAACAATTATTTTAATAGTGTTATATTTAAAAAAAAAATATTTTGTACATTATAAATCACAGTTAAGTCTATATGATAGTTACAAGACTTTTTATTATTAGATAGTAATGCTATATTGTAGCAACGTAGGATAACATTGTATATTATTATTATTATGAGATATTTTTGGGAAATCTTTTGAAATGAGTCGTTTATATGAGGATGCTTTGATGTAGAAATAAATATAATAAAAGCTACTCACATAAATTGAAAAATACATATATAATCACGTCTTATTGCATAATTGTGGCGCTCATTTTATTAGTCGCAGGCTCTTAGTTTAATGTCATTTGCGATCGCAATATGGCACGACCTCGCTTTATAACGTCGTTATGATGCATTTAAGTTGGCTCGTCTTCGTAAAGTGGAAGGGAGATGTGGTTCCCGCGCGGTAGCACGTCCGGGTGCCTACTCGTAAAATAAAGCAAGTAGAGGAAAGATGAAGGAAAGGCGGTCCTTATATCTCATAGCATACCGCTCCTCATATAAAATTTGTATGGAGGTTTGGAGATGTGTTTTTAATAAATTGTAGAAACTTTATCAGAAACAATTTTCACAGAGTTAACCGTTAATAATGTAGTTTAGGTAGTAAACTAACCATAAAAATATACAAAGTCTGTTTTGTGTAGTTTGCCATAAAAATACTTGTTAGTAACTACAAATTTGCTGACGTTATAGGAAAAGATAAAATAATGTTTATAAATTTTTGAAACGATGATCTTTTTTATGCTTCTTTTACAATATGAAATATATTTCTTCATCGCTAAATATACGGTAATTCAAAAGAGACAAACTGGACGCTGGCTGTTGTTTTTGGCTTATTTCGCTCTATAGAATTAAATACCATCTTAAGTGCCCTCTTAATAAATGCCCTCTTAAAAATTAAATACCATTTTAGGAAACCAATTTTAAATGCTTTTTAACTTTGTTATAAATAACAATGCACAAAAATGTATGGGCGCTGGGCCCACCTCTCCAATAACAATAACGTATTTACAATGGAAAAGATCTATTCATCTAGAATATTTATGACTACTACAACTTACCTCAATTATGGGCCGTTTCGGAATTTCGACGTTCGTAATTTTCTTAAATATGGCTAATTACACGAATACCCCCATGCCAATTATTTATTTAAAATATATTATATGCTGTAAAGATCCATAAAACCTAGTATATTATGATTTACGGTTACTGGGCACACCATGCTGAACAGCTGACTTTAACATTTACATACGTCAGGAAACAGAGCGGGAGTGAAATCATGAGACACATTACTGAGTTCAAACAACATATCCCAGTATTTAAATCCCCTTAATATACTGCTGATAAACTTGAGCATTCTTAGGAATATATTATGTAGTTTATCGTTGCGGGTATTCTGCGACGGTTTTCATTTAAATAGTTACTAAAATACAATGCCTGGATGTGTTCGGTGCCCTAGGAGATATAGGTAATTAGCCATATTTATTAGGATATAACTCAGAAACGGCTCATAAGATCAGTCGTTCTAGTTTGTTTGTTTGTTTCTTTCTTTCTATTCTTTATTGTGAAATTTCACAATGGGCGGATTTATTGTCATACGACAATCTCTTACAATCAACCCTACTATGAAAACGTTAAATGTATGTGTGCATGTAGCCATGTAACGTGTGTGTAAGTGTGTGTCTTGTTATTGCATTCAATCGACAGAATTGAAATGCAATTCCGTTAATTTTATCCCAATGGAAAATGGGACGTAACCCAGCCGGGAATGGAACCCGTCTGGGTTACCATTTTCAATTACAATGTAAGATCAAGCGACCTAACCACTATGCCACCATGTGGTAATAAGGGCCGTGTGATAATAAATGTTCTACATAGAGATCTTTTCATTGGTATATGATTTACAGCTTTTGGTAAAGTGGGCCCAAAATGCCCATTCCCTTTTATGCCAAATTTACTATTAGCTGTATTTTCATATATTTTTGAAAACATTCAAATGCCGGCCTTTACCTTCATGCGCGGTGAATGACTCACTAATAGGGAGTAATACCAGTCACTGATTATTGAGTTATGAATGTTGATTGTTTAAGCGCTTTATTTTCAACAAGAGTAGTTGGGATGCGTTTCTTGTGAATTATTACTACTGAAATGAAAATAAATATTCTATTGCGCACTTTACAGACAGTTTGTGTACACACATGGCGAACTTAATTATTAACATAACTAATCTCTTACAGTTTACCTACTAGTTATTCTTTTTTTATTTAGGGTGCGGCAACAATGTCAATTTTATTTTGACATTAGGAAAGTTATCCTAATGTTAATACGCGAAAAATAGTGGAAAATCATCTACAACTCCAAAATTAGAATATTAGTCTAGAGGGTCGAAGATCCAAATTTGGATTAGGCATTAAAATTCGTATTTTTGTTCCTATGCTCTTTTTGCATTAACCAAAAACCGTACAATATTACGTCCGTTTTTTATTAATTTGGAAACCGGTAAAAAGAACGCTGAAAACCGGTTCGGACTAAAACTGGACATATGGCAACCCTACCCATACCTTATGGACCTCCGGTCTCCGCGTTTTCAGCTTGCTGCTCAACAACGCGAAAGCCGCCCACCACGGGCGCACTATTTATTTTATTGTTCGTCCCTCACAGAGACACGCCCTTTATAGTACGCCCGCCGCACAAGCTCACACTCGCATTGGCCTGCACTGACCGCGCGCGAGTGGCGGCGTATAAAACGTATGGAATAGTACCGAACTCCGCATTTGGTCTCACGTGTCGACTCAGACACGTACATGAGCGAATACGGGCGAGACGTACGAGTGGTCCTAGGTAACTGAGACACTTAGGCCGTTGTGCTCACGTCATTTCTGGTATCTGGTATTTTGATTGGGCAAGACCTAATATAGGACACACTATGGGCGTAGCCAGGTTTTAGTTTAGGGGGGGGTTTAAGAAAAAAAAAACAACAAAAAAGTTTATGAAAAATAATATTCATTATGGATACGTCATATGCATAATATCATTATGTGATATACATTGATGGACATAACATTATGTGAAAAAAAAAATTATGTGGAAAAAAACAGAACATTGATTTGATTCTCTAATGCAAACGCATTAGAGAACTAATCTTCTGTTTTTCTGTTTAAATATATCCACTACTTCATCCGCATTAATTTCGGCCCCATAGTGGATATTCATGAGAGCCAAACCGTTTAGTCTGTTTTCACTCGTTGTGTTGCGCAAGTAGTTTTTAAGTCTCCGTAGGCTTGAGAAAGTCCTTTCTGGGGTAGCAGTAGAAACAGGGATGGTAGCCAAAATTTGTAGCAATGTGTAAATGTTTGGATATAGTTTTTGATCGCACTTATCTAGGCATTCCAAAGCAGATTTTGGAGTAGTGGAAGTGCTTTTCATCACTGTTTTCCACACATCAAGTTCTTCTTTGACCACAGATGTATTTCTTTCTGGAAGCACTGACGAGTACATACAAATTGCCTCTTCAATTTCAGAATTGGCCGCAAAATTTGAAGGTAACACACAAGATAGTGCCGATACTACTTTACGGTGCTTTGTAAACCTTTCAATCAATTGTTGAACTGTATGTTCAAGGAATGGAATGAATACATTTATTTTGTAATATGTGCATATATCCGATGCAGGAATGTTAGAGCGGTTCAACTGCCTTCCGACGATGCGTGGCATCTGCAGTATACCACCATTTTCTTCAAGCAAAACCTTTGCTTCTTCATAGAGATGGGTATACTCGTCATCAGCTTTATCTCTCAGAAGTTGCAAAGCATTAATAACATCATCCACGTGGCGGAATGCTGTGATGAGGTCGGTGTTAGTTGCTTGCAGTTGTTTTGATAGTGACAATGTATAGCTCATGACTTTTTGAAGAATCTCTAAGGTCATCACAAAATTCGAAGATCGAAGTGTGTTAAGCATTTGGACGGCTTGTTGCGATGTTTCCTTATTATGGCTAGATTGGAGTTCTTCGATAGCACTCACAATCGCTGAATAGATTTCCTTGAATCTCATGATGGCTTCATGCTTGTGGACCCACCGTGTTTCACACATTGCAAGCAGGCTTTTTTGGTGATCGACGGGTAACAGCTCTCGAATTTTATCTTTCAAAACGGCAGTGCGTTGAGCAGAATGTCTAAAGTAGGAACCAACAGACTGCACGATCCCAACGCAATTTCGGACATCTGCTCGTGAACATGAGTCAGCAATAGCAAGGTTAAGAGAGTGTGCACTACAGTGTACATAAAGAGCAAGAGCTCATTCTTGACGAACATATGCCTGGGCACCGTGCAAATACCCACTCATAGCTGCAGCCCCGTCGTAACCTTGACCAACCACATGAGAACATTCAAGACCATGCTTTTTCAGAGCCGTAATAATAAGATTTGCGAGGCCGGATCCTGTGACGTCAACAGTGGGAATGTACTCGAGGAACATCTCCTTAACTCTATGATGTTTAACATCTTTTAAATCTACATATCGCAAGCACAGCGAGACTTGCTCCACACGCGCGATGTCAGTCGTTTCGTCAGCGAGAATAGCAAAAAATTGGGCATTTTTTACTTCGTCGATTATCTTACGTTGAATTATTTCCCCACAAATGTCTATTATTTCGTTTTGGATCTGAGGGCTTGTGTAAAGAGCATTCTTCTGAGAAGTGACCAAATGCTCAGAAAGATTTTTATTTCCAGACTCAGCCCCGTACCGCAATAATGCCCGAAAATTACCATCATTCTGTAGTGGTTGTTCAGGGTCTGGTGTAATGTGGATCCGCCCCGAATCAGTTTTACCCCTTAAGGCGATAGTATAGCCGAACGACCTTGACGATTTGAGGCGAGCTCCGCTGGCTCACCGAAAAAGGGGCTGGCTCACCGAACAACCACAGTTTAATACAAGTTTGCATAGATCGTTCAGATGCGTACTGCATTCTGCATTCTGCCGTTCTGACTTGACTGATTCTATAATTCTTTACTTATTCAACGTTGAGATAACGTAGTATAGAAAATCACTATCCTTTCAAGAACGAAATGAAGACACCCTTTTAATATTCTTCGAGACAGATGAAAAAAAATAATATCAATAAAACATGTTTATTTCAGGTTTCATGCCGAATAGAAAACAATTTATATACAATTAAAAGTTTTAATTTTAATTTTAATAAAATAAGCCAATTGGTAGAAAACCCTACTCTTGGTATAGACAAATGGATAGAATAATTCATTGTTAGGTTCATTTGCGTACAAATTGACTATTTTTAAAATTTGAAAACAATAATTAATAGAATTTATATTAAAAAATATAAAATATTTAAGAAATAACTAAGGCTGCTAAAATACCTGAATAGGTATAAATGAAATATACAGATATAAAATATACAAACGAATGATCGAATGTCGAATGATAGAATGATCGAATGATAGAATAGTCAAATTAAAAATATTACAAATATTAAAAAAATACAACAATAAAATTACGCAATTAAAATAAGTAATACATTTCAGATTCCATTGCCGTGGATGGTCCACTATAATTTTTGTAACACTTGTGTGTTTTCGGTTGTTGTTTTTTATTTTCAGCTTGAGCACAAATTGAACAGTATTTATTTTTAACACCTAAAAACAGTATTTCTCCTGTTTTTCTCTCAATAATGATGGCAGCACCAGATAAGGCCGAGTAATTTCTTTTATAAGTCCGCTTACACCAACACCCATCGACTACTACGTCTATGATTGGTATACCTTTTTTGTCGACGCGACTTTCAGCTAAAGCTAGTTCTCTTTCTTTTGCTGCTGCTTGATTCATACTCTCGATTGAAACTTTTTCCCAATGCTTTAGAATTTTACAGTGACAGGTTTTGTATATCGTTGGTGTCATAATTGGTAAATTTAGTGCTGCAGAAAACTCTTGTAGCTGAGAGTGTCCATTGCCAACTGCGATTGTTCCAGCAACAGCACAGTGGTTAACAGTGAGTTGGTCTCCAGGAGCGTCATTTTCTATGTAAAATTTTTCATCACACATCTTGCACCTTAAGGTAAACAACGAATGTAATCCCGTTCTTTTTTTGCCTACGATTTCAACGCAACCTAAACCACATTCCATATTTCCATGGTTAGCAACCTCTTGCAGTTTTGCGTAGAAATGGCTAATTTCTACGATTCGTCGGCCTTCAATTTTGAATTGTCAGTTTTCCTCTGTTGTCTCTATCTGAAAAATAAAGTATTCAATGTTTCAGGTAGGTACATAACTTGACACATATGTTGTGTCAATCTGATCTGTCTAAACCATGCACCTACACTATAAGATCTAAACATAACCTATTTATTATTTAGTTTCGTGTCAATAAAATTGTAACAATAAATATAAAAAATAAGTAAATAAATAGTTACCTGAATTTCATCATTGCTCTTGTCATTGTTTCTGTTTTTATGAGATATTGGTGTCACAGTGACTCTGTAACAAACATAAAACTAAATATTACCCATCAAGCAACATTACCAGGTTTCTTGTTCTATAACAATAGGCATAGCTGCTAAATACGCCGACACGGACGGAAATTAACTAAAGCAGTTTTAGTACCACAGTAGGTATCCTATATTTATTGTATGAACTTTGTTTTTTGTTGACTTTTTTACCTGAACCCGTTGGCTCGAGTGTTTACTCAACAATATGCGATTTGAATTTTTATCCTTGTATTTGCAATAATTTTACCGTTTCATCTGATATTACCGCAATTTTGATGCCCTATTTCGCAACAAACTTCAGCGTTTGGTCCTAATGACGGTCCCGAGTTTATTTCGAAAGGCTAATGTGGTTTCAGGCTCACTAATTGCTTTCTGGATTGGAAGTTACTTTGAATATTTTCATTTACATGCCTGAGGTATATATATAAAAAGTATTATCACACATTTTCCTAAAAATATCGGCAACCAGGTAACCAAACTCTCCTATCACAACACCAGGTCACATCACAATTGTTCACACTCCTATCACAATTGTTGAATAATTCCTTGTCCCTAAAACGAGAACTGTATCTCTTCAAGCATACAATAAAATGGAAAAATGTAATAAATCTTTAAAAAACAACATTAAAAAAATATCATACTTGGCTTCCTAACCTGGGTAGAGAAGGGGTGCAAAAGCTATTTTTCCACCTTGATAAAAACATATTGCAAAGTGCTAGACTATTTATTAGTTTGTCTATATATTTTAATTAAAGTGAGTGCATTAGAAGTGCACTATTTTCTTTTTTGTAATTCATTATTTTTATGTGATTGATTATACTCACCATTTCTGAGAATTATAATTCTGACTATCTATTAAGTTATTTTCTCATTTATCTTTCAAATTTCTAGTATTCGAAAAGTAATAGAATTTAATTTCTTGTAACATAATTTATTTTCTCCAACTACTAATAAAATGAGTACCCAACAATACGCGATTTGAATTTATATTCTTGTAATTGTAATAATTCTACCGTTTCATCTGATATTACAGCAATTTTGATGCCCTATTTCGCAACAAACTTCATTAAGTGTTCGGTCCTAATGACGGTCGCGACTTTATTTCGAAATGCTAATGTGGTTTCAGGCTCACTAATTGCTTTTGCGGAAGTTACTTTAAATTTATTTACATTTACATGCCTGAGGTTATAAGGAAAGCAAATTGTACACGTCTTACCCAGTTTCGTCTTCTTTATTTTCCACCGCATGCTCTGCCTGCCTTATGCTGGATCCCCTGAAAAACAAAACACTAGTAGTAGGAGGAGCTAACCCTATTTTAAGCATTATAATATTATATAGTCATAATAGTCAGCTTTATATAAAAAGTATTATCACAGATTTTCATAAAAATATAGGCGACCAGGTAACCAGACCCTCCTAGCAAGGCGGGCTCGGTTGCACCCTACTGTGCACATCTGAAAACCATACATAATTTACGCTCTATTTGACCTGGGGCTTAGGCATATATATGTATACCTGTATATTTTTCTGTATTATTACCTCTATTTTCTTTTGTGATTTTGAATTTGAATGTATATGTAACTAGTAAATAATAAATAAATAAATGAATAAAATAAATACAATGTGAATAATCAATCTTATAAGATGTAGATTTAAAAAATCCCTTGCTTGTATACGGTCCAAAGTCTAAAATAACATTTGTGAGCGACAGTCGAATAAATCTAGGTACTGCAGACCATAACTATCGATTGGCGAAGGAAATTTTAGCTATCGTGGAAGAATACACACACACACACACACACACACACACACACACACACACACACACACACACACACACACAGACAGACACACACATACACGCAGATATACAGACAGAGATCGGTCTGGAAATGGTCTTAATCGTCTCAGGGGGGCTCAAAATGTATATTTCCGTCTTCATCTCGATTTTTTTAACGCGATCACAATACTTTCCTTTCGGGAAACTAAAAGTGAAGTAGGTAATCGTTTTTGTACCTATACATACATACGCAGATCAAAAGAGGTACTGTTATATTTTATTCTGAGTACAAATAATTTTATAAGTAATTGTGTACTTACCGTAGTTTGTTCATATGCAAAGCCTTATTCAAGTAATGCAAAGTTTTCTGATTTCTGCGTCCCATCTTGTGCAGCACTTCACTTCAAGCTAATCTGTGCCACAATTTTTTCCGCGATCTCGGAGATAACAAACGACGCGACCTCCCGGTGCGAATGCTAGGACAAAACTGGCTGGCGGCCGCTACTGACCGCGTATTTAAGTAATATTATTGATATACTACGTATATAAATATTGATGAAAATTTTGAAACAACAATTTTATAAATCATTAAATTTTCTATAATTTGGTGGAAGAATCATCGAAATCGCTTCAGGCGTTTAAAAAATTTTTTAACATTCTTTCGTAAAATAATAGAAGTACGATTTTTTCTGTCAAAACTAACAGTAATAATAAACAGACGAGACAACAAATTTATTTTTGATTATATTACACATACCATATATATTTTTTTCATGTATTTGGGCCATCCATTTAGGAGAAATTCGCGTTCAAAGAGAGGTCTATTTTGCAGTTTGGCCTATCCTAGCGCCTTAAAGGGATGCCTTGCTTGCTGCAAAAAATTATTCCTTTTACGATAGGGATTAGTTTCATTCGGTTTTCCCGTTGCTGTCTCTTTCTCTCAGAAGACAACTGCTCAGTGACTGAAAAAGCCTGCGAAGAAATTACTTTAAGGAAGTTATCTGCCAGTTCCGAATTTCGCTTATGATATCCTGATTTTGCATGAGTTTCAAATATTTCTAGTGCATTTTTCCACCTGCGGAAAGGCTCGGTTACAAGCTGGCCGATCCGCTGATGGCCGCCTTTACCTTCTTCAAGCGAACGTCCCATTACGACGCAAATTCTGCAGTATGCTCCACTTTTATATTCAGAATATGACAGCCAGGGGAATTTCTCCATCCATGTTAGTTGAAAGCGTAAATTTCGTTTTGTGGATATGGGAAACTTATAATCTTTGGATGGGGTCCAAGGCACTTTTAAAATTTGGCCTTTTAAATATTCATCCACGAATTCGTCTTGATTCGAATAAAAACCAACGTCCAATTTAGCTACAGGATGAAAAGATGACGTAACAGGCAAGCTGGTCGGTTCTAGACTAAATTTAGGCTTTGTGGTCGTAGGCAGGAAACAGGGTGCCGGCGCCACCCACTCAATTTCGACGTTCGATACTGTAACTGAGGTAGAAGGCTCGTTCGTCATCACAGTCTCATTGCCGGAATCCACGCTAGTTGTAGGTTCGGCAGCCAAATACACTTCTTTACTAGAAACTGCTTGACCACACCACTTTTTCCAGTAGTCCATACCCTTAATCTTATCGCCTTTTCTTTTTTTTCCCTCCATTTTCCGTTCTTCTTTACCTTCCTTCACTGCACTACAGAACAGTCTACACGGACCGAACTCACTCGGTAATCGGTGGCGACTACCGATAACCGAGCCGACTGAGCACGGCAAGCAGTACGGTGCGGGGTACCGGGGGTACGGCACGAACACATACGAAGGTTACCGATGGACCAAGCGCGCGGGAAAATGAAGCACGCTCGCGCGAAATATCGACGAGCTCTTGTTTGGTATTGCTCTCTCTTTCATATTTTTTATGCGCGGCGAACTCGACCCAACCATCGGACTCAAGTCAGTTTATACCTGACGGCAAAGGGGTATAAAATATCGATGAAGACGGTGTTTACCTGTCATCGGATATTGACATTGTTACAAGTGTTAATATTTAATATATTAATATCATATTTTGAACATTTCGGGGGGGGTTTGAACCCCCAAAACCCCCCCCCCCTCGCTACGCCCGTGGACAGCATAAGCCAGATAATATAACAATAGATGATGAATAAATAAATAGGTATATAAAAAGCTGATTTATTTATTTATTTCGTAACTGAAACCGATTACGACCCCTGTCTATTTCTGGATTTTGCTTTTTTCTGGAAACCTAGACACTGTATTTTGAGGCAATCGCGTTATTCTCGAGCTCCATCCATACAAATTTTCCCATTCTCCTTTCAAACTGTTTTTAAATTTAGCAAAGCTACTGCTATTTGCCGTCTTATCTAACGCCGCGTCATTGTTATATATTGTATTAGATAGGACATTTTGGCAACCCTTCTACGCCGGTGAAATGCAGGTGGCGCTGATAGTTGAATTTGAAACTAATAGCGATTTGTTTGGCCATCTATAATAGCATTGATATTGATTGCTTTTTTTTATAAATGACTGATTGATTATAAAACCTCAATAATGTAGCCAATGGCAACAGTAATGGCATCCAATTATTAGTGACATCTATCGCATTTTTTTATGTAGGCTGATCACATAACAGAAATAATACCTACGGAGATATTGAATGCCGTCTATCAGTCGATCTGAACTTAAAGTGCGTAATTATTTCGCATTGAAACTGTATACCAAATAAAAAATCGACATCTTTAAGGAAAATAATATTAAAATAATAAGATCTATGATTTAAGAATTCCTTTGTTACTATAATATTATTTTAGTTTGAGGTCGGGTACCGTATAGGCGTGTTAAGAGCGCTTTCTCAAATCCGCCGCCATACTGTTATACAACGAACGCCGCCATATTGAACATACAAGAATATTAATATTTTTTGGAACTGAGTGCCATCTTACACGTTGCGTTTCGTAGTAAAATCTTAGCTGCCGAATCGTAGTCCCGCATTGAGTATCTAATAAGGTAGTAAGGTGCGAAAGAGACGCTTACTGACGAGCAAAATTCGAAAACATCCCCTATTTTCTCGCATGTGAGAAAGACATGACAAGATACCATCAAAAAATAAGGGCCTTAAACGAATTGATTTTGAATGAACATTTTAATCGATTATATATGAATAGCTTTCTTCCGAAATACCAATTCTCCTAATATAATGTTTATGTCAATCCATCATAAATCGAGTTTGCTGAAAGTAAACCTCGTTTTTCGTTATTATATTGGATAATATTGTTATTACGGCGTTTAATAAAAAGTGATAATGAGTTTGATGAAGTAAAATCGAATGTTCTTTTATTTTTAGACGTAGTCTTTTGGTTTATGCACTTGCATAAACTTTTTAGGTTTATGCACTTGATACATCTTTTTTCTAATCATAAAAACTTTTCCTAAAAAAAATCTTTATACCGATCACCTAAAAATTCCTGCTCTGCGGCTATTTATTTATTTATTACCGTATCATTATCTTCAAATTTTTGACGTGCGTTTGTGGGGCCCTGGGCTAATATTACTTGGGGGCCTTTCTAATTAATCAACTAATCATTTTGCCAAAAAACAGTTTTCGATAATGATATCTAGGTTATACACAATATATAAAAAAGAGAACAATAGAATATTTTATTTATTTAATATGACAGACACACAAACATAACTGACACACACAAACATTTAAATTTTCACAAAAATAGACAAAACAACATTAATACTAATTGTAATAATATCTTAATTAGTAGCTTAATTAAGCAAGTACATAGTAATATTATTTGTAAAGCTAGTTAATATAAGTAAAATTTAAACAAACATTCATTACTAGTTACCTATTGACAAGGCACTAGCCTCGGTAGGAACTCAACTGCTATACATAGATGTTATTTCTATGAATAAAGATTTAAAAAAAAGGTATTGCAAAAGAATTTGTCGCTAGCAGTCCGCCCCATCCACCGAGAAATTGATACATGAAGCTTGTTCGCTGCGAATGACTGCGTTTGCGAGAAAATACAGTGAAAACAAGCGGCGGGGAGTTCCCCGGAATAGATGCGAGAATTTGTCTCGGGGTTGCCAACCTTATGATAGGATTTTTGAAAATTTGAGATTTTGTTTTTTAATTCTCAATATTGTCCATTATTTTCAATGGAGGCTGGGCCCTTTATATCCACGGGGCCCTGGGCTGCAGCCCAAAAAGCACTTATGTAGATCCACCCCTGCCTCTCAGCTATTCCTTAAATATCGGAAATATATAGAAATCAGTAGGGGCAAGGTCCGATGAGTATGAAGGATGTTCGAGTACTTCAAAACCAGCTCTGCCATCGCAATTCTGGACTTGTGTGCTGGGGCGTTATCTTGGCGACGCAAAACAATATTAACGAGTTTGCCTCTTCGTTTTCACTTATTTCGTTATCATAATTCTTGAAATACTCGCTCCGTACACATTTTTTTCAAGCAAAAGTATTTAATTACCGCGCGAAATTACGTTTTTTATCCATTTTCGCCAACACGTTTTGACAATATGCAAACAAATGACTTTTATTAAAAAAAAGCAAAAAAAAAAACAGTTTTTGGTTTTTAGAACACAACAACACATGAATTAGTTCTGCCTGCCAGTATTTATTATCACTTTTTTGGAACGCTCGTATTAGAAGATATTCAGTATTTTGTAAACTTCTAGTGTCGTTTAGCCTCTTTGGCTCTCTAAAAGTACGAAATTAAAAGTTTTCTAAAATTAACCTTAACCTTGTTATTTGTTTTTCTTTTTTGAATACATACCTACCCAGGTACTTACGTACTTAACAGGATAAAAATGTTGAGTCAGCAGTGATGATATCCAACGAATATTGATGTTTTTCATATAAGAAAATCGATATATGTCGATATCAATATTCGTTAACAGGTTGCATACACCCAACAGATATTTACCGAAAAAATATTGTCAGTATAAAAAAAAAAACATTTTATTTTTTCTTTTTTTCAGAGCGGTGGGAAAAACGTGTCTTCTCATCAGTTATACAACAAATGCCTTCCCTGGGGAGTACATACCGACAGTGTAAGTACATACAATTGAATTCGTAAATATTAGTAATATTTTTAACTAAGTACTTCATTTTCTGATCTTGACCTTTGGACACCGATTGCTGGAGTTGAAGACTTCCTTTTTGGAATACTACAGTATGCTCTTAAAGAGGACCCAAGCAATAAACTTATGTACTCTTACTTTACCGAGTGGAGCGAGGCCACAGTTTCAACTGGGACCGAAACAACCGTTTGGCATTTCAGCTGGTTTTACGCAATAGGAGCAAACGTTTTGTTCGAATTTGTTAAAATTTCTCATGAATGTACTTGAAGTCATTAAAATTGGCATATTCGTAAAAAATATATTTTTTTTAATTCCGTTTCAATATGGCTGTTTATTTTTATATTATAAAATATTATTCCAATATAATCATGTGACATCAAAATCAACAGCGAGTTGTAGACATTAGTAATCATATATTTTTAAATAAATATATTTACGCAATATAAAAATATTTAGATTGGGAGTGGGTGGGGGTGTGAATACAATAATATTTTGGTTTTTATTCGCGTCAAAAAATGTATTAAAAAAGATAAGAAATAGCTTACATCTAAAGAAAGGACAAAATCTTTTTAGGGGTTGGAGTTAGGGGTGGAGGTGAATGATAGATAGCATAAGGTTTCTGTAGCAGATATATGAAAGAGACATCAGAGATTTTTAAAACTTTATCTCAATTTACATATGAATGAAACACTCTATCTCAATTTACAGTGTTAAAGTTATGACTTGGCAGTACTGTGTACGGAACTACTGGTAATAATAATAATTGGATCTATGACAATTATCTAACGTCACATTTGTCATGGCCCTTATTTACGATTTTACCAAAACCCAACTGTCCCGTCTAGATGCGCTGGTGACAGCTAGTTTAAAATCCTGGCTGTCCTTAGCCAAACCAGCTGACCCCTCGACTCTCTTCAGGTCCAAACAAAATTTTGGGCTAGCGCTTAAACTGCCCTCTCTGCTCTATGCCAACTCCAGAATAACCAAAAATTCGATTCTGTGCAATTCCAAAGATCCGGCAATATCGAAGCACGTAATAAGTGGCCGTAGTGATTCAAATGATCTACAAGCCCGCGTAGACTTCCATAAAAAGTTCCTTACTGGAATCAGCCAGAATGGCACTGGCCTGGGGTATGGCAGTACAACCACGAGCGACGTGGACTTGAAGAAGTCTCTTTTGCGGGGAGATTACGACAGCAAGAGTATGGCTCATGCTATTGGCCTTCAATGCCAGAATGATTGGACAACAATTGGGGACTTTTGCATTCCGCCTCCAATGCACTGGAAGGTAATGCTCTATGACTGGACGCCAGAGATGCTGAAATTTTATTTGAATGCCTTTCAGCATACACTTCCAGACCCCAGTAACCTCGCTCGTTGGAGCTTTGCCGAGGATAGTTCTTGTCCCCTCTGTAGCAATACCCCTTGCACAGCTAGACACATTCTAGCTGGCTGCAAGGTGGCCTTAGATCAAGGACGGTACACTTACCGCCATGACAAAGTTCTCGCTGTTATTCGCGAGGTAATTAGTCTCTCAGTGGCTCGTGCCAACAAGGGTTTGACAGTATCCTCCAAACCCCCAATACAGTTTGTGCGGGATGGCTCTAAAGGCAAAAAACATTTAACTACAAAACCTTTCTCAATAATCGAGAAAGCTACAGATTGGATTCTGGAGGTTGATTCGGTCTCTAAGCAGTATAAATTCCCTGAAAGTCTCGGATGCACAGCCCTCCGTCCAGATATAACTCTTTACTCTCTATCTCGGAAGGTGGCTCTTATCGTAGAATTAACTGTTCCATGGGAATCAAATATCCCAAAAGACCACGAGTACAAATTAAATAAATACCATGATCTTGCAAATGCCGTAACCCGGAACGGCTTCACTGTTCACCTTCACGCGGTGGAAGTTGGCGCTCGTGGCCTGCCAGCTAAATCTCTATTTCACCTCTTTAAAGATCTTGGCCTTTGCAGAAAAATAATCAACTCTTTCTTAGAAAAATTATCTAAAACTGCGATTTGCGCATCTCAAATTCTATGGCTTCGAAGGGGGAGTGAATGGGTGGCAAGGTGAACGCTCACATGTGGCAAGACAGCTGTCCTAAACCTACCACAGCCGGTTCGTAAGTCCGGAATCCACTGCTCACCCCCCAGAAGTGTAAAAAAATAGTATTATGATGGGCCCGACTCCGGTCGGTGAATTCCATGGCAGCTCCGTTTGTATTTATTATAATTGTAGATATGTATCTGCAACAATTATTTCTAGGTTTGAGTTTTGCAGTAAAATTTCCAAATGTTCCATCTTCTGATATTACTTTGGAAAATCTTTTTCAATGAATGTATAGTTAAGTATGATCATATGTCTGAATTTAGGGCTCAATTGGTTGCCCATACGCCAAGGGAGAAATGCTCACATACTTTAGCTCCTTTTTTGAGTTCTCTAATCGTTTTTCATCGTTTAGACCTCTTTGAGCCATTATCTTCCCGCGGTCTACATTTTTGTTAAGTCTCTGACTGACTTTCTTTCGTATTCTTTTAGGGTGCATGCTATAAGATTTCGCAGTGATCTTCCGGTTAACATAAGGGATTCACCTTATGTAGAATCCTTTAAAGCTCGCCTTAAACAATACTACCTCTCTCAGAAATAGGTAATCAGTTCTTTCCCTTTTTTCTTCGTCTCCTTTCCAAACTTCCTCCTCCTGGCCATGAATGAGTACTTTTTTAAAAACTTTTTTGTATTTTTCAATGTTTTTAACTCTTTTAAGCGCTCATCGACATTTAACAACAAAGGTTAGCTGCTGGTGGCAATAAGCTCGTCTCTTTGTTAAAAATGTAATCTATTAAAGAGTTTTATTATTATTATTCAAAATCCTTACTCCCTAACCCGTTGAGTATGAGTCAACCAAATCTGGTCGCGAAACAATTATCCCGCGTTTTTTTCACTTCTTTGACGTTCTCATATTTATTCATAATTATCTAATTGTTTTACAAAATGATATTTCAATATTCTATAGTCGAAATTTCAATGCAATCATTGTGCAGGTGTTCTTTTTATGATTGGTGTAGTAGTTTCGTAGTTCTAGTACTTTAAGTCGATGTCGCCGAAAATCCTGCAAAAGAGACAGCAGATGCATCCATGAAAATACCCATTTACTCCAAGGGTTAAAATCCTTACATAGAAAAGTACTCAAAAGTCAACACTAATGACACAGTGACATTATTAGTCAAAATATTCTCAGCCTAACGTAAATGAATCATACTCTTATCTTAGTCACAACAACGTTTAATAATCTTACTAACATTAAAACTAACTTAATTTAATGACTCACATGATTTATTTTCATTTTCCTGCTTACGTATTACTATACGTTTCTATAGTAATCATCATATGGATAAAATAATTCTTTATCTTTACTTTAAAATATAATATAACCAGATGACCCGGTTAACGTCGTACCACCTAAAATTGATTTGATTGTAACTCTTCATAAGCGTTTATATATAGGATCACCTAATCAACCTTCCAAATCCAATTCATTGAAATTTATAATATGGCCGAATCATGTACGGTTTGAGAATCTCGACTTTTTCGATTTTTCCGACATGTCCGACTTTTTTGCATTTTTCGGACTTTTTTTTGTCTTTTTCGACTTTTTGACTTTTTTTACTTTTTCGTCTTTTTTTGCTTTTCCGACTTTTTCGACTTTTTTTGACTTTTTCGACTTTTTGACTTGTTTTTTTGAAATTTTACACAATCGCACGGAATGAATGACAGTTATGGATGGCGCAGCTGTCAAACAATAGGATCGCCGCAAACGCCATCTTTTGAAAGTGGCCCATTTCCCAAAATGACCAATTTCGATTTTTTCGATTTTCAGTTGTTTCTTTTAATTTTTCCTAAATATTTTTTTTTGTAAACCACCCTTGAATCAAGAAACAAAAAATAATAATTCAAATCATTTTCGAGATCTTGCGAGACTAACGCATGGCGATTCATTTTTATATAATATAATAAACAAGCAGGGAGGTATGTAAATAAAGTAGTTAGATTTGATCTGGCAACACTGTAGGCTTGCCATTTGGAGGGGTAGCAGGCCAACATCTGATGCCTCGAGTTTAAACTCTCTAGAGTCACTTTGTGTAGAAATTATTATATTATTAGTTAAATTATAACTAAGGAGGTCATAAAGACATATTGTTACACCAACCTTGATCAGTAATTCCATGTTATTTTTTAATTTATCAATAATCTGTTTTCAGATTCGACAATTACTCTGCAAATGTTATGGTGGATGGAAAACCAATAAACTTGGGTTTATGGGATACGGCGGGTCAGGAAGACTACGATCGACTTCGTCCGTTATCGTACCCACAAACGGATGTCTTCCTCATATGCTTCTCACTCGTCAATCCGGCTTCATTCGAGAACGTCAGAGCTAAGGTATGCGGATCTTCTATATTTGATTTAGAATGCATTCAATTGATTATAAAAAATGATAGCTAAGCTAGCGACATAATCAGTTAACCATAATCATTTTACTGGGGGAAGAAATAATCTGATTCTTCTGCGTCCAAATCTAGAACTACTTAAAAGGGATCCAAACTACGTTGGAATGATATGCTACAACAAGCTAATCCTTAATATTTAAAAAATCTGCTGGGAAGGAAAAATGCCTTAGTTTAAGTATAAGCTGAAAATGTATCTCATTAAAAGAGAATTGTACGATGTTACCGATCTCTAAGCACTTTGTAATATAATTTCTATACATATCGATTATTTCTATTTCTAATGTAGGTACTTAATCGATTTTTTGTTTGATAATGCTAATCTAAAATTTATTGATTGATTCTATTACTAGGTACTCACTCATTAATAATATATTGACTATTTTTATTATAATATAATCACATAAGCCGTTTTATTTTACTTTTTGACAATGCTAACAATAAAATCGAACTATTGCGGTTATAAATAAGTTAAAAAAGAAGTTCATCCCATGAAGTTTGTAGCACTCGACGTTTCGGCAATCCAGTCTCGATGTTCTGCCCAGGGTAGATTAAAATGGTAGTTACCTGAGGTAATTCATGATGTAAAATAATGTCTGCGCCACTGACAGTTTTTAACAATTTAACAATATAGTATATACATAGAATGATACAAAATATTCTCTAACTCGCGAATCGCGTTCTGAGGGCGTAATCGACTTTCATACAGTTTGTTTAAAAATCACGTACTCGGTTCGTTATCCGCGTCATACCAGCTGGTAGCTTAGTCTTTTGTCTATACATATATATATGCAATTCATTAGCATGAATTCATAGCGTGAATTCATAGCATAACCCAAAAAAAACGAAGGTGTCGAGAGTTTGCAAAGTTTGCGCGGACATTGGAAAGAAACAAACTGCCAAACGAAGACACAATGAGACAGTCTACTATCGCCCATATTGCAATGTACCACTATGCTACTATCCATGTTTCAAAAATTTCCACACAAAAAGAATTATTATCAATGATTACGTATGATTACTTCATGTACGCAACTTTTTTTTCCTCACGAAAATGCCCTTTTTTAAATAAATAATTTCATAACTTATTATAATATTTCTTTCATTTTTTATTTTTATCTGGAAGATGTAAAAGTCAGTCTAATAAATACAAAATAATTTGTTTCTATATCTAATCTGGTTATTTTTCTATAGCCGTTACAGTAATGTCAAAAAACGCCCGCGGGCAACGTAACATGCGCTATAAAAATCGGCCGCTGTTAAAGTGTTAAGACAATAACAAAGTTTGTTTGATTGATTCTATGTATAAACTATCTCGGGAATTAACCTAGCTAGTCCACTACTGGCGAAAAGTACTACTGGTAAAAATTGGGAAGCAGATATTAGTTATCAATTATCTAGTGGAAAATATTTTTTTAAAGTAATTAAATTAAATAAGCTGGCAAAAAAATAGCGTTAAAAGACGAGATACTGCATAGATGGAGGACAACAAAATGCAGGCAGGCTTAGATAGACGTTGATAGTCTTCGACTAACGAGATATTGTTTGCGACTCTAGCCTGCCCTAGCCCTAGGGCTAGGGCAGGGCTAGCAGCCCTAGGGTTAGGGCTGGGGCTGCCCTAGCCCCAGCCGCCTGCAGGCTAGCAGGGCGGTTAGGGCTAGGGCCAGGCTAGGGCTAGGGCAAATTAGATAATTCCAAACATTGAAAGTTTAGGTTATTTGATCGAATTATTTTAATTATTATTATTATTTTATACATTTTCAGTGGTATCCTGAAGTGAGGCACCACTGTCCTTCGACGCCCATCATCCTGGTTGGAACGAAGCTTGACCTTCGCGAGGACAAGGACACCATAGAGAAGCTCAAAGACAAGAAGTTGGCGCCCGTCACTTACCCACAGGTAACTAAGAAATCGGTAGTGATGACTTAACATTATTCTTTTTCAGCCTTTTTTAACCAGGCTAGGAGTAATATATAGGGTCAGTTTTTATTCATGGGCCCCTGACGAGTGGGTGATTCCACACATAAAAGCAGACCAAAAAATATATAGGGTTTTGTGAACTGTTTTTATTATTATAGGATTTTTTTGTGTATATGACATTGTACTTACAAAACTGAGTTGAAAATCATCTTTAAGTCATTTTGGTTCAGTCCAAGTTCTAAATAAAAAATGTTTTGAAACATTTTTAACTCAGTTTTTTTATGTATAAAAAATGGGATAGTTTTTTTTGTGTAGAGAAAATGTGATGATGTGCTGTAGAAAAAAAATATATCATTAACCAAACTTTAAATATAACAAAAAAAAATATATTTTTTTGATTAGTTTCATATCCAGAATAAATCACTGGATAGGTGGTCACTAATAAAAACTAAACCTGTATATTGACGCTTGAAAGGCAATCCTGACTAAGCGACATTGAGTAAACTTTACAATAAAGGGATTTAAAGTTAAAATATTTAAAAGAAGTTGTTTTAAATTCACCAATTTTTTTGGATTAAATTAATATCTAAGAATTAGTGAATTTAAAATAACTTTTTTTTTATTTACCTTTAAATCACTTTCCTGTAAATTTACTCGGTGTCACTTAGTCAGGATTACCTTTCAAGCGTCGATATCATTTATATTAATCATGATAAAAAAATAGAAGTGCAATAAATAAATGTTTAACATTTCTAAATAATCAAAATATTAAGAAAATAACAATTCCAAGGTTTAAAAACAATATAAACAAATTAATTATAAAATAAGGCAGCAGACTTTTCGGATGAAATTTTTCTTAATGTAAAAAAACGATAAATTATTAAGTAGTCACAATAATAGTAATTTTATAAAATAAAACAGAAATCGGAAAATGAGGAGAAATGCGCACAATTAAAACATAAATCATAATAGGTAATCAAAACTAAAAAAAATAAAATGTTAACATGTTATTTAGTGCCTACGGTCTTAGTTTAACCAGGTGTGGTTTGATAACTCTTGAATACATCTGTATTAGTTATGATCTTGTACTGCCCTAAGTCTATCGTATCGTAAAAATATATCCCAATATAAATAGCTGTTGTTCTGGAATTTGCTGGTTCAGAGTTTTTCATTTTGGATGAAATTAGAATTTGAACTCGAGTCGTGTTGTTGGATAATTTTCATGGGATATCTAGTTTAAAGCTCTTTCTACTTTAAAACGCTTAGGCTGTCGATTTTAGCACATGCTTTAGTTCCCTTAGGCAGCCCACCCGAGTTGTAATCTTCGCTCGATTATACTCCTCAGCGAAAGTTTCCTAGTGAGCAGGTTTCTCCAAGATAGATATATTATAGAGCTCTGACGTTTAGTAGTATGGAGTTACCATAAATTTTTGCAGACTTCATCACTTAAGTTCATTTGAAATGTATTCTAATTTCTTCTTTTCAGGGTTTGGCAATGGCGAAAGAGATCGGTGCTGTAAAATATTTGGAGTGCTCGGCGCTGACACAGAAGGGTCTGAAGACGGTGTTCGATGAAGCGATCCGCGCCGTCCTCTGCCCCGTCTTACAGGTCAAACCGAAGCGGAAATGCACACTGCTATAGAGGCTGGCGTTCTAAAAGGTGCTCTCAAGCGGTGAGTCTATACGAGTATTCATTTTATGTATAGATTGATTTGTGCGTGGTCTAATAAACTAGATCAGAGGTCCTGAGGGTTATTACTGTGTTATTTACCTGTGCTATACCCTGTATTATACCCTGTTATCCTGTATTATACCCTGTAGTTACCCTGCATTGTACCCTGTATTATTACCTATGGTTATTACCTGTGCATCTAGATATAGGCCTGAGAAGCCTCGTTAGATGTGCATAGCGCAATTTGTTACGTAAGCTGTGTCAATCTTAAGCTGTTTTTACAATGTATAAATTCTTTACTTCGGTAACAATGTAACTATTTTTCTTTGTAAAAGTATTAAATAAATAAATAAATAAATCTGAAGAGCGCACAGAGAAGAGGGTAGTAATTTTTATAACAAGGTAGAGCATAGCGACTGCCGGTATGCTTATGCATGTAGATTACAGTATGTAAGTCTATATATTGTACTTAATATTTTGTGGCATATTTAAAAAACTTGTCTTCTTTTGCTTCCCTCCAAATGTTTCCGAGCAGCGATGTCCTGCTATCTTTTCATTAGAAGGATATCGGCCGGCGTTGTTGCATTGTTCAATAAATCTTTGGGCAACCTAAAATGACAACAACGCATGTACTGTAATTTCTGTACATGCGTTGTACTGTTGTACGTTGTACTTTCAAATTTTTAATTTAGGCTCACCTCTTCGGCTCTAAAACCATCGTCAGCTGTCACTCTGTCATCCACGGCATCTACTTCAGTCTCTTCGATCGTTTTATCATCTGACTGCAACACTATTTCGACTATTTCTTGACCCGTGTTTTTTTTTAATCGTCTGCGAGAACCCATCGACAGATCCACCTTGCTCGTATCCATGTCTTCGCACCCGGGAATTCTTTTTATCATTTCTGCTAAGATATCAAAATTGTCGAAGTCATCTCCTTTAAGCCCATCATAAAGTTTTCCCCAGCACCTTTGAATAGGTTCTGATTTCACTTTATCCCAGGTTTGCACACACCAATAAATGACACGCCGCTATCTTGCCGGAGGGTTCTCAAAAATAGCCTGCGATAGTGCCGATTAAATGTTGCTATTACGCCCTCATCCAGTGGCTGAATTCAACTGGTTACATTTGGGGGAAGGAAATTCACAACAATATTGCCACTTCTTAACTCGCAAGGATGCGTAGACGCACTGTCGATTAATAAGATCGCTTTTTAAGGCAGACTCTTTGCAGTTAAAAACTTTACAACTTTCGGTACAAACTGGTCCTTAAACCATTCGGCAAAGATAACACAAGACATCCAAGAACTTTTATGGGCTCTATAAAAAACTGATAGCGCATTTCGGGCAACATTCTTTAAGACTGGAGGTTTTTCCGACTTCCCGATACAAATCGGGGGCAGCCTATGTGTGCCAAAAGGGTTTGATGCCGAAAGAACAGTTATCCGTTCCTTTTTCATTTTGTGTACTGGGGCAGACATTTCTTAGGACGAAGCTAAGGATTTTCTAGGCAACTTCTTAAAATTTACACCTATTTCATCGGCTTTGTAAACTTGGTTCCTAATATAGCCATGGGTGTAATCTTCAAAGTCTGTTTTAAAACCATCAACTGCATTCTGGGTCTGCAGATAGTTTTTCTCCACATACATGCAATTGCTAAATGCTGTATTTATTTTTTAGCGTGTCTAACCACCCAGAGCTTGAACAAAAATCTTTTCCTTCCGGACCTTACGACTCAGCTAACAGTTTAGCTTTTTCTTGCAGTATTGGGCCAGTCAAAGGCATGCCTTTTTCTCAATGTTGGGGGAATCAAAGATAAAGATCTACACCTACTTTTTCAAATTTGGATGTTTTGCGAGTTTTTCTATGAGGAATTTTCACACCTTGCTCTAGAAATTTAGATTTAGGTTTCATCCATTCTGAAATGGTAGAAACACCAACTCCTTATTTAGCGGCAACAGTTTTTAATAACCATCCTTTTTAACTTCTTTGATAGCAGTTAATTTATCAGTGAAAACAATCACAGCAAGCTCCCACTTGGTCACAAAAAATAAACAATGCAACCAAAATAAACAACCACTTGAATGGACTATTGTATCACAGATCCCCACTTGTGTGTTGACAGCTAGGGACTGATGGGGGCCTCATTATCTTAGGAAGGGGCAGTGTAGCTAATTTTTTTGCTGATATGGTGACTGAGGATGCAACTGAAGATCTTGCATTCACAGCGACAACATTTCTCTAGTTCTGAGAAAACAATCCAAAGTTTGACACATTGGTGCATTTTTTCAGAGGCGTTTCGAATAACCTGGTTCTAGTTAGCCTGAGTTCGGCTAACTGAAGTTTCACTGTATCGTACTTATTATTATACTAGCTGCGCCCCGCGGTTTCACCCGCGTGGTGATGGAATGAGATAATGATGATAGAAAACTATATATCTTTATAAATTATAGCCTATGTGTTATTCTAAATGAAAGCCTATGTGTTATTCTATTGTAAAGTTTCATCAAAATCCATTCAGTAGTTTTTGCGTGAAAGAGTAACAAACATCCATACATACATTCTTACAAACTTTCGCGTTAAAAATAAAATACAAACGGAGCTGCCATGGAATTCACCGACCAAAAATCGGGCCCATCATATATAATTATTACACTTCTGGGAGGTGAACGGTGGATTCCGGACTAACGACCGGTAGGTTTAGGACAGCTGTCTTGCCACATGTGAGCGTTCACCTTGCCACCCATTCACTCCCCCTTCGAAGCCATAGAAGGGGGAGTAATGCACCAATATGTTCAACGGATTTATGATAAATCAACCAACTCGTCTAGACAAAAAATATATATATATATTTTTAAATCTCTTATTTTTATTGTTTCAGATTGCAGGATTCCTGTCCACATACAGCCGTGGCTGCAATTCCAACCGTCAAGAGACACAAATCGTTAATTCTAAGGAATTCCGAGTTAACCGATCGCCTAAATAAATTCAGACTAACAACGGTTCGAATTAGTTTTAAAAGAAAACAGAAAAATCAGTAATAAGTTCTTTTGTACTAAGGGAGATATATACCTCTACTAGTAGGACATCAAAATGTTATCGATGACATACTTTTTCTTACATATCGTCTAACTACAGCAAACACCGACGGCGTATGTGTTGGCCTTTTCAACGCGCCACGTTTGCTGAAATCACTTTTGTATAGTGAGATTTTTGTGACTCAGTGATTGCATGGGTTGAAAAGGTTAATTGTTAGATTATACATTATAATATATAGGTGAGTCGTTTTGGCCGTCCCTTCGTGCAAGTATCTCCAGCATTGCCGATATTGTTTTTTTTAACTGAATTAGGCATTTTTTTCTTTATATTATAGTTAGTCGCTACATAGTCTGATTGAAATCCTCATCAGTATGCTCTTTCGCCCCCTTGCCAGACTGTGCCATGCGTTTTGCGCTTGTCTCATTTTGGTGGTGACCGGCATTGGTTTTAGTACCGGATTGGTCTAATGCTGGTCAGCGGTGACGATGCTTCCTTCAAAGTACTTATCTATCGAAGCCACAGCCCTCGAGCAGCGATCCTCTGACTTTCAGAAGCATTCGATATATTCAACTTGCGGAACAGCTAACAGCTGCTTTGTCGCATTCACATCTTATTTAAAATATTTTTTAATTTGGGAAATAGCTAAAATCGCAGAAGGCTAGGACCTGATTGCACAGGCGCTGATTCATTTGAACTATTATTAATTATGTATTTCACCAGAAATTCTCAAAAAGAAACATTCGATACGCATTGCAGTAAAAAACAAATGCCTTTTTTGCCATGAGAAAGTGAGGCAGCGCTGCTAGCAGAAAGCATAATCATAGCAATGGGGTTCGATTTTTGACTCAATATAGAAATGGTCCTATATGAGATGAAGCTATATCTGTATTTATATGTATAAGCTATATCTGCTTTTTGCGATGTTTCAAAAAATTAAAATGTTTCCTTTCAGTGAAAATAATGAAATCTGTAATGTTTGAAGTACTTACCATATTTTATTGATGGCAAATGACGACCTACCTGTATATACTTACTAAAATATATGTTCAGTGTGCAATTATTGCCTTTTGTACTCATTTTATTACGGTATGTGTCTATATTACAAATTAAATAAACCAGTGAAACATTTTTAATTTCCCGAAACGCATAGATTGTGGCATTTTTGGACTTCTAGAAATCGCTGACTAGTCTCTAGATGAGTGTATCAAAATACTACGTGATTAGTGTTGGTTATTAAAGCGTTGGCGCGCTGTACGAATACAGTCGTCGAAATATAAAAAAGTGATACGGTAGAATGCCTCTTCCAGTCGGATAATACTGGCACAGACTTTCCTGTACTGGCATTTACTTGTGCCACCGCACAAATGGTTCAAGTCGCCTATAGGCATATTAAAAAGGCAAAACGTGATAGAATGAAATGGCATATCACCACCACATGCGCATTTTCAACGCTGCTTATACCATTGAAGTCTTTTCGCAATACGATTAGTCTGTCGATGCATGTGTATTTTGTGACGACACTTCGCCTTTAACCACTGTATGAGATTGGTAGTACTAATCTGAGGTGTGCAATGGTGGGAGCACAGAGCGCCAACGTGTTAATGCTAACTATGATTAATTTCAAGACTTGTTTAATACGCTAACCTAAATGCTAAACGCTTTCATTGAATTTAAATTCAGAGGATAAAGTCATGGATCACGATAACGCATTTAGCAGCATTTATTATTAGCGTTTGCGCATAAGATGCGAATTAAACCATCACTATTCTCGATTCGAGACTAGAGATCGGCACTGGGCATACTCATCAGTATTCGCTTCTCGATGAAAGTGTAAAAAAGATATCGCGAATCGCACAAATCTTACATTGTATTGTTGATGTATTTTACGATAGGAGTTTAGTTTTGTAACAGGTTAAGATAGAATTCTTTTGTGAATACATATAATAATATGTTTGTTCTTTTTTGTCGCAGCCAAGAAAAGTTTTCGCGCAATTTACAATTTATTTCTGTAAAATAGGTGCTTTTTCATTCACTTCTATCCTATCAATGTTTTTCATATTATTTTTCTAGTTGCACTAAATCTAACCATTCCAAGTACTTTTAATGACGAAAAACACTACATTTCTCTTTAAAAAAAACTGTTATTATCTATTTTTACTCTACTTCCGTAAGTTTTCCACTCAGATTTATTAAGTACCTATCTTAAGTAAAAATATTACCTTATTGTCTCTGGTTGATTTAGCTCATTAAATTTGCTTTTGTTTTAGTTTTGATGAAAATTTTATGTATATTTTTGGTATAATTAATTCTGTGTCAAAATGTCCATTTGGATTTGCAATAAAATGTGAGCCGCTAATTTGTTGACTTTCATCGTTTCGTAAATGATGCATTTGTAAATAATTCAAATAATAAACCCCTATTATAAATCAGTGTTCTTTTTTATATTATTATTATTATTATGAATGGTATAAATCTTAACTGTTTGTATGAGATACGTGAAAAATATATAATAAATATTAATAAATTTGTGTAATTCGCAGTTTTTATTTTGTTCCAAACAAATGCAGAAGTTGTCCTTTTATTCTGTCATTGTAGCCTGAAAAGCTCTCTAGACGATCAAGCATGCTTGTCAAGCATCGCGTCGCGGGCTGAGGGGATCGTAAACCGCAGGAAATTGCAAATATTTTTTTAAAATATTTACTAAAAATGCCTAATTTTGTAGTTTTATACCAGGGAGTCGCGTCATTCATTAATCAAGTACGTCTAATTAACGTGACTCCCTGGTATAAACTACAAAATTAGGCATTTTTGGTAAGTATTAAAACAATATATTTGCATAATTCTTACTGTTTACGATCCTCGCCCAGCCCGCGAAGTGATGCTTGACAAGCATGCTTGATCGTCTAGAGAGCCCCTAATATTTGGATTCGCTAGAGCCGCCACTGCGCTCATTATCATAATGGTGATTGGTAAACATGTAGTATTTCCTCTCACTGCAAGTAACGTATATTTCCTCATTCATATTTAACCTACTGTAGGCGCGCGCGTCCGTCAGTTTTAGTTGTCAGCGGTTACAGTGCGCAGGGGCCAGTGTGCACTCCACTTACACTTGCTTTTTTGGGGTTAGTTTAATTTCATAGCTCGAGAAACAGTTTGTTATAATATAAGTTAGTTTTCCAGCTGTAATTGTTTTTTTTTTGTGGTAAATATGGCGCCGGGTTTGATGAGCAAGGAGCTTCCTGATATAGAGGTAAGTTTTTTCTGTTTAAATTTAATATACATACACGTAATAAAAATACGCGCTTAGAAACAGGACATTATCAAGAGTGAACGATTAAAAGCAATTGGTTTCATCTGAAGTTGATACCGAAAAAACACTATTGAAAGTTATCTCAGTGATCCCACTTGACCCGTCACTGATAATAATATTGTTTTGATACTATGGCACGTGGAAAAAGCAAATCAAATTTATTGCCTGTGGAATAGGAAACAGGATTAGATTCCTATATCATATCGGATTTTGGAGAGCTGTCTGTGGCGCGCTTTATAAATGGTATGAATGTATAAATGACAGAGGGTATGTCTATGGTTTTTTATTTTTGAAATATTGACAGATGTCATGTTCATGGCGGTACGGATTTGCTTTTCGGTTTATTTTTGTGATTAAATAAAGTATTTGTTCGTGTTATTATTGATAATACGCGATTGTGACCGAGTGCTGCGTGATATTTTTTGTCGTGTCGCGTAGAATGAATGACGGAAATCAAAATGTCGAACAGAAGACTTCAGGCGTGTCGATGTCTCAGAGCAGGATCGTGCCGAGGCCCATGCCCAGGTTATTTTCGGAAGGCGGAGCGTTTTCGCGACAGCTCTCCTCCCCCCCGCAGCTGGAATCGACAGAGGACGGCAACATCAAAACTAAAATGGAGACGAAACTCGCGTCGATGTGGAATAACATGAAGTTCGAGTGGTCAGCGAAGGTGCGGACGAGTTTCTCGAAGGAGTCGCCCGTGTGGCTGCTGGGGAGGTGCTATCACAGAAAATTCAGCCCGGCGAATTCGCTGGAGGAGGTCGGGACGGATGCGACGGCGCAGCACATCGACCGGCTCGACGGTGACGGCATCGAAGGGTTTAAGTCGGACTTTTCGAGCCGCGTGTGGATGACGTACCGACGTGACTTTCCCGCGCTGACCGGCTCGCCGCTCACAACCGACTGCGGCTGGGGCTGCATGCTGCGCAGCGGCCAGATGCTGCTCGCTCAGGCGCTCATCTGCCACTTCCTGGGCCGCTCGTGGCGGTGGCATCCCCACCAAACCCTCGACTCGGCGCAAGCTTTCAAAGACGACTGTCTCCACAGGATGATACTGAAATGGTTCGGAGACACACCGTCCTGCGTATCGCCCCTGTCCCTTCACCGAATGGTTCACAGCGGAGAATCCTACGGCAAAAAAGCGGGCGATTGGTACGGGCCCGCCTCCGTTGCGCACATTATAAAATCGGTCGTCGCTGAAGCATCCAAAGAAAAGAACGAATTTGACAATTTATCCGTTTACATCGCGCAAGACTGCACGATTTACATAGACGATCTGATCGATCAGTGTTGCCAGAGCGACGCGCAATGGAAATCAGTCCTAATCCTCATACCCGTCCGATTGGGCACCGAGAAATTCAACCCAATTTACTCGTCGTGCTTGACGTCGCTTTTAACCGTCGAGCAGTGCATTGGGATCATTGGCGGCCGCCCGAAACACTCGTTATACTTTGTCGGCTTTCAAGAAGACAAACTCATCCACTTAGACCCGCACTACTGCCAGGATACTGTCGATGTCTGGCAGCCGAACTTCCCCATCTCGACTTTCCACTGCAAATCGGCGCGGAAAACCCCGCTCTTGAAAATGGATCCATCCTGCTGCATCGGGTTCTACTGCAGCGATCGCGCCGACTTCGATGGCTTCGTCAACAGCGTGCAGATGTTTCTCAATCCGCAGGGACCGTCCGGCAGCAATGATTATCCCATTTTTATAATTGCGGAGGGACACAGTTCCGACATCCGCCACTCTTACCGACACAGGCTATCCATAATGGACGCGGACGAACATTGGACTGTGATTAATAATGATAGCGATACCGATATTGAATCGGAAGACTTTTTATAGTATATTGTACCTGCGAAGACATTGACATTGAATGATACGGCTGTGAACATCATGTTGGTTTGAGTTTCTGCAGTTTGAATGCCTGTGTTTCCTAAAAATCCAACCCCAACAATCAGGCCTCTATCTAATTTAGATAGAGCCCTATCTAGCACATTTAATTTGCAAAAAGTAGACATATTTTGGGCCTGTAACTGTTTTTTACAAGGGATTAATATACTCTAGCTACTGTCGAATTACAGAAACTGCCGGAACTACTAGAAATATATAGATGTCGAAAATAACACTCCAGAAAATCAGTTAATCCGAAGTTGCCTTGCAAACTATGGTCCCATTGTCTGAGAGTTGAGCCCATGGAATACATAATGGACTGGAAGTGTAATGTGATCTTTTTTTGAGTGATAGCAATGGATTGTAAATCTTATACAAATTTAAGCTTTTATGTGAGGGAATTCGAGTTTTGAATTCAATTTAAGACATGTCAACTCCAGTATATTATATTGCCTGTGGTTGGGCCCATTAACTACACCCATAATCTCAAGTGGTTCTTCATATAAGAAGAGAAGATGGATGGTATTATCATCATCATTGTGACCTTCGTAAGTCTATTCCTGTTCCAATGTCTTCCTTGCTCGATCTTGGAGTTCTAATCATAGAATATTACCCTCTGTATTATCCATTCTGATCCATCCATTCATCTGACATTATCCGTTCAGCGTAGATTTCAGCGAGTCTTCAATAATAAATTATGTAATACAAGCCATAATTTTCTATCAGTTGCTCTCACATTATATTTTTGAATCTCTATGGAAAATTATATAGAATGATGTTATTCCCCTGCTTTGTGATTTTTGATTTTTGGCATTGAGATTTTTGGCATGGTGATTTTTGGCATTGAGGGATTATTGTCCATTTTAAAATTAGATTTTCTGCTCTATTGTCCAGCACAATTGAAAATTTTGGATATGCAAAATCAGCTTAGTGTTTCAGGGCTGGGCTTCCAGTAATGCCGTGCGTTTTTTTTAGTATTGTGTGGCACTGTGCTATGTCAGTTAGAGCGGTCTTTATGTGAGATGATGATGATAATGATGGTTTGGCTAATCACTTGGCCACCTGCACTTGAGGCTTACCACCCCCTATGTAACTATTGGTCCCCAGCCCAGATCTGCAACCAGCTCACCTGGGAGACCAGTCACAGAATCCAGGACGGAGGAAGGCCGCACGCATCAGCCATGGCAGCCTCATAAAAACCCATTATTTTTTTTTCTTACAGCCAAAGCCGGGCATGCACATGTCACATGCTCTGCCGGCTCATTTTCTACACTACACTGTCGTTGACTATCCCCAGTTTGTGCATATGCTTGTTGTTGGCAGTGCCCAGTAAGCAGGCCTATTGTCTTTATCAAGTTATCTCTGGAGATTCTCAGGAACCAACTTGTTAATCTTTGTGTAGGTTCGCTAATGGCCCTCTTTGTCTGCCTCAGGTTTGTTACTCTCTAACTGTGCTTTATACAATCCCTGGTTCTTTGCATAAGGCAGTCCTTGTGTACCCCTATGCCAGTGGCAATGTGGGCTCTGGACCAATTGGTGGGTGTGTTGAACCCTGCCTTGCAAGTCTATCTGCATCCTCACTGCCTCTGACTTCACTGTGTCCCTTCACCCATGTGAGCTATATACTGTGGTCATATGATATTTTTCCAACGTCTCATGGAATTCCTTGATTGGTTTTGATATCTGCTTGTGGATCAATTGAAATTGTGTATTACAATTAAAAATGAAATTATAAAATAATGGAAAGGAAAGTAGTGGTAGACCAAGAGCATTTTCACGCCCATCACTCCTTCAATTTTTCCCTCGGCGCTACGATTCTTCAGTTTCCCCATTGCAGCCGCGCTTCTTTTTACTGCTATTGAATTTCAATTATAATTTAAAATGTCTTACCCTGCTCACTGCTATGTTAGCTATTTCTCCTGCAGCCATGATCATACCTACGGTGTTTGCTTTTAAAATCGTCAAGTTTAGCCTCAGGGATTTTTCGATCTTTAGCCCAAAGGATTATGAGTACGGTCCTGCCCCAGTCCCATCTTTTGTTTTTGAGTCATCACTAAAAATGCTTTTTTGTTAACAATGTGTTCGCCCTCAGGTCTAATTATGTAACTTTCCCTAAAATTACGCTCATTTAACATTTCATCTGTATCCATCTTCAGTAGTCGGAAGTCATTCAATCCCATTGAATATTTGGGAATACACATTATTGCACATTTTCATAGTAAGTCTGGACAGGTAAAATTAAAATGCTCATTTGCTTTTTGTCATTCCTGTTGATGAAAAACACATAGCGGGTTTTGCAGAGGCTAAGACGATATGAAATATTTTTAATGATTCAAGAATCAACCCCCCCACCTGAAAACATCTGACAAAGTATATTTTAAATTAATTATGTAAGACTCCTTATCAAACCAAATTGATAATGAACTACAAACACTGGCTAAGCTATAAGTGATAATAATACGTACTTAATTATTATAATTATTATTTATTAGATGGGTATACTCACACATCTGTAAATAATATTATCTCACTTTCGTCACTGATAGACAATAACGTCGCGTTATTCTTATCTCATGTAATAAAAATATATCAGCCAAAAATGGTTGAATTATCGACTGAAATTTGTTTTACGATTTCATCATAATATGTGCGATATTTTATTATATCGTTATTTAAGTATTATAAAAAAGCTTTATATACATAACGCAAAGTTAGTATTTTTTTCTGTAAATATTCTAAATTTGTTTTTTAAATTATCGAAAATAAAATTGCAAATTGTATTCGTTGTTTTCTTCCCTTTATACATTTTGGCGATTATTTGAGTGGTAGGTTTTATTGATTTTGTTTTAATTAAAATGCAAAGCGAGTAACGTTTCTAATTTGTGTTTTTTTTTTTTGGTTGGCAACAGAATTTGCTCCAGCTCAATCCGCGGGTAAAACAGCATACAAATTTAGTCCCCTCGGCCGACACTAAAAAGAACAAACAACACTGGAAGCGGAACACAGATAGAAAATGTACAGTAAGTAAAATTTACGTATGGGGTCAATCAAAACAGATGTATTGATGATAAGGGGCCGTCCACATAATACGTAATCACCAAGTGGTAAGGGGGGGTTGGACCTGAGGCTTATGCTTGATTACGTTGGGTGGAGGGAAGGGGGTGCCCATCCTGATTACGTAATCAACTTTGGTCACTGTATTGCTTTTTTTTTTGGTCGTAAACATGCAGGGAATTAGCGCAGTGCCGCGCCGAAGCCTGCACGCGCAATATACGTAGATACTCCACGCGCCCGTTTGCAATTGAGTGGCCCGGGCCTGTTCCTGTGCGCGCTGGTAAGCTGGTGGCCACTTTACAAATGCTGGGTTTACGATTCTTCACATTTTCCACAAATTCGATTGATTACGTAATCTTTGGAGGGGGGGGGGGGGGAGATCGGGCTGCTGATTACGTCTGTTGACTTGGGGGGGGGGGGGGGTCGAAAAACCCCAAAAACGCTATTACGTAATATGTTGATGGCCTCTAAGCTACAATTTTACTGTACCAAGAAAAACATTGGCTGAATATTGCAATTTATCAAAACCCTTTCGTTGTGTTGACCACAATACAATACAATTTTATACAGGTAGGCATACAATACAATACAATTTTATACAGGTAGGCATACAATACAATCCAGGTAGGCATTCCCACACTTAAATGTTTCATTGCGTCTAACATTCTCAGTAATGTAATTAATTGCGGAAAGTTAACTATCGTGGTAGTTGTGATTATATAAATTAATTTAAGTAGTTTATAATCGGTTTAAGAATCGTCAATAATTAGAGAATAATGTAGTAATTAAAATTGCCGATTAAATAAAGAGAACCATGTCTGTAACCATAATTGTCATAATGACATTGCGATAGTAATGAAAATAGATAATCGTATACCTACTAAAAATGTAAAAAAAAAAAATAATGGTCAAATCTTGCAATCGACAAAAATAAAAAATTACGCTCTTTGTCAAATGTCAGCTATCAGGATATCTCCGCTTTTACAGCTTGATACTCTTGGAGTACGAATTCAGCATTATCGAAATATCATTAGTCATATATTGTAATTTTGTCTAAGCCGTGGACTATATTTTTTTGAATTGGTTCTCTCCAAGACTTTTAATATGCGCAGGGACCGTATTATAAAAACAGAAGCTTTGGCGAAGAAAACTATTGCCTGTACTGTAGGAAACTGTAAATCTTACCTTGCTTAGTCGGTGCCTATTAAAATGTGGGTAAAATTTATTTCTGGTATTGTGTTGATGGAAACTACTATTCACCGAGACCAAGATATATGTTTACGAGCAAACATAATATTTTGGTGGATGTAGCATGAGTACATCATCATGATTCCTCACTACATGAAAAACGGCTTACATGAAGTTCTTGGAGAAGCTCTGTAAAGACTGCGTACTGCCCTTATTTGAAAAAATCCTTCTCATTCACATCATACATTTGTTGCCGTTCCTCAGAACACTAGGCCATATTCATATTCATAACATATTCCCCATAACACTAGTTCCCCAGGACACTAGGCTAAGTTCTGTTGTGTTAAATATTTTAACGCACTACATCAAATCAATACAACAACCAGGATTCAAACAGACATTAAAGCACTGGCTCAAAAATAAATGTTATTGCAGCATGAATGACTTTTTAAACGATAAAGACAAATAAATATTATATTACTATTGTGATCCTCCCTCAGACATGTTAAATTTTAAACGTTTATATTTCATTTTAGCTCTAAATTTGACAAACCGTAGATAACGTGATAATTCCACAACATTTTAATTTAAACACAAACTGACATTTTACTTAATATATAGTAATGGAAATTTACTATAGTAATTTCTAGATAATAGTTCTGATGATAATTGTTATACTTGTTGATACATCTAAGCCTTAATACTTTTCGGATTTGTTTTCCTTCATTCTTGCGAAGTGAAAATATATTCAATTATAGTAAAATAAATATTGTACACCTTATAGGTAAACCGTATAGCAAATAAAATATTACCTATCAATTTTGTACGACATACTTACAGTTCACAATAAATAAATGATTATTATATGTCATTAGGGAATGGAAATAAGCAAAGTAAACAGATTTAGCAGCCTCAAAGCCACACTATTTTAATGAAAAAAAGTTGATTTTAATGGTTTAGAGGAATTTCAGACAGTTTATTTGAGTCGTGATATCATATTATGGTAAGTATGGGACCTAAAAATAATTTTTTTTTCAGGGCATAATTCTGTGAATCACAGATTGATTGAACAAGATTTTTTTAATTTTTTTTATTATTTATAAATGTTTATTCAAATAAAGGTTACATCAAACAAGTGAAAGAAGTACACAATTTTAACACAACAAAAAAAATACTTTGTCCATTTCCAACACTCGTCAATGTTCGCTTGTTTATTGCAGTCAGAAACAAGCTATTATTGTGTTATTTTTTAAAAAAATTTTGATTTTATATTTGCCACATTGATTATTTATTACTGTTCTATGATTATTTATTACTATTCTCTTCTTGTATTACGATTATTTTAATTTTAATTTTTGGACTTTTATATTTAAAAAAAAATAGTATTTGTAATTACTGTTTTGATAGAGTGTAAATCTTTTTTTTGTAATTATTGTACGCATAAATGGAAAATCTCTACATTACCATAAATGACAATAAAGAAATATAATAATAATAGTACTCGGCTACTATTATATTTACATATCTACATAATTATTATATTTATAAGAAGTACTATAATAATTATTATTTTTTATTCTGGACAGGCAGCTTTGCTGATTGGTCCAGATTAGATCTTGTAAAGCTAGTCATAAATAATATAAACAAGTTTTTAAGTACAAATCGAGTATGTTTTTAAATTGATTGATAGTGCTTGCACTAATCGCTTCAAATAGTAGTTTATTCCACATGCCACCACTCTAATTTGCGGCATGTTCAGAAACTACCACAACAATTGCTACCAAAAAACATCGGGGTTGCAAGACTAACAAGGATTGTTTACCTACCATTCTATTCAACAGGCTTGTCCATCACTACAAAATAACTTTGACGACATCAAACACACGACTTTGTCGGAGAGAGGCGCTTTAAAAGAGGCTGGGAGGTGTCTGAAGTGTGCCGATGCACCGTGCCAGAAATCCTGTCCAACACAGCTCGATGTCAAGAGTTTTATCACCAGCATCGCTAACAAGGTAAGTGGAGGCATAGTTTTTGCACAGTGACCTCTTTGAACTTCGATAACTTGTTTTGAGTTGAATCTCTGAATTCAAATAAAATGAAATCTTTTTAAAATCAGTTATTCATTTGTCTTTCTGCCCTTGAAAATGAAGTCCTATGCTGGTGTTATCAATTACATCTTGGCACAGAAGTTAGCAAATATGTACTGTCAAGAACTACAGTTTCCTAATGGTTCCGTGCAGCTTAGGCCTGATGGCCTGTTTGTGGTTCCTTAGATGGCCCCAACTCACGGTTTAACTGTCATCCGCTAGCCTCCTCGAAGAGAGACTGAAGCTGGAAGGGCCGTTGTGAACTCTGCCTGCAGTCTGCAAGCGGAACTGGCTAATTTGCATGCACCAGGCTATGTCAGCCAATCGCTTGCGGAATGCGGCGAATAACGGGGGGGGATGTGTTTTCCAAGAAGCGTAAGTAGCTTGACAGGCAAAGGGTTCATGTCACGGATCCTTGACAAATTCGATCTATAAATTATCGCTAACGTCAGGTAAGCGACCTCGAATCCGTGACCAGATTGTAGGAGGGAGAAATCCGTCCAAATCTGGTAGTAAGGGCCGAGGAAGCCCGCTAAGAGGCACTTCATATAGCCTCGCGGCAAAGCACCGAACTATTACGGGCTGTTAGCATAGTTCGACTGTGGATTGTGTTTATCGACAAAGTCTGCATACACTCCATGGGAGACAGAACGGCTAGTATTATTTTAACTCCCCGGGGTGGCGAGTTCGCCCGTATTTATTGACACCCCTTAATGTCAAGAACTGCAGACAATGATGAGAAACCTGGCCAATTGCTGTTCGCCACTGCTTCTGCGTGGCTATACTCAAAATTGCAGGAGGTGCGACTGGAGACTCTTTGTCACTCACCGTACTCGCCAGGCTTTGCTCTAATAGGCTTTCACTTTTTTACGGAATTTGGATATCGACTCCGAAGAGACAGTAAAAGAGCTTCAAAGCATTCATTGATTCTTGGGCATGAGACTTTTACAGCAGAGGAATTTACCAACCCCTAATCAAATAGCGAAACTGCATAGATAATAAAGCTCTATAATTCAATACATATATTGTTTTTACATTTTTTTTCTATTTTTTTTATAGAAGGTCAATTTATAGGTAAGGGTCTGATACATTTATCGTTTTTAGAATTACTATGGAGCAGCAAAGGCAATTCTTTCAGACAACCCTTTGGGCCTCACTTGCGGTATGGTTTGTCCCACTAGCGACCTCTGCGTTGGCGGCTGCAACTTGCACGCTAGCGAAGAGGGTGCAATCAACATTGGCGGTCTACAACATTTTGCCGTTGATGTAAGTATAAGCATTCATAATTAGTTTGTTAGTTTGTTAATTTCTACTCTTTATTGTGAAATTTCACAATGGCCGGGTTTATTATGTCATATATGTATGTCATGCAACAATCTCTTACAAGCAACGCTACTATGAAGTGTTTATATTTTTCTGTGTGTATACCATGTGTTAAGTAAAGTGTGTGTCTTGTTATTGCATTCAATCTACATAATTGTACTGAAATTCCGTTAATTTTATCTCAATGGAAAATGGTGTCCCAGCCGAGAAATTAACCTGGGACCTTGGACGTATTTCGCGAAGAAAATGCAATTTAAGCAAAAACGAGTCCGTATCTATCCCGGCGTCAGTTGGTCGGATCAGCCTAATTAAGGGCAGCAACAACGCTCGCTTAGAGGCCTAGAATAAAACTGGTCATGGCAGTTGCGGTAAGAGAACTTAAATTCAACAAGGTGATTATGGGCTTATGGCGTTATCTATTAGAAATAACAGACCTTGTAATAGAAATATACAATAATGTAATTTTCGCCCAGTGCGTGGCTTATCTGCTTACTGTAATCAGTTCTTCAAGTGTTACATAATAAATTCTTATCAAGCATTTTATCAAACAATCCTCTTCATTGAACCAAAAAAATATACCTAGGTAATTATTATCACAGAAGTTTACTCATTGTTATATTATGACAAAAATAAACCATTCCCTGTTACAGAAAAAATGTTCCGAATCGGAATAGTTATAAATAAAGGATGTCTCAACAAGAGCGCCGGATTTAAATTTGCCGCTGTGAATATGGAGAAGTATTCAAACCAACAACGTTTAATTATTGTAAAAACACATTACAAAAATGGTGAAAGTTTTGCGAAAACAGTTCGCCAATTAAGTCAAGTTTTCGGTCGCAATAATGCGCCAAATGAATCAACAGTGAGGCGTTTAATTACAAAATTTAAGACCAAATTTACGCTGATGGATCAGAAGATCATCAGCGTAGAAGATCTCCAGACCCCAGTAACCTCGCTCGTTGGAGCTTTGCCGAGGATAGTTCTTGTCCCCTCTGTAGCAATACCCCTTGCACAGCTAGACACATTCTAGCTGACTGCAAGGTGGCCTTAGATCAAGGACGGTACACTTACCGACATGACAAAGTTCTCGCTGTTATTCGCGAGGTAATTAGTCTCTCAGTGGCTCGTGCCAACGAGGGTTTGACAGTATCCTCCAAACCCCCAATACAGTTTGTGCGGGATGGCTCTAAAGGCAAAAAACATTTAACTACAAAACCTTTCTCAATAATTGAAAAAGCTACAGATTGGATTCTGGAGGTTGATTCGGTCTCTAAGCAGTATAAATTCCCTGAAAGTCTCGGATGCACAGCCCTCCGTCCAGATATAACTCTTAACTCTCTATCTCGGAAGGTGGCCCTTATTGTAGAATTAACTGTTTTATGGGAATCAAATATCCCAAAAGACCACGAGTACAAATTAAATAAATACCATGATCTTGCAAATGCCGTAACCCGGAACGGCTTCACTGTTCACCTTCACGCGGTGGAAGTTGGCGCTCGTGGCCTGCCAGCTAAATCTTTATTTCACCTCTTTAAAGATCTTGGCCTTTCCAGAAAAATAATCAACTCTTTCTTAGAAAAATTATCTAAAACTGCGATTTGCGCATCTCAAATTCTATGGCTTCGAAGGGGGAGTGAATGGCTGGTAAGGTGAACGCTCACATGTGGCAAGACAGCTGTCCTAAACCTACCACAGCCGGTTCGTAAGTCCGGAATCCACTGCTCACCCCCCAGAAGTGTAAAAAAATAGTATTATGATGGGCCCGACTCCGGTCTGTGAATTCCATGGCAGCTCCGTTTGGATTTATTTATATATATATTTATCGTCGTCGTTGTCGGTTGAAAATGTAGCCACAGTAAGGAAATCTGTGACCGAGAATCCAGTAACTTCCATTCGGCATCGTGATCAAGAATTAAACATTTCCAGAAGCACTATGCAACGAATTTTGGTAAAAGATATGCATTTGGACGCGTACAAGGTTCAATTGGTGCAAGAAATCAAGCCATCATGCGCAAGAGATCATGCGCAGCGCTGTGAATTTGCTGATTGGGTATTGGAACATCATCAAATTAATGCCAATTTTTCGAAGAAAATAATTTTCTCAGATAAGGCACATTTTCAACTCAACGGATTCGTAAATAAGGAAAACTGTCAGATTTGGGGTGCTGACAATCCTCGTGTGATACTCAACCAATGCATCCACCGCGAGTAACTGTTTGGTGTGCATTTTGGGCTGGCGGAGTAATTGGGCTGTATTTCTTTGAAAATGCGGCTGGAAATGCGCTAACTGTTAATGGAGTGCGGTATTGCGAAATAACGGATTTTTTGTGGCCCCAATTGGATGTAATTGATGTGGAGGACATGTTTTTCCAACAAGACGGTGCGACCTGCCACACAGCACGTGAAACAATGGTGTTACTGCAGACTAAGTTTCAAGGCCGTGTAATTTCTCGATTTGGCGATCAACATTGGCCACCAAGATCGTGCGATCTAACACAGATGTACTTTTTTCTTTGGGGCTATGTGAAGGAAAAGGTGTATGCAAATAAGCCTGAAACAGTTGAACATCTTAAAGAGGAAATACGGCGCGTTATTGGTGAAATACTGCCACATTTATGCGAAAACGTTATTCAAAATTTCAACAAAAGAATAACCCTGTGCCAGAGGTTTCGTGGTGGCCATTTGCGTGACGTTGTATTTCACGTTTAATCGGAACTATTTTTATTTATGTTGAAATAAAAATGTTTGCTTGATTAAAAAATAAATGTGTTTTTTTTTAAAAAATAAATCCGACCCTCTCATTGGGACACCTATATATGTAGGCATATTTTTATAAATTATTGTATGAATTCTGTGAGGTCAACAAATTTATCTCTATTATTACGCACTTAATTGTTATGACTTACAGTGGATGCTCTATTCAAAATAAATAATATTTAAAAGTTTTGTTAATTTTGGAAAATTCAGTAAATTTTACAAACTGATTTCATAAGATTTCATAAGTAATTTCATAAGTAAGAGATATATTTACTTTTGGTAACTATCGCAAGAAGCTGGATTAGTATTCGTATGGTGTAGATTATCCCTTTGACGGGGATGGTACTGGTCTGCCCGCATGAAGTTGGGTCCTCCAATAGATACAGCTGTTCCAAGGTTGCGAAAAATGAACGATCACCGAAAAGGTTAAAAATAGAATACTATTATAATATGCGCAGTAGCTATTAGAACAGTGTAATAATAGAAAAAAAATAATTTTAAAAAACGACTGATTTTTAGCCAGCAGCCATGTCATGAGTGAAACTTAGAACGGGAATCATAATTGAATGCATATTCAAAATTTCGTATCTGTGCTGTTAACTGTTGAGGAGTTCCCTCGTTGGAAGCCAATCCTGGGTGCCGCTTGGTGAAACTTAAAACAGGCTGTCAGAATTGAATGCATATATAAAATTTCATGTCTGTGCTATTGACCGCTGAGGAGTCGCCTCGTCGGGATTCAACTCTGGGTGCAGCAGTCATGTCATGGTGAAACTTCAAACGAGCTATCATAACTGTATGCGTATACAAAATTTCGTGTCTGTGCTGTTGTCCGTTGAAGAGTCCAACCCTGGTGTAGAATCAGGTCATGCTTACCATAAAAAATGCATTGTCATCGTAACTGAACCAACATGTAAATGTTCAACTTCCTATGATAATATTTGAGGAGTTCCCTCAAATCTCCATGGATCTCATCATCAGAACAGGATTTTTGTTAAAAATGGGATCATCAAAAATCATAAATGCCGGAGTTGTGAGGTAACAAACATTAAAAAAAAATACAACCGAATTGATAACCTCCTCCTTTTTTGAAGTCGGTTAAAAACTGACTATATTCGTTAGTGCATTTAGTAGTTATCACCTAAACGATCGAGAGAAAAGTCTAAAAATCCTCCGACTACCCTCAATCTAAGCAAGAAGAGACAGAGGTGACCTGATGGAAACATCCAAAATCCTCACTAGCCACTATGACGATGCAGTAAATCTGCAGTCGATATATAGGATGAACACATAAAAAAGGTTTAAATTCTTAGCTGGCGAAATCGCTGCAATAACTGCTATCATTGTTATTGTAATTTTTACTATTTTAAATTGTTTTGTTTTTTTTTTTTCTGATTTCATTTTGTTTGCTGACATTTTAATTTTCCACTTCTAACTTTAATTTAATTATTTAGTTTAAGTATTTAGTCATTTTTAATATGGTTTGGTAATTCTATTGTTTTGTGAATACATGGAATATATGCCATTTTTATAAACACGGTATTGTTGCAAGCACATTCAAAAATAAATGTTTACCTTAGAACACGTCCCGGCCTAGTTAGGTGACGTTGCTACTAAACTATGCGTTGTATTCTTTTTCTGCTTTTGATTAAATTTTGTAAGTATTTTTATGCATAATTCCTACGCTGAAATTGTTTACTGTTATTTTTAATATTTGCATTACTTGTATAAATAAATAAATAAATCATGCCTGTTTCCACTCAAAAATGACGTATGGTATACTGGTATGGGGGAATGCCACAGACATCGTATGGCAGCGTATGAGAGTTTGTCTACGAAACGGGATGTTTTCACGGCGGACAATTATTTCGAGCCTAAATATTGTTAACAAAATGAATGTACATAACGCATCGTACGGCTAAAAAACCGCGCAATGGACAAGAGCTATGATGTAGAAAGCTTTTTGAATCACATTACCAGTATTTCACCACAGAAGACGGTCATCCTTTATATTTATTATTGTAAACTTTTAGATCTTCAAGCAAATGGGTATCCAGCAAACTTTGGATCCCAATCAGCCTCCTCTGCCGAAGGGTGGAAATCAGAAGATAGCTCTTTTGGGTGCCGGACCTGCCAGTCTTAGCTGTGCATGTTTCCTTGCTAGGCTCGGATACAAAGATTTGACTATATACGAGAAGGAGAAGTTCACCGGAGGTTTGAGGTACCGCTGCATTCTAACCTTTCTTCTCTCTCCAATTCTAAGATACATCGATGAGATTGATTATTTTTGTTGTACAGCTCTTCAGAAATTCCTCAGTATCGCTTGCCCTTCGATGTTGTCCAGTTTGAGATTGATCTGATCAAGAATCTGGGAGTGAAAATTGTGACAGGCCGCCAACTATCAACCAGCGATATTACTGTGAAGGTGTGTATGTGTTAAATCCTACATCACTTTTATATCTGTAAAAGAGGTTTAACTTATTAGGAAGTCATGGGAATACAGAATGCAAGAAGGAATATAGAATGAAAAATATTTATTTCCATTACAGTATTTACAATTTCCATTTACAATTGTGTAGAAATGACAAAGTAGATTAATTTAAACTTAACTTAGTTATTCAGTTTAACAAAGAATTATTCCTAAATTATTCCAATTAACAAAACGAGTGTAAAAATCCATTGCAATGTAACAACACGAAGACTGTAACACAACAATGCAAATAACAATCCAAATTTAGTATATTAAATTACAATATAAGGTAGATGTTCTTTTCAAATTATCTCAATACGTTACTTATTTTTAACCCGTTGAGTATGAGTCAACCAAATCTGGTCGCGAAACAATTATCCGTTGAGTACGAGTCGACCAAATCTGGTCGCGCGTTTTTTTCACTTCTTTGACGTTCTCATATTTATTCATAATTATCTAATTGTTTTACAAAATGATATTTCAATATTCTATATTCGAAATTTTAATGCAATCATTGTGCAGTTGTTCTTTTTATGATTGGTGTAGTAGTTTCGTAGTTATAGTACTTTAAGGTCGATGTCGCCGAAAATCCTGCAAAAGAGACAGATGCATCCATGAAAATACCCATTTACTCCAAGGGTTAAATCATAATCTCTCAATTTTCCAGAAACTCTTGGACGAAGGCCATAAAGCCGTCTTCCTGGGCATCGGACTTCCAGAACCCAAACAAGTGCCGATTTTTCAAGGATTGAACAGCACTATGGGCTTTTACACCAGCAAAGACTTCTTGCCTTTAGTTGCTATGGGAAGCAAAAGAGGTATAATGTAATATTTATTTTATTTTAATCTACTCAGAGTAATCTACCCCCATTTCAAAACAGTTCAAAACGTAAATGCAGTTAAATCCGCAAATATTAAAAGTATCAATACGCAATGAAGTAATGCACCGGCAATCAATGATTGTGCAGTTTGTGTTTTACTTGACATGTTTGACATCAAAATGTGTCTACAGTGCATTGACTAGTTGTACAACCCTCCCAATGAGGCTGTATGCCTATCTCAGTTCGGAATATGGTGGTATGCATTAAGGAATGGCTGCGGGATCGTAGATAGGGATAGGGCACATATAGCTACACAGCCTGGAGAAACAATAGATTATAGACTGTGTATGTGTGCGTTTGCTGGTTTGTTGTCATGTACATGCATGTATATATGCATGTATGTATGCATGCATGTATATATGTATGCATGTATGTATGCATGCATGTATGTAGGCATGCATGCATGTTTGCAGGCACGATTGCGGAGACGTATGTATGCAGGTATGCAAATAAGTATATATGCATATATGTATGTATATATGTATGTATGTATGCATGCATGCATGCAAGCAGTGTGTCTGCACATGCAGCTAGTGACATGCAGCTAGTTTTAAAATATTTTTTCTTTTTTAGGAATGTGCGCCTGTAGCTCTGCGAATGCCATTCCGAGTCTAACTGGCAATGTGGTCGTTTTGGGTGCCGGAGATACCGCCTTCGATTGTGCCACTTCTGCTCTGAGATGCGGCGCCAAGAGGGTCTTTGTCGTTTTCAGGAAAGGATTCTCCCACATAAGAGCTGTCCCTGAGGAGGTATGCACTGCTGGATGTTGTCATGACTTTATTTACCATGCAAGAACATATTCAGCAGCATCGAACCCCAGGAAATATTTTTTGGCAAATCGTGTAGTGGATGCTTGGAATGCGTTGCCAGAGGAAGTGATCAGTGCTATCTCTGTCAATAGCTTTAAAAACAAACTGGACATTTTTCTTAGTGCAAAACAGTCACAAGTTTAAAAACATGTGCATGTGATATACACGCATCAGCCTTAAGCTGCTAGTGTTAATATAATAATAATAATATTTACTTCACCTGTTCTCTTGCTCAGTCACTTGCTCAAAGCAAACGGAACTAAATACGGAGCACGCTCGCATTGTACTTCAAGCTAAAGCAAGCCTGGCTTAAACGATAATACAAAAGTCGTATAGGTACATATATTTACCACTGATTTTGAAAACCCCGTTGCAAGCATATTTGTGATTGATTGATTGCAGCGAATTGTTACTCTGTCGATATCCTGTTTTGTCACATGGGGCGATCTGTGCCCGCTAGATAGCAATAGACGCTCGCAAATTAATTTATTAGTTTAGCGATCTTTTTAAGAAAAAGGCAAGCCGGGCTTTTCGGTTGTATGAATGAACTGCCTTTGATTGCAATATACTATTACCAATTTAAGATCTTCAAAATAACGGAACTTTCTTATAACGATACCTAATACAAACAGCTTCAATGAGTGGCAGTTGAACCACATGCCAAATGTTTCTACTAAATCCTTTATACGAAAGGTATTCGGAAAGAAAGTACCGTTTCATTCTAGCGCCACTGCAGCTCTATGCGCGATCCGCGCATATGCGCTAGTCTTCCTTATTCACTGGCTCTCAATTGATACCATTTTGGTTGCTCTATGTTGTGTTTTCAGTTTGCTGTGCACACTTAAAATGTTTAAGACAATTAGTTATCATGCTGACTGTGATATTCGTGCTGTAATTAGATTTTTGAATGCAAGGAATGTGAAACCAGCCGAATTTTATCTACAAGTTAAAGATGTTTACGGTGAAGACGGGATGAGTGATGAATGGTGAGAAATTGGGTTAGAATGTTTAATGAAGGTCGAACAAATGTCCACGAAGAGGCTTGGAGTGGTCAGCTTTCTGTCATCAATGATGATTTGGTAAGGAAAGTTGATAAAAAAATCGACAAGAATAGACGTTTCACAATGACAATGCTTTCAAACGAAGTTCTGCAAATTTCACGAACTGTACGAGTACGAGATTGTTAGTGACCGCTTAGGTTATCGTTTCTATGACGAAGTTTCTATGACGGCGGGAAATTTCTATGACGAAGGTATAGAAAGGCTGGTCACTCGCTATGACAAGTGTTTGAACGGTGGTGGAAACTATGTAGAAAAATAGTTTAAAGTATGCTGTTTCATGTAAAAATAAAATTGGTTCAAAAAAACATTTTTTTTTTCAGAACGGTACTTACTTTCCAAATATACCTCGTAGTATTTACCATACTTAGACTTACAAATACTACAGTATTGATCGATCTACGGTGAAGCATTTATCACATTATTATTATTATTTATTCTGGACATGCAGCTTTGCTGATACGTCTAGATCAGATCTTGTAAAACTAGTCATAAACAATATTAATAAGCTTTTAGGTACAAATCGAGTATGTTTTTATATTGATTGACAGAGCTTGCATTAATCAGTTTAAATGCTATTTTATTCCACATTTCTACCACTCTATTATGGAGAACGTTCTTAAGAGGATTACATTTAAATTGTTCATGGTTCCCTTTTTTACTGTGACCTCGAAGGTTTGTGTTTACGTTGATTTTGTGCCCAGGTGCATTGTAATAATTTGTGAGAATTTTATATATCTTTATCAGGTCCCCTCTTTGTCTTCTTTGTTTGAGAGTAATCAGTCCAAGTAATTCCAAGCGATCTTCATAATTCCTATTCTTCAGGTCCACTGGCATTTTGGTTGTCCTTTGATGCACCTTTTCCAGGAAAATACATCTTTCCAGAGCTGATAGCCATACTCAAGAATAGGTCTCACAGCCTTGTTTTCTTTATAAACACTATTGACAGATGTTGGAAAGCATTTCTTATCAGATAGGAGTAGAAATGGCTCTTTTAGCGATTGAAACTATGAGTTTTAGCAATGGCACATTAAAGGTCCTGTTATTATCTTTGGCCCATATGCCCAAAGCGATTAAATCTTGTTAATATCTACTTGAATAAATTATTTTATATTTTAGGTGGACCTTGCCAAAGAAGAGAAATGTGAATTCATTCCTTTCATGTCGCCGCAAGAAGTTATTGTGAGAGACGGCAAGGTATTTATATTTATTATACATTTATTTTTACTGTTTGTCACTTTCATCTTATTCTGGAACTAAATTACAGATAACCGGTTTAAAACTATGCAGAACGGAACAAACAGACGACGGCGAATGGATTGAGGATCCTGAACAGATTACCACACTAAAAGTCAACTATGTAATCTCCGCTTTTGGGTCTGGTCTATTCGATGGAGAGAGTAAGTTATTCTGAATGCACTTTTATTGATACTCAATGCACTTTAATTTTTGAGAACTGATAAAAGTTACAGTCAAGTCATAGAACCCAGTCATAGAAAAGAACCCTCTCGTAAGTTTCTGTGATCTATCAAAAGCCTTTGACTCAGTAAGTTATAGCCTTCTTATCAAAAAGCTGGAGAGATGTGGCATTCGCAGCAGGGCACACAGTCTTATTAGAAGCCATACTCACAGTCTATACTTAAGTACCTCTTAAGGGAACCCTCACTCGAGTGTCAATTAGAAATAAAGAGTTCAAATTAGAATAGGGAATCCAATCCAAGATTGTGTGCCCTATTCATTTCTATGATGAATCTGCTTCATTCCTACACAGTCTAGAGAATTTTCATTGTGTTTGAACAAAATGATCGAGCTCTATGGTTGGTAAAACCCCGCATGTCGGCTGTCTGTGACTAACGTTTGCTCGCCGGTCGCCATTTTAAGGAGATTGTTAAAAGTTTACATTATCAGGGATAATCATTGTAATCTCTCACGTAACAGTGCGGTAGATTCCAAACGGAATAGCTTATGGAGGGACCCCTTATTTGTCGACCGTGAATATGATTGTGAGTCTTATTTGGAGAACACATCTCTAGTGGTGGACATTAAAGGTATCAAGTACTCCCAGTACGATTAATTGAAAAAAAAAATAGAACAAGTTGCAATCAACCGTATTAGTTTAGCGAGCAAATTTTTCAAAGCTATAATGAGCTCTTGAAACCTTAGAAAACAGTATACATTTTAATATATTAACAGGATCTGATAATATTGATTCAGTAAAGACAGAAACCTTAATTGGAATCACCATATTGATAATAAGCTATCTTTGCAATCTATGCTATAAGGAAAGTTCAGTATCTAGCCAGCAAACAAACCTCCACATTTATATATCCCTCATGCTTCCATTTTAGGATGACTTATGAAATTTTACTCTGGCAAAATGCTTTTAAGTCCATCCTGTACTTATTTTGCAAAAACAGACACTGAGATCCATTTACTACCTAAAAGAGACACACACTATTGACCAATTTTACAAAATCCGGCATATTGACACTAGCCTCATAGTATGCCTACTAGTACCTAATTTATGCTAAGTGAAATATTGTAGATTATGAGCTTCACCGTCACAAGGACGTTTAAGCAGCATTTAAAAACTGCATAAAGAGAAATCCTGCCAAACATGATTATTATACGTTGATAGTTCTAGAGAACGCTTTAAATATTATTGTCTTATGTTAGACTAGTTGTATTTTTAATATTGTCTTTTATTTATGTATCTGCTCCCCAGAGGCATCATTATCACTTGATTGCTATTATTATTGCTATGATAGTATAAGTTGGACTATTATTTTAATGACTATTTTTGTGATTATTTAATTACTGAATTTTATTGTCGATTACTCCATTCTTGCTTACTGAATTTGATTCTTACTGACTTGCTTAAGGATGAGTTTATTTGTTATTTTACTGTTTTCTCTGTTTCGAGTAAAAAAGTTATGATTATAATTACTAATCTTCAAAATTAGCTACAATTCTTTAATTGTCAAAAAACCTGTATTTTCTGACAAAATCTCAATGTACTTCTGTATGTGTCTCGTACGTATCGCGTATCTCGTATGTATCTCGTGACGTATCTCAATTCTGTGTGTTATCCTTGAATGGAAACAGGAATGATGCACTTGCGGAGGCCTGTTCTACAGCTAGAATTTTGTTCGATTCAGGAGATATTAATATCTTAAATTAACCTTACCTATCAACTATACATGACTCGTCCCCCTCCCCTTAATATGGCCAATTCCGTTTTTAAACAGCAACAAGTTGTACGTTTCTGGATTATTGAAATTTGACTTTTTTCTTTCCTTTCTTAGTAAAAACGGCAATGACGGGTGTACGGTTAAACCGTTGGGGTCTGCCCGAAGTGGACTCACGAACCATGCAGAGCAAATCACAACCAGCTGTCTTCGTTGGCGGTGATCTAGCCGGCGTTGCCGAAACTACTGTAGAATCCGTCAATGATGGAAAAACTGCCGCTTGGTATCTGCATTGTTATTTACAGGTTGGCAATACCAATTTTATTAAACTTGGTTTTTGTTACGTCTATTCTACGATGGAATTTTTGCATCGATGCCCTACATAATAAATTGTGATGCGCCTGTTACGCACTTTTCATATTAGCGCCGCTCCTACAAACCGAGTGGCGCTACTGGAAACCTCGTTGATAAGGATATTGCGATTTAATATATAAAGAAACGTTTGTTACTTGAACTGTGTCGACCTCAGACTGTTGTTCTTCAATGTTCTATTTTTACTTGAGTGATATTGTAACTATATTTTTGTACAAGCATCAAATAAAATATTATTATTATTATTATTATTATTATTTATTCTGGACAGGCAGCTCTGCTGATACGTCCAGATCAGATCTTGTAAAGCTAAACAATATTAACAAGTTTTTAGGTACAAATCGAGTCTGTTTTTAAATTGATTGACAGAGATTGCACTAATCACTTCAAATGGTAGTTTATTCCACATGTCCACCACTCTATTTGGCAAAACGTTCTTAAGAGGATTAGATTTAAATTTTGTACGGTTGAGTTTTTTGTTGTGACCTCGAAGATTTGTATTGACGTTGAATTTGTAAATATTCTTCAGTGCAGGTACATCGTAATAATGTGTTAGAATTTTATATGTCTCAATCAGGTCCCCTCTTTGTCTTCTTTGTTTGAGTGTAGTAATTCCAAGTAATTTCAAGCGATCTTCATAATTCCTATTTTTTAGGCCCACTGGCATTTTGGTTGCTCTTCGCTGTACCTTTTCCAGGATATCTACATCTTTGCAAAAGTAAGGGTTCCAGATCTGATAGCCATACTCAAGAATAGGTCTCACATATGCCTTGTAGATCTTGATAAAAACCTCTATTGATAGATGTTGGAAAGCCTTCCTTATTAGATAGAGAATAGAGTTGGCTCTTTTAGCAATTGCAATTATGTGTTTCTCCCATTTGAGATCATCAGTAATTGTTATTCCAAGATCTTTTTGTTGCTTGACTGCTTCTAGTTGGGCGTTTGCCAGAAAATATTGTTTGTTGGGGTTGCTTTTCCCGATATGAAGCACTACACATTTCTCAACGTTTAAGGTAAGCAACCAATCTTCCGTCCACGCTTTGATCTTGTCAAGATCTTGCTGAAGCTGTCCACTGCATAGAATAGGATTGGCGAAGAATTTTGTGTCATCGGCAAAGTAGCTGCTCTGCGATGTGATTGAGGCTTGAAGATCCGTAATATACAAGGTGAACAAAACCGGACCCAGCACTGACCCTTGGGGTACACCACTGGATACAGTGAAATGTTCAGATTTAAAGTCGCCTACTTTCACTTGGAAGGTGCGACCAGTTAAGAAGTCTGATATCCAACTTAAAATTTTTCCTCGAATTCCGAGATGTTCAAGTTTTTGCAAAAGTCTTCTTACAGGAACTCTGTCGAAGGCCTTTTCGAAGTCGAGATATATAACATCTGTCGGTATACCCCCATCCCAGTTCTCAGTCCAGCGGTTGAGACAAAGAAGTAAGTTGGTGACAGTGGAGCGCCCTGGAATGAAACCATGCTGTTCATTTGGGACAATTTTGTTTTGCGATATAAATTCGCGTAATTTTGCTGCAATGATTCTTTCCATGGATTTGCAAGCAATGCAAGTTAAGCTGATGGGACGGTAATTGGAAGCAGTGCGCTTATCTCCTTTTTTATAGATGGGGGTTACAATTGCGTGTTTCCAGTCTGCAGGTAATTTCCCTGATGTGATTGATTGCTGCATAATTACAGCTAGCGGTTTACTCAACTGACTTGCACATAAATTGAAATACAATTGAAATTTTAAAAAAATGACCCTTGTTTAAGCCTTAGATTGTCGCGATAAAGAGGGTCTTTTTTATTGCATTTGGGTGTATGTGGGATATGAAGAGCCTATCTATCAATCTTGTGGTACTTGAATCTTCCTTGTTGTCACGAGTTGCTCAAAAATTATTTCAATTACTCGCTTCAATTACAAATATGTTCCAAAATAATTCCTTGTCCCATCCCGTCGGTCATGCGACTTGAGAATGTGGAAAATGCGACTCTCGATATTGCTGAGCAACAGAAAAAGATATAACGGAAATAGCGCCTCCCGGTGTAGTAGTTCAGAGATTACATGATAGATAACTCCGTGGAATCGAATGGAAAGAGCTGAACGGTCCCGTCTGCCCCGTCTGTAAGTTTAATACATAACATTATTTCGACTTCCTAGCCACGTGGTTTTATATTTGGCATAGCACATCGTCTGACCTGTGCCCAGAATCAGTTAAATGGTGTTTCTCTTTTTTTTAATAATTTATTCCCTCGTTGTTAGAAGTAGTTAAACATAAACCACAGTGGAGCCATACTTCTCCATCAGGACAGATTTCAGCAATCGACAATTTTGGATTTTCAGGGCCTATCTTTTGACACACCACCGGCTCTCCCTAAATTCCACTGCCCTATCGACGATGTGGATATTTCGGTAGAAATGTGCGGGATGAAGTTTGAAAATCCATTCGGCTTGGCCAGCGCTCCGCCCGCCACCACATCGGCCATGATCAGAAGGTCTTTTGAGCAGGGCTGGGCCTACGCCGTCACAAAGACTTTTGCTCTTGATAAGGTAAGTTATTTTATTTGTTTATTTATGTCAGCCCTTATAAATTATCAGTATCGATTGAGACCACATCAAAAAACTTTATGAAAAACTAGAACATGCGTGTTTTACTTTACGGAGGGTGGCTTTTGTGTTAAAAATTTCTGCGACTTATAAGTGAACGGAGCAGATTGCTGATTTTTTCTTGTTTCAGGATATGGTCACTAACGTGTCCCCTCGTATTGTCCGAGGAGTTACCGCCGGAGAAAATTATGGCCCACAGCAAGGTGCTTTCCTTAACATTGAGCTGATCTCCGAGAAGACTGCCGCTTATTGGTGTCGCAGCGTTACCGAGCTGAAGAGAGATTTTCCTACAAAGGTTAGGACATTGCTTGTATTATGTAGGGAAAATGGGAAAACAGTTATCGCTAGGAGATATTTTTCTTGATATTTTGCAAGGTAAAAAAAGGCACGTTTTAAGGCATTTTAAACGAGAATAATGTCCTAAACATGGGTATCCGTTTATGGTCTGGCCTGCTTTTTCCATAAAGTAGGTATTACTTGGAGAAAACACCTGATATCCGTATGAAAAGCTGTAAATAGTATGTAGTTGCATCCAAATACGTTGGTGAATCTGCCCCCCCCCCCCCCTGGAGTAAGGAGAGTAACGCGGACGGGTCGTGGGTGCGTAACTAATGAATTTTCATTATTTACTAAAATGTTCCATTGTTACGAAAAACTGCACCAAAGAATTAAGAGAGCGATTTTGTGGGCTGTATTGGAAAAACCAGTTCTATAAAACCAGTTCAAAATTCGTTCCAGACTAATTTAAAACCGCTTTTGTGTATGATACGATAAAATCTAGGTACAAATATTATTGATTAAAATTGATTTATGATGTTATAAATCTAGTAAGAAAGACAATAATACAAGAAGAAACGTTTATTTTAGAAAATATTTTAAAAAGTGGAAAAAAATAATACAAAATAATACATATATTTTTCGTTAAACTGGTTTTCGAAACGGTTTTTTTCATTCCCTATTAGATCCCTTCCATAGTTATAATGGGACAAAATAAGGATAGAAAATGTATAAGTCAGTATCTTTCAAAATGCTGTAAGAAATCAGGAGACTTATTAAAAATCAGTGGCATATCTATGGGTTGGCGATAATGCCACATGCCAGGGTCAGAGTCTTGGGGGGATCACACCTCCCTCCCTCTGTAAAAATAATAATTCACCATAATTTGGGGGACACAAAAATGACTGCAGAAATCAGCATTATTTTACACATCTGTATAAAACTGCAGATGACATTACATTACATTAAAAAGTGATGATGGTTTCTGAGACCCAGTTTCAGTACTTTTTGTTTCATGAAAATTTATGAAAAATAATCTCAATGGTGGGTTTTGAAGTTAAACTCCTGCTTTGATTATTCAGCTTTTTAACTGACTATTTTAATTATTTTGTGTTTAGTAGGTAGCCATTGACTATTCTTTAATTTGTTTTGAAATACGATTCTACGACGAATAACTTTTAGTAGGTTCCAAAGTTTCTTAGATACTGTATATTTAAAAAAATTAATATATGTATGTAACGTAAAGATTAAAGTAGTAATGACACTTACTACTTAAAACAGAAATATTTTGACACGTCCAAGAGCGGTTTTTAGCCACCAATTGGACACGACGTAAATGTAATGTAATGTAATGTTCTCTAGAATTTGGCGAAGAGCAAATATATACTTATTGCATGACTTTCCTGGTCGAAAACTATTCTAGAAGGCTATAATCGTTTGTTTGGTATCCTGGGAACGTATCGAAACTGTCGAAACAATCCTTTTTTGATCAGTAATCCTTATTATAAAATTGTTGCTATTTTCACAGATTGTTATAGCTTCCATAATGTGCACTTACAATGAGGAAGACTGGCGCATTTTGGCCCAGAAGGCCGAAGCGTCAGGTGCTGATGCATTGGAATTGAACCTCTCGTGTCCTCATGGAATGGGCGAATCTGGCATGGGTCTCGCTTGCGGACAGGTATCTATTATATTTATATTTTGCAAGCCAAACCACCAGAACCAGCCAAAATGGCACTAGTCTTCTGGGGTATAGAAGTTCAGCCATGAGCGATGTGGATCTGAAGAAGTCATCTTGCAAGGAGATGACAACAGCAACAGTATGAAATCGAAGACTGTCGCGGTTGTTTGACATTATAAAAAGTTTTAAAAACGAATTTACCACCTGAATTTTGTAGGACCCGACGTTTCAGTGATGTTGCAACTGAGGTTGTCCAGGGTAGACTCTTTCTTTGGAGACGTTTTTAAACCTTTCTATAAAAACAGTATGGCTCATGTTGTTGGCAGAATGACCGAACACCAGTTGGGGACTTTTGCAGTTCTCCTTCAATGCACTGGAAGGTAATATTGTATCACTGGACATCAGAGATGTTGAAATTTTATTTAAATGCCTTTCAGCATACACTTTCAGATCCCAGTAACCTCACTCGTTGGAGTTATTCAAAGAATAGTTCATGTCCCCTTTGTAGCAGCACCCTGCACAGATAAACATATTTTAGCCGGCTGCAAGGCGGCCTTAGATCAAGGACAGTACACCTACCGTTATGACGAAGTCCTTGGTGCTATTCTCGTGGTAATTAGCCTCTCAGTGGCTCGTGCCAACAAGGGTCTGACAGTATAGCTCTAAAGGCAAAAATAATTCCTTTCGATAGTGTTATGGATCTTGAGTCAGTCTCTAAGCATTTTTAATTCCCTGAAAGTCTCGGATGCACAGCCGCTCGTCCAGATATAACTTGTTACTCCCTATCTCGGAAGATTTAACTGAATCTATTGTAGAATTAACTGTTCTATGGGAATCAAGTATCCCAAAATACTATGAGTACAAGTTGAATAAATACTATGATCTTGCAAATGCTGCTGCCCGGAGGAGCTTCACTGTTCACCTTTGTTGGAAGTTGGCGCTCGTGACTTACCAGCCAAATCTTTGTTTCACCTCTTTAAAGATTTTGGTCTCTCTAAGAAAATAATTAACTCCTTCCTAGATAAAATCTTTTAAATCGCAATTTCCATATCTCACATCTAACGTGGCTTCGAAGGGGAGTGAATGGGTGGTAAGGTGAAAGCTCACATGTGGTAAGGCAGCTGTCCTAAACCTACCACAGCTGGTCGTTAGTCTGGAATCCACTGCTCACCCCCCAGAAGTGTAATAACACTATATGATGGGCCCGACTTCGGTTGGTGAATTCCAAAACAGCTCCGTTTGTGTTTTATTTATTGTAATTTGTATTGTGTGAAGTTTGAATTTGTATTGTGCGCAATTAATTACTTTTTATTTTAATGAGATAACTCTTAAAATAATTATAGTATACAACTGAAGTCATAAGTAAGACAACAATTTTAAATATTAATATCTCTGAAAGTATAACTAATTTTGGCATGGTTACCTGATAAGAGTTGTTCAAAATATCAACACATTGAGCAGGTATTTTTTTTGTTTTTTTTTTTTCAAAAATCAAAACCAAAATATATATTTTTTTTTTGGCAAATGTCATCTATACTTGATGTAGAAGCTCCCCTAGGAATATTCGTTACAAGTTATGTTAGACCTTATATATAATTTGTATTTACAGAAACCAGAATTGGTGTACAACATATCGAAATGGGTGCGAGCTGCGGTTCAAATTCCATTTTTCGTAAAACTCACTCCGAACATCACTGATATTGTGACCATCGCACAAGCGGCAAAGGATGGTTAGTAATTTAATTTAATTTAATTTAATATTATTCAGGAAAGAAATATTTACATCAGATATGTTTTAACCTCTCGGATGTGGTGGCTCATAGCTAAAAATAGTCTTAACCCTTGGAGTAAATGGGTATTTTCATGGATGCATCTGTCTCTTTTGCAGGATTTTCGGCGACATCGACCTTAAAGTACTATAACTACGAAACTACTACACCAATCATAAAAAGAACAACTGCACAATGATTGCATTGAAATTTCGAATATAGAATATTGAAATATCATTTTGTAAAACAATTAGATAATTATGAATAAATATGAGAACGTCAAAGAAGTGAAAAAAACGCGCGACCAGATTTGGTCGACTCGTACTCAACGGATAATTGTTTCGCGACCAGATTTGGTTGACTCATACTCAACGGGTTAAGTCCTTTTTGTTCTTGCGAATTTTAGTTTTATAAATTTGAATCATATACCTACATTTGCTACACTTACTTGCACGAGTTATAAACACACTTTTACTTGCAAGAGTTATATACGTACACTTACTCGCACCATGTAAATCGTAATATTGTAAGCACATACTATACTTGTAGCTGTACTTAAAAACATAAAACACCTGTAAATTACCTACAGAAAAGGCACTACTCTTCGTGGGAAATAATAGAATAATTACTACATTATATTTTTTCGAATTTACAGGAAATGCAGATGGAGTATCGGCCATTAACACGGTATCCGGTTTGATGTCTATGAAGCCAAACGCTACCCCATGGCCGGCAGTTGGTAATTTTTATTTCCAAGATCGTAATAAAATTTTAGGTTTTGACAAGGGTAACACATTTTCTTCACAAAATTGGTCTCAAGCGAATTAGATTTTTCTTTAGTAAAAAAACTGATTTATTTTTTGTTCATTTATAGGTTAGTATTTATAAACCAGTCGATTTTGACCTCCAGATAGAATTTTATGTTACTTAACTTTTTGAATAACAAGATCACACGATATATCTTTATGTTAGGCCACCTAAATATACACTTATTCTAATAGTAGTCTAAACCGCTTGAACTAATAGAGCAACATGTATATATGTATATTAGGATTTCAAAAATCTAAAACCATCCAAAAAAAAAAAAGTTACAATATATTATTACTTTACAAATATTATTTTTAAACGAGCTATATTATATGAATAGGAGAGATAAGATATGGCCCATATCTTATTTCTTGGTTCAAAGTAGCAATTCAATGAGAGCAATTAACCCCTGGGTGGCCACGCACGCCGATCAGCATTTTCGAATTATCCATTCTACATTTGTATTTATTCAATTATCGGCTCTATATCTCCCTCCACTGCGGTAAAAGCTTGTCATTGAATACTGTCTTGAATAAGCCACCGTTATATATTAGTATGCTTGCACACACCTTCTACAAACGAATATTCGAGTGCTTCGAAAATTTTGCGTGGAATGACTGGCTTCCAAAAGGTTAAATACACACATATCTGATCATATTTACAAGTAATTTTATTACCATCCTAAAAAGCTTTGAATTTAAGACTTTATCTAGTGCACAAAGTGCATAGGATGAATCCGATGCACTTTAACGAGTTTGTTGATATCAGACTCGAATTTACTTCTGTAGTTAAAACATCTGTAAAACCGCATTCAGTAACATGTAGCCGATTTCTCTTTAGACAGCAACGTTGCAACGGCACTAAATCCTTATACAGGCAAATACGCACTAAATCCTTGCTATCAGTAATTATTGAACAATCGACCATAATCTAGAGTTGCGAAATTGTCTTCTGCAGCTAAAATTCTTAGTGGTAGTAGCCATTCTTGAATTTAATTTTTAATTCCTTTTTTGTTGCCAGTTCTATAATCTGCCCTCGCCCCCCCTAGACCATGTTAACGCCTCTTAATTTTTCTGAGCCCTCTACCGCCCCTCTGAAAGCCTCCTGCGGCCACAAGGGGGCGTCATCTCCCACTGAGAACGACATGTCCTTAACCCCTGGATGGCCATTCTCGCCAAATGGCGATTTTTTAGCTGTGACGATTCGCAGCTGCCTACGTCTGTATTTATGCAATTATGCAATCAAATGCAGAAAAAGTCGCCTTCGTTGAATAAGCTACCGTTATACATTAGTATGGGTGCACTAACACCCCCTACAAACAAACTTAACTGAGCGGATTTCCTTGAGAGTGCCCCCCGGAAGTACCCGAGTTACTCGTTTGTTTCACGTGCCCAGATGCAATACAAGCCACTTCAGCAACTCTACTATGATAAGGTTACTCAGCTCTTTTAATAACAGGTTTAATGACCTTGACATTTTTTCTCTGGACAGGAAGCCTTTTCTTCACGCAGTCGAAGAAAGCTCAGGAACTATAATTAATTTAAATATTTATAAAATACGCACTACTTATTACTTTATTATATACAATGTATTTATGTATGTGTGTATGTATGTTTATATGTATATATATGTCAATAGTATACGTATGTATGGCCATTTATGAACGTATTACATATAGTGTTATAACAATCCCTCCCTTCCATTTCCATTCCCCTATTGTACTTATACATTTAAATTTAAATGCTTCTTTATCCTTTTTTCCTTTTTTCTTGAAAAGAAAGCCTATAAAATTATTATCTTTTAAATAGGTGCTTTATATTATTTGCTAATTTGAAATGTATTAATGGCTATATTATAATTTATCGAATGTTCTTTTATAAAATGAACATGCTGTATAAATTTAGCTAATAAAAAATAAAAATAAATAAAACAATTTTTTGAGGGTCAAAACATGCCGTTCCCATGGCTGGCTCTCTAAGGGTTACTGCTTCCATTACCTCGAAAGGTTGACAAGTACAGTGTAAACGCCATAAAGGCACTCAAACTAAAAGTAGGAGGGGCATTAATTATTTGCCGCTAATTTAACGCTGGGCGCTATCTCTACTTTTATTGTCTATTATTTTTCTAGGGTTTGTAAACCTTTTAAAAGTCTTTGGAGCGCCATTCAAAACTTAATATTACCTCAGTTATCTATGTAATAATTGCACTTTATACAAATCAAACATAAAATTTCATGATTATTTTTATAGGCGTGGAGAAAAAGACGACTTATGGCGGTGTATCTGGTAATGCGACCAGACCAATGGCTTTGAGAGCCATCTCTTCAATCGGCAACAAGATACCTGGTTTCCCGATCCTCGGAATTGGCGGTATCGACTCTGCAGAAGTCGCCCTTCAGTTCCTGCAGTGTGGTGCCAGTGTATTACAGGTACATATTATGAGGCGTTCTCAAACAAAGTGGATCATTAAAAATAAGATAAAAACAGATTTACCGCGGGAAGTTTGAAGAACCCGATATTTCCAGGATGTTGCAACCGCTATTGTCCAGGGTAGACGACGTTATTCAATCTGCCCTGGACAACAGCGGTTGCAACATCGCCTAATCATCGGGTGCTTCAAATTTTACGCAGTAAGTTCGTTTCTATCAATGTCAAACAACCGCAACGGTCTTCGATTTCTTAAAGTGAATCATATTTTCCACATAATTTGGTTTAAACTTCTGTTTCATCTGTGTAGTTTCCACCGAAAACAACATTCGGTAATTGCAAGAATAGATTGTCTAACTCAAAATTTACGTTAGGTGTAACTTAACCCTTCAGGCCTCGGCCCCTCAGCCGATTGACAAGTTGCTGTCCCAAAAAAAAATAGTAAAAATGAGTAAAAAAATTGAATTATGACAGTCTCACCAAAACATTAATTACTGTCAAACCACTGTACCCATAATCAAAATGGAACATATTAACATAATAAAATAAAACAAATTAAATTAAAATAAAATTAAAACGGAGCCGTCACGCTGAATCGTTTTGTGGCCGATATCGGCCAATCGGGGCTTGAGGGGTTAAAAACATTCGCTGCATTATTGAGAGGATTTAAAAGCAAAATACATCATAAAACTGAAGTGCAATAGCATGATAATATGAAATTTCAGTGGAATGAGCTTGTTTCACTAAGGCAGTCCGATATTTTCAAAATCTTAGAAGTTTTTTTTCAGTGACCCCATATAAGAAGGAGGGGGGGGGGGGGGAATAAAATATAGGCATAAAGTCCTAGCAATCAAAGTTAACATAGTCATGTGACACAGTGACACATTAAAAAAAAAACACTTATCAAACCCAAATTATTTTTGAATTCCTTTTTCACTTTGTAAATTATAATAACTACTATCGCTAATCATAGAGCCTCTCTTCATTTTGCTTAACTTTTCCCAAATTTTAGAATAGATGTTTTGAAAAAAAAAACATTTTTTTACTAAAAATAGAAGAATTTTCAGTGGGCTCCAGAAATTGTCCCATTAGCGCATGTCAAAGTCGCTGTTAACTGGTTTTTCATTTTATTTTTATGGTTTATATACAGGTGGGCAGCGCCATCCAAAACCAAGACTTCACCTTGATCGAGGACTACTGCACAGGACTCAAGGCGTTGCTCTACCTAAGAAAACTCGGCCTTTATAATTGGTCTGGGCAATCACCGCCGGTTCAGAAGCATCAGAAGGGAAAAACAGTTCAAACTTTGTACGGAGACAATGGGGAGGTGAGTTCTGATTAGTTATGGACTTCGTCTTCTTCTTTATGTTCGTTTTCTATCAGAGGTTGATTACTATTGCCGCCGCCGAATGGTCATCGGGTACTGCGACCATTTCAATCTCAGATCAAATTTCTCAATCAGAAGTGACTTCTTCTATGGGCATTTCTTCTGCTGCAGATTTCATCACCTGTATCCAATTCAATTTATTTTGGTAAAATATCAACAGAAAATTGAAACAGCCTAAATATACCAAAGTTAGCACTTATAACAGTAGGGCGGTGTCGACTACAACGGGCGAACCTGTCACCCCAGGCTGGTATAACGATATGTAATCGTTTCTCAGCTGTGGGATGAGCGTAGAAGACTTAGAGACAAGACAATCTACTGTCTAGCTCGCCAGCAGCCCGTTAGAGACCAACGCCTTACGGCAAGGCACCGGGAAAGGTACCCAGCGGACAGTCTCGCCCCCTAACTACCAGTTTTGGTAGGATATCTCCGTCTGGAGTTATCCTTCAGGATACCTCCATCCTCCCAACTGATTATGGGTCCGAAGTCGCTTATGCGGCCTCTACCTGTTGTATTACAGCGGTAATTCATTTTGAATTTATCGCGGAGCTGGGTGTTCTTTGCCCGTAGTGCCACACGGGAACGAGTGGCCCAAGGTCATTTCAAGTGGCATGACAACAGGTCAACATCCACCCCTGCTGGGGTGGTCTTAACCCGAGAGTCTTAACCCGGGTAGCCTTGCACATGAGGAGGCTCCTGAATAGGAGCTGAATCGTGAGTTGAGCCGATCCGAGAACAAAGTGAATCTTGTGGCCCTAGCTGAACGAAACCATTCGCTACCTAACAGTAAATAATGCCTTATAATAAATCAAGAACTAACAGAAATAAAAAACTTTGATTAGGTCACTCCAAGCGATGTTTCGTATTGGACAGCCTTCCCCCGCCCCCCCACCCGCGCCGCCACCCCTTGCAAACCTTCACCACCCCCCACCCCCCCCCCCTCTGCTAAACCCCCCTGCCACCCCACCCTTCCCCGATTTTATATGTTCTGGTAGAATAGAATACAATAATTTATAAATTTCCCAAATAAAAACTTCATTATGTACATATAATATATGTATAATGTACAAAAAAAGTATTTACCCGTGGGGCATGAAAAAATAAATCTAAAATCTAATTAGGCAAAACATTGGTGAAATTTAAGTCAGATAAATTGCAAATTAGATATCATATCGGGATAATTCAATTACAATTATCTAACAAAGGACTGTAAAATATTTTAACTTGATGTTTTTATTAAAAAAAAATATTTGCATATTTCCTGCGGTTTACGATCTCTTCCCAGCCCGCGACGCGATGCTTGACAAGCATGCTTGATCGTCTAGAGAGCCCCTTAGGTTCCTCTGCGAGCTGGTGGAACGCTCTCGGACCGAAAAACAGATATTAATTGACCTTCTTCTGTCAACTGACTGATGTTTATGAAAATGTTTATTTTTCAGGTACTGGCTCATTTTGGTCCCTACGGCAGGAAACGGGAAGAACACCTGGCTGAGCTACATATGAAAATCGGGCCGATGGGTCCCGATGTCGTTGTCAACTCGGCGTCCAATGGGATTCATTTGAACGGAGTGAAAACTCTCCGCGTGCCGACAATTAAGGATGTCATTGGAGAAGCGCTGCCCAAAATCGGAACGTACAACAGTTTGGACAACACTAAGCAGGTCGTCGCTTTGATTGATGATGTAAGTGTAACTTCCATTATACACGATCAAAGGATGTTAGAATTTTGGTCCTGGAGTTAAGGTCTACTATTTATTTTATTTTCTATTTATTTATTTATCGCTTGAGTAAAAAATGTAGTTGCAATGTCACTGAAGTAAAGAAATTGAACATTGAAGAACATCAGCTTAAGATCTAAACAGCTCAAGTTACAACTATGGTGAGCAAATTAAGAATACATCGGAATCTGATGATGTTGATGATAATCTGATGGGTAGTCTCCTGGCCACCCGCACTTGGTCCTTCGTTAAGGACCATTGTATCTTCTATAACCTGAGAGACTAACTTAGGGCCCACGTTGGAAGCCGCACATATCGGCCATAGCCAATGCTGGATACGCGCACACCAAGTGCTCCGCTGTCCTCTTCTATTCCACAGCCCCTGTATGTGGAGTCTTCCATTATCCTATAAGTGTAAAGGTGTTTGTTAAGCCGGCAGTCCCACCATTTTCCTTAAGTTGTTCCTAGGAAGTCTCATGCATGCCTTGTTTGCCTTAGATTCGTTCTTCTCCATCTTTCTCTAACCCATTCTCTGGTTTTGTCCTGCAGTGCTATCCTCACGTATCCCTCTGCCAATGGTATTATTGGCTCCGCCCCAATTGGGAGGTTAGCCAATCCCTGTTGTGCGAGTCTATCTGCCTCCTCATGTGTCACTTTACCCAAGTAAGGCTAATCCTCTTCAATTTTTTAAAGGGTCTCAATTTATTTACCTATTTGTTTGGATGTCTGCCTGTGGCTCTTGAGTGCTAGAATCACTTATCTGCTATCTGTGAAAATGTGAAGGATTCTCTCTCTTTCCTTGCCTTTAAGGTATCTCTCTCTTTAAATCTCGCCCACACCACTGTGATATCATGGTTTTTATTTAATTTGTCTTTTGGGATATTTGATTCCCTTGGAAAAGTTAATTCTACAATAAGGACTTTCTTTTGAGATAGGGAGTAAAGAGAGGGATGTGCATCCGAGACTTTCAGGGAATTGATACTGTTTAGAGACCAAATAGACCTCTAGAATCCAATGTATGTTATTTATGGAATACGGTATTTTAAAAGTCAAAATCTGAATCACAATAGACGTTTTTGTTCGTTTTATCGATACTTCTTTCCGTATTTCTCAAAAGATGTAAACGATCATTAAATAAAACTATATTTGTAGTTGTCATATGAAACTTTAGATATTTATCTTGTAAATAAAACTATAGTCATATGAAACTTTAGATATGTATTTTGTTTTGCCTCTTATATTCTGATTAGAACTTTTTATTTTGACATGATTATTTTGGCCCTTTAACCTGATTATTTTGATTATGTGATGTTTAGGTTGGTACTGGCACTCCCCTTAAAGATCTTGGTCTCTCCAGGAAGATAATTAATTATAAAATATTGCTTCCTTGAAAAAATATCTAAAACTGCGATTTCCGCATTACATCCTATATATAGCTTCTGACGGGGAGTGAATAAGCGGTAAGATGACCATTCGAAACTTACTACGGCCGCTTGTTAGTCTGGAGTTCACACAGTTATCCTCACCTAGAATAACGACTTAGTGAATTCCTGTTTGTTTTTTATATTTTTTAAAAGCGATACAGATTCTATTATATTTGAAAAACCAATTGTTTGCATAGCCACTATATTTTAATTGTACTTTTAATATAAATCTTTCTTTCAGGATATGTGCATAAACTGTGGAAAATGCTATATGGCCTGTGCTGACTCTGGATATCAAGCAATCTCGTAAGTTTTTAAAGATCCATTTTTTAAGAACTCAGGTAGAGACTGTGCATGCGATCTCGGATCCGTGACCAGACTTGCGGATGGAGTAATCTGTTCAAATCTGGTAGTAGGGAGGGTTTAGCTGCTAGGTCCTCTTCCCAGTGCCTTGCTGTAAGGCGCTGGCCTCTTACGGGTTTGTCAGTGGAGTTAGACAGTGGACTGTCCTTAGTCCGCTAAAGTCGTCACATTCACTTCATGTTAGATAGAACGATCTGTTAGCGTTAAAACCTCCTGGGGTGACGGGTTCTCCTATTGTGCTTGACACCCCTATGGACCAGCGCTTGTGCTGCCTCATTTCCTTGTATGTTCCTGCATCCCAATATCCACGTGAGGGTGTCTTCCAGATACCATGTTTCTGAAAAACAGTTCAATGAGAATTCTGAAGGTATCCTAGACTAGTTTGGACTCTTCTCGCGATTAGTGCGTACAGAACCGCTTGGGTGTCTATGCATAATGTATATTCGATGGCTTAGAACGCAAATGTGTTAAGTGACTTTTTTTACGAAAATGAGTTAAGTACTACATGAAATCCAATATATTGATCTCAACATTATGTGCTAATGTGGTAAGCATCTAACAACCAAGGCTTCGAATACTTCTTCGTAAAAACTGTGGTAAGTGCATCAAACAAAGTTTTTTGAAATGTTAATGTTGCATAATCATTTACCACTATTGATATCTAATCAAAATTAAATCATCATAAAATGCATATGTGTTATCATCAGTTGACACAATATTCTCCAAAGCATGCTTAACCCTATACATGCTTAATGGTTTTATTTACTCTTATAACAAATTCTAAAAGTAGAAAGATGAGAGCAAAATAAAATATAAATAATATAATAAAAATGAAAATGTGGTAACCATACATTATTATATTACCATATAAAAATCACCTCTTGTCGTTTTTTTTATTAATACATGAAATACTAATAAATAAATATAATTGTTATAATATAGTGTAAGCCAAATACATATACTATAGGTTAAAAATATTAACTGAAATTATTTCTTCATCTGTTTCAAGATTATTATACCTAAACTTTCAAAAAGCTCTCATGTAAAATTTTGAAATTTGCACTTGACACATTTGCATTCTAAGCCATCGATATGTAGTCTGGTTGGCCGATAGTATTATTATCGGCTCCAGATCCAATTGACTAATTAGCCACTCATTGTTGTGCGAGCTCCTCCTTTCATCTAGGCTTATTGGATTATCGAATGGCAATCGCTTATATATCGCTGAGTAGTCAAGCTTTTTACCATATTCTAACAACGATTTCTCTTACAGGTTTGATACGGAGACTCATATACCACATGTCACTGATGATTGCACAGGATGTACTCTCTGCCTCTCAGTTTGCCCAATCATTGATTGTATCAGGTGAGCTATGAAAAATGACACTATTTTCTATTTGATAAAATAGCTACAAAAATAATTACTTGAAGTGTGAAGACTACTTGTGTGTAAATTAGGTAATTAGACTGGCAACATAGTGTTCAATATAGCAAGACTGGAAACTCAGGACTTGGAGCAGGGTTGGAATTCGTACTATAATTATAGTATTTGTACTATAATTTCATGCCATGTACTATATACTATCGCAAAATCTAGATAGTACGTAAAAGTACTATAATTTCGTTATACGCCTATGAGGATCAATTTTACCTTGATTTTTTCATACAATTTTTGAAATTACATTGCAAAAAAAGTCATACAGAAATTATACCGTCCGAGGACATGTTCGATTTCGTTGCTATTCTCCGTCGCATTCGTTGCTAAAGATGACGCACCCAATTTAGAAGATTTGACTGATATTGACGTTTTACTACCTTTAACCCGTTGAGTATGATACGACCAAATCTGGTTCTGAAACAATTATCCGTTTCGTATGATACGACCAGATCTGGTTCCGCGTTTTTTTCACTTCTTTGACGTTCTCATATTTATTCATAATTATCTAATTGTTTTACAAAATGATATTTCAATATTCTATATTCGAAATTTCAATGCATTCATTGTGCAGTTGTTCTTTTTATGATTGGTGTAGTAGTTTCGTAGTTATAGTACTTTAAGTCAATGTCGCCGAAAATCTTGCAAGAGACAGATGCATCCATGAAAATACCCATTTACTCCAAGGGTTAATTATGATTATTTAACTAATGACGAAAAACCTAACTCGCAAATGTGTTTTTTATTCAAATCTATATCAAAATTAATTCATAAATAGGTGTACTATATATTATTATATTATATTCGAAATTTAAATTCTAAGCGTCAACATATATTTTTAAATTTTCTCAACAATAAATAATAATTAAATAATAAATTTAGTGAATATAGTTTAATTCGGCGGTTAAGTAACCCGACCAGGTTGCCACAAGCCTAGGAAATGGAAATATTTTTCTGAAAGTGTGGAGCTCGCCAAGACGTGTGGCCGATGTGGCGGGTATCGGGCTAAATACCTCCAATCATGATGAACAGTACAACCTTCCGGATGGAGAGTGAATGGAGAGGCGTATGCCCAACGGTGGGCGAATGCGCGCTGATGATAAAGAAGAAGATATATTTTTGAAAAGTACTATCCAATTGCTGTTTTTCTGAGAGCCTGATTCCAACCCTGCTTGGAACAAGTGATACCAGGTGAACAAGTGATACGCCTATAGTACAAGTTTGAACTTGCTAGTCATTTGGTTGTCCGTATCGATTTATTTTCTGGTGCATTCCTAAAATGAGTAACATTAATTTCGAGCAACGGTGTGCTATTGGTTTCGCTTCAGACTTGGGCACAGTGCTACGGAAACTTTTGAAAAACTTCAACAAGCCTAGGGAGACAGTGTTTTGTCAGGAGCCCAGGTTTGTCAGTGGTTTAAGGCATTTTCAGAAATGAGAGTCGATGGAAGATGAACCTCGCATCGGGATGCCCACTGATCATATAAATAAGATGCGGAACTCAGTACATTTGAATCGAAATTCACTTTTGTTAGTACCGGCGACTATAATATGGCCAACAGCACAAAAACCGCATTGCAGCCAACCGTCGCAATTTCTTGTAGAATGTGTCTGTCACACTCTTTTTCAACACTCTGGTTTTAGCAGAATGGCAACCCTCTGGTCTTGCGAAATGGCAACATCTGACCAATGCAATAGTTAATCATTAACCAGCCTATTTATCGATATCGATAAAACGCCACACAAGCCAGCGCAGCCCACCTATCGATATCGATAAAAACGCCACAAGCCAGTGTAGCCCACCCTTACCGGATACATAAATCGATAGAAATAAAAACAAAATTACGAATCAAGCATACGTTTATTCGTCCAAAGGGAATCTCGACATGAAAATGCCCTCAGGTTCTCCTCTCTTGCGCCTAATTAGTCCGCAAACTACACATTTCTTATACATCGTCACTTTCCAAGAGGCGGCACAAAACTCGAAAAACCCAAAATGAAGCCGGTAAGACGTAAAACACAAGTGACGCAGCAAACGAAGACGCACCATTGATCACACGCACGACTGACAGCAGAGCGGAAGCGGTGTGCGGACGCTATGCGTGCGTATGCGCAGCAAAATGCCCAGTATGTGTGATGGACAGAGCAAAGACAATATACAGCTCGCGGAAAAGTGGGCAGACGCGTCTCGCAGGCTGACAACCGCATTTCGTGTTATTGTGGCAGTTAAGTTGCCACCTTGATAGCCTCTGGCTCCATACAAATTTTCTTTCTATGGAAGTGGCCGCCCACTGGGGATGCCTTTATCTTCAAGAATGCTTTTTTGATAGCCACGGAATGCTTGCGAGGCCAAACGTTAAGAACAACTGGGTGTTGTATCAGGACAATGCGCCTTGTAACAAAGCAATTTCAGTAAATGAGCTTTTGGCCAGTAAAAACATTCCAGTGGCTCCTCAGCCTCACTCGCCTGATTTTCCGTTTTCCGAGATTGATAATTGACCTCAAGGGATGTCATTTTGGGACACTCGAAAACATTGAAACGGTTTTAGCCAACAAACTGAATGTATCCCAGTATCCGAGTTTGATCAAGCACTGCTATGAGGATTGTAAGAACCTTCGCCAGCGCTGTGTAGCTTCCCAAGGCTCTTATTTTGAGTAAGAAATATTGAATTGCAATTTTATTACTATTTTTTTCAAATCATCTACTTAATTTAACACCTCATAGATCTCTTCGAGTTGGTATGATCAAGCTAAAGAGATGTTGGAAATAAATGCTGGCAGAATAGTGGCAGGTGGTAAATATTTTTAGGACAATTTGTTAGTTTGTGGAAGTAATTGATGTTAATCAAGAAATTCAGAGTCTGGCAAGGACTATGCGATGGGTGGTTGGGCGACAGGTGCAACCTAATTGTACTCATTTTCCCAGTTATAGATCTTTTCCATTTACTAGTCAATCATTAAATTAAAAAAAAGCAATCTGGCTTATTTACAGTTGAACAAACATAGTCTGGCGGAAATATTTCAACAATTACAAAAACTGAAAAAATCTATGTGATTTACGGATACCTCGCCCTTATTTCTACACGTTTAAAACTTATAATACAAATTGATATTATCACAGATTATCATTTGAAAGAAGTCTGGCTACTTTGAGAAGTTGCGGAATGCGTCTGGCGGGATCTAGAAATTAGATCAAAATACAAACTCATTGTTCTTATATTTAGTCCTTTTTCCTATTTTTAGTCTATTTTTCTTTGAAAACATCTTAGTTTGTCAAATTTGTAAATTGAGAAGTTTGAGAAGCATTGAGCTCGCTACGCCATCTAGCGGTACGTAAAATATCGCTAATAAACAATATCAGCGCTATTTTACCTACTGCTAGATAGCACATCGTGCTTATCAGTTTTTTATACTATTTTTATACTTTATATACTATTTTTCAAAAATAGAAAATTTTAAGCCAAAAAAAAATATTAAAGATTCTTTTTTCGAAAAATTTCTATTAAAAGTTGCTTAGTTCGTCGTATTGATTCTTCACCCACTACAAGGATGTCACTAATTAAAAACTTACCTGTAGTTCAGCCACATGATTTTTCTAGTCAATGTTGCATTCGACTTGACATGGCGATTTTTATTAGTGCTAAAGAATGTACAGCACACTGTATTTTCCAGCTCAACCCACCGGAAAACCCCCCCACAAAATACATGTTTGCTACTTAGAATTAGTCACTGAATAATCCTATAGTTTGGTGACTGGGAAAATCAGTACTGAAAAAATTCACTAGCTCAAATCAGTCTAAAAAGCCTACTGAAAGTCTCATATGCATAGTCTGTCTAGACATGCTCTTTTGTAGTACTTTATATTTTAGTTTATATGCTCCGTTATTTTATTGCACCCTATGAATTCGTAGCGTCCGAAGATACACTAACTCCTAAGATCTTAAATGTTATCTATCATACAATAGTTATAATAACTGTTTTTTTTCTTCATTTTAGCATGGTGCCAAAGAAGATTCCTCACATCATAAAGAGAGGTTTGATCGACGTTGATCCGAATTCAGTCATTCATCCGATTCATCCATTGGAAGGAGTTTGCCAATAATTTTTAGTAAAAAAAGTGTTTTTTTTTGTCCCGACAAGCATTGGATGACTAATAAATCAATATAATATTAGGTTCATTTAGTAAAGTTTTATGTTATTAAGGAAATAACGTTATATTATATATTTTTACGAATAAACGTTGCATACTAAATGGTGCTGCTCTTCTTTGCATAATCGATTTGGAAGATTCGGCGATGTGTGTGTAAAACATTTTTGTAGCGGCAATAGTATGCTGGCTGAAGATGTAAAGTGAGCGACTGTGCCACTTAATTGTGATGTGCATCGTGCCTTGCCCACTCTAGGAGAAAAAGCGTCAGTGAATAACCCTATTCAGCTGATCCGATCATAATATTGCTCAGTGGTTATCAGGTCTATCGGCAGTATGGCAGTAAAGGATTTCCCGGAATGGAATGGGAACTGGGGGACGGAGTGCACATTGTATGGATGTGCACAACATTAAAATATATTCAGAAATATTCAGCACCAATTGGAAAATTCAGTCCAAAGACGGGATAGCTATAAATTGTCGATGATACCTTATGACCCTATAACCATGGTGACGGAAGTCCAGTACAATAACAAAGAAACATGAATTCTGATTACAAATAATTTATTATTGTATCCGTACATTCTTTTGATGGCTATCAATATCCGTAAAACACCCCCCATTCTCTTATTATAAATTTATAATAAGAAAAAAATACCTTATACGTATATAAAAAACAAAGTGCACAATAAGCTATGACAATAATACAATTATTTTAATTAAGCTGTATAAAATATATTCACACAACTGTTTCACCGTTTATAATAGTAGATAATAATAGTTTCCCGTCAGATGGATAAGATATGGTGGCTGCCCGATGTCAAGTCGGGCGAGCGAAAATGGCGTGTCGTCAGTGAGCGGCTGATTGTTGTCGGCCCAACAATGCCCGTCGCACGGGCCTGAATGCGTTGTCGTCTGCCTGGTAACTACTCCAGCAACGTGGTTTCTTCCTTGATAAAGAACTCAACTACTTCTTCTTCTACATTGGCTGCATCTGAATCTAACTCATCCGTGTCTACATCTGGAAAATAAGGAGAAAGAGAAATTAAAACATGAGGTCTTGCCTTGGTCCTTTAAACAAAACTGATAGCTTGGCGATAGACAAACGAAATAGTAATGATGGTTTCATCTAAGAATTTCTTGGGATTTGTAATTGATACTGAGTTGCGATGGCACCGACTTATCAGTGGTTACCCTACGTCAGTGTTTCAACTGGTGTGCCCCGAGTAACTTCCTGGTGCGCCGTTAGATTTTAGTTAATCTATTTCAGGTGAGGAATTGCAACTTTTACTTCTGTAGAAGGTGGATTTCGTAATGGATTTATTAGAGCGTCTTAACACTACGGCTACGTAATGACCAAATTTTGATGCACATCATATTGGATGCACGACTACGTAACGACCAATATTGGCGGCTTGCTCCCGGAGCGAACAGTAATATTATTTTCTAATTCGAACGCATCCTATAATCCTAACCAAATATCTCATTATTACCATAGACGGCAGCTAGAATAACTTCGCGCGTCATTTCGTGGATATTTCTATTTAATGTCAAACATCGTTTTTTTTCCTCGAGAAATCAAAATTTTTATTTGTTTTTATGAGCTAATATCTAAATATTTTTGTATGTAAATAAGCAAAACGAAATATTACCTTTGACAGAGAATCTAATAAAGATCACGATAGTATTTACAATTTATAAATAAATACAAACGGAGCTGCCATGGAATTCACCGACCGGAGTCGGGCCCATCATAATACTATTTTTTACACTTCTGGGGGGTGAGCAGTGGATTCCGGACTTACGAACCGGCTGTGGTAGGTTTAGGACAGCTGTCTTGCCACATGTGAGCGTTCACCTTGCCACCCATTCACTCCCCCTTCGAAGCCATAGAATTTGAGATGCGCAAATCGCAGTTTTAGATAATTTTTCTAAGAAAGAGTTGATTATTTTTCTGGAAAGGCCAAGATCTTTAAAGAGGTGAAATAGAGATTTAGCTGGCAGGCCACGAGCGCCAACTTCCACCGCGTGAAGGTGAACAGTGAAGCCGTTCCGGGTTACGGCATTTGCAAGATCATGGTATTTATTTAATTTGTACTCGTGGTCTTTTGGGATATTTGATTCCCATGGAACAGTTAATTCTACAATAAGAGCCACCTTCCGAGATAGAGAGTAAAGAGTTATATCTGGACGGAGGGCTGTGCATCCGAGACTTTCAGGGAATTTATACTGCTTAGAGACCGAATCAACCTCCAGAGTCCAATCTGTAGCTTTCTCGATTATTGAGAAAGGTTTTGTAGTTAAATGTTTTTTGCCTTTAGAGCCATCCCGCACAAACTGTATTGGGGGTTTGGAGGATACTGTCAAACCCTTGTTGGCACGAGCCACTGAGAGACTAATTACCTCGCGAATAACAGCGAGAACTTTGTCATGGCGGTAAGTGTACCGTCCTTGATCTAAGGCCACCTTGCAGCCAGCTAGAATGTGTCTAGCTGTGCAAGGGGTATTGCTACAGAGGGGACAAGAACTATCCTCGGCAAAGCTCCAACGAGCGAGGTTACTGGGGTCTGGAAGTGTATGCTGAAAGGCATTCAAATAAAATTTCAGCATCTCTGGCGTCCAGTCATAGAGCATTACCTTCCAGTGCATTGGAGGCGGAATGCAAAAGTCACCAATTGTTGTCCAGTCATTCTGGCATTGAAGGCCAATAGCATGAGCCATACTCTTGCTGTCGTAATCTCCCCGCAAAAGAGACTTCTTCAAGTCCACGTCGCTCGTGGTTGTACTGCCATACCCCAGACCAGTGCCATTCTGGCTGATTCCAGTAAGGAACCTTTTGTGGAAGTCTACGCGGGCTTGTAGTTCATTTGAATCACTACAGCCACTTATTACGTGCTTCGATATTGCCGGATCTTTGGAATTGCACAGAATCGAATTTTTGGTTATTCTGGAGTTGGCGTAGAGCAGAGAGGGCAGTTTAAGCGCTAGCCCAAAATTTTGTTTGGACCTGAAGAGAGTCGAGGGGTCAGCTGGTTTGGCTAAGGACAGCCAGGATTTTAAACTAGCTGTCACCAGTGCATCTAGACGGGACAGTTGGGTTTTGGTAAAATCGTAAATAAGAAAGGGCCATGACAAATGTGACGTTAGATAATTGTCATAGATCCAGGCCTTACGAGGGCCAGAAATTAGCAAGGCATCTATTTTCGCCAGGCAACTTTTGAAATGCTCTATAACATGATCGCCCGAGACGTCTTTTCCCTGATGGGTGATTTTTCTGCCGAGGAATTTGAAATGATTGTTTGGGTCTATAAGGGAGATATTAGAGCCCTTATAGACCAATTTGGGGTCATAGGATGTAAATTTTGTGCCCATGCGGGCGAGTCCAAGGCAAAAACATTTGGAGGGCTTCACTTTTATACAGCCTGACCAGTCGCAGAAAAGCTCCACTTTCTGTAATAGCAGGGAAAGCTGCTTGGGGCTTCTGGTGATGAAAGTTAGGTCGTCGGCAAAAGCGAGGCACGACGAGGTGTATTGGCCGTCTGTTTTAAAACGGTAGCCCAGTTTAAATAGGTTGCGTATTTTTCCGTAAGACAAGTAAGTACAAGTTAGAAATGCCAAGTTTTTTTCACTTTTTCGACTTTCTCATATTTATTCATAATTATTTAATTGTTTTACAAAATGAGATTTCAATATGCTATATACGAAATTTCAATGCAATCATTGCACAGTTATTCTTTTTATGATTGCTATAGTAGTTCCATAGTTATAGTACATTTTCTCGAGCGCGGCGATATTGCAAGAGATTCCAATAAATTGCCGCGGTCTGCCATGAAATTATGCTGCTACTCGAAGGGTTAATAAATTAAATGCAAGTGTATAGGGACAAAATGAGAACATTTTGACATCATCTGATGAAATGAAAGGTTCGGTGGATACATTAATTCTGTGTAAAGGCAAAATTAATAATGGTAACATTCATGTTTCATTATACAAGGCGAGATGTCAACTCGAAAACGGTGCCTGTAAGACTATTTATAAGTACTCATTTTTAACCGACTTAAATAAAAGGAGGTTATCAATTCGGTTGTATCTTTTTAAAAAATGTTTGTTACCTCATAACTGTGCCATTTATAAACCCATTTGGAAAATTCTTTTTTTATTTGAAAGGATATACTACCAGATTGGTCCCATTTTTATCAAAATCCTGTTCTGATGATGGGATCAATGAGGAATTGAGGAAACTCCTCAAATATTATAATATGAAGTTGAAAATTTACATGTTAGTTCAAATGCGATGACAATGCATTTTATTATGGTAAGCGTAACCTGATTCTACACCCTGGGTTGGCTCTCGACAAGGGGACTCCTCAACGGTCAACAGCACAGACACGAAATGTTGTATATGCATTCAATTACGACAGCCCGTTCTAAGTTTCACCAAGACAGGACTGCGGCACCCAGGGTTGGCCTCCAACGCGGGAACTCCTTAACGGTTAACAGCACACACAAAATTGTGTATACGCATTTAATACCTCGAGCGCTGACGTTTGAATTGTAGTTTCTCTTAGAGAACGCGAAGAAGAAGATTAAATCACAAGAAAAATATAGCGTTTCAGGAAAACGACGATTACTCCGAAACTACTATACGGATCGTATAAAGACCTGTTTTATGTTCCTGTTGAAATTTGCTATTAGATAAGTTTAACGTCGTTTTGTAAAGCAATAAGCATTATTCAGAATTATCTGTCAAATTTGTGGTACAGAAAAAAACTGCCTTGTTCAGCATTTCTATGTTTTTTCTGGAAATAAATCACCCTATACAATACATTGTGAATACTTCGTATAAAGAAGTATAAAGAAGATCGTATAAAGAAGAGCTGTTTTATGTTCCTGTTGAAATTTGCTATTAGATACGTGTAACGTTGTTTTGTAAAGCATTATTCAGAATTATCTGTCAAAATTGTGGTACAGAAAAAAACTGCCTTGTCCAACATTTCTATGTTTTTTCTGGAAATAAATCACCCTATACAATAAATTGTGAATACTTTTATAATAATTATAATATGCTTCATTCAACCTATGACTTCGTTTTACTTATGCCCATACAAAAATAAAAAAATATTTGGTGTTGAAAATCAACATGAATATTGAAGTTTTTGGTTTGGTTTGGTTCAATCATAGACTAAAAAATGGCGACTGTATGAAAAATAATGAGCCAACTAGTTAACGACAAAGAATCTTCTCTTCTTTTTGCACATACCACAGGCCGTATGATTTATGTGAGGTATCAAGGGTAAATAATTGGAAAACATCGGCGCCGATCTCGGCTGGGACAGATGTCCCCTTTGCCGCTCTACGGTAATTTCAATTGTGGGACAATTGTCCCGTTTGCCGACCAAGGGGCTAATTATGATAGCCCGTTCTAAGTATCACTATGACATGGCTGCTGCACTTTTTTTTTTGTAAAAATTTTGTGTATTATAAAACTATTTGTATTTTTCATACGTTTGGAACATATTAGCAGTTATAGATACCATTTGTTAATAAAAAAAATAATATAAATTAGCTTACGGCGAGAATTTTTTTATGGTTTTGTGATAATTGGAAATTGGTAATTTTTAGATTTTTACTTAAATCTCTCATTAATTTTATTTTGTTATAAAGTGTAGTAGTTTTACATAATATAGTTTTTCGGCAATTAAAACACAAGATGTTCGTTGTTATTCTTACTTATTTTCCTGTTATAATCTGGTATAGTATGCAATTTTGGCAGGACCTAAAGTTCAGGACGAATTTTTAGTTAAATAACTACATTTAGTAAACATTTAATGGACACCATTTTATGGAAAGTTATATTTATAGATTGGTTATATATATTAACCAGTCGGAAGCCAGCCTTCGCGTGCAAAAAACTGCACCGCAACTTTTTGATCAATTTTGTAGATAAAATACTAAGAATAACGTTTTTTATGAATACATCTTGTTAGTCATGTATATTATATACAGTATGAGTTTTTAATTAGTGACACCCTTGGTTTCATGCCTATACTAGGCAATGCTGGCACTCGACTGGTTAAAAGTAGGTCTCGGGTGCAATATTGCTATAGAACAGTCAGTATTAATTTTTTTTTAATTGCCCGTGGCGCTTATCCACTGCCCCCAAACCCACCCTTGCGCTGGAGTGACGACTAAAGTGCCATCAACAAAAAAAGGTTTAAAACCACTGCCCTATGCTACATTTTCTGGTCCTATTCTGAACAATTTTGAATTTGGGGCCACCTGCGATGCCTTCGCAGATAATACTCATTTTGGCATAATTGGTTTTGTACGTGAAAATATCTCTAAAATATGTATGTTGACTATCACTATTCCGGTTGCAAAACGGCGTAAGTCGCGCTTTCCGTATCGCGGCTGCTATATAATAAATAAATAAATAATAAATAATAAATAATAAATACAAACGGAGCTGCCATGGAATTCACCGACCGGAGTCGGGCCCATCATAATACTATTTTTTTAACACTTCTGGGGGGTGAGCAGTGGATTCCGGACTTACGAACCGGCTGTGGTAGGTTTAGGACAGCTGTCTTGCCACATGTGAGCGTTCACCTTGCCACCCATTCACTCCCCCTTCGAAGCCATAGAATTTGAGATGCGCAAATCGCAGTTTTAGATAATTTTTCTAAGAAAGAGTTGATTATTTTTCTGGAAAGGCCAAGATCTTTAAAGAGGTGAAATAGAGATTTAGCTGGCAGGCCACGAGCGCCAACTTCCACCGCGTGAAGGTGAACAGTGAAGCCGTTCCGGGTTACGGCATTTGCAAGATCATGGTATTTATTTAATTTGTACTCGTGGTCTTTTGGGATATTTGATTCCCATGGAACAGTTAATTCTACGATAAGAGCCACCTTCCGAGATAGAGAGTAAAGAGTTATATCTGGACGGAGGGCTGTGCATCCGAGACTTTCAGGGAATTTATACTGCTTAGAGACCGAATCAACCTCCAGAATCCAATCTGTAGCTTTCTCGATTATTGAGAAAGGTTTTGTAGTTAAATGTTTTTTGCCTTTAGAGCCATCCCGCACAAACTGTATTGGGGGTTTGGAGGATACTGTCAAACCCTTGTTGGCACGAGCCACTGAGAGACTAATTACCTCGCGAATAACAGCGAGAACTTTGTCATGGCGGTAAGTGTACCGTCCTTGATCTAAGGCCACCTTGCAGCCAGCTAGAATGTGCCTAGCTGTGCAAGGGGTATTGCTACAGAGGGGACAAGAACTAAACGAGAAGCGCCGTAACCGACGGGTGCATAATGATTAAATTTCGTGTCGTATTCGAAAGACGAGGAAGTGCCGATTGAGGGTACTCGTTTCAACAACGCCAATGTAGCCGATTCGAAAAACAATCGTCCTTTCCTCCTCTCCGATTTTAATCTAATTTAAACTCTGCAGTTTATCTTTTAGCCTATGGCTTCATATTTTTCAAACAGACTATGTAAAGGGCGTAGATAAAGTAAAAACCTACAATTTCTGAGCTCGAGACGCCGATTCTTCTGGTCTGTCCAGTCGGCGATGCGCTGGGCGCGGTACTCCTGGAACTTCTTCATCAGGTCGGTGCGCTTGGCCACCAGCTCCTTGGAGGCGCGCGTGAGGCGGATGCGGTCCTTGGACTCGAACTGCGCGTAGAAGCGCTTCAGGCTCTTCTTGATGTCCTTCTGCTGCGCCTCCGACAGCAGCGTGGCCGGCCGCGGGCGCCACAGGAAGTGGGCGAAGCCCTCCTTCACTATCCTGCAAGACCAAACCAAAGCCCTCTAAATTATAGCTAACGGAGAACCTACAAATAGTCTAAGAATATATCGCGCTTCATTTCCTTCGTAGACCGGCAACTTAGGTAGGATCTATCTAATACGATGAAGACCTTGAAAATGGAGCTCTTAAATGGACAACTCGGGTTGTCGACTACGACGGGCGAGCCCGTCGCCTCGGAAAGTTTTAACGATTAGTCGTTCTATCTCCTGGAGTGAACGTAGAAGACTCGGGACAAAAACAGTCCACCGTCTAGCTACGTCGCAAGCCCGTAAGAGACCAACGCCTTAACCGCGAGATAGCCAGGAATGTTACCCGGCGAGCCGACACTCGCGCCCTCACTTCCAATTGTGACCAGATTACTCCGGTCTCTCGATTGGTTCCGAGTTCGAGGTCGCTTGCGCGGTCCTCTCCCTTACGAAGCGGTGAAACGGTGTACCTATACCGAATCAATCGCGGACCACAGCGTCCTTTGCCCGGCTGTTCACCCAGGATCGGATGGCCGATGGTCGTTTCGAGAGCAGTCGCCGTAAGGTCCGCAACCACTCCCGCTCTATAGGAAACAGTACTGCTTCCAGACTCCCCCGACTGTTAGTGGGAGCTAACGGGCCCATGATGAGGTGGCCACGATAACCCATGTGTTAAGGGTCGGTCACACTCACGGGTCAACACCCATTAGGTCGACCTGTATGTAACTAACTGACCCATGATGTGGTGGCCGCGATGACCCATGTGTTCAGGGTCGGTCACACTCACGGGTCAACACCCATCCGATGGCCTCCACGCATGGGGTGCGAGCCTGGGTAGGACACTGGGTCAACCAGTCTCCCCTGGGAATCAAACCTCTGGCGCTCCTGGACGGTCTGCGCACCGAGCGGCGTAAGCCAATCGATTGTGCTCTCCGACTAACAGTCGGGGGAGTCTGGGAACTGTATTGTTTCCTATAGAGCGGGGGTGGTTGCCTACCTTACGGCGACTGCTCTTGAAATGACCATTGGCCATCCGATCCCGGTTCAGAGTCGGGCAAAGGACGCCTTGGTCCGCGATAGATTCGGTGTACACCGTTTCACCGCTTCGTAAGGGAGAGGACCGCGCAAGCGACCTCGAACTCGGAACCAATCGAGAGACCGGAGAAATCTGATCACAATTGGAAGCAAGGGCGCGAGTGTCGGCCCGCCAGGTAACATTACTGGCTATCTCGCGGTAAAGACGTTGGTCTCTTGCGGGTTGTGGCGTAGCTAGACGTCGGATTTGTAATGTCCAAAGTCTTCTACGCTCACTGCACGGTCGATAAAACGATGAATCGTTAAAACGTCCTGCAGTGACGGGTTCGCCCGTTGTGGTTGACATCTCAATATGTTAGTCAGAGTGCACAGTCGATTGGCTTATGCCGCACGGTGCGCAGACCGTCCAGGAGCGCCAGAAGTTTGATTCCCAAAGGAAACTGACCAAGGCCAGAGTCCTACCCGGGCTCGCACTTCATGCTTGGAGGCCGTCGGATGGGTGTTGACCCGTGAGAGTGACCAACCCTGAACAGAATAGGTCTTCGTGGCCAATTCAGCAAGGGCCCATTAACTCCCCTCTTAAATGGACAGATGACATTAAAGCGACAGCTGAGAGGTTCCATGAGCGTATTGTATATTGTTTACCTCTTTCTCCTATAATACTGTAATGTTTTCCCATCCACCATAAAGAGCTCCAGAGCGACCCTTATCTTCCTCCACCGGCGGAAATAGAAATTCGCTTCACATACCTTCTTAAAATCTTCCCCTGGAACGACCACATGTAGTACCCGCAGTCCATTTTACATTTAAGCGATGAAACTCCGGTTACAATATATCTTCCGGTCGGGTCCCATTCGATGCCAGACATCTGTAAAATTACATAAAATTTCATTTTATCATATTACGATAGCTAAAAACTTCCACTTGGGATAAGAGCCCTTAAATAAGTGGTTAAACTAAATTATCCTAGAATATAATTGAATAGGATAGATAGATTGCTTTCTCCGTTGGAACTCTCATATACATAAAGTGGCTGGCTACGAAGGTGCGAATCCTTGGATGTTTTCAAGGAATATTCTGGATTCCAAAACGCTATAAACTGTTTATCATGCTTTATGTGAATCTCTTATTATTTATGGCATAATTAGATGGGGTGGATGTGGTAAAACCCTGCTAGAACCATTGGAAGTTGTGCAGAAATTTATATAAAAAAATATTCTCCGTAGACCATATTGCCATCCTACCAATAAACTTTATATGGAAAGTTGCCTAAAATCCTTGATTGTAGGCAACTTTTTCTAAACCCTTTCCTTGTAAAGCTATTTTTGGTCAATAATTCAAATTGAGGAATAATTCAGAACCGAAGACCAACGAGACAAGTTTTAGAAAATAGCTTAGTAATACCCAGGATGAAAACATCATTTGGACAAACACATTACTCTTTCTTTACGCCAAGATTTTACAATCTGATCAATATGGAAATAAAGAAATAGTTATCGAGCCATGACATACTAACCATACATCAAATGTTAGAAATTATAGTTCAATAAAACTTAGATGCACAAATTATTATTATATTTTTAAATATGTATGTTGATTATATTTTAACATTGAACTACAAAAAAATATTTAACTTTGTTGTTATCTATTGTTCTGACAATGAATTGTACTTTTTGACTAGGTATTTTTATATTAAATTTTATATTACTTAACATATATTAAATATTAAAGACTTTTTCTTTCTTTTCATCATACTTATAACTTTATTCTTCTTTTTTTATTATATCACCGTTTATCTGATATAATAAAAAAGAAGAAGAGGTTGAATAATAAAAAACAAACCTGATAATGATCCCCGACGCTCATGACTGTGAAGTCATTGGTGTCGAGGAACTCCAGACCACCTCCGGAAAGTCCCAGATTAGCTAGAACGATGAACTGTCCCATGGGAGACCAGAAGAGGTGGTTGAATGGTTTGCGCTCAAACTTCTTCAGCAGCGATGGCGCCTGGCCAGTGTTCACCTAAAATAATTGTATTTTATATACTAGACTGCATAAACAAGTGCCACATGAGGCGAGACTCAGTGTCAGTTATAGAACCCAAATGTGTAAATATGTAATGACATTAATTTTCCATGACTTCACAATGAAAATCTGTAAAATTGGTCACTTTCTGTGCCATTCTTCTTAATGCAAGTGCATACTTGTGTATAAATTACAGCAAGCATCTTGCAGTCGGGGTCAATTGTATTGGATGGTAATTAACACTTTGACGATCATAAGCTTTGCGGTAGAGTATGGAAATCTTTAATACATAAAACTGTTAAAGGGCGATGTAAATAACATGTATGTCGTTTAGTGATATATAATAGATTTCGTATAAATTTATGAGACATATAAGTCCCTTTGGTCCATAAGATATAGTTATAACTTTTCCAAAATTTGAATATATTATTATTTAACTCAGAAATCATACGTACTAAACACACTAAACATATAAATTTTAAATTGAAAAAAAATGCGATAAATATTTTATTTATTTATTTAAGATCACCAGAGTTCAATGGTCATTTGTGATTTAAAAAAAAATATATTTTTAGACTTTTTCATTTTATATGCCAATTATATTACTACCAATTATAAGATTAGGATATGCCAATTACAAGATTAGGATGTCTCAATTGCATGGAAAAAATATAATTTATAAATTATTCGTATTCGTTATGGGACACATATGCCCCATGGTCCTCAAAGGGTTAAGGAAGGCTACCACCCTAAACATCACATTCTATCATTTAAAATAAAAACACAAATAGATAGAGGTCTAAAATTTCCTATCACTAAATTTAATTTAGTAATCTACTTTTGTTATGAGAAATATTGATAAAAATGAGTCAAATTGACTACAATTATTTTCAGATTCCAATTTTTTAAATAACCCAACCCCAGTGTCGATTCATGTCATTAACCTCTCAATTGCGGGTGGCTCATAAGAGGCCACTTATGAGCCATTACGGGAGTCTGCCCAAGGCGATGGGTCAAGTTGAAGAATCCTCTAAAAGGGTTGGAAATCTTGAAAATTTCATTAGTTTTCGAGTAAAAATCAGCAAAAAAATATATCAAAGACAAATATGAACACATCTTGTGCATCACTGACAGTGTATAGCTATCAATCTATTACTACTTTTAGAAAAATGATTCCTTATGAAATGTCATACAAGATAATGTAATTTGCAAATATTATTATCAAAATTAGAATCCGACATTAAGTTAAGCCAGCCATTGTCCGACCGTCGGGTGCTTTTTGAAATTTTATTGTAAATTTTCAAAATCGATAGTCTAATAATATCTGGCTTTAGATATTGAAATACTACTTTTTTGATATATCACCGTTTGGAACTGGTAGGTAAGATAAAATTGAGCACTTTTTCATACTTAACTCAAAACTGATGATTTTGATATCGATTTGAGGTGTTGAGAAACTGTCCAGTTTGTTTTTAATCATATAATACCCGACAAAAAGAATTTAAAATGTTGAGTTTTATTTTTAGCGCATATTTTTATATATATGGCTTTTTAGTGTAATACATCCAGTCCTACTCATCACAACTAAGTTAAAAGTCTTCGCGGATAACCAAGCCGTATATCCAGCTACGACAAAGCAGGAGCCAGTCAATATCACAAGTGGGGCTAGATCAGCCACACAGTCAAAGGGATATATATACCTGATAGAAGCTAATGCAGATGTTGGCTTGGTCTCCATGGATGACAGCGAATTTAGAGCCGATGGGCTCCCAGGCGAAAGCCTGGATGGGTTCCTTGATCTCCACTGAATCCACTGGAAATTCCTTCTCGCGCATGTGGAAGATTTCGAAATTGTAGTACATTCCGGAGTATTTCACATCCGCTTTGTCCTTCTTCACTTTCGAGTAGCGGTCCACCTGGGAACAAGAATAAACACGTTAATAAGTTGCCTGCGCACTTCCCATTGTTAATTGGAATATAAAGGTACTCTAAGATTGCGTCCGGGCTGAAAATTGGTTAAATATCTAGGCCTTCTAATATGTGAGTTCAGTGAGTAATGTCACTGATTATTATTAATTGCACTAGGGTTGTCGACTACAGCGGGCGAGCCCGTCACCTCAGGAAGTTTTAACGATTAGTCGTTCTATCTCCCTGGAGTGAACGCAGAAGACTTGGACAAAACAGTCCACCGTCTAGCTCCGCCACAAACCCGTAAGAGGCCAACGCCTTAACCGCAAGATAGCCAGGAGTGTAACCCAGCGGGCTTACACTCACGCCCTTACTTCCAATTGTGACCAGATTACTCCAGTCTCTTGATTGGTTTCGAGGTCGCTTGCGCGGTCCTCTCCCTTACAAAGCGGTGAAACGGTGTATACCAAAGCTATCGCGAACCACAGCGTCCTTTGCCCGGCTGTTCACCCAGGACAAGAACAGTCGCCGTAAGGTCCGTAACCACCCCCGCTCTATAGGAAACAGTACTGCTTCCAGACTCCCCCGACTGTTAGTCAGAAGGCGCAATCGATTGGCTTATGCCGCACGGTGCGCAGACCGTCCAGGAGCGCCAGAAGGTTGATTCCCAGGGGAAACTAACCATAAGGCCAGAGTCCTACCCAGGCTCGTACTTCATGCGTGGAGGCCGTCGGATAGATGTTGACCCGTGAGTGTGACCAACCCTGAACAGAATGGGTTTTTGTGGCCAACTCAGCAAGGGCCCATTAACTCCCTATTAATTGCACTATGATGAAATCACAATTTTGTATTTTTTTATTTATATTAGGTATGGCTTTAAAATTGATTTTAATTTTATTACTAGAAAATTCCCTGGGACATATTATAAAATATTATGATAATTTTAAATAGGATAAAGACAAATTTACCGCATAGTTTGTAGCACCCAATGTTTCGGCGATGTTGCAACTGCCGTTGTCCAGGGTAGACAGTTGCCGTTGTCAGTCTACCATGGACAACGGCGGTTGCAATATCACAGAAACGTCGGGTGCTACAAATCTTGCAGTAAATTCGTTTTTATCCTGTTTAAAATTGTTATAATATTATATCATAAATGTCCCAGGAAATTTCCTAGTAATAACATCAACATCTATGCTTTAAAGCAGTGGTACCTAAACTTTTTTGACTCGTAGACCCCTTGCTGTTTTCCATAGACCCCTGCCTGAATTTTCCTGAACTTACTAACATTAAAAGTTTCTTGACAGCTGGAACAGTACTGATCTCCTACATAGGGTTTTTGGTAATGTGGGAAGTTGTAAAAAAATAAAAATATGTAAAATTTTTATTTGTTTATTCCTAAGCGTCTACGACCTTGAAGTACGAATCATTTGGGAAAGCCGCGCAAAAGTGCACATGTAGCACTATCTCGCTTGCTCATTCATGTGGCGCGTTTATCCTACTCACTCGCACGGATACCCATTGAAGCGCATTTTTTAACATATCTCATTCGCACCTTCCCGCTGGCCACTTCAATAGACTAGTGATGCAATTTGAGTTGAGTGTTGATTTCATTCCGTGATACTTGTGACGCGCGCATTTGTTTATTGCTATTATTATAATTTTAAAATACTATGCTGTATAAAAAAAGAAGTGACCCGACGGGTCACTTCTTAAACACTTCGCCTGAATGCTTATGGTGACCTGCCTAGATGGAGTCCACTTTGGACCCCCATTTACATCTCGTGCACCCCGATTTTTGTTTCTCGCTGACATGGACCCCTTGCGAATCGAAATCGACCCCTGGGGGTCCATATAGACCACTTTGGGAATCACTGCTTTAAAGCCATGCCTAAAATAAACAAACCACAAAATTATAATTTCATCATAGTGCAATAAATACTATTATTATTATTGTATCCTATTTATAATGTCAAACAACCGCAATAGTCTTAGCTTTCATATTATGATAATTATTTTTATAGGGATGGCAAATATTACATCTGATATAAATTATAGTCAGGCTGTACAAAAAATGTTGAATGTACTTTTAGAGAATGGTACCGTTGTAGTTCCTGCTATATACTGAGGCCCCACAGAGAGCATGTTTTGATTGATGACGATGCAAGAAGTGTTTCAAAAATGTAAATGCATGCATCATCATATAAAGACACGTTTCATACGGTTCGATGCTCAGTATTAAGATGTATGTATTGATTTCTTTCACAGGTGTATAGAAATATATAAGCATAATATTCAGTATACAAGGAAGCTCTAGCAAAGACTGTCATACATACTGCAAAAATCAGCATTTCTGCCTAATTAACCCGTACAGTGTCTCCGAGCACACTGGTGCCAGACATTCGCCAGAATTATGGCAATCCTATGTTACAAAAAAATTACCCTCCTTGTCGGGATATTCCTCGGCTTAATAGAAATGCATCAAAATTGCATTTTCTGCCGTTTGCTACAATATTCATATTCATGATTTTATGTAGTCATTATGGAAATCTACGCTTTACCATCGGACAATATAGTGTATATTAATATTGGTAAATATTGTCATCATACCTCTCCTTCTGTGCAATTTTCTGAGAAAAAAAACATACTAAAAATATCATCAGAAAGAAATTTTCACAGGTGGAGATGTGGTTGTCAGAATGTGTATAATATATTTTTTTATTAGAGCTTTAATATAGGCATGTTATTTTAAAATATCAATAAAGACTGATTATTTAATGAAGTTGTGTTTTCATATTTTAGTTTTAAGACTATTCTGTTTGTCATACTTTATTTAATGGAATGTTATGTTATGTTTCATGCCAATTTTATAATGGAATTGCATTTTTTTTGAGGACCACATTTTAGGGCAATTTAGTTTTATGAGCATTTGACTAAAACTTTTACATAATTTAATGTAATATTAGAGTCCTGTCCACCCTAGTACGGGCTAGTCCCAGTTAAGTGACTGAAACAAATAAGCAATAGGTTAAGGTTTTGCCATTCGGTTCCTGTTATTTTTTTTAAAAATAGTAATTAATTTTTCAATGTTCACAGTAATTAATTCTTAAATAAATAAATAAACAAAATATTTTTAAAACTACGAGTAAGTACAATAATTAGAAGTTCTGGAAAAAATGTTCGTATTTCATAACCTCCAGTTTAACTACTAGCTAATGACTTCACTAGTTGTTTCTGTTAAGAAATATAGCCAAATATCATTATTTCGCATATTAAACTACTGCAGACAAGTATATGGGAAAGTCACTATTATGGAAAAGTTAGGTCACTATTACTATATGGGAAAGTCAACTATTAGGTTATGGTCACACAAAAAAAGAGCATTACGTGTGTGATAGATGATTACAATGTTGTGCAGGCAACGATTGTCCCTCAAAACAACACGAACCATTGCGATAACTTTTTTGCTCAACGCCCACAAGTATTCGCCTGCATGTATGCGATTATTCAACATTGCACTTGGTCATACATTTTCAGCTGAGTGTCCATGCTCGCCCTGTGATAAAACTAAACAATCACAGTCTATACATAATAGGATACGCTGATAACATAATAATAAATAAAGACAAAACGAATGTTTCATGCAACACATGCAAAGTAAAAACATGGTGTGAAACGAATTGCTTTCTGTAAACTCTACTAAAACAGAGTTAATACTCTCCACAAATTAAAAGGAAATTTAAAAAAATGAGATTAACAAAACCTCTTTGGTACATTAACAAAACTATCAAAGAAAGTAAAATATCTGAGGAGACAGTCGAGCGTTAAATATAAAAAGGTGACCATGGCCTTCTGGCAATGCAGAAGGACGTTGGGAAAAACTTGGGGCCTTTCCCCAGAAATTCCATGTGGCCTATATAAGGGCACGATAAGACTGATGATAGTATATGGGGCGGTTGCATGGTGGCCACGGTTGTAACCTTCGCACGACTGCAAAGAAGCTAATGATAGTGCAGAGATTGGCATGTGTAGGCACCGCAGGTGCTGGAGAGTTGTCATCTACAACAGTCGAGCCCCCGTCACTCTGGGGAGAACGCAGGGACTAACATGCCCTAAGAGTCTAACGCCTTACTGATCGGCGAGGCAGTCTCGCGCCCTCACTACCGGATTCGGCCCGAATTCTCTATCCTCCAGTCTGGTCACAGATTCGAGGTCGCGGTCGCTTGCTTTCTCTACTTGACTTAAGCGGTAATTCAGCTTGAATTTATCACAGACCGAGGCGCTCTTTGCCCGTCATGGTTTTATCGGGATCAGGTGGCCAACGGATCGTTTCAAGGATAGATGATGTCAGGTCGACAACTACCCTCGTTACTTAGAGAACATACATTTCCAGACCCCCAGTTATTCGCTGAATGGGCAGCAATTCTAGCAAATAGGCCAATGCACCAACCACCATGTTCCACCCGAGGTATTCCTCCAAATCCACAATCTTTCGATCTCATCCACCTCCGACTGCAGATTACAGCGGTGGCGGAAGCTCACAGCAGCCCCGACAGGTTAAGTCCCTCTTCGCGGATGCTACCAGATGGGATTTGCCCCTTGAGTTAGGCAAGGCCAGATGACATAAAATTTGACTAACACTACCCAAGCTGCGCGGAACCATTAGGAACCCAAAGTTACTGGTGCTATGAGAACGGTACCTACTGAGGCCTTTGAAGTAATACTGGGTCTACCTTCCCAACACATTTTAAAATAAGACACAGCAAGGACAGCTATTTGGTTGCAACAGCTAACACTTTGGAATACAGAAGGTTAAATGACAAACAAAATATAAACCTATAACAAGTATGCAACAATTTTCCAATGTTGAAAATGGCTACCAACAAAATTCTCCCAGTACATATTTTTAAGAACGGTTATCAGATAAATTCTAAAGGAGATGACAAACGAAACCGATGTGGGCTCAGATAGGCTTGCAAGTATACTGATGGCTGAAAAACAGAGGAAGAGACTGGAGCAGCTGTATACTTGCAAGATCTGAAACTACGAGTATAATAAGGTAAATCATTGCATCCTCACGCCCCAATTTTCCAAGCAGAAGCCTTGGGTATAATCATTGATAATATAGTGTTTTAGTTTGATCCACCCCATATGACGATTTGGCTACCATTCCTACACAGTGACATGCAGGTGCCGCTAATAGCAGTGATGGCCAAACTAATAATATTATTTATTGATATCGTATTTATGTATATGTGTATTTGCCATATTGTATTACCTACAATGTATTATTCCTACAAATTTAGTGTTTTGATTTGTATTATAATGTTATTTACTTATAATTATATATTATTCAATCTTAAAATAATAATAAAAAAATAAAAAAATAATTAAGTACATTCATTTATTATAAAAATAAAAAGTTTTTTCAAGTTAATTAGGCTAATTGTTACATAAGTTGTATTACTTATTTTAATTACTCTGACCCGCCTAGATACGGGACAGTTTTGTCCTAGTTAGGTGGGCAATGAGCATTAGCTGCATTTCGGTGTTCAATTTTTCCGAGTTACTTATAACATTGATAACAATGGGGCTAACACAAATGAAATGAATAAAGTATTAAACCATAAAAAAATAGCAATTTATTTGGCCATCTATAATAACATTGATGTTTTTTTTTATAAAGAATTGACTGATAATATAAACATATTATTTAACTAATGACAACGATAACATTTATTTATGAGCCATCTATGACATTTTTTTATATAGGCTGATTACATCACAGAAATAATACGGAGAGATAGAATGCCATCTATCCCCAAGCAGCTTTCCCTGCTATTACAGAAAGTGGAGCTGTTCTGCGACTGGTCAGGCTGTATAAAAGTGAAGCCCTCCAAATGTTTTTGCCTTGGACTCGCCCGCATAGACACAAAATTTACGTCCTATGACCCAAAATTGGTCTATAAGGGCTCTATTATCTCCTTTATAGACCCAAGTTAGTTAGTTGTACTGGGCGTTCCTCCGCAAGTCGACATCCAGTGTGCCTATTTTGCGTTTTTTATAGACCCAAATAACCACTTCAAATTTCTTGGCAGAAAAATCACCTGCCAGGGAAAAGACCTCTCTGGCGATCATGTTATAGAACATTTCAGTAGTTGCCTGGAAAAGATAGATGCATTGCTAATTTCTGGCCCTCGTAAGGCTTGGATCTATGACAACTATCTAACTTCACATTTGCCATGGCCCTTTCTTATTTACGATTTCACCAAAACCCAACTGTCTCGTCTGGATGGGAGCTAACGGGCCCATGATGAGGTGGCCACGATGACCCATGTGTTCAGGGTCGGTCACACTCACGGGTCAACACCCATCCGACGGCCTCCACGCAGGGGGTGCGAACCTGGGTAGCACAGTGGGTCAACCAGTCTCCCTTGGGAATCAAACCTCTGGCACTCCTGGACGGTCTGCGCACCGAGCGGCGCAAGCCAATCGATTGTGCTCTCCGACTAACAGTCGGGGGAGTCTGGGAACTGTATTGTTTCCTATAGAGCGGGGGTGGTTGCCTACCTTACGGCGACTGCTCTTGAATTGACCATTGGCCATCCGATCCCGGTTCAGAGCCGGGCAAAGGACGCCTTGGTCCGCGATAGATTCGGAGTACTCCGTTTCACCGCTTCGTAAGGGAGAGGACCGCGCAAGCGACCTCGAACTCGGAACCAATCGAGAGACCGGAGAAATCTGGTCACAATTGGTAGTTAGGGCGCGAGTGCCGCCCGCCAGGTAACTTACCTGGCTACTCGCGGTAAGGCGTTGGTCTCTAACGGGTTGTGGCGAAGCTAGACGTCGGATTTGTTATGTCCAAAGTCTTCTACGCTCACTGCAGGTCGATAGAACGAATAATCGTTAAAACGTCCTGTGGTGACGGGCTCGCCTGTTGTGGTTGACATCTCAATATGTCTCGTCTGGATGCACTGGTGACAGCTAGTCTAAAATCCTGGTTGTCCTTAGCCAAACCAGCTGACCCCTCGACTCTCTTCAGGTCCAAACACAATTTTGAGCTAGCTCTAAAACTGCCCTCTCTGCTCTACGCCAACTCCAGAATAACCAAAAATTCGATTCTAAGTAATTACTTAGAATCGAATTTAGAATAGAATAACCAAAAATTCGATTCTAAGTAATTACTTAGAATCGAATTTTTGGTTATTCTGGAGTTGGCGTAGAGCAGAGAGGGCAGTTTTAGAGCTAGCCCAAAATTGTGTTTGGACCTGAAGAGAGTCGAGGGGTCAGCTGGTTTGGCTAAGGACAACCTTGGAATTCCAAGGATCCGGCAATATCGAAGCACGTAGTAACTGGCCGTAGCGAGTCAAATGATCTACAAGCCCGCGTTGACTTCCACAAAAAGTTCCTTACTGGAATCAGCCAGAATAGCACTGGCAGTACAACCATGAGCGATGTGGACTTGAAGAAATCTCTCTTGCGGGGAGATTACGACAGCAAAAGTATAGCTCATGCTATTGGCCTTCAATGCCAGAATGATTGGACAACAATTGGAGACTTTTGCATTCCTCCTCCAATGCACTGGAAAGTAATGTTGTATGACTGGACACCAGAGATGCTGAAATTGTATTTAAATGCCTTTCAGCATACACTTCCAGACCCCAGTAACCTCGCTCGTTGGAGCTATGCCGAGGATAGTTCATGTCCCCTTTGTAGCAACACCCCTTGCACAGCTAGACATATTCTAGCTGGCTGCAAGGTGGCCTTGGATCAAGGACGGTACACTTACCGCCTTGACAAAGTCCTTGCTGTTATTCGCGAGGTACTTAGCCTCTCAGTGGCTCGTGCCAACAATGGTTCCACAGTATCCTCCAAACCCCCAATACAGTTTGTGCAGGTTGGCTCTAAAGGCAAAAAATATCTCACTGCAAAACCTTTCTCAATAATCGAGAAAGCTTCAGATTGGATTATGGAGGTCGATTCGGTATAAATTCCCTGAGTCTCGGATGCACAGCCCTGCGTCCAGATATAACTCTTTACTCTCTATCTCGGAAGATGGTCCTTATCGTAGAATTAACTGTTCCATGGGAATCAAATATCCCAAAAGACCACGAGTACAAATTAAATAAATACCATGACCTCGCAAATGCCGTCACCCGGAACGGCTTCACTGTTCACCTTCACGCGGTGGAAGTAGGCGCTCGTGGCCTGCCAGCTAAATCTTTGTTTCACCTTTTTAAAGATCTTGGTCTCTCCAGGAAAATAATCAACTCCTTTCTAGAAAAATTATCTAAAACCGCGATTTCTGCATCTCAAATTCTATGGCTTCGAAGGGGGAGTGAATGGGTGGTAAGGTGACCGCTCACATGTGGCAAGACAGCTGTCCTAAACCTACCACAGCCGGTTCGTAAGTCCGGAATCCACTGCTCACCCCCCAGAAGTGTAAAAAAAATAATAGTATTATGATGGGCCCGACTCCAGTCGGTGAATTCCATGGCAGCTCCGTTTGTATTTTATTTATAGTTTATCTAAAACATTTAAAGTGTGTAATTATTACGTACTGATACCTGTATACCAAATAAAAAACTCACATCTATATGTAAATAATATTAAATTAATAAGAGCTATGATTTAATAATTCGTTTGTAGTTATATTATTATTGTGTGCCATATAGGCCTGATTAGAGTGCAATCTTATTTTACGAACTATGAGTGAGCACTCGAGAGCCACAGGCGGACATCCAAATTAATAGGCGAATGCTATGAGACCCTCGAAAAGATCATATAGGTTATCCTGTTTATCAGAATAAACCTTACGTGGTTGAACGGACATAATAATCAGGGGTAATGCGGAGGCGGAAAGACTTGCACGACAGGGATTCCCTTACTCTCCGATTGAACCAAAACCATAGGGATATCAAGTACCGCATTGCGAGACAGAACCCACTCTAATCTATGATACTGCTTGAGACATTCCAGGCTAATGAAAAACGGTGGGACTACTAACAGGGTACTGCCGGCTCAACAAACACCTTCTCACTAACAGGATAGTGAAATACCACATACGGGACACACGATTACCTCACCATAACCGAATTGAAACAGTTACAGCCTGCTAACGTTATGGAGACTGCTAATGCTGACGTATGATCCTTTTGTTCGTAGAATAGACTATAATTGGAAAATGTATACCATAAAACATTATTAATAAAAATGTTTGCTGTCACATCTTCCTTGTTTACCGTTCTTTTCCGATAAATTGTCAGATTTACTAAATTCTGGTCATCGAGAAAAGATACAAACTTATAACAACATTTATATGGTTTAACGATTGGTTCATACCAGAATGGTTTTCAACCTGGAAAGCCATGCAATAACTCTATATTTGCTGTTTGCCAAATCCTAGAGACTACTCGAGAGTTTAACATTGGGACCCAACTTGTTTATCGATTTTAAAGTTGTCTATGATTTGGCTAATAGAGAAATGCTTTACAGGTCATGAAAGACCTACATATACCTAATAAACTGATGAAACATGGTGAAACTTTCAATGGTAAGAGTGCATAAGTACATGTCGGACTTTCAATGGACTACGAAAGGGAGATGCTTTGACATGCATAAGACAATACTATGGTATTAATATTGTCGGCACCATGTTCGATAATTCAGTACAATTACTGGCGTATCCTGAAGATGTTCATTGATATGCACGCTTGCTCTACACAAGCCCTCAAAGAAGCATTTATAGCATTGGATAGACAGCCAGACAGACTTAGTAATAAAAGTGCCATTTTAATATGAATTTGGAAGACCTGGGGCTTTTAATGTTTAAGATAAATCCGAGTTATGAAATTTACTTTTAAGGCCTCCAGTGAAGCAGTCATTTCTGTATTTTACAAGAAACCGGATATATTTCTTAAAACAATCAATGTAAAATGGAGTAAATATCTTTACTTATTTTTCTCACTTGTAACACTTTTACTTATTATTCTCGTGAAATAAGTTGAAAATATTGAAAAGATTAAAGATGTATTTTTTGTCAAACATTGCCAGTGAATGACTAAGTAAGAATGGGAATCCTGTGATTATTACAGACAGCCTTATCTTCGGAACTCCCACTCTCACAAATGGCAGGAGATAAACAGTGTACAATTCATGCAATTCATTGTTTGTTCTCTTATTCACGCCAGCCATTTGGCTTTGTTGAGCTTCCATGACTTCACATTAATAAAATATCAGTAAGTAGTGCATTTATCGGATTATTGCATATTACAACTATGAATTCGTATTATTTTAGGTATGACTTTGAAAACATTGATTTTGATGATACTCTTCGTAGAAAATACACTAGGATGTACAGATCAATATTATTATGATAATCTTGGACATTATAGACATTGTGAACCACTTCGTACATGTGATTTTGGTTATGAGTATTGCTGCAAAAACTGCACTACATTGGAAGCGAATTCATTAGATTCAGAGGTATGTAATAGTAGATTAATTTGAAGCTTATAAGTAATTAAAATTATTATGATACAATCCCATTTTAAATACATTAAGCTAGGCCCAGGCCGCCAGTACGCGTCTGGGCTTATGGATTCCCCCATGTGTTTGAATAGCGTTCAGGACCTTTAATAATGTCCAGGGTAGACTGTCTACCCTGGACAACGGCGGCTGCAACGTCACCAAAACGTCGGGTGCTACAAATTTCACGATGATCCCGAGCGAAGAGCAAAGGACGCCACGGTCCGCGATAAATTCAAACCGAATTATCGCTAAACTTACAACAGGTAGAGGTCGCGCAAGCGACTTCGGACTTGTAACCAGACAAGAGGATGGATAAATCTGGCCAAATCTGGTAGTAAGGCAAGAGGTTGCCCGCTGGGCAACTTCCGAGTACCTCGCAGTAAAGCGTTCGTCTCTTATGGGCTAGTTGGCTTAGTTAAAAGGTGGACCGTCTTCGTCCTCTGCGTTTGTCCCAGGGTGACGGGTTAACCCGTTGTAGTTGACAACACTCCACTGTACCTTAATCAAAAATAGTAAATGAAAGATTTTTCAGATTTGCACTCATGAGTACTGTAAAGTAAAGTAAAGTAAATTTATTATTGTCAAAAACCCGATCTGGGTATAGAAATTACATATCAAATAAAATTGGTATTTCTACAAATAAAATTACATTTCAAATTACTCATAAAATTATAAAAAAGTCTATAAAAAACTAATGATTAAAAAAAAACATAGAAATTTAAAAATAACAAGACATAAAAACTAGAAAAATAAAAAACAACAGAAATAATGAAAAAACATAGAGAATCAGCAATTCAATTACAAAAATATATGAAAACTAGAAAAATAGAAAGCATCCAAAGAGTTCTACATAAACTACATTTAATAAGGATCAAACTATCGATCAACAATCAAGAAATAGAAAAATGCATCGACTCTCCAAAGAACAAAAAATCAACTGGTCTCGATGATATACCTGTTAGCGTATATCATCGAGACCAGAAAATATCAGATAGCAAAATGTGCAGAATAATTTGCATTTCCAAAACTTACAATGACAATTAGCATTTACAAAAAAAATAACTACTAATTTTATGTACACTTTTATTTGTGTTTGAAAATTGGGATGCTGGGCAGTCATGGGTTAATAATTATTTTTTCTCATTAAGTTGTGTTCATTGTTACAATTACATGTATTTAACTCTACGATGTTCAACCAATATACAAACTTAAAATGGATTCTGCTGGTGAATGTTGGGATTATTGAGATCACCAATGACGATCTACTAAAGTTGAACAATAATGTGAAAATCATCGATCTTTCATATAATAACATAACAACTTTGACATCCAACTGTATCTATTCCTCATCGCTCAAAGTGTTGTTTCTTCAAGGGAATCAAATAAGCCACATCGACATAAATGCTTTCAACAAAATGGACGGCTTGGAAAGACTTTTTTTGTCCAGTAATGAATTAACGAATCTGAACTTAGCATTGATGCACATGGATAAATTGAAAAAGCTCGATCTATCCTTCAACCGCATAGCCGAGCTGGACGGACAAGATTTCAAAGGTGCAATTTTCCTCCAAGAAGTGGACGTTTCGCATAACTTGCTCGAGGATTGCAATTTTAAGATATTTGTATATTCACCGCTACTTACAACGCTCGATCTCAGCCACAACAGCATCACAGCCGAACTCTCAACACAGCAGATGAAATACATTCGTAATGTGAAAGTCCTCAAATTGAATAACAATGATATAACTGGAATAGCGGAAGACGCTTTTGAAGACAGTGTTTTGGAGTATCTCGATATGAGTTTCAACAACATAACTGGGCAAATAACTGAGAGCCTTTTTGGCAACCTGCCAGATCTTAAGCATCTTGATTTGTCTAACAACGCTATTGAATCGCTCAATTTTGGAATTGTAAAAAATCTCAAGATGACGTATTTCAACATATCTAGAAATTTATTAAGCTGTGAAGAATTTGATATTAATGTGGAATCCTTCGAAATCATAGATTGCTCTCGTAATTATTTGACAAATGTCACGATTGGTTCAGCGCCTTTGCTTCGGACATTTGCAGCTTGTGATAATCAAATTTTATCATTTCGAATTGTTGATGCATCCAATCTCACCAATCTCGACCTCTCTGGCAACCGTTTGACCGGAATCACTCTCAACAAGATGCCATCTCTGCAATCGCTCAATTTATCGCGCAACGCACTTGACGGATTGCCTGCGGGTTTCTTCAAGAAATCAAAAGAACTTCTCTCGCTTGATTTATCGTACAACTCCATTCGATACATCAGAAGCGGTACTTTCTCGCCTCTCAAGAAGTTAACTACCCTCAATCTCGCCGGTAATCACATCAAAGAATTTAGCCGCATTCACCTGTATGCTCTGACATCGCTGACCAAACTCGGTCTAGATGGCAACGAACTGACTGACTTCATCATGGAATACGCTAGAAAGGGCATGGTGATTAGCCTCGGAAATAACAATTTCCAATGCGACCGACTCGCACAAATGTTGCGAGATGCAGCACAGCGACAGATTCAAATTGAAACGACCGACGATGGGGATCACTTTGAAAGCGTTGAGGGTATCAAATGTTCATCCGCCTCGAACCAAACCAGTGAGCTGCCTGTGATACGAATATTACATGAATTCCGCAATACCACTTCCGCTGACCGCGAAGCAAGTGCAAAAGCATGGACAAACATAAACGAAATCATAAGGAACATCACTGATAAACTGTCATCAGCAAATTATGAGCGATCTCCAAATGAACGCGAATCGCTTCTCAAGATTCTAAACGACGCATTGCAACAACGGCAGAAACTGACAGAGCAAAATCAGTCTGCTGATATTTTAAAGGATCAACTGGAAGCTATCTCAGTTAAACAGGATGATATAAAAACAAAGCATTCAAGTGAAATAATTCTACCGAGTATGATTTTTATCTTGCTTATAATCGGCATAGCTTACATTATTTTAAGAGATAAGTTTAGGAAGAGCGAAAGTGTACTGGGCGGAATTCAAATGAAAGCTTTGATGGAAAATGAATAAAAGTATAAAATATCAATTATTTTAGTAGTAAAATGCGAATTAAAATGACTAGCAATTGTATATACTTAACAAACCCTAATTTAATCTTTCAGAAGCAGCTCTTTGCGGGAAAAACGATGCACCGCAAGGGTAGTTTTTGTTTGTTTTTTAATTAGTAATAAGACACAGATTGAAACACCGAAGCATTTTTGTATGAATTTTGTAGACTTACAACGGTGATTCTAACTGAAAATTTTCAATAAAAATCCATAACTTTCTAATGTTGGCAGTATATGTTGTTTCATTTATAAATCCTATTAGAACAAATTTCCCACCAATATATTGAAGATGACATCTTTTTACTATAAAAAAATGAGCTTTACCGCCCAATCTATCATGTATGTGTTTTTTTTCTAAGCTGTTATTTATTTAGTTAGGACACTGGATTTAGTGTAATTAGTGTAAAATTTATTCTAGATTAGTTTTATATATTTTTTAATACTAGTAACAGAAATTAAGAGTACATTAAAAATTCGTGAACAATAAATAAAACGGCACAAAATAGTTGTCTTACTTATAACTTCCGTTGTATACTATAATTATTTTACGAGCTATCTCATTAATATGAAAAGTAATTAATTGCGCACAATACAAATTCACAAACTTCAAACAATACAAATTACAAAATCGAAGACTATCGCGGTTGTTTGACAGTCTACCCTAGACAACGGCGGCTGCAACGTCACCGAAACGTCGGGTCCTACAAATTTCACGCGGTAAATTCGTTTTCTATCCTATTTATAATACAAATTACATTGTTATTTGGAGGTTAAAATGTGTAAACACTTCGCTGTGTAAACTGTCATTACGAAAGAATACAAAACAAAAGCGTGGATTACTAACTATATAAACAGATTACTTGTCTAAAATGTCCTAAGAGATTATGCAATTTGAAAATATGAATTCAAAATAAAACAAAGAAATCGTTGGATTTCTTTATGTTGCTGATCAATGGCCGCCATGCCACTGTCTATCAGTAATTCATGTATATACGTATTTTTACAGCAATCACCACAATGTACCGTTCTATATGGACTGTACCTACTAAGAATTCCAGAATGCGTCAATCACTCTTCTGGAGGAGGCGCAAGAGGATCCAACAATTCTAAACCAGCAATGGGACACCTGAAAATGACACTAGCGACAGCAGCAGAACAGGTGTTGGGTACGCAACAGCCTCGACCGAATTACCGGTTTGATGAAGAATGCTCTGTAGGGACGGACCGGAAGAATGAAGCCTATTTAAAAATGATCCAGCGAAACTGTACCAGGGGATCCACTGAGAAGTATAAAACTCTTGACGGAAAGAAAAGAAGCTTTATTAACAAAAAAAGAGACTCCACGGAAGTGGCGGAAATCGAAAGACGTCGTCTAATAAAATAAATTATTCTACCGGAAATAGCAATACGAAGAAGGATTTCAAGCCTAGACTTTAGTATGTGCAAGGAAAAGGACGAGAACATACTGGCTGAAAATAAAAAAAATCCTCGAGCGCTGGGTTGAGCAGTTTGACAGCCTACTTTCAAATTTCATCATTTCAACGGTAATGTTGGCCCGGAAAACATCAGAAATTATTTCCACTACTCATGATACCTATTCACCTAACCTATAATGAAAGCATCATATGCCCACTTCATAAGAAAAGTGGCCTACTGGTATGCAGCAATTACGGGGATCACACTGCCTAACATCTCCTATAAAATACTTTCTATTGTATGCTATCATCTGCAGCTTTACACCGAATAAACGATTGGTGCCTACCAAAATGGTTTTCAACCCAGAAAGTCATGCAATAACTCGATATTTGCTCTTCGCTAAACCTTTTAGAAAGACCCGAAATCTTTCAGACCCATTAGCCTTACCTCCTTCATGCTAAAAACACTAGAAAGACTATGTGACAGAGAACTGAAGGATACAGCACTTAAAAACATAGGTATTCACCCGAACCAACACGCATACACACAAGGCAAATCGACAGATTCAGCACTGCATGCCGTTGTAAACAACATAGAAACTGCACTAGCAAGGAAAAACTCCTGCCTAGGCACCTTCATTGACATAGAAGGAGCGTTCGACAAGACAAATTTCAGTAGCATTCAACAAGCTCTAAACAGACATCAAACCGAACCATTGATTACAGAATGGATAATGAACATGCTAAGAAAGAGAATCATCAGGCTATCTGAAAACCAAAATCACCAGGCGCTCGTGATGAGAGGATGCCCACAAGGAGGTGTACTCTCGCCACTTCTATGGAACCTGGTAGTAAACGACCTGATAACAAAACTAAACAACAATCATTTCCTAACAATAGGATATGCAGATGATCTAGTAATAATGATCAACGGACTAGTAACAAGCACATTGTGCGACCTTACACAAACAGCTTTGAAAATAGTAGAGAAATGGTGCAAGGAGAATGACCTATCGGTAAATCCAAAAAAGACCGACACCATTCTCTTCACATAAACGGAAATTGGGTACATACAAAATGCCAACCTTGTTTGGATCCAGACTAACGCTCTCTAAAGAAGTAAAGTACCTAGGAATAACTTTGGACGAAAAACTAAACTGGAATAAACACCTAGAAAACAAACTAAACAAAGCAACAGTCGCCTTCTGGCAATGCCGAAGAATGGTGGGCAAGAAATGGGGACTAGCCCCACACATTATACTGTGGCTGTACAAAATGATAATAATACCAATGATAAGCTACGGAGCTGTAGTATGGTGGCCCCGCACCCAACTTACTACTGCAATCAACAAATTACAGAAAGTGCAAAGGCTAGCATGTATAGCAGCGACCGGCTGCATGAGAACAACTCTGACAGCGGCGCTGGAAATCATGCTAGGGCTTCTACCACTACACTTACATATACAAAAAGAAGCAGCCGCAACGGCTACTCGTCTAAAGAATCTAAACTTATGGACCAAATATAAAACACCGCACACGAATATATATGATAATATACTGTCAAGCTTTCCAATGCTGGATGCGGCAATCGACAGAATACCCAAAACTATGATCTTCTGGAAAGAATATGCCATATCATTAACAGAAGACTCGAAAGAAGCACTGAATCAAACGGACCTAAGAATCTACACAGATGGATCAAAAACCAACAAAGGTACAGGATGTGGTGTCTTCTCGGAAGACCTAAATATACACATCTCCAAACCACTCGGAGCACACAACACAGTATTCCAAGCAGAATGTATGGGAATAATAGAAGCTTGCAACGCAGTGAAACAGCGGCAGCTAAAACACGAAAACATATGTATTCTATCGGACAGGAGGTCAGTGCTACAGGCACTGGGAAGCGATAGATTTACATCTGGGCTCATATACGAATGCCACCAAAGCCTCCTCGAGGTATGCGGAAAAGGCAATAAGGTGACACTGAAATGGATCAAGGGACACAGTAACTCAAGAGGAAACGATGCTGCGGATGAACTAGCCCGTAAGGGCTCAGACACACCGGCATACGGACCCGAACCTATCGTGCCCCTACCCTACTCGCACATAAACAACCAACTTGACAACCACTACAAACAACTACATCAAACACACTGGAAAGAGATAGACACCTGCAGACAAACCAAAGAAATAGTAGTGGAATACAACCACAAACTTACCAAAACACTTCTAAGGACAAAAAGGCCCCAACTACGCAAACTAGTGGGACTGATAACAGGACACAACACACTAAACAAACACCTCTTCAACATGGGCGGAACGAATAGCCCTATGTGCAGAGCATGCATGGAGGCGGAAGAAACCACAAAACACATTCTGCTAGATTGTAAACAGGTAGAAGTATACAGGACAAAACACCTTGGGACTCCAGGCACCCTGCGCGAGGCAGCAGGAAACCTGAAAGCCCTGCTGGCTTTCGTAGAGGAACTGGGGTGGGTGGAATAGAGCTACCCCCGTTACACGCAAAATAGGCACACTGGATGTCGACTTGCGGAGGAACGCCCAGTATAACTAACTAACTAACTAACTAAGCCCGAAAGTTTAACATCAAGACCCACCACGTTCATCGATTTTAAATTTGCCTATGACTTGCTTAAACAGGGAATTGCTTTACAGTCAGGGACGTACCGAGGGGGGGGGATACACTGGACTTATCCCCCCCCGAAATGTTTGAAGTGTTGTATTTCAAATCCTAAAAAAAAAAATCCCAGCGGGTTTTTAGCGATATGTCGGGATTTCACCGCTTGACTATCTGGCAACACTGGCCGGGTCCTCTCTGAAGCCGGGCGCCAGACGATGCTACCAACACCCTCCAGCGCCGGCTTCAGTCGGTCGCCGCTTCACTGCGGTCGCGGTCGTATTCGTGATCCGTCCGTGTCTACATTTTCTCCATCAAATTCAATGAAGAGAATTGACACTTTTTTTAAACCTGCGCCTAAAAAAAGGGCGTCTTTCGTTGAAAACTCAACCTTTGGCGATAGTGTCAACATAGGGGGCATCACTGAGAAACCGTCCCACAGCATATATGAAGAACAACAGCCTGCGAGTCCGGATCATAGTGTTTCTGATGAACAGTTATTGAGCTCTGCTAACCACGAAGAACCGCCTACTAATAGTTCCCCAGGTTGCAGTACTAAAACAAAGAGTGATGTATTCATAAGTGATAGTTCTCCTGACATTGGCATTGTATCAAATGCTATATATAATAAACGCTCGCCGATAATACTCAATGATGCCCAGAGAACTACAGTACTTACTGACACTTTCGTTCCTGATTCGTCCTTTATATTTCCAGCTCGATTATACGGCAAAAGAAAACTTCGATTTCGTAAAGATTGGCTGCAGAAATGGGAATGGTTAGCATACTCCCCGGATAACGATGGTGCTTTCTGCAAGTATTGTGTTCTGTTCGGATCAGAGCATGTTGGAAAAGGTTCACACCAGACTGTTGGTAGTTTCGTGTCGAAACCATTCAAAGACTGGAAAAATGCTACAGAAAAATTCCGCGAGCATTCAGTTGCAAAATACCACCAGTTTTCACAACTAGCCGCTATCAACTTCACAAGAATAACTTCCTCAAAAATTCCAGACATTGCAAGCCAAATAAATACGCAAAGAAAAACAGAAATACAGCAACATAGAGCAGCATTGAAACCTATAATTGAAACTATAATTTTGTGTGGAGAACAAGAATTGCCACTTCGAGGCGACAATGACAGCGGTCCTCTAACGCTGAAGAAGCCAGTGGAAAAGGACGGAAAGTTTAGGGCGCTACTAAGGTACAGGGCGGCTTACGACGACTCGTTAAAAGAGCACTTAATAAAAGGTTCTAAAAATGCTACATATATTAGCCCAAAGATACAAAATGAAATTATTGACATATGTGGAGAACTAATACAAAAGATAATTGTAAGCCAAGTAAACGGTTCAGAGTGTTTCGCAATTCTTGGCGACGAGACCCTCGATATAAGTGGTACAGAGCAGTTTTCCGTATGCGCAAGATATATTCACGAAGGCATTCTTCGAGAAGACTTTTTAGCTTTCATTCCCATATACGACCTAGGCGCTGAAGCGATAAGCGAATCCATACTTCACAAATGCCGCTTGCTGGGTCTTAACTTAGAGAAAATACTCGGTCAAGGATATGACGGTGCCGCCAACATGGCCGGCAAGATCAACGGAGTACAAGCAAGAATTCAACAACAATACCCTAAAGCTGCGTACGTGCATTGCACAGCCCATCGTTTAAATCTTGTCCTGTCGCAGGCTCTTTCTGTGTCTAACGTAAGAAACGCTCTTGGCGTTATCAAAGAAGTATGCAACACATTGAGAAACAATGCTGCAGCTGGAAAGACACTGAAAGAAAACATAGAAAAATACGCTCCCGAAAGCAAAAGAAAAAGACTCGTGGGCTTGTGTGAAACAAGGTTCATCGAACGTCATGACTCTATAAATGTTTTTTGTGAGTTGTTCCTCCGTCGTCACATTGCGCGAACTGTCCAATACAAACAGAGCAGTTTCGTCGACCGCAGCAACTCTTTTGGCTGCGATGGAAAAAGGCTGTTTTTTAATATCGTTGAAAACGTGCGAATTAATCTTCAGCTTCACATTACCGCTTTCAAAATATCTGCAAAATCCTACTCACACTCTGGCTTCTGCCATGGAATTCGCAGAAAGTGTCACCAGGAAATTAAGGGACATTCGAAACGATGTCGAAAAGGAGTTTTCAAAACTTTATTCATCTTGTTCTGAAATAGCAGAGAATATTTTGGATATAGAAATAAACCCACCGCGTGTCACAGGTCACCAAACTAAAAGAAGCAATCCCCCCAGTGACAGTGAATATTACAGACGAGCTTTATTTATTCCTTGTTTAGATGACGTAATCTGTGGTATGGAAGATAGGTTCGGCAAGAACCGAGACTTGCTCTCCTCACTAGAAGTTGTGCTACCCAAAAATGTTGACGAGAAGAAAGCAAGTACCCTAGAAATGTTGAAAATGTATTGGCCCGATGATGTTGAAGAAGTTATCATGAAGGCTGAATATCGACTCTGGTGTTCAAGATGGAAGGATTTTGAAACCAAACCAACGGACCTGATGAAAGTCTTAGATGCGTGCGATCATGGATTCTTTCCTTCCATCAGAAAGCTAATACAAATACTCATAACTTTACCCGTATCCACAGCGTCGGTGGAGAGGTCTTTTTCTACGATGAAAAGGATAAAATCTTTCGTCAGGAATAAAACAGGAGATGATCGACTGACTGGCTTAGCATTGCTGTCTACCCACTCAGCTTACTCTCCTACTCCGGAGGAAGTGCTCGATGTGATGAGCGCTAAGTCAAGAAGGAAGATGTTAATTTAATGTGCCTATGTCAAATATCATTCCTGTAAATTAAATCTTCCTTTGCTGTACTTTTTTCACACATAAAAAAATGTCGTCTATGGATATCGCTGGAAAAGTCTTGTTTCGACCACAGCAGATTTTTTTATTCATTTTAATTTAAAGGATTGCACCTTAATACATTCTAGGAAATTTTAGTATAATCATCTAATCTTGAAAAGCCAACATGTAACTTGTGTTTTGTTGAGCCCGACCGAGATTTTTCCCGAATCACAGGCCTTATTACAACCAAGACTGTATTTAATTAAATCCTATGTTAGTTAGAGAGCTACTTACCTACATAGTTCTAAAGAAAGACTCTGTAATACATTAGGTATATCAACATAAGAAAAATTTGCTGTATCGTAAATTTTTTAAAAATTAAGTAAAAGTAATAAAGTATTGTACTGTTATGGTTTTCTATTTATAATAATCACATTTATTGCAAATCTTTACTTAAACTTGTAAACAGACATCTTTATTTTACGTTCTTTTATCTAGCATTAAATGCGAAGGAAAATTAATCGTCGTTTAAATTTTGTACTTCAAATTATTATCCCCCCCCGAAAAAAAATCCTGGGTACGTGCCTGTTTACAGTGCTATGAAAGACCTGCATATACTTAATAAACTGATAAACATGGTAAAGCTTTCAATGGCAAATGTCCAATTCCGCATAAGAGTGCATTAAGACATGTCGGACCCTTATAACCTCAAAAAACTAATTTCCGTGTTTGGAAGAAACAAGGTAGAAACTCCCAAAACCCAAAAGAATGAAAGCAAAAAAAAAGGACGCCACCTCCTTTTAAAGAAAAAGAAGGAAACTAATTATATTAAAAAAAGATACCCGAAAGAAATTTTGAAAGAAACCCGAAAGAAAGTTAACCTAAAAAAAAATCGATCTCAGAGAGTGGGTTATATTGATCGGCACTGAATTTGGCCAACAGAAAACCCCTTTCCTCAGACACAAAAGACTACAGCACAAAAAGAAACACAAGGTTATGCAAAGTATCCGTGTTTATTCGCCCACAGGCACCCTTTTCTTCAAATTCCGCTTATCGGCACGTCACATGTGTTCAGTCAAATAGAGGTTAATTCCGGATATGAAGGCAAATTTCCTGACGTGGAGGCAAGTCTCGTCACATTTAGTGACGATTTCGTTACTTAATTAGCAGCAATTAAAATACGCATGTGTCAGAAGGTCATAGATGCCGCAAGCTGCGATCAATAAAAAAATCCGTTAAAATCGCGAGGATCCTACTTGAAAAGCTACCCAAAAAGAGATTAAATGCTTACCAGATAAATCCACACACTTCACATAACAATTTTTTTTACCGCCAGGCGGTCACTCTCCGATTTACTCCTTACGGCGGTCGCCAATTCTCACAGCCCAATCTCTCTGTCTGTCTCTTAGCCATGTTGAAGCGAAATAGAATGATTGCAGGACGGCGGAAGTCAGCCATAACAGGTAGGGCTAGACCAGCACAACCGCGATTAATCGCCAGAATCGCCTAGAGCGATAAAAATTACGACTGCACAGCTCTATCTGTCAAAAATTTGATGTTTACGAAATTTCGTAAAAGGTTCATTTAATTGTCATAATATGGGAGAAAGTCATGAAAACAGCGAAAACCAACAGGAAACATGACTAAACACGGGGAAAACATGGAAAAACGGGTGCAGCGAACATAATCTGCACAAAGGTGCGAAAAACAAGACAACAAAATAAGCAGTTTTTGTTACAGCCCCCTCCAAAAAAAGAAATCGGAAGAGCCAACGACGATTTCAGACGAATCGTCCCGATTCAATTTATCCTACTATAGGATAACAAAAACGTCAAAGCATCAACTAACAACTCCTAACTTAACAAACCTTCTTCACGTTAACTATAATCAATTAATCCGTTCAGTAACAATAGCAGAGGCAAACTTTTACCAACTAAAACTTACACCCATTACTCTTATCACTAGAGTAAGAAAAGAAAATCAAGAAATTAAACCCAACACCAACATAACCAAAAAAAAACTTATGGAACTCCGACAACTTCCAACAACTAAGGAAGGATCAACTCATTGCGGATACCCGACTCCTACCGAAAACAACAATAACTCTAGCGTTAGACCTCGACTAAACGTTTACTTACTAAGAGACTATAGTAGTTGTCATTTACTACCTTTCATACCAATCCCCATTCATTCATCCCGGACATGAGACATTCTTACAACAATAATGCTAGATAGAAATGCTAGCATGACTGACAAAACAAAATGATTTCAGCTATTGATACCACTTGGTACAATGCCTTTGTAAAGACAATTTAAAGGGCTCATTTTAGTTTCACCCAAGATAGACAATTTTTGTAATAGAATGTTAACGCGAAGAACTCCGATACTACTATTCTGAACTATTCGGATTTAGCTTAAAATCTTTAATATGCCAGGAACCTATATTCTTCCCTGTAGCATTTTCTAACTCGTACACTAACGCAGAGAGTTTTTTAATTATTTTACATTTTTCATATTTTGGGGCAAATTTGGAAATGTAATAATTCCCAGCATTACTTAGATAATAAGTCTTTTTATAGATCGTATCGCCTACTTGAAATTCCGCAGGACGGTGTTTTCGATCATAGTAAACTTTATTATGTGCATGTAATTTTAACAATTTCTGCCGCACTACATGAAAAATGTTAGATAATTCACTCAAATTTTGAGCGTAAGACAACCTACTACCAAAAATAACCTCTGCTTGAGATTCCGGCGCCTGAGCATAAAAAGAACCATTCATTATTGGTTCACGACCATGGACTAGGAAAAATGGACTGAACCCTGTTGATTCCGAGACTGCCGCGTTAATGGCCATCTGAATCTCAGAAAGGTAGAGATCCCAGCTGCGATGATCGTCTTTTACACACAACGATAACGCAGTGACCACACTACGATTCTGACGCTCAGTTGGATTAACTTGAGGGCAATATTTCGGGTTTAAATATACTTTTGGAATTTTATATTTCGCAATCAGTTCAGTGAACTCCCTTCCGATAAACTGTTTTCCATTGTCTGAAATTAAATACTGCGGAACACCATAGCGAAGGAATACATTATGTTCAACGACGTAACTTACAAGTTTACTGGTAGCACGTTTTAACGGAAAAAGTAAACAGTATTTGCTAAAACAATCTGTCACCACGAGAATATGCATATTTCTGTTCCTCGTCATCGGATAAGGACCCAACAGATCGACCGAGACCATTTGGAACGGGAAGGCACAGGACTTAGGATTTCCTAACTGACCCAAAGGGGAAATATTTGAATGTTTGTATTGCTGACAAGTTTCACATTTAGAAACAAAGTTAACTACGTCTCCGTGTAAATTAGGCCAAAAGTAACGAAGACAAAGACGACGGTGTGTCTTAAAAATTCCAAAATGCATAGCCAAATCAGACTCATGATTTTCTCGAATAAGCTTTTCTCTAAGCTGCAACGGAACAACTAACTTCCAATCGTAACAACTGGTGAGTTGATACTTGCTTTTAGAGTACCTAAACAATTCATGGTCCTTAATCTGGAAATTTGGATATCCAGCGGGATTTTCAGACACTGCCTTAAACAAATCGTTGTACCATGAGTCGGAAACAACAGACAGAGAGGAAACGGGAAGCAACCGAGATAACGTGTCGGGAACCACATTATCGACACCTTTCTTGTGGACGATCTCGAAATCAAAAGCAGATAGACGAATACCCCATCGAGCCAGACGGCCGGTAGGATTTTTTAAGCGCAAAAACCAACGTAAGCTGGCATGATCTGTAAAGATAGTGAATTTGGGACCGCCCTCCAAGTAACCGCGAAAATGCTCGACAGCATGAATAACACTTAGGGCTTCGCGTTCGGTAGCCGAATATCGCATCTCAGCGGGTAAAAGTGTTCTACTCGTGAAAGCGATAGGATGATCGACGCCATCCACTTCCTGGGTTAAAACTCCGCCTAAACCGTACAACGATGCATCGCAATGAAGAGCGAACGGTTTTGAATAATCCGGACAGGCCAAAATCGGACTAGAAACTAAGGCCGATTTCAGTTTTTGAAATGCCTCTTCCGCCTCGGGCGTCCACTCATAAGGGGGAGCACCTTTGCGGGTACTTGTCAACCGAGATAAGGGAGCAGCAATACTAGAAAAATTTTTAATGAACCGACGATACCAACCGGCCATACCAAGAAAACTCTTTACCATTTTTGGAGAATTTGGAGTAGGAAAATCGAGAATACATTTTACCTTCTCGGGATCGGTATGTAGACCGTGAGAATCAACTACATACCCTAAATACTTCAATTCCTGACGGAAAAACTGACACTTCTTGAAATTTATAGAAAGGTTGGCATACAACAAGCGATCTAATACTTTGTTTAACAAAGTTATATGTTCTTCAAAAGTAGCAGATACAATAATTATGTCATCTAGGTAACAGAAAACTTTGTTTTCGAAAGAGGGATCGAACAATTTGTCAGCCAGTCTTTGCATGCACGCCGGCGAGTTTCTTAGGCCGAAGGCGCAAGATCTGAAGCAGAAGAATCCTCGACCAGGAACAGTGAAGCTACACTTCTCTCGTGAAGAAGGATCCAAAGGGATTTGCCAAAAGGCAGAGGATAAGTCGATAGAAGATAAATAATTCGCATCTCTCAAACTGTCCAAGATAGTAGTAATTCTCGGCAGGGGATACGCATCCGGTTTCGTGATAGAGTTCAGCTTCCTGCTATCGAGACAGAAACGAAGAGTACCATCTGACTTTGGAACAAAAATTGTTGGATTATTCCAACCCCCGGAACTAGGTTCGACAACACCTAACTCTAACATCTTATCAACTTCTTCATTCAACAGCGCCAATCTAGCTGGAGACAAAGGATAGTAACGCTGTTTCACTGGAGGATGATCTCCAGTATCAATAACCTGGAACAACAAATTAGTACGACCGAGACCTTTGACTTCGGAAGAATTTTTTTTTAAATTATTGATCATCCTGTCTGCTAGCGATCGCTGGTCTCCAGTCAATGAAGCAAAAGGCCGCAAGGCCCTCACTTCATTGACTCGATGCCAAACAATCGCATCGCAGGACTCAAACTTGACGAATTTTAATATTTCCGGAGCCAACTCAAATTCTCGGACAAAATCAATTCCCAAAATAAGGGAAGTACCTATATCAGGAGCTACAACAGCTCGAATAACCTGGCATCGATTATTGAATTTAAAAGGAAGAAACATAGACCCAATCGTCTTAACCGAACTTGCATTAGCAGTGGATAAAGTCACCAACGGAGACTTATTAAGAGTAAAACCGATATCAACTAAATATTTATGTGAATCAGCACCCAAAATCGTTACACTCGATCCAGTGTCGAGTAATCCACAAACAGTTATATCACCAAGTGAAACTTCTAAGAAAGGGCGACGGTTATCCTTCTCATTTGCAAACAATATCGAGGCAGAATGTAGAAAATCCTCTATTCTGCCCCGCCTTTCGAGTTTTTTGGCTCTGAAACCGGGGAATTACCAGGCCGGTTATTCTTAGAACATTCCGGACAAGTGGCTACCGTGTAGTTAAACCTACCACAACGATAGCAATATTTAGAATAGCCATGATGAGTGCCACCGCGTGAACCACGCGAACTATTATTGGCTCCTTGGTTGTAATTACCAGAAGACGAATTAGCATAAGAAAAATCATTACGGGAAAAATTTCCACGATTAAAACCGCCACGATGAAAACCACCGCGATGAGAACCACCACGATTAAAACCACCACGATTGGATGGACCAGCAGAAGAAACGTTACACTCTTTTAACTTCTGTTCAACTTTCACTTCCTCCGTCGCACATTTGGTAGGAGACTCGTCGACCGCATAAACTGCTTTCGAGCCAGAAGGCTTGACCTTCGCTTGGGCAGGAGTGGCTGCATTAGATGCGTTGATACGCTGTTGTGCATTTTCAACTTTTTTTCCTAAACGCAGAAGTTCGTCGATTGAATTTATATCAACTAGCATGAAATGTCGTTGGTAAGAAATTGAGATATTTGAAAGGATAATTCCTAATTGTTCCTCACCAGACAATGGCCTTGACAACCTGTTGAAATAGCCCAACATGACGGAAACAAAAATATGCATCCTCTCATCCGACTTTTGTTTACGTCCCCGTACAAATGACAAAACTTCAGCATCGTAATTTAAACTGCCAAAATCGGAGCGGAGTGCAGCAACTAACTGCTTCCAACTGGAAATGCTCGAAGCTCTAGCACGGTACCAACTAAGCGCTTGTTTCTGGAATAGTTCACAAGCCGATTTCAGCATCCTGGCATCCGAGATATTACGCGAAAACCTAATCTCATCCAATCGTTCTAAGAACTCGACCACACAGGAATCGCCGTCAAATGTGAAACCAAGATTTAAAGGTTTAAGAATGCGTTCATCAGAAATGACAAAGTTATTGTCCAAAGGAACTGGTTTCGTATCAACATGCTGTATATACGGAGCTGACGTCACTTCAGAATTCCTGCCCAAAGGAACCACCTCAGGACTAAGCTTCTCACCCTCGTGCAATGAAGTAGAAGGTATCGGAAGAACTACAGGATTTGGTAACGGGCTAGGCGAACGAACAATATCTAAATATTTTTCTAACAAAACGACAATTTCCAAAACTTCCTCCTTTAAATTATCTAATAATTTCTTGGAGTCTGAATTAGCAGGATTTATGCGTGAAATTCTATGAAAGATATGTGCAGTTTTAGTGCTAATTCGTTTATATAAAAGTTTCTGTTTGCTATTCATAAATTCCTCTATAAGTTCTTGGAGACATGAAAGTCTAATCGAACATTCTTGAAATTCTGAATCCGGATCTAAATCCGTTGAGGTAATTGATTCTGCGGGAAATTCCCTTAAGAGTGAATTAAATTGTTTTCTCATCGCTTCAACATTGGTTGGAGTGACCTCACGAATCGTGAACTCATAATCGAGTTCTGCCTTTACTAAATGTGACGCAGCATAATACACTATCGCTGGAGACGCCATCATGTCTATATATATAATTTAAATCCCACCAAAAAAATTAAAACCAAAATAAATAAAAAATAATAAAAAAATAAAATGGAATAAACTGACTTTTTTTTACTGCTTGCGGCACTTCTGATCACAATTTGCTGCTTACCTCCACCAAGATATGTTGCCTTCACATCTGAAAATTAACAAAAAATAATTAGTATGATATTAACAAACTTAAACGGCAAGCGTAAAACTTTTTCGCGGAAACCGCCTTAAAATAACAAAATCTGCTGCTAAACAATTGCCTTTAAATCTAAGATTCAGACAAAAAAAATATAGTAACCATAAAAAAAACGGCAAGTACAAAATACTTCTTTGCGGTAACCGCTTTAAATTACAAAAAGAATGCTGCTATATAATGACAAAAGATGATGTTCAATACAAAAAACAAAAAGACGGTGCTTATAAACCTCTTTCACGGTAATCGCTATGAATGAAAATTATATAAAAACAAAAAAAAATGCTTCTAATTTTTTTTATACAATTTTAAAACAAAGTGCTTAAAAAATCGTGCTTCAATGGCTGAGGAAAAGAATATTCTGGAAGCCAAAATCCAATTTACAGGCCTAACGTTGGAGCGCTAATTTTATAACCTCAAAAAACTAATTTCCGTGTTTGGAAGAAACAAGGTAGAAACTCCCAAAACCCAAAAGAATGAAAGCAAAAAAAAAGGACGCCACCTCCTTTTAAAGAAAAAGAAGGAAACTAATTATATTAAAAAAAGATACCCGAAAGAAATTTTGAAAGAAACCCGAAAGAAAGTTAACCTAAAAAAAAATCGATCTCAGAGAGTGGGTTATATTGATCGGCACTGAATTTGGCCAACAGAAAACCCCTTTCCTCAGACACAAAAGACTACAGCACAAAAAGAAACACAAGGTTATGCAAAGTATCCGTGTTTATTCGCCCACAGGCACCCTTTTCTTCAAATTCCGCTTATCGGCACGTCACATGTGTTCAGTCAAATAGAGGTTAATTCCGGATATGAAGGCAAATTTCCTGACGTGGAGGCAAGTCTCGTCACATTTAGTGACGATTTCGTTACTTAATTAGCAGCAATTAAAATACGCATGTGTCAGAAGGTCATAGATGCCGCAAGCTGCGATCAATAAAAAAATCCGTTAAAATCGCGAGGATCCTACTTGAAAAGCTACCCAAAAAGAGATTAAATGCTTACCAGATAAATCCACACACTTCACATAACAAATTTTTTTACCGCCAGGCGGTCACTCTCCGATTTACTCCTTACGGCGGTCGCCAATTCTCACAGCCCAATCTCTCTGTCTGTCTCTTAGCCATGTTGAAGCGAAATAGAATGATTGCAGGACGGCGGAAGTCAGCCATAACAGGTAGGGCTAGACCAGCACAACCGCGATTAATCGCCAGAATCGCCTAGAGCGATAAAAATTACGACTGCACAGCTCTATCTGTCAAAAATTTGATGTTTACGAAATTTCGTAAAAGGTTCATTTAATTGTCATAATATGGGAGAAAGTCATGAAAACAGCGAAAACCAACAGGAAACATGACTAAACACGGGGAAAACATGGAAAAACGGGTGCAGCGAACATAATCTGCACAAAGGTGCGAAAAACAAGACAACAAAATAAGCAGTTTTTGTTACACCCTTCTACACCTTCAATATACTGCAACAGGGAGATGCTTTGACATTGATTGACATTGACATAATTATAATATGAATTATGAAGACCTAGGGATTTTAATGTTTTAAGAAAGCCAGTGTTACGAAATGTAGTTCGAAGGCCTCTAATGATGCAGTCATTTCCGTATTTTACAAGAACCTGACTTTATTTCTTTAAAAAATCAATGTAAAATGGAGTTATTATACGAGGTGTGTGAGAAAAGTAATGAGACTGATGTTTTATCTACTATAAAGTTTATATTTTTTTCAAACAAAAATATTATCCCCTTCAAAGTAGATCCCTTCCGCAGCTATACACCGGCGGGGTCGTTTTTCCCAGTCTTGGTAGCAGCGCTGAAAAGGCTTCAACTGGTCGGGCCTTTTACACGTCGGTCACATTCTTTTGAATGTTCTCCAGAGTCCCAAAATGATGTTCTCTTAAGATATTTGTCAATTTCAGGAAGTCACTAGGACTCCGATCAGGTGAATATGAAGGCTGGGGAACAAAAAGAATGCCTTTTCGAGGTCGAAAATTTCATGATGGAAATGTCTCTGTGACATGGGGCGTTGTCATGATGAAGCATACTTGTCTGCAATGTCCGGTCTCACATGAATCACCCTTTTCCTGAGCCTTTCAAGAACGTCTTTGTAAAACACTTAGTTGACAGTTTGTCCTGGAGGAACAAAATCTTTATGTACATTACCCCTACTGTCAAAAAAGCAAATCAGCATTGCTTTGATCTTTGATTTGCTTATCCCAGCTTTTTTCGGTCGAGATGTCTCAGTGGGCCCGATTGCGTTTTTTTTCTGAACTAAACTAGGAACTTAGTTCAACCAAACGAGACAGAGCAGTACGTTAGAATCGAATATGAAATCTATCGTCGATTTTACTGCATCAAAACTACCTGACGAACTTATAGACGTCCGAATAAGTTCATTTATCATCTGTAGGTAGTTTTAATGCGGAAAAGTGACAACCGTTCAATTCACATTCCGCTCTGACGACTGCTCTGTCTCGTTCACATGAACTAATTTCCGATTTTAGTTCAAGAGAAATGCAATCGAGCCCAGTGTGCCACTCCTCACTTTGCCGCATTGTCTCAGGATCGTACTAAAAAATCACAGGATTAAATAATTTGTAGTCATTGGCAATCCTCTCAAGAAGATCAATGCACTTTTCTTCGATTATCGGTCAAAACTTGATGTATGGTGAAAGTGTTTAACTGGTCACCCATCATCCTAATTGTTAAACGGCGGTCTGATGTCACAAGAGCCTTCACACACTCGATGTGTTCGTCGGTTTTTGAAGTTCAAGGTCTCCCTGATCGAGTTTCATCTTTGACATGTTCTTGGCCTTCCAAAAATGATTTGTGGCAGCTAAAAACGTGTGCTCTTAATAAGGAAAGTTTCCCATAGGCCTGTTTCAACTTTCCAAAGGTAATTTTTGCAGGTTCCCTAAAACACAAAAGTTGTTGGTATATTGCTCTAAATTCTGCTGTTTCATTTTCGTAACAACAAAAACACAATTGACTGATAGCGCTCTCAAAAATCATGTGATGGCTGTACGGAACTGAAACTTGGACTGAGCATCTGGCAGGGATGAGGGATGAACACACCTGTCTAGACAAGTATAACGATACAGCGTTGCCAGATCGCTTGCAGTGTTGTCAGTCTTCTACTTTTCTGACGTCCCTCGTAAAGTGTAGCACTTTTTATTTTTCTCTTGAAATAAGCTGCTAAGATTGGGAAGGTTAAAGTTCTATTCAGGTCAAATATTGCCAGTATTTTAAATAACTAAATAATAATGGGAATCCCGTGATTATTAAACAAAGCCTTATCATCGGAGCTCCGACTCTCGAAAAAGGGAGGAGATAACAGCGTACACAATTCATTGTTTGTTCCCTTATCGATGCCAGCTATTTATTCGGCTTTGTTAGGCTTCCGTGACTTCACATTAATAAAATATCAGTAAGTAGTGCAAAATATCAGGATTATTGCTTCTTATAACTATAACTTTGTATTATTTTAGGTATGGCTTTGAAAACATTGATTTTGACGATGCTTTTAGTAGAAAATACACTAGGATGTACAGATGAAGATGTAGAGGATTATCAAGATTATTCTTATGGCAGAGTATATAAATCTTGTGAACGACTTGTTGAATGTGATTTTGGAAATAAGTATTGCTGCCAATCATGCATGATATTGAAAGCGAATTCATTGGATTCAACGGTATGTAACAGTACATTAATTGGAAGGTTATCAGTAAATTAAATTATTATATTACAATCCCATTTTAAATACATTAACTGATTCTTATGTGTCTGACTACTGTTCAGGCCCTTTAATAATTAAAAGATTAGGTAACGTAGCGCCAGCTTAGAAATAATCATTTTACGAGCTCCCATAATAATGAAGAGTAATTTCGCACAATTCAAATACACAACCATCACAATAGAAATTTGGGGTTAAAATGCGTACTCATTTCGCAGCCACGCTCACCCAGAGACTGCGTGACCTTTAACCCTTCCTCTCGCGAAGTAAAAACTCACCTATCACTTTTGCGCGCGACATATTCGGGCAAACAATCGACGCGAGTCAACGGCCTTGAGAAAAACGATCATAACTTATAAACCACTGAACGGATTAAAAAAAGATAAAGAGAAAAATGATCGCATTGAAATTTGACATATAAAACATTATAACCTTATCTCGTAAAACAATTAAGATAATAATGAATAAATATTACAAAATTGGCAAACTGAAAAAACTCGCCTATAAAATCATTTCGATTTTTTTGTCACAAAATACGTAAAATATGCAAAAATTGTAAATACAGTTATGTTCTTTATTAAATGCTTTACCAAAACGATATTTTTTTTTACTTATTTGCATACAAAAATATTTATTTATTCAGCCAAGAAAAATTTTATGTATTCTCGTAAAAAAAAAATTTTTAATTTTTAATTTGTGACTACTTATGGTATTTTTTTATATGAAATTCTTTCAAAATAACTTTATTACTACATCACACTTCTTAGAAATCACACCAGAACTTTGAGCTTTGTCTGATATTATAGAAAAATCTAAAGTTTTGAGAGTTTCCGCGTCCGAACTTAATAATAAACTTTGAATGCTCATAATATAAAATTCGTTAGATTTTTTCAATTATATTGTCTTATCATAGACTTATTATATGTCTAATAACTAATTACTATACTCCAAAGAGTCACATTTCATCGAAAAACTATGGAAAATCGCACTTTATTCTCTCATAGTAATTATCAAAACAAGTTTCTTTGCGCGATTCATATTACAAAACAAGATATAATGTTCAAAATACGCCTAATTATGTGATAACTTAGGATGTAAATGAAGCAATACTTATTTTGTTAGTAAAGTAAAGCGACATTACGTCATATTTCGCAATATATCGGGATATTTCATAAACATTACAAAATAATAACAACCATTTTTTCGCGAGCCGTTTGTTGTCGCCGAAGTGTTTTCTTTAAAAATTCGTGAAAAACAGCAAATGGACTATCTCAAATGACTAATCCTCATTCCGAAACTACTTAAAATGCAAATTACTCACTGTTCTCCGGTAAATAACACTCAAAAACTGCACACACACACTTTTTATCACCAATTCCGCGGAGCCGTAGGCGGCCGTGCATTTGCCGACGGGAGACTAGGCGTTTGACGTCTATGCTCACTTTTTAAATCGTTGTTCCATATTGCCACACGAAAATCTTGAATTAAAGATATTTTGGCCATATCGTTGCGCCCTCAGAAAGCATATAGTACGACGTTTCGAATCGTAAATTGCATTTTTCGCAGCGGCGAGCGCTTGGTCCGGTAGCGGATGTTACGGAGTTTAGGCGGCCGACATAAATGTCCCGAAATGGATGTTACGGATTGAGCGGGTTAAGTTGTTATTAAGAAGGAATACAAAACTAAACATCGATTACTAACTACATAAACAGCTTCCTTGTCTAAAATGTCTTATGAGATTATGCAATGTCCACACAAGAATTAAAAATATAACATAATCCAATCGGATTTGTTTATGTTACTGATCAATGACCCCCCACAAGCAATGGGGAGTGCATATATATTTTCATAGCAATCACCATGTATGTCCTATTCTGAATGGACACCAATATCAGAAAGCGTTAACCACTCTTCTAGGGGTGGAGAAAGAGGACCCTATTCACCATCCTCAATAAGTCGGTTCTACTACTAGCGTATGCTGATGATGTTGATATAATTGCCCGTTCTCAACAAGCCCTCAAGGAAGCTTTTTTAGCAGTCTACAGACAGCCGGACTGACTTAACCCGTTGAGTATGAGTCAACCAAATCTGGTCGCGAAACAATTATCCGTTGAGTACGAGTCGACCAAATCTGGTCGCGCGTTTTTTTCACTTCTTTGACGTTCTCATATTTATTCATAATTATCTAATTGTTTTACAAAATGATATTTCAATATTCTATATTCGAAATTTCAATGCAATCATTGTGCAGTTGTTCTTTTTATGATTGGTGTAGTAGTTTCGTAGTTATAGTACTTTAAGTCGATGTCGCCGAAAATCCTGCAAAAGAGACAGATGCTTCCATGAAAATACCCATTTACTCCAAGGGTTAATAGAAGTGTAAATTATAATATGAATTTAGAAGACCTAGGGTTTTAAATGTTTAAGATAAGACCTTGTTACAAAATATAGTTACAAGACCACAGCTGAAGCAGTAATTTCCGTTTTTTACAAGCCGGCTTTATTTAAATGGAGCAAATACAAAGTAGTGACAATTTTAGACAACTTTCACATGAAAAAAAGCTGCAAAAATTGAAAAGTTAAAGACGTATTTATGTTAAATGTTGCCAGTATTCTGAATGACTAAGTAATACTGGTAATCCCGTGATTATTAAACCAAGCCTTATCTTCGAAGCTCCCACTCTCGCAAACGGGAAGAGATAACTGTGTACACAGTTTATTATGCATTGCCTTATCCATGCCAGCTATTCGGCTTTGTTAAGCTTCCATGACTTCACATGAATAAAATATCAGTAAGTAGTGCATTCATCGGATTATTGCTAATTATAACTATAAATTTGCATTATTTTAGGTATGGCTTTGAAGACATTGATTTTGATGATTCTCTTAGTAGAAAATACACTAGGATGTTTAGATGAAAACCCGGAGCGTCAAGATTATTATGATGCATTCCTAGGATATCCATATTGTCAACCGCTTGTTGAATGTGATTTAGTAAATAACTATTGCTGCCAATCTTGCATTATATTGAAAGCGGATTCATTGGATTCAACGGTATGTAACAGTACATTAATTTGAAGGTTATCAGTAAATGAAATGATTATGATACAATCCCATTTTAAATACATTAACGGATTGACTAGCTTTCAGGCCCTTTAATAATATGAAGATTAGGTAATGTAGCATCAGCCTAGAAATAAGCTTCAAAACCTACACAAATAGGTAATTATTTTCCTCGACTTTCTTCATTTCCTTGTCACTGCAATGTAGTATTTTCAGAAGCATTTATGAAAGTATTTTCCCCGATTTCTGTGAATAGATCGTAGGAATCGCCCACTAAGCCTAAAAAGATGGGTGTAGGCCCCGTGGCCCGTGCGCCGCCCGCTATGCGGTCTGACTAACTGCCGTGACTTGCCTGAAATACACTGGAAGCTGACCTAATGTTGCCATCATGCTATTAAAACTTGATACATTTTAATCAGTGTATAAGTTCGCATTGTTGACTAAGCTGACAGCGAAGCGGGTGCGATGGTGTATAATATGTAATCTAATCACCTCTTTCATGCACCTATGCAACTATGCTAGAAAGAAAACAGAACACATCCCTAGACACAATCTGCTAGGGTTAAAATGACACATAGATTCCTAATTTTGTATTTTTTTGTAGTATTTCGCACAATGAATTTGTGTTGGATCCTTTGTCGATATATTTGGGATTATATTTAAGAATATAACAAAAATAAATAAAATAATACACTTTTTAAAGATGGGCTATTTCCCGAGCTGGTCAGTGTAAATAGAACCCTCAAAATATCATCTCAGACTCCAAGATATCTGTTGTCAATATAAAAAAACACTGAGAATTAGTGTTGAGCCGAATATTCAGTAACTATTTAGTATTCGGGCTATTTGGCCTCTATTTTACTAATCGGCAGAATACCGAATAGTAGAATTTCTGATTATTTGGCAGGCTGACAAACTGACAGCCAACGCCTTTATTTACAAAATTAGAAATTCTAAATTCAATAACTCAAGAAAAAATCGATTTTTATTACATTATAACTTAATCAAAAATATCAAATGAAAAAAAAAGCAAATGACAGATTTTCAGAGTAATGACTAAACATCGCGTGACCGCTTACACCGATATAATAAATATTTGATATACACATTGGTCAAATCGAACATTATCAAAATGCCATAATAAATAAATACAAACGGAGCTGCCATGGAATTCACCGACCGGAGTCGGGCCCATCATAATACTATTTTTTACACTTCTGGGGGGTGAGCAGTGGATTCCGGACTTACGAACCGGCTGTGGTAGGTTTAGGACAGCTGTCTTGCCACATGTGAGCGTTCACCTTGCCACCCATTCACTCCCCCTTCGAAGCCATAGAATTTGAGATGCGCAAATCGCAGTTTTAGATAATTTTTCTAAGAAAGAGTTGATTATTTTTCTGGAAAGGCCAAGATCTTTAAAGAGGTGAAATAGAGATTTAGCTGGCAGGCCACGAGCGCCAACTTCCACCGCGTGAAGGTGAACAGTGAAGCCGTTCCGGGTTACGGCATTTGCAAGATCATGGTATTTATTTAATTTGTACTCGTGGTCTTTTGGGATATTTGATTCCCATGGAACAGTTAATTCTACAATAAGAGCCACCTTCCGAGATAGAGAGTAAAGAGTTATATCTGGACGGAGGGCTGTGCATCCGAGACTTTCAGGGAATTTATACTGCTTAGAGACCGAATCAACCTCCAGAGTCCAATCTGTAGCTTTCTCGATTATTGAGAAAGGTTTTGTAGTTAAATGTTTTTTGCCTTTAGAGCCATCCCGCACAAACTGTATTGGGGGTTTGGAGGATACTGTCAAACCCTTGTTGGCACGAGCCACTGAGAGACTAATTACCTCGCGAATAACAGCGAGAACTTTGTCATGGCGGTAAGTGTACCGTCCTTGATCTAAGGCCACCTTGCAGCCAGCTAGAATGTGTCTAGCTGTGCAAGGGGTATTGCTACAGAGGGGACAAGAACTATCCTCGGCAAAGCTCCAACGAGCGAGGTTACTGGGGTCTGGAAGTGTATGCTGAAAGGCATTCAAATAAAATTTCAGCATCTCTGGCGTCCAGTCATAGAGCATTACCTTCCAGTGCATTGGAGGCGGAATGCAAAAGTCACCAATTGTTGTCCAGTCATTCTGGCATTGAAGGCCAATAGCATGAGCCATACTCTTGCTGTCGTAATCTCCCCGCAAAAGAGACTTCTTCAAGTCATACCCCAGACCAGTGCCATTCTGGCTGATTCCAGTAAGGAACCTTTTGTGGAAGTCTACGCGGGCTTGTAGTTCATTTGAATCACTACAGCCACTTATTACGTGCTTCGATATTGCCGGATCTTTGGAATTGCACAGAATCGAATTTTTGGTTATTCTGGAGTTGGCGTAGAGCAGAGAGGGCAGTTTAAGCGCTAGCCCAAAATTTTGTTTGGACCTGAAGAGAGTCGAGGGGTCAGCTGGTTTGGCTAAGGACAGCCAGGATTTTAAACTAGCTGTCACCAGTGCATCTAGACGGGACAGTTGGGTTTTGGTAAAATCGTAAATAAGAAAGGGCCATGACAAATGTGACGTTAGATAATTGTCATAGATCCAGGCCTTACGAGGGCCAGAAATTAGCAAGGCATCTATTTTCGCCAGGCAACTTTTGAAATGCTCTATAACATGATCGCCCGAGACGTCTTTTCCCTGATGGGTGATTTTTCTGCCGAGGAATTTGAAATGATTGTTTGGGTCTATAAGGGAGATATTAGAGCCCTTATAGACCAATTTGGGGTCATAGGATGTAAATTTTGTGCCCATGCGGGCGAGTCCAAGGCAAAAACATTTGGAGGGCTTCACTTTTATACAGCCTGACCAGTCGCAGAAAAGCTCCACTTTCTGTAATAGCAGGGAAAGCTGCTTGGGGCTTCTGGTGATGAAAGTTAGGTCGTCGGCAAAAGCGAGGCACGACGAGGTGTATTGGCCGTCTGTTTTAAAACGGTAGCCCCACTTCCTGTCAAACTGGCTCAGGCTTTCCAGAAGTATATTAAAAACTATATTAAAAATCGTCGGGGAGAGGCAACAGCCCTGAAATAGTCCAATTGAATATGGTATAGAGCGGGTAGTCCATTCTTGCGTTTTAACATGGAAAGTCAGACAGTTGTAGTAGGAGGCTACAATGTCACGCACGACTGGTGGGAAGTTGTACCAGCGGAGTGCAAAGTGGAGGAGACTGTGTCGGACTGACCCAAAGGCATTCTCTAGGTCGAGCCAGCATACATTGATTTGGCGTTCGTGCTGTCTCGCATCCTTGATGGCAGCAGCCAGGAGAGAGTTGTGCTCGAGGCAGCCCGAGACGCCGCGCATGAAGCCTTTTTGAACTGATAATCCAAGGTACTCATTCCGGTGCATGAATTCGCTCATCCTCGTGTGGACTATGCTAAAAAAGATTTTGGCCACAGTGTCTGAGAGAGCAATGGGCCGAGCGTCCTTTGGTCCGGTGCAAACTGGGACCTTCGGAATTAAGATGACTGTCGCTCGGCCAAAATTCTGTGGGACTACACCGCTATTCCATATATTTCGGAAGATGGATCCTAAATATTGCAGAAGGCAGGGGCATTTTTTGTATACTAAATAGGGAATACCATCGGGACCCGGAGTAGAGCCCGACGGCTTCCTCTTTACTTGATTAAGAATCTCATCTAGAGATGGAGGTTGAGAAGCAAAAGCTACCGTAGGCAGGGGCGGAGGTGTAATGCCCGGCGGAGGGCTGTAATTATGGAGCCGCATTGGGTCCTCATACGTGGTCGAAAAATATTCCGTGGCCATTTCTTCCGGGATTTGGATTTTTCCCTTGGCGGCAGACAAAACCGTTTTGCTGTAGATAAAACGGTTTTTGTCGAACCGGGCTTCCTCTTTGGATTTGAGAAATGCTGCCTTGCGCTTGTCGTTTTGCGTTGCTACGCTCTGTATGAGTTTTAGTATAGAGCGGTACGCGCGCGAGAAGTTGTGGCAGAGGGCTTTATCCCCGGCTTTCTTGGCTTCACGTAACTGGCGACGAAGTAGCCGCTTTTGCCTACGGAGCTTTGCCTTAAATGCGTTTTCTCTGTGAACCGGGTCGACATGGGTAGATTTTGGGTAAACACCCGAGAAGTATTCATGGACCGCCACCTGGAAGGACGACAGCTGGACGCTGGCAGGGGCATTACGGTTCACAGACTGGTCAAGAATAGAAGTTAAATTATTATTATGAAATTCCCAGTCCTCTTTCGCAAGTGAAGGGAATTTTAGAGGAGGGAAGGATACGATTTGCGCGGGTAGAGGAGACCGGTCGGGTGACAAACTGCGGGCAGATGTGGAGTCAAGGGACATGTGAGGTTCAACTCTGTCCGTGACTCCTTGCGACGGTTTAAGACACTGACGTGCAGCGTCGCTATCATCGTGCCCAGCCAATGTGTTTATTTAACCATGCTAATCGTTTATATTGTTTCCCGCAGATAGGGCAAGCAAGGTCCGGTGTCGTTTTAGCCGTGTCGTTGTTTGGGGTTTCTACTGGGGTAGCGGGAATTCTCCCCCCCTGATAGGCCGCTTGGGGGCATATTTCCTTTTTTTTCTTTTTTGCTTTATAAATAATCGGGTCTGGCTTGCAAGGCCATCGACCCGATGCGTTCTTTCACGCCGTCCACCGTCTCTCCGGGTGTCACAACTCTTTCGTTGTTGTCATCCTGATGATCAGGGGGTTTACAATAAATACAAACGGAGCTGCCATGGAATTCACCGACCGGAGTCGGGCCCATCATAATACTATTTTTTACACTTCTGGGGGGTGAGCAGTGGATTCCGGACTATTATACTATTATAAAAATCGTATAATTATTTATACAATCTTACCAAATTTATTTACACAAAACTTAGACATGGATCTCGATTTATATAAGTATTTCAATAATATAACACCAAAATAACAATGATTCAAAGTTAATAATTTTATTTAGGTACTTGCTTTTTATTCGGCAAGAGTTGCACACAAATTTGATTTGGATATGAAAATATCAGATATCAAAATGTGCAGAATAATTTGCATTTCCAAAACTTACAATGACAATTAGCATTTACAAAAAAATACCTACTAATTTTATGTACACTTTTGTTTGTGTTTGAAAATTGGGATGCTGGGCAGTCATGGGTTAATAATTATTTTTTCTCATTAAGTTATGTTCATTGTTACAATTACAGGTATTTAAATCTTCGATGTTCAACCAATATACAAACTTACAAAGGATTCAGCTGGTGAATGTTGGGATTATTAAGATCACCAATGACGATCTACTAAAGTTGAACAATAATGTGCAAATCATCGATCTTTCATATAATAACATAACAACTTTGACATCCAACTGTATCTATTCCTCGTCGCTCAAAGAGTTGTTTCTTCAAGGGAATCAAATAAGCCACATCGACATAAATGCTTTCAACAAAATGGACGGCTTGGAAATACTTCATTTGTCCAGTAATGAATTAACGAATCTGAACTTAGCATTCATGCACATGGATAAATTGAAAAAGCTCGATCTATCCTTCAACCGCATAGCCGAGCTGGACGGACAAGATTTCAAAGGTGCAGTTTTCCTCCAAGAAGTGAACGTTTCGCATAACTTGCTCGATGATTACAATGTTGAGATCTATGTATATTCGCCGTTACTTACGACGCTCGATCTCAGTCACAACCGCATCGTAGACAAACTCTCAACACAGCAGATGAAATACATTCGTAATGTGACGGTTCTCAAATTGAATAACAATGATATAACTGGAATAGCGGAAGATGCTTTTGAAGGCAGTGTCTTGGAGTATCTCGATATTTGTTTCAACAATATAACTGGGCACATAAACGATAGCCTTTTCGGCAATCTGCCCGATCTTAAGCATTTTGATTTGTCTAATAACGCTATTGAATCGCTCAATTTTGGAATCGTAAAAAATCAGAAGATGGTGTATTTCAACATATCTAGAAATTTATTAAGCTGTGAAGAATTTGATATTAATGGGGAATCGTTCAAAATAATCGATTGCTCTCATAATTATTTGACAAATGTCACGATTGGTTCAGCACCCTTGCTTCAGACGTTCGCAGCTCGTGATAATCAAATTTCATCATTTCGAATTGTTGATGCTTCCAATCTCACCAATCTCGACCTCTCTGGCAACCGTTTGTCCGGAATCACTCTCAATGGGGCACCATCCCTACAATCGCTTAATTTATCGCGCAACGCACTCGACGGATTGACTGCGGGCTTCTTCAAGAAATCAAACAAACTCCTCTCACTTGATTTATCGTACAATTTTATTCGATACATCAGAAGCGGTACTTTCTCGCCTCTCAAGAAGTTAACTACCCTCAATCTCGCCGGTAATCACATCAAAGAATTTAGCCGCATTCACCTGTATGCTCTGACATCGCTGACCAAACTCGGTCTAGATGGCAACGAACTGACTGACTTCATCATGGAATACGCTAGAAAGGGCATGGTGATTAGCCTCGGAAATAACAATTTCCAATGCGACCGACTCGCACAAATGTTGCGAGATGCAGCACAGCGACAGATTCAAATTGAAACGACCGACGATGGGGATCACTTTGAAAGCGTTGAGGGCATCAAATGCTCATCTGCCTCGAACCAAACCAGTGAGCTGCACGTGATACGAATATTAGATGAGTTCCGCAATTCCACTTCCGCCGACCGTGAAGCAAGCGCAAAAGCATGGACAGATATAAATGAAATCATACAAAACATCACCGATAAACTGTCATCAGCAAATTATGACAGATCTCCGAATAAACGCGAATCACTTGTCAAGATTCTAAACGACGCATTGCAACAACGGCAGAAATTGACAGAGCAAAATCAGTCTATTGATATTTTGAAGGATCAACTAGAAGCTATCTCAGTTGTAAAGGATGATATAAAAACGAAGCATTCAAGTGAAATAATTCTATTGAGTATGATTTTCATTGTGTTTATAATCGGCATAGCTTACATTATTTTAAGAGACAGGTTTAAGAAGAGCGAAAGTGTACTGGGCGGAATTCAAATGAAGGCTTTGATGGAAAATGAATAAAAGTATACCAATTACTTTAGAAGTATAATGCAAATTAAAATGACTAGAAATTGTATATTACCCACCTAACAAAGCCTAGTTTAATCTTTCACAAGTGAATGAGATTTTATAAATGACCACGCGAGTGCAGCGGCACCGCGAGGGGTAGTTTTTATATGTTTATAAATTAGTAATAAAACATGCATTAAGCTTCATTTAATTATGAATGTTGTACTTACGGCTTTATTTTTGTGCCTGTGATTGATTGTAACTAAATTTTTCAATAAAAAATCTATATTTTCAATTTTGGCGGTACATGTTGTTGACGATTATAATCACAAAATAGACAACTTGGGTTGTCGACTACAACGGGCGAGCCCGTCACCACAGGAAGTTTTAACGATTAGCCGTTCTATCTCCCTGGAGTGAACGTAAAAGACTTGGGACATAACAGTCCACCATCTAGCTACGTCACAAGTCTGTAAGAGGCCAACGCCTTAACCGCGAGTAGCCAGGAGTGTTACCCGGCGGGCTTGCACTCACGCCCTTACTTCCAATTGTGACCAGATTACTCCGGTCTCTCGATTGGTTATGAGTTCGAGGTCGCTTGCGCGGTCCTCTCCCTTACGAAGCGGTGAAACGGTGTATACCGAATCTATCGCGGACCACGGCGTCCTTTGCCCGGCTGTTCACCCAGGATCGGATGGCCGATGGTCGTTTCAAGAGCAGTCGCCGTAAGGTCCGCAACTACCCCCGCTCTATAGGAAACAGTACTGCTTCCAGACTCCCCCGACAGTTAGTCAGAGTGCACAATCGATTGGCTTACGCCGCACGGTGCGCAGACCGTCCAGGAGCGCCAGAAGTTTGATTCCCAGGGGAAACTGACCAAGGCCAGAGTCCTACCCAGGCTCGCACTTCATGCGTGGAGGCCGTCGGATAGGTGTTGACCCGTGAGTGTGACCAACCCTGAACAGAATGGGTCTTTGTGGCCAACTCAGCAAGGGCCCATTAACTCTAATCACAAAATAGAATTGTGAATGCGCATTTTTTTGTCAAGACGAAGACAGAAATATTTATTTTGGCCCTCCGCCGAGACAATTAAGACCATTTCCAGGTTAAAAAGTCCGTGTGTGTTTGTGTATTCCTCTACGATAGTACATCTGGTAACTTGGTACTTAAATTTTGGTACACCTTGTTGGGCCGAAATCACATTTTGAAATATCGGTTGGATCTCATGTAGAATATGAAATTATTGTTCAGATAATATTACTCCTTGGCTAAACGACTGGAAAGTCTTAGGATGACACAGCCGTTTTTTTATACAGTCGCTTGAACTTTCGACTATTGCTTGGTGGGTGTGTATCGGTCGTTGCTGTTATTTTAAAAATGTTTTTTGTTAGTATTTGCGGCTTATTTATGAGTTTTTTTTTGTGTAGCCATTTTATATTTACTTGAATTTCCAAAGAAATAAAGTAGAGTTCTTGCTCAGATAGCGCTCTTCAAAGTATTATAAATATATACCAGTTCAATAATTTTTATTACTGATTAATATAAAAATGCATCCGGTGAAAGGTTAATATACATGGTGAGTTTTAAATAATTGGCATCCTTCAAGGGGGTAAATCAGTACGAGCAACTAAACAACTTTTAATAAAAAAAAATAGAAAAAAAAATATCTATTTTTTTTTTTTATATTTGAAAATTTGACAATCTTGACTATTAAATAAAAGTTTGACAAGCATTTGAGCGCGCTGCACCATCTATCGGTAGGTAAAATATCGCTAATAAACAATATTAGCGATATTTTACCTACTGCTAGATGGCGCATCATGCTCAGCGCTTTTTATACAATTTTTCAAAAAAAATAATATTTTTTTTCTTACATTTTTTTATCAAAACTTGCTTGTTTGCTCGTACCTTTAAGGATGCCAGTTAATTAAAACTCACTCTGTATATTATTATACCATATTACAGCCAAAATAGGAGTCAGGAGGTTTGTTTGTTTATACTCTTTATTGTGAAACGTCACAATGGGCAGGTTTATTGTCATATGACAATCTCTTACAACCAACCCTACTATGACATGTTATATGTATGTGTGCGTGTAAGATGTCTGTGTGTGTCTTGTTATTGCATTCGATCGACAGAATTGAAAATGCAATTCCGTTAATTTGATCCCAACAGAAAATGGTGACCCAGCCGGGAATCGAACCCGGGACCTTACAATGTAAGATTAGGCGACCTAACCACTATGCCGCCGTGTTGAGGTGGCATAGTGGTTAGGTGTGAGGTGGTTTTTTAAAAATATTACTTTTTGACTGTGAGTGTTGGGCAAGTAGCGCCGGGCGAATTGCTATCCACTCCTACAAAATGAGTGTAACCAATTAATTATAAATAAAATGGCCATTTAAAGTGTATAATAAATAGTAGAGATACTGTAAAAGGTCGCCGAAAGAAATTAATCTAAAAAAATAAATTTGCATTGTTACATATCAGAGTGTAAATGATCTACTCACTTTGACACAGAGGTAGTCTCCGCTTTTCTGCCAGTGGATCTTGCAGTCGGCCACATTGAAGAGATTCTTCGAGCGAATTTCGACACGATTTGGCAGCTCAAGTAGGGTTACTCTAGCAGGTACGTCTTTGTCTTCAGCAACCCAGTAACCCACCACATTGTCAGTCGGTGACCAGTTGAAGTCTCTGTTGGACGGGGAATATCAGAGATCTTAAACGGATGCCAGGTCAGAACCTCCAAAGCTTAGTACAAATTGTTTGTTTGTTTCTACTCTTTATTGTGAAATTTCACAATGGGTGGGTTTATTAGGGACCACGATCAGTATTTCAAAACAAACAATGTTGAACACGGCTATAACACACGAAATAAACATGAGCTACAAGCACCCAAGCCAAATTTAACTCTATTTAAAAAAGGAATGTTATACAATGCAATAAAAATCTATAACCACCTACCTGCAAATATCAAAGAAATAAAAGGAAAAGGGTTTACCGCAGCGTTGAAAAAATGGCTTATCGATAAAAGCTTTTACACATTAAACGAATATTTCTCATAATATTATATTGTAGGCATGCATTTTCATTTTGTTTTTACAATAATTCAATTAGGAAGATTACAAATTTTCAATTATATACATTTCGCATTTATAGGCGGATTTTTGATTATTCCTTGATTTAGATTTTTTTTCATTATTTTTTATATTATTGGTGAATTATTTTTTAGTAATTGTTTTCTACTGTTACATTTTAAATTATATACATTTCGTATTTATAGGCGGTATTTTGATTATTCCTTGATTTTGATTTTTTCTTTATTTTTTATATTATTGGTGAATTATTTTTTCTAATTGTCTTCTACTGTTAGTTCTACTTATCCGGTCTGTTTAGATTTTTTCATGTTAAACCAGTGAAATAATTAATTTTTTTTTAATAAGATATTATAATTAGCAGATAAGTCAATTTAGCAGATAAGTAAATTTGTCAATCTGTTTTAATAACAGGTAATTGTGAGATACATAGTTTTACGCATTATCACCATAAATGTACCACCACAATTTCGGACAATAAAAATATTTCTATTTCTATTGTCATATGACAATCTCTTACAACCAACCCTATTATGAGATGTTTATATTGTGTATGTGTGTATGTAACATATCCCACCTCCAATCAAATAGAGTTACAACTTGTAAAATTCAAATTACGGTGTTTCTTTAAAAAAAAAAGCCATTTCTCATTTTACACTCTCAAAAATAGTTAAAACTGTAAGTTCACTAATTCGTCAATGAAGTAACAGTTACGACTCATTTTGGGAGTGTAAATTGAGAAATGGTGATAATTTTTATAAAGAAACACCATAATTGGAATTTTTCATGTTATAACTCTATTTGATCGAAGGTGCGATATGTGTGTGTGTCTTTATTGCATTCGATTCAATGAATCTATACTGGGTGAAAGATTAAATTCAAATGATTCATAAAAAAGCGCACTGTTGGCCGGTCGGCACTTCTTCTTTTACATCAGAGCGCATTCGCCCATTGTTGGGCATACGCCTCTCCAATCACTCTCCATCCGGATCGGTTGTCCGTTTCCCTCATCCAGACAGGTCCAGCTGTCTCCTTGATGTCATCAGACCATCGGGCCGGTGGTCTGCCCACACTTCTTCTGCCTAGCCGGGGTCTCCACTCCAAAATGCGCTTGCTCCACCGTTCGTCGTGTCGTCGGACCACGTGGCCGGCCCGAGCCCATTTCAGTTTGGCCACTCATTGACCCACGTCGACCACCTTCGTGCGCTGTCTGATGAGCTCGTTTCGGACTCGATCGCGCAACGATATGCCGAGCATGTCATTTCATTTTCCATGCCGGTCGGCACACAAAAAGTTAATTCAGGACCATACATACATGCGGGAAAACGAAGATTCAGAAAACGAAGATTCCGAAAAAGAAGAATCGATATTTCACTATATTTTATTGTTTCACAAAAACTATCCAATATAGCGAACTGCTCCAATAGAATTGCCTAAAACAAGGTCAGATGGATGGTTTCTAAATATCAATGGTCAGTTCTAGATTTAATTCTGGGCTGAATCTACTGACTTTTCATGTCCCATAAACCATTTCATGTCCCTTAACCCCTGTATGGCCATTTCCGCCAATAGACGGTTTTTTAGCTGTGACGATTTGCGGCCGCCTATATCCATATTTATGCAATTATAGAATATGCGGAAAATGTCAAATTCATTAAACAAGCCATCATTATACATTAGTATGGGTGCTACAAACAAATTTTCGAGGGTCGAAAACATGCCATTGTGAGTTTCATTCCCATGGCTGGCTTTCTAAGGGTTAATTCCTGGTTATTTTGGTCTCATCCCATCCTCTCCTGTCCTCCGCTCCTTGCAGATATTCTCTAAATCCTAATATTTAAAAAAAAAGGCATATTTGTTGTGATTACTTTTCCGTTAAATATTAAGTTTTTTGTATATTTTACTCTACTGGCATCTAAATTCTCTCACTTCCACAAAAGCTGGCTGTAACTGCAAGTTATTTAGGCAATAAATCTGCCTGTTGTATGTTTTGTCTTAAAATATGAAATAAAGAATTTGTATCTATCTAATATGCAATAGAAAACACAGTTTCACCTTATTCCAGGAATTTTCACAGATTTCTTGTCGAGAAGTCCAAAGCTGGGAGTCTCGTAGACCTGAAGTACATCAGTTTTAATCCTAGCAAAGTATTTGTCGTCCTTGGACCAGCGGAAGATGGGCCATAAGGTGTAGTCTTCTGGAGCTGGAAAGCTGCGCTTTTCTTGACCAGTTCTGTAAAAAACAAAGAACATTTAGAAGAAGAAACCAGAAGTCTTGTATTGTGTATTATCGTCTCGCTTGTACCGGCGTCGACCGTGAAAAACTAGTCTAATCTACTCTATAACTTCCATAATTTTGGCGTGAGTGCTCCTATCGCGGCCTTTTATACTATAAATTAATAATAATATTTCAATCAATATTTTTTCTATATAAATCAATTAATATTTTAACCACCATATGCCATAAATCCATAAATTTATGCCATAAATCAAATACAGCCAAATCAAATATACCAAATGTTATATATTTTTTAATACACCAAACATGGATATATGTCGGCTTTGAAGAGGGGGTGAATGGGTGGTAAGGTGAACGCTCACAAGTGACAAGTCAACTGTCCTAAATCTACCACAGCCGGTCATTAGTCCGGAATCTACCGCTCACCGCCCAAACTTGTAATAATAGTATTATGATGGGCCTGATTCCAGTCGGTCAATTTCATGGCAGTTCCGTTTGTATTTGACTCCAGTCGGTGAATTCCATGGCAGCTCCGTTTGTATTTTATTTTATTTATAAAATAAACTACGATTGATTAACTTTTTTCCATTAGTGGTTGGAAACATGAATCATCCGAAAGTGACTCTTGCTTTTAGTAAAATGAATATATAGAGGCCCGATTACTCGCAAGAAATGATTTTGAAGAGTTTGTGTTGCTATGAAGCAAAAACGAGTGAATGTTATTTAAAAAAAAGATGCAACTGAACATTTTTTTGTAAGTATTGCATTTTTTTACTGTTAATAAGGGATTTATACGCAGACAGGTTTATGCAATACTTTACATAAATATTTAGTCTTTTTTAAAATTTCAAGCTGTATTTTTATTATCACATACAGGATGTTCGGGACCTAAAATTCTTTTTCACGGAGTGATTCTGTGCAACAAACTGAAAAATAAAAATTAAAAAAAGTTATTTATATGTTTTTTTATTTGAAATTGAGATTGTTTCTACAAGAGATTATTTTACATGAAAAACTGAGGAACATCTTTTTCATGTTTTTTTTTTATTTAGGTCATTACCGAGAACGTCCTAAAGTTGAACTAAAAATACTTTTCTCAGTAACCAAATCCTGGTTACTGAGAAAAGTAATATAATATATATATAAATAAAAGTGTATATTATAAAAAAAGGTTATACATAATTTAAATGAAAAAAAAAAAACAAAAAAAATATTTTTAAAAAAATTCAAATTGATGCAGAGAATCACTATTTCTATTCTTCCCCTTAAATGCATGTTTTATTAATTTGAGACAACAAAAATATTTTTGCCAAGTATTTAGCGATATACAGTGAGTTTTAATTAACTACCATCCGTCAAGGGGGGGAATCAGCCATAAGCAACTTTATTTTTTTATTTTCTTTTGTTTCAAAACTTGAAGAACTTGACTGTTAAATAAAAAAATTACCAGCGATTGAGAGCGCTGCGCCATCTATCGATATGTAAAATATCACTAATAAACAATATTAGCGATATTTCACCTACCGCTAGATATCGGGTAGTGCTCAGTGCTTTTTATACTATTTTTCAAAAACAGTAAAACAAATTCAGTCTTTTGTGTGGCAAACAACTACATGGCATTTTACGAAATTCAATGTGTGAAAATCCTTCGCATCAACGCAGACAACAACGATCTTTATAACATCCCGGGATGGCGGGTTTGCCTAGACGAATCATAGACAATCCCAATCTAAACAACTGAGCGGTTAAAAAATTGAGTGTATAACCTAAGAGTTCCTAACGTTCCTTACCTGATATCCCAAATTATGAGCTTTTTATCATCGCCGCGATCGCTGCTCGGCGAGAACGTGACGAGGTAGTTTTCGCAAGGCGAAAATGCGATGAAGCGGGCCTCCTGATGCGAGAAACGCTGGTATTGTGAGAACTTAGGACCTGCCCAAAGTGCCACTCCCCGCCAGTGGAACGTGGCTAGATAGGTGCCAAGCGGGGACCAAACAGCATAAGTCTCTGACCATTGCTAAAAAGAAAGAAAAAAAAAACATATAAAAAAAATCAACAATATTTCAGCATATTCTTTTAACCCCTCAAATGAATGGCGATTAGCTCGGGTTGCCTACGGCAAAATGTATATAAATTTATATTTACATTTACATTTACATAGAGCGGGGTTTACTATAGAGCTATAGCATTACTATAGAGCGGATTACTATAAAGCGGCGCACATTTACATTTATATTTATATTTATATAAATTTATATACATTTTGTATACATTTTGCCAAGGCATCCCTTAAGGGACGCCTCACATTTGAGGGGTTAATGTGCACTTATTTGTAATGTACCATTATTTAGACTTCACCTTTAGTTAGTTAGTAAGTTTGTCTGGGCTTTTTTCTCGCACTTGACCTCTTGATTGGGCCGTTGTGCGTGGCTCATGTTTCTATTTGTGTTTATGTTACTCCAGCCAACCCAGGCTGTCCCAGAAGGTTAGCAGCCTGTTTGGGTTGCTACAGGCCTCCGGGACAGATGTTGGATATTGTAGTATTTTTGCCCGTTGCTCTGCCACGCTCCTGCATTCCATGAGCACATGCTGTGGCGTTTCTTCTTCCTCCATGCATCCTCTGCATAGAGGGCTGTCTGTCACACCTATGGTAAACAGGTGTTTGTTTAGGGGACAGTGGCCTGTCATAGTACCTATGACTTTACGGATTTTGTCCCTTTTTAGTCTGGTGAGGTTGCGGGCAAATTTTTTTAGATGCTTCCGGAACCGCGTTCTTTGTTTGCCTGCCTCATGCGTTTTTTTCCATTCTGTAAGGTAGGTTTCATCGGTGTTCCTGCGTAGCCATGTTTTAATTTGGGCCTGGGGTATGGGCATCAAGGGTGCGTCCATATACTATTTTCTTTGATCCCCTTCTGGCCAGTTCGTCTGCCGCGTCGTTGCCCAGTGAGTCGCTGTGCCCTTTAATCCATTGCAGGGTCACTTTATTTGACCCTGCAATGGAATAAAGCACATTGTGGCATTCCAGTACAACGATAGAGGTTATAGTATTTTTTGCTAGCGCTTGTAGCACGGAGGCACTGTCGGAGACAAATTCATAGTAATTCATAAATAGACTTCACCTTTAGATGTACTGCTGATAGTGGTGGGAGGTTAGGGGGTGGGCGAAGCCATTCTAGAGCTTAATTCATCATACTACTTAGCAATAAATATACCTATCTTAGTTTTAAGGCTTGTTTTCATTGATCCAGTAGCTGGATCCAGCGTCACTGGGTTCCCTAGCTGGATTGCCACTGTATCAATGTAAAAACATTTCTATCCAGTTCATCGTTCAGCATCCAGTGCTGGATCGGAATAGATCAACCGATTTTTCGGTCCAGTGATCGCTCCTCGCACACCGCGTAGCCCGTGCCAGTGGTGCTGGATTCGTATAAACACTACGTGGCAGTATATGGACAGTTGCTAGCGCCTACTCATACAGTGACCACGCGTTTTGTCTGATGTTTCGAAAATAACATTGAAAAAGTGGTCTCATGAAGAGCTTATAAAGTTTGTCTAATTATTTAGACAAGAAGAATGCCTCTGGAACATAAAATCCCAAGTTCACAGCGACAAAAATATGCAGTCTACAGCATTGTGGAATATTTTGCGTAGGAATGAATGTCGAAGGCCTAACCATAGACAATGTTAAAAGTTAAATGTCTAGTAATAACGCACAAAGTTTTCTTGACAATGCCTTTAATTCGCTTCGCTTTTACACACGCAAAACTCATTTTTGCGAAAGAGTAGCCACCTCAATGATTTATCGATTACTACTGGACGCGTGTAAACAGCGCAGTCCAGTGCCCATGCCGATCCAGCGAGGGAAACCAGTGACGCTGGATCCAGCTACTGGATCAATGTAAATCAGCCTTAACATGAAGTTTGTTGTCATACATGCAATCTAAATAGCGACCTTGATTATAGATGGTATTAGATTGCTTAATGTCATAAAACATATGGGTAACCCTTCTGCGCTGGCGACATGCAGGTGGCAATTTATTTGGCCATCTATAATAACACTGATAATTAATGTTTTTCTTTATAAAGGACTAATTGATTATAAAAACCCAATAATTTAACTAATAACAATAACATCAATTATAAATAGGATAAAATGAATTTACTGCGTGAAGTTTGTAGCACCTGACGTTTCGGCGACGTTGCAACTGAAGTTGTTCGACAACGGCGGTTGCAACATAGCCAAAACGTCGAGCGCTACAAACTTTACACAATAAATTCGTTTCATCCTATTTATAATGTCAAACAACTACGACAGTCTTCGATTTCACACAACATTCGATTGTTAGTGCCATCTATTGCATTTATATATAGGTTGAAACATCACAGAATTAACGCGGAGAGATAGAATCTCATATATTAGTCTATTTGAACTAGTGTGTAATTACAGAGCTAAGGGACACAGAAGGAGCCTCCCCGAAGATTGTACACATTTTTGACTGTCTGGTCTGTGACCACGAACAATGGGGCGTCATTGGAAACGGTAAGTCTAAATTAACCGGCCAATCCTTCTACCACCGGGCCAAAGGACAATGTGACAACTTGGGTTGTCGACTACAACGGGCGAACCCGTCACCACAGGAAGTTTAACGATTAGTCGTTCTATCTCCCTGGAAAGAGCGTAGAAGACTTGGGACATAACAGTCCACCATCTAGCTACGTCACAAGCCCGTAAGAGGCCAACGCCTTAACCGCGAGTAGCCAGGAGTGTTACCCGGCGGGCTTGCACTCACGCCCTTACTTCCAATTGTGACCAGATTACTCCGGTCTCTCGATTGGTTCCGAGTTCGAGGTCGCTTGCGCGGTCCTCTCCCTTACAAGCGGTGAAACGGTGTATACCGAATCTATCGCGGACCACAGCATCCTTTGCCCGGCTGTTCACCCAGGATCGGATGGCCGATGGTCGTTTCAAGAGCAGTCGCCGTAAGGTCCGCAACCACCCCTGCTCTATAGGAAACAGTACTGCTTCCAGACTCCCCCAACTGTTAGTCAGAGTGCAGTCGATTGGCTTACGCCGTACGGTGCGCAGACCGTCCAGGAGCGCCAGAAGTTTGATTCCCAGGGGAAACTGACCAAAGCCAGAATCCTACCCAGGCTCGCACTTCAGGCGTGGAGGCCGTCGGATGGGTGTTGACCCGTGAGTGTGACCAACCCTGAACAGAATGGGTCTTCGTGGCCAACTCAGCAAGGGCCCGTTAACCCCCAGGACAATGTGACAAGATGCCAAGCCAATCTTGTCCGCTGGGGCGATACAGCAAATTAAACACACGACTGGGTAACGCTGCGGGATGACGATGTCAACCCCCATCACACACCAGGACCTACAAGAGATGAACAACAAGACAGGTCGTATACTTTAGAGATTCTAACCTGGCCCGGACACGTTAACTAACTAACTACTGCGTAATTATTATACATTGAAATCTGTATACCAAATAAAATATTGACATCTTTAAGTAAATAATAAGAGCTATGAATAAGAAATAAATAAGAGCTAAACATTCATTTGCTATATTATAATAAATACAAACGGAGCTGCCATGGAATTCACCGACCGGAGTCGGGCCCATCATAATACTATTTTTTTTTTTACACTTCTGGGGGGTGAGCAGTGGATTCCGGACTTACGAACCGGCTGTGGTAGGTTTAGGACAGCTGTCTTGCCACATGTGAGTGTTCACCTTACCACCCATTCACTCCTCCTTCGAAGCCATAGAATTTGAGATGCGCAAATTGCAGTTTTAGATAATTTTTCTAAGAAAGAGTTGATTATTTTTCTGGATAGGCCAAGATCTTTAAAGAGGTGAAATAGAGATTTAGCTGGCAGGCCACGAGCGCCAACTTCCACCGCGTGAAGGTGAACAGTGAAGCCGTTCCGGGTTACGTTATTTCGAGATAGGAGTTTATAGCGCTATCTATAGTGCGGCTGCCCTACTGTTATAGTGCCGCCATATTAAACAAGAGAAGATTAATGAATTAATGGAACTATGCGTGCAATCTACAGGTTGCGCCCTCCCCAATTGCAAATGCCTATTGTTGCTAGTGCTCTTAACCTAGCGTAATACTAAGTCTTTCGACACTGCGATTTTCTATTGAAGAATAATTAACAATGACGTTTGTAAGACTGAATACCCGAATAAGTAGTATTTACCTGTCGCTCCTGCATCAGTGTGGGTTCAGGTAATGAGTTCTGCCATATTTGCAGCGCTTGGCCGGTGCCGATGCCGACGGCAAATTGGTCGTACGCATCAGGGTCCAGCAGCCACCATTGCAGATCCGACTGAACTTTGAACGGCTGCGGCGCCGGGGGCTCGAACTCTTCTGGTATTTGCTCATATCTGAAGGAAAACAACATTTTGTTTATTGACACAGACAAGAAACAAGCGTCGATTCCCATAAAAACAATCCTACTTGAGCCAACCCGAACATGATTGGACAGGGTATTATTATTTATTTATTTATTTTACTTATTATTATTATTGTTATTTATTCTGGACAGGCAGCTTTTCTGATATGTCCAGATCAAATATTGTAAAGCCAGTCATAAACAATCTTAACAAGTTTTGAAGTACAGATCGAGTCCACACGTCCACTGCTCTATTTTGCAGAACGTTCTTAAGAGGATTAGATTTAAATTTATCACGGTTGACTTTTTCGCTGAGACCTCAAAGCTTTGTGTTGATGATGATTTTGTAAATATTCTCTAGCACTCGGGCTACGTTGCAATAATTTGTGAGATTTTTATGTCTTTATCAGGTCCCCTCTTTGTCTTGCTTGTTTGAGAGTAGTCAGTCCAAGTAATTCCAAGCGATCTTCATAATTCCTATTCTTCAGGCCCACTGGCATTTTGGTTGTCATTTGCTGCACCTTTTCTAGGACAACATGGTCGGCCGGAGTCCACCTTTTATCACCCCACAAGTGTAAAATAAAAAAATAAAATACAAACCGAGCTGCCATGGAATTCACCGACCGAAGTCAGGCCGTGCCCATCATATATCATTATTACACTTCTGGGGGGTGAACGGTGGATTCCTGACTAACGACAGGCTGTGGTAGGTTTAGGACAAGCTGTCTTGCCACATGTGAGCGTTCACCTTACCACCCATTCAGTCCCCCTTTGAATTTGAGATGCGGAAATCGTGGTTTTACATAATAGAAGGAGTTCATTATTTTCCTGGAGAGACCAAGATCTTTAAAAAGGTGAAACAGAGATTTATCTTGCAGGCCACGAGCGTCAACTTCCACCGCTAAAGAGGAACAGTGAAGCTGGCATTTGCTGGTGAACAGTGAAGACGGCATTTGCGAGATCATGGTATTTATTTAATTTGTACTCGTGGTCTTTTGGAATATCTTTGGTTCCCATTAAGGATCTTTTGATTCCCATGGAACAGTTAATTCTACGATAAGGGCTATCTCCAAGATAGAGAGTAAAGAGTTACATCTGGCGCAGGGCTGTGTATCCGAGATTTTCAGGGAATTTATACTGCTTAGAGACCGAATCAACCTCCAGAATCCAATCTGAAGCTTTCTCGATTATTGAGAAAGGTTTTGTAGTGAAATATTTTTTACCTTTAGAGCCATCCCGCAGAAAACTGTATTGGGGGTTTGGAGGATACTGTCAAACCCTCGTTGGCACGAGCCACTGAGAGGCTAATTACCTCGCGAATAACAGCAAGGGCTTTGCGTGGCGGTAAGTAAGTGTAATGTCGTTGATCTAAAGTCACCTTGCAGCCAGCTAGAATATGTCTAGCTGTGCAAGGGGTGTTGCTACAAAGGGGACATGAACTATCCTCCGCATAGCTCCAACGAGCGAGGTTACTGGGGTCTGGAAGTGTATGCTGAATAGCATTTAAATAAAACTTCAGCATCTCTGGCGTCCAGTCATACAACATTACTTTTCAGTCCATTGGAGGAGGAATGCAAAAGTCTCCAGTTGTCCAATCATTCTGGCATTGAAGGCCAAAAGCAAAGCCATACTATTGCTGTCGTAATCTCCTCGAAAGAGAGACTTCTTCAAGTCCACATTGCTCATGGCGCTCAATATAATAATATTACGATGGAGCCGACTCTGGTCAGCGAATGCCATGGTAGCTTTCGGTTATTGTTTCCTAAGTTCCAAGACTCAGGCGGATAGCACCCCTATCTCGTTCCTTTTCTAAATAAGTAAATTGCTCACTACCCGCTAACCATCAACTTTAGTGTTATATGAAAGTAGGTACTAATTACTTTTGCAGCTTTGATACCTGCCTATCATTACCGAGGGCTACCCAACGCTGTGGTTTTTCTGACACTGTACCCATATATGCAAGCTTAGATTCCAGATTAAAAACTAATTATACTTCGTAGGCGCATCTGTTTGCGACACGTGAGAACACGATCGTATTATTTGTTTATTATTCGACTGCCTGCAGACGAACTGAATAATTCGGTCGGTGGTGTCGTGACGAGACAGTCATATACCGCGTAGCGTACAACCTAAGGCGCAGTTTAAACAGAGGTGACGCAGCGCAGGCTTCGGACGAGGACGTGGCGCATTTTCGAGACGCACTGAAGTGGCGAGTGGCGTTAGACCTCCAACGAAAATACATGATAATATTGAATACATTATTAATTTTTGTGAGTTAGTCATGAAATATCCATCATTATATGACTTCAATTGCATTATATGACTTAATATGTATAGATAGCGGTTAATGCCTAAGAATGCATCCACTTTGCACGGTTTCGAGATGACCGAGCGACTGAATGCCTTCGCTGTTTACTCGAGCACGTCGTGTCCGTGCCACGTTCTCGCCCGAAGCCCGCTCCGAGTCTCTTCTGTCTGAACTGCCCCAAAAGAGCCAACAACCTTTCGGAGGTTATAATATGGAAAACTGCAATACTCACTTTTTAAAATCAGAGAATAAGTTTACTAAAAACGTATGCTGCCTATCCAACTTGCTGTTGTTGGTGGTCTTGACGACCTCCGCGGCTACGGTCGGGTTGGTGTACTCCAGGAAGATGTAGCCCAGGGTGACGCCCTTGTCGTTGGTGGGGTAGTACTCGTTGACGATCGTCCCGGCCTTGCCGAACACGCGCTGAATGACGCCCTTGAGCTTCTCGAGTCGCTCGGGGCCGACCTGCGGCACTCCGTCCACCACTATCACGCTCTCCACTCCGTCAGTCTCTTTCGGTTTCTCCTCCAGTAGATCCTCCAGGAGTTCTGCAAAGTAAACGATGCGGTTAGAAATTAATTTAAATAACTGCTCGGACTGCTTAAAGAGCCGATGCCCTAATGTCGGTCCAATAATAGCATACAATTTGTGATAAAATATGTAGTCCCATATGAGAACATGTAAAGGTATGTCATCACTCATGCGCTTTCGTCTTCATCTTGCATCATCGCTTTCAATTTCATCTTGCGTTTAGTGCAAGATGCGTTTCATCTTCGATTTTATTTTGCATTATAATTTTGCATGTATACAATGCACGAGAGTGGGTTCGTCGGTGGAGCTAGAGATTGGACTTTTTCCGCCAAGTCTTGACATTCACTCTGAGGGAGATAGAACAACCCGATGTCGTTAAAACTCCCTGGGGTGAGGGGTTCGCCAGTTGTGCCGACATTAATAGATGGACTTCACTGCTACGTTCCAGCATACCAGTAATTGGAAGCCAGCTTCTACATTTTAAAACGGGTTTTTATTCAGATTTCATACAATGACTGGGTCATGACTGCCAGTGGAGTTACTCCGCCACCAACCTTTGGCTCCCAGAGGTTTGCCAGGTCATTAGCCGTCGGAGAGTCGCTGGCAGTATAAACTACCTACATACTACATTACAATAGCATAGCAGGACGACCTGGCCAGACAGAAACAGGAATTAAATTCTTTACAGTACCACAAAACACTCCGAATTTCTAATTTGACTGCAATGTTAGTAAAACTCTTTTACTTATGAGTAAATTACTCCACGAAAGCCGCACCAGACGTCACATTGAGGTTATGTACGTGTCACTATTACCGACACTAAACCCTTGAATAACACCAAACTACACGAAAATAAATGAAGATATCGCAAAATCACGGCCACTTTTGTTTATCTGCTATCTTAGAAAATCGTGAAAGCGTCCAAACAGACGGAGAGCGACGCATATGGGGTCGCCGTTTCTCACTCACCCTCGTCGGTGATGTCGTCGACGAAGCCCTCCGGATCGTCAAAATCGGGCTCCTCCTCGAAATTCGAGTCTTCGCTCTCATTCTGAGTGTTGGAATTCACTTTATCGTCACTTTTCTTTTTCGCCATTCTGACGGGCAAACGTGGGCCACCGGAAGACACGCCATAAGCACCTTTCCCGAAAGCCAAAGGCAGCCACCCGCTTGAAAGTAGCGGCGGACGGTCGCGTACAAGTCGACTCGAGTCGATTCAAGTCGAAAACTATATGGAAATATTTCAATTTATCGTATTTCCGATATCAATTTGGCGTTTCGTTGTCTATCAATAATTGTTTTTTTAACTTCATCGCAAAGCTCATTCAGGCTAGGGTTTTTAATTTGGCCGCAGTTAAAACTATAGGAAACAATCAGATATTCCATAAAACACTCTACTAGCGATGTATTTTTTCCGATACCTGTGCTGGAAATCTATGAAAATGTCATAAAATCAGTGTTGAGAAGTCCAACACTGGTTGGTAAGAAAATTTTCAACGTGATGCACCCTCATTATTTAATAGACGGGGACAATCGAATTGTATCGTTTAGCCTCCGGCGACTTTGTTTATTTCGTGCATTCGAATATTTTAGATTAAATGCATAATTTTCCACTAAAATTCTAGTTTTCTTAGAAACGGACCACTATTTTAGAATTATTGTTATACAGGCTGTGCTTTAAATTGTTAGGAAAATCGACTTTTTGTTACCTCTTTTTTTATTATCTTCCAAGCTTTTGTTGGTTGCCCAACAATCACATCAAAACAATACATCGTTCTTGCAGTTTTGAGACTTTTTCTTCGCTAATTTTAGCCAGGGTGAATTTAGAAACCCTGCCCTGTGGGTACCTATGTAAATATTTCATGTGCCATTTTGTGGTAATATAAGACGTACTTTAGGGTGCATAAATGTACGATTTTTATCCATACAAGTTAGTCCAGCGGTGCTTTTGACCGGTTGTAATTTTATGATTGATGCGACATATGCACGCAGTCTCCGTACTCGGGCATGAACAAGTGTACGAGAATGACGTAGGAATAGGGCAAGGGGTGCATACATATTACCAACTATTGAAAATAATCGTAATTGAGGCGCAAACGATTGAAGAACACTATCGATCACTCGGTCGAAAGTCGTAATGTACGACTTATTTCGCAACGAATCGACTTACGAACGTTAGGTATCGCTCAACCCTCCAGTGAAAAATATGGCGGCTATTTTTTTAAGCTTGCGGGAATGTTTTTTTACCTGCCAGTGTAAAAATTAAATTTATTTTTAAAACTGTCGATCATGCGGCAAATCGAGCGGCAAGGATGAATGATGGAAAATATTGCATATGGATGATGTACTAACCTTCGGTAGGTTTCAGACGCAAACCAATAAAACGAATTGGCCAACTTCCAGTAAAAGAAACTGACGTCCAGCTTTTTGAGGGTCCCGCGCTTAACACACTATAAATAAATTCACGACGTCTTGATAAATGCGTCTTTGATAAACTTGACATTTCGGCAAATAATAAATTTCAAATTTGAATACATATCTCTGAATCGATCCAAAATCGGCACTGGCGTTAGAAAAGCACTTTCTGGTGCTTTCTAGTGCTGCACATAGGTCTCGTTGACTTCAAAATCCGGACAAAAGTCGATTTTGAAAATCGCTCGTATCGCAAAACTGGTTGCTACCTGAGATAGAGGCATAGATGCTGGATAATGAGACTATCCTTTTTAGAACCTTGCTTCTAAGTAGAAACGCTATCAGTCGAAATTCAATCGCCGTCCATCATGCACGGGTATCTGTTCTCGACAATTTCACAAACGATTGCAAACAATTCGAAGTGGTTTTTTAAGTTATTACGAAATTTCAACTAGTTATTGAGCATGAATATTTGAAGGCCTATTTTGTACAACCTATTTTGCTGTCCGGATTAAAAGTTTTAATCCAGAAACGATTTTAGGACATCATGCGAGATCACCCTGATGATGATATAAACAAAAAAGTGGAACATGCTGAATCTTCTTTCTTAAATTCGCAAAATTACACCAAGGTTAACGAAAACAAGTTAAGTACAAACTGTCTAATATTAAATCACAAATGAAACGTAGATGGGTCGCTTCCCATTACAGAGAAGATCTATTCCTTTAAAAAAATGACAATTGGTTACAAGGGACATTTGTAAATAGGATAGAAAACGAATTTACCGCGTGAAATTTGTAGGACCCGACGTTTCGGTGACGTTGCAGCCGCCGTTGTCTAGGGTAAACTGAAGAGCTGTCAGTCCGTTGTTTTGCGGGTAGGCCGCAAACCGCTGCCGCCACTGCGTAGGTTATAACGGTGGTGGGGGGCCGGGCTCGGAGCGCGGGAATTTTTAAAATCCGTCTTGCACACAACACTCACTGTATCCTGTTTTACGTCTTTGCGTTCGGCGTTCGGCGGCGGGAACATTTTAAGAAGAGGGTTCCACGTAGAAGAGAGTTTGTAGCCGTCATCTCTATTGAAGTTCGGAGTTCTTCTTATTTCAATGGCTTCCCGGATCATGCGAGGAAAGTAGAATTGTTCCTTGGATAGAACAATGGGATTTTGAAACTGCATCCAGTGGTTACTTCCGCTATCCAATATATGTTCGCAGATCGCCGATTTTTCTCGCTGAACGTTTTTAACAGCTTTGATGTGTTCTGTCAGTCGCGTGGCTATGGGCCGTTTCGTTTGTCCAACGTAGGCTAGACCGCAGCTGCATTCGACTTTATACACACCCGGGGTTTGCAGTGGTATTACATCCTTTATGAATTACAATCCCACGAGCAGAATTACCAGGCAAACGAGAGTTTTAATCGATAAATCTGTCACTTCCCTCCCAGAAATAGCTTATCTCACTAAACCACGTAACGTACAGCCACCGAAATTATATGGCTTACCTAAAATCCATAAGGATAATGCACCATTGAGACCGATTGTGAGCCAAATCGACAGCCCCACATATCCTCTGTCAAAACACTTGGCTGGTGTCCTCCAACCGCTTACGGGCAAAACGACGTCTCACGTGAAAGACTCGCGACATTTCGTAAGCATTATTAGAAGCTTAAAACTGGCCGAAGACGAAATAATGGTGAGCTTTGACGTCGAATCTTTATTTACGAATTTGCCCATTTCGGAGTGTCTTACGGTGGTGAGAGATAAACTAAGGTCTGAGGACCTCCCTATTAGCTACGCCGACATGCTTCAACATTGCCATGCCTGACATCCTGCTACTTTCTATGGAATGGCGATTATTACAAACAAATCGACGGAGTAGCAATGGGATGCCCCGTATCGCCGATAGTTAGTGACCTATATATGGAATATTTTGAGGAATTAGCCATAAAAACCTCCAAAATTAAACCCATTCTCTGGCTTCGCTACGTGGATGATACCTTCTGCATCCTGAAAGGCAACATTCAAACGGTGAAAGAATTCCTGGGTCATCTAAACTCCATACACCCAAAAATCAGTTTCACCTATGAAGTAGAGAAGGACGGCTCCTTACCATTTTTGGATGTCAAAGTGACGAGGAGAAGTGACAATACTCTCGGACATACGGTATATCGGAAGCCCACACATACGGACAGATATTTGCATGCAAGCTCACACCATCATCCCTACCATCTACGTTCAGTGCAAACGTCGCTCGTGAATCGAGCACGCGATCTATGCGACACTGAGCATTTTCCGAAGGAGATGGAACATGTCAATGATGTCCTTAGGAAAAATGGATACGGAAAATATCACGAGACACGCACACGATCTAATACGGACGAAACTCAAAAACCGAGCAGATCAAGAGCATTCTTACCATACGTCAAGGGCGTGACAGATCGAATAAGTAAGATGCTAAACAGATTCGATATAAAAACGATCTTCAAACCGACCCAAAATATAGCTCGATTTTTGAGGCCTGTAAAGGATGTAATACCACTGCAAACCCCGGGTGTGTATAAAGTCGAATGCAGCTGCGGTCTAGCCTACGTTGGACAAACGAAACGGCCCATAGCCACGCGACTGACAGAACACATCAAAGCTGTTAAAAACGTTCAGCGAGAAAAATCGGCGATCTGCGAACATATATTGGATAGCGGAAGTAACCACTGGATGCAGTTTCAAAATCCCATTGTTCTATCCAAGGAACAATTCTACTTTCCTCGCATGATCCGGGAAGCCATTGAAATAAGAAGAACTCCGAACTTCAATAGAGATGACGGCTACAAACTCTCTTCTACGTGGAACCCTCTTCTTAAAATGTTCCCGCCGCCGAACGCCGAACGCAAAGACGTAAAACAGGATACAGTGAGTGTTGTGTGCAAGACGGATTTTAAAAATTCCCGCGCTCCGAGCCCGGCCCCCCACCACCGTTATAACCTACGCAGTGGCGGCAGCGGTTTGCGGCCTACCCGCAAAACAACGGACTGACAGCTCTTCAGTTTACCCTAGACAACGGCGGCTGCAACGTCACCGAAACGTCGGGTCCTACAAATTTCACGCGGTAAATTCGTTTTCTATCCTATTTATAATGTCAAACAACCGCGATAGTCTTCGATTTCATAAGGGACATTTGAATTACCACAAGCATTATTTCGACCAGGTCGTCCAAAAAATTCTGCGAACGAAATAAAAGAAGGAAAACGGAAACTCTTTGGAGAGAAATGAGCTCTAAAGAGTTAACTTTTGCGATTCACGTGAAGTTGAAATGTGAAGGCAAGACGCTTCAAGTGTGATAAAAGACTTAAAACAATCTCCAAAACGTGCAAAAAATATATGCGAAAAGCGCTCATTGACCCAATTTTACTAAAGTCTAAACAAGATTGTTACTCTAAGCAAGAATCTTATAGAATAATTTCTACTTGTCCTGAAGTCAATCTCCAGGATTGACCTAAATCATACTGATTCTCGCTTTTTGTCATCTTTGACAGAATATTTCCAGCATTTCAATACAATACAATACAATCAACTACTCCACTAGATAGGCATTCCTACACTTGGATGCGTCACAAAATTAAATGGTAAAAATTTCATTATTAAAAACATAACTATCGTGATAGTTGTCATGGCTGTAATATTATATTCAATATTACCTACATACAAATAATCAAAATATGCTAATGTGATGAGTCAGGGAGAATAATATATTAAAATAGAAATGCAAATTCTATGTAGAATAATCAAAAAATATATATTTTATTGCCAATCCAGCAATATGCCTTCGTATTTTTTTTTAAAATGAATTAAATTATATGAAAATTGGAATGTCAGCTATCATAATACCATTATGTTTAAAACTTTTCGCATTTCATTAATCATCAACATGGAAAATAAACTCAGAATTTTCAAACTCCCTTATACCATAAATTGGGGTTCTTACCAAATTATGTATAATTATCTTTTTAAATTGGTCCTCTCCAAGGCTTTTCATTTGCTCTGGAATCTTATTATAGAAGGACAAATTTTGGTGAATAAAACTGTTTCGCACTTTGCTAAGTCGCTGTCGGTTTATGTGGAGATTGGATTTATTCCTCGTATCGTGATGATGAAAATCACTATTCACCGGAGCTTCTGTTAGGTGTCTACGAGCGTACATAATATTTTGGTAGATGTAAGAAGAAAATATAGTCATTATTCCTGATTTTACAAATAGCGGCCTACAAGAACTTCTTAGACTCTATATAAACTGCGTACCGCTCTTTACGAGGAGAAAAATTCTTTTTGAGTTTGGTGCCATTCCCCAAAACAGTAGGCCATACGTTATTAGGGAGTGGAAATATGCAAAATAAACGGATTTAGCTGCTTCAAAACCGCATAAACTTCTTATCTTTCTAATGGCGAATATGGCACTGCACATTTTTTTACTGAGATCATTTAAGTGATCAGACCATTGTAATTTTTGATCGATTTCTAATCCGAGAAATGATCATTTGAATGATAAAGACACATTAATGTAGATGTACAAGTTGGGGTGTGACGGATCGCAGCAAACAATGTTCAAGCAAACATTGGAAAGTACCATTGTAACTCCGATTCTGATGCGAACATTTTCCAAAAGTTTCTTTGTCCCATTACAATTATCATGTGGTGAAGAAAAAAAGATAATATGGCAAAACCCATCACCGTCCTCTCCACGATATTGCCGGCCGATTGGCAAAAGATTTCTAAAAGAAACAGCAGATATCACAAAGGACGAAATCAGATATATAGAAAATAAAATAAATTCACTGGAATCTACCTAAATCACACAAACTGACATAACATTTTCGGTAAAACATGTGATGACATGCTCACAATGGTTGATGCCAAAGTGTGCAATGCTGCAACCGCCACTAAATCAACAATGAAATGTTATATTTGTGGAGCTACGCCTAAGGAGTTTAATGAATTATCAATGGGTATAGATAATAATAAATAAAGATACCTACTCTAAAATTTGGGTTATCGATTTTGCATGAGAGAATAAGATTGTTTGAAACAATCATACATCTAGCGTATAAATTGCCAGTTAAAAATGGCAAGTAAGAGCTGAAAGTGATAAGAAAATAGAGCAACAAAAAATAGGAGATACAAGAGGAATTTAGAATGAAATTGGGTCTAATAGTTGATATTCCTAAAGCTGGTTTCGGAAGCTGTAATGACGGGAATACAAGCAGACGATTTTTTACGGGCTATGAGCTCTCAGCAGCAGTGGCGGCGCTAGGCGTCGGCGACGTCGGCGACCGCCGACGGCCTCGCACCTAAGGGGGCCTCGCAAAACTTTTACAAATTATTTAAATGCATTTACAGACTTTTGAAATGCATTACAGAGTTAACTTTTTTAACACAATGATAGATGCTATTATAGTCGACACCGAATGTCGATTTAAAGCGCTCAATGAATATTTTGAGCAATTTGCGATATCAGTTATTTGAAATCGATATCAAAAGAGGACCTTCTCAAGCATTGTAATGATTTAGGTACAATACTGCAACATGGCGACGGCGAAAACAGTGACATACAGCCTTTCGATCTATCTGAAGAGCTACAGCTTTTAAAAGCGAATTCACTTGACTGTCAACGACGCGAAACAGCTCATTCAGTACATTTTAGAAAATAATTTGGAAGAAATAGGTATATCCAAATGTTTACATAGTAATATATGCTCAAATCATGCTCACAGTTCCCGTCAGTACAGCTTCCGCTGAGAGAAGCTTCTCAAAGTTAAAATTGATTAAGACCTACTTGAGAAGCACGATGACCCAAGAGCGACTATCTGCGCTATCAATTCTATCAATTGAAGCTGAAATAGCGGCTATTATTAGCTATGACATAATCCTGAAAAAGTTCAGTGAGGCCAAAAGCCGAAAAGTTCGTCTATTTTAATTTCTATTTGTGTAATTTTTAACATCATTTGATTAGCAATAAAACTCGTTTACTCAAATCAAATCAAATCGCATTTATTGTCTTCAAAAAACTTTACATATGTAGTTGTTTAGACATTTTATATAGCCGCTTAATGTTAAAATAACTTTAAAATGTATACTAAATATTTCATTAGAGACTCACCACATAATTGAGTTATATTAGATATTTATAACTACAGATAGTCATGAAATTATAATATTAAAATTAAATGGTCCTGTAAGTAAGAATTATAATTGATTATGGGAGACAATTAAAAATAATAGTAATAATATAATAATCAATAAAATGGTACAAATGTCAAGTTAAATAATAAAAAAATAAAAAAAAATCGAGATGGAAATTGTCAGTAATCTAATTATAATTCGTTAATATTATATAATTCTCTCGCAATAAGGTAGCCTTTTAATTTCGATTTAAATTGGGTGATATTTCCGTTTCTACATATACTTTTGATATTCTCAGGCAGTTTATTGTAACACGCCATTCCAACGTAATTTGGATCCCTTTTGAATAATTCCAGAGATGGACGGGGTAATGCTAAATTGTGCCTACATCTGGTGAAATGAGAGTGAATTTCTTTTTGGGTCTTCATTTTTCCTATGTTTTTTAATATTAATTTTATGCATTCAAATATGTATAGTGATGGTAGCGTTAGAATACTGAGATTTTTGAAGTGACCACGACATGATTCATTATGTTTAAGGTTTAATAATATTCTTATGGCTCGTTTTTGGAGAGAGAAAATATGTTGCCTTAAAACTACTGTACACTGTGTCCAGAAGGGAATCCCGTAACGAAGAATTGACTCGAAATAGGCAAAGTATATTATTTTGGTGTGTTTAACACTGATTAGTTTCCTTATTTGCCTTAGTAAGAAACAGGCGCTGGATAGTCTGTCGCTTAATTCCTCTCCGTGAGCATTCCACCTTAAATTTTCATCTAAAACTAAACCCAGAAATTTATGGCTTTTAATATTGGCTACTGTGTTTGCACCGATAATTAAATTTTGACTGTTTATAACCTTATTTTTTCTACAAGATAGGAACATGGATACTGTCTTGGATGTGTTAAGAGACAGATTATTTTTCTCGAACCAGGTATTCAACAGAGCCAATTCATGGTTTAACGTTTTCAATACATTCTCTATTTTGGCATCTGCAAAGCTTATGCTGGTGTCATCTGCATACAAAGTTATATTTGAGTGAGCTACTATAGATGGGAGATCATTAATATATAGAATGAAAAGGGTCGGTCCCAGGATGCTTCCCTGAGGAACACCGCTCTTCGTTTCACACTCATCGGAAATGGTTCTCTTCAATACGCCACCTGTGCAGTCGTCTAATTGTACAACTTGTTTTCTTTTTGAGAGATAGCTGCTGAACCATTTTAAGCTATTTCCTCGGATTCCATATCTGTCGAGTTTAGTTAGCAGTGTTTGATGGTCTACCATATCGAACGCTTTTGATAAATCGCAAAATACGGTACTTGAATAAAGTTTCTTGTCCATGTCATTGTACATTTTTCTCAGAACGTTGTTCAGTGCATCGATTGTACCTTTATTTCTTCTGAAACCGAACTGAGATTTTGTTAGGATATTTTTATTTTCTATGTATTTTAACAACCTTGAATTTACTATTTTTTCAAGCACTTTGGAAAAAACAGGTAGCAACGCTATTGGTCTGTAGTTGTTTATTTCAGTTTTGAGACCTTTTTTATGTATAGGAATAATTTTAGCAATTTTGAATTGATCTGGGAAAATTCCATCTCGGAGAGATATATTGAATATATAGGCTAATTTGTCAACTATAAACGGAAGTGTCAATTTTACCATGTCTATTGCGATATCGTCAATTCCTGCGGATTTTTTATTTTTCATGGAATTCACTATTTTTGTTATTTCAACAACATCAGTTGGCTGCATGAAGAAAATATGTCTGCTGTAAGGTATATTGTGCCCACCTGTTAGATTGTTCTGTGAGGTGTTTGATTGTGATATTTGACCGATTTGGGAAAAGAAAGTGTTGAACATATTCGCTACTTCTGTTTGATCTTCGACCGTATCGGTTCGGCCCTTTCGGTTAAGAGTAATGTTAGAGTAGCACTTTTTTCCTTTGCCCATTTTATCATTTACAAGCTGCCATAATGCTTTTGAATTATTTTTCAAATTTAATATTTCATTTCGGATTAGATTTCTTTTGGCATTCCTAACCACTCGCCTATATATTTTCTCGTATTTATTTATAAATTTCATAACAAAATCATCGCATTTAAACTTTTGTATAAAACGAAGGGACCTCAGATTCTTAGCCGAAGCTTTAATTCCCTTTGATATCCAGGATTTCTTTAGGTTAGGATTTTTTATTTTTCTTTCTTTCTCGGGAAAACTGCTGTCAAAATGAGACTTAAATTTTTCGAAGAAAAGAGTAAATATTAGATCAGCATTTTCGTTTTCGGAATTAAAAATATCGTCCCAGTCGTCACTGATAATTTTGCTGAGAAATATTTCTTTGTTTGCTTTAGAAAACAATCGGGACTTTTTATAATATACCTGATTTTTTGTGGTGTTATTAATTGAGACGAAGATACCTTCATGATCTGAGAGGCCAGTAGAAGAGATTTTTGAAGAAAGTAGGTCAGTAGATAGGTTTGAGAATATGTTATCTATTAATGTGGCTGAGTGCCCTGTGATCCTTGTTGCAGTGTCTACATATGATTTTAAGCCATATATATATATTCAGAATACTGCACAAATTATATTTGGCTACTGAGTCAACTAGGAAGTCTATATTTATGTCCGTGCATATGACGATTTGTTTATTTTGAAATATTTCTAATAGCCGTGAGAATCTTTTGAAGAATATAGTAATATTTCCGATTGGCGATCGATGTAACGAAAAAATATGAATACGGCTTTGGGTCAATTTTACTCCGCAGCATTCAAAGTGTCGATCCAGGCAGAGATCAGCACACTGCAGTAATGGTTCACTACCAAGATTATTTTTGAGTTGTACCATAGTCCCCCCCCATTTTAAAAATACTCCTGTGTTGGTACGCTCCAATATAAAAACCAGGTAAACTTAGTGAAATGTCTTCATTTTTCTTCCCCCAATGCTCAACCATACATATAATATTAATATTTTTATTAAGTTCTAAAAGTAGTTCCATGTCAATCAACTTATTTTTTAGACTCTTTATATTCTGGTAGAAGATTGAAAGATCTCCGGAATTTAATAAAGTTTTCGCATTGTAAGAAGAGTCAGGCTTTTCATTTATAGTATCGCGTTGAACGAAAAAAATGCGACTTTTGCTGATTTGTCGGTTGGTAAGTAGAACGTCGTGTTTCGTAAATTGGAATATCTTCGTCGTAACCTGCGTTGATAGGATTAATGTGATAGTTTGGTATTTTTGAATTATCATAAAAAACTGGTAGGTTTTTATTTTCAGTATATCCTAGGTATTCCTTTCTGTATTCGGTGACCTGTATGCTGTGTATAATATTTTGACAGATTGATTCAGTGCATGGTTTATTTTGAAAAGATCCCAGGTTTTTGATGAAGGTACAGTGTTGGAATAACTTGGAATAGCACTCAAAATTACGATTTATTTCCATTTCTCTTAGGTAATTACTATGTAAAACCTCAGTAAGGTAGACGTTAGTTTTATGTGACGTTTTTAGGCTGTAAGACAGCTCAGTCAATAGTTTAAAAGGATTTTTGTCATTACTTCCTCCCAATATTACGAGATGATCTCTTGTCGTCATGTTTTGAGCGATTTTTTCAATGTCATTTGAGATGGTTTCAAAAGTGGCGTTTTCTTTTATATACCCAGTGACAGCATATGTTTTTTTTTTACATAACAAATTCCTTAGGCCGATTGTAATACCTTTGGCCTGCTGATCTCCTATGACAATGATTTTTCTTTCTTTGTTCGATGATTGTTCATTTGCTATAGGTTCGGACACTTTGAAATTGTTTATTATTATGTTTTCCTCGGTTTCATACATTAGTTTCACTATAATTCGGCTCATGAAAGCTAACGTTTTCTTTTTGACTGGGAAATAAAAAAGGCCTCGCGAACCTAATTTCGCCGACGTCCAAGTGTGGTCTAGCGCCGCCACTGCTCAGCAGCAATAACAGGTATAGATTCTGGCCTTTTAAATAGCCCAAAAGTAATTTTGGGAGCTATATCGAGCGGTCACAAAAGAAGACACTAAAAAATGCGGACTGTTCTGTTCAGACACAGCTAAACTGTATGCACGTAGAACTATATCCATGGCACCAATGACGCTTACTCTCTATAAAATACTAGTTCATGGATCCATTAATATTGAAAATGGATGAACCGTGGTTGTCATCTTCGGAATAATATTAAAAAAAAAACAGGTTTTTTCAATATTTTATGTTGTTTATTTACAAACCTAGTGACCTTACTAGCATTATTAACCACGATAGAATTACACTGTCCAAAGTTATTTCGGATCAGAAAATAATTTTGTTCGGATTTTGAGGTCAAATACACCTATGTGTGCTGGAGAGGCTACCAATTTCTATAACGCATTTTCCTCTAACCTATTTATTTATTTAATCAATCACGACATTACTATATCGTATTAGATGCAAACATAACGTTTTCTAATCCATCGTTCTCATTTCTATCGTTACAAAGCTTTGTGAAATGGGATACTGCTGGTTGAGATTGGCAGAATCAATAATTATTTATGTATGTTTTCATTGCGACAGGGAGAGGCATTGCTGAACAGTCCCCTGTTTTAATTGATGGCTCCTCTACTTAGTACCCCTTTCTCCAGAACGTTCGTTAGCCCCAGATCTTTCATTATGTTCTCCTTCTATTTCCATTGTCATAACCTGGCAATCCTCGGTGACTCAATCAGCAGCGCTTATTTCCCTATCTTGATTAACGTGTGTGGCACTCAGGTACCACGTGTATGGTACTCAGGTACCAGGTACCAGGAACCACAGGTAAACGTCGGCCTCCTTTTTGTAAAACTAGACTACATCCCGGACAGTATGTCTATATTTGTCTTATCCCTGGAGGCCGCAGTGATTGACCTACCCCTAATAGTATCCACCTCGCTGGAAGAGTGATAATCTACACTATTTTTCGCCCTTCAACAGCGGCCAGTAGCCGATTGAAAGGACAAACCGAAAGTACATCTGCCCGTTCCTCATCCCCTTGGTGGATTAAGGACTGCAGCCAGTCAATATTGAGGCGCAGGGCATCCCTCTCGACCTATCTCCAAGAGATGTCATCAGAGAAATATGACTCCTACCACAAAGTCGCGAAATATACTATAATCCTCAAGGTTAAAAATAGAGCAGAATGGAAAAAGAAGACTCAAACATTTTAAAATATCGCATAATATTTGACAGTATTTGCAGGCTTTATCAGACTGGAAAGTGGATATCGGATATCTAACAAAAACAAAAAAATATTATGCAAAAGTAGCATGAAAAAGCTTTTTCTGCTTGAGCTACTACGGGCGAACCCGCCACCTCAGGAAGTTATTACGATATCAGTTCATCCTCTCTCCCGCATGGAGTGAACGCAAATACGAAGAACGACAACACAGTCCACCATCTAAGACTTAGAACTCACGGAGCGGTTTTCACTCGCGAACGCCGCTGTTCAAAACTGTTCTGTTTTAAAACTCACCACTCCGCAGGTTTGCGCTGTCACGGGGCGGTGGCCCGCAAAGTTAGCGGGAGAAAATCGAGGGTCGCGCGCAAACACTCGCAAGCTTGGCGACGGCCGCCATGCTTGCGGGTGCTTGCTGGGGCACTGGGAAGTGAACCCAGCGGGCTGACCACCGTCCAGATTTGGCCGGATTTATCCGTTCTCTAGTCTGGTCACATATTAGAAGTCGCTTGCGTTGGCCTCTACCTGATGTTAGCTGTAGTTCAGTTCGAAATCGTGGCGGATCGTGGCGCCATTTGCACGCCAATATCGCAAGGGATCGGGTGGCGCGACGGATTGTTTTAAAGGTAGCTCTAAAATCAGGTCAACCACCATCCCGCTGCTTAGGAAACGTGTAAGATCATTTCCAGCCCCCCCCCCCCCCCCAGTTATTCGCCGGAGTGCACAGTCGATTGGCTGACGCCGCACTATGCGCTAACCGTCCAGCAGCGACCGAAGATCATGCCCCATAGGATCCGATCCTATGTCCACGATACCGCGACACCCCTGTCGCGTCCTTTCCGGGTTCGACCGCCTTTGAGGAGGCTACCGGATGGGAGTTGGATTGACCCAAGATAACGAGCAGGTCATAATGACCTAACTGCAGACAATTGCCATTTAATTTGGGGCAATCGAATTTTGGAGAAGGAAGCGGAGGTCTTCTGCGTAGGGGAGTGGGGTTCAAAACCCGAATGTGCTCGGTTACTAGAGTCTACCTAGGTGTTAGCACCTATTTACTCCTTATGCTGACATATCTGCTGCCTTATTAGAAATACGGCAGCAGAAATACCACACATCTGCTGCCTTATTAGGAAATAAAGACAAATTCAACCTGACAAATTCACTAGGTACCTCGAATACAAATTACTTGAACCTTGGTGGAATTTCAGTTTTTGCGTCAACAAATTACGCACCTGCTTAGCAAAACGGGACGCAAAGGCCAAAGCGCCAAATTAGTTGCCGAGGGTCAAGTTGTCGCGGTCGGGCTTTAATTTCGTAGATTGCATTGTTTGGTGGTTTGATGTTGCAGATGATGACTCGCCAAGGTAAACGGTTGACTGTTCTAAAAATGCAGTCTTTAAAATAATTAGTAACGTCGGTAGCCGCGTCGAAACACTGGTTGCCCTCAAAGCAGCTAAGTTAAGCAGCGTTGGGCGTGGTCAGTAGTTGGATAGTGTCACGTGATGTTATAAAAGCCGGCCGCCTGTAAGAAAATTGTCGTTGGACATTAAGGTGGGCCGTTACCGTACATAAGTGCACAAAGGATATTAAAAAAAGTACCTACTTATGTCTGTATGATAAATATTGGGATTCAAAGACGTTTCGTCCGGTGCATAGCCCGACGCGAACATCTCGCATTCGACTCTTACCGTGATAGGCTACAGCATTTTAATATGCTGTCGCTTGAGGACCGGCGAACTGCTGCGGATATGACTGCGCTACATGACATCGTCAATGGGACGCTGGATAGCCAATACATAGTTTCGAGCATCGCTCTGAAGGTGCCGCAACGTAAAACCCGATCTATACAGTTATTCGAGCCCCCGAGACGACATTCTAACTACACGCGCAATTCAATGCTTAACCGATTGCCACGTACGTATAATGATAAAATTCACGGGGCTTGACATTTATAGTAGAAACAAAATTAGCTTCAAATCGGCAGTACGAACCGCCCTTGAAGCAGCAGAGACAACTGCCAGTTGATTGATTTGTAATATGTATGTATAAATATAATATAACTTATATACATATATATATTCCCATTTACTTATTTTGAATTTATGTTGTATAAGTATGATTTTTATGTCTGCGGTTAACTCTATAACTTTTGCGGTCATTTGACATTTTTTGGTTGGTGGGGATGAGTCCTTGCCGCGTGGACTTGGACGATGAGTTCTCCCGCAAAGTTACATTTTCGGTAAAGTTACATTGGCCATCTACAAATGCATCGGGAGGACTATCGTTTATTTTCGCGATCCGTTTTCTCTCAACTAATAAATATTTAAGGATGTATTGTATTTTTTGTTTCATAATTTAGTTTGTAAAATATTTTTCAAATAATTTCGAACGGCGTAAGTTATAATCGACATAAGAACATGTTTTTTAAGAATTATGTATCTAAATTTCCTATACTGTAAACTTAAGCATGTTAACAGGAGTTTTCCCTAACGATCTGAAAATTGCAATTGTCTGCCCTATATTCAAAGGCAGAGCGAAGCACGATGTAAGCTGCTATCGACCGATCAGTCTCTCGAGTACAATATCGAAGATTGTGGAAACGGTAGTAAAGACGCATCGTTGCGTTTATCGACGAAAACAATATTTTTCACCAGCGCAATACGGCTTCAGATCAGGTTTGGGCACTCAGGACGCAATTGCATTTCTCACGGAAAAAGTGCTGAAAGCGCTTGACGAGGGAGAAAAATGCTTAGCTGTGTTTCTAGATCTTGCGAAAGCATTTGACACCGTCTCCCATCGTATTTTATTTGCTAAACGCGAAAACGCTGGAATTCGCAATTTGTCCAAAAAAGGTTGATTAGTTACCTTACTGGCAGGACTCAGAAGACTAGGCTAGGAGAGATGTTAAGTTCTCAAGCCACAATTAAATTTGGCGTTCCACAAGGAAGCGTACTCGGTCCGTTGCTGTTTCTGCTATATATCAATGACTTACCTAACGTCGACTTAGAAGGGGGCGAAGCTTTGATGTTTGCAGATGATACTGTGATTATCTTTAAAGGCAAATCATGGCAAGAGGCATATATTATGGCTGAACGCGGTCTTTGCCGAGTAAAGCACTGGCTCGATCACAACCTACTTACTTTGAATATAGCTAAAACAAAACATATGACATTCGCCATCAGTAACATCAATCGCCTCCAAGGTAGTATGCCAAACCTTCACTTACGCGACTGTATACATGCTGACTACAATTGACCTTATTGTCCATATACGACTATTGAGAAAGTGAGTAAAATAAAGTACCTTGGAGTTATTGTAGATGATAAGCTCAACTGGAAGGACCACATACAGGGTACTGCATCAAAATCCCGCCAACTTATTCACATATTTAAGGTACTAAGGAGTGTAATCTCAAAACCCTTAATCAAAACCATCTATTACGCTTTAGTCAATAGTATACTATCATATGGGATCCTTGGATGGGGTGGCGCGTCACTTTCAGCTCTAGATCCCTTGATTAAGGCTCAAAAGTCAATAATTAGGGTAATAAATAAAAAGCCTTTTAGGTTCTCCAGCGACCACTTATTTAAAGAGTTCCGAGTCCTAGGCATACGCCAATTATATGTGAAAGTATCGACAATATTTTATTACACCCACACAGAACGGCATATGATTAAATCTCACACTATCAGAACACGCGCAGTTACAGCCATGCAACATGATGTTCCCCTTATGAAAACTAAATTCGCCCAACGACATTTTTCTTTTATAGCTGTCCGTCTACACAATAGAATACATTCGGAATTAGAAGTGAAGTTAGATACCATACGACGAAGAAAAGTTATGACGGAATGGTTGATTGAGCTAGGAAGGAACGAAACGGAGAAATTAGTTAATTATAGTGCTGTATAAGAATACCAAACTACATAAAATTACTACTTTTATGTATATGTATAGATTATATATATAAATATATATATATGTATATATGTGTATGTATATGTGTAGATGTATATGTTTATATGTGTATGTGTATATATGATTATTTAATATTATTATGTATATTATGTTACTAAATTATAAGTCGGTATATGTAAAATTTGTGTAAATATAGAGCTACCACGTAAAGCAATTCTACATTATGTCACACTTACCAACTAAAAAAAAAGGAAAAAAAGAATACATAAAAGTCTACCTTAGTACGGGCATTACTCCAGCAACGTAGATTTTAATCTTATTAATCTAGTATTATAAATGTGTGTGAAATATTAATAAATAATTAAATAAATTATCAGTTCATGCTGTTCCTTACCTAAATAAATAAAATAAAAAAATAAAAATATGTATAATATAATAAAAAAAATTGGTTGTGTCACCCTAAGACTTTCCTGTCAAGTTAGCCAGCAACTTAATTCATCTTAATATTAATATCATAAATCCTACCACAACCCCCCCACCCCCAACCTAGCGCCACCCTTTAACCCTCGGAAATCAAAATCGACTTTTCCGACTTTTTCGATTTTTTGTCTCCGACTATTCCGACATTTTCGTCATTTTCGACTTTTTCGACATTTTGACTTTTCGACTTCCGACTGTCGACTTTTCGAATTTTGTTGTCTCCTGTTGACCGTTGAGGAGTACTACCCTCGTTTTTCCCCTATTAATAATCGATTTCATTTAAAGCCCCTGGTATGAGAATGTGTTAGATAGTAAAATCGAACGCAAAAAGCTTTATATTTAATGTCAGTAAAGTTCAAAAATTGCAAAGAGAACAAAAATACCCAACAGGAGACCATAACTTCGATAATATGTGCCAGCTTCCGAGGCAACCCATACTGACCACATTTGCCAGCTTCAGAGACAACACATTTTTTTTCTAAAATGGATAAAACTGAACACAGACCTGTGATAAAGTTTCTTCCTATGCAGGGTTTGAAGAGAGCGGATATTTTTGAAGAGTTGAAAAATGTTTTTGGTAAAAGTGCCTATTCCCTCTTATGCCACAGTTGGCATAAGACCTAGTTGGCTGAGTTTAACACGTTAGCTGCGGCACCAATTTTTGCATACTTTCCGTTCCTGCGGCACGAGGTATAATCGGCCCGTACCGTGACCAGACGTTAGGGCGACACGCGGTCTATTAGACCCCACCTCCTTTTACAGACTAAAATCCATTTTCTGGCGCGAAATCAAAGATAAATGAGAATTGTGGTCCTTATTGATATAGACAGTGAATTGATGAACCCTAATCCACCGTCGCCCCGGGATCTGATGGCTAGTTTAGGAATTATTAGCAAAACAAAATATGGGATCTTATACACCTCGTAACGCACTGAAATAGGGCTAATTTTCGCTGCGATTAGTGATGGGAAAAATAATATCGACGTTTTTAAACTGTCTTAACTACGCAACGACTTGACCGATTTTGATCAATTATATCTCATTAGATCGTTTTAAGGGCAAAACCTGGCAAAACAACACAAAGCTATCAAAGGATACATTTTTTTTAAATAATCTAAATTGTGCTTGAAGGCGCCATAAAGAAAAAAAAACCGGCCAAGTGCGAGTCGGACTCGCGCACGAAGCGTTCCATTCTATACCATTAAGAGGCACCTATTACAGACTTATTATTGGAAAATAATGGATTACGGTTTATGCATAAGGTTTATCTTTCTATTTGTATATGAAAATCTTAATGCGGTTCACAGAATAGAAAAAAAAGGCAACCAGAAGTAGAAAAGAAACTGTCCTATTTATTCTGCCTCGGGCTTTAAAAATACATAGAACTTGAATTAACATTAAAAAATCAGTATCAATATACTTTTTTATAAAAATCTCAATATATATGTTGTACTTATTTATGAGTGTTTTTCATTGAAACAGGGTAGACAATAAGATTTTTTGCACTGAGTGCACTGAGTCAAAATCTTTTTGGATTTTTTATCAGCTTCACGAGATGGTAAAAATGTGCGTAGTTTTTGGTAACAACCAACACATCTTCTCCTTTTTTCACCCTTTTCGAGGCAATGGCGTGCGCTTTCAGGTGCTGAAAAATAACAAAAATGTAAAGATAACGTAATAAAACTGACATTGTTACTTAGGTTAGATCGTAGATGAGAATAACAATGATAATGTAGGTATAACTGCATCAAATGAATGTGTTTGTTTTATACTTAAAATGTTGAAAGAGTAGGTAGGTAAGGTAGCTTAAATTCAGAATAATTAAAAGGAAACAATAATAAATAACTTAATAATGACCAAATGTCAAGCTTAGTTTATGAAAGCTTCAACACGTTGACTGTCAAGAAATATATCTAAGCATTACATTACCTGGGGTCTCATCGATTTCCTTTTTTATTAAAGATTCTATAAGTTTCTCCACAAAGAGTCTTTTTGGTAACTTTTTTCCATCAGTTTGGATTGAATTAAACACAATCCAGGCATTAATTAGCGCCGTACCAAATATTAGCTCCATTACAACTTTTCTCCACCATTTGATTCCTCTCTTCAAAGTTGTATAATAAGAAGACATCTGGTCAGAAAAGTCAATGCCTTTTTTTGTTTTATTGTACAGCAAAAACACATCCCGGTTTTTTTATGCATTCGTCGGTTCCTCTCTTCTTTTTTCCAGTATCTATCAGGTTATCATCGTGATCTTTGCACGTAGTCAACATCAAAACATTCCGTTTATCCATCCATTTCATTACCTTTACGCCCTTTTTGTTCATTTTTCCAATAATTTCGCCTTTCTGCAATTTGTAACTAGTAACTTGCTTTGGCAGATATTTCCGTATTTTATTAAGTGTTCCACATAAAAATGTTTTTTGTGATAGAAGATCTTCTGCCAGGCCCAACGAAGTGTAGTAATTGTCTACTATTACGATTCTACCCATTTCTGTCAGATTTGTCATCAATCTTAACACTACTTTTTTACTGTGTTCTAATTCTTTTTTCTGATTTTTTTTCCCTGTATAAACCTCTAACTCAGAAGTATAACCTTCGGGAGTGCAAAGCTTATAAAGCTTTACGCCGTACCGGTGTGATTTGTTTTTTATGTATTGCGAAAACCTAGTCTTCCTCTCCATGGTATCATGGTTTCATCGATTACCACATACTTTCCAGGATTTGCAATACGTCGAAAGTTTTCTGTAATCTTTGTGAACATATTTCTAATTTTATATAGTTTGTCAGTTTGGTCTTCATTACTTACATCACTGACATGCCAGCATTTAAGTAGCAATAAAAATCTGTCTCTTGTCATTACTGAAGAAATAAATTCGTTTCGATACAATTTGTTTCTGCTCCAGTATAAATTTAAATTAGGAACTCTACACAAACCCATTGCCATTAAAACAGCCAAAAATGTTCTCATTTCCTGAGAACTGGTGTCACTCCATTTTGTCATGCGTGAATTACGTTTCATATTTTGTTGATTTATTTGTATATACTTTTGTGCGTAAGCATTTGTTTCAGATACCATTATATCAATCATCTCATCTGTAACAAACATCTTGTATATATCTTCAGGTGTAACTCCCACAAACGGGGGTAAATTAAACGTACATTCTCCAGCGAATTCATTAAAAGTTATGGGACTTTCCGATATATTTTCCCACTCATCGTGATCTTTAGCTTGCGTGCCGGGTAATGTTTCGTCCGTGACTAAAATGTCATCTTCTGTAGCTTCTTCATGTTCACTATCTGGAGATAAATCCTGATCTGAATGAACGCAATTTTCCATTGAAGCATACTCTTCCGAATCACTACACTCTTCCTCCGAAGGACTATAATCATTGTCAGTACCGCTAAAATTATCATCTTCCATATTATTACTCTCATCCAACTCAGGTGATTTTCGAATATTCTGCACACTGTGACATATTTTGTTTGTTTGTATTATATTATTGTTTTCGCAGTCTATATGTTCAATAATATCATATTCGACAATATCAGGTGATTTTAGAACAGTTGGCAATTTGTTATTCATGTCTCGTTTTCCTTTAACATTGTCATCAGGAATACTTTCTATAATTACAGAGACCTCTATTTTATGACTTTTTTTGGATTTGGACAGATTAAAGTCTTCTGAATATGTACATTCGGATGTAACATTTTCTCTCGGTCTTTTTTGTATCGGAGTACGAAGTAATTGTTGAATGTTGTCCTCACTAAGTGATATATTACAATCCAGTAAATTGGAGCGTGAGATTTCTGAAAAAGATCCAGCTCTGCTCTCCGTAGTTATATGAGGAAAATCTTTTGAAGGGGAACCTATAGGATTTTGTATTTTATTGGTGAGGTTGAAGCACTAGAAGCGGACAAGCGAACATTCTGCAATATTTGACAAGTTTTTCCGTTACTAGGACTGAGATACACTGTTTCTTCTTGTGTTTTGAGTTGAATAGTTTTTCGGATGTTTGGACTGAGGTTAACTGTTTCTTCTGGTTCTTTCACTTGATCAGGATAAATTGAATTTTTTTTAGTGGCAGTCTGAGCACGTGTTTTTGCTTTGTGTTGTAATGTTCTTGTATTTGCAATAATTATAGAGCTTGGGTGCCCATGTAAGAAAGTATATTGTTTTGTATTGTCATACTGTTGTTTATCAATGACACATTCTTGTTGTGAGCTAAATTCATGTAAAGGTACGATTTTTTTCAGTTATATTTGGTTCAGTAGAAAAATATGTTTTTTGACGTTTTTTTGTTGGAAAAATCTCTTCATCACTCTCATCGTCAAACACATTGTCAATTGGCAATGTTGGCCGATTGGTTGGTTGGACATCACTTCTCGGTGGACTCTGAAAAAAATGACTCACATATTGTATTTTGCATAAACAGGCAGTTCTCAGCCACCAGTAGCTATTTATTGAGTGTACTGATCAAAACACGGTAAAAAAATAGAATAGAAATGACAAGAAAAAAAACGATACGCAAATAAAGCTGTGTGGTGCCGGCGGCGAATAGTACCAACCCATTTCATCCCGTGGGTGTCGTAAAAGGCGACTAAGGGAATAAAGGAACACAGAAGACGGGCAGCAGCGTCTCTGAACCGTTTGACATCTTACTGCGATCGCCAACCCGCCTGCCAAGCGTGGCGATTATGGCAATTCCTCCCAAATGTTTGGGAGAGGCCCTTGCCCAGCAGTGGGATCCCTACGGGCTACTAAAAAAAAAAAAAAAAGCGGGCTCACCGACTAGTTTAGGTATTATGATATTCAAAGTAGGTACTTTTCTTTATAGACTATTTAATAGATCGCCAAAAATGTCTCTAAGTTCAATCATTTTCATATAAGTAACCAGGTTTGTAAAATATCAAAATGTCTTCGTCATAGTGACAATTCAGTACCTAATTAAAAATATTGGCTTTGTATGACCGGTACACTTGAAAATAGAATTAATTAATAAGCTGCTAGAGAAAGCCTTTGCTTGGTGATAGTTTAAACAAAGTGTTATTCTTAAATGAAAACCCTCTTTAGGTGGTGATACAACTCGTGAAAGTAAACAAGTTTCATCAAAATAAAAGAAAGAAAAAATATAATACTTCCTATACAAAGTCCCAAGAGTAAGTTTTGTGTGACAAGTTAATTTTATTACCAATAAGTATAGGTATCATAATTAAGGCAACCAGTTGGAACAACTGATATTACCTGTATACAAATTTTCTTAAAAAAGTATTTTTACAAACGATAAAAAAGTATTTTTATCGTTTTCTTATGAAAGTTATTCTATTTCGCGAGTGGTTACAACCTAGGAGGGTTCGCTTTATTAGATGTTATATTATTATTCATGTAAGTGGTGCAAAATATAAACAGCAGTTTAAAAATAGAGATGAATTTGGCATGCTTATTCATTACAAAAAACAAACTCACACACACACACACCACACACTTTTAAAGAAAGTTTTTAAGATTTGTTTTACAATAAATACTTAGAATCCCAGTCCCACTCCGTAAACGCTTTATTCATGAACCGATAGCAGATTTAATCGAGACGCATTAAGCCTAGATTTCGAGTGAAGACTGAAGCGAGTGAAGCTGCGGTATATTATATATAATATACTGTCATTTTATACCAAATAGTCTGTATGCTACATCTTTCTTCTCAAGCTTTATTATGGTCCAGATTATTTACATGCGATTACATTTGGCAGCACCTTATGTTGTTGAATATTATGTTAAAGGTTTAATATAAAAACGGTGTATTAATTAGTGCAAAATTAATTCTCGTATCAAGCTTTTCACACAAGTAATCTTATAGATAAATGTTAGAAATATCATATCCACGCATGCTTATACAAAACGTACTTACAAACACTGTAATCCTTTATTTAAGATGGCTAAAAACAAAACATTTCATATTAAAATATTGAGTTTCTTAAATTACTAACACAATAATTTCTGTACTTTTACCATCGTACAATAATATACTCCGCCTGGTGCTCTCTTCCGACCACGTGACATATATCGTAAAATTTACATAAGTCGAATCTAACACACTTAACAAACTTGGTGATTAAAAATATCCCTTTACATAGGTATTTTGTTGTTTTTAACTTTTTAGTATTATTGTAATAGCGGCCTACATAATTTGAGAAAACTTCAACTATCTATCTATCGCGACAAACGGACAGACAGCGAAGTCTTAGTAATAGAGGGTCCTGTTTTTATCCTTTCGATACGGAACCCTAAAAATCTTTAATATTTATATACCTACTTTCAAAACCTAGACAAAGAACTTGTCTTTCGTTTCTTGTGGAGTTTCGCTTCGCTTCTTGTGGAGAACTCGCTTTGCGTTTCTTGTGGAGTTTTTCACTACCTACAAAAATATCAATTAAGTGTTAAGTCCTAATAATAATAACATTATTATCACGATATAGAATAATAGGTAATTCTAGATATGTTGCAAAGTATTAGGTACGTCAATAATCGTTATTACCAATAATATCTTTAGGTATAATATACTTAAGTAATAATATCTTACACTTACTTTAGGTACATAGCTACCAAGATAAGAAAAAACTAGGTACTTACTGAAGATTTTTTCATTAAAAACTTACCTGTTTTGGCTCTGTTTCTGGGTTTTTTAAAATTAACTTCTTCCGACATCGTTTAGACATGTTCGGCGCTGTAAAAGGACGTGCTCTCCAATCGACGTGATGCACAACACTGGTCGCGGGAAGCTCGCGTTGAGTGCGGTACGAGGTAAGGGGGGATATGGGACGTTTTAGCCTCGTTCCGCACTGCATTAAAATTATATTAATTCAGTGCGGCACGAGGCCTAAGACATCCGGTACCAAGGTAGGTACACCACCGAGTCCGGAACCATTAGTGATCTCAAATATATATTTATCTCTTTCCTACACTGGACCAAACCAAAGCTATGCCATTCGCACGACAGAGAAATTCACTTTTTTGCTTGCCGCACCACAGGGAAGTTGCATCAGGGGTGATTTAGGCCTCGCTTCGCACTTAACGTGTTAAAAGTGTCCTTCTTCTTCTTCTTGTTGCTTTCTGGCAATCACCGATAGTCGGTGCTTTTCTGCCAAGTCGTTTTCGGAGGGCATCTAAGTTAGTTTCACATGCACAGTTACATGTATAAGACGGCACAATACTGAAACAAGGGATACTAATTTATACAAATGTAGGTACATATAGCATAAAACATGGTTATTGGGGATGATACAAACAAGGAAAGGGTGTGAAATAAGCTATTACACTATACAGAAATATTATTAAGGGAAATAAATTTACATATTACTTTATAAATTTTGGGAGAGTTGAGGGATAACAAGTGGAGAACACATAGAGGGAGTTGGATGTTATACTTTACAAGGTCTGGGATAAAACTCGGATAATTATTGAGGATGGGACAGTTAAAAAATAGATGGTCCAGCGTGCAATCTTCGTAAAAGTGTCCTTACAAGCGTCCAAGATAAACTCCGACCCTGACGTGCAAGAAACGTCACGACTCCAAAAATGATCACTAAAGTCCATGATATGGCAGATCGACGATTGACATTATCTGTAATAGCCAAAGGGGTAACAGAAATAGAGAACGGGAGTGCGAAAGCGGGCTGTGAGTGAATGCGTTCACCGAATAGAAAGAGATAGGGACATATGAGACTCCCTCTATCCTTGTCTAGTTGCGCATGCGCGTTTATCCATAGCATAGCAGACTTATGGCATCGAAGCGATGCCATAGTGATATAAACGCGTTGCCATAGTTATATATGTACGTGTCTCCGTGAATGCACGACTAGACAAGGATGGAGGGGCTACTATAGGCTGCTGTGAGCTGTCTCTTTCTATTTGGCTGACGCATTTTCAGGCTGGTCACGGGGTCTAGTTATAGTTATACCGTCACTGGTAATAGCTAACAGTAAAGGCACTTCTAATTAAAGGGTACATCCTATCCTCATTGTGATGAATTGGGACAGGTTAGACGGGTCGGAAAATAATAGCGAATAAATCGCATGTCAAGTACACAGGCTTGTCATGTCAATAAAGTGCGCTTTTGTACGAGCATATCTGTGGCGTAATTATTAATATATTGCATTACAGTACGAGCGGTTTTTTTTTGTGGCGAATTGTAAAGACAAATGAAACGTGGGTATTATTGCAGTATAGGAACCTCTTCTAGATTGTTGATTTTTTAACGTCACCAGACTATCTTCACGCTGATTCCGAATCTGCAATAATCTTTATTCGGTCTCAATAAATAAGCGAGATAAAGGCATTAAAAAAAGCGCCAAACCCATACATTTCGGTAGGTTAAGTTAGTTTTTTTTAAATAATACATTAACACCTATTTGGCGGTAGGTTAGATTAGTTTATTTTTTTAATAAAGCAACCTTAAAAACTGAGTTTAAAAAAAACTTAAAAAAAAATGCAAATTTGGTCTCGAAGTTTTACGCGTCCGAAGCTTTTTTCTTTTACATTTAGCATTACAATGATCGAATCTAGTAGTATTTATTTATTTTTTCGATTTCTGATAAATATACTATACTGCAATAATTCCGAAACGTGTGTCCGCCATTATACCTACGCCAGAATCCAAAGTTGAATCAAAACAGTGGGCAGAATCTGGATGTTCGGCTCCAAAGAAAGGTGAAGCTGTACAATCGAAACGTAGGTACTCCTCTGCTCATTTCCCTCGCACCCTAGCCCCGCAATGCCCTGTCGCTCGAGAGTGCGTCTACTATTCTCTCGGTATACTGCGTTGGAGGATTTTAGCAACATTTCTAGCCCTTATATTTGAAATATCGCAAAAAGCTCTCCGTTTTAACTCTAGTTGCATTTCATATTACTATTGGGAAAAAGGTCTTTTTCCCCTATTTGGACCCTGCTGAAACTGAAAATCCCGGTTGCCCAAGCGAAAGCCTGACCGGAAGTGAGATATCTAAGATGGCGACCAATATGGCACCGAAACCCGAAATCGGCGCTGAAAAGACCCACTTTGATAAAGAAACGCGTGCAAAGTATCTATATTGCTGTGTTTCGACATTTCAGTTAAGCATTCATATTTTGCAATAGGATAGAATATCCGTTTTAATTTCGCAATTCTTTCTGGATTTGTTATTAAAGCCGGGTTTTGACGATAATAGTCGACTTTAATAGTTTAATTGTATGTAATCATCGATATAAGAATCAATCGATATCGATAGCCTGGCACCATGCGCCACATCTCTTGTAGAGCGAGAACGCTGATGTGCTGTCGTGCTCGCACGTTTTACGACCACGAATGTCAGGAGCGATTGCGGCCACTATAGTTGTATGTTTTTTTTAGCGTGAGGAATTAAAAAATACACTAAAAAAAATGGTTAGTCTAATTAAGATGGTGGTCCAGACGCCAGCACCCTAATAATGCTATTTGTCGTAAAACCGAGCGTGACGTGTCTTGATATAATATTATGTCGGGTCTTTATATATGAGGATTAAAAAAATTAACTCTAAAACTATGTTTGAACTAAACTATAATTCATCGGCTTCTTGATTATTGGGGTTTAACTAGGATAATTGTAAAAAGTGTGGTCGAGAGGAGGGTGCTCCCCCCCCCCCCCCGCTCCTCTTGGATCTGCGCCTTTGTCTGAGGCGGCCAAAAACATTTAAGATTTGCTCCCGATTCCGTTTCGTTAGCTAGCCCGCTTCTCGCAAATTGCAACAGTCGTACCGTTCGTAAGGCTGCTTTTTTTCTACAACGGTAAAACTGTCTATTTGACATCCGCATCGCGGCGGATCAAGCCGTCATCGGCAGCCGCGAAGCCTACAGCCTAGCGAGTTATGAAGACCGGCCATTATTGAGGTCACGAACTCAGGTTCCCCGCCCATTTTTCGAACACCAAACACGCATCGGCGCGGCGCCGCAGACGCAATGGGGCTGACCAACATGCGATAAGTGTTAAGTGGTACGATAATCCAAACGAATCGGTTCTTTCGACCCGAGACTTTCCCGGCGAGTAGCCAAGGACTGATTTCATCTGAATATTAATTTCATAAATAAAATCGATGAGCGCCCTCTCTCGGCTGGCGGACGAATTCAATTCGGACGGGACTGGAATCTATTGCGATCGCCTCAGGCAGCGCGGTTCGTTTCTCGGCTACGTACGGGGTTGGGCAAAGCGCCAACATATGGCGTTAATATTTAATTGAAATGTATGGCGGAATTTAAATCATATTAGTGTAGCTTGTATGTGAGATATTCCAACTAAAATTTCACAATGCAATTTCTGACCAACAAGCCATCTGTGTACCAAAGTTCAATTCAAATGTACTATAAAAATATACAATAAATATACTGTATTAATAAGTAGATTAGGATAAAGTTGTCATTGTAATCCCACGAATACTTTCTAGTCTACTAGATACCAAAAGCGACTGTTTTTGGTTTAGGCCTAAAAAGTCCGCGCGAGTCGTGCAATACGGTGATATAATCGGCGAGAATATCGCTCAGAGTGGTACGATTATACGTTCGAAGCTGCTACATCCCTGCGCCGAAGTTGGCATTACTGTTGGCGCGAAAGCTGTCAACGTCGGTTGTGTTTTGTGTGTTGTTCGGTTCCCGCCATTCTGTTCCAAATAGGAGCGGTCACCTGTGCATACGGAATCAAGGTAATAAACAAACTTATTTTCACCAATTCCTTTCAAACTGGAATATTTTACCCAATCATATGACAATTCTATTGTGTTTGTTGTAACTCCGTTGTGTGTTTTTCATTTGTACAGGTATGTTGCGTTAACTTTTCCGACAATATTTTCTTCATTTCCGGGATCGACGCGGAAATGAAGAAATTTCATATTCATAAAGCGTAGGTGTAAAAGCGACAACATTTAACCGGCTGATAAATTAATTTTACGGTTTACATAAGTGGACCAGTAATAATTGAGCACATATAAAAGAATAGGAGATATTTTCACACACATCAACTAGAAAGGAGCTTTACTAGTCCAATGATATCGATATTTTAGTAAGTAAATGATGTATGAATATGAATGATGCGTTGACACACTCTTCTATAGGACAAATATTGTTTAAATTTAGATATGTTCGCCGTAAACTTCGTAGATATTTTTAGTAACCAAACAATACTTTATGCATGCACACACTTTTTGCACATCAAATCAAATCACATTTATTGTCTTCAAAAACTTTTACACAGTCGTTTAGACACTTTATAAAGACGCTTAATGTTAAAATAACTTTAAAATGGATACTAAATATTTCATAAGAGACTCACCACTTGATATTTATTTATTTATTTATTTAAGAATTAATTACTATCAAACATTGATTTGCTTTAAAAAATAACAGGAACCGAATGGCAAAACCTTAACCTTTTGCTTATTTGTTTCTGTCACCCAACTGGGACTAGCCCTTTCTCGAGTAGACAGGACTCTAATATTACAATCAAGTTTGCTTGATTGCTTAATAGTTATAATAGCGATAATAGCTTGCGATAATAGTTATATTAGATATTTATAACTACAGTTAGTCATGAAATTATAATATTAAAATTAAATGGTCCTACAGATACAAAATATATGTAATTATTACATAATAAACACAATGAAAAAAATAAAGTTGACATTATTAACATATGTCAACTCAACATCGAAGGACAAGCTAGGAGACATGTGGGGGGGGGGGGGCGTACGTTAAGTAGATGTCTCTTAATAGATTTTTTAAACCCTATAAGATTTCAAGATGTCTCCACTGTAAGGCCATTGGATGAAAGCGGGGAGGAGATTATACAAATGAGAAGGCATGTTTGAATAAAGTACACGAATGAATTGTGTGCATTACTTATGAAATAAACCTTCTACATTTTAAAGTTGTAGGGAAAATTTAAAAATAAAGCCTCCCAGCCCAATAAATGCAAATTTTCTTCTATCGAAATCTTGTTAACTCTAAATAATAGGAAATAAATTAAATAAACGCCTACTCTATTTACTCAAATGGCAGCGATCAGCATGACGATCGACATACTTGAATACAAATCTTTTTAAGTAAATATTGGAGGGCGTAGTTTGGCAGTAGTTCAGTTTTGCGAGTACTGTTTTGCGTAACAGAACCAAGGATTGAATTTTATTATTTTTACACCTTCCTTTAAAAGTAAGCTATACAATTTAAATAAAAAGTTTTTCAAGAAAATACATAACAATTATTTAAACAAAGTGATTCTGCGTTACTCCTAACTAGGCAGCGCCTGTTCTAAGGAAGACACCAATTTTATATGGTAGCAATTTAAAATGTAATTTTATTAAAATGATGTTTTTATTTGTAATCTATTGGTTTCATAATCTAATACCAAAATCGATACGAAATCGTTATTGTAAAAAAAAACATACAATATAATCATTAAAAAAATTAAAATAATCAATAAATAAAAAAAAATCACTCCGAATTCACTCTTTTATACTATATTAATTTATGTTGTGGTTGAGTAAATTATGCATGGGTAATTATGCATGGGTATTTTTCATGACATTTTTGAAATGTCATGAAAAATATTCAGTTTCCGTTCTTCATTTGCAGGCCGCGTCAGATTTATCGGTCCCTCGCCCGCATGCTCTCACATCATACGTATTGCGTTTATTGATCACCAATTCACTGAAACCAAAAAGGAAAAAAATATAATCCTTTCTATCCTATAATGATCAACCAATGAATAAGGCATTTTTAAGGAACCTCCTGTGTCAGTCCCGAAATGTCGATTTTTTTCCTGAAATATTAATTAATCTCGGAGCAAGGTGATGACAATGGTGTTTCAAACGATATAGATCTCCCGGGCAGTGCCGGATTAATCCATGTAGGGGCCAGGGGCACTTAGGCCGTCGAAATCTCGGGGGGCACCTTTGCACTTTTCGGAGCCCCTTTGCGCTGTCAAATATTCTGACGACGATGGGGGTCCTAAGCTATAGCTTGTGTAGCTTATACGTAAATTGGGCACTGCTCCTGGACACTATATATTTTGTAGTCTATCGCGGTTGTTTGACATTATAAATAGGATAGAAAACAAATTTACCCCGTGAAATTGCCATTGTGCTATCCAATTTACATTTCAAAATCCCATTGTGCTATCCAAAGAACAATTCTACTTTCCTCGTATGATCCGGGAAGCCATTGAAATAAGAAGAACCCCGAACTTCAATAGAGACGACGGTTACAAACTTTTTTTTACGTGGAACCCTCTTATTAAAATGTTCCCGCCGCCGAACGCCGAACGCAGACGTAAAACAGGATACAGTGAGTGTTGTGTGCAAGACGGATTTTCAAAATTCCCGCGCTCCGAGCCCGGCCCCCCACCACCGTTATTACCTACGCAGTGGCGGAAGCGGTATGCAGCCTACCCGCAAAACAACGAATTGACAGCTCTTCAGTCTACCCTGGACAACGGCGGCTGCAACGTTACCGAAACGTCGGGTGCTACAAATTTCACGCGGTAAATTCGTTTTCCATCCTATTTATAGTACTATATATTTTGGTATCTGCGCCGATCTTGTGTAATTAGCAGGGAATAATGTCTGCTTGCATTCGAATGATATTTAAAGCGCTTTTTAAAACAGATATCTAATATTTAGTATTTTCGCTTCTAGAAACAACTCATTAGAAGGATACATTTGAAGCAGCTATTTCGTTTGACGACAGATAGCGAACACCTCATCACATTATAATGATCAGAGACAGGTTCGTTTTTTTTGTGATCAACTCGCTGAACTGTTCATGTATTTATACAATAGGTATATAAGGCCACTACTGGGGTATGCCTACCAGAATTAGAGTAAATATATGCTTGTGAAAGCTCGATAGAAAAGTTCAAAGGTTTTTCTAAAATGGTAATCCGACACTGCTGTGACTTTAAACGTACGCTAATCTTATACGAATCTATACGAATCTTATACGAAAAATTTAAAAATTGCGAATCAACTTAAACCCCTCGAAAACACTAAGTATTAAAATTCGAGTTGCGAAAATTTGAGACGGTTTTACGAGAGGATGCTATAAGTGTCCCTTCAAATTAATTGGAACTATTATCAAAAGGAAAAACAGTGGGTATTACTGGTACTCACTGGAGGAATATTACTCGAGTGAAGTCTAAAATGCTTTGGTGGCAAAAATATTTAATGATCTCTTTGCATTTTGTCTTGTATTTCTTCTTTTTACATTATTCTTGTGTTTTTTCCTTCGTTTTGTTGTGTTTATTTTATCTTTTCTTTACGATAAAAAAAATGTTTGTTTGCTAATATCATTGATTTTATATAAAATCAATGCTAATATGTATGCATGTTTGCTAATCTATATCTGACTTGTATACCAGTATACTACTAATAAAATGAATATGAATAAATAATATGAATATATAAAATAAAACAAGAAATAAAATAGGGTGACATGGTCTACCGTGGATCACACCATTTTTGGAAACGAATAACTCCCAAATTTATGCTTAAAATTACTGTTTTTTTCATTTGAACATTGTTTATTAAACCTTTCACTCTTTTAAATTAAATGTTGTATATGAGTGTGTCTAAAAATTCATATCTAATCTTGCGAGAAATGAGAAATGATCCATTTCTTACCAGGAGTTGTACGCAATGGGTAAACCGTGGATCACTGCAGTACAGAATGGATCAGATGTAAGTGTACCTATGGTTTCTTTCGAAATGTAATAACAAGTATGAAATACATTATTTATGAAATAAACATACATTCAGTATTTAGTTACTTTACAATGATTAACTTTACTACTCTAAAAATATTATTACATCTTCAACGTTTGCTAGTTTTTAGACCAAGAAATAAATAATAGATTTATCCACCATTGAAAATAGACATACTGCGTACCTATTAAAAAACAGATTATTTATCTATACTATCTACGTATAATAATATTATAAAGAGGTAAAGTTTGTGACGTTGTAGGAAGTAATCTCTGGATCTACTGAAACGATTTTGAAAATTATTTTACCAATAGAAAGCCACGTTATTTGTTAGTGTCATAGGCTATATATTAATCCGAAAAATGAAAAGACTTTTTCGTGGTAGTCGGATTTCCAAAGTAAGTCGGAAAAAAACGGTCGAACGAAAACGTTTCTAACTAACGCTGCCTTAACGATGAGAGATATATGATTAAGTTCTAGGAAAAAGTTGTAGAGCTTGATAATGCCTACAAAAAAGTCAGTGACAGCATATGTCTAACTTTTATAGTAATAAAAAGTGGTATTTTATATTAAAAAAATAATTTAAATCGTTAGGTCATGTTTATTGGTCATATTATCAACAATTATGAATTCTTATCAAAATAAGTAAATTTATCGTCTCAAGTGTTTAACCCCTAGAGCCCCAATTGGCCGATATCGGCCACAACACGATTCAGCGCTGTCAAGCCCCGTTTTAATTTATTTTAATTTAATTTGTTTTATTTTATTATGTTTCATTATGTTATTATGTTTTATTTTAATTATGGGTAGGGTACAGTGGTTTGGCAGTAATTGATGTTTTGGTGAGACAGTGTCATAATTATTTTTTTTAACTAATTTTTACAAAAAATGTTTGGGACCTTTTACTGCATAAATAGTTAAAGAGGTAATACGCTCACAAATAAGACACTCACAAGAAGACACTCACTAATAACGGTATTATAGTCAAATTGGCATGCAAATACATACACATATGCAGTAAAAATATAACCCTTCTTTTGGCAGTCAGGAAATAAATCATAGCACTCAGTACTAACCGAACCACACTCATAATTTCATTACAGGTAAGAAGTTTTACCGCCCAACTAAGTGGGCACAGGTCAGCTAGTTACAAATAAAGCAAAACCCAAAAAAAAAACAAAAGTATCTAAAATAAGAAAACAAGTATATTGCCAGAGTTTGGAACATCCACAGATCTTGACAGAGACATCTTGTGGTCCACTATTTAGCAGTAGGCACTTTTTTTTGGTAGTTCGCATTTAACTGTTAACAATCTGACTTTTATTCATATATGATAATATTCTAATAATATAATACATTAACTGCACTACTCATGCGAAGCAGTAAATATAGTGTATCATATAGGCTAACGAAATTATAAACAAAATTGAAACCTCGTATTTTATTTTCGAAATCGAAAAAAAACGCACATCACAATGTTAAAATGTTTGCCCTAGAACAAGGTTTCACGTAGTTGGGCGACATGGGACCGATCTTCACTATAAGCCTGACACAACTTGCTGTGGGTTTATTTTTTTAAGCTAAATTTTATCTATTGTTATTACAAGGTATCTAAGTTTCGTGTTACGCTTGTTGCAAACCGCTGTACATTACTATAATAAATAAAAAAATAATAAAATGCACGCCCGACCGCCCACCGCTTTTGGGCGAGTAGTGAGTGATCATGTATGTTGGATGATATATATATAGAATCTACTTTAAATACGATTGTATATAATGTATTTGCTTATATATTTGGGTTGTTCACTGTGAACTGCTGATCCAGTGCCCACCAAGTCACCATTCATACATAATAATGTGAAATGCTAAACATAGCGTGAATGTGCAGGTGAACCGAAGAAGTTTTTATATTAGACACTACAATAAAATAATTATACCATTGATTGTAATTGATTGTAATTGATTGTATTAGATTGCTCCACGTTCTACTACAATAATAGCAACCAGGAATTTACTACGGAACCCAACCTGTAGATGGCGCTCACAGTTCCAAAAACGGATTAATCTTTTATTATTATATTCAACGACTTTCATGGTATAGCGAAGCACTGTTGATGACGGTATAAAATAATATTATAATAATAAACATAACATAACAGCTCTTTTTATTTTATTCTTATTTACATAAATTTGTATTTTTTTAAATTTTGATATACAGGTTTTAATACGTAATAATTACGAACTTTAAATTTCAAATATAGTAATAGATGGCACGTTATATCTCCGTGTTATTTCTGTGATGTATAATAAGTCTGTAACTATATATAACATACAAAAATGCGATATCTGTAACTAACAAATTATTATGTATTACTATGTATTGATGTTGGCAATTATTGGTGTTGGGTATAATAAAATAATAATAATTTATTTCTACTAATGTGTGTGTGTGTATATGTATTATGCAAGTGTGAATGTTTTAAAATTTAATCCAATATTTATATAACCGAACGTCATACCTGTCAGCTCACGGAAAAGAAATATCAGCATCCCTAGAGATACGACGTTTTTGCTCAGTTTTAGGTATGCGATGAGCCAATGGCTATGGGTTTAACTGGTTTTTCCTGCACGATTTATTGTTATGTATACCGAAAAGCATAGCCATTCTTCTGTAAATATTATTGTTTAAAATAAAAATAATAGTAATTAAAAAAATGAATATTATTATTGTTATCGTTGGTTAAATTATTGGGTTTTTATAATCAATCAGTCCTTTATAAAAACATTGTCAATGTTAGTATAGATGGCCAAATAAATTGCTATTAGTTTGGCCGTCAATGCTGTTAGTTCCACATTATTTTTGCCGTTTCAGAAGGTTTGCCAAATCGTACTATAGAGTTGGGTAATCTAATACCATATATAATTAATGATAATACTGACCTATTTAGAATTTCTTTTTGACTTAGACTATCATAATACCTATTATTATTATATTATTCTCCCAAGAACGCGGAGAAAACGATCGAGCAATTGCCGTAATTGATATGATTAGTGCTACTTACCGTACGTGTACTTGCTCCTTAACCCACGCTGCCAACCTAATAAAGAAAACGCTTGAATTTGACATCTGTCAAATCGATGCTGTCATGTCGGATGCGCGCCATTATGTCGAGCATTAAGCGTTTGAAGAGATAATAATGCAATTCTGTGGCGTACCTAATATTATATTCAAAATATTTAAGCGCAATTCCGGCCATGACACTATTTTAAATTGGACAAACGGTGTTTTTTTTAAATTCTATTGTTGAAGTTATGTATGTATGCATTATGATGTCGGTTGATATTGTAGGGTATTAGATTGCTCAATGCCACAGTAAGTTTTGGCAACCCTTATGCAGGTGGCGCTGACGGAATTGACCGGCGAAACTAATAGCAATTTATTTGGCCATCTATAATAACATTGATAATGAATGTTTTTTTTATAGAGGACCGACTGATTATAACAGCTTATATACCTATATAGTCAATTATGATAATAATATTAATAGTATATCATATCATATTTTTCATTTCATTTCATTTCATTTTATCATACAAAAATGAAATGAATAAAGTATTAAACCTTAAAAAAAAATAGCATTCAATTACTAGTGCCAACCATCGCATTGTTATATAGGTTGATTACATAACAGAAATAATACGGAGAGAATAGCATGCCATCTATTAGTTTGTTTGTTTGTTTATACCCTTTATTGCGAAAATGTCACAATGGGCGGGTTTATTGTCATATGCCAATCTCTTACAAACAACCCTACTATGACGTGTTATATGAATGTGTGCGTGTAACATGTCTGTAAAAGTGTGTCTTGTTATTGCATTCGATCGACAGAATTGAAAATGCAAATTCCGTTAATTTGATCCCAACGGAAAATGGTGACCCAGGCGGGAATCAAACCCGGGACCTTACAATGTAAGGTTTGACAACCTACCCACTATGCCACTGGTCTATTTAAATTTTAAAACGCGTAATTATTAGGTATTGAAACCCGTATTCCAAATTAACAATTGATATCTTTATGTAAATGATATCAAAATAATAAGAGCTATGATTTAAAAATATGTTTGTTATTATGTTATTATTTTATTTTGAGATAGGATACACATAACGGCGTATTTGGGACGCCGTTCATTGAGCTACTGAACATAAGAGAAGATTATTCAATGTATGGAACTATGTGTGCCATCTACCTACACGTTGCGTTTCATAGCAAAATCTTAGCTGCCAAAACGTAGTACGGCAATGAGTAATCTAACACCCTATATAATGAATGATATTGTATATATCGCGGACTTTATTACTTGGGTGGGGGGGGGGGGTTCTCAGGGGTTTTTTAGTAGAATCTTCCTTATTGTCCATCACATATTTTAATCCATAATCAAAGTACAAAGTCGTAGACATTTTAGATGCCAAAATAGAAGCATTGCAAACACAAGGGGATAACCAGGACTACTACAAAAGATCCAAAAACCGCTCGGTAATGGTGCGAGCAAAAGTAGAATTCTTGTGAAGGAATCCTCACTATGTAATTTAAAAAAAATAATAAGCTACCCGAGGCATACGAACTATTGTGTGAAAAAGAAAAACGTGATTGTCCGTTCCTATAGCCGTGCCCGTACCTACAGCCGTTGAAAAGATAACTGACACCGTATCCAGTGATCTTAAGCTTGTGATCTTAAAACATTTTTTTCCCTCTCAAGATTAAAAAGCTAATTTATGATTTTTCAAAATTCTTTTGAATTATTTCATTTCAGTGTTTTCAGTATTTGAATTTAATTATTACCAATTCATTATAGTAAAGTTAAATAACTGTTTTATATCGTCGGATTATTAGATACATTTTTTTATTTCCATATGGGTTGCAAGCAATAAACAAAAAAAAATGTATTAAAAGGTTTAAAACACGAAATTCCCACGTGAATTTTGTAGCACTCGTCGTTTCGGCGATGTTGCAACCTCCTTTTGTCCAGGGTAGACTGGACAACGGCGGTTGAAACATCGCCGAATCGTCGGGTGCTACAAAATTCAAGCGGTAAATTCGTTTTTTAAAACTTTTTATAATGTCAAACAACCGCAATAGTCTTCGATTTCATAAAAATATACTATTTTTGAAATGTGAAATTTATCTTTGTATATAATTATTGTTATACTAATGACAATGAATAGTTACATTTAAATGAATTATATTTTATTACATTACCTTTTGTTATGTAAAAATAATCTATTTTGAAAAAAAAAATCTTATGTAATATAATGATTGTTTGGAAAAAAAAAACTTATTTTACTTGTGTGTACTTACTGTCCCAAAACACAATACCACTTTTTTCCTACTCCTTCTCCGTACATGCAGCTCGACTGTGGAATCAGCTTCCTTCAACTATTAGAGGCGCTAGCTCGCTGTTCACCTTTAAGCAATCATTGAAAAAGCACTTCCTTTCACAATTAATATGAACCATAAATTCTAACCTTTCCGTTATCCCCTCCCTTTCCTTACCTTATTTTGGCAGTTTATTTATTTATTTATTTGTTATTATATCAAAATATGTATGTATATATGTAATAATGTCCAACTCAAAAAATTACTTTTTACTTTAGATACACACACAATTTATATTATATGCTGTAATTTAAAATTTAATTTTAAGCTATATTTTTTTTGCCTACTCTTCTTTTCACACTAGCATGTTGGTTGACTGGAAGATATTGTAATGTAGCAATAAGTCCGCCATTGTACCTTATTTTTATTGTGCAATAAATAGATTTTCATTCATATTATTGATTATTGTTATTTTAGTCATCTGATTTTCACTATATTTGATGATAAGACACTCTAAGAATGTGAAATCGACGACTATCGCGTTGTTTAACATTATATATATATATATATATATATATATATATATATATATATATATATATATATATATATATATATATATATATATATATATATATATATATATATATATATATATATATATATATATATATATATATATATATATATATATATATATATATATAATAAAAAAACGAATTTACCGCTTGTAGTTAGTAGCTTCCGACGTTTCGGCGATGTTGCAACCGCCTTTGTCCTGGATAAAGTGAAGTGCTGTCAATCGTCGTCCGTTGTTCTGCAAGTAGGCAGCAGACTGCTGCTGTTACTGCGCAGATTATGACGGTAGTGGGGCGGCGGGTACAGCGCACGAGAATTTTAAAAATCCGCCGTGCATACAACACACACACAAGTGAGTGTCACATACAATCACATATAAATCACAACACGTATCTTGTGTTACGTCCTCAGCGATGGGCATTGAGAACATTTTAAGAAGAGATTTCACCTGGTAGATTTTAAAACCGTCGTCTCTATTGAAGTCTGGGGTTCTTCTAATTTCAATGGTTTCCGAATCATGCGCGAGAAGTTAAATTGTTCTTTGAATAGCACCGTGGGATGTTGAAACTGCACCCAGTGGTTAGTTCGGCTATCCAATGAACACCGATCTGCACATATTAAAAAAAAACGGAATTGAATTATATGAGTACATTGAATTATATGAGGTGCCTGAACGTACATATATTTTCACCTATGTATTGTTTCATCCTAAACACTTCTCTAAAGATTAATTATTCCAATTATTTATAAAACTAGCTGACCCGTGCCAACTTCGTTGGGCGGTAAAACTTTTTACTTGTGATGAAATTATGAGTGTGGTTTGGTTAGTAAGTACTGAGTGCTATGATTTATTTCCTGACTGCCAAAAGAAGGGTTATATTTTTACCGCATATGTATGTATGTATTTTCATGCCAATTTGACTATATTACCGTTATTTGTGAGTGTCTTCTTGTGAGTGTCTTATTTGTGAGTGTTTATCTTTTTAACCATTTATGCAGTAAAAGGGAAAAGTCTTTTGTTTTAAACACTTGAGACGATACATTTACTTATTTTGATATGAATTCATAATTGTTGATAATATGACCAATAAACCTGACCTAACGATTTAAATATTTTTTTAATATAAAAAAACTACTTTTTGTGACTTAAATATGAAATTTAGACATATGCCGTCGGTGACTTTTTTGTAGGCATTATCAAGCTCTACAACTTTTCTCTAGAACTTAATCATATATATCTCTCATCGTTAACGCAGCGTTAGTTAGAAACGTATTCGTTCGACCGTTTTTTCCGACTTACTTTGGAAATCCCACTACCACAAAAAAGTCATTTCATTTTTCGGATTAATATATAGCCTATGGCACTTAAAAATAACGTGGCTTTCTATTGGTAAAAGAATTTTCAAAATCGGTTCAGTAGATCCAGAGATCCTACAACGTCACAAACTTTACCTCTTTATAATATTAGTATTAAAATAATAGATTCCAATTTTATACAAAACGACTTTACGTTAGGTGAATAATTGAAAAATAATTACGTTAAATGGATAATTTGGTACTAATTATTATTGGTCTACAAAGATTATTAAAACTGACAAAAATTACAGCAACCTAAAAGGTTAAAGATACATCATCCTAAAAATTACAGCAACCTAAAACCAAAAAAAAAAAAAATAACAGGAGAAAATAACCACCTACTTTAAAAAATCTGTCTCATGGTTTTAATCTACATCATTTTGTTATGATAGGCAGATCTCTGACACGAATATAGAGGTTATTATTTTGATTGTTCAAATCGTGGTTTTGATAATATCTACTAAACAAAGTAAATGCGTACGAATTCTACTCTCTATACACGCGTGTGGTCCCTGTAGTAGAAAATGTGTCATGCAAATCCAGCCAAATACTACTTCCAGAAATATCTCTGCTTACATCTTGCATTTGATGCTAGCTAACGTTTGGCGCGACAAAAATAGGACAAAATGGACTGGCGCCCTTGTTACACCAATCCGTCCACACTGAACATATAATATAGACAATTTAAGAGAAACAATAGCTGCCTCGCCCATTTTATGGTAAACAGAAGCTGAATCAAAACATAGTTAGTGTTCATTAAAGATCGCTGAGTGGAGGCGTTGATGTAATAAAGTTGCTTTTATTTTATCAAGTGTTTCTAGGGAGCTGCAAGTCCATGGCAACAAAAAACACTGCTATATAGGGGAAGTCCCCTCCGGACGGCACCTAGCGACATGTGAAAAGGGCGCGGGGAAGCGTACGCTTTTCCTTTTCCTACGTATTTGTGTCGATCGCGCCGCGACTTGTCGAGATACTATTAGAGTCCGACGCTAGGTGCCGGCCGGCGTTAGGGGAATTCCCCATAATCTGACCGACTGATAGTATAGTGAGGAGGATAACATGATTGTGGAGCGAGTTTCATAATGGTTCCGCGCAGCTGTTGGTGTTCACCAAACTCTATGTCATCTGGCTTACTCAACTCACGATTCAACTCCTATCTGGAAGCGTCCTCGTAGAGGGACTTAACCTGTCAGGGCTGCTTTGAGCTTCTGCCAGAGATGTAATCCTGCAGTCAGAGGCGGTTTATTTATTTATTTATATAAGTAATGCAAATATTAAAAGAATAAGAGTAAACAATTTCAGCGTAGGAATTATGCACAAAAATACTTACAAAATTGAATCAAAAGCAGAAAAAAGAATACATCGCATAGTCTAGTGGCAACGTCAGCTAACTAGGCCGGGATCTGTTCTAAGGTAAACATTTAAGGTTGGAATCAGAAGATCTAAGGTTGGAATCAGAAGATCGCGGAATCGGGGGAATACATCGGGTGGAGCTGCACAGTTTGCGTACCAGGCTCTGCCAGCCACGCTTAAGCGACCCGGCGAATAACTAGGGGTCTGGAGGATATTTCCTATGACAGCGGGGCTAGTTGTCGGCCTGACATCATCTATCCTTGAAACGATCTATTGGCCACCCGATCCTGAGTGACAATGACGGCCAAAGGGCGCCTTGATCCGCGATATATTCAAACTGAATGACCGCTTACATTCGGTAGCGACTACGCAAGCGACATAAAATCAGTGACCAGACCGCCTCCGGTCCTCAAAAAGAAGTCTGACTGAATATAGCAGTGAGGGCGCGAGGTCGGTCCTCTGGGTTCACTTCCCAGTGCCTCACGGAACGTTGAACTATTACGGACTTGTTGGCTTTAGGCTGTGGACTGTGTTGTCCCTAAGTCTCTGCGTTCACCACACGGTTGAAAGAACGATTATATATCGTTATAACTTCCTAGGGTGGCGGGTTCGCTCGTAGTAGTTGACAACTCCAAGGTGTGGAGTGAAGTATCTTTTAATTTAAAATCGGAAGATGGCAACATTTCCCCAATCTGTCATCAGACGGATACAGTCAGATCAAGTGATCTTCTTCTATGAGTGCTAATTTTATAGGTACCTTCTTTTAATGCAGACAATATGAACAGATGATACATTTACAGTAAAAGCTACCTGCCTAGGGCACCTGCCTTATTGTTAACTAGCTGACCCGTGCCCACTTCGTTGGGCGGTAAAACTTTTTACCTGTGATGAAATTATGAGTGTGGTTCAGTTAGTACTGAGTGCTATGGTTTATTTCCTGACTGCCAAAAGAAGGGTTATATTTTTAACTGCATATGTATGTATGTATTTGAATGCCAATTTGACTATAATACCGTTATTTGTGAGTGTCTTCTTGTGAGTGTCTTATTTGTGAGCGTATTATCTCTTTAACTATTTATGCAGTAAAAGGGAAATTATATGCAGTAAAAGGGAAAAGTCTTTCGTTTTAAACACTTGAGATGATAAATTTACTTATTTTGATAAGAATTCATAATTGTTGATAATATGACCAATAAACATGACCTAACGATTTAAATTATTTTTTTAATATAAAATACTAGTTTTTGTGACTTAAATATAAAAGTTAGACATATGCTGTCGCTGACTTTTTTGTAGGCATTATCAAGCTCTACAACTTTTCTCTAGAACTTAATCATATATCGTTAAGGCAGCGTTAGTTAGAAACCTTTTCGTTCGACCGTTTATTCTCCTACTTACTTTGCAAATCCGACTACCACGAAAAAGTCTTTTCATTTTTCGGATTAATATATAGCCTATGGCACTCACAAATAACGTGGCTTTCTCTTGGTAAAAGAATTTTCTATTGGTCAAAATCGGTTCAGTAGATCCAGAGATTACTTCTTACAACGTCACAAACTTTACCTCTTTATAATATTAGTATAGATTATCCAATATACTTTCTAATTATCAATGATTTTCAAACTGATTATAAATGACTAAAATAATGTATATAGTCACAACTACCGCAATAGTTAATATTCCTTATTTAACTACATTACTTCATTACATTACTAATGTTAGACGCAATGACGCGTCCAAGTTTAGAGGTGTCACCTACTAAAGTAGAACTAAATTGTATTGTATTGTACTGTTACAAATCAGAAAGGATTCAAGGGCTCGTTACCTCCTCCTTTTGCGTGCTATTCCTGGGGTCATTTAATTATGTAGCTATCCTACATTCTTATGTGGAAACATGTGAAAATACCAGCTTCATAGTTTTAACGAAGTTTCATGAATCACAAAAACTACATACAATCTGAAATAACGAGCTTGGCAGTTAAAATTTCATCTTTATCAAACGGTAGCTGATAATGTTTTTTAACCGTTAACGCCTAAGTGTATTTTTATCTGTAAGTGTAGGACATTAACGGTTGATGAAACATACAAGAAGATTGCGAGGTTTGCATCGTTACTCTCATTACTTGTACTTAATCACTTTCACATTGTGGTCCAAACAAACATCGCATTTCATCGAATTCAGGTAATATCGTTTCAGTAGAGAAATCCACCATTTTTTTGCTATATTTTGAATAGTAGTGTTTTTTTGTGTTTTTTTTATAAGTCTCTTATTTCCTTAGATATAGGGTTTTAAAATTCACTCGCAAAGCGTTTACGCCGTCAGTTGTGACGTTACGATGCGTGTATTTTGATTTATTTCAATTGGTTTCTGACTTGGAGCTTATAAGCTTACAGTACAAGCATACAGAATGTATGCTTACAGCTTACAGTACAGAATGTACGCTTACAGCTTACATTCCATAAAGAAGTAAGCAAATAAGCAAATAGAGTGCCTCCCCATTAGGCGATGTCGGGATTTTCACATACTGGCCCTAATCTGTCGTGTATACTTCATTCAAAGATGCTATCCTATTTTTATAATCTATTTTTTTATTTTTTTTATTTATAACCATTTTTTAAATACAGCTTTGTATAAAATCCAGCCAAGCCTAAGAATTACCTGCTGGAGATTATGATAGGGTGACTTTCAGTGCAACTTTAGTGCCCATTTTGACCATGTTATAATATATCTGCTACATTATCTGCTACATTATTAAGGATTAGTCGGTACAGAAAGCCACCCCCTTAATAATATTTACATAAACAGATGAACGTACTTAATGCTAATAAAATAAAATATGAGTCTTGTTCGTATCATTTACACGTGTTTTTCACTTTCACTTATTTTAAAGCTAACTATTTTAATTTTTTTTTAGTTTTTTTTTACATTTTTTATAAGTTTTTAAATGTAGAGGAATTTTGATAAATAAATGAGGGATTAGCCAATTCAATCTTCTTTCGCCATAAAGGTTGCGAAAAGGAGTATTACGAATATTCTCCCCGCTTGCATCCCATTGTCTTCCAGTACTTCTCCATGAAAGTCTAGTACTGCCTGTACGTCAGGGTTCATCAACTTTGATATCCAAGTCGTTTGCAGTGCAGGCGGCCCGAATATGGAACTCTGTGGCTTTGCCCTGGAACTGGATATGGAACGCTGTGAATATGGAACTTGGAAACCTGATTAGGTTCAAAACATATATTAAGAGATATGTCCTTAACATATGAAAACCCCCCCCCCCTTTGCCCCCACCTGTCTTTTAGATTGCCCTTATATCTCATTCCTCCCTTCGATATTGAGTTGACATATGTTATTATTTCTGTTTTATTTTCTTTATTGTGTTTATTATGTAACTAGCTGTTGCCCGCGGCTTTGCTTCGAGTAAAGTTTCGAATCAAGTAGTGTGACGTTTATTTGCCATTTTAGACGCTACCTTTAGATATATAGTGCAAGTCGTCCCCCCTCGGATGCACGCTACATATCTCGTAGACGTACGCGTCTTGTTCCTCGCCACACGTTACTAATTTCATGGTATCTCTATAGCTATACCACCTAAACACCTTTACTAAATGGCTAATTTTATCTGTATTTAACACCCACGATAATAGATTATTTTGATAACGATTTTTTTTATTGTTAATGTCTTCAACAAACACTGCCTACTTATTTTTTTTTACTTTTTTAAGACATAAAACCATTATTGTAGCTTACATATAAACGTTAGATATATGCTGTTGTTGACTTTTTTATAGATCTATTTGAGATCGATGTTTTTGACTTATATTGTTTTCAAATATACCAAACCGTTTCTTCAGCGCACCCCGATAAAGCAACTCACCAGGTCATTTTCTCCTACTTTATTTACAAATATAGTGATTTCTTATTGAAAACGAATATCTATCACAATAATATATAGCCTATTACACTCGTCGATAATGCAGATTTTCATTAGTGAAAGAATTTTTGAAGTCGGTTAGCTAGTTTCCGAGATTACCCCTCAGATACAAACTTACAAACATTACTTCTTTATAATATTAGTATAGATTGTACTCATTTATTATATGTATTCTATCGGACAGCAGGTCAGTGCTACAGGCACTGGGAAGCGATAGATTTACATCTGGGCTCATATACGAATGCCACTAAAGCCTCCTCGAGGTATGCGGAAAAGGCAATAAGGTGACACTGAAATGGATCAAGGGACACAGTAACTCAAGAGGAAACGATGCTGCGGATGAACTAGCCCGTAAGGGCTCAGACACACCGGCATATGGACCCGAACCTATCGTGCCCCTACCCTACTCGCACATAAACAACCAACTTGACAACCACTACAAACAACTACATCAAACACACTGGAAAGAGATAGACACCTGCAGACAAACCAAAGAAATAGTAGTGGAATACAACCACAAACTTACCAAAACACTTCTAAGGACAAAAAGGCCCCAACTACGCAAACTAGTGGGACTGATAACAGGACACAACACACTAAACAAACACCTCTTCAACATGGGCGGAACGAATAGCCCTATGTGCAGAGCATGCATGGAGGCGGAAGAAACCACAAAACACATTCTGCTAGATTGTAAACAGGTAGAAGTATACAGGACAAAACACCTTGGGACTCCAGGCACCCTGCGCGAGGCAGCAGGAAACCTGAAAGCCCTGCTGGCTTTCGTTGAGGAGCTGGGGTGGGTGGAATAGCGCTACCCCCGTTACACGCAAAATAGGCACACTGGATGTCGACTTGCGGAGGAACGCCCAGTACAACTAACTAACTAACTAACTAACTCATTTATTATGACCTCTACTTCAACAAAATTTCACTTGTTAATATTAATTTGCTAACGTAAACATTTAGTCACAATAACCCTGGCGGTATTGTCGTATACTATTGCCACTTCACAAAAGGCCCACCATGTTGGACTCTATTGTGTGTGCAATAAAGTTTTTCAAACAAACAAACAAACGTTGTTTCTGACGCCTCAACTGATGATACAAATGAAGGCTCCCTCGATACTCGACACATTTTTCCGTTTTATTTAGCTGTAAAATAATAATTATTTTAGCTAGCATTGGCCGATGCGAAAGAAGAAGATGTTATTATTAGTATTCGTGTTTAATATTTGATGAGGTACATTAAATATTATCGATTCAAATCAAGGCGATTTAGTCCAACTATATCAGATGTTTAGACTATTGTAGATATGTGTGAAAAAGGCATCGATATATTAGCTACGTATACCCTTAGGTACAAATAAGTTGGCTCCATACCATTTGCTCGTAAATCATGTGACAGAGAGAGCAATAAATTGAACAATATGCTTCGCGACAGCTCTCACACCGGAAACGGTCGGCTGTCTGCCGGCGGACTGCGACTAACTACTGGCCGGCTTTTAGTAATGGTTTTGAGGTGGTCATTTTCGAGCATGAAAGGCCTATTTAGGAGATACTATATCGATGGAAAAAGGTTTAGAAGTCGTAATGACAAACACGCCAGCTTATATTTCGTCTACTATTCATAACATACCTGCTGCCTAAAACATGAAACCTCCCAACTTCTAACTAATTATGTATATTATATAATACGATTATTTAAAACTGATCCTCACGCAAAGGAAAAATAATATTTAGGATTATCTGATTTTTGATTTAAAAATTATACGTTATTCAGTTACACGTTAGTTACTTAACCGGTCGAGCGCCAAAAATGCCTATAGACATTTTGCGTCGTTTGACAGGTATGCGCTTAGCTCTCTCGGCCTCGCCCTAGATATAGCTATATTATATAAATCTATATATATATATATATATATATATATATATATATATATATATATATATATATATATATATATATATATATATATATATATATATATATATATATATATATATATATATATATATATATATATATATATATATATATATATATATATATATATATATATATATATATATATATATATATATATATATATATATATATATATATATATATAAAAGAAGAAACTGACTGACTGACTGACATATCAGCGCACAGCCTAAACCACTAGGGTTAGAAAGTTGAAGCTTTGCACAAGGCTTCCTTCTATAATAATAGCACTAAGAAGAGGTTTTTGGAAATTCAACCCCTAAGGGTTTGAAAAGGGTGAAATAGTGTTGTATGAAAAATCGAAACTGCTGAAGCTACAGACATTAATAACAAATAAAAAATAATGACATTCACAGTTTTTTCAAAATCAACCCTTGAGTGGTAATTTAAGATATGAAATTTTGTATGGAGATACTTAAACCGTTTGATCTGGAAACTTTAAATTTTGCATAGGGCTTTAGTGTAAGTATTTTGCATAAGGGCTTTGATAGTGTAAGTAAGCATCTAGAAGTTTTTCTTGGAAATTCCACCCCTAAGGGGAAAAAAATACGGGATGAAAATTTGTATGAAAATACGTCATATACTGGTACTTGTTCCCTCGGTTAATTAAATTAAATGAAAATTACGTGTTTCGGTATTTTTGAAATTCCACCTGTAGGAGGGCAAGGTTTGGGGGGGGGGGGGGAATAAAGGAAATAAAAATTTGTATGAAAATACATACCTATTTTTTTAGTGAACTCCATGAAAAAAATATAAAAACCAAACCGTTAGATCTTGAAACTCGAAATTTTGCACAGGGCTTTATTTGATCATGTGCGAAAGCGCAAAAGAGGGTTTTCTTAAATTTTCAGCCCCACGGGATGAAATAATGAAGTGAAATTCTGTAGTATGGAAAATCGAAACCGCTGAAGCTAATGACATCAACATTTATATTTAAGCTATTCACTACAAATTAATAATAATGACATTCACAGTTTCTTCAAAATCAACCCCAAGGGGTGAAATAAGAGATGAAATATAGTATGGAGATACCCAAGCCGTTAGATCTTGAAACTCGAAAATTTGCACAGAGCTTTATTTGATAGTGGACGGAAGCACAAAAAGAGGTTTCTTAAAATTTCACCCCCACGGGATGAAAGAGAGTGGTGAAATTCTGTAGTATGAAAAATCGGAACTGCTGAAGTTACTTATATAAAAATTCTATTTAACTATTTTACTATTCTATTGAACTATTTTACAAAATTCTATATTACAGCAAAATTTTACTCATTACAAATGAATAATAATGATATTCACAGTCTTTTCAAAATCAACCCTTGAGGATTAAATACGGGATGAAATTTTGTATGTAGATACACAAAACCGTTAGATATTTAAACTTAAATGTTTACACAGGGCTTTATTTGATAGTGGAGGGAAGCACTAAGAAGGGTATTTTTTTATTCAACCCTCACGGGATGAAAGAAAGGGGTAAAATTATATAGTATGGATAATCCAAACCGCTGAAGCGACAGACATCAAGATTAAGATACTCATTACATAAGAAAAATAATGACATTACCAGTTTTTTCAAAATCAGCCTTTGCGGGATGAAATTTGTATGGAGATATACAAACCGTTAGATCTTGAAATTTAAAATTTTGGATAGGACTTTATTTGATAGTGAACGGAAGCACAAAAAAGGGGTTTCTGAAAATTTAATCCTATGGGAGGAAAGAAAGTTCTGTCGTATGTAAAATTGAAATCCCTGAAGCTATCGAGATGGCAATTTATATTAAAGCTACTCATTACGACTGAAAAATAATGACATTCTCATTTTTTTTCTACATTACCTGAGCTTTCTATAATATTACAGTCAGTCGCTCGATCGCTCGGTAAGTCAGGTCGGTAATCCCAGAATGTTAAAGAACGCATTTTATAATTTAACGCAAACGAAGTCGCGGGTAACACGGGCTATACTTTGCTTCAACTCTCGTCAATATTAGAGAAAAACGTGTGAAACGAAAATACGTTATTTAAATGATTGAACTATTTATCTATAGGTAGTGTTTGAAAAGGCAAATTTACGCCAACTTTATACATTAACCACTCGATTCGAAACTCCACGCGAACGAAGCCGCGGGCAATGGTTAGTATATAATATACGAATACACGAATAACAAGATTGATTATTAGGTAACAAGAGTGAATTAACGAAAAACAATATTGTTAGTAATTATTTACAAAATCGACCAAAACCTGGCTTCCGACCGGTTAAACACCCTCCCTACTGATATGAAATTAAAGACTATCATAGATAAGATTTGATTTTACCGCGTCAAGTTTGTATTTACTTATTGACAATTATTATTAGTAATTAATATTATATAACCATATACAACTTAAAGTCTGTCTAACTAGGCGAAAGCCCGTACCAAGGTAGAGTTTTGCGTTATGTAGGTAGTGCCGTGCGCGTAATGTTTGAATGTTCAAATTATATCATCTAAACTGCTATAATAAAATATATTAAAATAATATTATAATGAATATAGCACACGAACTTTCGGCGATACTAACAATAGGGAAAATAGACACCGAAATTATGACACACACATACGATCCAATATGGAAGAAACCAGTAACCGATCAAGTCACGAGCGTTTTTGCTATTCGTCAAGGGCGTGACGGATCGATTAAGTAAGATGCAGAACAAATCCTAACGAAAAACGATCTTTAAACCGATCAAAAGTATAGCTCCGTCTGTGAGACCTGTAAAGGACGCCTGTAAAAGACCTGTATACCTCTGCGATCCTCGGTAATGTGTAAAATCGAGTGCAGCTGTGGTTAGGCTACGTTGGAGAAACAAAAGCGGTCCAAAACAACTCGACTGGTGGTACATAGCAAGGTTTTAAAAACGTTCAGCGGGAAAAATCAGGGATTTGTGATGACATAATATTGGATAGTGGAACAAACCTCAGCCCTCGGGACGAGCGGGACGTCCTCAGACCTCAGTTTTACTTTTACCACTGTATACAGTCAGTAGCTTGTTTTAGAACAACATTGAAATCAAAGTGAATACGTCACGAGTCGCAAGGGCTCGGATACGGTCGCCAGAAGTCCCGCTACGCGGCCCACGCAGAATACAAATGCTCGAAAAGTTTCCAGCCTTTACCTGCGTGTAATGCTAATTAAAGGCGTTCGACGGGACGTACCCCTCTGCCCACATTCCTCGCACCCTCCTCCCGCAATGCCTTGTAGCTCTAGAGTAAAGCTACTGGTTGATATACTGTGACGTAAGATACTCAGTCGTAGGCAGTTAGGATCTGAGCTTCTGATCCAGGGGAACACGATGAGCAGAAGTGGGCGGTTTGCGCACGGTGCGGCGTCAGGCAATCGCTTGCGCAATCCGGCGAATAGCCAGAGGTGTCTGGAAACGTACGTTTCATAAAAATCGGTTGGGGGGGGGGGGGGGGATAGTAGTTGACTTAGAATCATCTAGTTAGAAACGATCCCGTGTAAGTTGACGGGAAATCTGCGCCTCGGTCCGCAACAAATTCGAACTACGAATTACCATTAACGTCAGGTAGAGAGAGAGAGAGAGAGAGAGGCCGCCGAAGCGAGCTTGAATCTGGGACCAGACTGAAGGTGACCAGACCGGACGACGGAGAAATCCGGCCAAATCTGGTAGTGAAGGAGCGAGGTCGGCCCGTTGAGTTCACTTCCCAGTTTCTCGCGGTAAGGCCTTGGACTCCCATGGGCTTGTTAGCGTAGTTAGACAGTGGAATGTGTTGTCCATAAGTCTCTGCGTTCACCCCACTGTTGAAAGAATGATTATACAACGTTATACTATCCTGGGGTGGCGGGTTCGCCCGTAGTAATTAACCAGGCCAAAGTGCCCCCTTAGATCCAGACCTATTTACCTCGTGCATTATGCATGACTGCTCATCCATAATGGTCAAATTGAAATTACGAGTAATTTAATTTTGTTTGTTCAGCCTTATTCGCCATTGTCCGGAATACACACTGGGTTGCTAATGAAAAAAGGCCTGCCGGAAACTAGTCATTAAATCGTTTTAATATCGCTCGACACCACCCCTGGAATAATTCCACCTGAGTGGGGTAACCATACATTCTACGACTAGAAGCAAGATGAAACGTACAAGTATAGGCCGCGCCAAATTTCTCTGTTCTTCGCCCACATGCTCAGATCACACACATTGCATTTATTAAACACCAATGCACTAAACCAAAAAAATAATAGAATTCCTTTAAATGATAAGGATTTCTATCCCTTGTTGGTTTCAGGGCATTGGTGTTCAATAAATGCATTACGTGTGATAGCAAGGGACCAAGAAATCTGGCGCGGCCTGTAATTTTCAAAACGCCAGTGCTGGAATCAGTTCGGTTTGTAGATGACAGCTTCCTGCTTCGAAGTCGGGAGCTGCAACATCTTATCAGCTCATCCATACGGCAAATGAAACTAATTGGAGATAGATTTTTTTTTCAAATCGTATAATTCGTCAAAAAGTTACGTCCTCTTAAGTCATTCAGCTTTAAATTTTGTAACTCAAGAACGCACAGTCCAATCAAAAAAATGTTTCGACGGCTTATTTTTCGTATTATTACGAATGGCTAATAAGAAGTTGGTGACCTTACGGATGAAAATGTGGTTTTTCAGTCTTGCGTTTGTATGGCAGATCGCATATCTACTTTAGGTACGGAATCCTAAATCTAATCAGCTCTTTTCAATAATGAATAATACAGATTGGCGATAAAAGAACAACGCGTTCTTGAGTTATTGTCACTTAAGCTATTGTAACTTAAAAAAGCAGTCCGATATTTTTATTTTAGATATTCATTTTCTACTTTATATTCAGAGAACTAATAAAAATTTAGTGACTGCATAGCAGAAAATGTGATTTTTCAGTCGTCCGTTTCGTATGACAGCACCCTGGTTTGGTTTATGGATGACTCCCAACTATTATTATGGATATGACCAACTCCCAATATTGTGAAATTATTCGTAAATTAAACCTCGAAGATGCTACAATTCACAGCGTTCCAGCAGACCCACAAATACACATACAATCGCGGAAACGCCGAGGAAAACGCCGAAGCAAGTGTACCTGCGTACCGTATCGTGAAGCAGTGGATTCGCTAATATTTGCTGCGATAGTTAGCAGACAATACACTTCATATGCGAGTGGGAGTTGTCAGCCGCTTGCTAGAAAAGCATAACAACACACTTTGGAACGCGGTTAAAAGAATAATGAAATATCTAAGGAGACAAGCTCAGACGCTTATATGATATTCAGATATTCAAATTCCGATTATGCTGGGGATCTGGATACAAGGCGTTTGACGTCAGGATATTTATTTATGATGAATGGTGGACAAGTGACTTGGAGCAGTCAACGTCAACATTCAGTTGCAGTTATAACAACTAAGACAGAGTACAGTATGAGGCACGAATAATGCGACCATCGTGCAACACCATAACTTTTACACCGGTAGTCAGATCTTCTTCATATAACGTTTAAATAAAACTTCAGTCTATGTGGCATATCGCTATGAAGCAGTACACGTCAATTCAACGCGCTCAAATTTTTGACTTTTATATTTAAAAAAATCAATTCTGGAAACTCAACGTGAATACTGTTCAGTAAATTTCGCTTGCTTTGCTTTAATTCTCATATTCTCTAAAAATCATTCCTGTCACCTAATAAATAAAATAATATTTGCCAAACTTGGTCACCTTGGACCTGATAATCGCACAAACAATTATCGACTGTTTTACTTTCTGACATTTTTGAACGGTGTTCGGCAACACTATTCCAGGAAATCATCAGCTTAAGTCAAAAGACATACTAGAATAGACCGCGTGAGTACGAAGGTGGACTGTTAATGAATCCGATAGCGGAATAGAAATAGATAGCTGCATTTGGGCCCCTCTATTCTTGTCTAGTCGTGCATGCGCGTTTATCATTTTTTAATTGAGTATAGGTAATAATAATAATTCAAAACTCTTCAATTCCGAATTATTTTACATACAATTTTAAAATAACACAAAGATGATAAAGAACAGTAGAGAAGACAGTAAAAATATAACGGACGCTCAAACTCACATAACAGAAATATTATGGCGTCGAAACGTTCATTCAGTTACACCTCCGTAAATCAAATCTTAACCGATACAATAAACTGACTATTCGTTTTAGCTATTTTTATTGAATATTATTACTATTGTTATAAACTATATACTCTATAATTACTATCATATACGATCACACTCCACACCAACACGCTCAACACACTAAAAAAAAACCACACACACACACCCTACACACTATGTATTACACCTCTTATGTATTACTAAAATTGAAGGTACTTTAGTTTTCTTAAGTAGCTTTTTTAAAACGTAATTTATGTAATTTTGTTGAAATCCCTAACCGGTTTTATTTGTTGTAAATCTGTATACTTTATGTTTTAATGCTATTTACTCTGTAATACTGCAATAATAATAAAAATAAAGAATTGAATTGAATTGAATGTATTTACGTGTGTCCCGCGCATGCGCGACTAAACAAGGATAGAGGGGGCCCATATGAAGCTTGCTCTTTCTATTCCTCTATAAATTTCTCAGGCCGGTCGCGTGGTCTATTCTAGTATGGCTGTGGCCTAAGAAGATGACTTCTGCAAACACGTCATGCTTGGGTTGCCTCTGGAATAACGAGCAGTCTCTGCAATTAAATCACTTTGCCCTTGATGCGTGGAATATTACGCCGCTAACGAGCAAAGTAATTGCAAGAATCCCTAGTCATGCGGGCCCATGGCCTATTTTAGGCAGTCCGAGGAATTTGACCTCAAATTCCGCGACTCGCGATCGCGTGGCCACCCTACGCGATGACGTAATCGCCCAGTATGGGACGTATCGTGCTTTGAGACAGTTCGGCATTTCAAAATAACCAGGAAAGCTCGTCCGGGCGAAGGGAGCGGCCGGTGGACGAATTTACGGCGTGTTTCAAAATTAGGCGGTCGCTAAGGTGGACCGTTTTAAAATGCAGTAAATTCTTCAGCTTTGTTTTGATCGTGGACGTTGGGCTGGAATTTATTTTCTGCCGTGAAACATGGTTTTTAATGGCTCCGTGCAGTATGAGCCTGTGTTTTTTTAAAGTCGGCTTAACTCACGGTTGAGCTCCCATCCGGAAGCCTTCTCGAAGAGGGAATGACTTGGAATGCTTGCTATAAACTCTGCCTGCTGCTGATCTGCAGTCGTAGACATTGAGATCGGAGGTTCCGATCCGGGGAACACCTCGGGCAGTTTGACTGTACGGCATCATCCAATCCTTTGCCCTATCCGGCAATTGACCGGGGGAGTCTGGACACTACGTTTCCTATAAAGCGGGGATACTTGACCTGCCGTCATCTATCCTAAGAAACGATCTGTTGGCCACCCGATCCCGTTTGAGCTTCCCGCGCAAAGGGCGCTTCGGTCTGCAATAAATTTGAACTGAATTATCACTAACATCAGGTAGAGGCTGCGCAAGCGTCGTCGAATCTGTAATTAGATTGGACGATGGAGAAATCCATCCAAATCTGGCAGTAAGAGCGCGAGGTTGGCCCGCTGTGTGCTCTTCCCGGTGTCTCGCGGTATATCGTTGTCTTCTTGTGGGTTGTTAGCGTAGTTTGACTGGGAATTGTGTTTCCTACTAAATCTTTACGTTGACTCTATGAGGCACAGAATGCCGCGATGCCGCTATAACTCCATGTGGCGAAGGATTTGCCCGTTGTAATTGAGAGCCCTCAATGTGAACATAGCGGAAATAACTGCGTTAAAGTTGCGTTTTATTCAAATCATATTATTTAGTATTTACGTAGAAAATTGTCCATAAAGTGCGGCGGCGTTTTTGCGCTGGTAGGCTGACTTTCAAAAGGTTAGTGGGTTAGTGGCTTACAAAATGTTAAAGGTTCAGTGACAGCCAAAAACACTTCCCGTAAGGGTCATGGTACTATTCTTAGGTACTAATGATTCTGCTATAAAAGATTATGAATAAGTAGACAAATATTGAAGTGCAGCGGCCAAAATGCACCCTCCTTATCCTAAATCCTGTAAATTCATATCTTTCCACGTCCAACATTTCATATAACAAATCCAAAAACACAATAAATATGTTTTACTGGCATCACAATCTTAGATTCTCGCCTTGTTACTTCCCTATATCGGCTTAAAGCTGCTAGTACACTAAGCGATTTATTTTTTCCTCCTTTCCTTCAAGGCATATTATTATGCTCATGATCTTTAAAAAATTGCCCCCTGGCGTATTCGGTTTACCGTTTTAGGAGCACGTCTTGTGGTGAAAATGAGATAAAACTGTTATGAAAATCTGTTATAAAGGCAGCTTCTATCAAATGTATCTAACATTAAATCCAGCAGAAAATGAAGCACATTAAAAATAAATTAATAGTTTAAAAGAAAAAATACTAAAAACACGCTTTATAAAGGCACCTATGTCAATATTTACACTATTTACACTCAATATTTACAAGTCAATATATAATAGGTTTGTTATCGTGATCCTGATCGTGCTCAAAGTCCATTACGTGACCTTTCTCACAAGTGCAAACACGACTATGATATGATATTCCATTATGGAATGCCAGTTCCTGTCTTCCGGCTTCATCATCAGACCTTGAAACTTAATCGTGGTCAAAGTTCATTACAAGACCTCTCTAACAAGTCCAAACACGGCTATGATACGATATTCCATCATGGAATGCCAGTGCCTATCTTCCGGCTTCATCATCAGACCTTGAAACCTAATCGTGGTCAAAGTTCATTCCAAGACTTTTCTAACAAGTCCAAATACGGCTATGATACGATGCTCCATCATGAAGTTCCAGTTCATATCTTCCGACTCCATCATCAGATCAGTTCGACAGTACCATATTTTTGTTTTGTCATCAGAACTACGAACAGCTGCCAATTTTCATAACGCTACAATCCTTGGAAGATGGTTAAATTAGTTACCTTAGATTCCACTACATTGTTAGTCACATACAGGTCGACCTAATAAAAGCGTGTTAAGAAGCAATGAACCTACAATGACGCTAGGAATGTGGATGGGAAGGTTTGTGGAGGTGAGGCGCGAAAGTAATTTTTGAGCGCGTGTTCAAGTGTTCTTTGAGACTGCGTTTAAATCAGTACAAACTCGATACTGTCCTTACTTGTGTGGGTAAAGCATTCCAGAGACGGGCTCAATGCTCATCCATCCGTTGATGATTGATGAACCTATTCGATGGATTGGGTGATCGCCAACAAAGTGAAAATTGTAGTCCTGTTCGCACTGTAAATTTTTCGAACAGCCTGTATATCACAACTTCCAACCCCTAATCAAAGTACCTATCTACAGTGAAAGTGCGTAAATTTTTCACCTTGTATACCAATTTATTTCCAAGGTTATCCAGATAAAATTTAATGACATCATTGACATGTTGAGGGTTATTCGGATAGCAAAACCATGCATAAAATTTATTTTGGCGGTGTTCTATTCGGCGTTAGTCTGGTTTAAATTACTGCGGCTCGTCTTTACTTTATGGTACTGATTCTTTATGGTATTATACGTCGTTACTTTATGGTATTATATTGCTTAGCGGTCGTACTACAATTTGGCAACCAGAATGACGTGTCCTCGTTAGAAATCATAGGCAACACTTTTTGTAACGTTTTACCTTAATCATCATTTTGACTCATATTCATATCATTTATTATTTTTTTTATAATACGGTATATAACAGTAATCATGTCATAGTACTATACAATATTGTTGAATTCGTGAAATTTAAAACCAAGGCTTTATAAAAAGGTAAATCGTCATGGAACTCAAACTATGTATGTATTTATTAATTAAAAAAATAAGTGTGGCACTCGGGGACTGCCGCGGTAAAGCTATTGCATAGCATTTTTAACAACTTATGCAATTATAATTATTTATTTATTTTATTTATTTTATTTTTTCTGATATCAGATAACTGCGCTCTATCGGAAAACGTTGAAATTATTCCGTATCATTTGCGGCTGCGGAAGCAAATGATTCGGAATAATAATTTAAACGTCTTCCGATAGAGCGCCGCGCACGAATTTTTTATTCGATAAAGCAAAAAAACGGATTATTCGAAAAAAATCGTAGATAAAAAGATAGATAATTAAATTATCTATAAAATGGTGAAGGTTTCATAATAATACGCCAGATAGTATTTGCGTAGTAGTCGTTTTTGTGTTCGGTTAGACCTAATTTCACAAATTAATTACACTATGTAATATAAAGAAAATCTAAAATATTCAAAGCTAAGAATATTAGGAAAATGTTCTTGTTTAACATATATTTTTTTCGAATCGTAAGCAGTACTCGTTTAGACGTAATTATCAGTTTAAAATTATTAATTTTCGTTAAGAAATTTCTTCATTCGGTCGCCGCGCTGGCCTAGGCCCGCTATAAAAGCTATGCAATAGCTTAAAAAATAGATAGTTCGTAAATTAGGAAAAAGAAATATAATCACGTTTGGCAAGATATACGGTAGTTTAACAAAATAGACGTACTAAATTATTCGGAAAATGTAATAATTTAGAAGAACCATAGCTACCTAGTAATAAAAATCTAATACAATCATGACCTAAATATAACCTATAGACTTGAAAAAAATAGGTAGATGCAATTTAGAAAAAAATAATATATATGTATATAATCACGAAAAATAAACGTTTAATTGCAATAAGTCAATGCACAATTTAGAGTCAATAATTAAGGAACCAAAGCAAGATATCTTTGGTATAAATAATCAACAAAAAATCCTTTCTAAAAGTAAATACCATTTAAAGGTGATACTTAATAAAATAGAACTATTTGTAAAAAAATGAGCAATTATAATAAAATAAAATTTGATCCATAATGATAAAGCAAAGCGCCTATATTTCAATATGCGTTTAGAAGTGTAGCTCTGAATCTTTTAAGTAGAGCTATAAAAATATAATTATGAAGTAACTCTAGACTACAAACGAGTCAGCACAACTATAGAACGCTGCACATCACAACCCTTTTTCCTAAATTGGAAAACTTTTCTATCATTTTCTTTATAATTGACATGAACATTTCGAAGTCACTATTTGGCACTGTAAATACTCTGGGGAGCTAATTGGCCCTTGATGAGTTGGCCACGAAGACCCATTCTGTTCAGGGTAGTTACACTCACGGGTCAACACCCATCCGGCGGCCTGGGCAGGACTCTGGCCTTAGGGCTAGTTTCCCCTAGGAGTCAACCTTTTGGCGCTCCTGAACGGTCTGTGCACCGTGAGGCGTAAGCCAATCGATTGTGCACTCTGACTAACAGTCGGGGGAGTCTGGAAGCAGTACTGTTTCCTATAGAGCGGGGTTGGTTGCGGACCTTACGACGACTGCTTTTGAAACGACCATCGGCTACCCGATCCTGGGTGAACAGCCGGGCAATGGTTGCCGTGGTCCGCGATGTATTCGGTTTACATCGTTTCACCGCTTCGTAAGGGAGAGGACCGCGCAAGCGACCTCGAACTCGTAACCAATCGAGAGACCGGAGTAATCTGGTCGCAATTGGAAGTAAGGGCGTAAGTGTAAGCCCGCTGGGTAACATACCTAGTTATCTCGCTGATAAGGCGTTGGCCTTTTACGGGCATGTGGCGGAGCTTGACGGTGGACTGTTTTGTCCAAGTCTTCTGCACTCACTTCACGGGAGATAGAACGAACAATCAGTTAAAACTTCCTGAGATGACGGGTTCGCCCTTTGTAGTTGACAAATCTATTTGTAAATATTGAGGGTATTTCGAAAATTTTAAAAATAACACAAATTAGTGGTCATATCATGTCATTTATAGTATAGTAAGGGGCATATAACATATTATGCTCTTCAAGACTTAAATAGCAATAAATACTAATCGACCCACATATTCAGTATCTCACGTCGCCGACGCGTCGTAGCAAATTGTATAAAGTGGTCATTTTCTTGTCTCGGCTTTCATAGTCGTTGCAGAAGATACAGTAATAATAATTAGCAAAGCGCGTGGCGGTCGGCCTAGCGTTGAACCGCTGACATCAGTTGCTTGTTATAAATTTAGAGAATCTCCCATTTATTTGTTCTCTTGGGTCGTGTCACGGCGCGGCTGGCGCACTTAAATCATCGCCAGCGCATCTAATGCAAAGTGCAACACTGACACTGGTATTCCGTCGCCGCAGGTCGCTTTAGAACGCATTCCGCATTACGCATGAAGAATTATTAGAGACATTGACCCTTGACTTCCCATCCACACATCCACATTGAGGAGTGTCAAGTACAATGGCAGAACCCGTCAGATCAGGAAGTTATTTATTTATTTTTATTTATTTATTTTGTTTATTTATATTTAGAAAAACCAACAGCTAATTATAATTTAACAAAAAGACGGAGTAGGATAACAGAGAGCCAACTAAAGGTTTTCACGTTTAAGTAACGTTGTAGAAACATATGTGACCTTTCAATTAAAGCTATCGATTAAAAATACATCGAAAATCATTCAACAATAATTAATACTAAAGAATTCACTGTTCAGCCGCTGCCAGCTGAGTTAATACTCGTGCAGAATAGATCAAAGTCAAAGCGTTTAATCAAATAAAATGGCATCATCAGCAGTTTTGGGCAAAGATATCGAGAAGCCGTCGGCGGACGCTTCGCCCGTCCATCGTATCCGCATCACGCTGACTTCTCGCAATGTTCGATCGCTGGAGAAAGTGTGCACGGACCTCATCACCGGAGCCAAGAAACAGAAACTGAGAGTCAAGGGGCCGGTGCGTATGCCAACGAAGATCCTTCGCATCACCACCCGCAAGACTCCGTGCGGTGAGGGTTCCAAGACCTGGGATCGCTTCCAGATGAGAATTCACAAGAGGGTCATCGATTTGCACTCGCCCTCTGAAATCGTGAAGCAAATCACTTCCATCAGCATCGAACCGGGTGTAGAAGTCGATGTGACCATTGCTGATGCTAATTAAATCATTATAAAAACATTTCAGAATGATTTACGAATTAAAAAAAAAACAAATCATTGAAATTATCACTTGTTCGCCACAGAAATGCATTTTGCCTATAGTTGGTATCAGCATGAGGATATATAGCGTTATAGCGGCATCGTGCCATGCTGTCTCCCATGGAGTTAACGTAAAGACTTAATAACCAACAAGATCTACAGTCGAACTACGTCAACAGCCCGCGAGAGTCCAACGCTTTACCGTGATGCACTGGGAACCCCTTACCATCGGGGCAACTTCACGCCCTCACTTCCAGATTTGGCTGGATTTCTCCGTCCTCCAGTCTGGCCGCAGATTCAAAGTCGTCTGCGCTGCCTCTATGTTAGCGATAATTCAGTTTGGATTTATCGCGGACCGAGGCGGCCTTTGCCCTTCAATATCTTTCGGGATCGGGTGGCAAATGGATCGTTTCAAAGGTGGCTGACATCAGGTGAACAACTCCCCCGCTGCTAAGGAAACATACGTTTCCAGACTCCCACGGTTATTCGCCGGAGTGTACAATTGACTGGCTGACCACGCACGGTGCGCTAGCCGCCCAGTTCCATCCGAGGTGTTCCCCCAGATCGACAAGCTCTACTCATCTGGAATCAGAAATCATATCACTTTCTATTATGGCAAATCGACTAATGGCATCCAGACAAAGAATTGTCAATATTATTATAAATGGCCAAATTAACTGCTATTAGTTTGTCTGGACATGGCGATTAGCGCCACCTGCATGTCGGCGGCGTAGAAGAGTTGCCAAACCCTACTATGGCATTAATACCCTATATAATCAATGCTATGGTCTATAAGCTTATCTTCCTCTAGTTTTCTACCCACAAAATATAACAGATGTTTTTATAGCATTCTAATGGTCAGTGCACGCATGTATTGTATTTTATCCCATTTTTGTCAATTTCGGTTTCGTTTAAATGTTTGTCAGTTTTTAGGTGAACATTTGAAAAACATTCATCATGACATCTTCAATGCCTCAATTTGTCTTAACCAGTGCGGATATACCGAGGCGGGAGTAGTACATATATTTATTATTCGGTGGCACTGACATGCCGTTCCACAATTTTCCAAGACCGGTTCTCGTTGAATGAGCAAAATAGGAACTCGTTTACAAATCATCCTACTCATCTTACTCATCACGCAGATACTCAATAGTGGTGCTGCCAACCAACGCCACTTCGTATAGTTTACAATGCCAAAACTAGGTTAACGTGAGAGTTGCAATTATCAGCATTTTCTTTATAGAAATGTAGATTTGTGTCCGATTGTTAGCAATGGAAGAAGAAATAAATCGCTGATGGTATACCCGTGATGATAGTGAAGGAAGGTCGAAGGATATTAGAAAAGGTGAATAATTTAAAGGGCCTTGAAAATAAAAGTTGTTGCAATGATTCTTTGAATTCTTATCCTTCTTTCTGCAATGATTCTTTAAAAACATATTCTTGTTTCTGCAATGATTCTTTGAATTCTTATCCTTCAAAAGAGGGCAGTCTTGGATGCGAATCCTTGGATATGTTTTCAAAGAACTGAGGAATATTCTGGATTCCAAAACGCTAAAAACTGTTTATTATGCTTTATGTGAATCGCTTATTACTTACGGCATAATTGGATGGGGTGGATGTGGTAAAACCCTGCTAGAGCCATTGCAAGTTGCGCAGAAATTTATATTAAAAATTATTCTACGTAGACCATATCGCCATCCCACTAATGAACTTTATAAGGAAGCTAAAGTTCTTGACTGTAGGCAACTTTTTCTAAAAACTTCCCTCTTAAGGCTATTTTTGGACAGTAACTCAAATTTAGGAATAATTCAGAACCGGCGACCAACGAGACAAGTTTTAGAAAATAGCTCAATAATACCCAGAAGGAAAACATCATTTGGACAAAGACATTACTCTTTCATTGCGCCGAGATTTTACAATCTGATCAATATGGAAATAAAAATGAACTTGACATTTAGGGAATTCAAAAATAAACTAAAGAAATGGTTATCGAATCACGACAGACTAACCATACATCAAATGTTAGAAATAATATTATAATAAAACTTAGGTGCACAAATTATTAAACATATATGTTAAGTATATTTTAACATTGAACTAACTACCAAAAATTATTTGACTTTGACAATGAAGTATACTTTTTAGACCTTTTCTCACATATAACTTTATTTATTTTATTTAATCGAATTTTATATGATATTTATTGCCGATTAAATAATGGAATTGCATTTTATTTATTATATTATCTTTTAATATTTTATTATTATTATTATTTTTTTATTTTATTCTGAAGACCACATTTTAGGGCAATTTAGTGTCATTAGCTTTTTACTAAAACTTGTATATTTGTAAGCAACCAAGCAATCAAGCAAACTTGATTGTAATATTGGAGTCCTGTCCACCCTAGAACGGGCTAGTCCCAGTTGGGTGACAGAAACAAATAAGCAAAAGGTTAAGGTTTTGCCATTCGGTTCCTGTTATTTTTATAAGCTAATCAATGTTTCATATTTAATTAATTCTTAAATAAATAAATAAATAAATAAATAAAGTCTATACGGAAGTCTATACTCAGTCTATACAGAGCTTTTCTAAAAACTTTGTATAATCCGCTTTTCAAGTCGGGAATTACGACGATGTACTCGTGCTACATCCACCAGCATATTATATTCACTCGTAAACATATATCTGAGGTCCCGGCGAATAGTGCTTTCCATTAATTCTTGAGAAAATAGTTAATATCAGGTTAGTCAAATATCTAGAAAATAAAGATATTATATCAAAAACTCAATTTGGTTTTAGGAAAAATAAAGGAACAATAGATGCACTACATAATATTTTATCAACAATGTACAGTAATGTTGACGCGAAACTTTATTCAGGCACGGTCTTCTGCGATCTCTCAAAAGCGTTCGACATGGTGAATCACAATATATTGCTTAGTAAACTTGACAAATACGGCATCCGAGGGTACAGTCTTAAGTGGTTCTCCAGTTACCTATCAAATCGGAAACAAGTAGTACAACTTTGTAACTACGAAGGCGGATTATTAAAGAATGTAATGTCCAATGAGTGCGAAGTAAAGTGCGGAGTTCCACAAGGGAGTATTCTGGGACCAACCCTTTTCCTTTTATACATAAATGACCTCCCAACTGCCTTAACACATTCCAAAGCAACATTATTTGCGGATGACACCAGCATAAACTATGCACATTCTAATATTGACCAAGTTGTTACAACTTTAAATGCTGAATTGGTTTCACTAAATGCATGGTTTGAGAGAAACAAGTTATCCCTTAACACGTCCAAAACTGTTTCAATGTTTATATCCTCTCAGCAAAATAAAATACAAAATACTCCACAGGTACATATTGGGAAAAACAACATAGCCGATGTCAGTTCTCACAAATTTCTTGGTTTAGTTTTAGATAATCACTTGAGATGGAATGCACACGGAGAACAATTAAGTGACAAACTTTCTAGTGCCTGTTTTCTGCTGCGCCAAATACGAAAACTGATTAATTCTAAGGACACGAAAACGATTTATTTCGCTTATTTTGAGTCTTTTCTCCGTTACGGTATTCTCTTCTGGGCGCAATGCACCATCGATCTAAGGCAACATATTTTTTCATTGCAAAAACGGGCCATTCGAATTTTAAGTAATCTGGGTTATGTAGAATCATGCCGTGGTCATTTCAGAAGGCTTAAAATCCTCACCCTTCCATCTCTATACGTTTTAGAATGCGTTAAATTGATCACAAAAAACCTAGCTCAGCTGCCGATACATTCAGATACCCATAAACACTTTACCAGGGGGAGAAATAATCTGATTCTTCCTCGTCCAAATCTAGAACTTTTTAAAAGGAATCCGAGCTACGTCGGAATTATATGCTACAATAAGCTACCCTCTAGTATAAAAAATATATGCCGCGAAGGAAAAATGCTCCAATTTAAAAATAAACTCAAATTATATCTAATTGAAAGAGAATTGTACGACATTAACGATCTCTAAAAACTGTCTGCATCTCGACTATATCTCTTTCTGTAATAGGTTTTAAAACGATTTTCAATTTGACTAAAACGTATTAACTATTTTTTATTATTAGGTAGGCACATATTAATTATACCTTGACTATTTTTATTTACAATATAATCACTAAGACATTTTATTTTACTTTTTGACAACCGTCACTTTTTTTATTTACAATATAATCACTAAGACATTTTATTTTACTTTTTGACAACCGTCACTTTTTTTTGTTATTTTTGACATTACATTTATTAATTTTATACTAAAAAAACTTATTTTTATCGGTATTTTAAAGAATAATTTACTTTGTGTTTTTAATCTGGTAAACTAAATGGTGAGACTCGATTTTATTCTACAATAATACCTTCTTCATTCTTACGAGTAACCTTTTACGTTTTGATTAGTAGTAGAAGAATTTGATCATTAAAAAAGAATTCAATGTTATCACGGCCAAATGTAATACTACTGTCTATACAACTATGTATTAGTTTTTAAGACAATAAACAATTTGATTTGATTTGATTTGATTAACAGAATACCAGAACTACATTTGACCGGCTTAGCAAGTTGCGCAACAGTTTACTTCCCCAAAGCGTCTGTTTTTATATTAGTTCCCTGCGCATATCAGAACTCTTGGAAAGAGCCAATTCAAATAAATAATATTTCATAGCTTAGTCAACAATCCAATATATGACTTAAAACAGTCGGCTAATGATGAAAGCATATTCCAAGATTATCATTCCTTAAAATAAAGGAAAATATCCTTATACCGACATTTGCCAAAGGGCCTAATTTTTATTTTTATCTACGAAGGCTATATTGGTGATTTTTGTAAATTTTTATATCCGTTTATATATTTTCTTGACTATCACATTATAACTATGATAATTATGGTTATGGACATTGCTCTCTTGATTTATTCAGCAATTATCGTTATTGCATTATTTTCTAATAATTATCGACGATTCTCATAATAGCGCTTATAAATTACTTAAATTAATTTATATAGTGACAACTATCATTTTCCATACACATTATTGAGAGTATTATACGCAATGACGCATCCAAGTGAAGGAATGCCTACCTTCTGGAGTATAAGGAAATTGTATTGTATAGTAATGCATTGTAATCAGAAAATAGAAGATGAGCGACGAATAATAACGATGAAACCGAAGAAATGAACTATGACTAAAAGAGAAATGGTAGCTTTTATAAAAATAAGCGGAGAAGTTGAATTTTAAAAAAGTTATCAGCCTTAAATAGTTGGTATATACGTTTCTTACCCTCTAAGTATTGTTTTTGTTGTTGATTAATCAACCGTAGGGAATACCATATTTAACTGATTTTTAAGACATACAACCTATAGTGTGACCTTTTCTTGTATTGCGAGAACATAGCAAGGGTCAATCCATCTCAAATCACCCAGGCAATTTTGCTCAACATTTTTTATTTCTCTGGTTTTTTTTTTGCATGTGTTCCCTATAGGTAGACAGAGACCAAACACAATATAAATCACAGTTTCTTTTGGCAGCCATTTTAAAATGGCGTTTGGGCAAATTTTAATGTAAAACTTGGTTTCCGAAAAGTTTAATTGCTAATATATTTATAGAGATAGATGAGCTTTAGGAATATATATTTTTAATTATTGTATCATGCATGAAATCAGTCAAACTCTTTCTGTAAAAATTCGGAAATAAAATATCAATCGTTTCTTTTTAAGACCATATTTTTTAATCACGGAAACGAGACTCACTGATAATATGTTATCCTTTCTTTACTACCTGTGGTAAACGTTTTAGTCCTGAGAATGCACTCCTTTTTTTCTAGAGCTTTTCAAAAATGGCCGAAACCGTTAAACGTCAATTTTGTCGGGTTAATATCTAAAAAGGGATTGCATGAAAACGAGTGAAAATTTGTCAGGCTTTAGAGCTATTTGTCATGCTAGCAATGTCAAATTTGTGTTGTCCTCTGGTGATAAAGTTTAAAAAAAGCTGAATTTATTTAGTCAGTGTAGATTTACATTGAGTCAGTTATAGGCGTCAGTGCTCAGAACTGACTCCATACTGTTTACATGCAGTCAGTCACTCGTAGGTATTTCTTCAGGTTGTACGCACGTTATTGAAGTCGGGAAAAAGGCATCATTTTCGCTAGTTAAAATTTTCCATACGACGCGACGTCACCCTACAACGCAGTGCCAGCGACTGACCAACTACTGACTTCGGCGTTTACACGTGGTCAGTACCGCTAGCACATATGGTGGGGGAATTGGTCAGCATTGACGCGACAGCGCTGTACTGACTGGAAATCAATTTACACGATAACAGTATCGGGTCAGCACTGACTTGTTTTGAGTTTCAGGTCAGTAAGGCACAGACTTTATTGTGGGCCACCTCCCGGGTCAGACAAAATCGGCCCGAAATCGGTTACGTGTGAAAGCGATTTTAACCGACGCCCGGCCCGACACCTGGTGAATTCAACCGATCTGTGTGAAGCTACACATAATGGTCAAATAACTGTAATAATAAATATCGGATAAACATCGTTGATATACGAGTTTATATCATGATAAATATCAATGATATATTAGATATCCTTCGTAGTACCCTATTTAATATATTAAGCTTGTCAAATAAAAGACAGATGTGATCGTATTTCCGGCATAATACTGTTGGCAGCGTTGATGAGGTAAGACCGAGGGCAACCTTGACCGCGCTACAAATTTTATTTTTCCACCGACCACACCGGCACACACCGGGCTGATGTTACATTGATTACTTTAATGATCTTATTTGCTTATCTATTCGAACCATTATTTGATTATGTAAAAATTGAATCATGCGAGTTGTAAGTCATAGAAATGTTTTCTACAATATAGTTTGAGTTGATCCTAGAAGCTGCAAAACGTGTGTATAAACGATGGTGGTTTCTGAAGGTCCTTTGATGGCCCAAACAATATAGATCTGCCGAAATTGAATTCGAGAATTGCTTTTAGTATGTATCTATTTGAATCATTAATTAGAGAAACTAAACAATGAGTTGACACATAACTGTCAAGTAACTCAAAATAATATAAAAGAAACCGCGTTCGTTGCACACGCTTTAGAATGTTTCTCAATATTTTCCTATTGATATTTTACTGTATTTAATTACGTATATTTTACGATATAGGGTTACCATTTATTTTTGTTTTTCTTTTCTCTTTGGTTTCATTTTTTTTTAAATATTGCAAAATACTTTAATATTCACTTGGTCACAAAAAAAAACAAATTAAATCCAGACTTTGAAAAATAAAGACAACCTATTCATAATTTAAAAAAAATGTGTAATAATAATTAAAGTCTGACAGTATTGTACAAATTTGCCTTCTGTGGTACTTATAAAACAATAGTGTCTCGAACCTAACTTTAAATTAAGATATGTTCCTCATCAGCCAGTTTGTTGATCAAGTTGTCCTTCGACATAGGCCTCCCCCATTTATTAAGCACTGCAATTGTGTCTGATATTACTTGAAAACTTATTTAAAAATTAAGAATCCCATTTCATATATACCTTGTTTTTCGCCATAGAATAAAAATTGTATTCGTTATATTCTCTTATCTCTTCCATTTTTCTTATTTCGCAAAACCGTTGACATCCCATTTTATAAGTCTTATTGGCTTCCTCTAATTCTGCTAATCTGTTATCTGTCATCACACAAAAAAATGTATAGTTAATTAAATATAATTACAAGTAATTATGTACATAAGTTGTCACATAAACACTCATGTTATTATAAATAATATAAAAATGAATTTGCCGCGTGAGGTTTGTAGCACACGTCGTTTCGGCGACGATGCAACCGCCAGTTGTCCAGGGTAAAATAAATTAAATAAATTAAAGAAATGGTTATCGAATCATGACAGACTAACCATACATCAAATGTTAGAAATAATAGTATAATAAAACTTAGGTGCACAAATTATTAACATATTTTTAAACTTATATATTAAGTATTTTTTAACATTGAACTAACTACCAAAAAATATTTGACTTTGACAATGAATTATACTTTTAGACTAGGTATTTTTATATTAAATCCTATATTACTTAACATAATATTAAATATTCATGACTGTTTCTTTCTTTTCTGACTATATATAATATAACTTTATTTATATTATTTAATCAAATTTTATATTATATTTATTGCCGTTTTAATAATGGAATTGCATTTTATTTATTATATATTTTTAATATTTCTTTATTATTATTATTTTTTATTTTATTCTGAAGACCACATTTTAGGGCAATTTAGTGTCATTAGCTTTTTACTAAAACTTGTACATTTGTAGGCAACCAAGCAATCAAGCAAACTTGATTGTAATATTGGAGTCCTGTCCACCCTAGAACGGGCTAGTCCCAGTTGGGTGACAGAAACAAATAAGCAAAAGGTTAAGGTTTTGCCATTCGGTTCCTATTGTTTTTGTAAGCTAATCTTAAATAAATAAATAAATAAATAAATTCCAGTCTGGTATAAATTAAACCCTGGTTTAAATTCGACGATGTAAACCGGTGGTTTAAAACATCGTCAAAGCTTCGGGGGCTACAACCTCCACGCAGTAAATTTGTTGTTATCCTATGCATAATGTCAAAGAACCGAGACAGTCTTCAACTTCTTTCATATAGTTTTTTTGCAGATATTTTTTTTGAAACTTCGTTTTTGTGAGTCACAAAGAAAGTTTTTTTCAAAATCCTCTCGAGTCGTAGAAAATACATTTTTTTGCTTATAATTTATCCTATTTTAAAGTGAAACAAATAAAAACGACACAATAAAGTGAATATGAAAAAGAGCCATAAAAATGACACAATTTATTGAAAATCAATAGAATGCGTTAAAAATTATCGCGAATAAATCAATAATAAAATTAAATGGTATTTTTTTTAACCTGAGCAATGTTTAAGGACTAAACAATCAAAATAATTTACAATAAAATAAGACAATCATTAAAAAAAGGATGTAGAGACACAAAATAAATTAGGGTTGTAGATGCACAAACATTTGGATATCAAGAACAACGACACGACCTATGTATTAATTATGGCATCTGCAGATTGATTACGTTAATATCCGGGAAAAAGGTCGATCGCTGGATAAATATTTGTTGTATGTACACAGGGACTAATTTGCCGCCTAAATACATAAAGCGGGCGACAAACATGGCTCTTCTTGTGGAAATAGTTAACATAATTTCGGCATCATTTCTGTTTTCATATTTCTCATTCCGTCGAGCAGAAAATAATTTCAGATGGTCAATAATTTTTGTCGGTGTTTTCAATTTCTCTATCACGCTCGCTATTCTTGCGCTAGTTGAGAAGTACAAAACTACGAAGCTAAGACTTTGTCCTTGTATGCGTAGAAGTAAAAAAAAATGTACCAAATATCATTAAAAAAATAGTTTGATATAGATGGTTATAGTGATCATGATGATGGTATTGGAGCATTACACATAGATTGAAAAATGTCCATAAACTAAGTCTTTATAACTTACAATAAATACATATTTATAATTCTGATATATTAATGATACGAGTGTATCTGGCTATCTAAGTACGAATTATAATATCCCACCAAAAAAACTGAAAATTTAGCAATCTGATATGATACGTTATACGAGTAATAAAAAAATATACAGAATATACAGAAAATTATATTCATTTGTGGTACAAACATACTACAAACCGTAAAAAGTACATATAAAATCAAATGTACAGAAACGGAAAAAATCTAACATTACTTTATGAACATTTTAAAATGTAAATTAAAAATTGAAATGAGAAATAAAAACTATCTAAAATAGAATTACCAAATCAACAACATGCTCATCCATGATACGACAAAAAAATGAAATGTCAATAAACTGAAAATAAAACCTTTACATTTTCTAAATATTAAATATAGAATTACAATAGGAACTAAAAAAATATCCAAATTAGAAATACAAAATCCACGAAATCTATCATTTTTTAAAAATCTAGAATGGAAATGAAAATCTATTTATTAATCTCACAAATCGCTTGTATCACCCTTAAACTTTTCCGGCAAGTAGCCAGGAACTGATTTCATTTGAATATTAATTTCATAAATAAAATCGATGGACGCCCTCTCTCGGCCGGCGAATGAAGCCGCTTGGGTTCCGTTACACAACGGCCTCGGTTAGCCTCGCGTGGCTCAGCGTTAATATTTGATTACTATGGAAATATTTGGCGGAATATAAATATTATTAGTGCAGCTTGTATGTAAGATATGCCGAGCAAAATTTAACAATGCCATTTGGGTCCAACAAGGCATCTGTGTAGCAAATTTCAAGTCTTTAAGTCCAATATTTCGAGATTGATATATGACTAGTGCGCCGATTTCGATCGGTGGACCGATTTCAACCACAATCTTTTAAACTCTTACCATATCAGAATTCAGTCGTGGTCTTTTATTTGAAACACTACGCAACCCACCGGAAAAAAATCTCTCTCCTACTGGCATGCATAACACTGCCCTGGCTAAGGCAGAAAGCCATGACTATTTTTTCCTGCTTTCCAAGACGAACTTAATTTCTATCTTGGAGATCAGCTAGATCTACGGTGGCCATGTATCTAAATCAACTGAATCTTGGTCCTCCAACTACTGACAATGACCACTAAAGCTGCTTCTGGGACAACTTAAACAACAAGGAAGCCTCTGGGATCTATATTTTTTTGTATCACATGAGTTTGGCAAAGTGACGTTGCCTACGGTGTATGAGACATATTATATATAGATGGAATGTTTGTATAGGAATGGGGAAACGTGGCGCCTAGCGTTGATTATATATATATATATATATATATATATATATATATATATATATATATATATATATATATATATATATATATATATATATATATATATATGATATTAGATTGCTCAATGCCTTGCTACGTTTTGGCAGCTAGGATTTTACTACGAAAAGCAACGCTTAGATGGCACTCATAGTTCCAAATTTTGATTAATCTTCTCTTATCTTCTGTAGCCCAATAGACGGCGCTCTGAACACGCCGTTAAGGTATCCTATCTCGAAATAAATAATAACAACAAAACGATTTTTTAAAACATATTATTAACATAAAAATGTCAATTTTTAATTTGTACTTTTCTTAACATTTAGTTTTTTGCTTCAATAGGTAATATTTACGCGCTTTAATGTTTAAAAAGATTAATAGGCGGCATTCTAATCTCTCCGTATTATTTTTGTTGTACCTATAATCCGCCTGTATAAAAATGCAATAGATGGCACTAATAATTGAATGTTATTAATGTTATCATTAGTTAACTAATGGGTTTTTATAATCAATCAGCCCTTTATAACATCCCATTCATTATCAACGTTATTATAGATGTCCAAATACATTGCTATTAGTTTCGCCGGACAATGCTATCAGTTTTTGTATGCTATCCTATAAATCAATGCTATAAGATTTTACTACGAAACGCTTGGTGTAGGTGATATTTTCAAGCATTGATTAATCTTCTCTTATGTTCAGTAGCCCAATAGATGGCGTTCTAAACACATGTATGTCGCAAGCGCAAAAGGGTTGCCAACACGTACTATGGATTGAATAATCTAGTATCCTATATAATCAATGCTTCCAGGTTTAATATGGAAACAAACGCTAGCACAGGTGTTCTGCAGCCTTTGAATACGAGTATTATATAGAAAGAAAACATTTAGTATTTAATGTAATATAATATGAGTCGAAGATTAGGTTTTCCTCAAAGTTTAATCCAAGGTTACGAGTGACGACTGGATGGGGTATGGCTATTTAATCAATAACACGGTCGGGTCGACTTAATGAAGTTAAATTTACCGAGATTATGTTGGGAACCAACGCCCAATTATGAAGACTTAGCGGGATTGAGTTTAAGCCCATGCCTGTTAGACCAATCAGACCGATGAGATAGGTCTTCATTATTTTTACAAACTGAATATATACGTACATGTAGGTACGCAGGGTTACCAGATGGGTTTAAAAATAACGGACAATGCTTGGATTGTCTGGACAAAGAGTATTTTTCTTCGAAAAGTACTTTATTGGACATAAACATACAAAAACAGTATTGTTAATTATAATAATAATAATATTTTTATTCATTCAAAAACATAAATTTACAATTGTATTAGTGCAGAATCTGCCTAACTAGACCATAGCCCGTACCAAGGAAGATTCTATGTATGGCAAAGATTTATTCATGTGCACATAGTATTAAAATGAAACATACAAAATATGATAAAATATAAAATAGATAAGCGAATTCAAATTAAACTTATAATTATATTTAAAAATATTGATATGGCATGGTAATGGATATAAATATTAATATAAAATCTCGTAATATGAAGTTTGTAGAACAAATAAATAAATAGTATTAAAATATAAAGTGTAGTGCAATGTATGACAATAATAATAATGCAGATGCAGACCTTTACTTTAAAATATGACTTATTGCCTTTTCCACCTCATTTCTACCAAGTTGAGGTAAATGTTGTATAATTTTAAATTTCAATTGGATTGACTTAGTTTGTTGGCGTGTTTTTATACATTCTTTTAGATTGTTATAAATATTGGGCCCTATAAAGCCAAAGTGTATTTGGGCGAAGGATGTTCGGGTTTTCTGTACAGTGTATTTGCAGGTTGTGGCGCTTCGCGTTGAAATTTTATGCTCAGTTTTAACGTGAATATCTTTACGTTACGTTTACATTATGTATATATTGTTAGTTTTAACATAGAATGGGTCCTCCTTTTGCGTTGATGACACCAATTTACCAGGTTTTGACATTGACATGGCTTTCTTCAGTGCATCGTGAAGCCAGACTTGAATTACTGCAATGATCATGTTGGTTTTTATTGGACAATCTATCTTGGAGAGCCGTTTTTTGCAAATGGCCCATATATTTTCGATCGGGGGAGTTTTCGGGCCATTCAAGTGCAGTAATTTGGTTCCGTGTGAAAAACTGTTTCACTTTTTTCGAAGAATGGCATGGGGTGACATCCTGTTGAAAAATTCCCTCGTTGGAAGAATATACCTTGTGGAGTTCCCGTATCATATGGTTTGATAAGATGTCAATATATTGGTCCGAATCCAAATTCGGACCAATATATTGACATATCAAAATACTCCTTTCTTAGTGATAAATACAGTCATGCTAAAAATTGTGTTTATTTCTTTTAAATATAGAGTATTCAATATTTCAGTATTCAATTTATTCATTCAGAATATACAATAAAAGCATGAATTATGAATTAAAGCTAATTATCGCATATTAGAATTCGTCAGTTTATATGTAGATATAAAATTATTAAAGCATAAATATTAATTCAACAATAGCGTTGACTAAAGTCGGCTTTACACGGCAGACAAATAAAAAATAGAGCTGAATCCATGTACATGAGTACATATAAAATAGATAATTATTATAAGAATATTAATAGTCATCAAGCACTTTATACAAAAAATAATCACACAATAGGAAGTATCAAAACAAAATTGGAAAAAAACAACGTATGTATATGATCAGGTATGTTACATTACACATTGTAATCTACATATTAAATATTAAATTCATAATATTATTATTAAACAATGAGAACTAAAATGAGGTACCTGAAAGTTACATATTAATGTTATTCCCATTTGAAAGAATTGGCATGCTCAAAAAAATCACCCAGCTTATAGAAAGCATGTGTGGATTGCAGCTTTTGTTTAATAAATCTTTTAAACGCCTTTGTTTCTATCTTTCTTGTGGAGAGTGGTAGCTGGTTAAAGAGCTTAAAGCTCAAGTCTCGAAGTGTTGTCAAAGTCCCGTAAATGTCATATGACATTAATGTCCTATTTTGAAAATTAATAATATTATTCAGAGTTCGGGGACACTTCGGATTAAACACTAAAATCCTCATTACTGTCCACGCGCTCTTTTTGCATAAACCAAAACTCAGACAACACCATGTTCGTTATTTACTTTCCCGGCCGAACACACGACGAGAAGGGAAAGTATTGTGAACGCGCTAAAAAGTAAATGTTTTTTTTTTGGTTCTACGGCAATCTCTTACAACCGACCATACTAAGAAGTGTTTACATGTATGTGCACGTGTAACACGTGTGTTTGTGTCTTGTTATTGAATTCTATCGACAGAATTGAAATGCAAATCCGTTATCCCAACGGAAAATGGTGACCCAGCCGGGAATCGAACTCGGGACCTTACAATGTAAGATCAGGCGACCTATCCACTATGCCACCGGGCCGTGTAAAAATCGAGATGAAGACGGAAATATCAATTTCAAGCCCCCCTAAGACGATTGAGACCATTTCCAGATTGATGTCTGTCTGTATGTTTGATGTCTGTATGTGTGCATATATTTCTCCACGATAGCGTCCAAAGGATTGATTCGATTGAGCTGAAATTTGGTATGCAAGCATCTTTGGCCATGGCAAGAGTTGAAACGATTGTGGTTGAAATCGTCCCACCAGGGGGCGCACTGGTCATATATTATCCTCAAAATATTATTTGGTACGCAGATGCCTTGTTGGGCTAAAACCATAATATTAAAATTCCGCTATATATTGTAATCAAATATTAATGAACTCTTTATTTGCACTTAATAAGTATACAAAAAAGACGAGCTTATTGCCACATGGCAATGTCTTACAGCTAACCTAAACATAGTGGTACATGCGCGCATTGTGAAAATAAAGATTATTACATAACATACAGACAAGTGGAAGAATTTAAGACTAATAATGCCCGAGGAGAGGAAATTGGGAGAGGAACAGGATAGAAAGGGAAGAACTGGTTACTTCTTAGAAAGGTAGTAATCCTTAAGGTGAGTCTTAAACGATGGTAAAGAAGGCGAGTTTCGTATATTTGCTGGGAGATCGTTCCAGAGTCTTGCACCATGGACACAGAAAGAATAGGAATAGAAATCACTATTATGACTCGGAATTTTTAATAAACTCGGAATTTTTAATATTAACGGTGAGCAGTCTGAGGCTAGCCGAAAAACGAACGATGGGTGCTGAACTGCCGCAATGGTACTTAACCGGGTTCGTCCGCCGACCGAGAGAGGGCGTTCATCGATTTTATTTATGAAATTAATATTCAATTGAAATCAGTCCTTGGCTACATGCTGTGAAAGTCTTGTGGTGACACAACCGATTTTTTATTAATTTGGAAAGCGGACTAGGATCCTGAAAACCGGACAGTTCGGTCTGAAACCGGACATCTGGTAACCACACAATACGTAATACTTAAACTATAACGAAAACAATAGCCACATAATTTTGTGACATCTCTGTTTGGCGGGGCCAGCACCTATTACAGCAATTTTATTGAAGTTCTTACGGCAGAATGACTAGCAACTGGATGACGCCCAACCTCCAGATTAGTCTATCTATATAACATATTGAGATGTCAACCACAACGGGCGAACCCGTCACCGCAGGACGTTTTAACGATTCATCGTTCTATCGACCGTGCAGTGAGCGTAGAAGACTTTGGACATAACAAATCCGACGTCTAGCTACGCCACAACCCGTTAGAGACCAACGCCTTACCGCGAGTAGCCAGGTATGTTACCTGGCGGGCGGCACTCGCGCCCTAACTACCAATTGTGACCAGATTTCTCCGGTCTCTCGATTGGTTCCGAGTTCGAGGTCGCTTGCGCGGTCCTCTCCCTTACGAAGCGGTGAAACGGAGTATACCTAGTATATCGCGGACCAAGGCGTCCTTTGCCCGACTCTGAACCGGGATCGGATGGCCAATGGTCATTTCAAGAGCAGTCGCCGTAAGGTAGACAACTACCCCCGCTCTATAGGAAACAATACAGTTCCCAGACTCCCCCGATTGTTAGTCGGAGAGCACAATCGATTGGCTTGCGCCGCTCGGTGCGCAGACCGTCCAGGAGCGCCAGAGGATTGATTCCCAGGGGAGACTGGTTGACCCAGTGTCCTACCCAGGCTCGCACCCCATGCGTGGAGGCCATCGGATGGGTGTTGACCCGTGAGTGTGACCGACCCTGAAACAGAATGGGTCTTCGTGGTCAACTCAGCAAGGGCCCATTAGCTCCCCTATCTATATAACAGTATTATTTTAGAGCACCACTTGTGTTTTTTCTCCTAGAAATGTGTATATATTTTGATTCGTTAATTTGACCGGTTTTACGGTTTTGGCTTTTAATTAAAGCGGAAAATCACTGTTTTATCAAACACGTTAAAATATATTTAGAAACGAAACACATACCGCCATCGGGGAAACTAGACAAGTTAGTAGGAGTTAAAGTTAATAATATTGAATATATTATATAGTTATTAGAATGCGGTACTACGTTTTGGCAGCTAGGATTTTACAACGAAACGCAACGTGTTGGCACTCACAGGTCCAAACATTGATTAATCTTCTCTAATGTTCAATATGGCGGCGTTCGTGGAATGGCAGTATGACGGCGCACTATAGATGGCGTCATAGCTCTTATTATTTTAATGCTATTTGTATAAAGATGTTAATTTTTCATTTGGTATGCATATATCAATACGCCATAGTTATGGACTTTAAAGTTCAGATAGACTAATAAATGGCATTCTATCTCTCAATGGTAAATACGTTATTGTTATTGGCGAGGTGGGCCCAGCACCCTCCCTCTGCCCTGCGTCAGTATAGGTTTATTGCTTTTTAATTTATGTTTCACTTTCTGCTGGATTTTAATGTTCGATACATTTGATACGAGCTGCCTTTATAAGTGATTTTAATAACAGTTTTATCTTATTTTTTACAGGAAAACATGTTTTCTTCTTAGGTTGAGGTTAGCTATAAGATATTGCTTAAATGCGGTAACCTCACCGATTTGTTTCAACAAATAAAGCGTTTTATTATTATTATTATTATTACTATTACTTCTTATCCAACCTTTTACTACTATGAGTTAGCTTATACTCGATTATTGAGAGTACCTACTTTTGACAGTGCGACTTCAGTCATTCTCCCATACAAAATCCATTGGAGATTCTTCAATGAGTAATTTATTTATTTATTTATTTAGGTACATAGGATTTGGTATACAGTTCATTCATAGGTCATGTAATCTTATAATAATTATATAAATTATTTAATAATTAATATAGGGAGGTTTAACACATCTTACATGACCTTTACTGCCAATAGCACATCTAACTAGGCGATAATTTGGCCCGTCTCTAGATGTGCATATTTTTATGCAATTTTAAGAAATTAAGTGTTTTTTTTTAAATAAATTATTTGGACCCACCACCTGTATATACACATATATATACAATGAAGGCTACCTACCTATATTGTCGAAGTCACTTGGATCGTATGTATGTACTAACAAATAGTGAGTCATAAATCTTGATGTCACGTACAATAGGCGGTTTCTTTAAAGCGAGGCGCGGAATTACTCAAGCGCGAGTCGTTTTGAGTCAAGGTGATGGAACTGGGTGTAACGCTGGGTAATGACAATGACTGTGATGACCAGAATCAATTATTAATTACATTGTATTCATTATTGCATTGGTAACATAAATAGTCCGATTCAAACTACTACCAGAGAGCCCTAGAATAAATGATTAAACTTCAACTCTCCCTGGTTGATTATTTTACATTTTTGCCTACTAGTTTTCGAGACTCTGATAGAGAGAAACTGGTAGCGTTTGTATATATTTTTATAATGTCATTCGAAAATAAACACTAATCGGTTAGAGCTAACTTCTTTGAATTATAGTTAGTTTTTTGAAATATTTATTTATTTGTTTATTATTTAAGAAATAATTACTACAAAACATGGAATTTGCTTACAAAGATAATTGAAACCGGATGACACAACCTTAACCTTATGATTAGGTATTTGATTCTGTCACCCAACTGGGACAAGCCCGTTCTAGGGTGGACAACTAGGGTTGTCGACTACAGCGGGCGAGCCCGTCACCTCAGGAAGTTTTAACGATTAGTCGTTCTATCTCCCTGGAGTGAGCGCAGAAGACTTGGACAAAACAGTCCACCATCTAGCTCCGCCACAAGCCCGTAAGAGGCCAACGCCGGGAGTGTTAACCGGCGGGCTTACACTCACGCCCTTACTTCCAATTGTGACCAGATTACTCCAGTCTCTCGATTGGTTACGAGTTCGAGGTCGCTTGCGCGGTCCTCTCCCTTACGAAGCGGTGAAACGGTGTTTACCGAATTTATCGCGGACCACAGCGTCCTTTGCCCGGATGTTCACCCAGGATCGGATAGCGGATGGTCGTTTCAAGAGCAGTCGCCGTAAGGTCCGCAACCACCCCCGCTCTATAGGAAACAGTACTGCTTCCAGACGCCCCCGACTGTTAGCCAGAGTGCACAGTCGATTGGCTTACGCCGCACGGTGGGCAGACGGTCCAGGAGCGCCAGAAGGTTGATTCCCAGGAAAAACTAACCATAAGGCCAGAGTCCTACCCAGGCTCGCACTTTATGCGTGGAGGCCGTAGGATAGGTGTTGACCCGTGAGTGTGACCAACCTTGAACAGAATGGGTCTTCGTGGCCAACTCAGCAAGGGCCCATTAACTCCTAACGTCCATTAACTCTAGGGTGGACAGAAAAATATAAAATATTAAAAGTTTTTGGCCAGCCTGATCGCGTGAAAAGTCGCTCTCTATTCTGTTTTGCTCAGGCGTGGCTAGGCGGAGGTTATCACTAACCTCAAACCCCGCAAGTAGGGATTTACGATTTATCCACATACGATTTATCCATACTCGTATATGGATTTATCCATATACGAGTATAAAGCTGCCCGTTTTTATGACATTCTTACAACCCCCCCCCCCTATGTAACATAAGAGTAACGTTACACTCGTTACGTAACGTTTTTTTAACGCTACGTAACATTTTATTTAAAGAACGGGTGAATCAAAAACTTACAAATAAAGGTTGAGTATTTTGATGCCTAGTTACACTTTATTTTTAATAATAACAATTTTAAAAGAAATCATAGTAGTTAAAAGGTAATTAAGAAACACTTTGAGCCATTTTTGTTTTGAAGTTATATTTCCAATTATTGGTGATTCTACGCAGGCAATTATGGGAATTACAAAGGAGGTTGACACCATTCGTGCCATTACGTCTATATTGTCGTAGTCTTTGATAACTTCCACGTCCCGCCATTCAGCATTATTTTGGTCAGATCTATCATAATAACCTATACAGTTACGCGTATTATTTTGTAGGAATCATAATAAAAACATTATTGTATATACGAGTATACTGGATTTTTTATATTATTATATTATTTTCCTGCTTATGTACCTGGCAAATATTCCACATAAGAATGGCTTTGATGTATATGTTTGTTGCGAAGCCATCTTAAACAGTTTAGTTTTTTTTTTCGAAAAACGTACTAAAATCAATATTTAACTTCTATATATAACCCTCCGAAACTTTTCGCTTTCTAGTCAGCATATTTGCGCTTGTCAAGCTAAAGTGGATATCGCTGTCCGTTGGTAATATTGACCATTTACCGTAATAGTTTAATTTAATTTAATTTGTAATTTACAATAATCTACAGTAAAATCTACAACATGTACAATTAAAATGTCACAGACAAAAATCCACTACCAAAAAACTATTAACATTATGTGCTAAAAACTGTTGCAAGTGATCCTATTTTAATGTCACCTAACTAGGCCTGTTCTAAGGCGGACATATAAAATGTTATAAATATGTGTATAACCTGGATAAAAACTAAGTTAAAAAAAGAACAATTCAAAGAATCTATGGCGTGGCGTACTTTTAAATATGGTTTGGCGACCACAGCTCTAGCTAGTAGGGCCTTATTATCTCACGGTCACACTCACGGGTCAACACCCATCCGATGGCCTCCACGCATGGGGCGCGAACCTGGGTAGGACACTGGGTCAACCAGTCTCCCCTGGGAATCAAACCTCTGGCGCTCCTGGACGGTCTGCGCACCGAGCGGCGCAAGCCAATCGATTGTGCTCTCCGACTAACAGTCGGGGGAGTCTGGGAACTGTATTGTTTCCTATAGAGCGGGGGTGGTTGCCTACCTTACGGCGACTGCTCTTGAAATGACCATTGGCCATCCGATCCCGGTTCAGAGTCGGGCAAAGGACGCATTGGTCTGCGACAGATTCGGTGCACACCGTTTCACCGCTTCGTAAGGGAGAGGACCGCGCAAGCGACCTCGAACTCGGAACCAATCGAGAGACCGGATAAATCTGGTCACAATTGGAAGCAAGGGCGCGAGTGTCGGCCCGCCAGGTAACATTACTGGCTATCTCGCGGTAAAGGCGTTGGCTTCTTGCGGGTTGTGACGTAGCTGGACGTTGGATTGTTCTGTCCAAAGTCTTCTACGTTCACTGCAGGGCGACAGAACGAAAAAATCGTTAAAACGTCCTGTGGTGACGGGCTCGCCCGTTGTAGTTGACACCGCAAGTTGTCTACGCTGCTCAAACCATACCCATTGTATATTATTTACTATAATAAGAAATGAAAGAGATTTCCAAGGTCAGTTTCTTCTCTTGCAGATGGCGGCGATGACAGCTGTCAACCTTGCGGCGGCCATTGCTGTTTTGACAGTAACAGCTGTCAGTGGCCAGCGGGAAGGCTACTGCCTCTCATCGGACTACGATCCTTACTTACTATTTGGAGCGAAGACCGCCTACGAATTCGTGAAGGGTAAAGAAGGATCGCAGCATATCGTGCCATGTGAGTACATACTTACCTTTTTATTTTTATTTGAAAGGAAAAAAAGAAGAAAACTAGGAGTATGCAGAAACTGCATGTTTGTATCTATTTATTTATTTATTATAAAATGTACACAAACAATATTATACCAAATGTATTTTTTATTACTAATATTTCTAGATTATTTCTTATTAGAGCATAATATGTTAAGCGTACTCCGGATGCTAAATTTGTTATTACATAAGAAAAATAAAGCACAATATAAAATAAAAACTATTCATTAGGCCATTAAGTTACATCATAAAGAAATAAAAAGAGATGCTTGAACATTATCATAATAATGTTTTTTTTAAAATAAATTTAACCTTAAACTAAATTCAGAGTAAAAATAATAAAAGAAGAATTTGACGATATTTACATTTACATTTTCGTCGTGTCCAATTGACGGCTAAAGACCGCTCTTGGACGTGTCAAAATAATTGGGTTAGGTAGTAAGTCTCGTTACTACTCTTTACTGAACATACATAGGTAGTCAAGAATTAACTACTAGATTGTCAAACTATAAATATAAATAATGAAAATAGAAGCCTAATATTTGAAGTAGTTAGTAATTCGAAAAGATACGTAGTAAAATTATTCATCGTAATATTCAAATTGTCAGTAAAATGTTAAATAATCAAATTAAATCTACGTTTTGCATTTCAAACTAAAAGTACAGATATAAGACCATATAAAATAATCAGACAATAAGGCTCTACTTTTAAGTAATTTAAATGGGCATAATATTTGAAAAATCATGGCCCTCAAATTCGGCCAGATTATAGAAAGGGTGGCCTATCAGCATCTCCTTGATGTTTTTTTTAAATTCTATGTCCTCCAGCTGTTTAAATTTTGTAGGGAGTAGATTATAGAATTTAATGCTAAGGTACAAGTAACTTTTCTGTACTTTTGCCAGTCGTATTCGTTGTATGCGTAAAAGGGAGCTACCGCGGGTATGATGCGAGTGAATGTCCGCATTAATTGCAGTTTCCGCGAGGTGCTGTCTAGCATACATTAGACACTGGTATATGAACGCCGAATACATAGTCATTACCCTTACCTTGCTGAAATATTCTTTGCATGAGGTCCTAGTCGTTACCTGATACATCCTGCGCAGTGCTCTCTTTTGCAAAAGAAAGATTCTTTTACTGGTTGCGGTAATTTAAAATTTTCTATAGAAAAATAACAAAAACATAGGTAATTTATCAGGTGTCTAGTAATTTAGACTCGAAAATTGATTTAATTGTTTGGGGTTCCATGTTGAAGAAATCATTATTATCGGTTATGCCGCAGGGGTACTCAAACGGTCGATCGCGATCGACCGGTCGATCGCGAGTGCCTTTTCAGTCGATCTAGAGAAAAAAAGGCGTACAAAATTGTATACATTAAAGCCGTAGCATTGAGGAATCTGCTACTGAAATAGCGAGACAGTTTAACATGGACATATCCTCTGTTGGAAATGAGGTAGTGCAGATTATATCACATATACATCTCAAAGCCACAGCATCTGATACAAAATTCTGGTCTTTCATATCTGAAGATAAATATCCGAATCTAAAGGTGGGTACTGACCAACGTTACGAGGTGTAATGTAACATGTTACACAGCGAGCATTCGTGCAGTCAGTACGTCGTGTTACGGGGAAACCAGCGAGCAACGAGCCGCTCGTTGCTCGCTTTGAGTGCTCCACCCGCCTGTCGGTTTTTTGGCGAATCCTTTGACTGTTACACGGTTCAGTCAGTACGCTGTTGCAAGTCGTCACGAGCGCACGCGCTGCGTCGCACGTCGCGCGCGAGTCTTTCCTCTCGTAATTATTTCATTTATTACTTGAAACATGGAGTGGAACAAAGAAAAAACTCTGTATTTTATAGAAAAATACACAGAAGAATCATTGTTGTGGAACCCAGCTCATCCAGAGCATTATAACAAATTAAAGAAAGAAGACGCTTGGGATAGATTGGCTTCGTTACTCGACAGCGAAAGAGAAACGTGTAAAAAGAAAATGACAAGTTTACTGGCATCATTGAGGAGGGAAAAACAAAAAATTAAACAATCAACTGGTACAGGAAAAGGTATGTAATTATTTATTAAGTTTTATTAAGATTTTTTGGTGGCGTGACCGTTTTGCAATATTAACTCTGTATTAACGGTTAATCCCGGGTTAGTGCGGGTGGTACAAGTGAGAGATACAATTTGGTTTTATATTTAAATATAATTTTACAATTATTTTGCTAGCATAGATTACGATTGCTAATTTCAACTTAAATTTCAGGTGCAGAAGAAGTGTACCATAGTACTTGGTTTGCATACAAAGCTATGATATTTCTACTGGATAGAAATACACCTCGTGCCACAACTGATACTGTAAGTCCATTTTAAGCATAATTTTCTTGCCAGCTTACAGACCGTATTCAGCAACTTCATTACGAATATTGTGAGCAGATCTTGTAGCCCTTCGCGGTCTTATTTGCAAGGGTAACATACTAGTCATATCATTATTACATTCTCTCCAGTTTCCTAATATGACCTGGCCGTTCGATTCTTCGTCAAAGCTACCTGCAGGGGTATATACATGAGCATTATTACCTTTCCTTAAAAAATTGTGAAGGCATGTTATTGCTGTTACCACAGATGTCGCGGTTTTCGGTTCTAACAACATTGGTTTCCGCAAAACTCTAAACACTTCAGATAATATACCGAACACATTTTCGACCACTCTACGAGCTCTGCAAAGTCGGTAGTTATATATTCTTTCTTTAGAACCACGTTCATGATATCCTGCATATACTTTCAACATATTTTCGGAAAGAGCAAAAGCTTCATCGCCAACAAAGTAAAATGGAATTTCTTCTGTTCTTGCTGGCAACGCAGTGGGTTGAGGGATGTTTAGTGCATTATTTTTTAGTTTTTCGTTTAATTCACAGTTGTTGAAAACCCCTCCATCAGATATTATTCCTTGACATCCAATGTTTACATACAAAAAGTTATATTTCGCGTCAACAACTGCCAGTAATACGATGCTGAAGAAACCCTTGTAATTATAAAATTCACTTCCACTGTTGATCGGTGACTGCAGTACAATATGTTTACCGTCGATTGCGCCTAAGCAATGTGGAAAATTCCACAAAGTATCATAGTCATTTGCTACAACCAGCCATTGCTCCGGTGTTTCTGGCATCTGAAATAACGTTTTATATTTATTTTCAGGTACGTGAACGTGAAGGTGCTTCAGAACAACCGCCTGATGATTGCCCTCCGCCTGCCAAAAAAAGCGACAATGATTGCCCTCGGCCTCCAAAAAGGAAGAAAGCAGTAGCCCCAACCCCGGAAGAGATAATGGCATCTACTTTCGATATTTTAAAAAAGAAAACCGAGCAAACGGAGTCAACTTCGCACAAACTTGACTAATGTGAAGCCTATGGTATTTATTTGGCAAATAAATTAAGATCTTATTCAAAGTCAACAAAAATGCATGTGCAGCATTACATATCAAATAATATATTGTTTAGTGCTGATCGCGGTGAGTATGACTATGTTGGCATGACTATCTGCAATTCTTCACAAGGATACTCTACACGACCAACAACTTCAAGAGCCTCATCGATGCCACAGCAAAGCCCTGAAACACCTGCATCAAATACGTCCGATCAAAATGACTATGGGTCACCAGCTATGAGTGAACAATTTCTATCAGAATTTGGTGATTTAATTAATTAATTTGATGTGTAATGACTACTTTTTCTGAAATAATTAAAACAGTACATACCTTTACATATTCTTTTAATGCTCCAATAAGGGCTTCGCTGACCTCTTTCACTATAAATCCTATTCGTTGCTTTGATATCTTGAAAAGATATTGCATACTAGTATAGGAATCTCCTGTAGCATTAAAACGAAGCGTTAGTGCTAATCGTTCCGTGACACTGATTGCTTTTCTATAATTTGTATCTTTTTTAAGTACTTTTGGTCCAATTAAATTCAAGAGTTCTTCAAAATCGATCGGAGACATGCGTACAAAGTTTTTATACTGTCCAGTAATCATTTGGTTTTTTAATATTGCTATCAATGACAAACCACCACATACGCCTCTGTTTTTAAATAAGTTTGATGTCCAGTAACGTTTTTTCTTCTTCTTAATTTGGATGAAACAATAATTAAGTAGAATCAAAGATACCAACACGTCCTCACTGTCGGCCATCTTGAGTGAACTGGCGGCGAAAGCGGAGCACAGAGTTTTGACGAGCATGTTACGCCGATTTTAGAACACAGCGAACATGCTCGATGCGAACATGCTCGTATGCGAATGTTACATTACACCTCGTAACGTTGGTCAGTACCCACCTTAAGGCAAATCGCCCTTCAGTTGGCGGCAATGTTTGGGTCGACTTACTTGTCTGCATTTTCTGAAATGAAAATAATTAAGTCAAAATAACGCAATCAACATCCAAAGTCATTTTTTAGGGCCGTGGCGGCCAAAAGCTAATGAAGCATATTTTTGTGGTCTGGTTGTGAGAACACGAAAAAGAATTTTAATACAATTATTCAGGATGTTAAAAACCCGTCCTTAAGCTATCATTTCGCCAAAACGAAAATGGTAAATTATTTCCATATTAATTGTAAATTATCTTTATTCTGTTACTGTTTTCCAAAAAAATAAAAACGAGCGAGATTCGTCTTCAGTTTTTGAAAAACCTAGAGATGATTCTCAATATTAAAAAATACTATTTACACCAGCGTATGGTCTATTTGCATAGTATTGAGACAGTTTGTGGAACTTCCATACAAAAAATATAAGAAAAAAATGTTTGAAATTACGTAATTTCCAGAAATGTTATGGCCAAACATTATTTTTTTTCTATTTATTAAAGATACTTTTGAGTGATATAAAAAATAACAGTGATTTTAAGTTATTTTATTATTGTAATCTATTTTTTACTTTATAAAAAAACTATTCATTTTATAATTTATTATATTATAATTGAAAAGCCAAGTCGACTATATTAGACGACGCGCAAAGCCGAAATCGTCATTCGTAATTGGCCACTGCCAACGGTGTGACGTATTCCCTTGACGCCGCGGTATACCTATACATCTTTTTGTATATATCAAAAGCGCGCGGGCGAGTGGCATAGCAAAAATGCCTAAATTTTTAGTCGCATCAACTCGGAAGGGAGCCTTAAGTTTAGAAGCTAGAACTCGATTGTTTCGTAAGAACTAATAAACTCGCGATTTTGAATAAGTATGAAATTTTTTAAAAACTTTTTAGAACAGACCTACGCTTACCTTGACAAAAAAAGCATATTGCGGAAAACTAATTTCTGTCGTTCCTACTAATTCTATGTGGATTGATGGCCATGAAATTCTGAAACGTCTCAATATGCTTATACCTGCGCCACGATACAACCTACCTACCTAGACGACAATCCAGCATCACACATACTTGCAACCTCTTAGAGTTGATCGATCTGAGTCTAACGATATTGAGGTAGATCGACAGCAGTTCAAGTTTGAGTACCCCTGGGTTATCGAGTCGTATAACCGGCATGCACTATATAGGAATGTGGAAAGATTGATTTGTCTGTCAAATAGGAATGTGGAATGTTACGTGCTTTCATGAAATTTAACGCTCCTAATAAAGCTGTTGAGTCTATCCCGCCGTTAAAAGGAGTTTGTGAAGACACAATAGGCTACCGGACTCTACTCTTCTTGATACTATATATAAAAATCGCTCTTCATAAGAGTAGAGAGTGCGTGTTAGACCGTTATTATTAGCATACGCTTATACTTCCTCTGCACAGACTCTATCGCTTCCGGGTGGACCTCACAGGATGGATTCTACATTATGGACTCAAACTCCAGTGACAGTCAGTGCCGGATTAATCCAGCGCGGGGCCCGTAGCAAATTCTCTCAAAAGGCCCTTGGTTTGCTTTAGGTTCTTAAGTTTAGGGTGTAAAATAAAATAGAACTTTTTGATAGATCCCTTTTATTCCTAAACAAGGTAATAACATATAATTTTTGGAGGTACCGTGTAATCCATAAATTTTTACAAAGAGAAATAAAAAAATTCGGCGCCACAGCTACGACCAAAACTCCCCAGAAAAATTAAATTGAGGAATTATTCAACTATCACAGATTCAATCATATTCGACAATATAAATACAAAAATTTTTTATTTATATTTTATTTTTATAAATATTTATGACAGTAGCGCTGTTGTTTAAAAATATACACATATATACAATTTTCTTTTTCAACAAACTGTGTGAAATTTTGCAATGTGGACAAAAACTACAATCTAAGTAAAATCAGACCGTTTTTTTTATATAATTCACACCGACAGATCAACCATTATTGTACGGCACACCTTTATTAACGAATACTAAATAAAATACATTAAAAAACTCCTACTTTACTCATAATAATTACAACAAAGGAAATGCACCGCTTAACAAAAGTAAATAAACAGTGCCCAATATTTTTCGCCTTATTGAGCAATGCTTACAATTCACTTCATAATATTGTTTAATATTCTCATACAATAGACCTATATTACCTACATTGTTAAAACTTTTTATAAGCAACAAAAAGCCCAGATACACATATTTATATAGCCCGACTATTAAATAATTTATTTAGTATATTTTCTCTAATACAATCATGGGCGCGTTATACCGTGACATTACTGACGAATCGATTTATGATTTTTCTATAAAGTCTAAAAATTCCATTGCTTTAGAAAAGCGAGTAGTCAGCCAAGCGAGTAGGCTTCCGCTCGTAATTATGTCAAACTTATACAATTAAAACTGATGAGAAATTATTACATTCAGACAATCAATTGATTTATAATCAAGTGTGTTGTTAATGTGGGCAATATTTCAGTATAAGTTGAGATATTGGTAAATCAAAATAAGTATAGATTCCTATTTATTTGACTAAATATTCTATTTCTATGATTTTTTTAAACGGTCAAGAAATATATTTTTCTGCCGAATGCCAAAGTTGTATTGCAAATCACAGACGGCTCCGCCGCCGCTCCTTGGGATTGTCGGTACTTCCCCTGTTACTTTCGCTATGTTGCCAACTTACGTGTGTTTGTGGTGCGATACATAATTTGTCGTGTGGCCAGCGCGAAATGTGATAAAAATTTTAAGAATCGTTGTAGATTTTGATACCAACGTTTTCCCATTGGCCTGTTGCAGGCTGCAGCGATAATTTTCTCTCAGGCAGGCGTGGGTGCGCGGGGCCCCTCAATGCGCGGGGCCCGTAGCATTTGCTACTCTTGATACGTGGCTAATCCGGCACTGATGACAGTTCAGACTTTACAATAAAGGAGCGTTCTCTCTAGCGTTTACGTCTCACCGCGAGACGTCGAAGAGACCGGTCGCACACGAAGCTGAATCTGTTTGTGGCGACTTGGTATTAGAAAAGCCTCTAAAACATCTTTTACCTATATAATAAACAGGATAAGTGTTTTCTTTCTGCACCTGGAACACGATTTTTACGTGCATGAATCGAGACAAAAGTCGAGACGATAAGGATCGGTTTTTCACAAGGAATAGCCCCATGTAAAATCGAACATTTTTTGAAGCATTTAGTCGACATTTTGAATGCTTTGGTTGATCCGTAGGTATTGCCATTAAATATATAGCGTATTAGATTGTCCAAAGTCGTACTACGAAATGGCAACTAAGATTTTAATATGAAACGCAACTCATAGTTCCAAAATTGATTAATCTTCTCTTATTATGTTCAATATGGCGACTTTCGTGGTATAATAGGATATCGGTGCACTGTAGATGGCGCTTTAAACACGTCTATACGGTATAAAATGATAACATGATGGTAAACAAATTAAGAAATCATACCTCTTATTATTTTAATATTCTTTACATAAAGCTGTCAATTTTTAATACGCACTTTAACGTCCAGATAGACTAATAGACGGCATTTTATCCCTCCGTATTATTTCTGCGATGTAATCAGCATATATTAAAATGCGATAGATGGCACTAACAATTGAATGTTTTTATTGTCATCATTGGTTAAATTAGTTGATTTTGATAATTAATGAATAAGTGCGTTATAAAAATCATTTATTATCAATGTTATTATAGATGGCCAAATAAATTGCTAGTAGTTTAGCCGTCAATGGTTGCCGAGTAGTACTATAGAGTTGAGCAATCTAATACCATATGTATACAGTGGTAATAAATGTATTGGGTTGGTAGTCGTCTTTGTACCTCTCACTTGACTGAATTATTCAGCTGCAGTTCTACCAACCTGACTAGGCAAAGCGAGCTACCCGCGTAAAGAGAAACATGAGTACGGTCATATTATTACGTAATGTGTATTCTCTTTGTCATATTATTACGGTCATATTATTACGTAATGTGTATTCTCTTGATTTACGGCTCTTGTCGTCGTGAGCCGTAAATCCGGGCGGAGAACGCGCCGAAGGCCCGGTCCAAAAGCTAGTCCATCTATAAAACAAGTGACTCGTTTGCCGGTCAGTATATTTTCGTAAACGATTGAATCAAACGTGTTTAATGCGTTGCATTCTCACTATCCGCGCTCGTCACCGATTATCCTTTCAATCAGGACAACCTCCTTGAGCCTAATGTTTTTCTTTTTTTCTTTTGCCTTTCAATTAAATTGAAGAAAAAAGGTCTCTTCTGCCGACCTTTTGTATGTAGCCATATTGAACATAAGAGAAGATTAATCATGGTTTAGAACTATGAGTGCCATTTACATTTCGTAAAAAAACTCTAGCTGCCAAATCGTAGTACGGCATTAAGCAATATATATATAATACATGATATAACAAATGCTAACATTAGTCCACTATAATGCCCGCATGAAAATGAGGGCTAATAGAATTTTATCAAAGTTTTTTTGTAAGAGTTTTTTGAAATATTTGTTTTAAGCTTAATTTGGTATTAAGATCCAAAAATTGTGTACCTATTCGGGAAGATTATTTGCCTGTGTTTACTGCTAAAGCAAAACTGCTGGATCTAACAACTTGAAACAAAAAAATATGTCTTATTGTGCAACAATTGAAATTGACTTCTTATTTGTAACTCCGGATATTTATTGTTATTACGTTTATTTTTTTAAACTCTACTTCTAACCTTGGAGTTCGACTATTGACTCTTAATAACAGTTAATGTACAGATACTTCATGTTGTGATAAATGTAGTTGAGCAAAAAACTCACACTTTAAATGCACGACTGAATACATCAACAAATATTAAAGTGTCTCGTATCGATCATAAAAACATTCTAAAATATGTACTTGTTTATGGGATGTTGCATGAACTAAGATATGCAATGACTCATTATAGAGTCCTGTTTGTTACATAATTTATTAAGTCGTTATCTGTGTAATTGCCGTTTTTTCACACTACTACTGGCCCGTATTCCGTTTCTCGCAGGTGCCTAGCTTGGGGTCTGAAAACGCGCTAAAACGACGCTTTTGACTGAGCGTGCTTATGTAGAGCTCATAAGGTGCTTAAATTGACGTTAAGCACTGTCTAGACCATAATACATCACACTACCACTGTCTAGACCATAATACATCTATGGTCTAGACCCTTTTTGGTATTCCGTTTTTACAAGTGTGTTGACATTTGCACACAGGTAAATATCTAAGCAATAAAAAACGACAGGAAACCAAAAGAATTTTGTTTTTAGAATGTTGAAAATTCGCTTTATTTGCGAACATGAAGTCCTCACCTAGTGTTATCCAATACAGATGCAAACGATGATGCGCAAGATCTTGATTAAAAAAAGCCGAGCCTGATCAATCACTCTTCGAAACTGCTTCTACAGGTCAACGTACGACCACACACTTCACAGAAAACAGTCGCAATCTCTGATCTGCTCAACTCACGGTTCAAGTCCCATCCGGTAGCCTCCTCGATGAAAGTCGAACCTGGCAAGGACTCTGTATCCCCTGACACGGTAGATAGATCAGGTCATCTGGCGGTTGACCTTCGGGCGCTGTTCGGCGGTTTGCGTATTGTGCGGCGCCAGTCAATCGCCTGTGCACCCTGGCGAATAACCAGAGGAGCCTGGAAACGTACGGTTCCTAAGCAGCGGGAGCTGTTGTTAACCTGATGTTAGCCACCATTGCTACGATCCGTTGACCAACCGGTCCCGTGTGATATTAACTGGCAAAGGCCGCCACGGTAAATTTGAATGAAATTACCTCCAACACCAGGTAGAGGCCGCGCACGCGACTTCGAACCTGTGACCAGGAAGGAGGACGGAGAAATCCGGCCAAATCTGGTAGTGAGGGCGTGGGGTCGCTTGGTTTATTTCCCAGTGCCTCGCGCGGTAATTTAAGGCGTTGGACATGTTGATGTAGTTAGACGGTGGACTGAGTTGTCACTAAGTCTCTGCGTTGACCCCACGGTGATATATCTTGGAAAGAATGGTTGTATATTGTTATACCTTCCTGGGGTGATAGGTTCGCCCACTGTAGTTGACATCACTCTCTAGTTATTAAGAGTCTGATCATTACTAAGTGAAATTTTACCATCTAATCCATCCTCGCCTTTTAGACATCCTCAAATCAAAGAAATAGAGCGTATCCTTGTGTGACTAGTGCGTTTTCTCCGGATGAATACAAATTACAGCGATTTGGTTGAGCGTGCCTAGGGCATTTGCAAACAGCATTACTCTTTGTTTAGTTAGTCGGCCTTGTTACGACTGTAGGAACATCAATTCCGTCATCACTATCTTACGTCATGTTGACACGTCCCCGCTGCAACAAACAGCCGTCTGTTGGATTTGCATAATTTATTATTTAATTTTAGCAACTGCTTGGTGATCGGTTACTGATAAGTCAAATCCGCAATAGCTTCCGATTATGACAGATTTTGTAGAGGAATAGGAAAAATGTGTATTTTGTATCCTCTGATTACAATAAACTACAATGAACTACTCCAGTGTATAGGCATTATTACACTGTAAAGCATCAAAAAAAGAATGCTAAAATAATATTAATTAAAACATATCTATAATGATAGTTGGCATGGCTGTAATATTATTTTCAGTATTACCTGCATACAAATAATCAATATATAATAATATCATTTACTAATTAATAGCCAGAAAGAATAAACGATTAAAATAGAAATGCAAAGCGTATGTAGAATTAATAATATATTTTATTTTATTTAGAAAAAAATACAAGGAAGGTTTACAATTATGCATAAAATTAAGGTGTAGAAACGAACAGATATTTAAACATTGCTTACGAAGCAAAGAAAGTATTGATTTCTTGGATTTTATCAACTCTACTAGAGCACATTCTGTTCTGTAGTGATACATTTGTTATAATATTATATAATACATAGTACAACTATTTTCGTTAACATTGATAATTTTCGTAATTTAGAAATAAAAAAAAAGACATAATGGTTGTAAAATAGTGTTAATAAAAGGATAATTACCTACATAGGAAATTTATAACATATTATAATAATCATATATGAAGGCATATCCTAATATGAAGGTTTAGTAAACAAAGGTCAAAGTTAAATTCAATAAATACTTACTTACCTTCAATAGACACCTTTATAGTTTATACCATAAGTTTATGTAAATACACAAGTAAATATATTAAAAAGAATAAAAAAGGCGACTGCCGTTATAGAAAATAAATATAAATAGATATAGATATAGATATGATAAAGTAAATATAGATACAGGTATATTTCAGTAATGTACTCAATCAGACCTTCACTTGATACTGAACACCTTATATTTATTTTAATTTATTGACATTTGGTCATTTGAACATTTAGACAACTACTTACTTGATATTTGGACAGTAAAGGAAGCCTATCACACTCGGGATGATATAAGGATTCTAACAATACCATACACTTCTATATCGGTTCAAGCGTTTAGAAGTTATGGTAGAATAAAGAAACGGAAAACATACAAGATGGACCTTTAACATATTACACTCCTTTTTTGTTGGGCCGTGGTGTAAAATGAATGCAAGATAAAACTAAACAAATAAGTTATTGCAAATTATCAAGATATGAATATGTTATTGTCATATTCAGCAAAATGCCTTCGTAATTTTTAAATTAATAAATATAAATAGAATGAATTAGATGGGAATAAAAATATTGGCTATCATCATACTATTATGATTAACATTTTACAGATATCGCCGTGGAACATACATTCAGAATTTTGAAACTCCCTTATACTATAAATTGTTTTTTTTACCAAATTATTAATAATTACATTTTTAAATTGGTCCTTTTCAAAGCTTTGATTTACTCTGGAATCTTGTTATAGTAACACACATTTTGTTGAATAAAACTATATCACACTTTGCTAAGTCATTGTCGGTTTATGTGATTTATTTATTAGTTTCAAATAGTATTCAAGGGCATTACAGATGAATCCAATTCGCCCTTGAATATTAAAGCTGGAGTGTAAGTCTAAAAATAAATGACTACATAACTAAATTAATGCTAACATTGAACAAGAAAAAAACATAAAAATATAAAACTAAATAAAAGACAGATTATGATAAACATGAGATAGCAGGGAGATGCCTTTTTAGCTGCCAAAGGGATGTACAAAAGATATCTATTTGATGGACTTTGTCGTGTCGTGATGATGAAAATCACTATTCATCGGGACTTCTGCTAGGTGTCTACGAGCCTACATAATATTTTGATAGAAGAAAATTGAGTCATGAGCAACGGCTTACAAGAACTTTTTGGAGAGACTCTGTATAACTGAGTACCGCTCTTTTCTGCCGAGGAAAAGGTCCGGTAGAATTTGAATCTAATTTGCACAAACGCGGTCCATATATGCATTCGCCGTAATCAAGGATTGGTAAAATCGGTGTTTGTTAAGAGACTTCTAATATCTGCTTGAATATAATCTCTGGTTCGATACAGATTTCAGACGACAGAAGGGCCATTGCATTTTGCGCTTTTAGGTGGGTTCGGAAAGAAGTTGCCGTCATCAATGTGCCTGTCATCAATGTGCAGTTTAAGATTACGGACGTTTCTACTTGAGGGATGGCTGTATGTTCACTAGTAAAGTTTGGGCGCGATACAAGGGACTTGAACTTTGCGAGATTATGCATATAGGCCAATTACCTAATTACGAAGTATACCTGAAGGTTTATAAAGCATAAATCACATAACTATTTGACCAATCGATTCCCAATGATTCTGTGCAGTTTGGGCCTTATGTCCTGCTTGTGTTTCCTTTGGTCTGCTCAACCACCCTTTCATTTCCCATCTAGTAGCAACCTCGAAGAGGGACTTAACCTGGAAGGGCCGCTGTGAACTCTACGTCCTGCTGTAACCGATTCTTAGAAGGTCGGGATCGGAATTGCGGTTCCGCGGAACACCTCGGGCGGAACTGGGCGATTTGTGCACCGTGCTGCCTCAACCAATCGCTTGCGCAATCCAGCGAATAATCGGGGGAGTCTGGAGACGTATGTTTTCTAAGAAGCGGTGGGGTATCTGTTGACCTGGCGTCACCTATCTTTTAAAAAGATACGTTGGCCGCTCGATCCCGAGCGAGTTTGACGGGCAAAGGGCGCGGCGCATCCGCGATAAATTCGATCTATGAATTACCGATATTCCCAAACTAATCCCGAATTACAGTGGGAAATCGTATACTCCCTAATTAAGCGGGTTTGCCTTACTTATATCCAATTTCATAAAATTATCACCTAGTCTACCCTCGTATGTCGATTAGGTGCTGGTTCAGAATATCCGAAAGAGCGGACGCCAGGGTCGATAAATCTTCCCTAAAAGTGAGACCCTCTTACAAAGGGTAGGAAACATAATTAGTCACGGACGCCGAGGATATGAGATTCCTTGAAAAATAGCTGATAACTCAAAGGAAAGGACAGAAAGGGGCTATAAAATATAAAATAAACGAGCGGTCGACCCTGAAACACGAGAATCCAGGGACCGACAACGTTCCCATTCAAAATAAATCGTGAAAAGGACCCCTTAGTAACACATGGTAACGATAAATTCCCTGGCGAGGCGACTGGCAAAAGACTACGAAATAAAAACCGTGGACGTTACAAAAAATCATACATACTCCAAATCCCACAATTCCCCCTAGAAATAATATAGTTTAAAATGTAAAGAAACTTGCATGATTAATTAATTAAGCATAGCATATAGTATTTCGTTTAATGTAAAGTAAAGCGCTAGGAGAGACAACTTAATTAGCCTAATTAACGATCTAACATTAATATTAACTTGTTACTAATGACCTGAAACTAACCTATGTTTAAGACAATATGTACTCGGGAACGGTGGCGTTTGCGACGAGAATCTGTAATAACAATAATAATAATAATGCTTTATTTAAGAGGAAGTAGTACGAAAATTATGTCTTAAAAACTACCCAACTAGGTTAATGCCTGTACTAGGGTAGATTCTTTTCTTTTAAATTAAGCAAATAATATGTCTATAAAATGTTTAAATGTAAGACAGAGACAACTAGTGTATTCGCTTCTCGCTCTAGCGTGCAAGCGAGGAAGCATGATCGCGATGTCTCTCTCAAACGGGGTTGCATCTGTTATGCGCCCTGTCTCGTTATTGGACAAAACGTGTGCGGCGCAGTAATAGGGGTGTGTTTAGAAATTTCTGGAAGGATCTAGACCAATGAGAGGTAAGGGCGGTCGCTATCTTAAACAAAAATGTAATGGCGATCGACGACAGAAAAGAGCGAAAGCTTCAGTTGTAAATTGGCAAAGGATCAGCGTGAACGCGCCGCGATCCAAGCACCGGGACTTAGTAGTAAATTATAAGTACTCGGAACTCAATGTAAAAGTAAAGATAAGTGACCGAATAAAAGAAAGTCTCGCGAATAAAAAGTGTTTATTTTCGACGGAAGCTTATCCTGCGTGACCTGAGGAAAGTGAGGTTCTATCACGGAAGCCTCTCGCTGAACAAATTTCCTTGTGAGGTTGGAATCCACCACTCGTTCGAGACAACCACCCCTGAGAGAAAAACCAACCTAGCTGGTGAGTGATTACCATTTGAATACAGTCCAAGGTGAAAACCATTGAAGATAATCGAAGGGGTAATTACCCAGCACAAAGGGGGTCGCGTAAATTCACAAGTAAAGTGGGTTTATGCAAACCGGGTAAAAATCCCAACCATCGTGGTCCTCCGTCAAGCCGAATAAAGAAAATCGGAAAGAAAAGTGACTTTGGATCAAGAACGAGAAAAGAAAAATAAAAATATGGATTCGAAAAGCACGCAATCCGAAAATCCAAGACCTTCATCGCGCGCCTGGTCAGAGAGCAGCAGAAGAAGCGAGCACGTTCAGGAACTGCGAGCAGCATCTGAAGAACTTCGAAGAGTGAACCTCCAAAAAGCCAAGAAAAAAGCTGATAAAAATAAATTGGATGCGGAACTGAAAAAAGTGGCTGCGCGGCGCACGGCGCGCAGAGCGGCTGAAGAAATCGAAGAAGAGGCTGACATGGACCTTCAACGAGCAGCGATGCAGGAAGAACTGGATGCAGCGGAAGAAGACTCGCGGCATGCTATGAGGATGCTGGAAATTGTCTCCGAAACCTTCGGGACAGAAACGAGCAGTCAGGAAAATGATCGCGACGTCGCGGGGGACAACACGGCAGCCAGCAGAGTGTCGAGATGGGCCGAGTATCAAACTCCAGCTGCTGAGACGTCCCCAGAACCCTGGGGGGGAACATTCGCAGAAGAAAATGGAGAAGCGGCACGGCGGCGTGAAGACGGCGGGCGATCGGAACCGGGCAACGCGGCGGCGTCCGGCGCGACGATGGCGGACGGCGCGACGGTGGCGGACGGCGCGGCGAATGCGGGCGGCGCGGCGAATGCGAGCGGCGCGGCAGCTGCGGACAACGCTAGGGCAGAGACCAAGGCGGTGTCGGCGGCGGCGGTAAAGGCCGCCGCTGATACGGACCTGGGTACGAGCAGCGATGGAATTAGCAGCTCGAGCGAAAAAATGATAAAAGAGGTATGTAGGATTTTTTCTGTAGCGTCCACAAAACCGCATTTTGCAAAAGAGTTACCTTCATTTCACGGGAATCCTTTAGAATTCGTAGCCTTCAAAGCTATTTTCAAACAGTCGACAGACGTAATGCATTTAAATGATGCACAAAACTTATTGCGTTTGCAGACAGCATTAAAAGGTAGAGCACGCGAGGCAGTGACGGGTTTGCTTTTAAGTCCTGACAACGTGACAAATATCATGACCACGTTAGAGGCGCTATTCGGTAATACGAATTTAATTATTCAGAGAACGATAGCGGATTTGAGGAAAGAAAAAGGGTTATCTGATAGTCTAGATGCAGATGGTTTAATGCGATTTGCGTGCCAGATAAAAAATCTGGTCGCGACCGTAAAATCGGTAAATAAATTAGAACATCTTTATAATCCAGACTTATTGGCTTCACTTGTGGCAAAATTGCCAAAGAACTTATTAACTCTGTGGCTAGCTGACAGGGGAAGGGTTGGTTTAAACGATCCGGTATTAGTTTATTTCGCATTATGGTTAGAGAAATTAGCGATCAGCGCACAAGACGCCGGTCTGTGTACCGCAGAGCTCCCTAGGAAAAGTTATGATAACCCGCGAGACAAGAGACAGAAAGAAACGGGCTCTAAAAAATATATTTTACATACCCAGGGCAAAGAAGACCCTAAGTGCCCTCGGTGTGAGAAATCCCATTATTTAAATAAATGTGAAGAATTTAAAAATCTAACTTTAGCAAGCCGCTGGGATGAGATAAAAAAAATGCGTAGGTGTTTTAAATGTTTAGGGCACAACCACGGCCGAAAATCGTGTTCGGCATATAAACGGTTTCCAAAGGGCAAATATCATTATCTGCTGACCGCCCCGCCGCCTGCGAACGAGGCGGACATCGCGGCGGCGCCGCGCGCGAGCTCCGAGGTAGTGGCGAACGCAGTATCTGGAAATCAGGTCATTCTGCAAGTATTACCGATAACCGTAGTTGGAACCCGGGGTAGAAAAACATTATATGCGTTGTTAGACGCAGGCGCGACTGTTTCACTCATTGATCAGAGCGTGGCAATAGAACTAGGCATTCGAGGCCCGACGCAGGGATTACAGCTCTCTGGAATCGGGAATATGAGAGAGAGTAATAGCAGTGCCGAAGCGGTGTCCTTCAAAGTAAGGGGAGATTTAGGTAAGAAGGAATACGTAGTACGAGCTTACAGCGTAGCCTCGTTAAATCTACCGGAGGTCAAAAGCGTGATAAGTGCGCAGAGGCCGATCGGAGGGATGGTGCGTTCGACTCAGGCGACGACCGTAAAACCTGACCTGCTCCTGGGAGCTAATTGTTGGGAACTGATAGTCTCTAGAGGATTAAAAATGGTAGACGGGGGCCTATCGGTATCTAAAACACTCCTGGGGTGGGTGGCTATCGGCGGCAATAACGCTCTCGAACGAGACATTAGGTACCCGGCGCTATGCTTAAATCAGGAAAATGAACCTTCTTTAGATAAATTACTTGAAGAAAATCTGAAGCTAGAGTACGATTGGCCACAGAAAAAGCGAAAGCTTCAGGCCGATGTTAGGGCTGAAAAAATCTTAGAAGATACTACTTCTTTTAAAAATGGAGTATGGGAGACAGGTCTGTTATGGAAAGAGGTGAACTTTTCCGTACCAGATAACCGAGACATGGCAATGACTCGGCTGAGGTCAGTGGAACGGAAAATGGACTCCGACCGTCTTTATGGAGAAAAATACTGCCAGCAGATAGAGAGATATCTAGCTGAGGGGTATGCTTCGGAAGTCGAGGAAAAACAATTAAAAAACCGCCCTCGAGTGTTATTTCTTCCGCACCTGGGGGTTATTCACCCCGCGAAGAAAGACAAAATTCGTGTCGTTCACGACGCTGCGTCCTCGGGCGCAGGCGGGTCACTAAATAGCATGTTATTAGGTGGACCAGACTATTTAAATAGCATATTAGGAATTTTATTACGATTCCGTGAAAATGCAATCGCTTTCACGGCCGACATACGAGATATGTATCTTCGGATAAAAGTGAGAGAGGAAGATAGCTTCAGTCAGCTGTTTCTCTGGCGAGGTTTCCAGCGTGAAAGTCCTCCAAAAATCTTAAAAATGGACTGTCTAATATTCGGTAGTTGTTGCTCCCCGGCCTCCGCGATCTACGTAAAAAATAAAAACGCAGCTCGGTTTAAGGACCAGTACCCAGCGGCTGTAAAAATAATAGAGCGCGATTCGTACGTTGATGATTTGCTGGCGGGAGTAGACACGTTAGAGGAAGCAAAACAAGTCATCAGGGAAATTAATTTGATTCATAAAGCTGGGAATTTCACTATGACCGGTTGGGCTTCAAATAAAAACGAGGCTTTAACCGGGATACCAGAAGAAAACCGCGCGCTCGCGCAAGTATCTCTGGAAAAGGGTGAGTTGACGTCACAACGTATATTAGGCTTGACGTGGCTACCTGCCTCTGATCAGTTAGCATTTAATGTGAGCATGGACCGCCTCAGCGAAGATCTGACGACGGGAAATAAGATTCCGTCGAAGCGGGAAGCGCTAAAATTAATAATGCAGCTATGGGACCCAATGGGTGCGCTTTCACCGCTAACTATAAGGGCTAAACTGATCATGCAGCAGGTATGGAGTAGCCGAGTGGCCTGGGACGACGAGATCCCGAGCGATGTAGTTAAATATTGGCTCCGGTGGTTGCAAGAACTGAGATTAGCGCAAGGTGTGCGAATCTCACGTTATAATGGCGCTACCAAACAAGCAGGTGAGGAAAGGCAATTGCACGTATTCTGCGATTCGTCCGAAAAGGCGATGTGCGCCGTTGCATATGTTAGGATTACAGGCTGTAGCGGCGAGCACAAGGTATCCTTTATGGCTAGCAAAACTCGAGTGGCACCTTTGAAAGGCAAACTGACAATCCCCAGGTTAGAACTGACTGCGGCGCTGTTAGGTGCTGAACTGGCCTCAAAAATAAAACAAGAGAGCGCATTAAGTTTCGATGACGTCTTTATGTGGACAGACTCAAAAAATGTGTGGTGGTGGATTTTGTCACAAAAGGAATGTCACCTCCAGTTTGTAGCAAATAGACTAGGTGTGATCGATGAGCTCACGTCTCCAAGACAGTGGCATTGGTTAGCGGGGAGCGACAACCCCGCTGATGATGGCACACGGAATACCACCAAGATAGATTTAAGCCCGGAAGGTAGATGGTTCGCAGGACCTGCATTCTTGCGTGGCAGTAGAGAACACTGGCCGCTCCAGGAGCCAACCGATCCGAAACCGGAAGAGAGAGCATTGTTAGAATTTAAGACAAAACTTGTACTAACAACGACAGAAAAAAATGAAAGCGTAATTGACATAGATAGATTTTCCCGGTACATGCGGGCGAGTCGAACCATGGCATATGTGAAAAAATTTATAGATCTGTGTAGAAAAAAAACCACGTCAAAAGTACTCGAAAGCGACGATATCGCAACCGGGAAAAAATTTCTGATCAAGGAATCACAACATCGAATTTTCGCACACGAGATAGACCTGATACGTCATCAGAAAATATTGCCGAAAGACAGCCGTCTGTTCGGATTGAACGCGTATATCGACGCGGAAGGGTTAATACGGTTAGGAGGCCGGATCGAAAATGCGAACGACACACCTTTCGACACAAAAAGGCCATATATATTACACGGTAAGGATAGATTCACGGTGTTGCTCGTGAAACATTTACACGAGATTAATGCTCACGGCGGCGCTGAATTAATTTTATCAGTGCTGAGAGAACAGTTTTGGGTCATTGGGGCGCGACAAACGGTGAAAAAGATCTCACGAGAATGTGTCTATTGCACTATCCGCCGCGCGAAGCCTATGACCGCACAAATGGGCCAACTCCCACCCGCGCGAATAACCACCCGAAGGCGCTGTTTCCACACTGTAGGTTTGGACGCTTTTGGGCCGTTCTTCGTCACTAATCGAAAGAAAGTGGAAAAACGATATGGATTACTCTTCACTTGTTTTAACACGAGAGCGACCCATATCGAACTAGCTGGAGATTTGTCAACCAGCTCGGCCTTGTTAGCTATAAGACGTTTTATAGCAGCCAGGGGGAAGCCGCGGGAAATTATGAGCGACAATGCCACTGGGTTCCGCGGTGCGGACGCTGAATTAAGAAAAGTTTTGTCAGCTATCGACAACCATGAAATAAGGGATCGTCTAAGTGCCGACGAGATAAAATGGAGTTTCTCCCCTCCTTCAGGACCCCATTTCGGTGGAGTTTGGGAGAGTCAGATAAAAACGGCAAAAAAATCGTTATATGCCATATTAAAGGAGCGAGCGCCAAATGAAGATGTGCTGAGAACATTATTATGCGAAGTCTCAGCGATGATGAACCACAGGCCGCTCACGTATATATCTCTAGATACTCGGGATGAGAGACCCCTCACACCCGCAGATTTCCTATTAGGCCATGCAGATGATAGTACAGCGGTAGGTCAGAATAATACAACTGAGTTATCTAACAAAAATCACTGGAAACAATCGCAAATACTTGCTGATGCTTTCTGGTACCGCTGGTCTAAAGAAGTACTTCCATTGTTGGTTAAAAGACCTAAGTGGGCGACAAAGGGAACTCCGTTAAAAATCGGAGACTTAGTAGTCCTGTTAGATCCTTCCCTAGAACGAGGAAGGTGGGCCAGAGGTCGGGTGACTCAAGTTTTCCCTGACAAAACAGGCCAAGTGCGAATAGTAGACCTATTAGTGGACGGGAAAGTGTATAGGCGCCCTGTCAGTAAACTTGTAAAAATACATACAACAGCTGATCAGGCAGAAACAACTGTCACTAATGTCTAAGTGGAAAAAGCGAAAGTCTATTCGTCACAGTAGAAAATAAAAATAGTCTAGCTAGAATTTAAAAGTGAAAACGCAAGTTGACGTTTGTCTCGTAAGAAATGAAAAACGAAAGTTAACGGAAAGCGGTACATATTCTAAGTAGATTAATGAGAAATTCTCATAGGTTGAATAAGAAAGATCCGTCACCTCACTAGACCAATAAGGAAAATTGAATATGACAGTTAGATAAGTAGAATCCCATAGGTGAATGAGTAAAAAATAAGACTGGATTATGTAAATAAGATGTAAATTAGGTAAACCAAATAGATGGAGACAGGAGCCAATGAGGCTCAGAGCCCATTGGGGGGGGGGAATGGTTCAGAATATCCGAAAGAGCGGACGCCAGGGTCGATAAATCTTCCCTAAAAGTGAGACCCTCTTACAAAGGGTAGGAAACATAATTAGTCACGGACGCCGAGGATATGAGATTCCTTGAAAAATAGCTGATAACTCAAAGGAAAGGACAGAAAGGGGCTATAAAATATAAAATAAACGAGCGGTCGACCCTGAAACACGAGAATCCAGGGACCGACAACGTTCCCATTCAAAATAAATCGTGAAAAGGACCCCTTAGTAACACATGGTAACGATAAATTCCCTGGCGAGGCGACTGGCAAAAGACTACGAAATAAAAACCGTGGACGTTACAAAAAATCATACATACTCCAAATCCCACAATTCCCCCTAGAAATAATATAGTTTAAAATGTAAAGAAACTTGCATGATTAATTAATTAAGCATAGCATATAGTATTTCGTTTAATGTAAAGTAAAGCGCTAGGAGAGACAACTTAATTAGCCTAATTAACGATCTAACATTAATATTAACTTGTTACTAATGACCTGAAACTAACCTATGTTTAAGACAATATGTACTCGGGAACGGTGGCGTTTGCGACGAGAATCTGTAATAACAATAATAATAATAATGCTTTATTTAAGAGGAAGTAGTACGAAAATTATGTCTTAAAAACTACCCAACTAGGTTAATGCCTGTACTAGGGTAGATTCTTTTCTTTTAAATTAAGCAAATAATATGTCTATAAAATGTTTAAATGTAAGACAGAGACAACTAGTGTATTCGCTTCTCGCTCTAGCGTGCAAGCGAGGAAGCATGATCGCGATGTCTCTCTCAAACGGGGTTGCATCTGTTATGCGCCCTGTCTCGTTATTGGACAAAACGTGTGCGGCGCAGTAATAGGGGTGTGTTTAGAAATTTCTGGAAGGATCTAGACCAATGAGAGGTAAGGGCGGTCGCTATCTTAAACAAAAATGTAATGGCGATCGACGACAGAAAAGAGCGAAAGCTTCAGTTGTAAATTGGCAAAGGATCAGCGTGAACGCGCCGCGATCCAAGCACCGGGACTTAGTAGTAAATTATAAGTACTCGGAACTCAATGTAAAAGTAAAGATAAGTGACCGAATAAAAGAAAGTCTCGCGAATAAAAAGTGTTTATTTTCGACGGAAGCTTATCCTGCGTGACCTGAGGAAAGTGAGGTTCTATCACGGAAGCCTCTCGCTGAACAAATTTCCTTGTGAGGTTGGAATCCACCACTCGTTCGAGACAACCACCCCTGAGAGAAAAACCAACCTAGCTGGTGAGTGATTACCATTTGAATACAGTCCAAGGTGAAAACCATTGAAGATAATCGAAGGGGTAATTACCCAGCACAAAGGGGGTCGCGTAAATTCACAAGTAAAGTGGGTTTATGCAAACCGGGTAAAAATCCCAACCAGGTGCCATATTACAGCTATATCGTGACTATTAATGAGGATTCTTCGAGCAGAAATGCACATGGCAGGTATTCTACAGTATCATAATGACGTCACTATAACACGTAACAGCCGACTGCCAAGGAAATGACATGGAAATCACGCCATCGGCTTTCCTTTCTGCATTAATCACGGTGGAAAATAGGTCAACTGCACGTGATCGCTCACTCGGCCGATACAAAGTAGACAAGGGTAGTTACGAGTATTTTTGTACCTACCTGCCGTAAAACGAGGTGTGATGATTTTCAGTTGCTATGTTTTACTTTACCGGCCTGCCAACCGACAAGGAGGGAAATTATTATGACTGAAATATTAATTTTGAGTGCCCCTGAGACGATTAAGGCCATTTCCAGATGAAAGTCTGTCTTGTGTATGTATGAGTCTATCCACCTGTGTGTGTGTGTGTGTGTGTGTGTATTCCTCCACGACAGTGCCGAAAAGCTTAATCCCATTGAGGTGAAATTTGGCATGCAGGCATAATTTGGTCATGGCAAAAGTTGAAAAGGCTGTGGTTGAAATCGGACAACCAGGGGGCGCACTAGTCGCATTTCAATCTCGGCATAATTGATTTATAGGCTTGAAATTTGATACACAGATGCTTTAGGGCAAATTATCTTGCATTGTAAATGATCGAATAAAGATTGCATCCGATGACAATATTAATGTACGACCCTGGATTATTATTGCTCGCCGATAATACTTTAACCTGAACTTTCAATCAGGCCAGCCTCCTTCCCGAAGGGAGATCACGCTCAAAATCCTTCCATAAGCCCTTGGCTACTTGCCGGAAAAGTTTTGAGGTTACCAACATTTTTTTATCAACTTTTCAGTAAATTTGTCATAGACCGGCATGTGGTAGGTACGTGTCGGGTCGTTTTCTTAAATTTTCAACGCCCGCTATCGCTGATTATATTTGCTAGTAGAAGGCTGCTTCCTAAATTGAAAGGGTATCAGATTTATAAAAAAAATATGATAATATATACATATATACATATATACTAGCCTTTCTCAATATTGCCAGCCTTCAGCAAGATATCCAAAAACATAGATTTTGCGTATGTCTTACCGTCTCGGGAATACTCCACGTGGCGTATTTTCAAGCAGAGTCAAAAATATGTGATGTCAAAAAAAGACCCAGTCTCGGGATAAATAAGATAACACATGTTTTTTTACGAAATCTATTCATCCCGTTTATAGAATCGTTTTATATTTCCCTATTATGGAGCAGTAGAGTAGTACCTATTTAAATGGACGGGTTTAGGTCCAAAAAGACTTGTCTTGTTTTCACTAAGGTGTTTTCTCTTCATCATGGCTAAAAGCTCAGCATTATGACCGTTATTGGGTGTAAGCGATCATAAGGGCAATCCTTATTTTGCAGACAGTCTTGAGGGGTGTCAATTGCTACAGGCGAACCCGCCAGGCCCGGGAGTTATAACGAAACTAGCCATTCTGTCTCCCATGGAGGGAACGCAATGACTTTGAGGACAAACACAATTCACAGTCGAACTGCGCCAACAGTCCGTAAGAGTCCAACATCTTACTGCGAGGTACTGGGAAGTGCCATTCAGCGGGCCTCCTTGAACCTACTACTAGAATTGGACGGATTTCTCCATCCTCCAGTCTGGTCATAGATTCGAGGTCGCTTGCGCGGCATCTATCTGACTTCAACGGTAATTCAGATCGATTTTTTTGCGGATCCGTAGCGCCCTTTACCCGTCAAGCTCACTTGGCATCTAGTGGCCAACGGATGGTCTCAAAGGATAGGTGACGCCAGGTCAACAGCTACCCCCGCTTCTTAGAAAACGCAAGTCTCTAGACTACCCGGTTATTGCGTAGACGATCGGCTGACACTGCCCGGTATGCAAACCGCCCAGTTTCGCCCGAGGCGTTCTCTGGATCCGCACTTCCGATCTTGACTGAACTCTGCCTGCGGCTGTAACTTGCAGTCGTAGCCATACGGGATTGAAGGTTCCGTCCCGGGGTACACCTCGGGCGGAACTGGGCGGTTTGCGTACTGTACGGCGTCAGCCAATCGCTTGCTCAATCCGGCGAATAACTGTAGTAGTATGGAAATGTAGGTACGTTAGCGGGGGTAGTTGTTGCCCTGGAAACGATCCTTTGGTTACCCGATTCCATGTGAGTTTGACTGACGAATTACTGCTACCGTCAGGCAAAGGCCGCGCAAGCGTCCTCGTATCTGTGACTAGACTGGAGGATGGAGAAATTCGTCCAAATCTGGTAGTAAAAGCGCAAGGAGGCCCGCTGGCCGGCACTTCCTAGTGCCTCGCAGTAAGCCGTTGGACTCTTACGAGCTGTTGAAAGTAGTTTGACTGTGGATTGTGTTTGTTCTTAAATCATTGCGTTTCCTCCTACGAGAGATAAGATGGCAAGAGTCGTTATATGTCCCTGGGGTGACGGGTTCGCCCGTAGCAATTAACACTTCCTTACTGTTGTCACCGCCGTCACTATCTACCTTTTACTAAAACATAGTTTTCGTTTGTTTTTAGATTGTCGTCCCGTCCAGTTCTGGTCCTTCAACCGCCATGGCGCGAGGTTGCCAGACGCCGACGAAATTATAGAGCTGGCTGCTCTATCTAAAACTAGGGATGAAATCATCGCCAACTATGAAATAAGACGAACAGCGCCTGATCAGGTTTGTAGCAATTTTATTATTATTATTAGGTAGGTACACTGGACGATCAGGTTAAACCTAACAATAATGTGGTTAATGGGTATTTCCAGTTTAAAGGTATCTTTAGGTCTCGAAAGTTTCCTAGTTTTTAAAATTACTTTTCTTTATATCCTTCTGATGCCATATCGGCTATTGAACGTTGAAGTATTGTCGTATCATATTGTCTATTACGATTTCATTGGCCGTCGCTAAAGCAAGGATGTGGTACTTACAATACATTTCTGAAATCATTCCTGTAGATTACAGAGGCCAGATGTTCTTCTTCGTGCCGGACCTATTCTTCCAGCTATTTTGCCTTCAATTATTAAATGCATAATGCTGTATCTTTTGGAATTGACATGAGCTTTGTGGGTCTTTTTTGTTCTTGTTATAACCAAGCGTATACGCAGTATGCTTCGATATACTTCAATTTTTCTTAACATCGCGTCTGTAAGTGACTAGCTTTTCGTCTCATATGAAAATATTAAGAAAACGTCTTCCACATTGTAAAAAAAAATACAACAAAAAAAAACTGACTAACGGGTTCTTTACTGACTTTCAGACTGAGGACTGACTGACTGACTGTGTTTAGTTTCAACTCATATTCGTAACATTTTCCTGTAACAATGCCAATGAGAAACTGACGTTCATCCTCGCTGCTAGCCAGTGGCGTAGCGTGCCTTAGCGGGGCCCCGTATAAAAATTTGTTTGGGGGCCCTAAGGAAGGGTAAAGATTTCTCACAAAAAAAAATGTTTGCATAAAATTAAAAGAAATATTTATTCATCATAATAATCTGTCACTTTTTCAAAAAAATTTTACAAATTCAATTATTCAAATTAAATATACACTCTCCTTGCCCATTTTCGGCAAACTGATTTATTAAATCATTTATAGCAGATGATGACTTTGTGGACAATAGTGACAGGTCTGACAGGCGTTCATGTCCCGTCCCAAGTTCTTAGGTATTTTTTTATCAGTTGTAAGTTTGAAAAACTTCTTTCAGCAGTTGCAGTTGTAACTGGAGGGTCAAGAATAAAAAGCATGCTGTTCAAAAAACCAATAACATATGTAGGGTGTTGCCAACTTTTGAACGCACGCTTTACGCGGGAAAAAAAGAAATAGCTTTTTTTTGACTTTTGTCAAATATTTTTTTGTTTGAAATATTTTTTTTATTTTCTTACGCACGTTGGGGGCCCCCGTATAATTGATACGGCAGATACGGCGGTAGCTACGCCCCTGCTGCTAGCACAGTATCATCTGCCTAATTTATATTGTTGAAGATTACGCCATTTACTCCATATTTGTATTAATAAAAACTATGTTTACTTTATGTAAATACGTTATGTTTATGTTAAAACTACTTTATGCTTAGTATGTAATTCACAATACAATTTGTCTCCAGGGCAGATTATGCGATAATGATCTCCAAAACCTGAAAGCGTGGTTCTGGAACAGAAATTACACCGCCCAGTTTGCAGGAGACCTCACTTATCAAGGCTACGATGATCTTAAATACCTGGCTAAAAGGTGGCAGACTAAGTTCCCGCAGTTACTCCCTCCTACTTACACGCCAAAGGACTTCCAGGTATTTGGAGTTTTGTGTTATTAATTTGACGGTGACGGTTAGTTTTGTGTTATTGAAATGACCAAGTCCAAGTAAATGCATCATTATTAGTATTATTATTGCATCGCATACAGTTCTTGCAAGCATGATCAAGTTTGCGCCTTATTCGGTCACTTTTGCCAGAAGTAATCATTACAAGTGTATGCATTGAGAAATCAAAATAAGAATATTTGTTTAAGATGATGTTTGGAGATGATGTTATTACTTTATAAGGTAGCACAATGTTAACCCCTCAGGCCTCGATTGGCCGATATCGGCCACAACACGAATCAGTGTGACGGCCCCGTTTTAATTTTATTTTAATTTAATTTGTTTTATTTTATTATGTTTTATTATGTTAATATGTTTTTTAAAAATTATGGATACAGTGGTTTGGCAGTAATTAATGTTTTGGTGAGACAGTGTTATAATAAAATTTTTTTTAATAATTTTTACTAAAATTTTTTGGGATATCAACTTTTTAATCGGCTGAGGGTCCGAGGCCTGAAGGGTTAATGTTGTATTGTATTGTATTGTATAAACTAACATCAATATAGCAAATTGTAACACTTCATTATGACTAAAAAATCATTATGTAATAAAAGGATTCTTTGTATATGAGCCTTATTTTTTTGGCCAATGGTGATCCCTTAATACCTGACCACGATCCCCAGGTTAAGAATGGTTTCACCAGTGATTTAAAACTGCACTAAGACAAATGTATCCACTTCCGCTAACATTCACATTACATCTAGTTAACGGTGTTGCTAACTCTTCTCTTAAAATTTAACTTATTTATTTCAGTTCAAATATACAGACACTAGAAGAACAAGGGACAGCTTCCGGGCTTTTGCTGAAGGACTCTTTGGACGCGATGTAGTCAACCAGGTTCATGTCGTTGAACCAACCGCCAAAGACACACTTTTGAAGGTAAGGACTAAAACGCTGTTGATCTTATAATGGAGTAATAGATGAAAAAGCCTACAAATATCAGCATATTATATACCGTGTCCCAAAACTTATGAACAAAAACTGAAGAAGTTGTCTCGTGTATCCATAACTACAAAAAATGTTTTTGGGATTTTATTTTTCCTGAAAAAAATATTTTTTGGTGATGAGGAGACTTTGAATTACAGTAGTTTATTCTCTATGAAAAACTAAGATGAAAATCCTCTAGATTTTTTTGTATGTTATGTATATTGTATGTATACAATGTATGTATTTTTGTATGGCTTTTGAGAAAAAATACTAAACATTCAAAAGTTAAGCATAAATATTGCTTTTCTTTGATAACAAATGCCTATAACAAAAAAAAGTTGTAGATGATTTTGAACCTAGCTCTTTTTTGAACCAGAAACAAGTCAAAATTAAAAAACAACCTTGTCACCTGTGTCAAATACAACAGGCGAACCCGCCACCTCAGGAAGTTATAAGGATATTTGATCTTTCTTTCTCCCATGGAGTGAAGAAACTTAGGGACAACACAGTCCACCGTCTAACATGCCTGTAAGAGTCCAAAGGCTTACCGCGAGGCACTGGAAAGAGGACCCAGCGGGATGACCTTGCTCCCTTATTTTGATGGATTTCTCCATCCTCCAGTCTGATCACAGATTTGAAATCACTCGCGTGACCTCTACGCACAGTGGCGCCAACCCGGCGCCACTGTGCGTAGACCGATCCGTTGGCCACCCGGGAACGGGTGGCCAACGGATCGTTTTAAAGGTAGCTGATATCAGGTCAACAACCCCCCCCCCTCTGCTTAGGAAATCTACATTTCCAGACCCCCCCTCCCCAGTTTGCACAGTCGATCGCCGGCCCGAGGTGTTCCTTAGATTGGAACAGCCAAACCCACCTGTCCGCGACACAGCCCTGACAAATTTCACATCCTTTTTTGAGGAGGCTAACGGATGGGAGTTGAACCAAGAAAACAAACTTGTACAAGCTGCACAAAACCGTTAGATACCCACCTGTGGGTACAGACACGAGTCTACTATGTCAATATTTTGCTTTCAAATTGGGGACACTGTAAATATCTTGTCGGTTAGCTTGCGGCTCGAGCAGTCTTATATTTTTTAATAATTTATATATTTCTACGTATATAATTACATATTATTATTATTCATTTAGTTTGTATTATTAATATTCCATAAAATATTATATAATGAAGAAATAAATACATACACATAACACATGCAAATAATAAAAAAAATACAGTTTCTTAGGTGACACCTAGTTAGGATAGATTTAAGACACGGTTGTAAATAATTGAATTGTGAATAAATCCTATTGTGAAAAAAATATTTTTTAATTGAATTAAATTGAATCATCGGAATCCTAAAATATCGCTCAATGATGGAAAATAAATATTACAAAATGTGTTTTTTCAATTATAGGCTTACTCATCTTGCGATGAATGGCTGAAGAAAAATGAAGAACCGCAGACTGGAGATCAAGTTAAAGTATTCAAGGAAAAGGAAGAATATCAAACGGTATGAAAAACTTTCTAATGTACCATTCCTACTTCGGTTACCAATGATCGAAGTTACTGTTTGTGTTCACGATTTAACTTTTAAGTAAACTTACAAAAATGTTATCGGACTGTTAACTTCTGTTAGATTGATTTTTTGGTAATCCAAAGTTCGCTATTTATTTTTTTAAACACTACATTTCTTGTTTACCTACATTAATTATTAGTCTTTTAATGGTTATTTTAATGATTGTTGTTCACAGATGATTAAGAATGTTTCCACTAAACTCGGCTACCGCTACCCCCTTGACGAGAAGAAAATTCAATATATCTATGAGATGTGCCGCTACGACAAAGCGTGGGAGATAAACAGGAATTCTCCTTGGTGTTCTGTGAGTATTTACCCAGGGCCATCTTTTAAATAGCTTATAACTATGCGTTTTATTTTATTAAATGTATATGTCACAGGGAAATGATAAAAACAGGGTTTTCATCAAATCCCTATGAGATTTAATCAATTCACCGGAGATGTTATGAAACCAATCAGTCAACTGAAGTCATTTTAAATTCAGATACTTCTCACTTCGATTGTACTGGAGTTTTTGAAACTGTGCACGATATGTCAATCTTGAAACTATGTCAATCTTGAAACAAGTATGTCAATCCTGAAACTGTGCACGGTATGTCAAACAACATTACGGAGATCGTATTAAATATAAAAAACAATAAATTTTAACTTTGTATTTCAGTTGGCATCGTAACGGATTAACTTCCTAGAAACTCTCTTATAATAACAACAACTATATATGATTCGGTGCAACTTATTAAGCTAAGTTTGCATGAAATTGCTGTAAAATTATCTTTATTCAGAGGTCAAGGGTCCAAGAAATGTTCCTGTGAAAAATCAAAAGTACAATGCAAAACAAATAAATGTGTCCGTAAAAAGAAGTAACATTCTTTGTAACTCGAGATGCAATAAATCCACAACGGTTTCAATAAAAAATAAACAAAACTATTTTTGAACACTTCGTTGATTAGTTTAAAATAAAAAAAAAATACCAAAAAAACTACCTTATATTTTTTTAAATAAGTGCAGCAGCCATTTCATAGTGAAACTTAAAATGGGCTATCATAATTTAATGTGTATACAAAATTTCGTGTCTGTGCTGTTGACCTTTGAGGAGTCCCCTCGTCGGGAGCCAACCCTGGGTGAAGAATCAGGTCATGATTACCATAAAAAAATCGTTGTCATTGGAACTGGACCAACATGTAAATTTCAACTTCATAAAATAGTATTTCAGGAGTTTCCTCAATTCCTCCTGGATCCCATCATGAAAACAGGATTTTGATAAAAATGAAACCAATCTGGTAATATATCCTTTCAAATAAAAAAAGAATTTTCCAAATCGGTTCATAAATGACAGAGATCTGAGGTAACAAACAATAAAAAAAAGATGCAACCGAATTGATTTCCTTCTCCTTTTTTTGAAGTCGGTTAATAAATAATGTTTGGTTTCTTAAATAATTTTTTAATAGCTTACAATGTTAGTTTTGTCATTTTCCTAAACCTATTAGTGATTTGATCAAACCTATTGAATTATTGGATTTATTTAGGAAAATGACCATATTGAGTTTTTATTTTAACACCCGTTTGATCAAATCTCTTAGGGATTTAATCAAATCCCTGTTTTTATCACTGCGACATATAACATAATATATAAAATAAAATAAAATAAAATAAATAATAAAATAAAATAAAATAAAATAAAATAAAATATACATACATATGTCTATAGACAAAACGAAGAAAGATGAGGACTATGTTTCTTTGTGTGGGAAATGGCTGAACAGTATTCGAGGATGCTTCCAACAAATTAGTCGGTAGTTTAGATTACATGAGGTATTGCTGAGAATTCGTCTATATCTGAGAATTGAATAATATATACTTGTAAGGTACAAATACATATTTCAAATGAATGATACAGCATTCACACATTCAGCCGAATACGCTAATATTGCTGTTAAAAGTAATGAAAACATCCCATTATCGTACATATAATGTATCACTGTCGCTTTGTGGTCTCGAAACTAAGTAAAAATTAGTTCATGATAAGAAATGTGCACACAAATGAGGTTTTTCACAGACTTTGTCGGAGAACATTCGGCAAAAGTGTGAACATCAGACAAATAAAAAGGCTTTGAACCACCGTATACAAGCATACAATAACAAAATAAGCGTACACACTGCTGATGCGGGCGTACAATCAACATCCAAGTCTACGCTATGTAAAACATCATAACAACTATTTTTTCCTGAGAAAGGTTCCAAGATCATTATTGATTTGAAAATCTTTCAGGCATTCACAAAGGACAACCTACACCTCCTGGAATATGCTGAAGACCTGGACTTCTACTACCGCTCTGGCTACGGCATGGAGGTCAATAAGAAAGTCGGATGCACTCTACTTAAAGATTGGTACGATCACTTCGCTAGGATGGTAGAAGATCCAAGTGAGTAATGCAAACTTGTTTCATTATAAGAATAACCTGAATATGAAATCGGGACTGTAACGCTTGTTTGATATTATAAATATAAAAAGAATTTACCGCTTGAAGTTTGTATCACTCGAGGTTTCGGCAATGTTGCAACCGCCGTTGTTGTCCAGGGTAGATTGTCTACCTGGACAACGGCGGTTGGAACATCGCCAAAAATTCAGGTGCTACAAAATTGGAGCGGTAAATTTGTTTTATCTTATTTCTAATAACCTGAATAATGTTTGAGTTCAACGATTGTATTATTATTTATTATACCTATAATACCTATTATACCTATAATACCTATTTATTATTTATTTTTCATAGTAACCTGAATAATGTTTGAATTCAATTATTGCCATCACATTACAATATTCTGTCATTTTAACCCGTTGAGTATGAGTCAACCAAATCTGGTCGCGAAACAATTATCCGTTGAGTACGAGTCGACCAAATCTGGTCGCGCGTTTTTTTCACTTCGTTGACGTTCTCATATTTATTCATAATTATCTAATTGTTTTACAACCTGATATTTCAATATTCTATATTCGAAATTTCAATGCAATCATTGTGCAGTTGTTCTTTTTATGATTGGTGTAGTAGTTTCGTAGTTATAGTACTTTAAGGTCGATGTCGCCGAAAATCCTGCAAAAGAGACAGATGCATCCATGAAAATACCCATTTACTCCAAGGGTTAAAGAGATATAGATAAGGTGGTTTATTCACTAAAGAAAATATTATTTTTGTGATGATTAAAATAAATAGTTTTTAATTCTTTTTTCTACCCAAAGTTTTTACTTTCCTGGCAAGGAAAGTATTGTGAATGGACTTCTGTGTGTCTGTGTGTATTCCTCCACGATAGCGCCCAAACGCTTCATTCGACTGAGCTGAAATTTGGCATCCAGGCATCATTTGGTCATAGCAAGAGTTGAAAAGATTGTGGTTGAAATCGGTCTATCAGAGGGCGCGCTAGTCATACTTCAGTCCCGAAATATTCGACTTAGAGACTTGAATTTTAGTTCACAGCTTTGTTGGATTGAAGTCGCTTCGTGAAATTTTGGTTGGAATATCTTATTTATAAGCGACACAAATAATAATATTTAAAGTTCGCTATCTTTAAGAACATACTACATAATTTTTAGAAAAATACCACTTGAATACCACGGAAAATACTACAAATATACTACAAATTGGCGCACGGTGGGAGGTTGGGATGGCCCACGGAGGAGGGGGGGGGGGGTTGTCTATATGCCGGAAATGTCTTGGGTAACAACTGACTTTTTTCAATTATGTCAATCTTTTAACTTTTGTAAATCGTTACGTTGTTTCAGGCGCTTTGAATGTATATGCCAATGTTTTAATAACAGAAGATTTTTTGCTATGGTATTTGATTATCATTTTGTTTTTCTAATTTCTTATATTATAATTAATATATATCGTTTATTATGGGTATTATAGGTAAGCCAGCATAATAATGAGAGCAACTAATTTAATCTTACAAACTTACCAAATAACAAAAAAAAAACAACCTGTTACCATAACAGGGAATTATGAAAAATAAAATGTCATATATTATCGCCATAAATGTAACACCATAATTCGAATAGTAAACATATTTATTTCATTCATTTTATAAGCATCTATTTCCTTAGGTATTGGGCATCGAGCTCATGCATGAGTGTTTGCGGCGTCTGAGACCACAAACTAATTATTTATTTCTATTATGTGCAGATGCAGCTCAACCAAAGGTTATGGCTTACTTCTCCAATAGCGCTCCGCTGCAGCAGTTACTGGTGGCTCTTGGCGCAGTCAGGGATCAGCAACCATTGACCTCTGATAATTACCATTCGCCCAATGTTCAGAGACGCGCCTGGCGAACATCTAGGAATAATCCGTTTGCTGCTAACCTTGTTGCCGTACTATACAGGTAAATTTTACAAGCAGAAATTGTGACTCTACGTATTGATTACTCGATTGTGGGCTCCTTTCATTTTCAAAGCTGTTCCTATCATATACATACAATACATACAAACAGTACTCAAATCATACATCTAAATAGAATCAGATTCGCAAAGATTCAAATTTGCCTCTGAATTCCGAGCTTGAAAGACTATCCGAATCTTTTCCATTTCCCCCTATCCTGGGCTTCGGTTTTTCAGTTGCTTACTCTAAGTGCGTTTCGGTCTTTAACCACAGAATAAAGCCATCGCAGTTTTGGTTGCCTGACTTTACGATACTCTTCAGATTTTCTACAAAGAATTCATTTTAACTGCTGTTTATTTTTCACCTTTTCCACGGGAAGTCAAACAAAGAGATAATTTATATTCTTGGAAATATATAGGTATACAATATGGATGCGGTTGGAAATAAAAGATTAAAATATTTTGGATCTTATTCCTATCTATTAAGATTTATATTTTTGGATTCTGTTTCAAGATGGCTAGAAGCCAAGATGGGAAGTAATACACCCGAGGTCTACTGTTCACAGAGTTACTAGTTATGTCATAATGGTGTTTCATTGAAATAAAGGCTGATTTACATTACTGCTGCTAATAGTCAGTTACTGACCTCAAATTCAAGACAAGTCGGTGCTGACCCGGTACTGCCATTGTGTAAATTGATTTAGTCACTACAGCATTGTCGCATCAGTGCTGACGTCAATATTCCCACTACATATTTTAAAGTCCGTCCGCCCCATCGGACCTACCTTGCCAGCGGTACCGACTTTGTCTAAACCTCGAAGTCTGTTTACACTCTTTATTGTGAAAATGTCACAATGGGCGGGTTTATTGTCATATGACAATCTCTTACAACCAACCCTACTATGACGCGTTATATGTATGTGTGCGTGTAACATGTCTGTAAGTGTGTGTCTTGTTATTGCATTCGATCGACAGAATTGAAAATGCAATTCCGTTAATTTGATCCTAACGGGAAATGGTGACCCAGCCGGAAATCGAACCCGGGACCTTACAATGTAAGATCAGGCGATCTAACCACTATGCCACCGAGCCGTGTAGTAGTTGGGCAGTCGACAGTGGTAGGGTGACGCCGTATCAAGGTCGAAAATGTTAACTATCAAAAATGATGTTTCTTTTCTATACCTCTTCTAACTTTTCGGTCTACTGTTTTAACAGCGAATAGGAAAATTTTCCTAACAAATAATTCACTCGTACCAAATTCAGCCATTTTCGAGAACTAATTTTTTGCCACTAATCTTTTTAAATTTTTATTTGTTTGGGGCTTTTCTAAGGTTTTTATGAGCCTTGTATCACTGCGACCATTGCTGATCTATTGTGTTCGCCACCTGCTATAGTTCCGCTATAAGCCTCGTGTCATTTAAGAACCGCAACAGGCTGTTGGCGCCAGATTGTTTTACCTCCTCAGGTTGGAGGTAGTGACCACCCAAGTGGGTGTATCTTTTATGCATTGGCGAGCCACACTCACACATAAGGTGCAGGGGAGTTTCATCTGCCTCTTGGCAGAATCTGCATATTTTCGTGTCCTGGAGCTTGAGGTTGTACATGTGTCTGTTCAGGCCATGATGCCCCGTGAGCGCCCTCACCAGTAAGCATAGATTGTTCGTATTTAGCAATAATCCCTCACGGGCAGTCTTATGGTTGTAAGCCTTGATTATCGCTTTGGAATGATTCAACCTTGGCGTGTTGCTCCAGTGGTTGACGGATTGTTCTAAACATATTTTTTTGAGCATTAGGTTTGCAAGACTTTTTGGTATGCCACAGCAAGGTTCAGGGCCGTATAACATTCCTTTTGCTTCCGTCTTAGCAAGTTTGTCAGCTTTTTCATTTCCCTCGTTTCCTGCATGGCCGGGAAGCCATCCTAGAATTACCTTGTTCTTTTCACCCAGGGAATTTAGTAGATACGCAGTTTTGCACCAGCTTTGAATTTATGGTATTCGTGCCATAATGCCTTGCTATCCGAGTGGATACAGATACGGTGATTGGCGCAGTTCTTATGGAGGTTGATATCCACACATTCTATAATGGCGAATACCTCCGCTTGGAAGATGGAGGCGTATTTTCCCAAGTTTACACTATTTTCGAAGTGTCTCCCATTGACCTTAATAATGTGCCTACACTGTGAAATAATAACGACTGATTGACTCTTATGTAAACAGTGTCAGTTCTCAGCACCAGAACTGACGCCTGTAAAATCATAGATGTAAAATGACCTAATATAAATCAGCCTTGATTGATATTCTTGAAATGCTACGGTGGGATCCTAGACTATATGGTTGTTCGACTTAGACTATAACAGCTGAAGTTGTCAACTGTCCAAAGAGCTCTACTTAATCTTTTATTATCTAATCTCGTTTCTTTTTTGCTTTGTTTATAGATGCGATCAAGGCGACAGGAGCCGCGTCATGTTCTTCTTGAACGAGAAACCGATTGACTTTGAGGGCTGCTCCGTCGGCCTCTGTTCCTGGGACTTCGTCAAGTCCAAATACTCTGAGCAGGCCCAGACCTGCAACCTAGACTTCTGCACGAGCGGCACGTCCGGTATCAACCCGCATCAAGTGTTATGCATCTCCGCTATAGGCCTTGTCTTCATCCGAACATTGAGCTATTTCGGACTCTAAATTTCAATAGTCGTTCCACTTTTCAGTGTTTGTAGCTTAGCAGAATATTAGTAACTTGTAAATAACAAATTAATTTCCTTTTATGAGTATTTCCCAACTCTCCAATCGATCTGTTTAATTAATATAGAACCTACTGTCCGTACAAAGTTTGAATTAAGTTGTTTTTGTTGTGCATTTTTAAAAGTTTATAGAATTTTAGATACTTAGCAGTATTTATTGTGATTTTTATTTTCATTGTTTTTGTTGCATTTTTGAGACCAGAGTACAATATGTTCTTTTTAACTATCGATTTTAAAATTATCGAATTCAAAAATAAATAATAATGTGATAAGTTTTCTTTTATACCAACCCCCTATATACCAACCCCCGCTTAAAACAACCTTTTACAAACTGGAAATTATGTGTTACGACCTTTGCTTTTATTAGCATATAAAAATAAAAAAACAAAATTTATTTATACAGGTTATTCTATTTTCTGAAGTGATTTCAAATTGCAAATATTTACAAATATTTTCTTAGATGGAAATCAATTCAACAAGGATGTAATTCTACAAAAAGTCTTTACAGTGAAAATGCTGCTTGGATTTCTTCGCCTTTTCCTTTTCGTCATAGATCTTTCAACTTTTCTACTAAAGTAGTAAATTCATCTTCATATACTGAAATAGAAAATTACAATTCTCTAGAGGTTTTCACTCTATGTACTGTAAATTGGCTGGTGTTATACAGAAAGGAACCAATCCACAAAAAGATAAAACTGAGAAAAAATATCTTAAAAGTAATGATTCTGTGATGTGATCTACTTGGTTTTATGATTTATATGCATTTTTTAAATATTCATAGTATAAATCCAAAAATATGTTAGGTAAGTATATAATATATACTGTACATATTATGTGTATCACTTTTTGTATTTCTGTTGTAACAAAAATCACTTTTCTGTGCATCAGGCAAAATGCCTATAAATAATAGGCGTTTTTAGTTTTTCACGATTATTCCTCAGTTTTTTGTCCTAATAATAATGTTTTCTCTCAAAAAAACATTCATGACCTAAAAATACATTTGACAGATCGCTGTTATGGAATTTTCTACAAACATAATTATGAGTATGTCAGTGTTGCAATGTGACAATATAAAATTCAAAAAGAAAAATAAGAATCAAATAAAATAAATTTACATAACAGAATAATTCGCAAAATTGAATAATTTTATTCTGATTTTTGTGGTATTTTAATAAATAATAATTTTGTTGAGTGGTTGGTTCCTTTTAGCATTAGTCTGTATGTAAGTTTGAATTGTATGCACCGGTAAATTACATAATGAGGAGATTGCATCTATTGTTTAATATGCCATACCATCGTACAAATATTTTTGTAAACAGGCCAGTGGTGAGGGTTATAGCTCTCCTTCATCTTTTGTATATCTCTTTGGCAGCTAAAAAGGCAACTTCTGCTATTTAATTTTACTCATAAATATGCACATTGTTTCACTTGGTTTTTATTTTTAATATTTTTTTAATGCCAGCATTAGCTTCCTGATTTAAGTCACTTATGACTTATTCACTCTATATTTAATATTCGAAGGGGAATTGATTAGTCTGTGAGGTTCCTGAATATTATTTGAAATAAAGAAATAAATAAGTAATTGGTTCTGAAACTTGGTTGTTCAAAGAGAAGCAATGAAACATACCGGTTTCCTTATTCAAATGTTACGTAACATTGTTCTTGGGGGAGTTAATGGGTGGTAAGGTGAACGCTCACATGTGGCAAGACAGCTGTTCTAAACCTACCACAGCCGGTCGTTAGTCCGGAATCCACCGTTCACCTCCCAGAAGTGTAATAATTATATATGATGGGCCCGATTTTTGGTCGGTGAATTCCATGGCAGCTGTTTGTATTTTATTTTATTGCTTTTCATATGTGGCCTATTTCTCTTTTAAATATTAAAATGGATGGAAACTTACGAGCATCGATATTAAAAAAATATATTTTTTGTAATTTTGTGGATGGGTTCCTTCCCGCGTAGCACTGGTGAATTAGCGTTATTAATTTAAAAAAAAAAACCCAGTAGCTTCAATACATGTTCCACTTCAAACGAAAGCAGCAACTGCGTATATATTTTTTTATAAATACATCCTTAGAAAAGTTTATTATGAAATCCATAAGACGCAATAAATATACATTGAAAAATAGGATAGGTCACGAAAAGCCACTGCCGTCGTGACCTAAGCTTGAGTTTCTAGTCCGTTTGCCCGCTCCCTTATTCTTATTTTTTCTAAAATCACTGTCACTGTCCGAATTGAGGCCGTCTCGAAACGGCGTCCCGACGGACGAGCTCATGCTGTTGCTGCGCGGTTTGGGGCTCAGGATCCCGGCGTCCGAGCCGACCGACTCGCGCTGAGACTTCTTCCTCTGGCGCTTGACGGCCGCGTTGGCCGCGTTCAGCATCTCGATGTACTGCCGCTGCCGCGCTTCCCATATGACGTTCTGCCGCTGCACCACGTCCGGGAAATGCTCTTCGAACTCCGGGTCGGGCGGGTATTTGAGACGCCAGCCCGCGTTCTTCTCGTACTCGGCCGCGGTGCTCAGGATTTCGAGGATTTCTTCCGTCGGCAGTTTTACGACGGCGGCCACTCGCCGCCTGTCGAGGGTCATCGATTGCGTAAGCAGGTACAACTGAAACGAAACATATACGGATTGAATAAGGCCTATTGAAACGAAACAAGTTGGAATGATTATGGCGGCGGTTGAGGTTGAAAGAAGCCAAGTATGTATAATTTACCCAACAAGCACAAAAGCAATATAAGAAGTGCCGAATATAGCTTTAAGCTGATTAAAAGTCATGTAAAGGCGTTCAGATTAACTCTCAGCTATGTAAAGGTGTAATTTAAAGCAGTTTGGCTTATATTACCTTTTAGTCATATGATATTGTTGTATAAAGCCTTTTAGTCGAATACGGGTGGTATAATTAAAGTTAGGGTTATAATAAAGTTACAGATGCCGTATAAGCAAAGCGGCCATTTTTTCTCAAATCTTTATAACCTAAAATGTTTGTATTATATTTTAAAAGGCATTTTAAGCCATAAAATACATGTATTATAGGTAATTCCTATTTTAAAGTGAATGAACAATACCCAGCAAGTGTTCTTTTTCACTGCGAAGAATAAAATTAATTTACAAAAAAACTTTAAACCATAATTATGAATTAAAATAGAGGTAAAATAATAATATTTTGAAGGCGTGTTAAAATATTGTTAGGACATGTTACTTAATATTGTCGACGAAATGATGTTCGCAAGAGAATTTGGTGTATTAAACTACAATACAATCATTTTAAAGTCAATAAAATGACATATTAGTAGCCATTCTATGTTTGCGACGGCAAATGATCATGCAGCTTCCTTTCGCTACCATTCTATATCATTTTAGGGCATTACCCGACTAGAAGTTGTAATAAAGTATGAATTGGAGACACTTTTACATCCGCTGGCTATTTTAATGGTGGCTTATACCACCAAAGGTAGCCGTAATGACCGCTGTTTAGCCACTATTCAGCTAAAATCCGTATAAAATGCGCCTAATCCAGTCATATAAACGTTTATATGACTGCTATATGAGAAGTTCTTGTGACTAAAAGCTGTAGCGATAACGTTGCCGTGACCGTTATATAGCCAATTTGTGCTACTTGGGTAACCTTCAAGTGGGCGCATGGCTTTCCGTTACGATGGTGGTTGCCCATAGTCTAATTAATCAACTGTTGATGAAAATATATAGAAAAACTATTGAAACATTTGTTATATTGTTTATTTACGTCATAATCTATCTAATATATAAAACAAATCAGCTGTGTCACCCCAAAACTATCCCGGCAAGTAGCCAAGGAATTTATGAAAGGATTTTGAGGGTGATGTCCCTTCCGGCTGGAGGTTGACTTTATTGAAAGTTTAAGTTTGAAGTAGTCAGCAGTTGTAACGTTTTCTTCATAATATACAACAAATGTATGGTTTATATTATAAACGTACATACAGCAATAAAAATTATCGGCACAAATACATATGTCAACTGAAGGTGAGTGGTTGCTCAAAAATTGAATTATGTATGCAGAATAGGCTGAGCTAAGTTGTTGAATTGTTTATTGCCTTATCAAATAACGCCAGGTACCTACATCAAAATATACTGACGTTTTCAAATTAGTGTTGCAACCTTCGAAAGTTCATTTCCCACATAAAATCAAGACGGAAAGTAATATCTCAAATTATTCTACAATTATTGTTTTTTAAGTTTTTTTTAATTTAAAAAAACAACAGATTTACACCACTCTTACGTAGTAGAGATAATATTACATTGAGTTATTTGATGTAAATCTAAAAACGTTTTCTACTTATTATTATTTACCTATATTGTAATACACTTCTAACACCTTAAATACTTTATTTTAATTTCAGTTTAGTTTTTAATCCGTTATTTTTGCAGAGGGTGAGTTGCTTGAATTGTGATTTACTTAGGAGCACACCATAGGAAGTTGTAAGGGATACAGGCCGTCAAAGTTAAACATAAAAAAATATTTTTAAAAGATATTCCAACCAAAATTTCACAATGTAATTTCGGCCCTACAAGGCATCTGAGTACCAAATTTCAAGTCTATAAGTCTAAAATTTCGACATTGAAACATTGAAACTCCACCCGGTGGACGGGTTTCAACTACAATCTTCTCAACTCTTGCCATGACGGATTAAGCATCTGGGTGCTAAATCGGGGAGAAATACACACAGACTTTAAGACAGTTAATCGCTTTATAGGGCTCAAAATGGATATTTCAAACTTCATCTGGAAAAAAAAATGCACATTCACAATACTTTCCCTCCTTGTTGGTTGGTGGGCCGGGAAAATAATATACATGAATAAATATACAACAAAAAATATTTTATCAAGTGGCCTTAAAAAGCAGTTTAAAAAACGGCATATTCCCAGCATATCACTTTCACGAAGTTCTTTACGACAATACAAATTATTAAATTATTTGACTTCAAAAACATTGACCGTATCGTTACTGATGCTATAGAGTGCAAACAACTAACTATTTTCGATCACGGATATCTTTTCAGAATATACTTGCTAGAAGTAAAAATTGTCTTATAAGATCTCGCTGCTAGATCTTTACAGCATTGTTTATAGTAGTGGAAAGCATTTCAATCTTTATAGTAATGGAATCCTTTTGTACAGTAAAACCGTTTCATGCGAGTGGTTTCAGGGATCACAATATATCAATAGAACTGTAATTGAGAATTAAAGATTGTAAACATTACATTCTGACCTTGATGCTAAGTCTATTTTATTTATTACTAGCTGATCCGTGCCCACTTCGTTGGGCGGTAAAACTTTTTACTTGTGATGAAATTATGAGTGTGGTTTTGGTTAGTACTGAGTGCTATGATTTATTTTCTGACTGCCAAAAGAAGGGTTATATTTATACTGCATATGTGTGTATGTATTTGCATGCCAATTTGACTACATTACCGTTATTTGTGAGTGTCTTCTTGTGAGTGTCTTATTTATGACTGTCTTATCTCTTTAACCATTTATGCAGTAAAAGTGAAATTATATGCATTAAAAGGGAAAGGAATAATATGACCAATAAACATGACCTAATGATTTAAATTATTTTTTTAATATAAAAAACTATTTTTTGTGACTTAAATATAAAATGTAGACATATGCTGTCGCTGACTTTTTTGTAGGCATTATCAAGCTCTACAACTTTTCTCTTGAACTTAATCATATATCTCTCATCGTTAAGGCAGCGTTAGTTAGAAACGTTTTCGTTCGACTGTTTCTTCCGACTTACTTTGGAAATCCGACTACCACGAAAAAGTCTTTTTATTTTTCGGATTAATATATAGCCTATGACACTCACAATTAACGTGGCTTTCTAATGGTAAAAGAATTTTCAAAATTGGTTCAGTAGATCCAGAGATTACTTCCTACAACGTCACAAACTTTACCTCTTTATAATATTAGTATAGATATGCCTCATACCGATGGTTATTTACGTAACAAACTGTTCCACTATTAAGATCTACTCACCACATAATCCCTGGTGCGACACATGACATTTGCTGGTACTCCGCCTGCAGCAGAGACGGAACCTTCAGGGTAGAGAAGTTCACCTCGAGCCGCCCACAAGCCCCGCACGAGTACTCCGACGCTTCCAATCACACCCAATACATCAGCTGCCGTTGCGGATGAACCGGATTTGTGGAGAGTAGTCATGAGAGTGGGGAACGGCAGAATTTTAGCTGGAAAGAATAATAAATTATCCTTCTTCTTCAGGCTGTGACTTTTCACTATCCATATGTTGCATAGAATACAGAATATTTATTTTCAAAACATTGTGTAGGAACGACAAAGTAGATTAAATTAAAATTAAATAGTTAATTAAATTAACAAGACTAAATCCATAGCAAAAATAATTCTTAATCATTATGATTACCAAAAAAAAAGACCAATTCAGCAAATACTGATCAACATTTAGTACATTAAATTGCAATGGTAGACAATGGTTGGGGCATTGATTTAAAATTATCTTAAAATGTCATCATGCACTGTTATTTTAGCATTTACGCCGGATGGATCTCTTGAAAATGTTTTTAATCGCCTTTAATTTATCAGGCATTTTATTAAAAAGTTTAAGCCCTATATAGAGACTAGTCACCTAAAACTTGGCTGTATGTGGTCTGATCGGTTGGAGGTAATAGGTTTTATTTCTTGTCATGCCGATGAACTTCTTCATGAGAGATTTGCTGAGCTCTTATTGCAATAGAATTCTCAAAGAGCTTCTTGAGTAAAAATTGCATAAACGTTGAATATCCCTAGTTTGTTGAAAAGTCTCATTTCTGTAAGAAATGGCTCATTTCTGTAAGAAATGGCTCATTTCTGTAAGAAATGTGATTCAACTAGCCCATAAGAAGAATATCATAGCGCAGATAGGATTTAACTAGTGTTTAATAGGCTGATATCATCTCGGATCTCTCCATACGACTTCTGATGCTTAATAGAGCATAGCAGGTTGATGACGGTTTGGGCTTAACATGCTCTAAATTTAAATTCCAGGACATTTTGTCATCCAGGTGTAGTTCAAGAATTTATCTAATTTTGCGACTTCAACCAGGTAGTTAATTTTTAGAGAGGATTCTTGCTGTTAAAATTTAAAATGACCGTTTTAGACATATTAGAGACATCTTGTTCGCATCGAACCAATTATCAAGTTCACCATGAGATTTATTGATATTGGTAGTCAGCGCATTAATATTATTAGCTTTAACCACAGTGCTAGTATCGTCTGGGAATTGCGTAGCTTCACATTTAAATAAAATAAAATACAAACGGAGCTGTCATACAAACGGAGCTGGAATTAACCAACCCATCATATCGGGCCCATCATATACTATTATTACACTTCTGATGGGCCCGACTTCGGTCGGTGAATTCCATGGCAGCTCCGTTTGTATTTTATTTTATTTTAACCCTTTAGGCCTCGACCCCTCAGCCGATTGACAAGTTGATGTCCCAAAAATTTTTAGTAAAAGTAGTAAAAAAATTGAATTATGACACTGTCTCACCAAAACATTAATTACTGCCAAACCACTGTACCCATAATTAAAATAAAACATATCAACATAATAAAACATAATAAAATAAAACAAATTGAATTAAAATAAAATTAAAACGGGGCCGTCACGCTGAATTGTGTTGTGGCCGGTATCGGCCAATTGGGGCTCTAGGGGTTAAATAAATTTGTGCTCAAGTTATTTACGTAAATTATGAAAAGCAATGTTCCAAGTATTGAGCGTTGGGGTACTCCAGTATGTAGGAAGTCGCTACGGACTCAATTAGATCTCTGCCAATCTTTGTTATCCTGACTTTTTGCTTTTTGTTTTGCAAATAAGTCTTGAATAGGCCATATTTTGCTGCACCTCAAATGATGTAGTGGTCTAATTTTGCTAGAATATCGGTTTATTATAAAAAGCAATGTTCCAAGTATTGAGCGTACTCCAGTATGTCGGAAGTCGCTACGGACTCAATCAGATCTCTGCCAATCTTTGTTATCCTGACTTTTTGCTTTTTGTGTTGCAAATAAGTCTTGAATAGGCCATTTGCTGCACCTCAAATGATGTAGTGGTCTAATTTTGCTAGAAGGTCGGTTTGGACGCAATCAAAGGCTCGACTGAGGTCACAAAAAATGCCAGCCTAACACCTTTTGATATTTAGACATGCACGTATTTCATTGCAACACCTTAAACGTTGCATCATGTTGGATCGATTTATTTTTACCGCTGTTTTAAAACAGATTCGAATATTTCTCTAAAAGCTTTTACGTTTTCTTATCCCAAAGAGAAATCAGCCTCTTACCTTCCGTTAATATAGATTTGAGCTGATCCACCAGGGTACGGTTCATCAACGACTTAAGACTGGTGTGCCGGACAGCTCCAGATATTTCTTCATCGGGAGACGGAGTCACCAAAGTCGATATATACTGATCCAGCGGCAGCGACAGGACACATCCACTCATGTTGCCCGTAGCAAACAGTTTCATTCTTTCAATCTGGAAATTTTCACGAGAAAGATATTTTGAAAGCAAACAATCTTTTACTCTATTTTTCCGTCTATATTTGTCAGGGTTAGTACTTTCAAAGCTCATAATGACTATAATTATACGTATAATACAATACCGACTATCCAAACTAATTAGGGGTCATGGATTTTTGGAGTATCAATATTTTTGGATCAGATACATTTTTAACAAAAACATTCATTGTAAATAAAAGAAAGAGTTTTTATATGATTGAATGAATGAATGAATGAATGAATGAAAATCTCTTTATTGCACAATAAAATAAGGTACAATGGCGGACTTATTGCTACACTACAGCAATATTTTCCAGTCAACCAACATGCTGGTGTGAAAAGAAGAGTAGGCAACAAATTATAGCCTAAAATTAAATTTGAAATTATAGCATATAATATACATTGTGTGTGTATCTAAAGTAAAATGTAAATATATAAATAAATTTTTGAGTTTGACATATTATATGTATGTATATGTATATACATACATATTTTGATATATTAACAAATAAATAAATAAATAAATAAGTAAATAAATAAACTGCCAAAATAAGGTAAGGAAAGGGAGGGGATAACGGAAAGGTTAGAATTTATGATTAATATTTATTGTGAAAGGAAGTGCTTTTTCAATGATTGCTTAAAGGTGAACAGCGAGCTAGCGCCTCGAATAGTTAAAGGAAGCTGATTCCACAGTCGAGCTGCATGTACGGAGGAGTAGGAAAAAAAAGTGGTATTGTGTTTTGGGATACGTAGGATATTATTCTGACTTGAACGAAGTGGGAGACCATGACTTCCTAATCCGGTAAAAGCCTCGTTGAGGTAGGAGGGAGATGTAGGGTTGTGTAGGACATTATATAGAAGTGAAAGGATATGCAAATTTCTCCGGTCCCGTATACGAAGCCATTGCAATTTTGATCGGTACTCGGAAACATGGTCATACTTCCTCAGATTGAATATGTACCTTATGCAAACGATCTGTAGGCGCTCAAGTTTATCCAGTCTGTTTTCGGTGAGATCCAAATATATCTTCAGTGACATGTAATAAGGTACATAATCATTGGGTCCAATTACGTCTCTTTGTGAACTAAAATTACAATTAATTCATGCTACTGAGACAAGGCAATACATTAGAACGGAATATAAAAGGAACTACTAATCGAACATAAAGTGGTTTAATCTAAGACTGTATGTCTTAAGACTTATGGTTCTTGCACCACGACAATGCACCCGCACACTCAGCTTTGTCAATTTACTCAGTTTTGAGCCAAAAATCAGATGACTGTCGTCCCGCAGCCTCATTGCTCACCAGACCGGGATCCTTGCGATTTTTTGTTATTTTCGAAATTAAAATAAGTGCTGAAAGGATGTTATTTTCAGAGTAATGATGACATCAAAGCAGATTCATAACAGACCTTAAAGGCCATCTCAAATAAAACTATCCAGGACTGCCTCTTATAAATGGAAACACCACTACTTGGAAGGGGACAAAGACCAGTAGTCTATAAATTTAATATGAAAGTTAAAAAATTATAAGTTTGGTTAATTTTTGAACACACCTCATAAAGGTTCCAAATACTGGGAAATAGACTTAAAATGTCTTTTTTTTTGTAAAAATGTTTTTTCATAATAAAAAAAAGTGGTTTTTAATTTTCTTACTTTTCTCACTTAAAACCTAATTTTCTCTTTATTTCAGTTTTATGACTATTCGGTGTGTCATTCTCTATTTAATCGAATGTTATATTAAATGTATTGCCGATTATATAATGGAATTGCACTTTATTTATAAATTTTTTTTTAGGACCACATTTTAGGGAAATTTAGTTTTATTAGCATTTTAGTAAAACTTTTACATAATTGATTGTAATATTAGAGTCTTGTCGACCACAGAACGGGCTAGTCCAGGTTGGGTGACAGAATCAAATAAGCAACAGGATAAGGTTTTGCCATTCGGTTCCTGTTATTTTTGTGAGCAAAATCAATGTTTTATATAATGAACTCTTAAATAAATAAATAAGTATATAATTTTTTTGTATAACCTTTGTATTTATAATAAATATTCATTTCTAACGTAGAAATACGATTTTATTTACTATGGGATATAAAATATGTATTTAAAATGTCTTGAAAAATGCATAAAATTCAAATTATTTTCAGTTTTGTCGGAAAAATTAAAAGAGTTTTCGGTCGGTTTCTAGTAATAGTAGTAAAATATGTAAGTTACCTCGGCCTTGTCAGTAGTGGAGGGCCACCAAGCAGACTCAACCCAAGCCTCATCGTTGCTTGCGTGAAAATTTAACGTCTTGTCTTTCTGCAGTTTGGTTTTCTGATTTTCATCGGCGAATTTGACGGTGATAAGAGTGACATCCTGGTCGCCCTTCTGGTCGTCTTCCTGCTCTTCGTCAGCGGCGTTTTTCTCTGAATCCTTGACATGCTTATCCTGCTTGTCCAAGTAGGAGTAAGATGGACGTAATTGGATCACACCTGATATACGGAAAGAAGCAATGAATTAATTTAAACTGGGTAAATGTCAATAACCTCAAGTACTTTGGCAACAATTTAAACGACAACTGGGATTTGAGCAAGGAGTAAAAATCCGCAATGAGAAATCCAGAAGTGCATTCTTTAAGATGAAAATGGTATTTTGCAGAAGAAACATCAACCTACACCTCAAGATCAGTCTTCTAAGATGCTACCTATTCTCAATATTATTATATGGGATCGAAATCTGGACACACAGACACGCTGTTAAAAAGCTTGAAGCCTTCGAAGTGTGGGTCTATTGGAGGATACGATATATAAGCAGGAATGAAAATGTCTGAAAGCGTGTGAGCAAGAATACAAAATATCGAGGTCATTAAAGATCCGCAAGCTTCAATACTTCGCCCATATCAGTTGCAATCCCGCAAGATACAATATTATGCAGCTATTAATTCAATAAATAAAATACAAACGGAGTTGCCATGGAATTCACCGACCGGAGTCGAGCCCATCATAATACATTTACACTTCTGGGGGTAAGCAGTGGATTTGGGACTAACGACCGGGTGTGGTAGGTGGTGGTGGTAGGACATCTGTCTTGCCACATGTGAGCGTTCACCTACCACCCATTCACTTCCCCTACGAAGCCATAGAATTTGAGATGAGAACAATCACGAGTCTTCGATGTGAGAAATATTACCGTGAATAGGTGTGCAATGCATTTCTCCATCTTGAATCACAGCGACTGCATATCGATCGGAGTTCACAGATGGCGGCATACTTTCATATAAGACCTTGTCCATGATTTTCGATTTGAAATACGGCTCCTTAGTACTGGACGATGAAGACAATGTCTGAAAAAATAAACTGATATATTAATATCGGCCTAGCACCAAGTGATAGGTGATTATTCGATGAATCGAAATTTGAACAATGATTAAGTATTTGCTCATTTCTATAATGTATTATTTATGTCATCATTGCACATTTTTATTTTGGATTTAAATAAATAAAAAATAAAAAGTATTTACTTTTGGACATTTTGCCTTGTAGACAACTACTTCCCTAATATTTGGACAGTTAAGGTACCTTATGACACACGGGATGACATAAAGATTCTAAAAATACTACACACTTCTAAATCAGTTTAAGCGTTTAGAAGTTATGGTGGAATAAAGAAACGGGAAACATACATAGGTGAAACCTGAACACATTACACTCCTTTTTTGCTGGGCAGTCGTGTAAAAAGACTAAATATGTATGCACAGTATTGCATAACCTTTGTTCTACGTACAAAAATCTTAAATGGCAGCAAAAAAAATATAATAGGTACTTATAAAAAATGTTGTTACATCTTTTAAAAAAAAACCATTCACTCGTTTTTGCTTCTGGACAACACAAACTCCTCAAAATCATTTTTCGCTGCACTCGCGGATAATCTGGGCACCTCGTAACACCCGGTCGCGGATAATCGGGGCTCTACTGTAGTTAAATTCTTGACTACCTATTTATGTTAAGTAAAGACTTACTAGACTTACTAGTAAGTCTTTACTTAACATAAACTAGACTTACTACCTAACACAAATATTTTGACATGTCCAAGAGTGGGTTTTAGCCGTCAATTGGAATGATGAAAATGTAATGTATGCAAAAAAGCAAACAAAAGTTTATCAAAATATGTTCAAACTACCTGTTGTCCGTCTGTATTAAGAGCGATCTGCTCCCCTTTAGATTTGCTATATTTATCGCTATAAGTGTCGATTCCAACTTCTACAGTTACTTTGCAGTTATTCGGTTTGATTCTAGCGTTCAGAACATTCGTTTCTGTAAAATCGGTAACCGCTGACTTGACCGGATATTGGAATAAGTATAGCTGCTTCGCCAGCGCCTGGGACAGGAACACAGGTATCTGAAGTGATAAAAACGTAGATGAGAAACACGGAAAATTGAAATGACAACATAACCTACAAATTATAATATACCTCTTCAACCACTGGGTCGTCGTCTTCGTCCATTTTGATAGTGTGTAGATTTATTTTGATTAAGTGTTGTGGAAAATAACACGCGGCTGTTATTATTTGAGTAAAAACGGTTTTAGGTTATACTTGCGCATACTTCTTCCAGCTGTCTATTTTTTGACAGTTTGGTTTTTTATTTTCATCGATGATTAGATGGAAGGGGGGGGCGCCAGTTTTGCATGCGGCAATTTTGCACAAATGTCACTTTTGACAGGTCCAAATTTGTTGAGGGCAGATTTGCAGGAGGCAACCTTGCAGGAAGCAACCTTGCAGGCGGCAACCTCCAGTACAGTTTTTAAGTTTTTCTGTTAGGTTAGGTTAGGTTAGGTTTTTCTTTCCCTAAAATCGAAGTGACATTAATTACCGGCATCCTTGTAGTGGATGACTTTTATACATCAAACTAAACATTAAAAAGAATGTTTTAAGTTTTTCTGTTAGGCTAGGTTAAGTCATTTTGACATTTGCAAAACTGCCTTCTGCAAGATTGCCTTCTGCAAAACTGCCGCCTGCAAGAATGCCGTCTGCAAGATTGCCGTCTGCAAATTTGCCTTCTGCAAGTTTGATGGGACCCGATGGAAGGAACAAAATATTTGTCAATGCAACGAAATTGACAGAATACGAAAATTGGTGTACATATTATTAAAATAAAATTTCGTGGATAATTTCGTAAGAAACTAGACAAATTTTATTATTTATTTTTCGTTTACTGGCAATGCCATCGCAAGTGTTCGTTCAGTGAAATCTGTTTGCAACTTTGAAAACCCACCTAGGTACATAAATTAATCTTGTAACGATGCCAGAGTGATTTTCTCAGTATTCTTTTTATATCTACAAAAATACATTTTTAAAAAAATACGCCAAGAGCAACGAATAAAACACGTCCAAACTGGGCGCGATTCAAGTTTATGATTTGATTTACTTAATTACATCGTGAGAAACATCGTTTATTATCTACCCACTTGGGTTTACAATTTAATATAATGTATTATATCTACATATCTACAGATTCAGTCGTAACTTAAATTCAAAGTTCAAAGTTCAAAGTTTATTTATTCCAAAAAAACCTGGCGAGGGTATAGAACTTACAATTAATAAATACATTTTTTATAATATTCATATTTTAAACATATCATTTATCTGGCAAAAATAAAATTAAATCACGTTAGAAATCTGAAAGTCAATAAACTATGCAAAATCAACCATTACATTGTCTAAATATTAAAAAGAGCATTAAGAATTCTCAAAAATAAAAATACCAAATTCGAAAAAAAAGTATAAATCTATAAATAAAAAAGAAAAAATAATAGAATGGCAAATCCATTGAACGATCTCGCAAATAAATAAATCAATAATAATAATAATCAAGGAGTCCAATTTGGAAAGAATCAAATAATAATCAGAGTAAAAACATAAAAATAAAAGCAATAATTCCTAAATCATGTTACATAATCAGTAAGTATATTGTCTATAAAATGAAGTGTTCAGAATAGGATTAAAATGGAAGTTAAAATAATAAAAAATAAAGAAAATAAACAAGTAGTCAATTGTGAATATAAACTTTTAAAAGTCCGTGCCATATAGACATTTTTGCAATAAATTAAACAGTTCTGGAATATTTTTCTATATATTACCTACTATTCCTAATTTCTATATATTTTATGTCGAAGAGCACTACGATAGTAATTTTTCATTCCAAATTTTAAACTCACGTAAAAGTATCAATTTTTGGTTGAATTAATAATGCAACTCTTTTTTACATTTTTAAATATAACTAATCAGACAAAAAAAAGTAATATTATCAATAAAGTACTGGAATCCTAATAAATAGTTCTTTGCACAGTTATCTATACAATATAGAAAAAATAAGATGAAAATATTAATTTTAATGTATATCACGTACCAAATAACTTATTATGTCAAAAATAGTAATATCATATAAACAATAAAATAAAACTATGCTACTACACTCTAAGCAGATGATTCAGAGCACACTTTAGCACACAACCTCACCTTTGATTACTTATTAAATATTTTAAACACATCGAGCATGCTCATCAAGTGAAATCGTCGATACGAATATGTCACCTTACATTTCTCCAGCAGTGTAGCAAAAACCGCCTGCTATTTCAGATATTTATTCCTTAAATGTACAAAAATAACAAACAGTCCTGCCTGCGGGCCTGACGTAGGCGATTCGACTAAGGAGAGTAATTATTCTTAAATAGGCATTAAGTTACATAAATTATTAGCTAGTCATTTATTTTATTTTACTTATTTATTGCATTTCTCTTATTGTTACGGTTTCTTAGTACCTAGATTAAAACATAAATAGGTACATATTAAATAATATAAATGAAGTTAAAATTTCAGTTGAATTTATTTGTTTTTTTTTTATAAAGCTACATATTATTGTTGAAAAAAAGTACTATATATCGCAATTTTGCTGTCATGCTTGGTAGTCAATGTAACACAAATTGTTTATAAATATTTAGTTTACAGTCATGTCCAATTTGTGGAACGTATTGGTTTTTTTTTAACTTTGGTGCTAGGGAAATGTAGTGTCTTTGGCCAAAAGTGATTTTCATTCGTCTGTATGTATTTAACAATAATTTCTAGGGAGCAAAAAATATGGGCTGAACGCATGTTTTGTATTGGCATCATGGCAACTCCGCTGCCAACTGACAGTTTCGACTCTGTCAAACGTCAAATGTGTTTTCTATGTGTTATTATTTATTTGAGCTCTTATCAATAAATTATCATAAGTGCCCTTTTTAACGATGTTATTAAGAAAAAAAATCATGGTAAAGTTCAAATACCGCCTAGCGTTCCTATTTACGCTATCGACGGTCGCAATTTGTATGTATTACAGTTTCAAAAGTGCAGTCGTCGTGGGGACCATTCCTGTTGTGGTTTGGCTCGCAAAATGGTCGGAATACGACAGGACGATCAACAATTGCGGCCAGCATACGTGTGAGATTGTAGTGCAGAGTAAATTAAAGGAGAATGATGATATTCGCGCGTATATTTTCTATGGAAGTGATTTTGATCGTGGTAATCTACCGCTGCCGAGGAAGTCGGATAAAATTATATGGGCCTTATTGCACGAAGAATCGCCAAGGAACCGACCAGTGTTGATGTACGAAAAAGCACTAAATATTTTTAATTATTCATCGACATTCAGTCGATATAGCGACGCACCTCTTACGCTTTTGTATTTGGATGATCACGACGATATTATAAGTGACAAACATTTTTTAAATACAACCGAAAAAAATAGACTCTTAGATGACATATCTCCCGTTTTATATCTACAATCCGATTGTAATACGATGAGCGATCGGGATAAATACGTTGAGGAATTAATGAAACATATCAAAGTCGATTCGTACGGCGATTGCTTGAATAATAGGGAACTACCAGTCGAGTTAAAAGGGAATTATCTTGATATACTGGATCTGACTGATTTTTTACGGTTCGTCGCTCGGTATAAATTCACGATATCCTTTGAAAATGGAGTCTGCGACGATTACATAACGGAGAAATTGTGGCGGCCGATTCAGGTGGGGTCCGTGCCAATATATCTCGGATCTCCAACGATTAGAGACTGGCTGCCGAATCCGAAATCAGCGATCATCGCCGATGATTTTGCCACACCAAAAGACTTAGCCAAATTCTTACTCGGGCTCAATGAAAACGATGCGAGATACGAAGAGTATCTCATCCATAAGCTCCGCAAAGAAATCTCGAATGAAAATTTGCTGCAAATGCTTCGGAGGAAGGACGACTTTGGAGACTTGTACGGTGCGAACAGCATCACGGCTTTCGAGTGTTTTATATGCGAGAAAGTCCATTTGATGGCGAACGGAGACTTGAATCAGTCTTCCGTCGTTACGAAGAGTCACTATGATTGTCCAAAGCCTGTGTCGCCGTTGACGAAAGCTGAAGATAATGGGAATTGGTGGCTGTCTCATTGGATAGATCAGAAATTAGAAGCTGAGTTGGTTTATAAGGAGGTTTTTGAGTGGCCGGATCGTAAAGGTCTTTAAATATGAATTTTCAGTAGGGAAAAGAAAGGAAAGGTCAACGGTTTTACCCGAATAAGGATGTGTTCTATCAGGGGAAGGTTTCAAAAGCTGTACTATTCAATAAAGCTTTCGTTGGTGCTGTTTAGTGGAAGAAAATCAAAGATATATTTTATAAATTATTGGGACAAAGTGCAATGAAAAATATCACCATTTCGGCTGTGATATTTGAATTTTAACGATCTTAAATGCTCTGTGATCTAATTCATTCGTAATTCTTAGAAGCATATCTATTTATACTACTACCTCAACTTCTCTTTAGATAACCTTATAGTGTCTTTGTCTCGACATATCAAAAATCTTCTCTTACATTTACCTACTTTTATAATATTTTCTATTTCTATTAGTACTATAGATATTTTATATTAAATAGTGTTTAATGATGAATGAAAGTGCCACGATTTGTGCCAAAGATTGATCTTCACAATTATTGATAATTTAAAATATTTATTAAGTAAAGGAAATATCATTGTACTTATTGAGTGTTAAAATTGGATCGAATTATTAAATAATACTTTAAGGGCAATGTTTTTTTTAAATTTTAATTTAAAAATTTTCAAGCTAAATATTTTTTATTATATTATTATTCATTAAAATGATTTCACTTGATGAGGATGATACAAAACCATTGTATAGAACGAAGTTCCGATGATCTCTGATGATCGGGGAAGAATAGCAGGAGCTTTGTAGAGAAACCGAATGAGGCTAATCGGACTAACAGGATATCATTGTCGATCCGATCAAAGGCTTTGCTGAAATCAAAGTTGTCCACATCTATTTGCTCATGCACATGGAGAGTTTTTGTATTCTTCCTGGGCCATTAATTTTTGCATAGTTTTTGTTTTTTTTTTGCATCGATCTACAGCAAATATACATTTTAAATAACTGTCTGTGTGACTTTACGACTCCTCGCTAACCCTTCACCTCCGCACCGCCTGCCTTGGTGTACTGCATACACGCCAGTCTTCAGGTAGTCTGTAACTGCTACTCGCCCGCTCTGGACTTCTACTATAGTACGGGCCAAAGGAACGTTCCAGTGAGGCAATAAATCATTAGGCCGCCCCCCCCCTCCCCCATTTTACTACCTGCTTGTAGGGATGCGTGTCGTAAAGGTGCGATTCCACCAAAATAGTGTGCAGCACATTTGCTTGCACACATTTTGTGCAAAACTCCAACAGTGCAGGTACTAAGCTGGTGTCGCATTTGGCTTCCGTCTCCACTGGTAAGGCTGTGCGTAACTTTTGTAAGCGCACAGTTCAGCACACTTGTGCGCGAACATGTTCACTGAGCAGAGTTTCTGCCGAGACAGTTCAGTAGTTAATATGAACGGGCAGGAAAACGTAGTGCTTTGTGCTGCATTATCGGTTGAGCAGAGCGAGACGTATTGTGGAAAACGTATTCGGCATTATGTCCGGTGTATTTCGCGTACTCAGGAAACCTATTCTGTTAGCTCCAGAAAAGACACAATTGATAACACTGACATGTTGTTACTTGCATAATTTTTTGATAACACAAAAATCGTCTTCACAACTTTATACTTCTGCTGGCTGTTTTGATACTGAGAACCAAATTACTCATTGCACTATCGATGGAAGTTGGCGGCGTGATGCAGGCATGGCAAACTTACTGCCTTTAAGACATGTTGGAAGAAGACCCCCTGGCGATGCGAAAAACATAAGAGAAGAATTTGCACATTATTTCCAAACTGACATCGGAATGGTGCCATGGCAAGAAACACTGGCGTAAATAGTATAGGTATCTAAGTAATAATATTAGAGGTAAGAAAATAAACATTTAAAACGTACCTACCTGTTCATTTATTTCGTCGTGTGAGTTCAAGCTGACGTTCGGCTCATCCCTTCCATGAAAGAAATTCAAATATGCATAAGCAAACCATTTCGGCTTATATATATCTAAAATCCCAGAACCTGAAGATTTTGAGTCCGCGATTTTCTTCTTTTCTCTTCAGTATTGAGCCAAAATAATCTTCCATTTTCTCATTACCTCAGTCGAGTCACAATTGAAACTTTGCGCCAACTCTTGAGTGGCGTCGTGTTTTTTGTTTTTATTTTTATAATCACTGTGACTAGAATCCCATAATACAGGATAAGTTTCAATAGCTTGAATAAAATTAATAATTTTATCATTCGTCCAATCCATATTTAGCTTGGCTAATTAACAATGTACGCGCACAAATCAATGTTTTCACTCCGGTAGCGGAAGCAAGACTGAGTTCGCGCACAACAGGTTTGTACACGTCGACGCGAGTCCACTGCCTGCATGTGTGCGCGCACAAAAGTATACAGATGTGCGCGAACATTTCTAGAATGTTTGCGCACAATTTGTTATTGTTTGCTTTAGTGAGTCGACCAGAATAAACATTTGTGTCGCACAATGTGCATTGCAGTGCCGCATAGTTCTGCACACTGGTGGAATCGCATCTTTACCTTCGCAGATTATTATATTATTGAGATTGAGCAGCGAAACTTTTGTCGGGTCACTTTTCAGTTTGTCAAAAAATGACAAAATGTTATGTATAAGGCACCGAGTCTGTATGTTAATATCACCCTTCAACTTCAATAGCTCCAGGTTAGGAAATATGGTCTCCATTGCTGAACTGATAGGCATGTAATGATGTTTTATCTGCGCAGCATTTTATTATATACATTATGTGGGACTCATTATTACAAAATGCCACGATAACATTTTACAATGACTGTTTAAAAATTAATAATGACCTATGATATGCCATGCTATGATAATCACTTATCTATTAGGTACTCATTTAATAACTCGCATCACATAATTAGGTCATTATTTAATTACTCTAATTCTAAAATAATACTTTAACAGAAAATATTAATAAATATAGCAATCAGTACTATAATCAATGCAGATGTAGGAAGGTGTTGAACTCAGCTTTCAATGGCTTCACCGAACATATCCGGGCCCATTGGCAATAAAGGAGGGTGTCGGACGAGGTGGGACTAGTGAGCGGCCGCTCTGCAGTTCTCCACCGCGCGTGACGTTTCGGCTCGCTACAAGCCCTCATCAGCTAGTCTGCGATGACTAGGACGCGGAGAACCACCAGTCCCGCCCTCGACCTCCCTCTCTCTACCTATCCATATTCTGTAGGATGCCTCCAGTGCCGCTTTCGAGGCTCTCTCCATGTATGAGCTCAGCGCCGCTCTTGGCAGGCCTAAATTCTTGAAGAGGCTGTAGAGTGACTTCGCCGGTAGTCCTCTTGCTCCGACTTCCACGGCGAAGAGATCAGTCTTAAATCCGTTTCTCACTATCCGGTCTACTAAATTGCAGTACTTGTTTACTTTGAAGTTGTGGTCCTTCGGTATGTTGCTTTCCATGGGACTGTAAGTTCGACAAGTACAACATGCTTTGTCGCCATTGAGAATATGAGAATATCCGGTCTGTAAGCTGTGGTACAGATTTCTGAAGGCATTTGGTAATGGTTCTCATGTGTGTCCATCAGCAATTGCCAGTCCTTTGCTGCTCCCAAATTTGAGGACGGTTTAGTCCTATCTTTAGGCAGCTTATTCGCTCCGGGTTTTACAAAGTTGACCTTCTTGAAACCATTGCTCGTTTGCCCTTTTCTGGTCCGAGCAATAGATTGGCTGATAGCCTCTCTGATGATTTGGAGGACTTTATCATGGCTATAGGAATAATGGCCTCGGTCAAGCAGTATTTTGCAACCACATAGCAAATGTTTGGCAGTGCCTATGAACTCCTTACACGTCGGGCATACTTTATTTGTAGATTTCCCCCATCGAACTAGGTTACTCGGGTCAGGCAGAGTAAGTTGGAACGCATTTAGGTAGAACTTAAGCAGTTCAGGGGACCAGTTGTATATTAGGGATTTCCACTTCAATGCAGGGGGGATGCAGAAGTCACCCATAGTCAACCAGTCATTCTGCATTTCTAAGTTCAAGGCGTGCAGTTTGAAACCTTGCTCCATGTCCTCCTGGGCAAAATCTTTCAGTACTTCTTTGTCAGACTTAGCTGTTTCCATACCCAGTTCCATACTGTTTCATCGAGCAAGCGTAATTCATCGATAAGCAATATCGATGTTAGCCTCATCCTTGTTGACAGCTCGGTTTATTACCCCATCGGAACGTTCCTTTGACCCGTACTTTAGCGGCCCTGCCGTTAGCAGAGACGTTCACGTGCATCTTCTTTGGCCTCCTTGGGAGTGATGCTGTAGCTACCGCCTGATAACTCGGCGTCTGATGAGAAGCATTGTGCTGGACAACTGGGAAGGTGTCCGGGCTAAGGGACGCTCGCAGCAGTCTTGAGGGTCTTCGATCCGCGCCCGGTGGTCCACTCTCCTCATAGAGGCTTAGCCGAGACGCGTAGAACAGTCAGATCTTCCTTTCCACACCCTGCAAAGAGAATCAGTCCTCTTTCTGATTGCCGAGAGGTGTTTGTTAACCCCCCGAGCTGCGAGAGTTTGCGAGCGCATGTCTTTGAAAAACTATGTATAATTATGGAAATTTTAGATTTATTATGGCGGCCGACCAAAATATTATTTTCTCCTAAACCATTGTTGCGATAATTAAAATAAAAACGTCAGTTTGTTCCCGATGAAATTTGATATTAGAATATTAGAACTTAATTTTTGAAAACACTAAATATTTCTATTCACAATCAAATTTTACACCGATAGGATTTACACCGATAGTCTGAGTCCGATCGGTCCTAACGAGACGCAACTGTGCTTTTATGTTTGAGTCCGATCGGTCCCTCTAAGGCTCGAAGGGTTAAGGGCAATCATCATCATCATCATCATCATTTATTCATTCCATAAAAGCATTTCACAATACTGAGGAACATGTCAACTTTTACAATCATAATTTACCGGATGATAAAACCGCTTTGATTAATTAAAAGGAAAAAAATAATTGTAATCAGAGGTGATTACTTAAAAATAGTCAAATTTACAAAATAATCAATAATCAAACAAATAATAATCAATACCATAAAAAGAAAAATTCTGAAACATGCGTAATTAAAAACAATGTCAATAAAATCTAAAACTTAGTTCGAAAGTATAGTCATAATATGGATATTTATAATATGTCCAGCATTGGTCTTGACACTTCTTATTTAACTTTTGTGCCCAGTTTGAGCAATTCTTCAGATATATTTGCAGGGGCGGCTTATGAGGGCTTTAGATTGCCTCATTCCAGGCACGTCCGTCCAGTAGATTTCCTGTTCTGTCTTCAGCCACTTTTTGGTGGCCAGTTTTAGGATGGCCCAGGAAGGGTTTTGAAGAGCCTTCCCTGGCTAGGGCATTTGCTTCAACATTCTCTCGCATATTGCTGTGTCCCGGTACTCATGCGAGAGTTGTGGATGACAGTTCAATAGGGATTCTGATTGTATCTCGGACTAGTTTGGATGTGACTCTCCTCGCAATTAATGCTTTCAGAGCAGCTTGGCGGTTTGAGCTTGGTTGCTGTATTTCCTCGTTAGGTTTCAGCATGTTGCTAGTCTCCGTACAAGTCTCCATATTATATACCACAGATGCAAAGTGTATAATTCAAGTAGACAACAACGTTTTTCATAACATTTTTTAGGTAAGTCCTTTCCACTAGACTTCCCACTACCTTCTCGTAACCTTGCCGCTGTATGGTAGGGGGTTGTTTATTCAGTATATTCACAGCTAACCATCATATGTGATCGCCGTTCATTATCTGCCACCTGTGACCCCGATGGTAGCCTACAGCTCAGACCCGTAAGACCCTTTGGGACGCGTCCCGTATTAACCGCGAGTGAATCCAGACTGTAGAATTGCACTAAATTCACTAAATTTATTATTTATTTTTCAGAAAAATTGTTTTTTTTGTCCGTCTGCATTGCCACAATATCTTTCCTGCATTTCTTTAGTTCAGTCTGCTATCTAGAGTTATATGATTAATTATAGGTATAGGGTATTAGATCGCTCATTGCCGTACTACGTTTTGGCAGCTAGGATTTTACTACGAAACGCAACGTGATGATGATGATGATTTCTCTTATGTACAATATAACAACATTCATGGTTTGGCAGTATGGCGGTCCACTATAGATGCCGCTTTAAGCACGCCCATACGGTATCCTATCTCGATATGAAATAATAATAAAACGAATTTTTAAATCATAGTTATATTTTAATATTATTTTGGTACATAAAGATGTAAATTTTTTATTATTATTTTCATAAAGATGTCGTCAATTTACATAAAGATGTAAATCATAGTACCTACCTATATTTTAATATTATTTACATAAAGATGTCAATTTTTAATTTGGTATACAGGTCTCGGCGTAGAATGTTGCCTAATAATTACGTAATTTAATTTTCAGATAATAGATGGCATTCTAATCTCTCCGTATTATTTCTGTTATGTAATCAGCCTATACAAAAATGCGATAAATTGAACTAATAATTGAATGTTTTTATTGTTATCGTTAGTTTAATGATTAGGGTTTTATAATCAATCAGTCATTTATAAAAAATCTATTCATTATCAATGTTGTTCTAGATAGCCAAATAAATTTCTCTCAGTTTCGCCAGACAATGCTGTCAGCGCCACCTGTATGTCGCCGGCGTAGAATGTTACCAAATCTTACTATTGCATTGAGTAATATAATACACTATATAATCAATGGATATATCTGGGTATTTTTCTCCTTTTTTCACAACTTTAGTGTAACATTAAATTAAATGCCTTGGAGCTATCAGCACTTTTTTTCTTTTTCTTGTTAAGAGATTTAACTTCGTCTTTAAAGGGTTTACAAAAAAATGATTAATTTTCCCACATCTTTGAACTATCCCGATTGCTCTTTATTTCGTGTTGCTGACTATTTTACAGCTTGTCTGTTATTCCTTTTCTTGCAACTGGAAATCGAGTCGGAAAAAGGCGCGATTTGTATTCGTTTTCCCCCTCCGCAGGAAGTGAGTGATGAGAATTGATGAAAATTGATGTTTTCCTGGGGGATGCTGAAACAGTAGCAGCTCGACGAAGAAAGAACGACGAACGGGGAAGTTCTAATATTCGGCATTTTTAGTGCTCATTAAAATATTTTGCCTTTATAATAATAATAACACATTATTTATTTGCAGCTTACAGCATACAAAAAATAGGCAAACACAAAATTTCAAATTGAATCTGAACAAAGACAAAATCAATTCAGTTAAATTTATTTTATTGTAATTGGTGAAGTAACTTGGACTTTTACAATTATTCAGTGTGGCACAACTTGCTTTTTAGGTGTACATAAAAAAAACGAAATTGCGTTCAGAAATCCATATTATATTAAAAGCAAAAAACCAGAGTCACTTAGTTACGTAATATTAATCCATTACTTAAAAATCACAGAAATTTAGATCAGGTTTATTTACATTTAAATGTATCTATTACCTAAAAATCACAGAAATAAACATGATGCCACTTGTACAATTAAAAATTAAAGAAAAATAAACAAATTTCATATACATTCAGAAAAAAAATTAAACAATGGGCCCGATTGCGTTTCTTTGTGAACTAAAACTGAAATTAGTTCAAGCGAACGTGATAGAGCAATACGTTAGAGCGGATTATGAAACGAACGATCATCGATAAAAGCTACCTGTCGAACTTATATTCGTCTGAATAAATTTGAACACATTTCGTGCAGTCTTAGATTCCGATGCTTTATCTTTGGTGGGTAGTTTTAATGCGAAAAAGTGACAACCTTTCATTTCACATTCCGCTCTAGCGTATTGCCCTGCATCGTTCACACGAACTAATTTACGATTTTACTTCACTAAGAAACGCAATCGAGCCCACTATATAATTATAAAAAGCAGAGTTTACAGCAGTTAAAAAAAACAAAAGTTAAGATGTTTTAAAAATCAAAGTAATTACATTATATTATATGAAAAGCAAAACATATTATGTAAATTAAAAACAACAATCAAATACCTAAACATATTATGAGCAATAAAACAATGAAGAATGAAGTGTTATTAAATTTTAGAATTGGGATAAAATAAATTTCCTTTTTCATGATCATGTTTCTTTGTGCAGTCGCCCCACAAATCTTAAATAAAATAAAATATAATAAAACTACAAACGATGCAATGTTTTTAGGACACACGTATTATTGGTACCTACCACTATTTTTTGAAATAAAAATAAAATAATCCAAATCTAATAAATAAAAAATTCTAAATCAAAGTAATCAACATCAAATAATCACGATACAAATTTATAAACAGACGGGAAACAGTAATATTATTTCAATTCAAGTAATTATTAAAAAAACATTCAAAACGCTAGAACCGATTTTGAAGTATGTGGTGTTGTTGGAATCCTTATGTCATCCCGAGTGTCATAGAGTACCTTAACTGTCCAAATACCAAGTAAATAGTAGCCTAAATGTTCAAATCTCCAAATGTCAATAAATTAACATAAATATATCGTGTTTAGTGTCAAATGAAAGGTCTGATTGAGTACATTCCGAAAATATATGTATCAATATTACAAATTTTATTTATAATTTAAGTTATGACTATATAGTTTATTATTAACCGAAGGATAAGTGTATTTAATTATCTATTTACTTAAATGTTTTATTTTATTATAATTATATATTTACATATTTTATTTTTATACATATTTTTATTTAATTCAAGGTTTTTTTTCCATTTTTGCTTTTTCTCTTTTTGTTTAAACTACTTTTTTTTCTTTTGAATATGTTTTCTTTTTTAAACTAGTATTTGTTTAATATGTTTGCCCTAGAACAATTGTATACTTAGTTGGGCGACATGGGACCTATCATCACTATAAGCGTGACACAACTTGCTGTGGGTTTCATTTTAAACTAGATATGAAGTATGATTTGTTACGCTTGTTGCATATTATGTACATTACCATAAATAAATAAAATAAATATATGGATCAATACATACACCACAATAATTTAATAAAAAAACCGCGGTAAAAATAATTATAAATACAATAGTTTTTGTAACGGCAGTCGTGTTTTTATTAGTTTTAATATATTTACTCGTAATAATATATTCTTGTTGTAATTCTTGAATATACCAATTGATATCGATCGCAATCCCTCTGAAATGCCTCCCCTAAGTCGTCATCCTTAAAACCTTCCTTTAATCCCCTCTTGAATATGCAACAGTTCGATTTAAACGAAGCACTCTTTTTATAGTTTCCTTTGCCCCACTTTCGACTACCCTATCGATGAAAAAGTGCTGAGGAAGGAAAAGCGGAAAAATAGCCTTTTCCTTCGAAATTAAGATAAAACCCTCAGCTATCGTAATATAATTCAATTTCGGCCTTATCACGTTTTTTCAGGTTATTCTTACGGGTAGGTAGGTAATGCTATTACACTCGGACCAGAGCCGCCGGATTTGAGGCTTTTTTATTTAGTTGAATTGCGCTAGCTGAAGTGTTTCTTATGGTGCTCCTAAACGGGCTAGCGTTAGCATTTTTGACTCTATGAGGATTGACCCGGAATATATTACCCTTTTTAGACTTTGCTGTTTTTGCAAAACAAATACACGGCTCAACTCAGAACCATTTCATCATAACAGGATTTCATGTTGTAATAAAGGAGTAGAAGCCTGCCGCTCACCGACCAAAAAACAAACCATCCGTATTGCTAATATTCTAGAGAGCTAAACACAGGTTGTCTATATCTTTGCTCCAATGTAGGCTTTTGTCAATACATAGACCTCAGTAGATAGAATGCATACGCTACGCTGAGAGGTACTGCTACGTGATCTAATAGACAACAACAACAACGCAGCGGCATCAGTCACAACGACTCGCGCATACCTCCCTCTGCTTATGGTGCTCCTAAACGGGCCACATTTTCGCTGCAATATGTGGCTACAATACAGTTGCCCGGCAACATCGCTAGCCATACTATGCAATATATGGTAATATTTTTATTATATCCCGGCCATATAGCCTCAGAATTTTCGCATGGCCGAAGCATTTTTATGTGTGGCCGGAGTGTTGCTGGACGATCGCTTCGGAATCGAAAATACTGCAATATTACCCGGCCAGCTTTATTGCTGTTTCGTTTTGCGCCATAAGTGCGTCCCTTTCTAATGCGAGGCACGACGCACGACATCTTGAATTTTTTTTTTTTTTTTTTTTAGTAATTTTTCAAAAACATTATTCACAAAGTCTGCCTAACTAGGCCGAAGCCCGTACCAAGGTAGACTCGACTAGGTCACTTGTACATTTTATATTGTGCGCACACTTATTAAAGTACTATTACTGAGAAAAACAAAAATTAAAAAATAAATGAATTATAGTAAATCTAATAACTCTAATAAATACTTAGCATAAATTTCAAGAGTTATTCTAATGATAACTAAACACCTAAATTATAATCATGTTGAAAAATAAAAAAGTAATAATGAAATCAAAATATATCCAGTAAAAAAATTGTTAAAATAATTATAATAATAAAATACAATAAAATTATAATTGCAGTGATAATCAGTAAGTAGAGAAAAATAACAGGGTAATAATTTGAAAAATAAAAAAAAATAATTAAAATAAAATAAAAAGCCAGTAATTAAAATAGTCAAGTAGCTAGTCAATAAATAAAACAGAATAAAAAGATAATAATTATCCTAGTAGCAACAAATAAAAAGATAAGATTTATTTGTCAGTGTAAATATTAGGTGTTTAATGGAGAATGACGGAGATGAGCACCTCAATCTCATGTCTTCCAAATTCCAAAGTAGCGGAGAAATTTGTTTGTTTGTTTTTATTCCATTAGTGGTCGACTTCAAATTAAATTGTAACTCATTAAAAATCTTGGGCGCTATGTATGAAAAGTGTCTTTGCGCAAACGTTGTCATTGTTTTGGGACGCAAGTGCTTATGAGTAGTGGTGCTCCTCGTTTGTGTTGCATGTTTAGTGATTTGGTGTAGATGGGGATTTTGTATATAGTTTATGAGGACTACTTTCGCATATATTTGCCTAATATCCAGCAACTCCAACTCACTAAACAGGTCATTGGAAGAGTATCTCCAAGGTTTGTTAGCCATAACCCTAAGTAATGCTTTATGAGCCTTAACAATTGGGTCTAAAGCAGTTCGCGTACATCCTCCCCAGCCCAGAATACCATATGATATTTTACTGTAAACTAGCGCATAATAAATAGTTTTGAGCGTTTGAAGAGGAACTACTTTTCTGAGGGTCTTAAAGAGAAAGATGGATTTTCGTATTTTGGCCGTCAGAATACCGATATGAATATCCCATCTTAGTGTACTGTCAAATGTTAGGCCAAGATATTTCGCTTGTGATTTATGCTCTATAATAGTACACGTACAGCAAGAGTGTTCTGGCCTTATTGGAGCAGTTGTATTGCACGTATGAATTTTGAGGCCTACATGTTTAAAATTTCTATTATTAGTTATGGAAAATGTGATGTAACTAGTTTTTTCTTTGTTTAGCATAAGAAGGTTATTTTTTAGCCAAAAGTTAATATTGCTTAGGCCCATTCAGCGATTTGGTATACGGTTGGCCATGTTTTCTGACGAAAAACTAGAGCAGTATCATCAGCGAACAGTAGTGCCTTTCCTCCATGCAAAGACACATTTGTAAGGTCATTAATGTAGACTAGAAAAAGAATTGGCCCTAACACACTACCCTGGGGAACTCCATACGTAATGTACCTTTCAGAACTCACTGTACCGTTTATTTTGGTGACTTGTGACCTATTCGAGAGGTAGTCGGTAAACCATTGCAAGGCCTTCCCACGGATACCACACCTGTCTAGTTTTTTCAGCAATAAAATATGTGACACCATATCAAAAGCCTTGCACAGGTCCAGAAAGACCACCAGACACTTTTCCCCTTCATCGAGACTGGTCACTATTTCTTCAGTTAAGAAGGCAATAGCGTCTTGAGTAGATCTACCAGAACGAAAGCCATATTGTGTGGTTGATAGCACATTATGTTTTTTTTTTTTTTTTTTTTTTTTTTTTTCAGGAAGGTTTTTTTTTTTTTTTTTTTTTTGGTAGTAGTCTTTATTCATAAAAAAATATTTAAGAACATCAATAACCTACGTTTTATTGCTAGCTCAATTACTTTAGACAGTGTATTTATTAAACGGTAACAGTTGACATCGCATAGATTTCCGTTTTTAAAAATTGGCGAAATTACAGCTGTTTTTAGGCACTGGGGAAATACTCCACTTGAGAGACTCAGATTAACAATAAACGTGATAGAAATTAATAAACTATCGCTACATCCTTTGAGTATTTTCGAGGAGATACCGCTGCCAGTTGAAGTTTTATCTTTTAGGTCAGTGATGATTTTTTTTATCTCTAAAGTATCTGCTGGTTCTAGGAATATCGTTTGGGATACAGTTTTTATACTGACAAGGTTATGTGACAATTCTGCCTCCGTACAACTCAAAGATTCTAACGTTTTTTTAGCCAAGCTAGCTCCTATATCTGAGAAGAAATTATTAAAATGGTCAGCAGTATCTTTAATGGTTTCATTATTTACATTGATTTTTTCCCCATTGATAATAACCTCTTTCAGGCCTGGTGATCTGGGCGGCTTCCGATTGGTCAGTTCATCAATTAAGCCCCATGTTTTCCTGGGGTTCCTTGCATTTGAGGAGAACTCCTTTGTGTAGTACATTTCTTTGACCCTAATTATTATATTTTTACAGAAATTTCGATATTTGATATACTTATGCCTTAATATAAGATCCTGAGGGTTTCTGTGGACTTGTATGTGTAGCTTATCTCAATTTTTTATGCTATTTAAGAGTCCTGGTGTGACCCATGGCTTTATTCTTCTTTTACGGTGTGGTATATAATGTTCCTTACTATGCGTGCTTATTGTGGCTTTCAGAGTGGTTATAAAGTGCTCAGTTGCCTCATTTGAGTGTGTCATAGAAAGCAGTGGCTTCCAATCTATATTATTTATGTCTTCATACAAATTTTCATAATTAGTGACTTTTAACCTGGCATTAATATGACGTTTAGCAATATTTACGTTATTTTTGGACAGAAATATAGTAGCGAAATGATCAGTTAGTTCACTGAAGCAAATCAATCCTAAAGTGTCTGATTTCATAGTCGTAAATATGTGGTCGATACACGATTGCTGCCGAGTAGGCGCGTTTATTATTGGTAATAGCCCGAATTCAGCAAGCATACATAAATAATCATTTACCACAGTATTTGGATCGAGTATATTGATATTTATATCTCCTGCCAGGATGTAATCCTGACCTTTGTTATTATCCAAAATATTCGAAAGAGATTCCAGGAAGGGTCTAACCGGGTTAGACGGAGACCGGTAAATTGCTAGAATAGTGATAGAATTATTTATGGTAACTTTAAAACAATTTGCAGTAGACATTTTTATCTCTTGAACGTTGACAGTGGCTGAGTTCTTTGTGAATAATACGACCCCATCACTTTTATTGTAGTTGGATGATGTGTAGAAGATATTATAATTTTCTAGTTGCTGGGTAGGAAAAGACCTCTTTATCCAGCACTCTGTCAAAATAATAATGTCGAAATCCCCATCGAGGGAAGCTAGTAGTGTAATCAATTTGTCAAAATTTTTATTAATACTTCTTATATTTAAATTAAGGACTTTAAAACCAGGATCTAGCAGTATTTTTTTGCATTCCCAGGTAGTTAGCTGCATTGTTGGTGGAGCATCACATTCTAATAAATCGTGAATTTCAGCCACGCCTGTAATATCGGTGGGCATATAATCGACATTGTATTACTTCGCGGTATAATTTGTATTCAAATCATCTGATGATTTTTTTTTGATCTATAAAATATTATTATCTATTCGGATATGTTATGTACGATTGCGTGAAATATTTTTTATGTTGTTTGTTAGTTTATTTAAATGTTTATATACATCATTATTAGATGATTCTATTGTGAATTTATTAATAATAGTAAAATTATAAGGAGAAGATCTTTCAATTGGTATTCATATCATCAAAAACATTCAGTCTTAGATATATGATAAAGATCACGCTTATTGGTCAGGTCGAATCCATATTCTCGTCTTTTTTGATGTTTTAAATTTTCATTTAAAACAATATAAGCCGCTGTGATAGGTATTATGTCGTCGACCCTTGTTGCCAGATTGTGTAGCCCGTTTACGAGTCAAAATTATGGGCCATACTTTTGCAAATATATTGCTGACAATGGCCGGGATATATATAATTTCCAGCCATATTCTGCAATAAAATGTTGCAGTTATGGCCGGGCTATAGTTGTCAATATTGAGGCCACATATATCCGTATAATGTATAGCCCGTTTAGGAGCACCATTAAATCTCACGTAGCTAACTAGCAAAAGCGTCAACCTAGTAGCGTGCGCAATCGAGTAACACAAAAGCCAGAGCGTAGGATTAATAGTTAAATAAATGACTGTATGCCTCTTTGATATCGTTTTACTAATAAATGTTATCTTCTACTCACCAAATATTACCATATCCATATATTGCATTTGTGTTATCATATCGTACATTATATTGCGATTCCCATTCTTCATATATTTTTTTAATTTGTTGTGTGGGGATTTTCTAAGGTTTTTATGAGCCTTGTAACACTGCGACCATTGCGACCATCTTTTGTGTTCGCCACCTACAGTTCTGCGCGGGAAAACTTTAATTGGTTTCTGGCGGGGCGAATAAATTATAACATGTGACGTCGTCTCTACAGTAGAATTCGGGATTATCGAATAATACACATCACTTTTCCAGAAAAGATTAGCGTTATAATTAATCTTATGAGTATTATTTCCCGGTATGGCGGGTAGGCTTATTAAATAAGGGTTGTGGTAGGGAAAGGCAATCCCTAATGCACAAAAGCGGTTTCTATCGCCAGAGCAATTGGTCGGATTTCTTCTGGTCGGTCGGTTAACCCGGCCAATTCCGCCGAGTATTGTTTACAGGGGAACTAATCATACGAAGCCGAAAAAGGGAAGCCCACAGAGCGATGCTTCTAGCAATACAATTTCCGGCGAAATATTGACTTTAAAGGGTGATAGATGCGAGGCCGTTTCCAAGGAAAGTCAGAGCATTGATTACATATGGTATTAGATTTCTCAACGCCATAGTACGTCTTCACAACCCTTCTACGTTGGTGGCACTGATAGCATTATCCGGCAAAACTAATAGCAATGTATTTGGCCATGCATAATAACATTGAGAATGTGTTTTTTATAAAGGACCTGAATGATAACAATAACAATATTATTTTACTAGTCAACTATAACATTTCTAATATAGGCTGATTACATCACAGAAATAATACGGAGAGATAAATTGCCACCTAATAGTCAACCTGAATTTAAAAACGCAATTATTACGCATTGAAACCTGTATACCGATTTAAAAATTGACATCCTAACAACATTATTATATTATTTCGAAATAGAATACTTTAACAGCGTGCTTAAAACGCCATCTAGAGTGCACCGCCATACGCTGTACATATAATAAGATTAATAAATATTTGGAACTTCAAGTGCCATCTACACGTTGCGTTTCGCAGTAAAATCCTAGCTGCCAAGCTTACTATGGCGTTGAGCAAAAACAAAATCAAAATTCATTCTGCTTATATATGGGTTAAATATTAACTATTGCTATCAATCTTTTTTTATGTTTTTATTTTTTAATTTATCAAGATTAAGTTATCGACATGTCACCCCTTGTTATTATTATTATTATTATTATTATTGTTGTTGTTATTTTTGGTATTTACTTTAATTAATTTATTAACTTAAAACACATATTGCAACTATATAGTCATAGTCATAGTCATAGTCATATTTTATTAATTCCAAAAAGTACATACTGTGGAATACGTCATTTTACATTTTCTAGAAGTTATTACAACTTCATTACGTGTACATATACTTTTTATATGTAAAAGCAAGACACCATCGGATCAATTATAAAAATTCAATCTTACAGACTCAAATAACAAAACAAAAAAAATGTAAACAACATTTTTAAATAATCTATCAATAAGTTTTAAAAATAGTCAATCAAGAAATTTTAAAATAATCAGTTAATAAACAACAAGTTTTACAATAAAATCAAAACTACTGTGACAAAATACAGAACAAATTTGATAAAAGCTAATTTATTTTTTAAAAACTAAGACGGCCTTGTCAAATTCATCAAAATTATAGAGAGCATGCATGGCTAAGTTTCTTTTAATGCATTTCTTAAATGCAACCTCTTGAAGTATTTTAATTTCTGCTGGCAATGAGTTGAAAAATTTAAACCCCAAATATAAATATGATCTCTGGTATAAAGAAAGCCGCACTTTAGGGATTACTACATTATTTTTATTGCGAGTGTTATGTTCATGCAGACTCGAATGCTTTTCCTCGTTTTTCAAATTTGCTTTCGCATAAATTATGCACTGATATATAAATTCAGATTGAAATGTTAATATTTTTTTATTTTTAAAGATCGGAGCACAGTGGTCGTCTCTTTTTAACCCAAATATCGTCCTGAGAGCTTGCTTTTGCAGTATAAAAATAAGATGGCTATCTGGTGCATTACCCCATGTTAGGATACCATAAGCCATCTTCGAATGAAAGCACGCATAGTATGTGCTCATTGCGGCTTGTTCACCGGCTAGAAATTTGATTTTTCGTATGGCATAAATAGCAGAACTCAGTTCCTTCGATAGCCTCTCGATATGTGGACTCCAGTTTAATTTCTGGTCTATTGTAATACCTAGAAATTTGGCCGCGTTAACGACCTGAACTTTATTAGAGTCCATGATGATATTGATATTGTTAACTTTTTTTAAGGCAAAATTCATGGCTACGGTTTTAGTGGGATTTAATAATAATTGGTTCGTTTTAAACCAGTTACTAGCTACAGAGAGACATTTGTTGGCATTATGTCCTACTTCATCGCTAGTTGTACCTTGGAATACAAAACTAGTGTCATCTGCGTATAGTAATGTATTACAATTTAAGGGCATTGAATCACCCACATCATTTATAAAAATAATAAATAATAGCGGACCCAGAATAGAACCTTGAGGTATTCCACATGTTATAGGTTTTGGGAGTGATTTAATTTTCTTTATCTCCACAATTTGAGACCTATCTTTAAGATATGACTTTATTAAATCGAGAGTTCTGCCTCTAAATCCGTACAGCTCAAGTTTATGTAGAAGGATATCATGATTGACAGAATCGAAAGCCTTGGACAAATCACAGAATACCGCGAGCGGATTTAGAGAGTTGTCCAAGGCTTTTAATATGAGCTTTACTAGTTCCCCAATTGCCATGGTGGTTGATTTATGTTTTCTAAAACCAAACTGGTTATTGGATAGTATGTTCTTTTTATCCAAGAATTCTAAAAGACGATTGAAAATTATTTTCTCGAAAACCTTTGCAAAACAAGGCACCAAAGATATTGGGCGAAAATTATTTAGTTCTGTTTTGTATATGCAGTAATATACTATTTCATTATTAATAAGACATCCATAATACCTATATATTTATGTTATTAATATCTATTAATAATAATATTACTCGTATATTACTGATATAATATCTATATTATATATTTTTTAAGACACGGCCGCTCTTGGATCATCAAACATTACTAGACTGCTGCCTCGACGCAGGCCTAGGCCTAGTGAGGCAGTAAAATCCACACGGGTCTGTACCTATTCTTTTGCTACTCCACTATTAGTTTAAATAAATAGTTAGTGCTTAATTGATTATTAATTATGTATGTTATGGGTAAATAAATAAACAAAAACTATAGAAATGTATGGGGGAATCAAATATTTAAATTTGAAGCGTCGCGCGTTTGCGGTTGGAATGATTAAATAAGCGGCGACGCACGTTAGAAATTTAAATCTTCGTTGCGTTGTGTCACTCGTTCGAAATTTGAATGTTTAAGGCGACGATGTAGGTAAATTTCGAAAATTACATTTTTTGGCAATTTTTGAACAGTCATACTGAAATAACTGATGATGTTAGCCAACAAAAAAAAATTATCGTAACTCACAGTACCTTTCTTAAGTAGATAGCTATTTCAGATTTTTTTTTAAGTATTGGAAAATTGAGGAAAATAATTAAATCTGGGAGCTATACAGGAAATTTTCATTTTAGAGCATTTTTTGAAACGTGCCTCACACTAAACTGCACGATCAAGAAACTCAAAAAAAATACTACGTCATTTTAACAATAGTTGTAAAGAGGAATGCTTTCGCATAAATTTAAAAAATTAGTTTTTCTTGTTAAAAAAAAATATATAAAAAGTGTAACTTTCATCCATATTCACTGTTAAATATTACTTATTACTGTGTGTTTTTTTCAAGTTTGTTTTTTTTTACATAAACTATGTACAATAAACTTGTAGTACTGACGATTATTTTTTTCAAATAAAATATCAGTATATTTTAAAAATAATATTTTGCAGAGCCCGTTTATATTATTTTTGTCATACAATGAGATGAGCGCGCTCTTCTCGCGACGACGCGCTGGCATTCAAAATGCCGCAAGCGACATTGGGTCAATATGGTTCTTATGTGGGGATCAATTACTGATTCAAATGGCATAACAGCCAACCTTTTATAATGAAATGTTATTGGCTCTTAGAAACGTGGTTCATTTCGGCTTCGAAGGCCGACATATGCGGTTGCGTTCGCGACGCTCTGTTTCATGACTTATTATTACCAAATTGACATTTCGATGGATCGGAGATGTGAAGTAAAAAAATATCGGTTTTAGATGGCTATTTCACCGTGTAAATGAAAGAGGTTTAAAAACATGATAAATCATATGTTGAAAAATAGAAACAATAATAAGTAAAATAATATTTAATATTTATTTTTTTTTTTTTTTAATTTACAATATTACTTTTTTTTAATAAAAAGTGTTCATTTATTTGATAACAATGTTTCTTTATGTATAAAAACAAAAAAAAAATATACATATCGGTAGGTTTTGAACCTACGACCGGTGTGATCTTATGCGAGTTTAAAACGAGTGCGCCACTTCAGCTTGCTTCCCGCGAGTCAAAATATGTCATATATAAGGGGACAGTAAATAATGCCAATACATTTGCGTTAGAGCCATATGACAGAGCTATACACCATGTATAAATATAATATACTATTAGGCTACGATTCTGACCGTTCTAATATAGAAAACCGTCAGATAGGCAGAATTGTAATTTAAAAAACAAAACGTAGGTATCTACTTTTTAAAAGCTTTTATTCAACTTGTAATGTCTGTGAAAAAAAAAACTAAAAATGCGAAGAAATATTACATCAGCAGTAGCTTATAATAAATGTCAAAACTTTTCAATTGATGAGAAAATTGATTGCCTGTATAATGACATTTTGAACGCCCCGATAGATGCATTTGGAAACCATGATAAATGTAGAAGTTTTTAAAATTGTTTGTCGGAAAATGAAACACTGGATGCAATGAGTTGTTTGATGGGTGACATTATTTGGGAAAGAATACGTTACATAACTTAAAACGTAGGTAGCAATACATGCAAGAAGCCTAATTCATGATGTAGATAGTAATGTTCTCGAAAGGTTTAACGGCATCATTGCAAAATTTATTGGTGGTAAGAGGACAAATTACATCCAAAAGCAGTCTTACCAAGCGCGATGTAATGCGGCAGTTATATCATTTAATACAAAACAGCCACTCTCAAGATTACATAAAAAATATATAGGCAAAAGTCCCTCTGGCATGATATCAAAAGTGGAATAAAGAAGACAGAGGCATTTAAGTAAATCCATTCTTTATAAAAGAAATAAAAGCAGAAAGTTTTTTTGAAAAAAAAAAACAATAATTCGCATTATGGAGAACATTGCAACCAACCCGATGTTCCATCAGAAATATTCGAAAAAAGCAAAGCTCTGTTATTTCAAGAATTGGAAAATAGAAAAATGATCGATTGCGAATTGAAAAACTTACGGTTATTCAAGGTGAAAGCAGCGAGTGGTTGGAATTACGAAGAAAAATGGTAACTGCGTCTAACTTTGGCAAAATTGTCAATAGTTAACAACACACAAAATGCGCCAATTTAGTTAAATCCATGACTGAAAATGGGATTTGAGCAACGTAGCATCAATTTGCCATGGAAAAGAAAATGAAACAACTGCACTAGAATGAAAAATATGTCTAGAAAAAGTGGAAATTCAGCAATGTGGATTATTCATTGACCCTAAATTTCCATTTTTGGGAGCTTCTCCAGATGGAATATCTGATGATTATATTTTTGAAGTCAAATTTCCCATTACAGCGCATAGAATCTGGTTAACGGAAGCGACAAGAAAAAGAAAAGTGACATTTTGGAAACAGAAAGATGGAAAACTTGAAATCAGCATCAAACATCACTGGTACGTTCAAGTTCAAGGACAGGTCCATATATAATTTCTTTTTATTTATTTATTTTTTATTTTATTTCTGGAAAAATACAGCGCATACAATATACATACGTGTGCATAAATGTAGAAAAAAAAGAAAAACATTACGCCTATAATCGTTTATTACACATTTGGATTTCAGCATATTACACTTAAAAATTAATTATATAATAAACAAAGTTCATATTAAATATAAAAAATATATAGAAAACCGATGGGAGAGGTAGGGAATTGGAAGTGATTAGGAAGGAGTTAGACGATGGTATGTGTATATGTATATAGATATAAATAAAGATATAGATAGGTCGTATAGTGGATATATAAATACAGATATTTATTGATGTTTATAGGTATTTATAGATATATAATAAATATTTATAGATATTTATAAATATTTGTGGTAGCTACTGATATGTTGTATATATATCCTTCTAGCCGTGTTCGGCCACAGCGACTGCATTGTAGATTCTAGTGACTTCTTTAGTCTTCTCAGAGTCCACTGTTCGGAAGCAGTCAAGTGCGCAGGCTATATTATAGTGCACAGGTGGGCGCGCGACCACGGGTGCACTCTCTCTTCCTCCCTCTTATGAACCCGATGGAACGGAGACCGTTACGACCAGAGAAAAGTTTGGATGCAGATAAAATAAAATAAATCAATTAATCGCTAACGCAGCAATGACTGTCATTGTTAAATTTTTACTCAATATTGCAGAGCTATTTTTTCGGATTTAGTTCGTTTTTCACACTGTCATTTATGAAATTGGTAGTTATGGCTTGTGGTGATGTTTGAGTTTTTTCTGGAGCTATTGTAGAGATGACCGGTGACTTATTGGTAGTTGTTGTAGTAGGCGGTGATATAGAAGATGCATTATTGGATTTATCCTGGTTTTCTGATGATCTCGTGTTGTTGCTCATGGGGCTGTGTTGAATACAGCATACAGTCTCTTGTTCCGACATTATACAAAATTGTGATAGTTTCCCTTTTGGCAAATCCCCCTCAGTTTTTGGACAATTTTTCGCCGGTAGACATACTCCTAAAACGCCATTTATTTCACATGACTCTTCACGGCAGTGTATATGCCAGGTCCCTTGGCACTTCCGCAAGGGCTCTTTCCAATACTGGTAACGGTGATTATGTTGAAAAGGCATTGGTTGTCAGCTATCGCCACTTGCAGAGGTCCACCACTATCGCCTCCACAAGAGTCTCGTAATCCTTCTAAGCTGCCAGCGCACAATTGATCGTCCTTATACCTTGCGGTAACCTCCTTCTGAGAGTCTTTGCATATAGTCTTCGAAAGGTGGCTGGTCAATCAAATCCACCACCACCTTCAGTAAGTCCTCCGATGTATCTTCAGCAAAGTCGATCTGCCTTCAGCCAGTAACTACAGCTCGACTGTCGACTGTCAGCGAGATGGTCGACTTTTCCATAGACACGCTGGTCGAATATTTAAAGTGAACAGCTCAGACCGATCAGATCCTTCGGGACGCGTCCCGTGTTAACCGCGAGTTAATCCAGACTATAGAATTTCACTATAATCACTAAAATTTATTATTTAATTATTATTTAGAGGGGAGAAAATTTTAAAATATGTTGACACTTAGAATTTAAATTTCGAATTTTATTTTGTTGTATAGAAAGTATATAACTAATTACTATAGGTATTAACAAGCTCGTTAGGTGCAATTGATTTGAATAATTCACGAACGTCGGTTGGTTGAGGTTGAAAATGTCGATGGTGGAGAAACAAGAGTCGTACGTGCATATCAGCCCATAAGCGATGGAATGTTTCCCGTAGTTGGTATTGGCACGAGATACCTCAAACGTGCGTGAATTGCGAATTAATCGCTGAGGAACGAAAAAACGTAAGTTTTCAACAAGGTATGAACTATCTGTGGTATTGTGGATAACTTTAAAGAAAGTGTGCTGGAAAGAAACTGTAACTGGAACGATACATATAACTGGAAAGGAAGTGTGCCTATTTACATTTTGGTCTGGTAAAAACGATCTCCTCAAAACCGAATATATACAGACGAATGATTTGATTTGGACAAATGTCATGGAAAAAACTTGTTTGTTTTTATATGGACTGTGTATTAATTACCTGAAATTATCGATCCAGGAGTATGAAGGAATATGGATTTAAGGGAGCCTGAATACACTTTGAAAGAAGCAAATAAAAGAAACGACACGATAAAACGAAAGAAATCGGTTCCTCTCCCTTGTCCAACGCTTAAGCGGTAGTTAGTTTTCAGTGATTCCATCACAAAGTGAGCAAAGAACTCACAGAGAATGTACTTGCCAATAACACTCCAAAGCAAAGCACAAGCAATATAGAGCCACCGAAAAGTACACGATATTCCAAATCTGTGCTGAGTACAGATCTAATTAATAATGATGAACAGGCTTTTGAAAATGTATTATCATTTGATGAATTTTAATTACAAAAGTCGGCGCACCACTACAAAACGACACTGTCAAGGCTACAAAAAGGAAGTCTCAAATGTACTGCGCAATTTTAAATGTATTTATTCGTCTCTTTACATTTAATATGTATGTATCTACTCAGAAATAACAGACTACTTTGCCAACCAGAAATGTCTTCATGATTTTTTGTCTTAATGATTTTATATGTTAATTATTAATTATTTATTTTTAATGATGTGTATTTCTTTAAAGTTTACAATGATGTGCTTACAGTATCTAAAAATAAATTATATTACTTTTTAATTAAATATTTTTTTAATGATAATGTACAAGGCGATGGGTGTCGTTATGTCCTCCTCAAAGAACTATTATACCGCGAATAAATAGTTCGATACACAATGTTGTTTTTTAATTCGATTCTAAATGTTTTTTCTGCCAAAAAATACTATCAAAAACTGTCACTACAACTATCAAAAAAATACTAAAGCTGTATCTCACGGAACATGAATTGCGATTTATGTCATTTAAAAGCCCTTGGAAAACTGTATCCAAAACAGTTAACGGCATTTCTCCAATTGTCATCTATCACCATTTAAAATAATTTTAAAATGTCGAAAATTAATTAGTGACAGGTGACTCTTCTTAATACAGTTTTTCAGGGGATTTCAAATGACATATCGCAAATGAAATTCTGTAAGATATGGCTTCTGTCAATTTTTGACAGTGATAGTTTGGTTTAACAGTTGACAGCCAAAATCTAATGGGCGCATTCCAGGGTGATACTATCCCTATGTTCCAAATTTCAACTCAATCGGTTCAACGGCTCGGCAGTTATCGTGAGAGATTACATACAGGCAAACAGACATACATTTCTCTGAAAATGGTCTTAATCATCTTGGTGGACCTCAAAATGGACATCTCTATCGTTATCTAAACATTTTTTTCCGCACGATCACAACACCTTCCCTACCAGTGGCAGCCGGGAAAGTAATATAATGTTCAAGTTTAGATGATGATAAAGCGTAGCCTTCTTCACCAGCGTAGGTACATGACACTTGCATAATCCCAAAATATAAATCCCATTGCAATAGTGTATACCTAGTGTGTTTAGTCCAGACATCGATAGCGAGTGAATATCGCTGCGAGATGAGTCAACATAATAAACACCTGCCCCGTCGCGAGGGGAGGGGGTAAGTAGGCGGGGCTTAAAAACTCAGATACGGTTTATTTTTTAAGTAGTACGTCGCCTTAACTGCGAATTTTAACAGTTTTAACGCCAGCAGGTCGTTTTGTCTCCCCTGGAGTAAGTGGTAGGGGGAAGGAAACGGATACCCGAGGAAGGGCGGGTAACATTCTACTAGTAAGATGTAAGATTATAAGATTTAGGATTTTAAATAGATGAATTGCATTTTGGCAAATGTGGGATATTGAGAAAACAAACATTTTATGCAGGCTACACCCATATAAACCCTATTTATTGCGATAACAAAAAACACGTTTTCAAGATGAAACAATGTTTTTGTTAAACAAAGGAATACATCTACGAAGATGGAGTTTTCGTGTTTCGGGCAGCCATGGCCTTGACCTAATAATATTGTTTTCCCGAAAGTCTTTGGCCAACGATATCTGCAAAGTTTCAGATGAATTAAACAAGAAGCTGGAGGGGGCTACGTGTACGAAAAGCACTGTGATAATAGATAATTTACAAGAGGCCTGATAGCATTCGTCGGATACATTAAAATAAAGTTTTTACGAGCTGAAAGTTTGTCAATTTAAATCCTCGAATTTCTGTTTGAAAATTGAAATGTCAGGAGAGTTAATTTCTTGGACTCCGAGGGCCTTTTCTTCGAACATCAATACGGCTTTAGACAAGGTCGAGGGACAAATGACGCCATTAATTTCGTTACTCAATCCGCAGCAAACATTATTGTTCACGGTAAAAAAGCCATGGCAGTTTTCCTCGACCTGTCTAAAGCATTTGATACTGTTTCACACGCGACACTAAAAAAAACTTATTGGATATGGTATACAAGGATACGCGAATGACTGGATAACAAGTTATTTGAAGGATAGGTCACAGGTTTTAGTGATCGACGACAAAGAAAGTGACAGTGCCGAAATATGCTTTGGTGTACCTCAAGGCAGTGTACTTGGCCCTGTTCTGTTTCTCATGTACGTCAATGATTTGTGCGAATTGCCTCTTGGCGATAACGCAAACATTGTCTCCTTTGCTGACGACACGGTCCTCCTCCTGGAAGCAGAATCATGGGCTGAAGTACTCGTAAAGGCCCAAAAGAGCCTGGATAGTGTGAAAGCATGGTTCGATCGACATGTCCTAACCCTAAATGCCTCAAAAACAAATTTCATTACGTTTGGATTACGTCCGGTAGTCATCACACCTCCTCCGTCATTAATAATCCACTTTTACCACTGTAATAGTCAACCAACCCGCGCTTGTTACCATATTCAAGAAAAAACCGAAGTTAAGTATCTGGGCGTCTTAATAAACTCAAAACTGAGCTGGGATAACCAAGTAGTACAACTGTCCTCGAGGTCTAGGAAGCTGGTTTTCGTATTCAGAGAATTACGCAACGTCCTTAACAAGAACTCCCTAAAAATGGTTTACATGGCTCTATGTCAGGGTTTATGGGTGCACGGAATAATAGCGTGGAGATCATGTGCACAATTTGTCTTGGATCCTCTAGTGAAAGCCCAAAAGCTTCTGTTGAGGGTAGGTAATCAATAGAAGGCCCCCACGATATGATTCCAACATGCTTTTCCAAGAAAGTAAGGTATTAGATATACGCCAGCTGTTTGTCAAACAGTCACTCATGTTCTTCCATCGAACCCTTGATAAACGACCACGAAGCCAGCAAAACAGAACTACAAGAGCATCTGCAGGCTTGAATTATGCCGTTCCACGAGTTAATTCATCATTTGCCCAAAGACAATTAAATTTTATAGCACCCAAAATATTCAACCGTCTTGATGACGACATAAAAAAAATAAAGTACCTTTTTATTCAATAAAAAAATAAAAAAATGGTTTCTTGACGATATAGGTCGTTTAAGGACAGAGAATGATCTTCTGCAAATCATCTTTTAAAAATAATATACCTGCATAAATGTGTATATTCCAGAAATTGGAGCAACGATGCAGAAAAGGCCATACTCATAACGACGTTACTATGATGAACCGATGCAGCGAATATCGACCCAGTAATACAAAGGGATCTACACGCTAATCAACTGGATACGACAAATTTCACTACCGATCGTCCAAGGAAGAACACCGTTAAATTCAACTTGCGATCCGGAAATTATAACTACAAGCAGTCATAGCAGGTAAAGACACATTTTCCTACCTCTATAGACAATAGGACTTCAGACCAGATGACCAACACCAGAGGGCCACTAATCGCCGTACCAACAGCGTACCCGATGACGTCCGTACAATGGATATGCACACAGGAATTCAGCAAGTACCATGCATACCACGCATATATTGTACCATTAGCATGCAGCTTTTCCCAGATGCTCTTTGAGTGAAAGACACTAAGAAAGTGCCATTCAGTTAGTTATCGTTAAAAGTGAGAGTGCAATTAATTTGAGTCTAATATCTTACGGTATTTCAGTGAAATGGACATTTGAAACCGTTAAGCTACCTATTCAAGTTCCCGTATTAGTCAATTCTACACAGGACTTACATAAGCAAAGTGTTCATAAATTGCCACCTACGAGGAAAATTACCACGAAAACGTAATAGTACACAGGACTTTATAAAGCGAAGTGTCAAATCTTAATTCATTACCCGAATTTTACAACATTACTTCAACTTAATGACCCAACAAATAGACTTTTATAATCTGCTCTTGCACACATAGACTTTACTGCAAAGCAAGTGGCGTAGCATAGGAAGATACAGTTTAAAAAGACTCTATACTTCGTAGCAGAAATTTGGCTTCGTAGCGGAATTCAAGACACTAATGCTTGTTTCCATTTTTCTTGTCTGTCGTAAGGTGACGTAAACCACGCTGCAGCCGACACCCTGGAGTGTCATGACGAAATCGACGACCAGCCATTATTCGTGGACACACTTAGACGTCTACAGAACCAGGATGCGACCGGAAGGATGTCAACGCGATCTACATTTAATTTTGTAAATTGTAAAGGGCCATATCCAAACTATATATCCACTTAACGTTAAAAACGAGCAAGTGACTTCCATGACTGAACTTCTAGCGACAAATACCCGTGACATTTCCAGATTATTCCATATATTTCCTTTCCGATCTCATAATCTACATCATAAATCATAATCAAATGCGTAGGATACAAACCGTAATAATACTTAGAAAAATGGAACTTTAAATCAAACTTATAACTTTTCCATCTTCTCCACTTGTCAAGTTAAACTTACATAATCGTAAATATCAAATAAATTAATTTAGGTCAAATATATAATTCATATAAAAAAAACTAATAATAAGGAATTACTGAATCCAAGCACGAATATAGTACCGCACCAGTAGCTACGCTTCGTAGCAAGTGTTAGGCGTAGCAACTCGTAGTATAGTTTATATCTTCTCTCTTTATTGCTTCTCTTTGTTAATGCCACCGCGGACGGTGACGTTTTTATCTACCCGGCATGTAATGCTGCTGCATTACCCTATACTTAGAAAGTATACCATTATAGTCTAATACTTATAAAATATTTAATCTAGTTAAGCAAATCCACTCATCGCATAAACTTGCCGTGCAATCGACGTCTAGTCTTTTGTACGTCACTAGTCAGCTCATCCGCAAGCGGGGAGAATTATATCGGTATTACCATTGCGGGTAATAGTTTTTTTTTTTGGCTACCGGACCTCGAGGAAGACGGTCGATTTTTCGGAGAGGGCACGCCCGCCTTGGCGGCGCGGCGCGCCCGATTCATTCACTACCCTGCATCCAGCCGCTGCAGTTTAAAATTCTTTATTTAAATTCAGTACGAGAAATAGAGTCATTTGAATCTTTAATTAAATTCAGTGCAAGCACCTGGGCAGGCCATCGAGGAATCCCTCAACCCTACAGGCAAGTCACTCACTGTACCATTAATCGCCTCTCTTCTCGCTTTATAACTTCTCGCTCCTTTTATAATTTTTCATTGCATTTTAAAAATCTATTTATAATTAAATTAATGTGAAGCAGACGCCAGAACCCGCGTCGCTTCGAAAGGAACCCAGGTAATTGTAATATCGCCGTTAGGCCAGGGTTAGGTTAAATTAACTATAACGTTCAACCGATAGAAATAGATTTAATAGCGTAGCCGGCTTGACCGCCGAATAAACGTGCATAGTTCCCTTTTTCCTAAATTTTTATAGAATGTGCTACCCACCATTAGGTCGAAAAGGTGAAAGTCGACCCGCGAAATCCTTTATCTAACGCCGTATTCTCGGAGTGCAATTCCCTCGATATCAGGTCCCTCAAAAACTATTCTCTTTCAAATCTCTACCCCATGAAACGAAATTCCAAATCGCAAATCTATTCTTTTTTGAATCTCTTACCCATAGTACAGGCCCAAAATCTCAAAAAATATTATCTTTCAAATCACTTCCCAATAATACAAAATATCAATCATCTAAATTATTTTCTTATTTTATTAAAAATCTTTACCCAGTATAAATAGAACCAAGATCAGGTCCCCAAAAATAATATCCCTATTCAAACATTTATCTAAAAATATGAAAATCTAAATTCCCGTATTTTCCAAACTCCATTAAATTCTTGCACCATCGTAACCTAAAATCAAAGCGATCATTTTCCATAATCCTAAACATAAGAATAAATCATTTCCAATCATTATCAGTCAACGTCTCTCTAGAAAAATCTAAGGTTCAACCGAAGGAGATACCCGCATCCCGATATCGACAGACTTCAACGCCTACCCGACACCTAAAAAAATCCGAAACCCTGAATTTCAATCACGAAAATCACGGATGCTCGATAGAAAATTCATAAAACCTTCGAAACATAATTCGGCCTTGATATGCGCATTAATTAAAATTATATAGAAAAGATCAGAGAACTTATGTACAAGAACGCAACATGTACCACAAATTTTCATAAAATATATTCTTCTTTATAATAAAAAACTCCATTGTAAGGCATTATGTTTCATTTAATAATAAAGGTTAAAAATTGGTAATTCTATAATTTTCTCAGAAGAATTCGTAATAATTCGAATTCGGGAACGTAAGACGTACAGACCTAATCAGGGAGAGGAAAGGAAAAATTCACAGGGTTAAGAACCATTAGTTTATGTTCGAATAAACCGAACCATATTATTTAAATTCTACAAATTCCACTCTTGGAAATTTCTATAGATTTCTTTGTTTAATCAATCGTTTAAAGCACGAAGCAGTAAAGATAGAATCGCGAAACTTCTAGCCATTTTCTTTAGTATTCATTTTTACGAGTCATTTAAATGTGAAATTAAATTCGATAATATAATAAATAAAATAGATCCAAAATCATCGCTCAATAATAAAGATAAATTTCAATTTAAATTATCATTCAGCAATCCGTACGGATTGTAAAAAACATATACAATCGCCGGGGAGCGGTTTCAAACCGGTTCCTTATCGATAGGCGGTCCGCGGTCGGCCCGGCGACAGCGCCGCGCGTCAGCGCCACCTGTAGGCGTAGGGCGAAGGAGGGGGCCATCGCCGGCGCGACGTGCCCGAAGATAGAGGGCGCTGTATCGTTTTACTGCAATCTACTTCCCGCGAATCGAGAACGAATTTGAACTCACGAAACACTCTCCGTAATTAAATAAATTTTATAATCTGCAAAACCCAACATAGGAAATTTCAGGATGCGTAATTAGTCATCCATAATAAATATTCGAGTATATTTCCCAATCTTTAGTAATTATATCCCATCCAACTTGATCGCCCGTCTGCCTCACAGACGATCCCGACTTCCGAGGACGCCGCTAATAAAACGGGATAAAAGCCACCCCTGAGGATCACATATTCCGACTTGAGCTAGTGCGGCCCCGTCAGTGACGTTCCTCCTCCCGTAATCTAGACCAACCGCCAGGCGAAGGCGTGCGTGTAGCTTTTTGTGCGTGAACCCCATCCCTATAATTATCACGGATTGGCGCCCTGGAACTTGACGGTTTCCTAAAAATTAGATATTATCCGTGACATAATGGCATTTATCCGATCTTCATACAATACTATATAACCATTATAAACGGGGCACGTAGCAATATGTATATGTGAATGCGTATCTACGAATATATTTATATATGTATGTATTTTAGTATATGTATGTATTTAAGTATATGTATCTATATATGTATATATATATATATATATATATATATATATATATATATATATATATATATATATATATATATATATATATATATATATATATATATATATATATATATATATATATATATATATATATTTATATATATATATATATATATATATATATATATATATATATATATATATATATATATATATATATATATATATATATATATATATATATATATATATATAATATATATATATATATATATATATATATATATATATATATATATATATATAATATATATAATATATATATATATATATATATATACTATATATATATATATATATATATATATATATATATATATATATATATATATATATATATATATATATATATATATATATATATATATATATATATATATATATATATATATATATATATATATATATATATATATATATATATTGCAAACTGAACCACCTACAGCTCAACGTACACAAATGCCACTTGGTTCGATTTACCAGGAAAAGAGATATGATTAAACACCAATACCAACTCTTTAATATTGACATCCATTCTAAATCCGTAACCAAAGACCTAGGTATTCTATTGGACGACAAACTGCAGTTTATTGATCATATCGACACAATAACGAATAAAGCATTTGGAATGTTGGGTTTCATTCTAAGGACTTCTAAATCACTCTTTAATATACACACTATTAAAACGCTTTACTATGCCTACGTCCGCCCGCATCTTGAATACTGCTCGCAAGTGTGGAACCCCTCATATGCCATCCATAATAACAGAATCGAGCGCATCCAGACTAAATTCTTGAAATACTTAAACTATAGATTTTACTTGACACTTGACAATTCTTACGGCATCAACGTTCACCACTCGTACAACTTTACTTCTTTGGCTAATCGAAGGATGTACCATGATCTAGTCTTCCTACATAAAATCTTGAACAACAAATTAAACTGCATGGACTTGGTCCAAACTAATACATTTCCGGACCCCATCAAGAACGACAAGACAGTCCTCATTGTTTCACATTAGCCGTTGCAATAACAACTACCGTAAGAACTCTTTCTTAAACCGTGTGTGTAGGGTTTACGATGATCGATACGCATCAATAGATATCTTCGCTGAATCGAACATTGGATTCAGAAATTTGTTAAAGAGGGCAATATTTAACACTTAATATATAAAATTTAATAATTATTATTATTTAAAATTTATTACTTATTATCTACTTTTTGCACTTGTACTTATTCATACCAACTTAACTGTCTCAACTTCAAATATCGTACGAGTAAATTTGTTAAATACGTGGACACCCATCAACATAATGTATTTTTTTTTCCTATGTTCCTCCTTCCCTTCCTGGTCCCTCCCTTCCTATCCTCTTTCTTTTCTCGTTTTTTTTCTGTCTCTTATCATTTAGATAATCTTGATGTTAACATTTAGTGGAAAATTGTCTCTGGTGTAATTTTTATATCTATCTTGTTTGGCTACTTACTTTTATACACTGTTATTTTCCTGAATAAAAGAAAATAAATATATATATATATATATATATATATATATATATATATATATATATATATATATATATATATATATATATATATATATATATATATATATATATATATATATATATATATATATATATATATATATATATATATATATATATATATATATATATATATATATATATATATATATATATTG